>OX596380.1:226273828-227702578 GCA_951394425.1 Tipula unca
GATACAAATTTAGAGGAACGGGAACAAGATTGCGTTTATTCAATAATTTTCCTCTAAAATGCTGCATGTTGTAACGAATTAAATTAGTATTTTCAGTATTTTATAGATAGAATCCTGGGGAATTCGATTCCACTCCACCAAAAGTTGACTGGTGCTGAATTTTTTGCGTTATTTGTCTTTCCAGTTGGTCCCACACATTCCCTATTGGTAACAAGGCAATGAACTATATCATATACGGACCGCATGGCTTAAAGAATAATTCCAAATGAAGTGAAATCTCGTGCGTGTTCCTAAACCAAACTCTCCTACTATCACTGATCCTCTACCATATGCGACTGTTCCAATAATAATTTTACCCTACGCATATTTTTCTATATCATATCTTGCTTTAAGCAAAAACTGGACTCATCTATAAACAGACTCCATTCTTCTTCAGACTAATTATGGTGGTGTGGCTAGAAAAATTCGATTGAATTTCTCTAAAAGTGGACCCTTGGCAGTCCTGTATGATTTAATTGCAGATGATTTGAGTCCTTTTTTCACCGTTTTCGCATACTTTGAATCGTCTTTGTGATCTTAAAAGCAGTTGCAGTCCGATTTATTTCTCTCATTTCCGGGGTTGTACCGTTTTTGCGACCTTGTCCACTGCGTTTCCAGTACGTTCCCGTCTCTCGATAACATTTCATATGGCAAAAAACATAATATTCTGATAAAAACTGCCACCAAAACTTAACCTAACCTTCGTTATTAAGTGACAGATAAACTGAACGGAAAATTCTTAAGGTGCCACTGGTCAGTAACATTAAATTTGCGTATCTTGTATTATTACGTTAAGCCGTTCAATAACCTGGTTAGCCCTTATGTAAATATGAAATTTTAATAGACTTATTAAATGATTTTGGTGATCTTTTGGTTTGTTGTTACCTTAATTAGATGGGTGGTGTTCGAGCGCCAAAAACTGATGTTTACGCAAAGTCTTGCTTGGAAAATTGATAGAGATGTTTCCAAATATGTAGGATGAATCAATGTGGCTGAGAAGGCCGTTTCCGATAAAAGCTAAATCCTGTAGACGTCTGTTTTCCAGAGTGCATATTAGATATTCTTTGCACTATGTAGAATAAGGCGGTAAGCGAATTACATTTTTATAGAATGTATGTTATGATCTTAATTCATGTCAGTTTTGTTCAATAGGAATATCATAATTTTTATTCACTTGCTTGTATCAATGAATTCCCCGGTCCACCGCTTGATAAAGCCAAACATGGAGTTAGCTTTAGCAATACAATTATCGATATGACGGTTGAACCTTCTCGACAAATGTGTCTCCTAGACAATAATCTCGCGTACTCTAGGAACTTCTGTGTCATTTATTTTATATGCCGTAATTATTGGATTTCTTTTACGATGAAACGACATAATTTTACATTTCTTAATCTTCAAGTGCAATGTATTGTGAACACACCAATCACTAAGTCTATTGAGGTCCTCTTGAAGTTTTTCAGCATCAAGTTCATATTCAATAGTATGAACCAATTTTTACGTCATCGACGAGTGTTTTATTAACTTGACTATTCCTTCGATGAAAACAATAGAGATCCAGGGACCAATATGTGATCCTTTAGGAACACCAGATGTCACTTTAATAACGTTTTATTTTTCATTTCCAATTGATAAATATTGCAGACGGTTTGTTAGATATGATTTGAACCAATTAATAAATCCGGATGTAAAATCGAATGCAAGTAAACTTTGGAGTGCCTTATGATGACAGACAGAATCAAATGCCTTACTAAAATCTGTGTAAAACACGTCAACTTGATGATGTTTTTCTATCTCATTTAACACTTTGTTCTGTAAATTCGACCAGATTGGTAGATGTTGACCTTCCAGGCATGAACCTGTATTGGTAGATATAAATGTGACATTTCAATGTTGATATAAAAGCATTTCATACAATCAGCTCAAATAATTTTGGAATCGAGGAAGATGTGGATATTCCCCGATAACATGAGACATCATCCCGCATTCCTGATTTAAAGATAGGTGTGATCTTTGAAATTTTCCATTTTTCGGGAAACACGGCAGTGGTTTGGAATTGATTTGCAGAGAGAATTTATCAAGCTACTCGCAAACGTTTTTAATATAGAGGAGGGTATACCATCCGGCTCACATCCATCTCCAAATTCCATTAAGGCTGATGCAACGTCCTCATCACATATGATAGGAGGAGTAATTAATGTTGTTGTTGCTAATTTGATCAGTGGGTCCAGTATTATCATGATGAATATAGACTGATTGAAAAGTGCAGATATTATTATAAGTCATGACGAAGAGATATCCTTCGATTTCACATTCAGATCAAAAGTATTTTCAAAATTGTTTAGGATTTTCTTTAATTTTCCCTTCGATACTTGCATTATACTTCTTCCTTCGATACTTCTTTACTTACTCCGGCGATGGTCCATTGTCCAACGATTTGTGGTTGATTTTTATTTATTTTTTTATTGAAGTGGTCGCTTTTTACAGCACACTTAGACCGGCGATGGTCCATTGTGATCCCACATGTATATTCACACACACACATATTCATTAATTCAACTTCATTCACACGTATATATAGATGTTTTCAGTTTGATTAATCACCTCCCCGTAATCGGAATGAGATGAATAAAACCTTTTTGCATCCCGCCTTGGTTGGAATTCGAACTTGGTACCTCCCGATCCAAACGTCGCAGCTTTAACCACTGCGCTATTTGCTCGGTTGATATATTTTACCACAAATGGATTTAGTGATTCCATTACTTTGGAAGCATCAATCTCACTGGTGAAGACAAGATCCAGGAATCTTTCCAAATTATTGTCAACCGTGTTAATTTGGTTAAGCATGGCGTCAACGAATAACGATTCTGTGTCAGGTTTTATATTACATGGAAGAATGCAATTCATTTCCTTGTCATAATTCCAGATGATATTTGAAAGATTGAAGACCCCAACTACAAGAATTAAATCTGATTATTTTGGTGTTTTCATGACTTAATCGATCGTATCGACGCAGCTGGTATAGTAGTCACTATAATTGTAATATAATAAAAGAATTCGGTACTATGAATACCCAGGTTGAAATTACTTTCCCCGATAACATATATTGGGTAGTTGGTTTGAAGAACAAATTGATAAAATTGTGATGCTTTTGTTGCCATTTTCTTACATTCTGATAATAAATAGAACATACATCTTTGACTGAATTATTGCATGACTTTACAGATGGTTTGACAGTATTAGGCTTAATGAAACATCAGCAGGACTAATATATTTTTATATTACGTATATGAAGCAATCGTTTTGTAGTTATGTAAGATTTTGTTGAAACTTAATACAACGAGCGGAAACTTTAGATTTGAGATCAGCAACATTCCTTAGTTGCGAATTACACAAGATCACAGCATTGTTTATGTTTGTTTATGATCCACGTAGATTTTTCGCAGCCGGGAACACCCGGGACACCAATGACAGTAGGCCGCATGATGCTGTCCATTGAATAGACAGAGTTCAATTTAGTATATATCGAGCATAATTTCAGTACCAGCTGAGCCAAAAATATATCTATGTGATGTCAAGAAAGAGTTTGTGGACTCACAAAATTTATCTAGGTGTTTGCCATCAAATCCAAACTGATGATTAGTTGTAGGTGCCTCAAGGTACTCATTGTTTAGGTTATCAAATATAAAGATGTACACCGATAATTAAAACGATGCAGCAAAGCTCCTTCAAAATACCGTACCCATTTGATATTGACCAGTTGGTCATATAATCTACCGCTAGTTTTAATTTGGGTACAAGGCAATTAATGTCAAGTGTGCGGATAAATGATTCCCGTTTATGTTGTAAATATGACTTTAAAGTATCTAACATATAGATTAAGTCAGTGCAGTTGAAAAAAATGGATTACTTTTGCACCCATCACTGAAGAATAACGCGGTATATATTGCACTAAACTGTAATTATAACTGTAATTTTAGAAAAGATTTAACATGATTAATTTAAACATCAAAACTCTCATAATATTTCTCATCATAGTTCGAAGAGCTTTTGCCAGTGTAAATTTTCCTTTTTCGTTGGCTAATGATAAATACAGTGGTTAATCGCTTTGATGCAAAGAGAAGGTTTTTATAATCGATCGAAAATATGCCTAACACGGCCATTGTCCGGTGTCGCAGCTAATTAAAATAATTATGGAATATTTTACGATGCTATTATTTACCCCACACACCACACCAGTAAAATAAAAACTAGTAATATATAATAATAATCCATATGGCGCACCACGATATCTTTATCTATATATAAGATCCATACAATAAATCTATTAAAATTCTTAATTAAGATAGAAAAAATAAAAAAAATTAATAAATACGATTCAATTAATATATTGGCGCCGTTATTAATTGATAATAAAAAATATTTATATAAAAAAAAAAATCATCTTTCTAATATTTATTTAAAGAATATACATCTCAAAGATTAATAATAAGAATAAAAATTATAAATAAAAAAAATATTCAACAGCATCTTTAAGTTTTTTATTTATTGTTTATTTTTTCATATAGTCTTAATGCCATAAATCATAAATATAAATTATAAATCTAATAAAATACTGTTTGAGTTAAAAAAAACTAATTGAAAATTTTGGTTAAATTTTTGGTTGGTTTCTAGATTATATCCAACATAAGTTGTTTTATGTTCTAACCGTGGATTCTACTTTAAAATTGTTTTTATGAGATAAAAATGTGGGTACATTAAAATGTAACATAAAATTTTGTGTGTTGTGTATATATGTATATGTACATATATGTACGAGTAGTTTATATACAATAGATTGGTATGCAAATTATATTCTTTCGTGCGTTATAAATCATACGAGTTGAAGTCTAAAATTGGATAATAAATTTTTTATTATTTTTTTATTAAGGAGCGGAAATATGTATATACGTATATAGGCCAAAATGAAAAGTAGTTCGGAACAACCTAATCAAAAACTAATCAAAGAAAATCACTATTTGTCCCTCTGTAAAAAAACCAAGTGTTTATCTTTAATTTTCTTTTATACAACATTAACATAATTTTGAGTGTTAATTGAAAATAAATAATATAAATGGATTTCGTCTATATATAATCGCTTTTCAATTGATTGGAGGGAAATAAAATTTAAAATAATATAACAATATTCTTACACACACACACAAACACACACATATACAAAAAAAAAACCTTTTCTCGTCATTCATTCATCTTCTTATAACAATTTTGTTAAGATGAAATCCCTTTTATATAAATCTATTGAAGATCGCGCAGGTAAAATTGTTTTTAAATAAATAAATAAAATTTAAATATATTCAAAGTGGTTTTATTTATTTTTTACCGATTTTGATTAGATTTTTACAGCCACTTTAGAGTATATATATGTCTGTTATTTTATGTTACTTTGGTTGTGGAAGATTATTTCCGTACAATTAAACAATTACAAGAAGGTTTATTATTATCTATGTATATGTATGTATGGCTGTAAGGATTTATATTTGGGGCACTGGTTATATAGAGATGCTAATTGGAAATTGTATACATAGTGTTTTTAGGGACTATTAAGATGAATTGTGAGAGCTGTTTTTGGTCAAACAGTTAGCACAGGTATTCAAAAACTATATGATACCTATATAAAATAAGTGTACTAATTGGCAACAATTTATGGCGGCGCCTTTGACGGGAAATTGGTATTTGAATATATATAATATTCTGCAAGTCCGTGTACCTACTTAAAATAGGTAACAGTATATGATATAATCAATGACCACTGCATATGTCGAACGTGTAATATAGCTTTGAAAAGAGTAGACCGTTATTAAGGTTTTTAAAATATTTAAGGCCAGTTCCAAAAATATACCACGAAATTAACTGTGGTGCAAAAATGTAAGAGGCAGATTTTGAATTCAATATTTTAAAAATATAATAAATTAATCAATTTAAGTGGCACGGGAATGGGTAGCGACCCCTCAGAAATTCAGTCCAGTTTTTAAAACCAACTTAAATTCTCACTTTGCAATTTGAATTGTCAAATTTTATGTTAGTATTATTTTTTAAAAATTAGGATTTTCAACTATCAAATCTACATTATATGTATGGAATTAAACCAAAAACTATATGTATATCTAGAAACCGATCTGTAAACAATCATTTTGTCAGTTTTTCCTGGCATCCGGAAATTTCATCAACAAATAAATGTTCGTGAAAAGTAATTTTGTTAGAAAAAAACAGAATTAGTGTTTCAAATTAGTAATAAATGTTGTACATACCTCTACACCAGTGCAATCCCTAGCAGCGATTCTTGAACAGAAAAATTATTTCGATGAAATTCTTTTCACACCGAAGCTAATTTTTCAATGAAGGACTACGGGAGTGCAGCGACATCAAATCGTAAAAAATGTTTGTATTTTTATTGTTATCAATAAATGTAATTATTGGTTCCTATCAGGGAGTGGTAACGTAATGTAATCTTAACGAAATAACGTAAGAATAAATTTAATTATGTTTCGATATAACTTAATGAAAACCGATAACCTTAAAAAAAATTGCATAATAAATGTGATGGTAATCTAGAGTACATCGAGGAATCAAAAGATGAACAAGAACCCGTTGAAGAAGAAGTCTTGGAAGTTGAACTTTTAGACGACACCAGAACTAGCTTAACAAATTCACGATTGTTAGGAGACTCAGCACATTAGTCAAAAAAATTACATACTCCAGCGGGATTGTTGCTATTAAAGCAGCAAAAACTATTAATTCCACCATTAGATTGCATTACTCAATGGTCGTCCACATTTCGAAACCTTCATGGTATTATACAAAATCAAATTGAATACATTCAATTCTGCACGTTCAACATTAAAATTTCTAGCTGAGCAGCTCGTTTTAAGTGATATGTATAAAGAATCGCTGAAGTGTAAAATGGCAAAAGTCAAATTTAGCAGTAAATTTGTTAAAGTTCTTCTAAAAAATTTAAATTGTAGAGAACCCAATACATTAACATTGAAATCGGCTATTTTCATGGATCCAAGATTTCAGGTTGTGTTATCTAGTACGGACAGGTTAAAAATTCGGAATCGGATTGAGTTAGTATTAGTACTAGACCGACAAGGAGAAATCGGCAATACTGCAGACCAACATCACCTAACTTTAGACGATTCAACATGGTCCGATCACGAATTTGATAACACTTAAAATAAATTTCTCGACATATAACACCTTCCACCACTGGCAAAAACATATTATCGTTACTCGAGGCTTTCGATAATGTGCCAGTTATTTCTGCCAAAACATCCAGTACCAGTTGAATGGGTCTTACATTTGAATAATGCTCGAGAGATTGAATTGAATGCCATATTTTGCCTTCTTGCCCTTTATGTACTGCCCGAAAGAGAAACGTCCTTTAAATAAAAGCAGCGATTCATCCAAAGATAAAAGTTTATCTGGATAATATATGTCACAATAATGTTTTATTAATGTATCCAGAAGTGCTCTAACCTTAGATAGTCGATCCACTTTATGTTCGTTTCCTTCGTAGTTTAGGAAACGTTAAATTTGGTCAAAACGTTGCCCATACATTATCGTAGAACAAATATAGGGTGAAAGTATAATGGCGATTTACTAAACATATGTCGTACACGAGGACATTTTATTTCTCCGTGGAGTAGGCAGAGGCCAAAGAATTTTACGATCCACAACGGTTTGCTAAAAAATTTTGAACCGACTGTTCTTCGTTTTAGTACCTTTCATTTCATTTAGTATTTTTCCATACTTGTTGGTACAGATAAGAAAAGTATTTAGAAAATATTTCGATTAGCACGTAGCACTATTAGAAAGGTAAATTTGTATTCCCAGTTCAAAATCTAGATCATTAGAGTACAGCCCATCGTCTTCAAATGGATCAGTTGCACTTGTATCACTGGAAGCATCACTTTCTCTATCCAACACAATATCTGACAATTTTTTATTGTAAAATTTAGTTGTTTTTATTTCTGACTGTACAAAATACTTTGAATTATTTAATTTTGTATCACATTTCAATGATAGATATTATTACCTTACACAAAAACCTGCAGCCACAGTACACAAAACGATTAACTCTATAGCGACAATAGTCGATTCCTATTGTTACTGTTCCAATTCCAGTGAACCGGAATTCAATTTTAGGGTAAACCTTATCATATGTTGTTCCATTATATTACATAGTTGGGTGAAAGTGTGAATGAGTTGATTCATTCTTTATTTCAGGAATCAACAATGTTGGGTGATTTTCCGAATCATCAATCGTTTTTATGTTTGCAAGCTATTTAAATTTCACGTACACTGGTATTCGAAAAGTTACCTTATAACTGAAATTAAACCCAAAAACTATTAATTTTTATTCGACACGAACTCATATGGACACTTTTGTTATACTGAAGATATTTTCTTAAATTTCACGAGTCTACACGTCATGTCGTTAGGAGAACTGCACAATTATATCGATGAAAAATATATTATAAAATTATTCCGAAGAACACCTAAAAAATAAGTTCAGTTCTCATGGGACACAAAAAGACAACAATCCTTATAAACACATGCATCACTTGAGGGCTACACTCGTCATGACTTATAAAAAAGTAGTAGTGAAAATAGTAGTTAAAATGTTGACGTGTATACACGTCATGTTCCACACAAAACTATACAGCCTCCTTCGAATGTCCCTGACAGTTACTGATTTTAAGGAAACTTTTGTAAAATAATATTTTTTTTAAATAATCGAAATTACGCTTGGTAATGAAATAATAAATTAAAACATTCGGGACGTCATAGATAAGAATGGTAGTGGTTTCACGTGAAAGCATTTTTTTTTTTTTTGAACATTAAAAAAACAAAATAAAATAAAAATTAAAATATAACGTCTAATTAACAACAGTAATTATCGTGAAATCAATATGTAACAAAACAAATAAACAGAATTTGACAAAGACTGCTTTTTCTGTTAGAAATAAAAATAAAAAAATAACATACGAATTTACAAACGCTAATATATTATATTATATATATAGTGTGAAATGTTAAAATAAGTTAAAAGTTAAAATTAACAAAAAAAAAATAAGACAACCATATTAGTGATAATTAAGTTCTAAATAGAAAATTTAATAGAATTTTGTTAAATATTTAAAAAACAAATGGTGTTCAGTTAATTGTTTATAAATTTAAAAAATTAAAATAATTGCTAATTTGATTCTAAATCAAGAATAATAACGTTATTGAAAGTTACATAAAATTAATACACGAAAAATAAACTACCCATCAAAATTAAAATTATTAAATTAAACACAACCGTCAAAAACGAGAATAATTTTAATACAAGAAGATAAAATAGACATAATCGTCAATCTGTACATCGTCTTTATAAATTTAGAATTAATTACTTATTTACTTAGAGGTCTGTTAGTTAAAAATCGACTTTTACTTTAATTTTTGGTAAATTCGGGTACTCTTAATAACATTTTCGATGTGAGTTGGATCACTAAAAGTTGATATGAGAAATCCTAAAACATAATTTTGTATAATATTATTTATAGTATATTAGTTCTTTAACAAGAGAAGTTTAAAAATAAATATCTGCACATATCATGTTTATGCCAAACATATTTGGGATTATAAAAATCTTTTATTTTAATCTTTAATCAAATATAGTTAGAGCTTAATACTGCTATGTCATATGTTTTTCGAAACTTACTAAACTTTCTTAACTTTGGTGACCATCCACATTAACACAGACAAATTTCTTTCTATATACTTATTGGTGTCCATCAATTTCGGAAAATCAAATGACCTGAAAACTACAATCGCAATAAATCTGGCATTGCTATCTTATTCCGAGTATCGTTCAACTCCATTTAATGCAAAATGCAATTTACGTGGTTGTCGACACGTAAAGGAATACGTAGATTGCTTGGCAATTTTTGTTTTCACCGTCGACAAACAATAGCTATAATTAAAGAATATTTATTATTTAGAACGCATATTTTCAGCAATTGTATCGCATCTGCCATTCATTAGCATTCTTTTTAATATTGCCAAATATTTTTAGATAACTCGAAAACCGGTGGGCTCAGCTTATTTGAGATAACATTGAATGGATTAATTTCATACCAATTTATTGCGCCATAAAAATAATAGACATTTTTTTAACACCATCATTCATAACTATTTCTGAAAATATTCATTGAAGGGATAAAACGACTTACTATAATGTAATATATAGTTTAGTCGATTTCTACTAAATTTTAAGAAAAATATATATACTTATATGTATATTACTGAGTGTGAGATGAGACAAAAAGTCATCTCAGTAAAAAATACTGAGTGTTTCTAACAGTGTTATTGTTATAAAAAATTGTAAAACTGCTTCATTAAACACAAATACATGTAGAAAAATGTTTGTGCTAATGTAATGTTTGACGCACACCAATACACCTTCCGGTTGTTTAAATTTTTTTATAGGAAAATATCATTCATTACATTTGTAACCAATTTTGAAGAATCTGCTATAACAGAAAAAACTGGTAACTAGAAATTTTAAAATAATACATTCATTTGAAATGTTATAAAATATTATCATAATCGGACAAAATAATTCATAAAATTGAACAAAAACTTTTACATATCAAAATTTAGCAAAACCAAATTTTATTTTGGAAGCTTTTATTTGATAAAATCGCATCAATTGTTATGGCAGTTACTTCAAGATTCTTTGGTGTGTAGGAAGATATCTGTTTAAACGCTTTGAATATGAAAGGCTGGCTTGACAGTGCGAAGTGGTAGAACTGATTCACCATCGTTTTGATCAAGAAATCCAACTGCACCACTCGTACCAGCGAATATTGGGACAACCTGTGTATGTATGTGCATAGAAAACATCAAATGTCAAAATCGATTTTTTGTAGTTTTTGCTGTTACGCTTTTACAATATTAACTATAATATTTGCTATAAAAAATTAAAATAAATGAATTCCTTGTCTTTATCACGCTAATGGAATTTTTTTTCTATCGCTCTCTCAGTAAGATTAGTAAAATGGAATTCGCGCTTAATAAACCGAATTTCTATACAGGTAGGGTTTGTAGATCGCGTAAATTCGGTCCCAAATTCAAATTTGTTGAACCCGCAAAAACCAGGGTTTAAACTTGAAAACTGGGTTAATATTCAAAATACGATATATCACCGAGACGATAGACTTAGTAAGTATTAATGCAAATCGAGAAATAGTTAAATTATATTATTTAAAAATATGCAAAAATGTTCACGAAAAGTTAACTAAAAGGTACTTCAGTTTGTAAAACTCGCTATATTTTTAGAGCGATAACTTTTACTATATGCGAATCAATAAAACTGGCTTGTGGAAAACACAAAACCACGCTTATTATATACTGTAAGCAACTTTTATTAATGTTATGCTTGAAAAGTTGGTAATTGTAAGGTAATTGTATAACAACCCTCCCAACATGATAAATCATATCCATACTTAGACATTATCAATGCATGATATATCATACGCATAGACAAGAGCTGAACATCATCACTAAGGAGATAGAAAATCCTAGAAGCGAAGTACGTATATACTTTGAAGTTAGTAACATGAGTTTTCCAAATCAGTTTACTATCCAAATATATTCCAAGGTACTTAAACGAATTAACAAACTCGATATTAATGCAGTCCGAATAACAATTTCTGGTGGTGCTATTTGTAACACTATATAATAAGTATAACATGGGTTATAACCCTCTTATCTTAAAAACAGAACGGTGAGAGTTAAGACAAATGGCACTTTCAGTGAGCCAAGATCTGTAAACGTTGGTGTTCTGCAGGGTTCTGTGTTGGACACTTTACCTTTTTTAATTTATACAAACTCGATTTTTAAACTCAAACTATATGGTTATTGTACTGGGGTTGCTGATGATTTGGCTATAGCTTATATTGGTAGAACTTCAGCCGAAATGACCTCCAATATCAATTCTGATCTTAAAGTTTTACATCTTAGCAATAAAACTAAATGTATGTTTTTTAAAATTTCTAGTATTCCAATTACGCAAAACAATTTGTTTCTGGTAGTTGTTCTCGGTTGATGCGTTACTATCAGGGACGCGCAATTTTTGTTTTTAATTTATAAATTTATTTTTATTCTATTAGCACTGACTTCGGTGGACTCCCAAGATAAAGTAATTACTCGATGAATTTATTAATTTCTTAGAATTATTAGTTATTCCACTCGATCCCACACTTAAATGCGGAAAACTCTATTCGCTGATACTAGTCGTATGATATTTTACGTAAAATTATCGCAAAAAAACTGGCTATAATTACCACCAACACTACTCTACCGGTTTCATGAGTCACACGGTAAGAATTGGTTTTCTCCTAGATACCAAATATTGATGTACCACCACCACAACAACAAATTTAAATTTCAAATTGATATGGGAAATAGAAGGGAACCCATGCGCATAAAAATTGTATGGTTTGCGCTGTTATACAATTAATTTCCAAATGTAAACTTCATCGCTTAAGATTATTTGAAAATTTTTCCTATTTGGATCACCAGTGAATTAAAAGGAGCTTGTGATTTACTTGAGGGGTTTTAAACGAAGGGTAAAATAACCCAACTATATAGTTATAATGCACGAGGAAAACAGACATATTTTTAAATTCTTCTAAGTTATAACAAAAATATTGTTTTTGTTTTCATATCGGATTAATTTAATCTGTAAATCTGGAGGCTCTGAGTTCCGCAATAACCATTTCCTTTTGATAGATTTTCTGTTAAAACAACTTTAGCGTATATATATACATGTATGTGAACAAAGTCCAAGTTCTATCCCAAAAAAACTCAGTGTCACCCCAAAAAAATGTATCTATCTCGACACAATTCACGAAACCAACCCAAAAAAAATGTCATGATAGGAAATAGTATCACTACATATGTATATTATACTCTCAGCCTAAAAATGACTATGTCGTGATACAACAATTACGACAATATACGAACTGAATGTTTGTAATTTTAATAAATGTTACAAATTATCAAATAAAAACTTTATTCTAAGAACATATTTAATTATATTAAATGAATTAGTTCAACTCATTAATTAACTAAGGTATAATTATTTATAATATGTATTAAACATTAATGTATCTACCATTTATCTAAACGATAATTATTTGCAATTAAATTTATTCAGAAACTTCAATTTTTTATCGAGTAACTCGAATTTTTGAGTAACAGGTATGATATTCTAATCTATCTCAGAGATTTTCTTTTATGGTGGCTTTCTAAATCGATACTAATGATTCCATAAAAAAGAACTGGGCTCTAATGACAAATTTTCAAAATCTATCGATGATTATCGAATATTGTGTAGAAGTGGTTTCATTTAACGCCAAATAATTGAAATCTTAGAAAAATTGAAAATTTCTCACTTGAGCCTAGAGTTTCTTCTCGAGAAATCGTCATAGTTTTACGCTCTCGAAATCTTGAGAAAAATTATTTGGTAATTTTCGAGATTCTCATTTCTCGAGAAAATTTAGACAAGATTCTCGAAAAATGGTGATCTCATTTTAATAATTTTTTCGTAATTTTGTAATGATTATTCAATCAGAAGATGTTTACAAATAATGCAATAAAACTAGTAGCGAGTTTTATGCTGACACCACCATTGAAATAAACTCAAACATGAGAATACATGAAACAATCTCAAAGATAAGAACAATTGTTAAGTTGAAATGGAATGCGAATGTGATGAGCTGGAATAAATGTTAGATTGTAAGATAAGGTGGAATACCATTGAAACCATGATAGACCGTTTTGGAAGACTAAAACCAGCAATTTTAAAAACATTACATCATTTAACAACTTATGGAATACGGAACTTGACATAGTTAAAGAATCAATAGAAGCTCTAAGCCGCCAAGATACTTCTAAACATTCTAAAATGTTTAGTTAAAAATCTTCGCGCTAATAATTCGAAAATAAGCATCGATCTGTTAAATGTAATAAATAATCAAATCCCCAAACGTAGGGATAAACAAATTATTTCATTAATTAAATTTTTACAAAATCCTATAGTAAAAGCCGAAGAAGATGATTGTTTTCCTAGCTGTTCTAAAATAGAAATAATTAAAACCGCAAAAACAATCATGAGGCGATTATTTAAAGCCTCTGATAGTGATGATAAGGATGCTATGGATGAATCTCTTACAGCAAAAACAATATCAACATCAGAACCTGAAGTAGAAGAGAATGTGTGTAATTCTGTTTATGAGGAACTGGAAAACTCCATACGCGATAGCTTAAAAGTGCAGCCAGTGACCGATGATGACTTCCGATCGTTGACCAAGGAATTCAATATATACGACACAATTAAGAGTAATCTTGCGATACTCAAAACGAGAGGAACTTCTCTATTTCGGGAAATTCTTGCAGTAAGCGCAGACGACGATTGAACGATAAATCGCTAGACTGCCTATCGTTTTTAAAACAGTATTTTTTAAACTGCAAAAATTAAAGTTTAACATTTGAATTGAATTATTATTTAATGTTTTCCTTTTTATGTGATATACTCGTATAAGTTAATGGAAACGTTTATTTATATTTTTTTTGAATATTGATGATGAATGTCTGATTTTTCGTAATATGTATTTTATTGAATTCAATTTATGTTGTTGAACTAAAAATGAAATATGTGTGTAAGTACACACAAGAAAATTTACTAGAATTCTTTTGTTCTCGAGAGTATAAATTTGAGACGAATTCGAGATTCTCGGATCTCGACAACTGGAAAACCCCGGGAAAACAGAAACTCTAGTTAAACCCAGTTTTTTTTATGGACAGTATCGATATAGAAAGCTTGATTTCCATTCTATATAGTCACTATGTGAGGCAATCTCTAAGATTTCAATTATTTTGTAAGAATTTCAAAATTTGTCACTTGAGCCCTTAAGTTTTTGGTTATGGAACCTAAGATTCTAAGTATTTGTATGATTTGATTTAGTTACTTATATCTATATTATTATTACAGAATAAGTATAGTTCGTTTATATTTTATTATTAAATTTAATTATTTACTGCTATTAATACAATTTGATTATATTTAGTTAAGTATTAAATAACCAGTTATTAAATTATTTGTTAAATATTATTGAGTCATTATATTTTCTAATGTGATTTGTATCGTGATAGTTTCGATTATTTAAAGTGAATACGATGGTATTGCCATTTTTAAAAAATCATAGTTTTTAGGATAGAATTTTGGGTTAACTTCACAAAGGTCGTATATACTCGTAGTTAACTATATTGGTCATTAATAATTTAATATTAGGGGGTATCACATGAGAATCTGTTATAGGGTTCATAAAATGCATATCCCATATCGCGACCGAATGGTTAATTTAGCCTATGTGAAGCAAAATAACAAAGGGGCGAGTTATAGAGGTCGCGTCATCAAACGATTATGAACAAAATGACATATTCGATACGCTTATGATATTCGAACGCATAACAAATTATAACCATCAACAAGAAAAAACTGCACAATAATTTCCGCTACCAAAAAATACTGTAACGTTAACTAAAAATGCATTTTAATAACAAATAACAAAAAAATCAAATTTTTATGTATTTCCAATAAAGGATATGAACCACGCGACTGAATTTCAATTCGACATTGCTCCAAAATACATATCTATGTAAATATGTATAGCTTGAAAAATAAACAAAACTAGATTTCCTGTCACAAGACTAAACACGTATGTATATGTACATCATATGTATATTAAATTCAAATGTAACAAATTTTTTTAAAATTTAAAGTGTTACGAATTTATACACAAAAAAAAATCGTTTCCTATACTTCCTTCCTATTGATTTTCAAATTCAATTGAATAATTTTATTTAATTTTCCAATTTTTTTGAATTTTTGTTTGCGTTTTTAGAAAAATCTATTCCGTATATAGCTATACGAGTACATCAATCGAATTATTTTTGCTCGAAATGATTTGTGGGTAGTATACATACATATATCCCACTATATATTATGGCGAGATTGGTGCACGCGGATATACACGCGATACCCAAAAAAAATGTAAATTTTTGTTTTTGTTAAAATGATGTCGCATCGTTATGTGCGCTGTGGAAAATATATAATGAAGTGTAGTTAGATAATGTGTGCACACACACAGTAAAGTCACCTAGCGTGATCGATAATAATATTTATGTTTTAATATAAATTCAAAATAATAAATCAAAATAAATAAATTATTTGTCCAAAAAATTTATTATTAATTTTTTATCTCATTGGCACAAAATATTTAAATTTAAATTTTTCGTTTTTGTTTGGTGGTAATCCAATGGATTTAATTTTATTTTTTATACATTTTAAATGTTTGAATTTAATATTTATTTCCATTTATGTTTTGAATTTAAAACCAAAAAATCTATATACATACTCGTATATAAATTAAATCCATATATAAATAAAATTTAAACTGAATTAATCAAAATCTAAATTGTATGCAATATAAATATAATGTGCATACATAAAATGTTGGGGTAGGGCGAGAAACACAACCAACTATTTATAATACTATTTCAAAAATATTAACAATAAACAATAGTGATTTCCATTCAATTGGAACACTCAATTTCGTAATACAGGTGGTGGTGTGTTAAGAAAATCGTGTGTTTATAAAATTGTATATATAAGAAAATCGCGCGGCGGCGATACTGCAGTGAACATAAAAAAAAATTAATTGTTATAATTTTATTATTTTAAAATGTGTGAAATAATTATTTTTGTTTTTAGTTTTATTAAAGTTTAATTTAAATTTTTTTATGTTGTATTTTATTTTTTATTCATTTTCAATTTGTGTGCTGCATACACTCGCTCGTATTTATGTACATAAAAATATATAAGAAAAAATTTCGACGTACAAGATTGTGGTGCGCGGTAAAATAACATCAACAGTAGCAAAATGTGCAACAGCAGCAGATTATTTTTGATTATTTTTCAATATATTTTCTTCTTATTTCTTATCCACATACATTTTAACCTTTCAAACTTGTTATATATAAAATGGTTTTATATATATTTTTATATTGTTGCAAATTTAATTGTATTTATACGGTTTTTATGTTGAGTTATAATTGATACATAAATACAATAACATAATACATGTTTTGGTATTGTAACTTTATGAAAACTACACAGAAAGTAATCTAGATTTTTGATTTAAAATAATAAATGTTTGAACTGAAAAATAGCCAAATTTAAATGTAAACCAAGTTAAACCAATGGAAACCAAGTTGAATTAAAAACATGATTTATGTTCTTACAAAAATCATTTTTTTAAATATAATGTTGATTTTTTCGAAAATGTGTCAAATTTAACAAAAATATTTTCCACTTCAAAAGCTCAATGTTTTTTTTTTTCATTAAAAATTAAATTTTAGGCTCCTCTCCCATATACTCGTAGATGAATTCCATTCTAGCTTTGACATTGGCTTGCTCGGCTGCTAAACAACATTTAATCACCGGTGCCACGCCTCAACAGAATTTCGTTTTCTAGGAAGTGATTGTCATTAAGTCATGCACCGACCAAAGTTCCGGCGCATATTTCGGAGTCCATTTTTTTAGTACATTGTGGTTACGACAAACAAGTTTACGTACCTGTAACATGGTTTTTCTCAAACCAGTTGGAAATTTTTTTCTTGCATCAGCATTTAAATTTAGATTGTTTTCCGCGAAATAGTGTGGAATTTCCGAAGGTGGTAAAAAGGTTAAACTTTTAAGCATTCTCATCCTTAAACTGAAATTTATAAAATAAAATTTTATAATTTATATTCTTATATTAACCTTAAATTTATTTAAATATGCACACCTTCGTTATTTTATTACAACGAGGATAGTCTTTCAGTCTGAATTCGCCTCCATAAAATTTGTTCGAAGTGAAACAACCAGGTTTCGACGTGCAAGATGGAAAGAGAAGCAGAAATCGCAGCTTTTTCGAAGTCAGATAATATGAATTTTGGATTTAAAAATATTTCATTTTCACAAGCGACTTTGCAAATTTTGTAAAATGCTTCAGTCATGAGTTAAATTATATTGCAAAACAGTTAACGAGTTGCTAAACTGCAGTTGGACAATTTTTTCAAACGGAACTTGTTTGAAGAGGAAGCTTGTTGTAAAATATTTATATATTTTAAAATCATCTGGACGCATCTGTAACATATTACAAAGGTTTCCTTTAAACTTGACTTAGTCATTATTTTCATGAACGATATTGGTGAAAAAATATTTTACGATAAACATGTAGTTTTGCAGGCTCTAACCCACTATTGTGCGTTTTTTCTTTGTACAAAGAATACAATTCAAACATTTGGCTGATGGACAGATGCGGTTCCAGATACTTTTTGGTGTTCGATTTTAGACAATAGTGCGAGTCAATAATCGGAAACGAAGTTATGTGCTCTCTAATGGTCTGTCTGATTTCAACTGAGGTAATTTTTTGTGATGTTTGCCTTGTTTTAAGTTGCTAGCAACTCCCGATATGTTCCCAGAAAGAAATCTTTGCATACTTTAATCTTGTTTTCCCGAATTATGAGGAAACTATTGGAGTTAAGAGGTCTTCCTACCGGCTCTACTCTTTTGGATGATAATAAAATAAAGGGAATTTTACTCTTGTATTCTACATTGTAAAAATAATCAAATATTTGCCTTTGAAATTTTACAGACATTTTTCAGAACTCCTTATCTTTTTTGATTGAACAGTTTTATTCCTTATATCGACATGTACTCTTTTCCAGTCTGGTGTAGTTTTTGTCTTTGGTTAGATTGCCATTCGTCTTGATTTCTTTGTCTTTTTCGAAACTTAGTTTGATTTGAGTCTGGTTCTTCCTCCAGATATTCGATATTTAAATATTCTTTCGATTATTCTGATTCCACGTAAGCTGTATTTATCGGAACTAGTTCCTGAGTTTGACAAATATAATGAACCAATCCATTATTAGATAAAACTGAGGCTCTACTATATGTTTTTCACCTACTATAGAAGGAAAAGGAAGAAAAAGGTAAACAATATTATAAATTTACTACCTTTTTCTTCCTTTGCCCACTATAGGAAAACGATAGCCGTCGAAAATAGTAGGGGTCTTGTTTCATCTAAATTCTCAATAACTATGGTTTCTTTAAAGAGTTCAGCGACTGCGCGGCGAATGCAGTTGAAAAAATCCTAAATGCAGTTGGCTGCCGCCTGCATTTTAATATGACTGACTGCAAAAATATGACAGGCAGAAAAATTATCAGAACATAACCTATTAGCAGATTTTGTAAACAGCTACGTATAAATTAAGCAAAAATATGGAAAATATAATTCAAAATTTAATTTTGGTAATTTCAGCCGAAACAATCAAGTAATACATAATTACTTGATACCTCGTTCAAAACGACGAAACCAAAAAAATAGTTTATTATTTACTTTATTGATGTAATTTTACAAAATAGAAGTGGGGTTAAAATTTGCAATTACCACATATTGAATGATGATACTTTTCAATCACATTTTAGGATGTCTAGAAATTGTACTGAGGTATTCGTTTTTACTGTATTTCATCTGTAAAATAAATTTATTCGTAAATGTATAGAGTTTGATAGTGGGGCTAAATTACTTAATATCCACATGCCAGAGGCGCCCTAGAATTAATAATAAAATGGAATTTTGATGACCCTATGGATATTAGGGAACCCAACATGCTATCGCAATCTGTCAGATCATTTTGGCGTTTCGATTGGATGTGCTGCTGCAATGGAGATGAAGATATTCGTGTTGGTCATAAGTTTGATCAATTATGGGGACCAAATACCTTTCCTAATGTTATTGGATGCATTGGTGGGATGCATTTGCCAGCCCCTTTAGATGACGCTTCCAGTTATTACAACGAGAAAGGCTTCTATTCCCTAATCTTAGCAAGTAAGTACACATCACATAATAGAACATTAAGTATATTTATCGCTTTTTACATGCGGCAATTAGACCGTATGCGACAGTGATCTGAAGTTTATTGATAGCCATGATGCCAGTGTTTGGAGGAACAGTGCGATATACAAGAAGTTTGAAAACAGAGAAATAAACTTACCTACCAATTGTCATTTGTTAGAAGATTCGTCGTACCATTTAGCCACATACCTAATATTGCCGTTTCGATATAACGGGTATCTGACCAGAAAACAAACTAAGTTTAATACGAAGCTCAGTTCTACAAGAACAATTATAGAGCTCTCTTTTGGATTACTGAAATGTCGCTTCAGACGAATTTGTAAATGTTCTAAACTTGTTAAAAGCAAAATATTTTGTAGTGGCTGCCATTGTTCGTCACAATTTTATTATTGTCTCCGAAGACGATACCGAGAATTATTTAGAATCATATAACGTTGATAATACAGAAGAAGAAAATGCATCGGCCAACGATCTACCGGGAAATGCAAGTAAGGCTGGAAAATTGAAGCGTGATTTTTAATTATTTAATGTAATCCATTTATTATCAATTTAAAACAATTAATGTTAAATGTTAAAAATAATAAAGTATATAATTCTTTTATCTTGATCTATTTTTTGGATAATAAATCCAACGTTGACTTCAAACATTCCACTTTTTGTTGTTCAATTTGTTTTTTTTTCTTTTTCCAATTTCAATAGTTTTTGGACCGAATATTTTGTTTTTCGTCCTCTTCCTTAAAATAATTAAAAATTTCCGAATACTTTTCTGCTGTCTTACGTTTCCTTTGCTAGATGGTGCGTTGCTGGTAGTTGATCGATCAGATGATCTCAAAACCACTACTTGAATCAAACACCAAACCACCTGGTGGTCTTAGAATATGCCTATAACACCATATACCGTATCGAACTGTTTCTTTGTTGCATTTCACAATACGATTGTATCTTTTTTCTAGCTTCTTCACCTGAAAACTTCCCAAATAGCCACTCTTTAGTATTTTGACTCATTTTAGAGACAAATTGCCGCCATAGAGTGTTCTTATTTTTTCCTATTTATGTATTCTTCCATTCCTTACCGTAAGCTTAATAATAATTTGGTATTGTGAGGGCTACATAGATCTCTAAATAAAACTATAAAACAATTCACGTTCTTGAAATAGCTAAATTTGGCTTAATATGTATAGGTACTGCTTTTCTGTGAGTTCCCCGTAGTGTTTGTGTTTCATCTTCTTTTATTGTCTTTCGAAAGTAACCATTGCTCTCTAAGATATTTTTAATAACAAAAATATTCTACACATTTATTTAATATAATTGGAGTGAAAGCAAAACAGTTTCTAGAATAAAAAAATAATTTACCCCTCGAACTCGAATTCCGACATTATTTATTTGACAATATTTATTTGACAACTGCGAAAACGACTGCAAAAACAGCATGGCTGCACTTGAAAATTGAATTTTTGAACGACTGGCTGCAATATTTGCACAACTGACTGAATTCTTGAAAGTACATTATCGTTTGCTTCATTAATATTCATATTAAAATAAAGTTAAGTTTTAGACCACACATGAACCTTTAAAATATTAAGAAGTTAGGTAAATTACCTGACCTACTGCACATACGATCCAAAAAAATTTTTTTTCACAAATTTTTATGAAAACTGAAAGATGACAAAGTTCTACTTAACTTGATTGCAATGTATTTACATTCAGCAGGGTTTTATGCTAAATGGATTATAAACCTATAGATAGATTTTTTTTACGCTCCATACAACATAGAACTTTGTAAATTCAAACTTTCCTTCTAGCCAAAAATGTTATTTAGGACCTTATCATTCTTCAACGACCATTTCATTTGAATTTACGGGTGTTTTTTTTTACATCTAAAGTGTTTCATTCTTTTTGTGCAAGCAGTTACATTAAAATTCAAATATCATATCTTATATGTTTCATCAATAAATCACAGATATCCCACATTTGTATTTTTTTTAATCCCGACATACAAATAAATATTGCCCTGACCGATTTATCTATAGATGTACACTAACTCATATAAATATTTAAACCAACGCCACATAGTTCCGCCACTGTGATTTTCTATAGTTTTCACATAAAAAATTAAACGAAAATCTAGAAAAAGGGGCGCGCGCGTTTCATCACATTATAATAAAAACACGACGTGCGCACACACATGACACACAATCATTTCCGACAAATTTTTTGACATTTTTCCATAGAAAATCCGTATTTATTGAGCGAAAATAGAAAAGGGAAGGGAATTCTATTGAATTTTATCTCATGAAATCAAAAAAAAAAAAAATTGTAGCTTAGATTTATATACAAAGGGATGAAAATTCAAATCCGTTGTTTTCTTATTCTATTCCTCATCCGGTTGATGGTATTATATTGTTATCAATTTCTTACCATAATCTTTAAATCAATTTCCGTTCTTTCTTCATACGTATATATTCTTCTCTCTGACTTATGATTATTTAATCAATTAATTTTCAGCAAAATTTTATTATTACGATTATGTGTGTGTGTGTATCTACTGTTGGAAAAACCAAAGGAAATATCCCAAAACAATGAGAAAAATGTAAAGTGAATTTTTTGGTATTTCATTTCGTTTTGTTGTTGTTTGTTTCAATCTTATATATAATTCCCTTAACACAAATCAACAATTCAGCAATTGAAAAATAAGGCCTTACAAGGGAACAGTTGAATGTGGAAAAACTAATGGAAAATAATAATGAAAATTGATAAAAAAAAAAAATTGCTAAGAAGTAGATATGCGAACATTATTTTGAAAATTTGACAATTGATTAGAAATAAAAACCCGAAGACAACTATATAAGGCGATAAAAGATAGGGAAACCATTCGTTTGAATATCCATCCATAGTTATATATCCTATTTAACCTTTTCCAACTTGTGTATATGTATAGATATATATTGTCTCTATTTTATATAGCCAACCTTTTGACCTTTTCGGATTGTTTTTTGTTACTCTGAACTTTTTCAAAGTTTTTTTCTTCCATGTATATATGTACATACATAGGTCTCGTTGTTGCTGGTTTAATTTTCGAATAGGGAATCATTTTCTGGATCATATTTACATTGTTATGATTATTATTATCTGGGAAAAAATTTAAGAAATGAACTTAACACAAAAAAAATGAAAATTCGGAAAATCTACTTGAATATATTTTTGTGTGTGTGTATATATAAGGCTACCTATCTACCATCTCATATATATATGTTTATAACAATAACATGTTGTCCAATTGGGGGTTCTTAAAGGTATACAGAGAAAAAGATGAAATTTGTATTTAATTTCCAACCAATTAAGCTAATGTTTACGGAAAAATTGTTTTCCATGTTTTGTGTTGTTGCTGTTATTTTGTGTTTATACCAATTACGTTGAAATATATAAACATGGATATTATTAAATTGCAAATTATCCGTAATACGAAGAATTTAGCATGTTCCATTATGTGGACGATTAAATTGTTCATCTTGAATTGTATATGTATACATACATATATTTATATAGATGCCATTCTCAACATACATTTACATACGTATATACGATTTGTAGTTGTTGCGATAAAAATCTCCCACAGTATAATAAAATTAAACTTTTAATTTCACATAACAGAATCAATGTACAAAATTTCCATGAATTTCCAATCAAATTTGTACAAAACTTGGATAAAAAAAAAATAAAACGTTCAATTCAATTTCAATCAAAGTTTATTTTTATTATGGCACAAAAATAAATCGGAAAATTTGGTTATTATTTTCCACTCAGCATTGTGCAAAGAATAAAGAAAAGCGAAACGAACCTCGAATTGTACAAACACAATAGAATGAAAATAATTTGCATGTCTTAAGATAAATTTTCATTTTCTATTATTTTTTCTTTTCTATATATTGGTTTCAATTTCATTTTTTTCTTTTCAATTTTCCTTATCACATTAATACTCGAAGCTATTTATTAGTTTTGTGTATATACGGCGGATTACAAAATACAAATCATTTAATTCAATCGTGCGGATATATTAGAGAATCTGTATATATATATATATATATATATATATATATATATATATATACAAATTTGTTTTGTTGCAGAATTATATTCCATGGTGCCTATGGATATTATACGTATATCGCCAATTTTAATAAAGTCAACGATCAATAACAAGCCAACTAATCTCCCATATTATCTTACAGTTGTTCTACTTGTACGCGCATATATATATTTATACGTACATATGCGAATACATTCTGCATGGTTAACGAACCAGAAATCATGTAAAATTCTGTTAAACGAAAAATTATAATTGACTCATATATTTGGGCATTAAATTAAATCGAACACTTTTATAATATAACATACATTATGTGGTTGCAGTGCAAAAATAATAAACTGCAATAAATTTAATTACGCTCGTAACCAAATTTCACAATCTCCAAATTAATCAATAAATTTGTTTTTTTGTTGTTGTGTTTTGTTTCAATATTTTGTGGTTGAGATAAGATCACTGTAAGAAAATTTTAATAAATCATTTTTTTTGTTTTTTTTTTTTAATTTTAATTTTTAAGTAGCTGGTAATTTTATTGTACATATATATTCATGGTAAGATATCCGGATGCCTTGAGCAGAACATGTGCAACCAAAATCAGAATAAAGATTTTCACAACTTTTTTCGTGTGCATGCACATAATATACACAATTGAAATCATGTATATTTGCATTATTGATCGCAATAATAATTGCGTTATGCAAAATGATTAATGGAAGTTAAATAAAATCGTTAAAAACTCCATGGTGCCAAATAGTGTACGTACATAAATAGTTTATAATGATCGTTGTTTAATATATTCTCAGTATATATGTACAAACGATTTAGGAATACTTCATTCGTATGCGCTATATGCAAATACACAATAAAACCTACAGATTTCCCATTAAAAATATCAAAACCAATAAAAATTTCATAACGAACGACATAATCAATTCATGTTCCATTTTATGTAGCAAATTTATCATTATTTTTGTAAGACATTTTTTTTATTTTTTGATATATCTTAATTAATGTATAGTTAAAAATACGCGAAAGAGTGAAAGTGCGCCATTTAATTCGTAATCGCGCGCGTACATAAACCTACAAAAAAATTATTGTCCCAGTTGGAAATCAAAAATATATAGCGAACGAAAGTATGTATACGTACATACCTACATACATACAATAATAGTTTTAGAGCGCAAAGTAGTTTACTTGTGGTGGTATTTGCTTTCGTTCTTAATTGAAATGTCATTTTATTTAAATAATAAATTTATTAAATAAGACAAACCATTTAAAAATATTATCCAACAACTAAATAAAAATGTTGGCTGCGCGCGGTCTTAAGAAATTTTACTCAAGGAAACGTAAACAATTTTTAATTACGGTCTGTGTACGTACACATATTTTTTTTTTGACAATTCGTTAATTATTCAAGCATGTAATTTTTGTCCATATATATACAATTTAATAGTAGAGTTGCGTACTCGCGTTTGCTTTTCAATATATGTAAATCTATAAATTTGGTTTGCGGTTTTTTTTTCTCTCCGTCTCTCGCCTCGATTCAATGAGCTTTCAAGTAAACTGAATTAATTTTTATTCAGTTTGGAAAACTGTTATTAAGTTACTATTATAATTATTACTCTGGTATATTAACGTATATATATATAATGGATTAGACCTTGCTGTTAGTATTTATAACGAGATTTATTTACATGGTTTGGAAATTGGAGCAGTAGTCATGGAATTTATTTATTTATGTATATATTTTGTGTATGCAGCATAATTTATCGGTTTGATTTGATTTATTGAATTTTTGTCCCCCTGTCAACTGTTTATATTGATTTTTTTTTTATGATCATTTTTTGTGCGCGAAATTAAAATCAATTATAAACGATTGTTTGTATAGTTTTACCCTGGAGGGTATATAAATTTATATGTGTATAAAATATTTAAATTGTGACGACTACCTGTTTGGAAACCTTTCAAAGCCTTATTCTTATTGGAATGGTCTCCCTGAATTATCAGTGCATCTTAAAACCAATTTTATTTTTAAAAAATAAAAATTAAATGTCCTCAAAAGCAGCTCACGCCTTACCAAATTCACCAATAAATTTTTCGGTGGTCGTAAAAACTATAATAGGCGCATGAGATTTTATAAAACGTTTGAGTTGACGCGGTGACTTCGCCATTTAGATTACAGAATTAAGATATTACGTCATTGAGATTCAAATTCTCAATTATTAAAATCGAATTTTTAATTTTTTTTTAACATATTTCAACTAACAAAATTATGTATTTACAGAATTTGATTGAATTTAATTAAAATTTTAGATTCAGAACTATAAAATTGTTCCAAAATTTTAATTTTCACAACATCCATAACATTTCCGTTATTTAAAATTAAAATTCGAAATTGAAAATTTCGGTTTCAAATAATTACAAAATTTAAAATTTTCTGTGCTGGAATCCATATTTAAATTTAGAATTAGAAAAACTTAAGTATATATGAAATCCGTCATTTCAGACGATTTCTAGCCGACTAAATTGTGACGTGCTTTGAACAAAACTTTTTAAAATTTTGTGACGTTGATATAAATGAGAGAAACTCCCTTCAAAATTACGAAACTGCACGTGAAAAATGAAAAAGCCATTAAAATTAAATCTTTAGAATCTACCATTCCAAATATCATTGAAATTAGAAGAATTTCAGAAAGGAATTTCTATATCAAGGTGGAAAACAAGTGACTTTGTGAACCGTAGTATTGAAATATTATTCGTTATTCAAAACCAACTCTATTTTTATAGCGGTTTTAGCGGTTTATATAAGTACTAATTGATCAACTAAGCGTGAATAGTTAAAAAACAACCCGGAGTCAGAACGTTACCATTAGCATTTAATATTTCATCGCAGATTAATCAATTTCATCTTCTAATGAGCGACTCAGTGTCATGCTCATAAATGAACGGCTTGCCCTACAATACTTATAAAAATATATAAATAAGGTAAGCTTTCGTCGTTTGACCTGTATACAGGCGAACGCCCCCTTGAAAAAAGTAATGCAACATTCATGTGAATGTATCTAGATGTGGTAGAAAAATTCTTCAACTCTTAATTTCAATATATGCAGGGCCGAGAGCCATCAAAATTTTATGTTTATGTAATGTATTTTTCAAATAAAAAGTAAGTATCGGTTAATTATGATAGAAAGCTCGTTTTTTAGGTGAAAAAGTGCTAAGAAAAAAAATATAATAACCAAATTATCAGCAAAATTCTCAAAAATTTATCAAAATTGGGAATTTGAATATTTGGACAAAAGCTCTCCTACATTAAATTATACTACTCAAATATCAGAGCGACAAAATATCTACTCAAATATCTTGAGCGAAATTTTCAAAAATTTACTAAAAATGTGAATATCAGAGATTGGCACATATGGAAACAATATAGGTAGGAGAGAAAATACATTACGGTATTCAAATCAGTCAAGATCTTGAGCAAAATTTTCTAAAGGTAACAAAAAATGTGAAATAGAATATATGGATAAAAGCTTTCCTACATTAAATTGAATTACTCAAATATAAGAGATTAGCTCATATGGTAACCATACAGATTCGAAAGAAGATACAGTTGTTCAAATTGTTCAAAATCTGTTCAAATTAGTCAATTTAATTTCGATATGAGCCGTAGGGCTCATGAGCGAAATTTCCTAAAAATTTACTAAAAATGCGAATTAGGATATATGGACAAAAGCTCTCCTACACTAAAGTGAATTTATCGAACATCAGAGATTGTCTCATATAGAGACAATATGGATTAGTAAGAAGATAAATTAAACTATTCAACTCAGTCATATGTATTTCGATATGAGCCGTATGGCTCTTGTAGGGCTCTTGCGTAAAATTTGCAAAAGGTTACAAAAATTGGAATTAGAATATATGGATAAAAGCTCTTCTACATTAAATTAATTTACTCTAATATCAGAGATTGGCTCATATATGGTGAATCTCTTTCCGCCGAGCCATTTCTTCAAGCTTGGAAACAGGAACTAGACGCAGACCTAGATTCTTCCATCTGAAAATAATTTGATTTATGAGTATATTACACATCTGAATTTAGCTTTCAGCCCATGTGAATAATTCTTGCGCGTTGATTATAACACCTTCCCATGCATTGGTGAGGCTGGCTCTGGATGCCATTCTCTTGATGGTGCGTACGAATTCACACTTGACATAAAGTATTGCGATGAAAATGCACAATCGATTCCAAAATCAAATCTGTGTTTGATAACAATTATAATTTTTATTTTTATAATGTGTTATTGCGTCATCAGTTACAAAATGTATTTTAAATAAACTGGAAAATTTGACCTTCAAAAACTAGATCAACTTCTCGATAAATAAGTATACAGCAACAGTGTCATAATGAAGACAATCAGATATAATAATATAGCTGTAGGGGCGTACTTATAGAATAGATCTCAATAAAATCACATGAAACATGTAGCTCCATAACCTTCAACTCAAATTTCTTTTGTTTGATGGAGCTTGGTTATCAAGCCTATTTATAAAATAATCCAGAGATTCATCTAGCGACTGGGACAAATTTTCCAAAGTTCATCTATTGGTCAAATAATAATAACAGTGTTAAAGGCCATTACTGGCCCCTTACTGAATCAACAATCTGGCTCCAACGGTTTCGATCCTGAGCTTGGTCTTCATACTGTCTTAGACAATCTGAAGAGGCCAAGTCGTTCTCTACATCGTGGAGCCATCGTCGCCTGCAACGACCTCTGCGCCTACCATATGGTGGCTCTCCTTTCAGAGATCGCTGCACAATTCGTTCCGGATCAGCACGCAGAACGTGACCGAGCCAGCGTACTCGCTGAGATCTAACTTCATGTACAATATCGGGGATCTTCGTCAGATCTCTGATCTCGAAATTGTACAGAGCTCGGTATGTACCATCTATTTCGCGTTTAGGGCCGTAAATCACACGCATGATTCTTCTCTCAAATGTAAGGAGCCATCTCTCGTACTCATCCGTCAGCGCCCAACTTTCACATCCAAACATAACAACGGGCCTGATCAACGCTTTGTAAAGCTTCAGCTTCACGGCACTTGATAAGTGTTTAGATTTTAGCAGTGGCCTTAGAGGATACAAAGAACGACTGCCAGCTGCCAGCCGCACTTTAATATCCTCACCCACACTGTTATCGTGAGTGATAAGAGAGCCCAAATATTTGAACCTCCTCACTCCCTCAAACGTGTGGTGGCCACTACTAAAATCTGGTGTGCCATTGTCTCTAAAACCAGAGATCAGGTATTTCGTTTTGGACTCATTGATCTGGAGTCCAACAGAAGCTGAAAACTCTACAAGCGGATCAAGTATTTCTTTCACTCCGTTGCTATTCAGTCCAATCACGCATATGTCATCTGCATATGCAAGCACTTGATTGGACTGGCGATATAAGATGTTGCGCTGAGGTGTTTCAGTTTTACGAAAGATGTACTCCAACATGAGATTAAAGAGTATCGGGGACAGAGCATCTCCCTGCCGAACACCCGAGTTAACTGCAAAAATTGTCGATAGCCTGTTCTCAACTTTAACACAGCATTGAGACTGCGTCACTGTCATCCTACACAGTCGTACCAGTTTTGTTGGCATTCCTAGGTATTCCAGGGCAGACCACAAACTCTCTCGATTGATCGAGTCGTAGGCCTGCCGGAAATCCAGGAAAACCTGATGTACGGAGATGGATGTCTCATAATATTTAGATAGAATCATCCGCAGCGAAAAGACCTGATCAGTGACTGATCGATTCGGACGAAATCCTCCCTGATAGTCACCAACCAAGCCCTCCGCCAGAGGAGTGATTCTATCCAATAAAATGTATGACAGTAACTTGTATGCTGTGCAAAGGAGAGCTATACCGCGATAATTCTCACACTTCAAGCGGTCTCCCTTCTTGAAGATGGGGCATATCGCGGCCACTTTCCATTCATCAGGCATAACTTCGGTTCGCCATACTAATCGAATAAGGTCGAAAAGACAGTTCCACAAAGTATCCCCTCCGAATATCAAGAGCTCCGAATTAATGCAGTCCACTCCAGGTGAGCGGTTTCGTTTCATTCTCTGCATGGCCTTAGTGAATTCCTCATGGGATGGCTCCTCAGTGCAAATCTCCGCAGACTGTTTTAGAGGTGGCTCAACAACAGTCTGTGACGCATGATGAACATCAAGCAGCTCAGTAAAGTGTCCACTCCATGCGTCAAGTACTGCGTCGATGTTGACACAGAGGTTTCCATCCCGGTCCCGAATGGCGGTTGACGAAGGCCTGAAAGTATGGTGCAATCCAGTAATTCCTTTAAAGAAATTACGTGAACTACGCTCATTGCTGAGTTGTTGTACTTTCAGAACCTCGGCCTTCCACCATTCTCGCTTCTTCCGTCTACAAATCCGCTTAGCTGCCCTTCTTGCAAGAGCTGCCTTGTTTTTCCTTGCGATTGTGAGACGTTGTTGCACTTCATTATGGGCTATATTTTGTTGCTCAACTGCAAGACGACACTCGTCATCAAACCAATCATTCTTGGGTCTGACTTTCACTATACCTAAAGTCTGTTGAGCAGCACTGACAACCGAAGTTTTCAGTACCTCCCAGACAGAGTTCACGCAGTCAGACTGGTAATTAGCTCCCTCAATGTTGTCGCTGACAAGATCCTGATATCGTTTCTTTTGATCTTCATTTATCAGACCTTCACAGTCGAAACGTTCCATCCGTTTCGCTGTGTTCCCCGACCTGTACGAAAACTTCCACCGTAGCTTTGCAGCGACCAAATAATGATCGCTGCCTACGTATTTGGTTGCTGACCGATAAGTTCTCACATCCTGCACAACCCGAGCTCGCCCTTTTGAAATTAACACGTGGTCAATTTGGCTCCGGGATGTTTTGCGAGGATTGGTCAAAACCCAATGGTTAGATCGTATTTCAGCATTCTCGTAGTGATTTTCAAGATATGATTTTCTCAAATAATCTCAAAACCCATGGTGGCATTCTAGAAGATTGCAGGTTGTTGTTGGATTGATACATATAATATAGATTTAATATAATCTGTTTAATGCGATATTTTTCCATTATGGTTATAGTTTCCATCTTCGTTCCATAAATAATTAGTTTGAGATTTTGCCATATTGTACAAACAAAAACTGTATGTGTTTGGATTCCAGATTACACACAGGTTTTAGGACTTAGAAGTGAAAATTTGGAAAACCATTTTTTTCTATTCGTCGTTTTGGTGCAGCATCTTGTATCTTCCATAAAATTCCATCAGAGTAAACATTATTAGTTGTTTCTGCATACTTTGACATTTTAGTTCAGCTTTAATAGTTATAAGCAATCGTTTTTTTCAGGCATTATCCAGGCACTTATACGTTTTCCGGTTTGGGTTTTGAAGACTCAATGGACCATTTTTATTTTGAAAATTTAATGCTGTTCGTTGTGCGTAGTGTAGAACTGGTTTTGAATTCGTTGTATTGTTAGAGATTTCGGAAGACGAGTCAACAGCTTGTATCTTATTACGGGCTGTACTCAATTGCTTGCATTTATTTTTCATTTGTTCTATAAATTCTTCGTTTAGAAAATTATCATAAAAAGGCCATAAAATAACCTAACATTAGCTTTATATGAGAGCATGAAATCGAATGTGAATGGTTCTATTTTAGCGTGTACGCATACCTCGTACGTTTCATATATAACGTTTGATTATTTTGTTGAAATAAAAAATCCAAATGACCCCTATACCGAAATGAAAACTTTAATCTGGCATCTTGTTCGGAATTTTATTAACTTTCTAAACCATATGTGCTTTTTATCGTATGTTGAGTAGTTCACGAAATATTAAATGATTTAGAGTGTAAAGGGTGTAAAATCGTAGGTGTTTTTGAGATGGCCGTCATTTTAAAAATGTACAAGATTACTCCATGATTATTTTTTAAACTTACACCCATACTCCTTACCTTTCAATCAATGTATCGTTTATTGTTCTCAAAGTAGGATCAAAGCACTGTGTGCGTAGGTGATGTGAAAGTCTGTCATTGCAAACCTTGAGGCTACCTTCATAGTGAATTAAACGACGTTTTAATTTACCTCAAAAACAAAGTATCGAAGACGTCTCAAAAAGTGGCTTCAGAAAAGTACATTTATCAAAAAGGTTGGATCTTGGATCTAATATTAACATATATGTACATCATTAAGGCATCAATACCCTTCGATTTTTTTTTACTATTGATACTATTTCAGTCGTTCTAGAAAGCAGGTCGTTGTCCACTAAAAATGAAATCACTTAAAAAAAATTTTTAGTTGACAAGCTAATTCTATCTCAAACTACCGATAAACTGCTGATAAAAACAGGATATAAATATTTTTTACAAGTTGTCCACTCGATACTCAACTTAGGTGCATTTACAACTAAAAAAATTGTAGCCATCATAAAGTAAGTAGCCAAGAAAAAATTAGTATGTACTCATGACCTTGTATACATAAAGATGTTTCAGCGGTAGAACATTACTCAATATAAAACATGGCCACGAAGAATGCAACTTATTTTTGATGTGCATTATTCGTAATATAAATTTGTGCGACAAATAACAGTTTAATTGTCTCTAAATAAATACCGCCCCACAGCATATACCGAGACTTGACTAAAGCATGGTAAAATACCTTAAAACCCGTAGAGAACAGTTGCAAAGTAAAAATTAAATTTTTCGATTTCATGAATGAAGGGAATTCCTTAATTCAGACCCGTGACTTTTCCAATCCAAACGATTATCTACATTGACCCCTAAATTATCTACATTGATCCCTAAATTTTCACTGTTTCAATCGGTAAACAATTTGTACAACAAGAACCGTTAATAAGGCAATGAGGGGCATTGTAAACTAGTTTTAGTTTTAGAACTCAACAGCAGCTTGTGAGCAGCAAACCGATTGCTTAAAATGTGTAGATCTTCATTAATATTAGCCGCCAGGTTGGTGTTTCTGAAACAATTATATGTAAAGGTCATATCATCCACAAATGCCACTACCTTCCCTTTAAATCATTGACTAAAAATCGAATTAATATAAATTAAAAATAAGATAGGACCAAGTACTGAACTCTGAGGAACCACAGCCACCAGAACCAGAGGACTACTGACACACATATCAGTTCGAACTTTTTGAGATCGATAACAATAAACGATTTAATCCAATAAAAAATACTACCTCGAAACCCAATATTTCACAATTAGGTAATGTCCGAAAACAAGGCAACTACTATCGGAGTTATTAAGACCCTCATAAAGGGGCTCCATGACTTCAATCAAAGCATCTTCTGAACTTAAACCGCGTCTAAACCCAAACTGAGATTTACTAAAATAGTTGAAACTGCCCACAAAATTACTCTGTACTTTTGACGGTTTTTAAAAAATTTTTTTTGGACAATATCTGGTGATATTGGACAATAACTACTGGTGACCAACCTCGCCCCTTTCTTAAACAGGGGCATGCACGTTGCAATCTTGAGAGACTCTGGAAAGTTACCTTCCTTGATACTTCGATTAAAAAGCGTGCTCAAGATATCAGCAATGTTTCAACTAATTCTCTTAAAGATCCAACTACTTAAACCAAACAAGCCCACTGAATGTTTTTCCTCCGCAGAGAATTAATAATATAAAATAATTCTGTAGCAATTATCGGATGGAAGAGAAAGCTACCCCTGGAGTTTTATCACGAAAAATAGAAGGATCAATACTAGAAGAGCTGTTGAAACCAGCACGTGCCGCGGAAATAATGTTGTAAACAAATTGATTGAAGCAATTTGCAATTTGTTGTGATTTTATTGTTGTGTTCATCCAATATTTCGGTTATTTGATTGCCATACTTCTGTCTAATTAAAATCTCGTTTAATAACTCCCATTGCTTCTTACTATTCCCAGATTTAGCTTCAATAATGGCCTTCCTTAAATCGTTAGTTATCTCATAAATATTTTTTTATAAATAGAATGAGTAGTGTCTTTTTTTAACTTCCTGGTAAGATTGTTTTTTTTTCTTGATTCTGTTAAGAAGAAATTATTCATCTATGGCTTCAATTTACGAATTTTTCTAAGCGGCTTAACTAATTCCTTACATTGAGCGATATAACACACAAGAGTAGAAAAAAAATAAATCAAAAGCAGAAAATATATCAGTTACTGATAAAATTTCGTTCCAAGACTCAAGCAATAATAGATTTTTCAGTTGATCAAAGTTGATCACATATTTTTGGGCAATAAGAGTTTTCTTATTCAATCCGAGAACCATGATCTCCTAAAAATTGTAAATAAATTCGACATCAAATATCGTACAGTGATCCGTGATACACAAATCCTCTAGTGACGAATCAACAACAAAATCAAGACACCTATAATAAATATGATCAATACGGCACCCCAACTGCAGATTTAATCCCATGGCTTGACATTGAAGATTAATCATCGTCAATAGGACCTGATTTGATCACAATGTTAATGTTAAGATCATTCACGACTAACAAATGTTTCGACTTTATTTTAGATAACAACAAGCCAAATTCCAACAAAAAGGAATCAATACTAAAATATGGCTGTCTGTAAACGCCAATTACAGTCACCTTACTATTTCCAAAGTAAATGTCGATTATTACTACAGCAGTCATTAAATCAGTAATGGTATGAACTTTATCTTTTAAACTATCAGTCTTACACAGCAACACCGCCAGAACGATAGTTGTTCTTACATTTGGAAAATAAATTAAATCCGGTAATTGAATAGCTGCTAATTTTAAAGTCATTTATCCATATTTCAGTCAAAACAATTAATTCAGTTAAATGATCTAGCGAATGAATTTGAAACGAATGAAACGAATAAAATTCAAATTTTTAAATTACTTATTTATGATTTTCGAAAATAAATATTTTCTAGGCTATCACACGAAAGCTGGACTGAAATAATGTATCAGAAACAATTGTTTCTAGAATCTAATTTTGTGCAATTTTTAAATTATTTTAAAATCTTTAATGGAATTTACTCTCATATTTGAGAAAAAATTGAATTTTCGACTAGCTATCGTGTATTATGTTGGTTTATCTGCTGGAAACTGGACAAAGTTTAACAGTATTTAGTACAGTTCAAGACGTCAATTGGCCACCAAGAAAATAAATTCCAGAGTTGACAGACAATATTCCAGGTGACGCATTCATCTAAAGAAATTATTGATTTTTCAATTACATAGGGGCTCCACTACACCACGTTGCCTTTCGTGCTTATTTACATTAATTTTAACACGATCGTATAAATAAATTTTGAATTATGTTTTTAAGAATATGTACGAGAGCATATCCAAAAATTTATGTATGCTCATGAACTACACATGATTATCTCATCTCTTGTACATATATACACACACACAGACAATAAGAAGGGTTAAGTGAACCATAAAAATTGATTAATACATAAAAAAAAATACATAAACTAAGTAACAAAAAACGGGGCGCGATTTTTGTTCTTTTAAATACATTTTTTGTTGGTTGTTGTTGCTTATTTTAATGTTCCGTGTGTTATATTTGTTTAAGCAACAAAAAAAAATTAAAATTTAAATTATATTTGTTTTTTTTTTTAAACACAGCACAGCACAAAATAACCCACACACCAAATATTTCTAACGCCTTCATAAAATCATGTAATGTTAATTTACATGTTGTACTTATTATTTATTTTTTTATAATATGTACATATATGTGCTCGTATATTTTAAAATTAAAATTAAATCGAGAAATAATACGAATTAAAAAAATAACGATTAAAATATATTTTTTTTTTAAATAGAATTCCTTTAACTTATTTAACAATCCTGAATGGTTTCAATATACGTATATGTAATACGGAACAAAACTGTTCCAACTGTTTGTTGGAAAATTTAAATATTTTTAATTTTTTTTATTTTGAAATGATTGTGGTGGGTTTCAAAAAATAAAATGATTTTTATATTCGTAGGATTTTATTTTGTGAATATTATACAGAAATAGTCGCATATATCAATAATATTGCTCAAATAGTTAAATAAAACACTTGTTATTGTAAAAAATTCATTTTGCTTAGGTTGGTCGACTTTGATTTGTAAATATTATAAATAAAAAGCATCTGCTAAATAGTAAATACAAAGCTAATTTAACAATCTTGTTGCACTTACCGCATCATTCTTTAGCTAAAACTGCTACTCTATTACACAGGGGATAGAGCGAAACATTGAAATCAAGTTTTCTCTTTATAGGACCAAAACAAACGGAAAATTAATTAAATAGAATTGAAAATTCAACAACAACAAAACATTAAGAAAAATCTTCAAATTATTTACCATTTCCATTTAATTTATGCAAATTAATTTTAACAAAAAAAGTCAAGAAGAATAAAATAAGAAAATAACACACAAATAAAACGACAAAGCAAGAATAAACAAGAAGACGACGGTGGTACACATAACATTTATATACAACACAACAAAACACGGAACGAACGAAAAAAAAATCAGTTTAAGACGTTCCGTTGTGCTTTTATCGTGCGCTTTTTATTTTGTACACAGCTTTTGCCGTCTTTTATATATATATATAAATGTAATAATAGATTGATAACAGTTTATTTAACAAGAACAGGAAAATTAATTAATTTTGGAATTTTAGTTGTAGATTTTATTTTTGTCACTATATATTTAGTGTTCTTGAAATTTATTGATTCATTGGAAGAATTGTGAATAGAATAAATTAAATTTGGTTCAGGTTCGATTTTTTTGTTTTTGTATACTTGCTGCTGATGTCTTGTTTGGTGTATTTTATTGTCCTTTTGTTGATAATAAAATCGTTCCCAACTGTGATTTTTTTTTTGTGTATATTTGGTTGGGTCAGTATACGTAATTAATTAATTTCGAAGTAAATATTTAATTAGCTACTATCCGCAAAGTATTTTTAGATGAGCTTTTATGAGCGCAAATCCTATATGATGTTAAATTTAATTTTCTTGATTAATTTTTGAATTTGTAACCACATCAGAAGAAAATTCTGGGTTAGGAATTTTATAAAATTTAAAAAAAAATTTAATAGTTATTGTAAAACAAAATCAGAATTGTACACTTAGGAATTATGTAGATGGTTCAATGATGGATTATGTACAATTGAAATCAAACAACGTTTTAAAAAATATTTATTGGATCGTTTTTCAAATTCCAACCTTCAAATTCTTCTGCATAGTAAGAACCAGAGTATATTCTTTTGGAATTTTAATTAAACAACCTCAAATAATTTTCGAGCCCTACAACATTGAACATCAAACACCTGCGAACCATCATCATTCCTCTCGCCTCGCAATATGCACGAAACACAATTACAATTTTATTTTCACAAACAATAATACTCGACTATTTGCGGTTGATATAATAAAATAGAATTTATTATTATTATATTGTATTTTCTGTATTATTAAATGATTAATTTATAAAACCACTAAAAATAATAAATATAAGTTTCTTTAAATGATCTTTAATTCAAAAAGACAACAGCAAAAATGAAAAATTAATTTTTTTACCTTGTTTTGTGGTCGACACCACGAATTGAAATTATCACAGGAATTTTTATTTTTGTGTTTCTTTGTAATGTGAGCATTAAAATTTAACGAAAATATGTTGTGTCTCAATTATAGTATATCTCGACAGAAAAGGACCGATAATAATTTTGGCGATTACAAAAATTTAATTTAAGAACTGGAAAGGTCGTAACTCATAATCTTATTATACATATACATATAATCGTCTCGATGACTTTTAGGATAAACTCTTTCTTTCTAAACGTCTTAATAAAAAATAGTCTTCTTCCTTTTTTACCATACTGTTTATTTAAGAATTACTCTTGTAGCTAGAGCACACAGAACACAATAACATAATCTGATAACAAAAAACATAATTCTAAATTAAGCCGGAAATACATTGAACCATTGCAACAATGTTTAGAACTATGAAAATATAAAATGGAATTACCAATTGATTTAAAAAAAATACATTATAAAAATAAAATCTTATTTATTTATTATTACGTTCGAATGTATATAGTTTTAAAAATAAAATTTAATTCTTATGATGGATTTATAATTCTTTTTTAAGGCGTTTTTTCGTTGTACACCGCACAGTATACAATTTTTCCAGTTTATAATAAATAATTTCTTATATAAAAAACACTGTCTGTTTCGTATAGTTGTAATTTTTTAATTTAAAAACTGTCATACATTTATATTGCCATGTTGTAACCAGAACAAAAAAAATATCATACGAGGGAATATAATCTATGCTTCAGTTGCACTTTGCACATTATTAAAATTATATAAAATAGCGAAATGAAGACAAGAAGTTAAATTGAAGAAATTTATTCATAACCAATTAACATCTAATATTCGTATTTATGCAACAGAATATTTTACCAGCTGCTGACTGTTTTACCATGTATCAATCAAGAACACAATCATCGTTTATATACGAATGGGATTAGACTTGTAATTGGATGATATGCTTGCTGTTGCTTGCATTAAATAATCGAAAGAGGCAAAAAATTAAGAACTTAACAAGTTATACATTATACATGAGCATAAAATATGACGATCTTATATAGCTAACTATAGTTATGATTTATTCACCAAAAACTTGCGGCCTCTGAGATTCTGAATATTAATTGAATTTTGTAATTTTCTGATAATATTCTAAAAATTTAATCGAATTCTGAATAATTCTAAAAGCATGTATAAATTCTTAATTTTTATTATCCCACGAATTCAACAAATTTTAAAAATGAATTCAAATACGTTTCAATATCTGAAATGTTTTAAAATTATTTTTAAATGAGAACTTGAATAGAATAATAACATGTTAAATTTTTTTATGAAAATATGGTTTTAACAATTTAATTGGACAGTTGAGGAAACTGTTAACAATTTCGATGTTCTCTTTACGATACCTTATTTAGGAGACGTTCTAAAAACGTTAAAAAATAATTAATATTAAACTGTTCTTTATATGACTATTATTTATTTTTACCAAGTACTTGGTCAGATTTCTATTCTAGTATTTAAAACCTGATAAAGAATGAAGCTCGAAACGTGTACTTAAGTAAAAATAAATATATTTTACATGGAGAATTTTTTTAATTTAAAAGTTAATTTCTAGAAATACATTCGAAATATTCTGCATACCAGAATTAAACTTTAAATTACAAAATATGCGTAAAGGTTTTGGAACTTATTCGATTCAAAATATTCAACGTATAAATTCCAATCAACTTATTTAAAAAATTTAAAATTTGAAAAATAAAATATTTAAAATGGTTAAAACTGCAGTTAATTTCATTAATTTTAATGGAAATATAATATTTCAGGCAAACTGATTTTTAGTATCTAAACAATTTAGATTCAAACCATTAAGATTTCTCGATTTAAAATATTAGTAAATAATAAAGATTTTCTTTTTTCCAAAAGCCCTAAATTATAAAAATCAAGTTGCACGAATTGAGAATGAACTGGGATTCTATAAATTTTTAGAGCCAGCCAAAAAACAATATCTGAAATCTAAGTTCAAAATTAAAATTAAAATTATGAAACATTATTTTAAAAATTTCAGATTCAAAGTTTAAATTTTAAAAGAATTAATTAAATTAAATTTAAATTTTTTTGAGGAAAAAAATTGTCTACAATTACCGTATTTTAATTTAATATTTGAATGTAGTTTTTAAATTTTGGTGAATTAGTAAATATTACCTGTAAAAATGCATTCAAAATCCAACTAAATAAGAGGAATTAATTTAAGTATATTCTTAAACGAAATTAAGAATGTAATATCTTTTAAATTAATAGGTTCGTCATTTAAAAATGTATAATTAAAGTTTCAATTAATTTAATTCTATGCATTCTAAGATTTATAGTATGTGAATATATTAATTTAATATTGGAATTTTTACAATTTAAAAAAATTAAATTATTTATTTATTTTTAAATCAAAGCGCATAGAAACAAACAATTTATTTTTAATTCCAAATTTATTAATTATTTATTCAATTTTTTTCTTAATTTAAACATTTAAAATTTTGATTTAAAATGCTTAGTCCTTTGATTTGAAAATTTTGATTTTAAAACATTCTGTTACTCTTTCAAATATCAATTCCAAAATGTAAAAGGTTTAAATTGTTAAAACCGAAACCCAAAGTACAAAATATAATTCAAATAAAAAAAATTAATTTATTATTTATTATTATAATTAAATTATTAACATAAAAATTCTAACTTTTAAATATATACATAATAAATTATGAAGTGTACAGAACCAAATCTAGCTAACAAATTCAAAATTTCTAAATTTACATTTTAAAAATTTAAGTTTAAAAATTGTTGAATATTTAATTAATTAAATTTGTCAATTAATATCTACATTTAAAGATTCTTAAATTTAATTTTTCAGTTGTAATTTCTTAAAATTAAAGGTTAATCATTTTGAAGTTTAATTTCTAAATTAATCAAAATTAATAGAATACTAAAACTTTTCTAGAAATAGAAACTATACGATTTCTGAATTCTAAATCTGTAATTTTAAAATTGTCGCGAAATTTTATTCTCAATTTTTAGAGAATATTATTTCGCGACAATTTTAAGGTTTTAGTATTCTATTAATTTTTATTAATTTAGATATTAAACTTTAAAATTATCAATCAAGATTAAAGGTTTAACCATGAGCGTGTTTTTATTTTGATTAAATGTTAAAAAATCAACTTTTCAAATTATTCCGTAAAGATCAAAATTTCATATAATAAGTATTTGGTGGGAAATATTTTTTAAAAATTAATAAAAAAATTTATAAGTAGAAGCAAATTTGAACAAGGTTTAAAAAAAATTTTGAAACTGAAAGTTAACATTGATGGAAATTTAGACTTTAATTGAAATTAGGGCTCGGTCAAAACAGCACAGAATTTTAAAAAGGTTTTCGTTAAATAACAAAGTTGAGATTAAAATTAACGTTGTACGAATTGAGAAAGAACTGGGATTCTATAAATTTTGAGAACCAACAAACAATTTCTGAAATGTAAGTTCAAAATTAAAATCATTATTTTAAAAATTTTAGATTCAAAGTTCAATTTTACAAATTTTGGTTCGGATATTTTTGAATTTTATGTTTTGATTATTTAAGCTTCTAATTAGATTTTGTCGATTCATTCTTTGAAGGTAAAATTTTTCTACAATTATTGTTAATTTTAATATTCGAAATCGTATTACCTGTAGAAAACCAACTAAATGAGAGGAATTATTTAAAGAATTTTCTTAAACGATTTATTTCAATGTGAATATATTACTTTAGTATTGGAATTTTTGAAATTTAAAAAATTAAAATAATTATTTTTATATTTAAGAGCATAAAAATCAAACTTTTTTTTGTTTAAATTCTAAATAAATGAATTATTCCGTGTGGAACTTTTTCAAATTTTAAATATTAACTTAATTTAAATCATTCAAAATGCTAAGTCCTAAAATAAAAAATTTTGAATTCAAAATATTCTGTTACTCAGTTTGTATAATTCCAAAATGTTTAAACCAAAACCCAAAGTTCAAAATTAATTTACAAAATATAGTTAAATGGAAAGAAAACGCTAACTTAAAAATTCTAAATTCTAAATACATTAATAATAAATTATAAAGTTTACAGAACCAAATCTAGCTAATAAATTCTAATTTCTTAGGCCACAAATATTGTCTCAAAATTTAGAAGGATAATTTTTGAAAATCTAAATTTTAAAAATTTTAGTTTAGAAATAAAATTGAATATTTGTTTAATTAAATTTCTCGATTAATATTTACAGTTACCGGTCCTTAAATGAAATTTTTTAGAAAAGTTAGAAAAATTCTAGTATTCTTTTAATTTTATTAATTTAAAAATTAAACTTTTTAATTTTGAATCAAGAAGCTAAAAGTTTTAAACTTGATCGTACAAGTTTCATTATATTTTCAAATTATTCCTTGAAGGTCAGAATTTCATATAATAAATGGCAATATTAGGTGGGGAAATATTTTTAAAAAATTAATAAAAAAATTTTATAAGTAGGAGCAAATTTGAACGGGGTTTAAAAATTAAGAATTTTAAAATGGTTTTCGTCAAATAACGATCAAAAAATATCAAAGTTGAGATTAAATTTAACGAAATTCTTCCACAAAAATATAAATTCTAGCTAATATTAAAAAATATATAGTAGCTTATTAAGTGCAGAGTTAAAACTTTAAATTCCAAAATATGCGTAAAGTTTTTAGAACTTATTCGATTCAAAATCCTCAATCGTAAGAATTCTAATATCAACTTATTTAAAAATGTTAAAATCTGAATGACAAAATACTCAAAATTGTTAAAATTTCACTTAATTTCATTAATTTAGATCGAATTATGTATAATATATCCGACAACCTGATTTTCTAAATTAAGAAAATTAATTTTCGATTTAAAAGTTTAGTGAATACAAAAGATTTTTTTTCTTTCGAAAAGCCCTAAATTATAAAAACCAACTGGGATTATATAAATTTTCAGAACCAACAAACAATTTCTAAAATCTAATTTCAAATTTAAAATTAAAATTAAAAAAAATTATTTTAAATATTTCAGGTGCATAGTTCCTATTTTAAAAATAATGGTTGAGACATACACATTATTTTTAATTTTAATATTTGAAATTCAAGTTTGTGAATGTTAGTGAATTATTAAATATTACCTTTAAAAATGCTGCAGCATTCGAAATTCAACTAAATGAGAGAAATTAATTTAAGAATTATCTTAAACGAAATTAAGAATCTAATTTTTTTAAATTTAAAGGTCCTAGATTTTAAAATGTATAACTGATACTAAGGTTTATAGTATGTAAATATATTAGTTTAATATTGGAGTTTTTACAATTTAAAAAAATTCAAATATTTATTTTTAAATCTTATAGTTTATTTTTAAACTTTTTTTTTAATTCTAAATTTTAACTTAATTTAAACATTTTTAATCTTGATTCAAAATGCTTAATCCTAAAAAATTCATTCAAATTTTTTTTAATTACGTAATTCCATTTTACAAATTATTACACCAAGCTTTGCGATTACACGTTTAAAATATATGTTTAAATTTTGAATTTGAAACATTTTGTTCTGTTCCAAAAGTTTGTATATATCTTAAAGTTTTAAATTGGGAAAACTAAAACCCAAAAATTCTAAGTTTAAAATTATAATTACAATAAAAAGGAAATGTTAACATAAAACTTCTAAATTCTAAATTAATTAAAGAATTTTCTTAAACGATTTATTTCAATGTGAATATATTAATTTAGTATTGGAATTTTTGCAATTTAAAAAAATTAAAATATTTATTTTTATATTTAAGAGCATAAAAATCAAACTTTTTTTTGTTTAAATTCTAAATAAATGAATTATATGAACTAAATAAATGAACTTGTTCAAATTTTAAATTATTTTAACTTAATTTAAACATTCAAATCATTCAAAATGCTTGGTCCTAAAAAATGTTGAATGTAAAATATTCTGTAAAATATAAGGTTTAAATTATAAAAACCAAAACCCAAAGTTCAAAATTAAATTTCAAAATATAGTTAAAATAAAAAGAAAATGTTTACTTAAAAATTCTAAATTCTAAATACATTTATAATAAATTATAAAGTTTACAGAACCAATTCTAGGTAATAAATTCTAAATTCTTAGGCCACTAATAATCTCTCAAAATTGAGAATAGATAGTTTTTTAAAATGTAAATTTTACAAATTTTAGTTTAGAAATAAAATTGAATATTTGTTTAATTAAATTTCTCGATTAATATTTACAGTTACCGGTCCTTAAATGACATTTTTTAGAAAAGTTAGAAAAGTTCTAGTATTCTTTTAATTTTATTAATTTAAAAATTATACTTTAAAATTTTGAATCAAGAAGCTTAAAGTTTTAAACGTGATCGTACTAGTTTCATTAAATTTTCAAATTCGTCCTTGAAGGTCAGAATATCATATAATAAATAGCAATATTAGGTGGGGAAATTTTTTAAAAAATTAATGAAAAAATTTAATAAGTAGGAGCAAATTTGAACGGGGTTTGAAAATTTGTTTGAAACTTTGATGGAAATTCAGACTATAATTTAAATTAGGGCTTGGCCAAAAAAGCACAAAACTTTAATAAAGTTTTCATTAAATAACAAAGTTGAGATTTAATTTAATGAAATTCTTCGACAAACATTGCATAATATATTTCATAGTTCGAATGTTTTTAATATTAAAACACTAAAACCATGTCAATACAGCTAGCGCCAACAGGCACCTGAAAAAATACTGCGCTCCTCTTTAAAATTTATAAGCCACGTTATGAATAAATAAAATAAATGGAATGTTTATACACATTACTAAGGTGCACAGACTAGATTATTTAATTTTAAATATTACCAACGTTGCACTTTTAAAAATAATAGAAAATTATGAATATATGGACAATGCGTTCTATTTTAGAAAATTTCAAAAGAATGGTTGCATCGCGGATCTCACACAGTTGGTATATGCATAAACAGGGTGTTCCATAATTCGTCGGCACGGTTTTATTGGAGCCTTTATATTGGAAAATGTTAAAAAAATTGGCCACACCCCAGTGTATAACGCGGGACACCCTATATATACATTTACAATCGATTGCAATTCGCCTTCTGCTTCCTCTCGTTTTATACTTTGAATTTCCATTAAAATCTTTTTAAAAATTCCCTTTTTTGTTGAATTTTTATGTCTTAATGTATTTTGTGATGCTTTTTTTTTGTACTCCTCTCGTTATGCCATCGTGCGGTGTTATTGCAAGCAAATATAAAATGATAAGAATAACATAGAAAATATATGTTTTCTTCCTCGTTTTCTTTTTATATTTACATTACTACCTAATTTATACCATAATAAAGGAGCATTTTCCTCCGCATTGTGTTATATAAGAAAACAAAAGGAATTTCACTTCTTCAATACAACGTATATATATACATATATATGTACATACTTATATGGTTCGAACGAGGAAGAAAATTGGTATTGAGTTTTTTCACATAAAAAATTATGAACTCCATGATATATATTATGAATGTATGTTGTAAGGGGGGGTGGTAGTAGTATAGTACATTATCACCTTTGTGATTTTAATACATATCGTATTTTTTGGGGTAGGTGGAAATTCACTTGTTTAAGTAAGAATACGTGTTTTTCTCGAGGTATAAATGTGTACATCGCAAGTAGATAAGAATTTTTTTTTTATGACTTACCCAATACAATTTTTCGAGATGAGGTAAATCAATTGGCATGACTATGTATATATAGCGCGTATATACACAATACACAGTGAGTTACACATTTTAATTTTCATTTCCTTTCGGCTTGATCGTTTATCATAAACCACACAAAATTAGCTCTCTATATATCTACCTACTAAATTTGTTACAACTCAACAGACCCATAAAATACATTAAAACGTAAATAATATAAACACATTTTCGAAAATTTATGGGTCCGGTCTATCTACAATATATTTATAATGTTTGTTGCATATTATTATTATTATTATATTGTTGTTATAATTAATAATATTATTTTATATAATTAATTGCGGTTTAAAACTTAAAACGAGCGCGGGGTTTAAAAGGGACCGCATAATTTCATTGTTTTGAAAAAATTGTCGGTTTTCTATAGTGTTCTACTCGAAGGGTGTATACATTTTTATATACATGTATGTATGTATAGAGAGACAATAATCGGAGGTCCCTTTTTTGATTTCCTTTTTTATTTTGTAGATCCTTGGGAAATGAACGGAAATAATTTAGGTTATTTTGGTTGTATTGTTGTTGATAACAGTCATTATAATTTTATTTTTATATTTTATTGTAATGCGTTGAAAATGTTAATTTTATTGATGGACACGTGACACTGTACATGATATATGACATGCTTCAATTATCATTATATATATTGGTTTTCAATCTACAAAATTATGAGAAACTGAACTTAGACGTTTTTTGCACCCATATTTATATTCGAACTGTATTTTAGTCTGCTTTAAAACACTATAAATTACCATAGTATTGGAACAAACTACCGAAACAAAATTATTACATTTTTACCCAAAAATCGATTGACCATACTTTTTGGCCACCGTACAAATAAATATCTATACAAATTAATCCGCGCGCATAATACGAACAAAACAAAAAAAAGGCTTTTATAAAATTCAGTTATCTTATTTTATAAAAACCAAAACAAAACAGTGAAATTTTTTATTTATAATCAATTTGCATATATCGATAAATTTTATTAGATTAAAGTTTCTTTTTATTTGTTTAATAGAAATAAAAATACATTATATTGATATTTAAATTTATCGATATTTTTATATTTAAAAACAAAAAAATCTGAAACTATAAATTTTAAAGTGTTTTGTAATTTTTATTTTATCATTGTATATGTGTGTGTGTGCTTTATTTAACATTTATTCAAGCTGTTTCGGTGGCGGTGCGGTTAAGAAAAAAAAACTGCTTTTACCGTGGGCTTTGATTAATTTTCCATAATGAATTGAAATGATGACATTTTTTTGTTATTAAAGAGGCTGCGAGAGACCAATATTGATTTATTTTGTAATATAACTACTTGAAATTATTAATTTTTTTGTTGATTTGTGTGATCATTATTTATTTTATTTCAACAACACAACAAAAATATTTTTGGTTTGAATGTCGCGTGCTGTTTATAACATGTATATGTAGACGAAACGTACGTTTCTCATATTCTGCTAAATTCACACAACTAAAAAATAAAATTATATATGAATGACCGGCTTATATTCTATATATGTATGTATACACTCGATTCGATTCATATATAAATTTAATGAAATGTAACACCTATAAAAAAATAAAAATTTTAAAATATAAGTCGAAAATATAAATTGGAACATGATAAACACTGTGTGTATATAGAAATACAATAAACATTTTATAAAATCACCATTCCTAATTTGTAATATCATTTCATTACGATTAATATATAAATTGGCTGATTCATTGATTGTAAAAAAAAATATGTGTTTTTTATGTGTGTACATTCGTTGTTCTAGGTCGAAATATTGCACCTGGTATTAGAAAACTAAAAAAATGAAAATTACACCACTAAAGAATATAACACAAATAAGCAACTTACAATATACATAAAATGCATGTCAATCACAAGCTAAACTAGAGAGATTACGTAGATTTATTGCATATTGTACACATACAAAAAAAAAACATTTGTAAAAACTACTGTGTAATTGATTTAATTGTTTGGAAATATTACCCACTTAAATTAACAATAATGAATGGTCGGCATTTATGACACATGTCAAAAGACGATATTGACATAATTTTTCTATATGTCGAAATAATTTTATTTGATCGAGAGGAATTTCAATACCAAATGACATTTTTGCTGCCGAACTACTTAATGAATATTCATAAACCATTAATAAAACATTTTGTTATGTTTTCGTTTAAATAATTTGCTATGTTAGAGCAATTTTAGCTGGTATTTTATTTATAAAATAAAATAAAAAAATTATTGAGGAATTTTTGTAAGTAAATATTATTTGATTTAGTTAATTAAGTATACCTGGCATAATTACGAATATAAATAATGATGAAATCGAGATTGCTTTACTTATAGGCAAAAATTATAGGAACCACAAGAATTTTAAACCAAATAATCGTCAAATAGTTTTAATGGCAATGAATGTCTATAATTTTTTTTCAATACGATTTCTTAACAAACTCTAACTCTCAAACAGTTTCTAATTTATATTAATTAATTTTAGACCCATTTGTTATACATTTATGTGTATTTAGATAATTTTAAAATAAAACCATTTTTTCAAAAAAATCACCGCGTTATCCAGGAAGAGAAAAATCTCGAATGGGCAAAATCTTGAAAGACATCCCAAAAAAAAAAAATCTCGATACGTTAAATGAATTCGAGATTTTGTTAATGATATTGGTACTTGCCATATATTTATTGGGGATAAATAATCTCGAATTAATATTAATGTTTGGGATTTGCTTTTAATGGTTTTACCAACTATCCATATATTGAATTCATCTTGAACATTCTTGAAGCAAAAAATAATTCTTAAAGTATATTAGGTCAAGTAATGAAATGTATTTTTTTTTAAATAAAGCAATCGTCGTGAAGGAAAATTAAATAATAGAATGTTTTTATTTAAAACCCCACAACACTTCTCTCCTATTGTTCATTTATTACTCTTAAAATATTTTCTTAATTTTTAATATACTAACGCCTAATTTTGCGGCTTCGTTGACCACTTTTAATTTTCTGAATCACACAAGACACATGTACCAACTCATGACTTAAAATCTCGATTAATCGGTGAAGACCAATTTGAGGCCCCCACAACCAAAATCTTTCGGTGCCAGACTCTCCGTATTTGGGTTCTTGGTAAACTCAGTAGTGTTTGTTCTGCACATGACCAGAAGGAAGGCGAATATAATGGTTTCTTAAATTGCAAACCGATATAGTGTTTGTTAAAAACATCTCTCAATAATGTTGATACTTTTGTGGAAGTGCTTGCTTAATTCGTCAAAGTAGTCGTCAAGTTCAGCAGCTAGAACAAATGATCAACATCCAAATTTGAATGCTAAAGTTTTCATAATTTCCTTAATTCGTTGCCAATCTGTTTTTATGTTTTCTTCGGTAAATATTTGGCCCATTTGACGGATACAGCCTTTTAATAACTGCTGAGTACATGTACAATGTTAGCTTCCAATTTGCAATGTAAAGAAAATAGTTGCCGCATAAAACAAGCCACCACTTCAAAAGTGCCGTTCATTAGCCATACTTTTGAACTTCATAATAATTTTAAACTCCTAATTGTTCTTAATTTAATTAATTTATCTCATCAATAAATCTAAAAAATATATTTCTTTGTTATAGTTAGTTTGCTGTTTATTAAAATTTGGATTTGACTTTCGATTCGATGTTTTACATGTGGCCTGAAGGACGATATACACACATATACGAGTATATTGTGTTGTATCTAATAATTTTTACTAGCCTTAATCTGTTTGGGTTGCTTATCTGACAGAGTTCAGTTAGCTACATAGCTAATCCTTCATCTTTAGCATATAATTGATAGGATGGAAACATGGAAGATAATTTAAATATTTTGCATGATTTGTAATTTGTTGATTCTAGTGTCAAAACCAGTGCCTTATACTAGGATACTATAATTGATTAGCGAGTGAATAAATGTAAAATAGGCCTTTAATAAATATTAGTAGGAACAAACCATGATAACTTTCTAAGTAGCCCAACAATTGGAGCAATTTTATGACAAGTTTATCAAGTTTACTCGTAAGTATTTAACAGTACTACCTCTTTCAATAGTGACATCACAGACTTTAATTATGAAGGTATAAACTACGCACTAATTTATCTGGAGAGTGAAACATAATGGATTTACAGTATTCCAAAAGCACATCAAAATCATGTTCGATACCACTACATATGGTACCAGGATCTTCAGTTTCGTAAAACAAAGCAGTGTCGTATGTAAAAATTCTAACTTGACCATTCAGTGGTAAATTTGATATATCATTAATGAACATAACAAATCAGAGTGGCACCAGAATACTTCAGATCATGGTCAATGCAGTCAAACTCCTTTTGCAGATCCAAAAATAATGCTCCATCAACTCTTTGCTTATCAAGAGCAGTACAAATAATGCTACAAACTTCAACTAATGCTAATTTAGTACTCATACCCTTCCTGAAACCATAGTCAAAATTGAAGAAAAAATTGTTATTGTTTAAGAACTCAACCAAACGAGAGGCTTCTCTATCATTTCCAACATCTTATCAATTACAGACAATGTTGAGATAGGTCTATAAAACTGGAACAATTTTCGCAACTTTTCGCAAGCTCTACATTTTTTTTACATTGTCAGGACCATATATAACGTCAGACCACCACCAACTCTGCCATCCTTGCAAGAAAATATAGTATACTAGTGTAATTATCTATATTATAGGCCAATACATTCAAACTCTGAACAACTTTCTGAAATTACAACAACATGAACATCGGTTTTTAAGCAATCAATAAATTCTAAGAAGTCATCAAATTTGTGTTGATTAAACATACTACAGGATGGAAAATTTGTATGTACATGTATTTGAAATTCACTGTGGAAGTTTGGTTCGATGCAAACAGTTGTCCAGACGGATGAATTTCAATAGGCATACAGCCGTTGCATTCTTTTAACTTATTTGATATGTTTTGAATGTCAGACGCTGAAAATTTTGTGTCAAAATTGCAGCAGCCTGTTTCCAAATGTGCAATAATTTTTTCATCGCTGCTGAATCTAATAAATGCAGCGAATCGGCGACAACGAAATCTCTGATTAAATCTATTGGCAGTTTTTCAATAGGTGAGTATTTTTTGTGGTGCTCAGGATCTAATTTCTTTCGAAAGCCAGCATCTATCCTATGTTTACAATTTATTTTAGGAAAACTCATACGATTGTTTTCATATTCGCCAATCGATGTTGCTAATCAAACAAAAGTTTATTAATATATATAAAGTTAAATTAAATATAATATTTAATAAACCTTTAATAAATGCTCTGGCGGGAGTGTCGCAGTCCATCAATGTTAATTATTAACGAAAATTGCATTAGTTTATTAATATTCCGAAAAACATTTATTAAACAGTTCTTTAATCCATTGTGCCATAGCTGCCTTCTCCCATTTTCACAATATTTTTTTCAATGGGTGTGGTCAATAAAGTTCTGCTGTCTCTCGGCAAATACTTGATATTGCCGAGAGATAGCAGAACTTTAGATCAATGATAGCAAAATGATATAGATCATTGATAGCAAAATGCGTTACGGGCTGTTTTAAAGACCACATTTTTAAATAATCAAGCAACACCAGTTTTTCTTCAAGTTGTTCTTCATCATCTTCATCGCCTTCAGCGTTATTAGATCCTGACTCATAAATTCCAAATACTATTGCAGTGGGCAAATTACGATCAAATGCAAATCGCCTAATTTATTTATCTGATAAAGATTCAGAAGTGCTTTACAATTCAAAATTTAGGAGCTATCGGATCTGAAGCGCTGATATCGCGCAGATAAAAGTGTATTTAACATTTTTAAATATGAATAATTATAAAAGAAAACGTACTCAAATAGTTGAGTAGTATACTATTTAAGAGCTTACCGAGAATGATTGACATGAACAGCAAGGAGATTATTCACTGGTTCGAAATTGTTTAATTCACATGATGTACTGAATTTGCTTTCAACATTTTTTTGTGTAGTTTAATTTATTTTTTAACACTTCGATAAAACGATGTTGTTGTTTTAAATGGTCGATATTCTATTATCTTTGGCATTATTTTAATAAATAAATTAATTTAACTCATCAATTTATATATGCATACGTACATGACAGCATTGTTAAATTTAATTCCAGCGCTGAGTGTAACATTCCACATTGTTTTAAAAAAAAAATTGGAATTGTCTGCATAATGTGTTGACATGTCACGAAAATGCACACTGTGTCAAAAATGAGCTATTTTACAAACTCTTTAGACGTAAAAACTACTTTGTGTGTTTTGCTTGATTCTAAATAGGAATATTCCTAAAAACTAAATTGTTACCTATCGAGGGTGCAAAATATTTCTAATTAGGAAGCAATTTAGGTAACAGCGATGTAACGGCGCAGTCGCCAATGACACAAGAAACATTAGGTCGCAAAATGCTACTTGGGTAATACAACTACAAAATATTAATCGTTTTATTTATCAATTTTTGACAATATACTATTGAAAAATAGGTCTTCACTAAGTCATCATTAAACTGTTCATTAAGATATTTTTGACAATTTAATTTTGATAAACCGATTCCCATAATGGCTGTATGTCAGTCAATTAGTTAGAAACATAGTTAAAACTTAAAATGTTGACAGATAAATCATATTTTTCAATTTATGGTGAAATTGAATTCTTTGGGCCTCCTCGATTGTAAAGTTTAACATGCGTGTACATACCAATTGTTAAAACTTTGAGGGAAAACTGTAACAAAGGAGAAAATTTTATATTTAAATTATCAAATGGAAAACAAAAAACGAAAGCCGATTTTCAATAAATTGCATTTCCTACAAAACCTATATGTACTATCCTATAATAAGACATATGGGGATAAGCACGGTCCGTCATTTTGGGCAAGGTAAGTAGTGTCCACCCAATCCAAAAAAAAATTTATTTATAAAAATCCGTCGACATTAGACAAATATTGCATTGTGCGTAGATTAAGCACTGTTGCAAGACAATTTTTTGTGTATTTTACTGAGTGAGCGCTTGGAAAGGTCGGTTAAAATTTGCTATTATGAATAGTTTTCTAATATTATTATTTATAAATTATAGTAAATAGAATTCTAAGAGAAAATTAAATTCTAAATTTAAGTCGACCTTGCCAAATATTCACATAGTAAACACACGAAAAATTGTCTTGCATTAGCGCTATATAATAGGTAGGCTTGCGAACATATAGGTTACTGGCTCAAAATATTTTTGACAACTCAGTGAATTTAAAATACATGATTGTATATTTTATATATTATAGAAGTTAATCAAAGAATTACCAATGAAGGAGGTGTTAAATTCTTTCTAGTACCAAACAACAATTGGTTCTAGTTAACAACTAGAACCGAATAGATAAAGTTTCATTGTAACATCTCCATACAGCTTCAGCATTTAAAAGCGCTCAAATGGCCAATTGAGCCTTCCCCAATTGTTCTGAAGTCAAATGTCGAAACTCAACGTTCTTGTAGAGTTTACTTGACAGACGTGTGACAGGATTAATTGTATACCCAACTGAACTCTGTCAGATCAGCATTCCAAACAGAATAAACTAAGTAAAATTTATCAGATACCATACAACACAATATATACTAGTATATATGTGTATATCGTCCAGTCCTTTCAGACCAGATGTAAAACATCGAATCGAAACTCAAATCTCAATTTTAATAAACAGTTTTTAACATTGATGTTATTTATTTCAAAAATTTGTAACCATATATACATACATAAAAAAACTATTATACAAACTAACTAACAAACAAATATATTTTCAAAATTTATTGATGACAAACACTAATTAAATTAAGAAAAATTCAGAGTTTAAAATTATTAGGGAGTTCAAAAGAATGTCTAATGGACGGCACTTTTAAAATGGCTCATTGTATTAACTATTCCAAAATTAATGGGTACTCGGTTTATGACATGAAGCACCCAGATGGGAAAGCACATGAAGGCACAGCTGTAGTCATAAAAACAAGGTTAAAACACTATGAATTTATGAAATATGAGAAGGAACATATCCAATCAACGAGCATCTGTCTGCAGGAGTGGTCTGCTAACTGTGTGGAAATTTCAAATTTTTAGTTTCGGTTAATCGCAAGCATAGCATTTACATAATAAAAGGCACGAAATATTGTATAGCGCTAATGCAACACAATTATTCGTGTGTTTTACTATGTGAGTGCGTGGAAAGGTCGGCTAAAATTTGGTATCGAAACTGTTACCCACTTTGGTTTTTTAGGCAAGGAGGAAATGTGAATTTTAATGTATGTATATCGAAATTTACGAATTTATTAAGTAAGTAGTTTAAGAATTTGGGAAAGTATTTAAATTCCTTTGTGTTTATCAGTCCATTTTCAAACGTGATACATCGTTAAGCAGCTGTCAACAACTTTAAAGCAAATTTATTATATTTCTTTACGTAATTGTTTTAAAATATGTATACATTAAATATGAATTTTCAAAGTTGTATTAACCAGTGTATTGTGTTTTTTTTTTAAACTTATTGAAAAAAAGAAGATTCTCAGAACACAATATAATTTTTTAATCTTAATAGTATACATATGTACTATAAATTGGGCTGGGCTTACTAAATAAAATTAAACATTAATTTAGAATTTTATTTTGATGGAGGTCAAGAAAACGAATGCTTTTTATAATCTGAAAATATTAAATTTTCCAATTTGGAAATTAATTTAGACTTCTCGTAAAACAGGCCTGTGAAGTTAATTTAAATTTAACATTTAGAATTTAATTTGATGGCCCAATTAGAAATATTAGATTACGACACGGATACAAATCGAATTAAATTATATTTTTTTTAATGGAATTTCTGTGACTATATATCGAGTAATAATTTATTAATAAATAAGTAATTTAATAAAGTGATCTGCCCAAAAACTTTCCGTTGTTCTATTTGCTATAATGGGAGACTGGAGGTGGGACCCTTCCTGCGAATGCAGCTATATGTAATTGCATTTAATTGAAATTGGCGTTATGAAAAAAAAAAATGGTTCTACATATAGATAGTCGTACACCATGGATACAATTTTTCATTTTTCTGCAAGTTTTTCGGCAAAAAGCTTATTTCCGAATGATTTATTTATTTTCCTCATATTTACTGTATATGTATGTTTACAATGTTTGGTGTTCTGGTTTGATTAATGTTTGCTGCGATAATTTTTTGGTAACAGGAATATAAAATGTACTTATGGTATTGCAAAAAAAAAAAATACAAAATCCAATGATATGCAATATAAAATTTCCATCTCGACTCGAATCTAACATATATACCAAGCCAAAAATTTATTATTGAATATTCTTTTGGGAATTTAACATCCGCATTTTCGAAATTATACCACCACCGTTGAAACATACATACATATATAACTTTTTTTTAGTGTGGAATTTTATTTAAAAATTATAGTGAAACTAAAAATATAAAATAAACTTCTGTATCCTGTAGTGAATACATAAAGTGCACACACATGTCATTTTTAGTTTCCAATTTCTAGTTAAAGATTTTTCATTTTTCCAATTTTGTTTTTATTGTATTTTGCGGTTAAAAAGAAAAATCGACGATGTCTATGTATGTGAGCGATGTGTCGAGAGTATAAACATACATCTTTTCTTTTTTTTTTTTAACATCACTATGATGTTTGTTTAATGAAGAAAATGATGATGATGTTGTGTTGTTATACATACTCGTATATACATAGGAAGCAAAATGTGAATGATGATGAATTTTAGATTTTATGGTGTAACAATATATATAAAAATGGTGGGAGAGTGTAAAGTATGTAAAGTCAAAACGTTTTTGGTGTCGATATATGACAACATGGTTTTTAGATCAAATGGTAATAGGGGGTTTTCATGTACTGCAGTATATACATATATAGGCGAGTGATTGACAAGAATTAAGCTTACTCGTTTAATTATGGCTGGCTGTACTATACACATATATATACTCGATAATCCGGGCCATATTTTTGCCTACGTCAGTTTGATTTAGATTTGTATTCAGCGAAACGAAAATCAATTTACACTTTGTTTTTTTTTATTTTCCGCTTATCAGTGATAAGTAAACACAAACAAAAATTATCGTAAAACAAAATAAAAATGTATTTCAAGAATTTTCTTTCCTTATTTTTCCCTTATATTATATACAAACATACATACATACGTACATACCAATCACATTTCACTTAAAGTTTATGTTTCTTACATAAACAAATTTTCATATTTTTTTTTTGTTCATTTTCATCTTCTGTATCTAATGATAACGGTAATAATAGACGCTCGACTCTCTAAAGGGATGGTGCGAAAATTTGTGAATAAAAAAATACAAAAAATGATGCGCGATGGGTGGAAAATTAAAAAGAAAAATGATAATTTTAAAGTTTTTACGTTGTTTTTCTTTTATGTTTTTAGTGATAAGAAAAATGTTAAGTGATAAGTAAAAATATTTTCTACCCCGGAACAAAAAAAAAAAAAAAGAAAAGTTTAATAACTTTTCTACTTTTCATATATACATACAGCAATTTTTTATTTATTTGTTTTGTTCTTTTTTTTTTTTTTGGGTTGTGTTGTGTTAGACACCGTACGAAAGTTTTGTTTTTATTTAACGAACTTTATATGATTTTCATTAAAAATGTTATCAATTTTTGTATATATTTATATACTTCACTACTATTTGGATAACTTTTTGTTTGTTCGTGCCATCCTGATTATTGATAACACGGCATAAACGCAGACACAATGAAAACTGAAAATGGTAAGACACCACAAGAAAATCTATTCATCAGCACAAAATTCGATTTCGATTGTATGCTCATTTGAATGGATATTTTGTATACAAAAATAAAATGTAAACAATATTTCAACAACATTTTCCAATTTTCACTTAAATTTCCGTTTTATTCCCTCGTTTTTTTTTTGGAACAAAACGAAAAAACAAGTTGGAAAATTGTATATCTTTACGTTTTCTCGGTTGTTGTTGTATATATTTATATACAAAATTTTCCAAACGCTTATTATTACATTTTATTTGTGTTGTGTTGTTGTGTCGCTTCGAAGTGGACAATAATAAAGTTTTTGCGACTATTGATTTCGATTTATATATACAAACACAAATACTTTATATTTGTCAATATCTGTACGACAATAGGAAGAGCGAAGTATACAAATTTTACTCGCCTCGTCGGAAAATGTACACAATATTTTCAATGAATTGATAAATTAAAATTAGAGATGGGAAATAATGGAAACTTATATAAAAATGAACAGCACATCGAGAGAGCATTTAAAAAAAAAAAAATACTGCATACTTAAAGGAAATTAATTTCCTTTTTTGTATTTCGGTGAATATGTAAAACTCAATACAGATCTCAGATCATGTTATAATTGAATCTTGCACAAATATTTTATAACTCAATCCAATACTGTTTTGTATCAAAATTTAATTTCATAACTAAACCATAAACAAAACAAGAAAACACTTTAAAGTGGGTCGACGGACGATCATAGTATGACTGCGATGAGATCGTAAATTTTTATTTCCGAATACTAATTTAACAATAATAATATTTAATCCACATTAATTAACATTTAAATTAATTCAATTTCGATTTCTTAATTTAGTTTGTTGTTCTTTGTTTCCCCCGTCTCTGTATATACATATATACATATGTGTTAAAATAACATTTTATAATATTATCAAATCTAATCTGTGATTGTGTCATAAAAATGTTTTAGATTGACAAAAACTATTTTAGAAATGAAGCATAAGAAGAAAATCTATACATACATACGTATATATCGATTAATTAATGAGATTACATTAAAATTAAAAATCAATAAAATTATGTTGTAATTGAATGGAATTTAGGTTTAATTATACACTTTTCAGAGACTGTAGAAATGTCTTAATCATACATATAGACTGCAGTATACACGAGTTATTTATTGAGGAAGGTATACATTTAATTCAGACTGATTAAATTTCTATACCTACTTCTGTCCAAAAATGTTGGCGTATGTCATTCGCCGCTGCTCTCTAAGGTCAAGCTATTAATTAATCGCCCACGGAAATCAACCGAACAGACTGAATCTCTATAACTGTGTATGTATAAAACTATATATGTACATAATCGGAGACGCAAAAAGAAAGAAAAATGTGGTAAATGTCAGAAAATTGTGTACCCTTGTTATCAATGTGATTAAATACCAGAAACAAAAAAAAACTTTTTCTTCATCTTATTCTTATACATATTTAACATTTTCTTTTTCGGTTTTGTTGCCCAATTTCATTTATTATTGAACGAAGACGAAAAATAACCCAGATAATCATATGTTATAAAATACCGATGACCATATAGAAAGAAGAAAAACTCTGATACGTATATACTGTATATACGTATTTAGGTAAGTTAACTTTTCTTCTTCGTCTTATCGCATTTCCTTGATAAGATTTATCTATATATATATATATACACAAAAGAAAATCAATAAATTTTCATCCAACAATATATTTCACATTCGAATATATTGTATATTTGGAACGGATTCCATCCGTCTATGTCCAATTATTTTAAAAACTTTGCGCATTACACAGTTGTCGCATTAATCAAAATTATCAATCTGACACGTGTGTATAGTACGCGTAATTAAAATATGGGCACTATGGTCTATTGGGAACCTTGCCGTATAATAATTATACGCTTCACGAATTCATCACATTATATGTGATTGGTGTCAAACAGCCTTGATGATTTCCATATTAATTATATACGATATGTGGAGCGTTATAAATCAAATTAAATTCTCATCGAATTTGAAGGACCATCTGAAATTAGGTTATCTCGAATTGCCATTCAATCAGTGCAGAGCATATACATACGTATATATGTATAAGTACATGCGGACAGCTATAAACAATGGTAATTAATAATACATAACTGAAAGTGGATAATTCCATTCATCATTATTTATATACTCGTATATATGTATATATACATATACGACTGACATAATCTCAAATCGAGATTAGATGACAATCTTTTGCATAGAGCAAAAAATTTGTTACAAATTTACTCAACATCCGGAGTAAAAGTATGTGAGAATAAAAAAATATAAAATCGGTTACGCGACTTTTTTTTTGTATTTTAACGCGAATTATGCAACTTTTTTGTGTTTTTGTTTTAGTTATTATTACAACTACTATACTATTATTTTGTTTTTTTGGGCTTGTGAAACTATACGTTTTTGTCACCCAAACAAAAAAAAAAAGACAACAAAAACAAAAATACGATTTTATGGTGATTAATTATTTGATCTTAAGAAATTGCCATACGTCTTAATTTATATATTATGTACGAGACAAAAAAATAAAAAAATTATTTGGTTTGATGTATAATGTCTCTGTTATATAGAAGAAATTAAATTGAAATAGATATGTATATAATTAATGAATGTATTTATACTATATATGTGTAGAGCGAGTTAACCCGTTCTGGGTGGTGGAAAATAAATATGAGTACATACACATGTGTTGGGCGTAGGATTTAAGCTCATTGATTAAGTAAGTTATCAATGAACTGTTTAATTTGACAACTTAAATATAAATTAACGCCCTCATTGAAACTATTATATGTATGTATAAGAGATTTACAAACGTTTAGTATTATTCCTACACAAAATAGTTTACCGCACATTTTAGAAATAATTAATATTGATTTAAGATAAGGTTGTGCTATATAGTGTCTAGTTTAATCGTGCCATCAACAATTTATCACAATCCGTTACAACGAGTCTCTTTTTGAAAAAATTAAACAAACCAGTCTCCCCAAAAGCCTTTGAAGTGCCTTACTGTAATCCTAATATTTACCAAAACGAGTCTACTCTGACTGTAGGTAGTATCACCTGAGTAATAATTGAAAAAAAATATTTAAATTTCTCGATACAAAAATTTGGTCAACCTTTCAAAGCATTTACATAGTAAAACACACGAAAAATGTAGTGTAGCAGAGCTAGACAATTTTTTGTGCGTTTTATTAAGTGAGCGCTTTACAAGGTCGACTAAAATTTGATAACGGAATTTTGTTTCTTTATAAAATTTTAGTTAATGTTATTTATAAATAACAGACAGACTGTGTTTTATCCGGACTCTGGTTGTCTGGCACATCCAATATCCGGACTAAATTTTATTAAATTTGTTCAATATGTTTTTAAAAAGCAAAACTAACAATTTAATTTAAAATTTTAAATCGTTTTATGTATATATGTATGTGTTTGGAAATATCTTTTAACCGGAAAGTGTTTTAAAGAAGTGACTTAATAAAATTAATTTTCAATAACAAGTATTTGTAGACCTTGACAAGCATTCACATACTAAAACACACAAAAATTTGTCTTGCATTAGTGCTAGACAATTTTCCGTGTATTTTACTATGTGAGTACTTGGTAAGGTCGATAAGAAATGGGTAAGAAAATTAATTTTATCTTAATAATAACAAAAAGAATATTAATCGTTATGCGTTAAGGCGCTTACAAACGTTCTGATTTGGTCAAGCGGTCGGGTTGATATACATATATGCAGTTTTTAATATTAATCTTATGTTGCAGGTAACGGAAATTCCAAGTAAATCTCAAGCACGTTCAATTAAAAGAAAGCTTACGGTAACCAAAAAAAAGTTGATTTCTAAACAAGATAACGCTTGTAGGCATACAGAATAACAACCACCAATTGACCCATTGCAAGAAATGTCAATAAACCAGAGGAATATTGCTGAAAAATTAATTTCCGAAATAATACATTTGAATGAGAGAACAAATACAACTTTGTCACCATTACCTTCGTTGTCATCTAGTTTCTTCTACAACAGTTCAGGAATTAATTCACCAGCTGCATCAACACCGCTACCAATTGTATACGTTGTTGTATCGGATAGAAAAGATGACGCTGGCAGTTTTAATGCCACTGATGTTAATTTTGTAAATTTCTGTATGTTTTAGAATTCCACAATTAGAAACATTTCCATTTACCCCGGTATGAAGATACAACAATTCATAATTATAGCATTGACAACCGCAAATAAAACAACGCTGAAAGTACCATTATAGTTGTAATATAAAGAACCTGTTTCTGTTGGCTTATTTATTATAATGTGTTTACACCCACAGAATTGTTAAACTGCCATAAGTTTTGAAATTGATCAGCAGTATCTATCCACTAACTTTGTGTCTCCGGAGAACTTGCGCTACCAAACCGTAAATCGGCGTACTCCCGTCCAATAACAAGATATCGCAGCATGAATGTTAACCTTTCTTCTGTAGTGACAAGCATTTCTTATAGTTGTATTTTGTTTAGTAATTATTGGCGATACTAAATTCAATAAGCTTTTATGGTCCATCCGTAAGTAATTTCGGAAGTTAGCACTATCTAACTTTTTAATAGCAGAGCAAGATTTATTTGTTACTATACTAAATTTAAACACGAGCGAGCACGATAGCAATTTTTTTTATTTTTTGTTAATCGATGCATTAAATATTTTGCTCTACAAATTTTCACATTCAAGAAGTAAAACACAACAATCTCAAATGTCAAATTTTATGGCTTGTAATCAATAAAAATAAAAGTGAAAATGAATGGCGATGGTTTGTCATGTGGATGCACCACCTCATTTGGTTGGACCCGCGAGCGTCGACACGACAAGTCAGATCGTGTGTAGGCGCCATAAAGCTATGCAAAACAATTTTCCGTTTCATTTACAGGTTTCGGGTAAATCATAATAATTCAATCTGAATCAATCTCGGTGAAAATCTCAATACTATGCACACATTTTTTAGCGAAAGGCACAAATTGGCACAGTCAAATCCAAGTATAAAAATATAAAATATTTGGATTTTCTAAAATGGGATTTCTGGCGTGATGCTCTCATGTTATCCCGTGCCACTTGCCAGAAATTTTGAAAGCGATAAACAAAAATTCGCCTGGCTGAAAAGTGATTAAGAAGGGAATAAAGTGAAAACTTAAATTGTAAGTAATGGAACCATACGAAATCAACTGGTCCCAGGTTACAGGATCATTAGAAGTATAATTACGTTGTCAATTGCGCGTACGTGTTTTACGTGAGATTTAAACGCGATTTTATTAACGCGCTCTAATGAGGCTAATGACTGCGAGTAATACACAGAATAATTAAATTTTTTGATTCCAAATAGGTTACACAAACCCTTGAACATTTGGCTCAAAAAATGACTTTCTTGATCAGTAACAATTGTTTTAGGAATTCTAAATTTACAAACAACATTTTCTATAAATACTTCCGCAACATGAGGATTTTGGTACGTCTTCCGCTCTTATTATTCTCCTTGTGCAAATCACCTTGTTTCACGTGATGCTGTGTAATGGAGTTCTTCAATAACACGATTAATTTCTGATTGAGATTCAAGATTGGTAATATTTTGTAATAATAGTGAATGAAATGATAAACCAGCGAGTGTAGAAGAACCTGTCGGAATCAGTGAGAATTGGAAGAATTAGGGTAAATTGGAGAATTATTGTTTTGACTCTGTGCTTTAGGTTGTGTTCTAGAGATTGCTAACGTACCATGGAAAATTGTTGAATTTAGATGAACCATTCTACTTGAAGTGTCTGCGTTTTGATTTGATTTCAAAGGTTTGTATACTATTTCGTATAATCATATTCATCTAAGTCGTTTCCCCACCTCAAAAAGTGAGACGGAGAGTTAGGACTATTATAAAGCCAAATCGATGGACGATGGTCAGTCCTTACAATGAATTTTTTAACATACAGAAAAATTTGAAAATGTTTAATGAACCACACAATAGTAAGTAATCCCTTTTCAATTGTGGGGTAATTTTCTTTCACCTCGATTTAACGAACGTTAAAAATAGAAGTCTCCTCAAAATCACGATAATTTAGAATAGGCGGAGATATACGTTTTTGTTTCAGTGATTGAAAAGAATTGTAGAGCAAAAAGTATCCCAAACAAAAGGGACGTCCTTTCGCAACAACTGATTAATTGATTTGGCCAATTTGGTCCCAAGAATGATTTCAGTGTTTGGTTACGAGGAATATGAAAATTCTGGCGCTTCTGCTTTTGTTGAATCGGGCTTGACACAGACATTTTTAACGATATATGATGTCATGCTTTGATATAAGCTGCGAGGACGCCCTTAATTCCAAAAGGCACCTGGTTCCAACTTAAGGTTCCTTAAGGTGAATAAGTGGATTTGGTGGTCAGATTTAATATTAAACGGACATTCATATTTTAATTGGATTATAGGGAAATTAACCACCATCATTTTTGTATTCATACATTTTATTACTTCGACTAATAAAAGCGGCGATCGCCTTCGTCAAATCTTATCAAGCACAAAATGTCCCTTCATTTTCCCTCAGCAGCTGCTACTAAGGGGTATGGAAGAATTGAACTTAATTATAAAAAATATAAAGAGCGTTCTATACGCATTCTATACCACTGAAACGTTATTGATACCGGAAAAGCGAACCATAGGAGTGCAACTGGTTGACTATTTAAATGGAAACTTATTCTTGAATTAAGCCGTTTTTTTATTCTGTTCGTTGCGTAAACGGAACTGCTTTGGCAGAGAAATATATATTAGTAGAAATGTATTATCCCTTTAAATATATTGAAACTAATCTATAGATCTAAATCAATTGCAAATATTCTAAATAGAGTTGTAATTCGGACGTTTTAATATTGAAATAATATTTGCGCAGCTAATAATTTTGAGTTAAGAATTGGGAACTTGGAGCTAAAAGATTAGGGATTAAAATATTTATAATATTATGTAGAGAATCTGCGGAGATAAAATTATATGATGGGTCTAGAAGTTTGCTGATTAGAAATTGTTTCAGTTCATACATAACCATAAATATTTGAAGATAGTATGGGTGGAGATTAATTTTTGGTATTTCGATGAGAAATGTTTAAAAATCTAAAGGAGGTAGTTTTGTTGAATGTTTTATTTGAAAAAATGGTTCAAATTCAGTAGTATTCTTGAAATCGAAACATTTTTTCCCAAACAATAAAATAGAAATGAATTGGTTATTTTATCGGCAATAATCAATAAACTTAACAACTTCTAATTGATGTCATCTTGAAACCAAAGAAATTTTTCTCTACGATATCCGATCGAAATGAAATAAAATTTAACCAACCCATAATGAAATTGAATATGCTGGCTGTATAATATACATATACGTATATACGTATGTATATATGTACATAATATGCCCAACTTGTTTAAATTCACACAATACCCAACCAACTGATCGACAATCGTGTTTATGTTGTATATATATTTGGTGTTCTATAATCTTAAGATACTTACGTAAAGGAAATACAACACAAAATAATTTCTAACAATATCAAAAATAAAATAAAAAAATTGATAAAATCTAATCACCATTCTATTTGAAATTAGATATCGCCGAAATTTCTTTTCGTTCGTTTCTCAAATATATTCTCAGATTTCTTATTATATACGTACATTGTATATACATGTTCCTTCTCATCGTCGTTTATTTTATATTTATATATTTATTGTTATTATTTTTATTTTATTTATTTAAAAATGTTCAAAAACCGAATAAACACAATCAAATTCCCATTCACCAAAAATAAAAATAAAAAATCTGTTGACAAAAATATTATTATTCTTCAATTGACAATTTATAAACCGTCTTTAAGAATTAAATATGTATATATGTATAGGCAGCGGAATTTTGAAATAGAACAGATTTTTTTTTTTTATAATAGAACACAGAAAAGTGGAGAGGACGGAAATAAAAAATTGATTTGTGTTGTGATATCTATACTCAAGGCGTATCGTAAGATCGAGTATATATAACAAATATGTGATCTTCATACTTCCCATATGTTCATATACATACTCGTACAGTATATGAATCATATTCGGATGAGCATCTGATAAGTGGCCTAGTTGATTTTTTAATGCGCTCAATAAATTTTATTGGATTTTTATTACTTTTCAGCGTATATACAAATTAAATGCTAGATGCGTTAAATGAAATGTTTAACATATTTTTTTAATAAAATCTGTGCGGTTTATGTCACACCGGATATGCATTTAGTATAAGAATATATAAAATTTATTATAGTTAAGTTGAAATATATAAATACAAATAATATTTTTACTTTCACTAAAATAAGGAATTATTGCAAATGAAAGGAGTATCTATGTATATTTCTAGGAAGGTTAAGCTAAATTAATATAAATATTGGCGTCAAGAAAATCGAAGTAAATTATTACAAGGTTATGTGTATATATAGGAACTGTCACAAGTCACATAAATTAGTCACGTCAAAATACTACATACATAATACATAATATACTATCTTATTATGAACCTTGAATTCTATTTTAGAATTAGAAGCCATAAACATTAACCTATATAAATGTTTTTGTTTATTTTCACTATTCGTAACAGTTACTTGCATTATTTGTAATTAATTAACTAAAAATTTTCACAACGTTCTTTCTTATTTACATAAATTTTAATCGATAGATTTTATCAAACGAATATTGTAAACGAATGTGTATTTACACATCAATGTATATTTACAAATATATAGATCAACCTTGTAAGTACAATACGCAACGCCTATCATCATCATACATAAATATCATGAATATACCACCATTTCCTAATATAATGTATAAGATATCAGCCATACGACGAGACGACGAAAAAAAAAATTGTTACAGATTTTATTTATTTAAAATCGATTAATCTTTTATATATATATATGTATATGTTGATTGGATTAAATGATAATATCGCAGATATAACGTACATTTTTTTTTTAAATAAAATGAAATCGATTATAAATTAACATTTCTTTGCAAAAGATTTCTGCAATGCAACAAAACAACAATCGCATACGATATACATGTATCAGAGACATTTCGACAACTTATATATAAAACATGACATGAATTTATTTTTTAGTTTTAATTAATTTTTATTTTATATATGATATTTAGGACAATTTAGTATTTTATAAAAATATATATAAATTAATATGTTGACATGCACTCCACATATATAAACGGAATATATGTACATATGTATAAACGAAAGGTGCTCCAAGGTATTTAAAATATTTCGATTACACATACTATACACGGCTACATATTACTTAGAATTTGTTTGCACAAATCGATTTAATCGGACCTGATTATAGAGAGATTAGTGTGTAGTGGATAATATTATTTGTGTTTATCTACTAAACACCTTGATCTGCATCCAATCATTTTGAAGAATTTTATTTTTCAAATACCACGCATTGAAGGTTATACTACAAAACATAAAACATATTTTTCAACTCAAATCTTAATAGATATCTTGTATTGTAGTTCGACAGATAACGATGGAAAATAAAAATATTTAAATAAATCTGTTAATTGCAAGTATACAGCATTAAAACCCTTTACTTTTTTTATTTACATTTAGGCGATATATAAATATAAAATACATAACAATTACAAGCAACAGAATAAAATAATAATTGTAACAAATAACAAGTTGTAATTCCACTTTTGTGTCCAAGGTTTTCAAAAGTTATTTATAAAAATTTATTTTAGATTTTAATCATTAAGAAATTATTTTGTAATAATATTTGTGTTACATGAATAATGGAAAGGGATTGAATGGCAGATAAAAAAAATGTATTTGATAAGTAACATTGATAAAAACAAAATTAAAATACTTTCTCGTATCATATAGTCAGGGCCGCAATGCAATTATCATATTAAGTGGAATTATGGTTTGCCCTAACAAATTCAAAAATTCAATATATACATAGGTTTGAATATAATTTTAGTTCCACATTCTTACCAATTAAAATGTATTCAAATATTTCAAGCTTTAAATTTTCCAATAAGTTAAGCTTTGATGAAACAGATTTAAACTGTTGGACAACTTCTCATATTGTTCCAGCCAGTGCCAGATTATATGTACTCTAGGCCCTCGGGCCAATATTAAATAGATGACCTCCTAAAAATTTTTACCAAAAATTATTTCAAAGTCCCTCATAAACATCCAATTTTTCTACTTATTCATTTATTTTTCTTGAATCGGATTTCTATTTATTCTGTGGCTCACCTCACATGAAATCAAGAACGACCAGCCTGGCCCATGAATTCTGCACTTTCAATAAATTTTTGCATCCTGCCTCTATTATAGGATTCGATCCCGATTAACATCACAGCTTTAATCACTCTTCTATTTGCTCGGCACGATACGAACGATATGCCGAAATTCTATAACCCACCTTAATTTCGATTAAAATTTAAAAATTTGAAAAGTACCCCCTAATCTTTAAATTGGTGAATTCCGAATATTGAAATAATCAAAAAATGTTTACTATTAATTAGAATTTTCATTTAATTAAGAAATTTAAAAACTATAATGTGGATTGGTAAATATCCAGAATTTTCAGTTTTTTAAATCCGAGTTAAAATTCAGAATTGTAAATGTCAAATAAAATTTTCAATTTTGATTTTCGAAATTTCAGATTTTGTAAATAAAATTAACAAAAATATTGAATTTTTTTTTAACAAATCGCCAAAAGATGAAACAGGTCTGAATCAAAATACTCATTATATAAGAAAACCGAATTTGGAAAATTCTGGATATGATTTAAAGTCGTTGGTTTAATTCTCAATGCACACTGATAAGATACTGCAGTTATCACAAATTGAATGTTTACTACAACAATTGAAGTTTGACATTTTTTGGACTTTTATACATTTTGATACATTTTCCTTGAAACTCAAATCATCAAAGATTTGTCAAGAAAAAAAATTCTTGGTGCCTCTTTTAACAATTTATGGAAATCATAATTTTATTTCAAATTTTTATAATTGGGGTGATATTCGTAAATTCGAAAAATCATCTTAATTTATAGATTAAAAATTCAAATTCGTTTAATATTCAAATTTTAAGAATTCAATACTATTTACTAAGCGTTAAATCCGACTTTGAATTTCGAATATTGTTAATTTCCATAATCTCGTGAAGGGTGTTTTTTTTTTAGAGGTTCACAACTTTGATTTGGCAACACTGCTTTATTTGACAACCCATTTAAAAACTGATCGTTGCTTTTCGTTTAGTTTGGTTTGACATTTCATTATGGATAGACTTAGATCAGAGCAACGCTTGCAAATTGTTGAAATTTTTTATCAAAATAATGGTTCAAAATAATAATTGCCATTCAAAATTTTGTTCTCCGATGGAATCCATTTTTGGTTGAATAGGTACGTAAATAAGCAGAATGATCGCATTTGTAGTGAGGATAACCCACATGCTTTTGTCAAAACACTATAACATCCACAGAAAATTACTGTTATTGGTGCGCTTTATGGGCTGGCGGAATCATTGGTCTATATGTCTTCAAAAACGATGATGGTGAGAATGTTACTGTCAATGGTGAGCGGTATAGGGACATGATTAGAAATTTTTTCATACCCCGATTAGCTGGCATAATTCTTACTGACATGTGGTTCCAACAGCACGGAGCCACATGCCACACAGCGTGCGCTTCAGTTGGTTTACTCAAAGAAGCTTTTGATGAAAGAATAATTTCACGTAATGGCCCAATTAATTGGCCACTAAGATCGTGTGATTTAACCCCATTGGATTATTTTCTTTGGGGTTATGTAAAATCACTTGTCACTTGCGAAATACGGTCGCAAATGCTGCGTAAAGTTTGTGAAAATTGGTATTCCAGATTGCGCCTTGTACGCGCCAGGCGTGGTGGCCGAACATGGCCGAGATCATATTTAAACATTAATGTCATAAAATTGTATATCCAAATATTTCATTGATTTTAAAAATATATTTTTTTATTTTATTATGATTTAAACTTGTGTAACACTATAAAAAACACCCTTTACCTATATAACGTAATTATAGTAATTTATAATTTTCAGAATGTATTTCGTGATTTAACCTGTAATTTGTTTGGTAATTTGGAAATATTTTCAAATTGGCGAAACATTGAATGTTTTATAAATAAATTCCATTTCGTCGGTTGCACTTACATATTTATCAATCGAGTGTATTGTGTGACCATCTCCATGTCAGACCAGCTTGTGAAAACCGGTGCAACATGAACGATTGTATAGATGCATTCATATCTCCCGATCCAAACGTCACAGCCTAAACCACTGTACATATTTTATTTGTTAAGATTTTGATCATAATCGGTTAAGCCTTGGTAGTTCCAGTCCATGAAAATACGTATACATATATAAAGTTCTGAAATAAACTGTTCCACGTGCGTTCTATTTTGTACATACCTGATTCTGTTTCATTCCGTACCAGTTTTGTTCTAGAAGAAAATTTATTAGATTCTGTATTGTGTCATAATTTGTTTTAAAAACAAAATAAGCTTGATTCCCGAGCCCTGAGCCCCTGGTCCCTTTGGGGCATACTATGATCCTTTGTTGATAATCAGCTACTCCAAAAGACGTTAAATGTATGGTATGCGATATTTTGTTGAATACAATTTTGGTAAATATTTTTCATTTTGCGATATACGAGTATTCATGGTTCGAAAGTTGATCATTATCTGTGTAGTGTTTACCGATTTAAAGGAAGCATTTATAGGAGCTGAACCCAGATTTTATCATCTAAATTACAGAAATTCTGTTCATCCCAGCCTTTTGTTTTCAAGTTTGCTGCACTGATGAATAATGGTTGGTTTCTCGAGAATGATTTAGGTTAATGTTACAATTTAATTAATTTTTTTACAAATTTAGTAATTTAATTTTCCGAATTTGACTTTGAAACACAACCAAGCGGAATCGATTAGTATGTACACCTGACACCACGATAGTGCTATATAAGTAAAACATATTATTATGTTTTATGAATCAGTATATTCTTATTTCCATAAAGCTATTAAATATATAACGAGCTTTGGTAGTAAAATGGTTTAGTGGCATCGATTAGAAAATTCATATTCATCGATTTAAGTAAAAATTTTAACATTTATTCTATAACTTTGCGATATACCATTTTCATATTTTTGAAAATGTTATTCAAAATTTGGAATTTTAATTCGAAGTAAAATTTTGGGAATTTTGAAAATAAAATTTGAATTTATTTAAATTAATCATTTATTAATACTTTTAATAACCAACGAAGTTTAGATAAATTGATTTCAACAATAAATATTATTAACATTTTATGGTTTTAGACATTTCCAAAATACCTACAAGTCTTGAAATGTTAATTAATTTTTTTTATGCTTACAAGAGGATCTTACGTATAAAATTAAGAATTTTTACAATAATAATTGATTTGAAATTTTTAATTTCGTATATTTATAATTCAGAATTTAATGTTCAATTCAATTTATTTATAAATTTATTTTTTAATTTGTGTTTTGTGGTTTCGATATGGTGGCTTCTAGAACTTCCTTGTAATAAAATTGCATTATAATGAACCACGGTGGCTCTGAATAAGAATTGTTGTACAATGGACACCCATTAGACGAAAGAGACAAAAAGAGCTCGAGAAATACGTACAACCAAAACTAAAAATCGTTAAAAAAACAGCCATTCAATTTTTAAAAAATTGGATAAGACTTCAATTATGCCCGTACTTCGCAAAAATGAAAATCAAAGGCCACAACAAAGAAAAAAAAACTACGGAAAAATTCGCTATAGAAGATTCAGATGAAACACGAATTAAAATCAAAATATGCCGAACTGGAAAAGGTATATAGATCTGCAAACAGATTATCTACACATAAAAATTTACTGGGCGTATTACAATGACGACGAATTCAATAATTATGTTGTGAATGGGATTAATGGGAATACAAAAACATTAAAAAAGTACCCACCAAAAAAAATTAGTGAGTGAAATCACAGTTCGCGCTAAAACCCACAAAACAAGTTGGTAATGTTAAAAATTTCGTTCAGACTTAGTCTGATGCAGTTTTTTCTAAGAAGGACCCTATATATTTATTAAATAGAGGACTTAAGTTCACGTCCACATAATCGAACGCCCTGAGAGAGGATATAATCGGAAACTTGAGGAGTAGTATAACCAGATAGAGTATGCAATAAAGACAAACGATACGGTTTCATACTCAAAAAATTATATTACAAGCTGGTATAAAAACACAGAGATCCTAGAAAAATGGTATATGCACCGATTTGCTGAGATCACAAAATGTAATTTAGATCAATGCGGATTAATTCACGTAATTCTGGATAAAGATGACTATGATGGTAGGTTGAGAAAAATAATTATGCAAGACCTGTACACGCGGGGCATCAATAATAAAAATGTGGACAATAACATTAATAACCGCTTACCACAAATGTTAAAGAATGATTTAAATCACACTTTAGTAGAAGAAGTAGATTCAATCCAACCATTTCTCGCCGTGAAGGTGATGAAATTCGGACGGAGATTGGACTTTGGGATACACCGCAAACCAACAAATACAATGGAACACTTCGGACTGATATCTTAATGGCTCCCACAAAAAGGCAGCGTTACAATCTTTAGGAACCAGACTACACATCATACCGATATCAACGTTTGAGTTCCAGAAATAAATAAAGTACATTAAAGAAGCAGCAAAAATAAATCGCTAGGATATTAAATTTGTACAATCAATCCTGAACAAACATCACCGAAAACAACAAATGCAATCACACATCATTTAAATGTAAACGCCGGAACCAAGCATATATAGTAAACAACGCATATGTGTATCCACAAACTTGGTAATTTACTTAAGTAGTACAACCGAGATCGATTTAAAAAAAAGCAATAATTTAGGAGCGGTCGTTTCCAATTATACAAAGATATACCTATAGGGCTTCATCAAAATCTGACAGACAGCCAGATCTTTTGAAAAGAGGAATGTATAAGTAAAAGCTGGAAACTATGGATGCTTATGAATACTCGAGTGGAGGAATACAAAAATCAGCTGATGAAAAATGAAAATAGTCCAATCATCTCCAATTTATTTAACAAAATGAACAACACATAATAAAATATAAGACAATGTTTTATGAATTTTTCAATTTATTTAATTTTCATTTTAATTTTATATAATTGTGCTTATATTGGAAACCGCGACTGTTCTGTATAAGAATTAGTTCCTAATTTATTAAACTTCGATCTATTACGTAATCTAAAATAAATTTGAAATTTTGAACTCATATTTTGGAAAACATTGAGAATTCTGGAAATAAATTTTGAGCTTATCGAACTTTTGAAACCGAAATTCACAATTTTGTATCGGAATTTGACATTTTTTGGATTTTCTGAAATAATTAAAAATAATTTTTTTTTTCAGATAACCAAAACTTACGTGAAATTACCAAAAACCATGGTAATGCTTGTACTAAGTATAAGCATTTCAAGTTAAATACGTTTGAAAAAAAATTATGATTTGGTTAGCAATTTATAGTTGTGGAGCCAGGTTTTTGTCACATTTTCCATATAATGACGTATTTTGCTGCTAAGTCGTCAACCCGATACAGCAGTAAAGTTTTGAGCATTTAACTAGTTCATACGACTCTAAAGAAGCAATAAATTGAGATTAATCAAATTCGCTGTTTTCTTAAAAAAGCTGAGTCCATAGGTTTTCGACCTATCGAATTATATTGGACTATAGTGAAAAGAGGAGGAAGTTGTGTCAAAAACAGGGAGCATCAAACAACAGGTGCAATTGTAATCGTTTAGTGTAATAAAGAATCTTTAATTAAAGCTTTTGGCTGTTTAATTTCAACATATTTTCGAAAGATATAAAGTGTGCGATTCATATAGAGATGATATCTGCAAAAAATAAAAAATCTGAAAAAAATAAATAAAATCATATGGAAACTTTATTGTCCTTCGAAAGAACATGTTTTGCCATTTATTTGTTTAAATAGATTATTTCGATTAAATGTTTGCCGCAATTGCAATTATGAAAGCCCAATTTTGATGACGCGTAAAATGAACTGCTGGCCAACAAGAATTCTCAATAAGTGCGTTGTTTCACGAGCTGTATGGCAAGTAACGCTATTTTTTGGAACTAAAAGTCCTCGAGATCACGGGATTCAATTTCAAACACCTTTATCATGGCACGATAACGGGCATATGTGTTCCGGCTGTCTTCATTTGTGAAGGAATTTGAACCAACAATTTCACAGGCCCATAATTACACAAACCGGTCGCGTATCATCTCAATACTATAAATGGTATTCCAAATAGTGGTGTCGATAGACCTATTAAGTCAACCATAACTTGGTCTAAACGCACGAGACACAAATTCCTCACAGAACCGGGTTCAGTCTTTCCATAATAAAATGGCAAACAATACTGAATAAAAATATTGCAGTTTGACACTACTACAAAAAATCACCTCTATAGATGAATCACCCTTTAGTATGGTATGTGATTCCCGATTTAATTAACTGAATTGCTCTTTTACAAAATACACCTGCGAACTGGTGCATTCGATTTAAAATCGTTAAAATATCGTAGATTGTTGACATTGTTTTTATTGTCGACGTTTACAAAACACACTGCCAAGCAACCGCGTCCACCCCTGTACCCAACATTCGTAAAAATATGCCTTGTTCTATAGCGTATTTAAAAATTCTCTTGCAAATAGTAGAATTTTTATGAGAATTAGTTTAATTACTACCGCTATGAAACGTTTAAATTAAATCTTATAATTTTTTTTATCAAAAATGAATTAAATTTTATCTACATGTTTTGCTCTTTACAAAATCTTATTAATGTGCATTTATGTAATCTATTTATCTCCGCATTTAAAATTAAAAAGCCAAAACCGAGTCCTGCGTCAAAAAATCGATTGAATGAATTTCTTGACCTTGGAGATTTATTCTTGATTAAAACCTAACTTTTATTGATCACACCGAGACATAATAATTCAGGGAATATTGAGTTTTTATACTACATTTTACGTATTTGAGTACTAAATTATGATGTTGCGAATTCAAAATCAGCTAAAATACCTATAACTTAACAAAATATGTCCTTAATTAAATGTAAAACGTTACCAACCCTTCTGGGCCACATTCCTATGTATTCGTTAATTGGGCCATATCAAATCAAAACATTATCCGTGATCTTATAAAAATCCCAAAACATTTACCACTACACTGTTTTATATATATAACATAAGGGTTAATGTGCAAATCCTTAAATTCATTTAAAATAAAACATCATACACATAAAACAACAAACAAACGTTAAAACTTGGAATATAATCCCATTCTTACATCCATTCCTTCAAGTAATTAACACTTTTAAAAATTTCCAAATTAAAAATATGCGGGCAACGAGCAAAACGCAAGAATGGAAAAAACAACACACCAATGAAAAAAGATGGAGAAGAAGAAAATTAAATTGCATCTTATATATGTACGTATATATATATATATATATATATGTATATTGTTTGAAGGAGGTGAAAATTGTACAATTCCACACAAGACTATATACATATATATATATATATATATATATATATATATATATATATATATATATATATATATATATATGTATATACCAGTACGAGTAATAAAAAAACGTAAAGAGAAAAGTCATAACAATAAAAATAAAACTCGGCAACACTAGGTGGAAGAAGGAGGATGTGCTCTTTGTATAATATTGTATTGTATATGGCAGCGTACGAGTATATATAGGATTGTTGCGTTGTATGATGAGAAAAATTACAACAATAGTTAAAATACAACCATAAGCGAAATTAACAAGAAATAAAAATGAATAACATTTTAATGTAAATATTAGTTAAGTTTTTATGTATTATTTCGAAGTTTACAATATTAAACCGCCGTAATCATGTTAGTAGGATCAAGTCGTGATTCTTGAATTTAATTATTTAATTTACATATTATTTATTTCATTTACATATGTATATGAAAATTTTTATAGATACATATGCATACTATAAACGAGGGCAACAAGTCTTTTTCACTTATAACAAAATTTAACATTTTCCAATAAATTTGAATTCATTGATATTTCACGAACTAAATATATACTATATAAACGAAGAGAGAAATGAATCTAAGATTTATGTCTTAATTGAATTTCGTGCAGTTAAAATTACAATTTATTTGTAATACACACACTATATATACATATACATATACATATATATATATATATGTATTCAACTTTACCATTAAAATTATATAAAACAAAATGGAGAAATTTTAATTAATTATAATTATGAATGATGCTTTCTTAATTAAATCAAAGATAAGATTATTATTTTATTGTATATTTAATTCTTTGAACCAAACACGCTCGTACATATAGAAGGTCAATAGACAGATAATTTCAATTTCGCGCCAATGATATGATCGCGCGCGCTTTTTTATATAATGTATGTGGTACGATCTAATTACACTGCATTGTAAACGATTTGTCGAGACATTGTTAATTATTGTAACTACATATATAATATGTATAATGATGTACAATGATTTATTGATTATTTTATCTAATCAAAACTATTTAAATCAATTAAACATAACATATGCATAATATGTATGTATATATATAGTTGTAATTAGGTGTGCAGCATTACATAAAAATATTTCGTAAGAAATTCTCATAGGTATATGCTCGTACTTGTATGGCAAATTTCATTGTTCTACTCTGGCATCACGATTTTTGTCTTAGGTTTTTGAAAGTATACATATGTATATGCATATATTATAATCGTATGCAAATTGAAATATAATGGGATAAATTTTAATGAGATATATAATTTTATTAAAGCACAAAAATACAGAAGAAGTTCGCATCGGTATAATATGCTGTAGGTAAAATTTCTATTGAATATATATTGTTGTACGTTATAAGTAGCCGTAACATTCCAATCATTATACTCTATATTATTTAACGAAAGTAAATTATTTGATAAAGGTGAAATTAAAACAATCTAACCCCCTCCTTCACTTTCATTATTGTTTATACATTAAATAGTTGTTCCGGATTGGTGTATACGTATACACCACATAAAATCTATCCAGGTCAATATTTTTATTTCTATTCCAAAACAATCAAATCAATTGTTCAATAATTTTCATTTCATTTAAAATTTTTTTTTTACTTGGTTTTCGTCTTAAAAACTTCAATTAAATTTTCTTTTCTTATATACCATAGCCTGCAAACAACAACACAATGAAGTTCAATTCATTAAGATAAATAAAAACTTTCAATTTTTATGCTCGGTACATGAAAAAAATAAAAAACCAATCGATTGAACTTAAATTTCAATTATTCATCGTAAATACAGTCAACGCGAATATATGTACACAACATAATGTGCGATCATCGATCATACATACATACTCGTATATACAAAACCAATAAACATACATTAAGGATCGAAATCGATCAATAATGAGAATTTTATTAAATTGTAATGAATCTCAATAAATTAATGTATGTGTGTGTGTGTGCGATCGCAAACTGATCGCGGTTCTTCTGAATTCTCTTTTATTTGTCTCGTGATTTTAATTTTTTTTTTGTTTTGTTATTTCACTTTGATAGACATACATTAAGATGTAACCTTAAAGATCAAACTCGAGAATATGTCAGTGAAATTTATATATCTCTTATTGTTAAACAATATGTTTTATGATCGCATGATATGGCTGAATTTATGTAATTATTTTTTATCCTAATGTCAAATTAAAGAATATATAAAGTATGGGTATTCGGATTTTTGTGATTGAATTGTCTGAAATTAATCAAACAATGGTTATGGCGGTATATCATACCGAGAATATATTAAACCGCGCACTCGATTATAGTTTTGAATATTTTACCTATATGTATACGTATGTAATCAATAAAACTTTCACAACAAAATAATTCACTTCAAGTTGAATTGGTTGTAAAATATAATCGATTATTCAGTAAAATGCCACTTGAGGTAAACAATTTTTGTATATCATTTGATCGTACGAGCTCATAAATGTATTTTTACGATATATATATTTTTAATATTTTATTGTTGAATGTTTATTATAAAACGGATATGTATGTATATATGTATGTAAGTATCAAAACAAATCAATTAAAATACTAATTTAATTTAACAGGGAGAGGGATATACGTAATATCATAAAAATCATTAACTTAAGTTGGATAAATTCAAAGTTCATAAAATTATTTGAATTATTCTCGTCTGGCATATATAAAATAGAGTCTAGTAGCAATGTACCCGGAGGCTGAAGATTATAACAAAAACATCTCAATTGGTAATGGGAATAAAAAATAAAAATAATATCTTTATAAACATTTTATTATCAGTTTGGTTGATTACTTAATTTCCCTTTCAAAGCAGAAAGAATTAAGATTATCGATCTTGCATAATTGTTCAATACAAATTCACAATATACATTTTTCCATTATATCTTTGGATAAAAGCGCGGCACTATTACAAAATTGATTATTTTATAAAACGACAATGTAGACATCGACGCATTACAAACACATTTTCTCAACACCCTATATATAGTTTAACAATATTACAATAGTTGAACTGATCTCATTGCATCATAATGGTTGGGTATGTAAGGTGCAGCTTATATTAGACCCAATCGAGTAACGTGCATTGTTGCCTGAGACTACAATTTATACATGATCATCAACATTGGTATCTTTCAACTCGGTGAGATGGAGATCGGCGGTTAAACATATACGTTGATTTTGTGTACTTTGCCTAATTGTTTATATTCAAGCATTTCATGTATCTGAAATAATCGATTTAAGCGAGAGTAGAACTTAATAAATACGTTAATAAAAATAAATGCTAATTTTTCCGAAATATTAAAAAACTTCAAACGGTATTCGGTCTAATAAAAAACAGACAAAATGCTCTGAATTTTTCTAAATTTTAAATTGTATAGGCTTGATATTTTGCAATAATTTTAAGTTTAGTTTAAATTTAAAATGATTTTGATTGTTTTATAATTTTTTGAGTTTCCCGAAATAATTTTAAATTGTTATTAATTTACAGAGTTTATTAAATTACTGAACCGTTAAATCAAAATTTAAAGAAAATTTCCAAAGATTTAGAGATCCGAGTTTTCAAATTGAAAATTGCATTTCCTTAAATAGTAGAAATTTAAAGTTTTAATAAATATAGTTTAAATCAAAAACTAAGCCCCTTTTATTGCAACCACCTTTTACCATCGTCTGACATTCTCTCCACATTATTCTTGAACAACCAACCTTTCAACTACCAAATCGTTCGCGCATAATCCAGATTGTGTATTGTCAAATGTTTAAACTTCTGCCTTAATCCCAAGGAAGGGCGAGGTAGATTACGCCGTGTAATGTACGCGGTGGTCGCCACGTAAAATGTTACGTAGATAACTTGGCAAGGTTTTTGGTCAACGTCAAAAATTAAGACAATGTCAACAACTAACATATTTTTACGATTTGAACAAAATGCACTAGTTTGCAGATATTTTTTGTAAAAGGGTAAGTCGTATACGAAAAGATTAAAAATTTATTGAAGTAAATTGGGAACCGACTTGGAGTGTTGAAATCCAAACAAACAATAGATTCTTCTTTCATTCAAAAACCGGTGGGATTGTAAGCCTTAGCGGGTATTGCTATGCAATTGTTAACTGAATTGATTTATAATCTTTTTTACATTTGTCTTGAAACGTAGAATTAGATTATGTGAGCCTTCGTAAGGTGATGTCAGCCTAGTAGGAATTTTATCAACCCGGATAAAAACGAATTTACATTTATCCAGCGTTTTTGGAATAAATATATCGCTTTTCAGAGCATGTGGTGGCGCAGCTGGAACTAGATTGCGCATAGTATTTCGTAGATATTTAATAACCTGATCGGAGTCTGTTGGTTGTTGATCTGGTACATTTTAGTGGTTGTTCATTAACTATTTCGCCGGGGAACATTTAATATTGTCTCTTATGAAAAGAAGAACTATTGACATCTGTGTACTCCAGTTTATCGTATCGCGTCTCGCTTTTAGAGATGCTTTTAGTTTTACGATGAAAACGTTCACTCTATTAGATTGCGGGTGATGAGGAGCATTCCAAATTCGATGAATGCCTAGCAGCTTCGTTAATTCTGAGAATAGCTTAGATTGGAATTGGCTTCCTTGATCTGTAGTTATTGATATATCGTTTTCCACAAAAGTTTTTGTAACAGTTGCGATGGTAATATCCTTCATAAGGCCATCTAGTGAAACGACCTATAGGACAGTTAAAATGTATTCATATATAGTGGCGCAAGTGATCCAACGATGTCCAAATGAATGTGTTATTACAAAAGTAACGATCCATTTTTAATTTTCTAGTTGTGAGACTATAGTGGAACCAGAAAGTAATTTCAGAAGTTCTTCGCCATGTTTCTGTAATTCCGAAATATATATGAGATCTAGTGTTTTATCAATAGACGCAGTTGCGTTATCGCTAGTGCGTTACAGACTAATAGCGACAACATTATCTATTATCATTAGCAATATATTGAATGTCTGTCCGAGCATAGCTAAGGTTATGTGTATATCGTAAATTCTCAAACTGCTACAAAATATCGTAAATGTTTAACCACTAAGTTTATGGCGTGTAATTCTCCATCAAATGCTGAATATTTCGTTTCGGCTGATGGTTGTAACTTTTTGGAGAATTATGCTAGAGGTTCCTTATATCCATTTTTGAGTTGCTGCAAGACGGCTGTGATTGGGGTATTCGAGAAATCAGTAGTAATACTGAACAAGCGCACTTTTATTCTATGCGAATGAATTAACCAAACCAGTAAATTGTTGAATTTGTCGAATGGATGTAGGCATTTAAAATGCTGATATAGCTTCAGCTCTTTTTGGGAATATTCTGTTAGGGGTATTTTTGTGACTTTTTTGTGAATTTTGAAGTTTTGACATTGATATCAAAATCTACAATAGAAGCTACAAGATTATCATCAATGTATCCAAACACGAAGTTCAGTCCTCTACCGGGTGTTTTTTTTAAACTGAGACGATCAAATATCTCGAAAAATAGCCACTCTACGGAAAAAATGTCCATAATCAAAATTTAATCATACCGCGGGGGAAATACATTAGTGCAAAAAAAAAGGCCCCCCACCCCCGCTTTGTAGGTGGGGCGGGGGTAACTTTTAAACTAAGATAGGAAGCCATATTTTTTATTGCAGATACGGATTCTACGACTAAAAGTACGTATGATTTGAATAAAATATTTTGTTCGGTTCATGATAGATGGCGTTGCAATCGACGAAATTCAATTTTTTCAATTTCTCCTTCTTAGAACACACGCATTCGATTCTGCAATACGTTTGAAATAAAAAACATCACGTTTTCATTGGAAATACTCGAAATTCGTCATCAAAACAATTTATTCAGTTTTGTAAATCTAAATAAGTGTTCAAAATGATGGCCTGAATTTTGTATTTTTGAAATTTAATAATTAAACTTGAAATTAATTTTGATTATGGACATTTTTTCCGTAGAGTGGCTATTTTTCGAGATATTTGATCGTCTCAGTTTAAAAAAAACACCCGGTATAACTATCCCGTCCTTGAACCTTTGAAATGTCTCAGCAGCGTTGCGTAAACCAAAAGGCGTTCGCGTGTATTAGATGATATGCCCTGACTAGTTCAATTTTAGAGAATATAGTATAACCGGTTAAGTTCATAGAGAAATGTTGTATGTGGGGTATAGGGTAACGGTCAGGAATGGTGGCGGTGATTAATCTTCTATATAATCGTCACAAGTTCTCCAATCAAGTTGTTCCTTTTAGCTAACCATAAATGCAAAGGACTACACGCTTGATAACAAGATGGTTGGCATTTTATCAATTCCACCATGTATTACAACTCCTTTGAGACAACACTGAATATATTAGTTTCGTACCAACTGGGCATTCAACACTATTCTTTAAATTAATCGTTGAAAGAATAAAACAACTGACTATAATGTATAATTTAGCTGATTTCTACTCTAAACTTGCATAGAATCGACGTCATTGTGGGGAAGGTGACAAAACCGACTCTTGAGTACACAACTGCGTATCGTTTGCTAAATCATAATTCTTTAATAAATGTTTACTATTAAAACCAATTAAAACCATTAACGACGTTTTACAGACAATGCAGATTAAAATCACTCTAAGAATTGTCTACGTCGATAACGTTGTCTACGTTGTTGACGTTGTCTACGAGTTTTCGACTTACTCCACACTTTATGGTAAATACTGTGGTTTTCAAACTCTGAAATGGCATTTTATATAATACGCATACATATTCTTTTGAAGAAGTATACTCGCCGACATTATTTTTAAGTTTCTCTAAAATTGTCAACATAAGTTTAAATCTGCTTGGTTGTTCAGTTCGGATCTCTCTTCAAGGATTGCAACCGTTTTGACGATCCGACCATGTGAAATCATTGTTGTCGTATTCCTGTTCTATTGTCTGGGCTCACGGCCGTTCTTATCACTCAAGAGTATTATCGATCTACACTTTCCTCTATTGATGTCAATGAAAATTCTAAGTATGTTACCTAATGCTGCATTGAGCGCTTGCACTAGCAAGTATGGATTGGGCTCGAGAACTCCCGAGAAATTAAAAAAAATATAATTTCTCGTTTCCTGGAAAAATCATTTAATTGTTTTGTTAATTCAACTAAATGTCCCACATTTTTTATTAAACTAAATTGTTTTGCGGTACATTAAATTTTGGTCTGTAAAACTTTTATGGTTAAAAGACTTTTAAGAATATTAAACTGATTTTAAAATCATTAGTAGATCTAAAGTTATTGCCCGGTTGCATGAAAATATTACTTAACCGGCTGTGAGTTAGCCATCGGTTAACTTTGCCATATCACATTGCATTTTGGACAATATTTCTATGGCAATGCAATCTATTTACTTTTCTTTTTTTATGTGGAAATATTTAACCGACGTATAAATAGTTATTTGATCAAAATTGGCCAGCTAAATATTTATACGTCGGTTAAATATTTCCTTATAAAAAAAGAAATATAAATTGAATTGCCACAAATATGGTCCACAATGAAATTTGATATGGGAAAGTTAACCGTTGGTGAGGTCATAGCCGGTTAACTAATATTTCCATGCAAGCGTGCAATAAATTTAGACCTACTAATGATTTTAAAACTAATCTGCGTCAATTAGCAAAATTTTTAAAACCAGTAAACTATTTATGAACAAATTGGTAATCTAACTGGTAATGAAGATCAAGATAATACCACGGTTCAGAACGCCAAACACGATTTCAACGTCCAGCTCTAGGCGATTATACAAAATTAGTGCCATTTGAAGTGATTTAGTATCCAAAAATAGAACTACAGATTGTCCGGAAAAACAGAGGATATATCTTAAGGTCTCACTACTTAAAAAATCCAAAAACATCAAATTCTCGATTCTCCAGTTAAAAATGGGCTTAACATGAGTAATATTGAAGAGAAATGAGAGAATCTCGAGAAATGTTAAGATAATTTCTCAGTTTTTAGAGAATCAAATTTCTCCAAGAAATCCCAATCTGATTTGTGCAAACTTATTTTTCTCTAGAGAAGATTGTATCCTCTAAGGAAGAAGAAATTTTTTACTCATGATTTTAAAATTTCATGAACCTAAGGTTCCAAATTTCGAGTATTACGTCGCTATTTTCAGAATTTACTCTAAACTTTAGAATTTTTAAATTTTAGCATTTAAAATTTAAAAAAATTGAATAGCGAAGTGGACCTTTTGAGGTGAAAAAATTATGAATCTAAAAATGCCGAAATCAGAATTTTTGAGAATTTATAGTTTTTCAATTTTCTATTTTGAATATCTATCTAGAACTTTTTTTTATTTTATGAATTTGGAATTTTCGATGACAAGCTTCTCAAAAATTAAGGAATTCTCAACATTCTAGAAATTGGTCATTTAAAATTTAGAGTAACGGAATCATTATAGATTTTAGATTTCATTCTAAACAAAAATTTAAATATTTTCTACGAAACTTAATCTGCAATTTTTAGAATTTGTAAATTTAATAAAAAAAATATTGTATTACTCGAAATATTATAATTTGATTATTGTTTTAATGGATTTTAAGAATTTTGAATATCGTACATATAGATTTTATAAATTTTAATTTATCTAAAACAATTAAAAATTTCCAACTATATAAATGCACGTTTGACGGTTGAATTTATTTTGTGCATTTGATAATTATTCAAAATTTAATTTTATTTTAACTTTACCAAATTTATGTAATTTAGCTACCTATAAAACCTTTTTGAATTTAGTCCAAAATTCTATCCCAAAAACTATGACTTTTGGCCATGTATTCACTTTAAATAAACGAAACTATTACGATATAAATCTTATTAGAAAATATAATGTGTTTGGGATAATTGGTTTATCATAAATTATTTCCCTGGTAAACAGATTAACTTTAAATAACTTTATTCCTTATATATTATTTGCTTGGCTTCCATTCGCTTATAATATCGCTAATCAACTAAAAAATATTCACAATCTTTTTTACATATAACATTATAGCGGCAAAATGACTCTTTTGGTTAAAACATTAATCTCCAAAATTTATAATCTCAATACAGATGGTATTACATTAACCATCAACAATTGAATTATAATTTAGATGGCACTGCGGTCAATAAAATGTTATGACCACTGCGGTTCAGTTGATCGGTTAAGCGACCAAATGTCAAAATAATGTAAACATGTCAATGGAAACCAAACATAACTGGTAAATAAACAATTATATAAAATGATTATACAATTCAAATCAATTTCAGATATTAAAATTACTACTTTACTTATACATCGTTATTTAAACAAGATAAGTTGTTTTTATATGTAATCAAATTATCAAATTCCAATCTCTTGTTTCTTCTTTTATTTTAGATTGAAGTGAACCTTAACATAATGACTCAATAAAATTAAACAAATAATTTCATAACTGGTTATTTAATACTTAACCAAATACAATCAAATTGTATTAATAGCAATAAGTAATTAAATTTAATAACAAAATTTAAAAGAACTACAGATACCTATTATGTATGAATATAATCAATCATATAGATATAAATAACTAAATAAAATCATACAAATATGCAGTCGTATACAAATAATTTGAATCTTAGGTTCCATAAAAAAAACGGGGCTCTAACGACAAATTTTCAAATTCTTAGAAAATCATTGAATATTGTGTAGAAGTTGTTCCGTTCTATGCAAATAATTGGGGTAAATCATTAACCTTTTTATATCGATACTGATGTACCGCCGTCAGAAAAGTTGAAGTCTGATGATTCACAACATTTTAACGTAATGGATCTTTGAACGATAGTTCAATTTATAAAAGCACATGTGCATTTGATTCATTTGTTCAGTGTCTTTGTAACATTAAGCTGGTTAATGTTAATATGTTTGGTGAGTTAAATCCGATTTACACATTGATTAATGCTATGTGTGGAGAACACGATCGGAACAAACTAGAAAAATTACGCCATGATGCTCTATTCGACATCAAAAAAGATTTAACATACGATTTGGGCCTTAAGACCAACTGTGAGTCAAACCTAATACTCATATCTGATTATCTTTTAAAGAAAGAAAAGAAGTCTCACAGCAGAGTTCCACTGTCCAAACTGTTCTACAGATACCATAGAAAAACGACCTTACTTGCAAATAGACATAAAACTATTGGAAGAAAAAAGAATGAAAATTTTTAGTATGTCTTATTGCATTCCCGTCAAAGCCATGCTGCAACCAAACAGTTTATTCAAAAAAAAATATGTTGAATTCCTTCGTTGTTCTTAACACTGAATATTTAAACTGTCACAACCAACCGATGATTTCATTAAAAGATATTCCACCAACACTTATTAGACGGATTATATTGCAAATTATAACATTACACGATGATCCAAAACCTACAATTATTAAAATTAGAAATGACACACATAAAACTAAACCTCATTTAGTAATTTATAGTGCGTCTTAAATATCCCTGTCTCGTGTTTTGCTTCTATTATGACTAAGATAAAATTTATTGAATTTAAAAAAAAAAGGAATCTCGTCCATTCAACTCAACAACCTTTTAAATTTAACTTTTATGTTGAATTTATACGTTTCTGCCTGCTGCAAAATATTCATCAGACCATATAATAGAAAATCAGAACTAGCCATTTCGTAAACAAATTTCCAATCCCAAATTTAAAAAAATTAAATTTCGATGATAAATAAAGCAAATAAATTCAACTTCAATCACAATCAGTCACAATCGATGAATACAAAGAAACGGCCTATATATCCAATTTCGTCATATTACTTTTAAGCAAATTAAAATATTTTTTTATAGAATAATCTTTCAAAAGATTTTGAAAATTTGTCACTAGAGCCCAGTTCTTTCTTATGGAATCATTAGTATCGATTTAGAAAGCCACCATATAAGAAAATCTCTGAGATAGATTAGAATATCATAGCGAGAATGCTGTTACTCAAAAATTCGAGTTACTCGGTAAAAAATTGAAGTTTCTGGATGCCTTAGTTTAGCAAATTCTTATTGGGATTAGTACTACAATTATATTTTTACAATTTAAAACCAGAACGAACAGAAAACCATATTGGAAAACCAATTAAATTGCAAATTAGATTAAAAATATTAATTATTGTTTAGATTAATAGTAGATAAATTAATGTTTAATACACATTATGAATAATTATAGCTTAGTTAATTAATGAGTTGAACTAATTCATTTTAAATAATTAAATATGTTCTTAGAATAAAATTTTTATTTGATAATTTGTAACATTTATTAAAATTACGAATTATTTCCTATTATGACATTTTTTTTGGGATAGAATTTGGGCTATCTTCACACACATGGGTATAAAAAATAATGATTCTGGCCACAGTTTGGGCCGGCCTGTAAATTTCTCATCAAAGTATTATTTGGGAGTCTTTACCGCTGAGCCAAATATGAAATTAAATTCCCACAATACTGCATCCCAGACATTTTCTCACATAAGTTTAATATGGTATATCGGGCAGCCATATAGCCCCGTCATATTGGGCAAGGTTATTTACAATAAATAATGGGGTACTAAAAATAATAAATTAACTCGATACAAAATTTCAGTCGATCTGCCACGTATTCACATAATAAAACACACGAAAATATGTCTAGCTCTGATGCAAGACAATTTTTCGTTTGTTTTACTATATGTATGTTTACGGTTGCGTGAATAATTTTAAGTTTTGTAAGAATATTAGTTTTACACTTTTAAATTAATATTTCATTTTGATAATTAAGGGAGGTTTCAAAAAATACTAGTTACATTTGAAATTTCGATTTAAGCTTCTCAAAATGTTGAATCTAGATCAACTGAATCATTAAATTTTAGATTTTAGTATCGTGAAAAAATATTTATGAAATTGGCATCTAGACTCTACCGGAGTGAAGTTTCTAACAAAAAATAAAACTTAACAAAACACTCAAACGTAACGTAACACTCAAAATACAATTCTTATTGGAAAAAATGAGTGAATTTTAATATTGTATATTGGAAATATAAATTCCGCTATTGAATATTCCGCTATATAAAGCTAATAGGCCTATCATTAGGGAATATTTCATAAAAGAAGATTTTTCCAAACGGAGGATTTGAGATGAGTTTTCCTGCATTTTTTTACTTATAGTTTGAGTTATTTATAAAAATATGTTTTCATTTACACTAATTTAGAAGGCACTCTCGGAGATACACAAATGGCTGGTCTCCTCCCTAGGGAGCCCCAACTAGGGTCCCGACTCTAGGGGCCACTCCCTAAGGTCCTCACCCTATGGGCCCTCCGCATTAGGGCCCCATCCTAGGGTCCCACTCTAGGGGTCTCCACCCTAGGGGACGGGAGAGAGGAGGTTCCTAGGTCCCCACCCTAGGGTGGGGACCCTAAGGATGGGTCTATAGGGTGGGCACCAAGGGGGGGGTCCCTAAGGAGATGGGGCCCTAGGGAGGGGTCCCTAGGGTGGGGACCCTAAGGTGGGGCCCCTAGTGTGGGGATCCTAGGGAGGAACCCCTAGGGTGGGAACCCTAAGGTGCCCTAGGAGTGGCCCCAGAGGGGGGGGGGGGGGTTGCTAGGCCCCCACCCTAGGGACCTTCCTAGGGTCCCCACATTAGGGGCTAACCTCCCCCCCCCCCCCCCCCCCCCCGTAGAAGATTTTTTCAAACGGAGTATTTAAGATGAGTTTTCCAGCATTTTTTTACTTACAGTTTGAGTTATTTCTAAACTTTGTTATCATTCACACTAATTAACAAGGCACTCTCGGAGATTTGGGCAAGATTCCGCTCCATTTGGAAAAATCTTCTTCTATGAAATGTTCCCTAACAATAGATCTATATAGCGGAATCTTGCCCAAATATCCGAGATTGCCTTGTTAATTAGTGTAAATGAAAACAAATTTTTATAAATAACTCAAACTATAAGTAAAAAAAATGCTGGAGAACTCATCTCAAATCCTCCGTGTGGGAAATCTTCTTCTATGAAATGTTCCCTAACAATAGGCCTATTAGACCTATTGAACGGTGCCTTGGTATTTGGTTTGTTTAATTCAAGAATGATTCTACCATAAAATAATGTCGTTTTTGTGTTTGATTCCGATTAGAAAAATTATTTGGTTTCTTCTACCTATAATTTTTTTTAAATTATTATTATTGCTTATTTTTAATAATTGATTAAATTTTATAAAACATCATGTCTTCAAATTTTTATATTTCCAATATACAATATTAAAATTCACTCATTTTTGCCAATAAGAATTGTATTTTGAGTGTTACCAATCCAGATATATTTTTTGTTAAGTTTTATTTTTTGTTAGAAACTTCACTCCGGTGCTCTATAGACTTTGATATTTTGAAACTGGAATTTTTAGAATTTGGTTTAATAATTTTTAAATTGTATTTTGTAATTTTAGAAACCAGAATCGTTGATTTACAGAAATTTTAAAATTTAACATTTTGTGACTGCAATTTTAAGAATTATCTACAAAATAAAAATATAGTTTATGAAATGAGTGTACTAATTAGGGTTCAAACGCAGAATCTGAATTTATTTAGTAACACATCAGTGTTTTAAGTTTCGTTTGGGTTCTAAGAACTCACAGAACATTATAAATGGTTCTTACAAGAGATTAACATTGCAATGGTTCACTAAATTCAGATCTCCATTGTTAATTAAATATGATCGAAAATAATTGCAAACAATGGAAGCTTAACAAAAAATTAAAAAAAAAAATCTCTTAATTATAAATTAAATCCTTACCCTAACTATGCTATATTATATAATCTCAGCTCCATCCCTGATCAATTTATAAATTTTTAACCACAAAAACCGTTCAATTAAAATATCAATTTTATGTACCTCCTCATCCGCGGTACAGCGTGCGTTAAAGTTCTTTCGTATATACATACAGCGAAATCAATTTAAAATTAAAATAGTTCTGTCCAATAGTTTTTATTGTTGTTATATTATTTTGTACTTGTTGCTTGGTATTTTTAGTTTTGTTATGGTAATTTCGTATGCTGTTAGTTGGTTAGTTATTTTATTTTAATTTTGTTTAGTGTTGTTATTGTTGTTGCTGTTGCTGATGTTTCATTCTTTTCGCTAGTGGTTGATGTTACTCGTTGTTGTTGTTGCTTTAATTTAAATACCTATTATACGCAACACGTAAATAAATTTCTTACATAATTTTTATGCTTTGATCATTTAAGTCAACAATATATTTTCTGGTATTTTTTCGATTTTTCTTTTGTTTTTATTTTTGTTATTTTTTGAGCCATGCAGAATTAAGATGATGACTATAATAATGATTGGATATATTATTGAGTTTGTTTGGTTGTTTGTATGCGCGCGGTTCGGTTTTCTGTGAGTTGGAAAAAAATTTGAATACAGTTAATAAGCATAGCATTTTATAACCAAGGTGAAGTTTATGGTCTACTGTAATGGATTTAAAAAAAAAATGTATGTACATTTTTAGCTTCCTTTGTGGTGTATGTCGATATAGATTCATTCATGAGCTCATGAGCAAACATTAATTTATTGAGATGTCTAGGTATTTTTTTAATTAAAAATAACTTTAAAGTTATGGTTTAAATCAATTTATCAATGATTTATTTTTCACTCTTGTCTATATATAGAAAGGATTTCCCTTGTTTCAATTGCAAACGCTCTCTTGTGTTAAATGGTTTCGGATTTTTTCCCAGTTCAATTATTTCACCCGTCATATAAATCAATCATATATTGTGTGCAAAAAAAAAAACAGAAGAACTGAAAACGTTAAAATTACATCTTCTGTGTGCCAAAAATATACAAGCATCATACATTTTTTGTGTGCGAACCGTGATGAGGATGATCAACAAGCATGCTTGCGAAATTATAAAAAAAAAATTAAATCTTGTTTGTTTTGTTCTTATATGTTTCGAGTAAATATATACACGCATCAAGCATGTCAACTGTTAGATGAATCTCGAAATATATACATGTAGCAGCTCGAATATTCGACTCACCGATATTCGATTCTGCCACAAACAAAATAATTAGTGAAATTCAAATATAATCCAACTTATTTGAATTAAGCGTTCACTAACCCCATCACATATCAATCTATCCAACCAACACTATCTAATAACCGAACCATTACTATAAAACATTTATAGTAAAACCATCGCCATCCAACCAACATCACCACGAACTAACAAAGTTCGGTGATGCAAATTCACATGAACTTAACAAAAGTGCAATGTCGACCGTCGCCGGCGCATGTGTTCCTTCAACACAAAACGAAGACGAAGGCGACGTCACACACAACATATACAACAATACAGTCCATATTAAACACTCGAACGAAATACGCGTGGTATCTTTTTAGTGCAAATAAAATGGTGGTGTTAAATAAAAATATAAATAAAATAATTAATAATTATAATTAGTGTTAAAATAAATTCAAGCAACAATTATACAAATTTATAAATAAATTTAAAACAATAATTAACATATACATTTATGAAATAATAAAGAAAATTTATAAAATAAATTTTGTTATAAAATAAAAAAAACTCATTGTGTAATTGTGTAATTTTCATTTGAGAAATTCTATAATTAGGAGCAACCTCCTAAATTTGGTGACCCCGACGTGAATGATTCAAAATGAATTATACGTTAGCTAATCGAAATTCAAATCTAGTCTTATCGGCTGCCAATGGTTCAATCATCCACACGTACGGCACAAAATTGCTTAACGTGGATATCGGACTCAAACGAACCTTCACGCATGCTTTCATACTAGCTGCAGTGAACCGTCCGATCATTGGCGCCGATTTTCTAAGCAAATTCGGACTTCTTGTCGATGTCAAACACAAACGGCTGATTGACCCAGCTACAAAGCTGTCAATAAACGCCACAATGGCTCGTGTTAACACACCAACACCGATCCATTTCAACATCGACAACGGCTACGGCACTCTGCTCAAAAAGTACCCACTACTTACAGCAGAGCCGAACTACAAAATGCCAGTCCGACACAACGTGGTTCATCACATCGTCACGGAAGGCCATCTGCCCGTGTCGAGACCACGCAGACTAGATTCGGTGCGTCACAAAGCTGCACAAGCAGAATTTCAACACATGGTGGAATTAGGAATTTGTCGAACATCGACATCTTCCGTTTCTTGTCCATTACACATGGTCAAGAAGAAAGATCAAGACTGGAGGCCATGTGGGGACCATCGGCGTTTAAACACGGTTACGATACCGGATCGCTACCCGATACCCCACATTCAAAACTTCACCATGCACTTGCATGGCTGCAAAGTTTTCTCCAAACTTGATCTCATCAGAGGTTATCACCACATTCCCGTGGCACCTGAAGACGTTTTCAAAACGGCAATCACCACACCATTTGGCCTCTTCGAATACACCCGAATGCCATTTGGATTACGCAATGCCGCACAAACGTTTCAGCGCTTCATGAACGAAGTCGTTCGAGATCTCGACTTCGTTTTCGTCTACATAGACGACATTCTTGTGGCATCTCAAACTGAGGACCAACACAAACTCCATCTGGAAACACTTTTCCAACGACTTGTCGAGTTTGATGTACACATCAAGAGCTCAAAATGCGTCTTTGGCGCATCCACTCTTGATTTCCTCAGCCACAAGATTACCGCTAATGGCATCCTTCCGTCACAAGACCGAATCAATGCCATTAAAGAATTCCCAGCTCCAACCTCAATCAAAAGTATTCAGCGATTCATCGGCATGGTCAACTACTACCACCGATTTATACCAAAGCTCGCTGAAATACTCAACCCAATTCACAGCCACCTGGCAGTACTACTACGTAAGCCCAAAACCGCCAAGAACTTCTCTTGGCCTGACGAATGTCAACACGCATTCACGTCACTCAAGGCTGAATTGGCACGCACAACACTCTTGTCTCATCCACTGAGCGACTCAAAGCTCAGCATAACTACTGATGCATCAAACACTGCTGTCGGAGCAGTCATGCAACAGTACAACGACAAGTGTTGGGAGCCCCTGGGATTCTTCTCAAAGAAGCTCTCGGATGCCGAAAAGAAATACTCTGCATTCGATCGGGAATTACTCGCAATATATCTAGCAATCAAACACTTCAGATATTTTGTCGAGGGTCGAGACTTTACAATCTACACCGACCACAAACCTCTCACTCGAGCAATTCAGTCTAAAACTGAACGCAATCCAAGGCAAGCACGCCACTTGGATTATATCAGTCAATTTACCACGGACATCCAGCATGTTCAAGGTACCGAAAACGTTGTCGCGGATACACTTTCGCGCACAACAGCAAACGAAACGGCCACAGTCGAGACGCACTTCGACTGCAACAAAATCGCACAAGCACAAAAAGCAGACTCGGAACTTCAGAATATACTTTCTGGTTCCACACGTCACGCCAGTTCATCACTGCAACTGGAGCTTTTCAAACTACCTGGCCTCGAAATCTACTGCGAAACATCTACGGGTGCAAATCGCCCGTACATCGCAGAGCAACTACGTCGAACCATCTTCGACACACTACACGGTATCTCACATCCTGGTGTCCGCGCAACTCGTAAATTGATTACTGCTCGATACTTTTGGCCCAGCATAAACAAAGACGTGACCCATTGGGCACAATCCTGTTTATCCTGCCAAAAATCGAAAGTCCAGCGACACACAAAATCGCCTCTTGGACAATTCGCAATTCCACCTGGTCGATTCGAACACATTCATTTGGATGTCGTAGGACCACTTCCTCCATCCAATGGATACTCATACCTACTCACCTGTGTCGATCGTTTCACTCGATGGCCAGAAGCGTACTGCATGAGCGACATGTCTGCAGCAACCATTGCCACCACATTCATTCAAAACTACGTATCACGATTTGGCGTTCCACTTGACATCACCACTGATCAAGGAACCCAATTCGAGTCGAAGCTCTTCTCGGAGTTAACGAAACTCCTCGGCTCGCATCGCATACGTACAACGGCTTACCACCCACAAGCCAATGGCATGGTCGAACGCTTCCACCGCCAGCTCAAAGCTGCTCTCAAGGCCCGAGGCAACACAATTCACTGGAGCTCTGAAGTACCAATCGTTCTACTTGGTATTCGAGCAACGGTTAAAGAAGATCTGAAGTGCTCACCAGCTGAAATGGTTTACGGTCAAACCATCAAGCTACCCGGTGAGTTCTTCGTCGAACATCCTCTACCGTCTCCATCCACAACCGACACAGTCATCGACCAACTCCGCACCACCATGCAAAATATTATCCCCACGGCAACAAGACCAACGAACGAAAACAACATATTCGTTCCTAAATCGCTCAACAATTGCGATTACGTCTTTGTCAGGGTTGATAAGGTTCGAACTGGATTACAATCTCCATACGATGGGCCATACAAAGTTATACGCCGCTTACGCAAGCAATTCATTGTCTCAATCAAAGACAAACACCACTCAATCTCAATCGACAGATTGAAACCGGCGTACGGTATTCTCAACACGGCTGATCAAATATCAGCCAGCAAACGATATAAAACCGTCCGGTTCACCGTATAACGTCTCAAAACCAACGGTTTCTCATCTGGAGAGGGGGTACTGTAGCAGCTCGAATATTCGACTCACCGATATTCGATTCTGCCACAAACAAAATAATTAGTGAAATTCAAATATAATCCAACTTATTTGAATTAAGCGTTCACTAACCCCATCACATATCAATCTATCCAACCAACACTATCTAATAACCGAACCATTACTATAAAACATTTATAGTAAAACCATCGCCATCCAACCAACATCACCACGAACTAACAAAGTTCGGTGATGCAAATTCACATGAACTTAACAAAAGTGCAATGTCGACCGTCGCCGGCGCATGTGTTCCTTCAACACAAAACGAAGACGAAGGCGACGTCACACACAACATATACAACAATACAGTCCATATTAAACACTCGAACGAAATACGCGTGGTATCTTTTTAGTGCAAATAAAATGGTGGTGTTAAATAAAAATATAAATAAAATAATTAATAATTATAATTAGTGTTAAAATAAATTCAAGCAACAATTATACAAATTTATAAATAAATTTAAAACAATAATTAACATATACATTTATGAAATAATAAAGAAAATTTATAAAATAAATTTTGTTATAAAATAAAAAAAACTCATTGTGTAATTGTGTAATTTTCATTTGAGAAATTCTATAATTAGGAGCAACCTCCTAAATACATATACATAATATAAGGAATCAAATGCCGATTTATTTCCAGCCATTCGTAGACAAAACACAGTGTATTAAATTTTGTCACCAAATCTTATTATTTTTTGAGAGTTCCTTAAATCAGATTAATTTCTTCTTCTATGTATACTTTTCGTCTTTTGTGTACTGTACATAAATAAATTTTTGCAAAATAATGCGGACTAAAAGAAAATATTTATTTAAGAAATAAGTAAATTTTTTTGGTTTATTTACTTTTTGTTATTTTGAAAACCAACCAAAAATTATAATAACAATCAGCTCGAGATATATACTTATATACATACATATATATTTATAACGAAACACTGGGTGTTAATTTTTTTTCCGCGCGTTCTAGAACCCTTTTGTGACGTGGGTATATACAGGATTAAAAGAAAATTTTGGGCAGGCCAAAATAATTTTTTAGTCATCATGGGGTTTAAAAACGAAACAACTAAACTAAATAAATATTTCTTTAACAAAAAAATTGTTGTATATAAATGTGAAGAAAGGATTAAAAGATTATAATTTAAGGCAAAAAAAAAAAAATTAAAAGTTATTATAAAAAATTAAAAAATGGGATTTAGTTATATATTTATTTTTTTTATATGTTACAGTTGGCTAAAAAAATATGTAAGAAAGGTGGTCGAAGTTGTCTATACACCAAAAATTTCATTTCCATTAATCCTTTTTTACGTCTTGTTACCGCTTGTATACAAAGAACTGTTGATTTTTTAATGTCGTGTAAGTTATTAAAAAAAAAAAAAAATCTCCTAAGATGGATACGTTACCTGGTTTCATGTGAACATAATCTATAATAATACCCTTTTTTGTATGCATACATTATATAGGAAAAACGCCAATCCTTTTATTATGAAATCCCTTTTGTGTTGTTGTTGATAAATTGATAAGATAAAACCTTAATAGGAAAATGAAAATAAAAAAATTGTGAAATAGGTTTGTCATATTGCATTTTTCACAGTTGGAAATCGAATGGATATTTTCTAATATTTTGATAGTTTTGACATGTTTTTAAACGCATAGCTAGTCTTTCACCTTGATTGGTGTTTTTTTTTTAAATTTATGGTTTAAATCTTAAGACTTATCTAATTCGGTTCGTTGTTGTAATTCTTTCTTTTTTGTAATATGTATGTATACATATATATACAAAGCTATTAACCTAGAATTAATGGTTGGAAGTTAAAATTGGAATTTCAATTTTTATTATATTTCTATATGTATATATACATGTTGTATAAGACAAGAACAAAAACAAAATAGTAATTGCTAATTATTTCTAATTTCCTGATGTTGAGATTTCTAGCTGCGCGTTAGAAATTCAAGTGTGAAAATTATTTCTGTCATTATTTTAATTTCATTTCTAAAGTATACAAGAGAGTTATAAATATTAATGACTTTAAGATTATTTCGTTTGTGCAAAAAGAATTAGGGAACTTCGCTTTGAAAAGGTCTAATTTTCTATATACATATGTATATACGAGTATATACGACTGGATTGGTGTTAAGAAAGTCAAGTGTGTTTTTGTATGTTAAATGTTTGTACTTTCTAGAAAACTACATTCGAATTTGTTCTCATAAAATAATATGTCTTGAGTATTTTGAACTTTGCAATCAATCAATCAGACAATATGTACGTACATATTATTTATATATATTTGTTTTGTTCAAGACCAAAGGTTACTAGAGTTCTAAACTTCGGTGGTATTATCGAACAATTATTTGTCAACTAGCCTTCAAAAAATTCCTTTGAATCATATAAAATTTTGCCATTATATAATAAATTTTATCATATTCTAAAAATCACAACAATTAATCATAATTTTTAATATTCTACTATAACCGCCCAAAACGTATATTGCGTATATACATATATGTATGTAGATATATTAAAATCGAACAAGACCTGCTTTTAACCTATAAACAGACGAAACGTTTTAGAAATCAAAATATAGAATGATTTCGCCGTGAAGTAATATATTTTACACCTTTTACGAGTATTTATAACAATTTTCTTCACATAGATCGCGCGCGCTCCGTAAATTATAAAATAATTAATTTAAAAACTGAAAGTACATAACAAAACCAAAAAAAAAAAAAAAAATGGTTTTCGATTGATTGATCGATTAGATCAACTGCAAAATAATAATAATAATAGTAAATAAACTTAAAATGATTTCTATTCTTATATTGAGAGATAAAAAAAAATTGAAACGACATATTTCAAGGCGGTGGCAAGAATATATATAAAATACAATTTTATTTTATTTTGTATAAGTATTCAATTTATAAACTCTATTATAATTCAATTGTTCGATCATTAAATGTATTATTGATATTACAACACACCTATATGTTAAAAAGTGATCAATATCACAATCGGTAGATACATGTACATATATATGTTTCGAATCATATGTATGTAGAAAACATTTGGCGGAAATCAACTCGTTTCTAAATAAGCAATCACACACACACACACACACAACACAAAAAATGTATAAATAAATAAAATTGTTAAAAACTACAATCAACTAAACTAAAACGCATATGATATGGTTGCAGATTGATATGTTAGGTTTTTCAGTTTTATTTTTTATTGAAAAATTATTCTGTATGGAAACGTGTAAAATGGGGTAAAATAGAATTATTATACTAATCAACTTATTCACTTTGTAACAGAAGCATACAGTCATAATAGTAAGTAGTTTTTTTAACAGTCTGTCATATAAAATAGGGGGATATCAATTGGACGCACTTTAGACCGCGGGCACGATGGTCTAACATATTTTGAACTTCAAATAAAAATGAGTCTATGCCCTTAGGAAGTACAATCCACAAAATGTGCCGACAAAACAAACATCATCACTCAAATACAATAAAAATTTAAAAAAAATATTAATTGTTCTCAATACCAAAATTTAATCGAACTTTCCAAGTGCTCACATAGTAAAAGACACAAAAAATTGTCTTGCATTAGAGCTAACCATTTTTTCGTGTGTTTTACTATGAGAGTGCTTGGTAATTTCACTAAACTTAGGTATAGAGAATTTTTTATTTAATTTTTTTTTTTTATATATTCGAGCTTGCCAAGGATGAGTGATGGTTCGTTGGTGTTCTATTACCTACTATTCAATAAGCACGACGTTGAATTCTCTCTAATACGTAGCAAAATGTGTGTTTGTGGCGTGTCTTGTATACGTTTCATGTATTACAGTAAACAGTTCGGAAGTTCAGAAAAAATGTTTACTGCTCCTGGCAAGCAATGGTGATTATCTCAGCTAGAGGGTCTCTATTCCTGGCATCATTTGATTTTCAGGAATCGAGAATTTTGAAATCATATTTTCGGGAATTCCCGGGATATATAATATCCAATTATGGCGTAAAAAAATACGTTTAAGGAGCGATCCAAAAGCTACGATCGTTTTTAGTCCAAAAATTTGATGACGATGAAAACTGTTTCTTTATATTTGTTGTTGTGTTACCGGTACTATTTTGGAGAAAGTGACATAAGGCATTGTTCATAACATTCACTGCAAATTTGGTAACTGATGTTTTTGGCGAATATATCAGTTGTTCTTCCGTTTCGGTTTCATCTTCCAAATACTACCATCAATTGGTAGATAAAATCCCAAATTAATTAATACCTCACGAATTGCACCGTGGATGGTGTTCAAAAATGCGTCTATATACTACTCCAACTGGGTTTGCAAATCCAAGAGCAAACTCAACTCTTTTCCATGTTTCTGTTTTACTTAATGTTGCAAACTAGTTCGCACTGGTCAAAATTTAAAAACCATTTCAATTGCTGCACTCAAATCACTTCGACAGCACATTTTGGCTTGATGTGGTTGTTCAACAATGAGATCATTCGAATTCGTTTCGACGTCATCGGTTTCACTATCACTAATATCGTCTGATTCTGGTTCTCCTGTTGTATTGCTATGTTTCTTATAAATGACATCCATAATTGCCAGATGAATGCAATGATTATAGCAGAGTTATTGTTGTTATTGTGAATTTCGTCCAAATTTTATCATAGTTACTGCTCCGTCGGTGGTTGTTGCCAAGCCATCTGTGGAAATAGTCCCAAAATCATGGAGCTTGGCAAAAAGTAGCTCAATTTTTTTGCTTAAGCTGGCTAGTACATATTCTGATTAATCCCAAGTTGATGTAACACTGGTTAAAATGAACATTCACATTTAGGTATCGTTGATTTCTTACACTCGTCCATTCATTTAAAGTTAGTCTAAAATTTCCACTCACTTTTTTGTGAGACTTTATGGTTACAATTGTTTTCTTTTTTGCCAAATCATAAAAGTCATATATAAGTTTCATCACACACTGCTTGCCCTTCGGCAAAGTATAGTGCCGAGCACTTAATGAGTGACGAGTAAATTCACTTTTACAAATAATTTCCGTCATGGATTCATATAACATGGCGTCTGCTCAACGTTACCAAATTTTGTTACGCTACCGCCATGATTTGGTGATTCCAAAACACTACTACAGCCTGCAATAATGCTGCCTATTTTACGTTTGTTTGGATTGATGTTGTGCACACTTTCTAGACGCCAGCTAAATCCGCTTGTAGAAGATCCTTTGCACCTTAAAACTTTATTTGGGCATAGCTGCAAGATTTATGTCCAAGATTGATTTATAAGCACGATAATGGTTCAAAACACTGGTGTATCTTGGAGCCTAAGATAATTTGATCTATAAATTCAAAAGATATTCGGTGTAAAATAAATCCAATTATGGTTTATTTAAGCCGAGATTTCTTTTATCTTGAGACTAACACCAAACTTCCAAGTACTAAGTAGGTTGGACTTAACCCAGAACAAGGCCAGTTTCAATCAATATCAATATCTTAAACATGATAAAATTCCGTAACTTCATCTATCAACATTGAAATGTTAGTTGGAAGCTAGCTAGGAGCATGCATCTCTATCAGGAATTTATATCAATTACGAATAAAATTGGCAATACTAAAAGATAAATCTTTTTATAAAATCGTCAATCCAACCTTTCAGGAGTTATTTCCGTGTCACCGGTAATCCGACGTGACCGTAGACGTGAACGCGACTAAGACCGAGAAAACTGGCTTCAATCGATCAATAGAGATATTATGATTTTTATCTTTGAACGAGATAATATAATGTTTCAGAAGGCGTCTAATGACTTTATATGGACCTTCGTAGGGTGGTGATATCTGTGCGAACCTTGTCCGTGAGATTAAAAACAAAATCACATGTTTCCGTCATTCCAACGTTTTAGGGACAAAAATTGTGTTTTGATTAGTTGTTCGCGTTGCTGTCGGAACAAGATTTTGCATGGTGTTGCGTAATTGGTCGACAACTGTGTCTGCTGTTGGTAAAGGTGGAAGAGAATTTTCGACGAAGAACTTAACGGGTAACTTAATGGTTTAACCATAGGTGAGCACTTCAGATCTTCTTTCATTGTAGCTCTAATTCCAAATAAAACAATGGGAATCTCAGGGCTTCAATTGCTAGTATTTAGAAGCGATTTTAGCGGCAGATATATTGTCCATGCAGTAAGCTTCCGTCCTTCTATAATAAAACGATCGACACAGGTAAGTATATCATTGGATTGTGGAAGTGATCCAACAATATTTAAATCGGTATGTGCGAATCGACCTGGTGGAATTTCGAAATGTCCATGGGCCATTTTGTATGCCTTAGGACTTTAGATTTTTGGCAGACTAAACAGGGTCACATCTTTGTTAATGCTAGGCCAAAAGTAACGAGCAGTAATCAATTTTCGAGTAGCACGGATACTTGGACGTAAAATGTTGTGTAATGCATCGAAAATAGTTCGACGCAGTGATTCTGCGATGTACAGGCCATTTGCACCAGGAAATTCAAAAAGCTCTAATCTGTAGTGACTAGTGCGACATTAGGAACCAGAAAATAAATTCTGAAGTTCTAAGTCGGCTTCTTGAACTTATCTAATTTTTGTTAAGTCGAAGTGAGTCTCGACAGCGGCAGTTTCGGTGGTGCGTGATAAGGTGTCCGCGACCACATTGTTGGATATCCGTGCTAAATGGCGAAATGAAATCCTAACGACGAGATTGTCTCGAATTCCTCCCAGTTTTTGACTGATTTGCTCGAGATAGAGGTTTATGATCGGTATATATAGTAAATTCCCGACCTTCAACAAAATATCTAAAATGCTTAATTGTTAGATAGATTGCTAGTAATTCGTGATCGAATGCGGTGTACTTTTTCTTGGCATCCGATAGCTTCTTAGAGAAAAATCCATTTGGTTCCCAAATATTATTGTTAAGCTGTATAGCAGAAGTCGTAATACTGAACTTTGAAGCGTCCAGCGGGTTTACTAACAAAGTAACCTCGAACCATGAAAAGTTTGAGTGAATAGCGGCAAGTGTGTCAGCGAGTTTCAGAATAAATCTATGGTAGTAATTAAACAATGAAACGCTGCTGGGAAATTCCTAATGGCATTAATCTTTTCTTCATTAGGTAGATTACCATTTGGTGTTATTTTATGACTGAGGAAGTCAAGTATGCTGGCGCCAAATACACATTATAATGTCGTCAATATAGATGAATACAAAGTCTAAACCGTGAGTGACTTCGTTCATATAACGCTGAAACGTTTGAGCGGCATGGCGTAATCCAAATAGCATATTCTTGTATATTCGAAAAGGCCAAATAGGGTAGTGATTGCCGTTTTAAAAACGTCTTTAGGTGTGACGGCAATATGGTGATAACCTCTAATTAAATCAATTTTGAAGAAGATTTTGCATCCATCCAAGTGCATGGAGAAATTTTGTATGTGGGATATAGGATAACGATCCGGCGTATTTTAACTATGTTAATTCGCTGGTAATCCCCACATGGTCTCCAATCATTGTCTTTTTTTCTTAACATATGTAATGGACAAGAAACGGAAGATGCCGATGATCGGCAAATTCCTCATTTCATTGGCCCGGCAATTAGGGCCTGGTACTTTTTGAGTATCATGCCAAAGGTGTTTTTAGATCGATTGGCTCCGTCGGCAGAACGGAAATTAACTTAGTTATTGAGGGGCCAGGACTTGGGTGATCTGTGTCCAACAGAAATATTGAGATACATTAAAGTACTAGCTTAGGGCAGATTGAATGATTGGGTGTTGCGATCACTCTGGTTGAGGTAATTCTCAGCAATGAGTGATCGTGAATGCATGTACATGATATTTCGAATTGTATCGGTCGCCACAAGATCATATATACACATAATACAGATCGCAATAGTAAATACAATTTTTCGATCACACAAAATGGAAACTTGGACGATCAACCGCCATACACTTTAAATATTAGACGCACCTCACATAAAAAAAATGGTAACACTATCAATCATCGGATCACTTCTATATATGCGTATATATACCTATGCACAGAAATTCTTATCAAATCACCTTAATGGACTATAAAAATTAATTTACTTCAACCTTTATTATGATTTTTATCAAAATAATTAATTAAATTAATGTATAAATATAATACAAAAGGACCTCAAAACTTATAATTTAGTATAATAATTTATCGATATTTTAAATTTTGTTGGCTGTATATAAGTAGATCAGATCAATCAAACACAAAAACAATAACAACAAAAAAATACAGAACCATAAAAAATGATTTTTATTCCAGTGGCTTTCGAAATAATTAATGATCTATATAAAAAAAAAACTCTAAAAAATAATATAATAAATCCCCTAAGACGGAAATAATTAAGAACATTTTTGTTTTTAATATTTTTTTTTTGTGCTATTCGGTTTTGACGATCGATAATATTATTATATGAAGTTCGATAAACTTAAAAAAATGTATATAATGTGACTTGAATTTAAGAACGTTCGTATACTCGTATATTCTTTTTACAATCAATCGATCGTAAGTCAATCGAATTTTTACTTTAAAAAAATATATAAAATTAATACATTAAATATAATTTATTTCATTGCGAAGACGAACGCTAAAAATTTATTTCTGGTAATAAAATTATTATTATTTTTTTAAATTTATTGCACAGCCATTACGGGTTCGAAATCAATAAATAATAATTGTATTAAATCTCACGTTGAGCAAAACTTATAATTAACACTTTTGTAAATTTTTAACTACATATATTGCATATGTGGGAAGATTTGTGTACATTATAATGAGGCTGCAAACAAACAGCTGATTAATTAGTTGACCCTATACAATTTTATATACAGTTTCATGACTGTATCAAATTTATTAAAACTAGCCAAAGCGAATAAAATAATATAAGTTTTGATTATTGTTTAGTTTATGTTTGTATCATACAAACAATGCCGACAATTGTTATGTTGTATATTATGTATTCGACTTTTTTTTTTTTTTAATAAATTCACATACTAATTTTTTTGTTGAAAGAATAAAATCGAATGAATTTTATAAAGAGGAATACGGTTTGATTGATGTAATTGAGATGTTCGCAAAAATTTTGGCGCTAATACGTATATACGTATACATCGTTTGGAATTAATGTTTGGAACTAATATTTTTGTATATAATCGATAATAGATGCATCTCCTAAGAGTCTAGACAATATGACACTATTTTGCAATAAATCAATTAGCGCTATGCGTTAATCTCGGATCCACATACCTACATACATACATACATACAACATATGAATCGTGAAATCTAGGCCATTTACAATTTTAAAAATTTATTCCACAACAATTGGATTATATACGTTTACACTATGCATATATCTATTGTATATAGTTAAATTACTACTTCCTTTTGGAAACACTGTACATATTATTATGTATAGCACCATAATGGAATATAAGTGAAACCATTATAATTCAATTTTAAACTATTAAGTCCATATACATACATAATCATAATACTTTAACAGTATTAAAAACGATATTTCAAGACGCGAATTTATTGGCGATAATTATTAGTTTATTAAACTCAACTATATAATATATATATATATATATATGTATATTGAATTGGTTCTGTGCAATCTTCATCTATATATTTAACTTTCTAATTGTAATGCGATAATTACATACAGTGTCAATTGAATTAATGAAACATTTTCGTCTTGTTTATAGGTCAATTGGAAATAAGTTTCACTTTTTAATAAAAACTTGTTATTAAATAATTTAGTTTTACTCTTGTTATAGTTTTTATTATTTTTATTTAATCATAGATAATAATATATACGAGTATATTTTTATATTCATGGACCGACCGCAAATATGTACCGCATGTAGAAATTGTACAAATTTTTTTTTGACATGAAATATAAAACAGAAAAAAAAAAAGTTTTGTTTTAAAATTTAAATATATAGTTTTCTACTTTACAGTATTTATTTATTGTATTTCTATATACATATTTAGATTCGATCTGAGATTTAAGTTGAATTTTTTTTAGTTTCTAATATGCATGTTTAGAAATGTTATACATTTTAATCAGGTACATATACATATAATTAAAAATGTGTTTTACGTATTTAAATTTTGAAGTGAAAATATTGATTACGTCGGTGAATGTATGTACATACGTATATGTACATAGTTCGTTTCCTTTTCTAAAAACATAGTTTAAACTCTAATTACTATATGCAAAGATAGAAAGTAGTTATAAGTAATGTTGAATTGCTTTGTAATTTATAAAAATGGATGTCTGTATATTTAAATGGTGATAGAAACTATATCGCGTCGAAAATTACAACGAAGCTTTAATTTATTATTTTTATACATATCGTTCATTAAGGACCAATACCTCCTATCATTCATTTTATACGAAATTGAGCTGAGATAGCTATTACGTTTATTTTTTTACGAAAAGAGGTATAATTACGAAAATATTCAACCTCTTTTCGTTTAATTTCAATACCTTCTAACATATACTAACATGCGAAAAAACTTCTATCATCCATTTCGCGCCAACAAAAGTGGCAGTCATTAATCGTCCTGGTAAGTTTGTTTGATTCTATTTATTTTATTTCATTAAATGAATTCTAAGATTGTTTTAATACTAAATTAGTTGAATGTATTTTTAATGAAAATAACCATTCGAAGTAACATTTATATCACTATTACCATTGCAATATAGATTTTAAAAATTCTATTCTGATAGGTGTTATTATTAGTATCTATTTTGTCTCATAGGAGGTATTTTACACAACAACGGCCAAAGCCACATCAAAAACTAATAAAGAAGCCGTTCCGGATAATAGTCAATGTGTGTCACACACAATTGAACCATTAAAATACGGCGATGTAGAACAAATTGCTTATGTTTATCAAGATTGCACGTGGAACTGAAGGCAATGTGTCAATTCCAATAGAGGTAGACATTAAATTTGCTTAGCTTACAAAAGGGTATATTTCATCGCAAGTTAATTATTTCTCAATTATATGAGCTGGAAATCGAACTTACCAATGCTGTGGGCTTATTATCATCAACGGTTTTAGAGAAATGACGAAGAAATGCTTTTAGATGTACCCATTTATGGCAACATGGATGAGGGATGAAAACGACAACGCATTGTCGATTCCAGTAGATGGAAAAAGAACAAAAATAGAATGCTTCGATTGGAAGGAAAAGCATACTTAAGCTACTCTAGAAAAAATGGAAAGGTCAATCAAGATACACCTAGGAGCGAGCGTATACTAGGACCCACATGTAAATCAACCAAATGTGTTATTTCTAGAAAGAGACAGTGTGAACTATTCGATGAAGATGAAAGGAAATCTATATTGGAAACATTCTGGTCTATAACTGATTTTACTCACCGTAAAATATTTGTTTGTAGTCACACCGAACTTAAAGTGACAAAGAAAATACAAACTGAACAAGATTCACGTAGAAAAAATTCCATATTTTATTATCTACCAAGTAAGGGAGGTAGGAAGCCAGTTTGCAAGAACATTTCTTAGTACCTTATCACTAGGGTCTTACACTGTTCAAAGTTGGGTAAAATCAGGTAAACCAAAACATAATTTGTCGTCCTCTGGTTTGGTATAGCCAACGCAAATAAAAAAAATCGCAACATCACGAAAAATCGTGTTTCTCAACAGTTTTTTCGAAAAACTACCGAAACTTCCAGCTCCATAGTTTTGACTCAATCCAAGATGTATTCAATTTTTATATTCAAGAATGCCGGGCTCAAAATGAGTTGTCTGTATCCATAACCGTTTTCAAACAAGAAATGGATATACGCAAACGCAACATCGCACTTTTTACTTTAAGAAAAGATTGATGTGACACCTGTTGGCAATACGAAATGAAACAAATTTCGTTGGAAACTTATGAAGACCATTTACGAAAAAAGAACAGGGCCCAGGCATGTGTTTGTGGCATGTATAATTGATTATTTGGAAAGACATTGTGTAGGGAAAAACTTGCCTATCATTATATATTCCGATGGTTGCACGTACCAAAATCTGAACGCAATTTTGTCAGACGCTTTACTTCAATTCTCTAAGAAGTACAAGATAGCAGTTACACAAAAGTTTTTAGAAAAGGGTCAGACTCAAATGGAGTGTGACTCTGTTCACAGTGCGATCAAACGTAAACTGAAAAATAAAGATATTTATCTGCCTTACGAATATATTCAAGCATCACGTAGTGCTCGGATATACATTTTATGATTCACCGACTCGACTATAAATTTTTTAAAGACTATACCAACAATGTAGTATACAAATCTATTCGACCAGGCTGAAAAGCAGGAGATCCGGTCGTGACTAACCTCCGATGTTTGCACTATGAGGGCGATATCATTCAATACAAATTAGACTATACGATAAAGCCTGGAAAATTCTTCCAGTACGTCCAAAAGCAATCACATACGTCGAACCAAATCATCTATATACTAAGCCGATTCCACTTTACAGTCACTTGTATTGTGGAGACATTTACAAGAATTAAAAGATGTGATTCCAAAAGAATGTCATAACATTGTTCATGAATGAATAAACAAATTTAACTAGATGGTATGGTAAACAATAGCTCAACCTTATTATCCTTTCTATGGCCACGATAGGTCTGCGATACCTTATTAATTATTTTTGTTATGAGACTATAAGAATTTGTTAATGAATTTTTAAGTCTATAATGTTAAAGTTTCTATTGAATTGTTATTTTTATGTTTATCTTACTTTTGTTTTTATGCTAAGTTATTTAATTTTATTTATCTGTTTAATGCTAAGTACAGAAAGAAAATACCTGAAGTGAACTGTAACGTTGGATTAAATAAAGAAAAATTACATAAAAATTTTTATTTCTATATAACCAAACTCGTAAAAAAAATCCTATCATTTCTACAATATATTGACTGATAAATATCTTCTATCTTCGTTGAATAGAAATTCAATGTAAAGGAATATCTGTCACCAGAGGGTGCCAGACCCGTAGTAACTATAATTTTGTATAAGAAGATATTTCTAGAGAGTCGTTTAATCCCAGTTACCAGAAAAATAACACAGCATACTGGTTACAGAGGGGTATTTCCATACATTATAGTCAAAAAACTGAAAAAGTTCATATGGCTGGGATTTCAAAAAATTCTAGAGATCTTCTGACGCGATCGATTTTGCTTAAGCTGCTCCTGTAGATGTGTTATGATCCCACCTACCAGAAAAACACCACGGCATATTGGCTAAATAGTGTTTTTATGAGAAATTATTAATATAATACTAATTGGCATAAAATACAAAATATAAAATATTTTGTTTGGTAACGAATAATTTATTAAGAGTATGTACACATTTTCTGCAAACATGTAATTGGTAGTTTCAAAATTTTTTATTAAAAAAATGCACAAATTCATTATTTTTTAGTAAATAAAATTACAGCAGAAAAAATTCTGTTTATCTATAGTGCTGCTCCTGGTGGTGAGTAGACAAATTTCATTTTTTCTGCTAAAAGTTTTATACTATTTTATACAGATTTGTTACATCCATCCACGACCCGATGAATATTTTGTTGAATAAAACAGAGTACACGCTCAAAAGAATACACAATTTGTAACCCGGCAATTTGATTGTTTGATTGTAAATTTGTGCCCGGCAATTTGATTGTTTTAACTAATAAGTTTTTCTTAAATTTATTTCTAATCCATTTGTAATCATCGAAATTGATCTAAATCGATTACTTTAAGTATTTTTTTTTCATCTTGGATTCCTCGATGGGAGATTTTAATTTCGAAATTTGTGCAATCTTCAGTTTCAATTGCTCATGGAAAATAATAATTTCCTTGCTTTGCAACTTTATAATATTTCATCCACTCCCCAGTTACTGACAACCTTTTAAACAACATTTTTTTTTTCTGGTTAATTTTATTAATAAAGTCAATATTTTTTTTCAAAAGTTTCTAAACCGCGTTATTCATTTGGAAGAGGGCCTCCTGACGTTTCTAAAATTTGGAACGATGCACCATTCCCTCGGACCTTGTCTTTGGTACAGTTGAACGAGAGTGGAAAAAACGTTCTACAATAATTTATCCAAACGAATATTGGTTATTAAGTTGGGAATCGATTACTAAATGTTAGATTGGAAACTTATGTCGATAGACACTTTAAAACTTGCAGCACCTTGGCATTTTAAATTGAATCTTACCAAAAGGATATCAATAAAAAACTCAAATGCCAGTGTGATCATCAAAGAAGAAACATCATACCGGAGTGATGTAAGTGAATATCGTGGGATCCTTAAATGTTAAAAATGTTTATTCATACGATTCTGAGCATCTAAACTCCAATTATGCTGAGCGTACAGCTTTATTCGATTTTATTCATATCACACATTAAGTCTGAACTTTTGAGATGTCTGAATGTCCAAATTCAATTCCTTTATTTATCGTCGAATATTTTTAATAGAACTATTGATCAGCATCAACAACAATTATTCAATAAAAAAATTTGTCCATTTTCAACAATCCGGCTTATAGTGGTTACACTTACATATAAAAATCCAGTGATTATTTTATTCAAACTATAAGTTACGTTCAATAATGTCTGTGTGTACAATTCATCAACACAACCACAGTGATTATAATAGTTTTATGTTGTATCACTTACGCCATTGTCTTAATTAGCTTAGTATGACTGTGACAAGATAGTATTTGATAACTATAACGTAGATGCGTATTCCATCGTAGGTCGCGGGCGACCTACAAAATCAAATAATTGGGTTATAGAAATATTTCCAATCTTTTGAATAATAATGTTAATGTGTCTGGTAAAGCTGGTGTCGAACAAAAACATTATACCTAGATCGGACATCAACTCGACATTATAAATAGCTTCGTTGTATATAGACGGTAGGTTTAGTAGTTGGTCAATGAACGCAACAGATTTAGTCTCAGTGTGAGCAAGATTCTTTCATTTTGTCAATAAAATGATAGAGTCTTGCTCACATTCAGATTAAATCTGTTGCGTTCATTGACCAACTACTAAACCTATTTAAGATTCCCTGCAGCTTCGTACAGTCGTAAATGTTACTAACATACTTTTAAAATCTTATTGGATACCCAGCGGGAAGTCAATCAAACTTTAGGTAACTTTAAACTATTAAATAAACTGTCACAGAACGAAAACAAGATTAGTAAATGTTGACCGGCCGCCCTCGTTAGCACAATAAGTAGCGTCCTTGCTTTGTTATTCGTGGGTCTCGGGTTCGATTCCCGGTGGTGACCAAAAATCACGGTTGGGTGTTTTTAATGTGTAAGTATGTATTTGTGTTTTTCCGGGTATTGTACCGTGGGCCCGTTAGTGGCATTGAGTGTTGGGGTAATTTGCCCAACTTTAATTTTTTTTTTAAGTGTTGACCGACCGTGACAAAATCCATGCTGGTTAGGAGAAATAAATTGTTTAGTATGAACTCTATGTGCCACGGATTCAAAGACCTTGGTATAACGGAGAGAATGACGTTCCCCCTATAATTATACACCTCGTGGCTTCTACCATACATGAAAATTGTATGAATAGAGGAAATTTTTCAAGTATCAGGAAAAATCAAATATCAAGGTAATCAGAACGGCTAAACTCTCCGCACAATTCCCGACCAGAATCGGTGAACTAGAATATCAAATTTCTATTTCTGTAAATTTGAAATGATTATAATCAACGGAACCGGGAGAGCTTTGAGGCATTGTACTACTGGTTCGTACACAGTTCAGAGGGATGACTAGCGAATGAGCTCTGGTAAGTGATGGATGAAAAAACACAAACTACTTGTTTCTTACTGTTTAGAAAATTCCAGAATTTTTTGGGACTCGATGTCAGATCCTCCTCGATTTGCACTATATATTAGTAGTACAAAAACCAGATCAAGCTTTTAAATTCTTAACGGGCTCTACGAAAATCGGACTAATACTCCACTTCTTACAATCTGAAGGTATGGAGCCGTTTCTCGAGTTGCACCAACTCATAATTAAACCATGGCTCCCGAAATTGATTTTTTATTTTTTTAACATACGAAACGTAACTTTCAATAGCACTGCTGAGACTGTCGTTGAACATCAACACAGTGTCGTTTAAATTTATGTCGCGTTCAAGAAAGTTCTAATCGGAATTTTGGAGGAAATCATTCAAGGAAGCGTAGTCGCTATTTCTAAAATTAAAATACAAATAAATGGTTCAAACAATAACTAGTTTTATAAATAACATTGAAAATGGGATCAGTTGTAAATAGCAGATCCAGGAATTTGCCCCGACTGTTACTAGTACGGTTTAGCTGAATTGTAGCGATAGAAAGACAGTCGATGATGGAGTGTCGACTAACCGTTTACATAATAAGCGAAGCAGTTTCCAAATAGTTTCCCTTAATTTGAACGTAACCTTTTCCAAGTTAAATACATTAAATAAAACTTTTTTAAAATTGCATTTAAATCTACTCTAGCGCTTGTCAATGATGATTTCACATAATTCGGTATGTTTATGATAATTTTATTATTAGCTGGAAGTTACTATGATTATATATTCCATACTGTTATCATAAAACTTAGTAGATGGTCGTATTTCTTTCTGTCCAATGTGCTGGTCATACTTCATCAATCAAATAGTATAAAGACCAGAAACGAAGCAAATTTCTAAAATTCTACGAAGTTTTCGTTAGTTTTAAAGTTCGCAAGACTATCTCAAATTTCGACCGCTTAAAGAAACAAAATTAACTTCAAACGTTTTTTTAAAATGTTGCTTGTACACACCCGATTTTATTTAATATTCCCAAAATAATAGTTTTTATTTTTTAGTCATCTAAAATGTCGCAAGCATTTTAAAATTAAGTTCTAGAATTTCCAAATTTAAATTTTTAAATCAGAATTTTTAATTGGACAAATTCCGTGCAAACTTATTTATTCTGATATTTCGAGGGAAATTTTAAAATTTTCAACTAAGTATTAAGGAATTTTAAGTTAGAGAATTAAAAATTAAAAATAATCAAATTTTATGTGAATTAACAAATAATAATATACAAAATTTTTAAAATTCAAGTTTTTATTTTAAAATTGTAAATTGTTAATTGAAAATTTTAATGTATTGTAAAATATTGGAATATGTACTTTAAGAACTAGTAATTTTTGAATATAAAATTTATTTAGAAAATCCGTATAAAATTTAAAAGTTAAATTTTTAGATAATTTTATAGTTATGCAAACAAATTAACTGCAGGTTGATCAGTTTTTCAAATGTTATTAATTGGTTTGAATGGAGGTGGTGAAAGAGATGGTCAAAAACCCCAAGAATAAAATTTCTGCTATTAGTCTTTAAAATAATTTTGAAAAGTTATTTTTATTTATCACCTTGGCATTTTGGAAAACGGTAATATTGTAACCAACACATCAAGTCTATAATCATAATTCCCTCTTGATTAACGATATACGATTAAACAACCAACATTAATAAAACACTTCCCACCTTAATAAAACAAACGAAAGATATTCCCCAATTAAGAACCAAAAATTAACTGATTACTTATAATTTTCTTAATTATTTTTCGATTTCTTCCTATAAATAAATAAATAAATATAGTAAAAACCATTTTAGTCACACATACCACTCTTCCCATGGCGTTAAGAGTTATGAGAGAATTTTTATTGATAACTTTATTGTAGATAGAAAATATTTGGTTATTTGATATTTTTATTTATTTATTTTAAAATCTTTTCGTTTGTTTTTTTTTTTTTTTGTTAAATTGATTAAGATTAAAAGAAGAATTTTAAAATAGTTTATTGATTTTAACAGATTTTTATTATATACAATTTTCTTTTGTCTTAAACATAAAAATTAACTATGTATTATAAAATGGAAATCTTATTTTTTTTATTCTATTTAAATTACACCAATTAATAATCCACAAAAAAATAAAATTGTTACAAACAACTTTGTTCTGTTAATAAAAGAATTATATTTATATGTATCTGAAACTAAAAAGATTAAATTTTTTTTGTGTTATATACATATATTCAGTTCCTCACTGGATTTTGATTGATTTTTGATCTCATTAGTAATTATATATGTTACTGTAACAAATTTGAATATTATTAGAATATAGAATATATTTTTTTTAAGACAAAAGGGATTATACACGTTTCTAAAAATCCTGATGTTAAATTTTTTAAAAATACCGTGAAAATATAAGAAAGACTTAAAAATTTATGTTAAACCGTTGAATTATTATTTAGTGTATATACGAGTATATACGTATGTACATACATACAAGTATAAATAAATATTGATATTTTATTATTTTTAAATATTTAAACAATCGTTTTGTGTGTGTCGGTCGGTTTCTTCTCTTAAAATCTTCTTGGGAAGAAAATTTTTCCAAGGTAAACAAGTAGATTTTGTGTTTACTTCGCATCAACTTCTTCTTTGGTCTATTTCGGTTCTATATACATATATATGAGGTATAGGTATTATTTTTGAGATTGACCTTAATTTTCTAGTTCATTTGAATTAAAAATACAAATAAAATACATAATAATCTTATTTATTGTGATTATCTGATCAAACCTTATCAATATATATACCCAATAGGAAAAAAATGTATATATTTTTTTTTGTGATATCAAAATTGGTTTGGATTAAATTTGGAAGTTTTCCAGGAATTTAATTAGATTTGTATACACATATATTTTGGGTTTTATTCCGCATTTGATATGCCTGCGTGTATAAATAAGATGAACAATAACTTAGTTACATATAAATAGACAAGCTTCTCAAGAATATTAAATTTGCCAAAAAAAAAAAAAAAATGAAAAAGAGAACAACTTTGTACATAAAATTGATTGAGTGCGTGCGCTTTTTCATTAAACTTCCATTAGGTAAGGTCTTAATTTTTATGTGTATTGTGTTACTAACACCAATATTGGGGATACAAAATTTTAATGGCTTTCAAAATTTTAAAGCTAATTATATTTTATCTCTCGATATACATTTCTTAAATCCAATTAAAATTGTAGCACACACTGTAACACAATGTAATTATACGAGCAGATACCTTAAGCCGATATTTTTTATATCTTTAATGAAATTCAATTTTCCAATCTTTTAAGACAGAAGTGAAAAATAAAAACGAAACTTAAAATATAAATTTTATATCATATACGCGCGAATCTTACCAGCATATTATTGTTGATGTTCATTAAAACTCTGTCTCTTACTTTATATTGCCTATTATACGATTACACAACATTTTCCTGTTTATCGTGTCAAATTATTATTCTATTTGAAATCAAAATATTATTAAAAAATACAAAAAATAGAATTACATTTATATAAAAATTAAATGAAAATTCATCATTTTTCTTTATAGAAATGACAAAAAAAATAAGAAAGAAGACGATTTATCCCGCATGTACTAGTGTAACAGCGCAAGGAAAGCAGTAAGAATTTATTTTTCTACTCTAAATTCCTTGAGGCTATCATCATTTCAGTTGAATTTTTTTTATTTCTCAAATTTGTCTGCCACCTCATATTATACACTGAAATATAATAAAAAAAAACTAAATTTGCAGGAAAATGACGATCATCTTCATTTTTATAGCCTGTCTACAGGTTTTTTCTTGCTTTTTCAACTTCAACATCGTAAAATTTATTTCTGTTGAATTATAATTTTTACGTTAAATACTATATATACATATATATATATATATATATATATATATATATATATATATATATATATATATATATATATATATATATATATGTATATGTATATATAAATGTTACAGTGGATTAATTGTATGTATGTATGTATTTGTGTGTGTGTATGTTTGTGTGTCATTAATTACACATATGCTTTGTATATATAAGAATATAATACCATTGCGAGAACCTAACGAAGGAAGCTGAAATAACTTAATTAAGGAAATTTATTGAGATTTAGAGTCTCGGCAATATTAATGACAATGGTCTTGCAAGTTTTATTGCTTTTATGTTATATGTATTGCATGGAGGATATGACTTTGTTAGCTTTACATGTCACATTAAACAGTCTAGGTTTATTGTATAATTGTTAAATCACAAAAGCTTGAATGGGAGATTTAATTAAAATTGTATTTCATTAAAAAAAAATTGTACAACGAAGTCTTTTATGTTATACAATTTTATCATGATTAAATAAATCAAATTTTAGACAAAAAGCCATTGTTTTTATGGCAAAAATGTCGATGTTCCAAAATTATTGTGCGTATATACTTCATATGGAAAAATTTTGGAATACTAATAAAAATTCTAATCAATAAAATTATTACTTTCAAAACCAATCAAATTCACAAAATACACAATTTGTTTCTAATAAAGAATTAAATGTTTGCGTAATATATTAGGAAAATTTAAGAAATTTTTCAATATTAAAAATACCCGACCCGATAGTTTTTCAACTTTATCAATTATTGATTTGGGAAAGCATTCAACAATGATCCAATTATATTAACTAATATTCATCATCCAGCGCTAACACATCTTTTGATGCAAATATGTTTAAGATAATTAATTCAAAAAATAACGCTCTAACTTTTTTTTACTATGACAAAGTAAATGTAGATGATGAGAATAAATATGAATATATTTTAAAATGATGGATGAAAATAAAATTGAAAGCATTCTTTTAATTTTATAATAATTAATAATAAGTAAATTATAATTAAATCATTATGAAAACCGATAATTTTTTAATATTATCGATTATCGATTTGAGTTAATATTCAATCCAGTTATATTAACTAATATTAATGATCCAATGCTAACACACCTATTGATACAAATATGTTTAACACATGTTAATAAAAGTAATCAAAAAAATAACGCCCTAATTTTTTTCATGACAAAAAAGAATTACATCATTAGAATAAATATGAAGTTATTTTAATAACGGATAAAAATAAAATTTAGAGCGTTGTTTTAATTTCATAATAATTTAAAATAAGTTAGCTTAAATTTAGATTTGAATCAATACGAAAACCAATAATTTCCAGTGCGAACACATCGATTGATGCAAATATATTTAAGACAATATGTTAAAATAATTTTAAATAAAACGGCCTAATTTTTTCACTATGACAAATAAGGATTACATCATTAGAATAAATATGATGTTAAAAATTATGGAATTTAATTAAATTCTTAAAATTTTTATTAAATTCCTTAAATATTTCAAACTTGTAAAATTTAAGATATTGTCAGCTTTTTAAGACAGTTGAATTCAAGCTTGCATAATTTTATTAAAAATTTAAAAAGTTTGTTCCTTATTAAATTTGGAATTAAAAATTCGAATTTAATACACAAATTCTGAATTTCATATAAATTAAATCATTGAATTTTGAAAATTTTTATTTTCCTGAAATACTAAGTTTTTCCTAAAATTACAAAATATCTTTAAACTTTAGAAAATTCAAAATTATCAATAAAAAATCTCAAAAATTTTAATTATCAAACCAAATCGTACAAATATCAATTCGAAAATTCAATTTTAATTATTAAACTACAATATAAAATTTTGGTTGATCAAAATAATAAATTTCGATATAGTTACACGAAATACCAAATTAAGTTTTATAATTCCAAAATTAAATTTTAATGATGTCTTTAAAATTATAAAAATTTAAATAAGTTCAAGTGTTTTTTAGAATGTTTTTAAAATTAAACATATTCGCTAATTTTTCAAAGGTTCAAAACACGCGGAAACACCTAATTTTTCTAATATGGTTACTCTATTAAATATTTTGATCCGACTTGAAATTTCGAATTCATAATAATAAAATGTAAATTCAAGTACCCTACAGTAAAATTGATGTTTATTCATTCCAAAATTGGAATTTTGTATTCAGAATTAAAAATGTACAAAAGTCAACATTTCGATAAGTTCAACAATTAAATTAATACTTCGAATTCTGAATTTCCAAAATATTAAGTTCATATTTAGTAATCCAATTCCAATTTTGATATTACTATATAAAACTTTCAATTTTAGATATTTTTAAAATTTAGGAAATTTTAAACTTATTCTTCAATTTATATTTTAAAAATTTGAAGTGTATAGTACAAAAATAATAATAATCGAAATTTCCAGATTCGAAATGTATATTTAAAATACTAAAAATTTAAAAATTTAATTTGTCCGTAATTCAAAAATATTAGTTAACTTGAATTTTGAATGTTTTGAAAATAATATGACTCAAAATTTAAAGACGAAACTTTTAACGGGTTAGTTTTTAAATTGTTCAAATCTGAATACGAAATTTCAATCCTATAATTATCGAACAATGAAATATTAAGAAATTTGAATTTTTTAAAGTTTCAAAATTTATAAATAATTTAATTACGAATTTCTAAAAATTTCGATTGATCTCGAATTCAGAATTATAAAATTTAAATTTAAATCGTTTACAAAATTTAATGTTTAATTTCATTGTTGTAGATGTAGAATTTAATTTTCATATTTAGACTTGTAAAATTATATTTATGTATTTAATTTCAGTTTCAAAATTTAAATGAATACTTCGATCGAATTAATAATAAAACCGACTTTTTAGTTAAACAATTCCCAATCTAATATTCCAGTTTGAACAATTAATTTTTAAACTTTTGCCTTTTTCCAAATATTAATTAATTTTCAATATATCGAATTTAGGTGGAATTTTACAATTCTGAATTCTTAAACTTTTCAATTTGAAGTTGTTTAACAAAATTTTAATTTTAATATAATCTGAATTCGATATTTTTTAATTCGAATAAATATTTAATCGAGTCAACCTTTGAAAAATGTTGGTATTTTAAAGAATTTTTTGAAATTTTTTCAGAAAACCTTTCTAAAAATTTAATAGGTTCGTTAGTATCAGGAAATTAATATTTAATCCATTAATTTCATCGATCGATCATTAGAATGAAAATATCGGATTTATATTTAAAAATATTTTTATTTAAAAATTCGTTAAATTCATAACTGTAATTGTAGAGATTCATCATTTCAATAAATTCAAAAGTAAAAATTAAATTAATGAATTTTAAAAATTTTAAGTATACATTTTTCGAAATGTACACTCTGATGGAACTGAAACTGAAATGAATTTTTTAGAATATAATGCATTGTTTAAATAATAATACAAACGAATACAATTACCTATGCGAGACAAGATTCCTATTACTATTAAACGTATATTAACACTTCATCGTATCGAAGCCAACATGTGGCCCAACAAAGTATCTCGAACATTGAAGATATATACTCATGGTTTTGAAGCATGAGTATATCTTCATTTTGGTAGCATTGGTTCTTCAAACTAACTTTGATTTTAAAAATTTGGCTAAATTTGCTATAATTCGTTAAATTTTGAAATGGAATTTTATTAAATTTAAATGTTGAACTTATGTGAACTTGTGTAACTTTTGAACTAATTTAGATTTTCGATTTATTGTTTATGTCTATTTACATTTATGTAAATAGACAAAAGAAATCAATTAAATTTTAATTCGAGCTTTAAAAATTTTATTTAATTGGTTTTTCGTATAACTTCGCATCTAAAATTTCAATTTGTTTTATTTAATTTTGAAAATGTTGGATGTACGATTGTATTTTGTTAATTTTTTTAAAAATTATCTTGAACTAATCGGTTCGATTTCTAATAGAAAAAAACATCGTGTTAAAGTTCAATTAAAGTAATAATTTTTTGATCAGCTCATAGGGCCCGCAGAGATCAGTTGAGAGTTTGATTAGGCTTAAAATCAGGGACTGATTTAATTACAAATGAAATAATTGCTTGGACTGTATGAACTGCCAAAATTGTTTATTGCTTAATTAGAACGTCTTCATATATTTATGCGCGTGAAATATTTCTTAAATCAATCCTAGGTACAAAAACAACGTTTAGGACTGGTTTAGGAAAATATAAGGGTATAAGAAAAAAAAACTGGGTATGTATTTGTGAATATTTAAATTAACGCAGAATACGTAAACATTTAGGCGGATATATTCTTTGATGTAATTAAATCGATCGTTCTGCTAGTAATTAAAATTACCAAAAGTAAAACATTGAACTCATAAAAGACTAAAAATTCTAGTTTTAAAGTTTCATGTCGTTATTTAAAATATGAGTTTTATTTAATTATAAAATTTAGATTAAACAATAGTCCAGAATTTGCGAGGTAGACATCGGTGCCACTATGTTTCACTGTTACTTTTATCAACTGTCGATATCCAGAAATTTTTTTAGATTTTCAAACTTGGACACGAAACACGTGCTTTTGTTTTATTTGATTTTCTCACTTATATTTATTTTTGAATTTATATTCACGAATAAACTAAAAGAGATTTCTAATTTATGTTTGCCGAAGTTGTATCTACAGTTTAATTAATCTTCACGAATAAACCCAAAGAGATTTCGTCTTCCACACAAAAGAAGTTGCCGATGTTGCCTAATTCTTAATTTTGTTTAAGAATTATGCCCTAATTTTTCAGGATTTTCGCTGTTTATAATTATCTCTTTAGACAACGTTTAAGCTACTTTGTCATATGAAGGCTCTGGTTTCGTGGTTTTTATTTATTGAATATTTTGTTTTCGGAATTATTCTTTAATTTTTTTAATTTGATATCTTAAATAATGTCCTGATTTCGGGAAAATTCGTTTAGGGGGCCCTCTGTTGTTCTTGTTTTGTGACATTTGTTATTTTTATAGGATTCCAAAATTTGTTCCGGATACGGATCGAAGCTCCTGAAAACATCCAATTTGAATGAAACTAAGCCATTTCTCAAAAGATTTACATGAAACTCGTTTTGTACGAAGAAAATGGAATTGCAAAATGAGTTCCGAATATGGTTCTGCAAAATGGCCAAATCTGGTAAATAACCAGTTTGAATGGAACCAAGCCATTTCCAAGCGATTGGGATTAAAATCGGTTTATTATTATTAAAATGAGATTCGCAAAATCTGGATTAGTATTCAGTTGAAGTAAGAATATCAAATAAAACAATAACCACGTGCTTCATGGCCAAGTATTACCAATCTAAAATAATGACAACAATTTTAAAAAATTCCTGGTTATCGACAGTTGATAGAACTAACAGTGACACATAGTGGCACCGATGTCTATACCTCGCAAATTCTGGACTGTCTAATCTGAATTTTATAATTAAATAAAACTTATATTTTTTAATAATATGTATTTCATAATTTTAACGTAATGAAATAACTTTAAATCTAAAATTTTTAGTTTTTTATGAGTTCAGTGGTTTACTTTTGGTAATTTTAATTACTAGTAGAACGATCGATTTAATTATATCAAAGAATATATCCCACTAAATGTTTACGTATTCTGCGTTAATTTAAATATACACAAATACATTCAAAGTTTTTTTTACTTAGGAATAAGTTAAGAAAATGTTCACAGCCGTAAATATTAAAATTTTGTAAAACATATACTCTTTTGTGTTCGAAAATCTCTGGTCAGCATGGACATACCTGATACTATGAGAACCGTGAAACTCGGTATTGAAAATATCGAGTATAAGAGTTATTAATCCCGAGAAATTTTCAGATGCCAAGGTTCTATTGAGCGCGAATTATGGTGATGAATTACGAAATTTTAAAAATCTTCGTTTTCAAGTTCGTGCATTATCATGACCGTCGATGAATTTTGTCAGTTAGGGCAAGAAAATTTTCCAATTTAAAATATATTTTAATTTTTTTAATATTAAATAAACGCTTTTCTTATAAATAAAAGTATTTGTTCTATATAACTTCGATTGGAAATATCAAGTCAACAAAATTGAGTCCGTTGGTTTTATTTAATTCACAAGAATAATATTTATATGAATGATCTGTCACCTATCATTAAATTATTTATACACTATTTGATTTGTATACGTGCGTATAGTTTATTTATTTATATGTACATCAATTTCAACATTAACATAGTGTTACGTTAACTAAAGCGTCTACATGAATAATGTATGCATATAATAGTATTTATTAAACAATTCAAATTAATTTGATCCATCCCACATACGAGTACTAAATAAAAATAAAACTATTAATAGTTTATTTTTTTATTTTATAAATCAATCAATCATACCAATATTTTGAATTGAATACTATAGGTACCAATAAAATCCATTAAATTCATTAAAATTGACAAATAAATTGGATTTTCAGTTGATTTTTTTTTTTTTTTAGATTAATATTCGTACTTATCAAAAGTCTAAAATCTTATGTGAAATTGAAACTTTATTTCAATCAACAATCCTTTACTCCATTAGTCATCATATATCTCGTATTGTGTGCGTGTGTGGAATATACTGAACAGTGTACGGCACAAAAAACATGTCACCTTGAATTTAAATTTCTTTCAATTAACTTTTATTTTTGTCGCATAATCATTCATTCATCCATCCATCTAGCTCGAACCATCGGTCCTCCAAAATATAATTCATATACGTATATAAGTACATACAGAGTCCGTTGTCATAAATGGTGATAAGTAAATTTAAGTATTTTATTTGTACACATATACGAGGATGTATCAAGTATAAACACATTTGTTTGTTTATTTATGTTTTCACCTCTGTGGTATTCTAATTAAAATGATACAAAAAATAAAAATTATAAACATTATAAATGTATTTTGTTTTTAACATCAAAATGATTTTAGCATTTTAATTAATCCATTTCTGTTTCTGGTTGTTCATTCAGTCGGCGTACGTACGTATACGCACATACCATACATAATATGTATTTTATGTACAGGATGAATGTTTGATTTAACAAAAAAAAATGATTTTTATAATAATTCAATTATATCATAAATGCGGGAAAACGTTAAAGTCATCTTGAATAAATATACATAAATGTTTTAATGAATTTGGGCGAACCTTACATTTATCGAACCATCATCGGCTTGCTGCAACCATTTCCACTGATGAGCTGGTACAAGGTACTTCAGAGATTTGGTTCTCTAACCTTGACATTTTAACTACTTGACTCAATGATCTCTATTATTGTGATCTTCTATCCAGAAAGTCAACAATTTTTTCATGTATTGGATAATTGTGTTGCGCGCTCGAGAGGTGTTCGTAGCTGAAAGTGGTGTTGTTGATTACACAGATTTTTTAATTTCTTAGCAATTACTACAGAACTTATTTCATCCTATTTCAACAAGGAGCAATAATCAATTGATTAATTCTATGTTTGTACATATACAATTCACTAATTAAATCATTTTGTGAATCCCCGAAATATTAATTAAACGAACGAAAATAAAAAACAAAGATAAAAACTAAAAAAAAACTAAAACCATTCTCGTTTTTTGGTTTCTGAAACAGATCGTTTTAACGAAAGAGCGTTGTAAGAGGGCGCGTTGTATGAGGTGAATTTGACATTTCAATCCGATTTATTGAATTTTGAAAGTTTTAGGCTTTTTGCAATATTATAGAGTTCGACGAGGTTGGAATTTCTAAATTTAAACTTGACAACTTTTTTTAAAATAAAACGCGAAACATTTCAGAAATCTCGAAAATTGTATTATTGGCTTGAAGTACAATCAAAACATTTGTGTATGTCCACTGCACGTTTGCAGTAAACGGCCACTAGCTCTCGTTCAATATTGGCTCTGAGCTCCTCTAACGAAGCCGTAATAATGATTTTTGACAGTTATTTTTGGCCTTCCAGACTAAACGAATTCTTGCTATTTTTAGGTAAGCTGGAATACCAGTAGCTCTTACCCCCTTTCAAATTGGATTCAGGCGCTTTAAAGTTATACAATAAATTTTGTTTTGTTACAAGGCATCCCATTTTTATCTATTGGAGGCAGCCAAATAGGTTGAATTATTAAAATCTGCAGTAAACGGCCACTAGCTCTCGTTCAATATTGGCTCTGAGCTCCTGTCTGCTCAATTTGCTATACATAACGACGTATACAGATGGCGTGGCTGGCAACACTTTCATCGTGTTAGTTAGAATGAATACAAGGGTTGTGTCAATGTAAGCGATATGTCATTGTGCAAAATAAAAATACCTCGAATGCACGTCGAGATAATTTCTGCATGGTCATTCAATCTCGTTTTGTTGCACATTTTTTGATTTGTGAAGTTGAGAATACTAAGCAGCATGATGATGGCCGCGTTTTTAAGTATGCAACATATTTGGGGTAATTTATTAACGTCTATATGATTACTAACAACCACGTGGTTATAATCAGCAGAACTTCAAGGACTTCTGAGTTTTGAAAGCTGGCTCACAACTTCCTTCTGCAACTAGCGTAAAAATCATTACTTTGTTCGCCGTGTTGTTCACTTTGCCGCATGTTATGAGTGATAAGATATTTTTTTTGTTCGTCGAATTTGGTTACATTAAATGAGACGGAAGTCCAACAGTAGATTGAGAAGCTTCAATCCGTCCTCCATTCAATAATCCTGCGCTGACTGCATACCTACTTTAACAACAGAGCTGATTTGCAAGATGAGCAGAAATGGGCATCGATGAAGTACTTCCCAAAATTCTTCCATTGCGTTTAAGAATCGACAATTGATGGACATAGTGCATGTATAATATAACGAGGTTCTCTCGGCGAATATTCTTGGCAGTGACTCCAACTGTAACTGCAACATACGTAATAATTTACAACAAATGGGATCGGGCAATTTATTGAATTAGTTCAAACCTACTGTGATCCAATTTTTGTAGAGTGAATTGGATACTTTGACGGGACTATTAAAATTATATGTAGAAAGCTTTCATAAATGTTTCGGATTTATGAGTAATATCTGAAAATATCGAAAAGCTGTTAAATATTTTATGTATCAACTATATATAGATCAATGGACTTTACTGAGAAATTGTACAAATCTAAAACTTTCCCAGTCGACTTAAAAAACCAAATTGGGGGTAACCAAATTCAATTTATTCAGCTTGTGAAACTCGACGGAAATCAATTGTGATGCATTTGTCAATTTATTGGAAATGCTTCAATATATGCATGGAAAACAAAAAACATGTGGATAAGTCACTCAAAAAAGTTATGCCGAGTTTTGTAAACTTAAGTTTTCGGAAAAATGTATAAATGAGAACTCTATGGATTAGCTAAGATCTGTCATAATCAAGTAAACCGTTTATTCCAGACGCCGCTGATGTCTATAAATTTGCCTGAAAACTCCAAAAAAACAAACACGTGTTTAAAATTCTGATGGACGGACGTTAACTTTACGATGCTCGCTAAATATTTAAGATTAGTATTTGGGAGTTATTTGAATTTCTAAAAATCTGAATGTGATTTTGAAAATATCCTTTTATAGTATATCGTTATAAAAACATTATGCTATTTAAAATTTAGTTAATTAATTAATTCTCAAAACTGATTCAATAAATGTGCACTATACTGGATTGCTTGTAAAAATACGTTTCATTTGGTGTATCACATGACATAACCAAATTTACAAATTGTGTTGCATCTCTGGTCCAGGTGATATTTTACACCAGCATCTCTGGTCCAGGTGATATTTTACAAAACTTTCTAACCTCTAATCCATATCTACAAAATTCCACCAATACTTGTCAAATTATATACCAAATTTAACTGTTTACTAAATCTGCATAAAATTTTTTTATAAATTGGAATTTTATTTCACAAGTATTCGTGGAGTTTTGTAAAATGGATAGAGGATCGACTGTTTTGTAAAAAATCACCTGGACCACAGATGCTGGATGATGGATTAAATATTTTAATTTGGGTTATGTCGTGTGAAACGTGTTTTTAAAACCAATCTAGTGGTATACATTGTTTCATCAATTATGAAAATTATTAATTGAATATTCGTTTGCATAGCGTGTTTATATTTAAAAATTAAATTAAGATTAAGATTTTAACGAGATAATACAAAATGACTTGTTTTAAAATATGTCCAGATTGTTTTTTGGAAATTTGAATTATTATCAATTCTGTTAGTTTTGACGATTCATAATAAGCCGCCATGGAAGGAGCTCCTTTTGAAGAAGAAGGCGATCCTTTTAAAGCGCGTCCGAGTATCAGGGCATTTACTTCCTTTATTTCCGTCAATAAATTGGTTAAAGCTTGGTTAAGGCTTGGAACCTTATTTGGAGGTAATATATCAGAGACCGTATTTTATTCGACACGGCTGTTAATTTGTCGTAATTTTTACGAAAAGCTTAGTAAAATATTTCTCCCATTAAATTTTGAATTTAATTTTAACAATTTTAATTTGTTTTTATGTAATTCTGTGTTATAGAAACTCTCTAAAACTCTATAAATTCGAATTATTATTAAAAGTTTTGTAATTTTCTAAATATCATCGAGCTTTTATGAAGTTTACCAAAATTCGGATATTCATTATTTCAGCGGAATATCTATTGGTACAATAATCTAAGAAGAGTTTACTTTCATTCGTCTTTGCATCTTTGAAAAATACAAACTCGAAATATATGCTTCCTGGAACAAATTTTATGTAAATTAATCAGACACTTTTCCCAGAAGCATTGTATTTATAAATTACAGAATTTTGAAAATGTGAACAAATCATTTGATGTCGTGCAACTATCAAAAATCGTTTGAAATCATTGTGTTCACATAAGAATGTGAGGTCATTCATTGCACGTCAATCAAAATCGTGTGGTTGCACATTGTTTCAATTAGTGGGTCGCGTCTAGCAAAACCCTGATGATTTGTCGATTAATTTCAAGAGGTTGCTTTTTTATTGGAACCACAAACACGTGGTTATGATCAGCAGAACTTCAACGACTTCTGAGTTTTCCTTTTTCAACTTGCGTAAAAATCATTATTTTGTTAGTCGTATTGTTCACTTTGGCATGTTATGATTGTTAAGAGATTGTTCGTCGAATTTAGTTACATTAAGTGAGACGGAAGCCTTCAAAGTAGATTACAAACGTATTGTAAAATATATATATAAAGAAGGATTTAAATTCTTAATTTTGCAGGGATACGCAAATACTGACAGTGTTTACACTAATTATTATTCATAACAGATCTACCACAGATCAAATGTGGAATTAATAATAATAAATTGAACTAAATTTCATGATCTCTGCCAGTTAAACTTAAATTTAAATTAATTAATTAAAGCTTGGAATGCACAATAAAATAAATCGTAACTAATTTAAGTTTAATTTTCAGGAGTATTTCATAAGTCTGATCCAGCAAAATGATAAATTTTATTTCGGAACCCAGTGATGCTGTTAAAAACTATAAAAGTAAATTAGTACTGTATCGTCCTGTATTACTAACTATTGGCTATGCCAGGTGTCTGTAACCGAGTCAATTTCTATCATAATAATTGAATTATGTGTTAACGGGGGTTGCTTGGTCGAACATTCCAATCAAATCAAATCATATAAATGATTTAATGAATTTTGGCGTGGATAGTGGAAATTATTTTCTTCCAAAATTCATTCGGTTTTAGTATGCGTTTCTTATCTGTCTTGATGAAAATCTCATTATTTCTCAAAAAAAAATTGTAGACGAAAATATATAAAAGAGCAACATAAGCTGTTATTATTAAATCTATATGCTTTTTTCGTATAATATTTAACGGTAGCCTAGAACGTTGAAATAAAGCTGCGAATGTAATTTTCGTATTTTAACTTCTTTAAAATTTATTATTGTTCACTTTACATAATTTAATTTTTATTTTCATCTAAATTCTACTTATTTTTGTTTTTTTATATTTATTTTTTGTACCTCAAGGCAAATAAAAAAAAAATGTTTTTCTTAAGATTATATTATTATACATTTAGATAAATATGTATGTATATATGTATGTATGTTATAAGAAATAAGAAATTTAACGTTTATTATTGTTTGCTTGTAAAAATATAATAAAATATATAAATAAATAATATATTCAGTGCATGATCAAGAGCTAGGTCACGCAATCATTGGAACAGCATTATGTTAATAAAATACCTATATATATATGCGAGTAATCTGACTTAAGTTACACGAAAACTGTACTAGGCATCTTAGTTTGTTTAATTCCATATATACCTACCAATAAATTAGGTCATCTTTATATAGATTACCAATCATATATGTATATTCCAAAAATATCAATTTTAATTTAATTTAATGTATTATGCGCACACATATTATTATTTAAAAATATCGTCTTAAATAATAAAATGATCTTATTATTTTATTATACGTTCTTGGCAATTTATAATATATACACATATACACAGACAATTTTTTACTCTTATCTATTTATCATCATTTTTCATTTTTGTTTCAATTTCTTGTATATACTCGTATGTATGTATATATGTACGTTTTGTTAACAGAACAATTCACCTGTCCCGCGTGTTACGATGATGTCTTTTAACGCATCTACGAGATATGAATATAAAATAAATGAATTCAATTTTTTTTTTATTACATTATTACTTCTTATGTGCGCTTTCTTACTTAGGTAAGTTAATTCTTTTCATAACATATACTACCGTCATGATGATGATGATCATCATCATCGTAATAACAATCATATTTCATTTTACTTTATATATTATGTACATCTGCACGCAAATATTCACGCTGACATTTTGTGTATATATGTATGTATATAGGTAGTTCTTCGTCAATGTAACCACAATGTTGTGCGTATGTGTTGGAATTCAATGGCAAATTAGTTAAGAAAAACTTGATTAGTTATCTATATATATATATATATATATATATATATATATATATATATATATATATATATATATATATATATACATATATATATATATATATGCACATTTAGACTCCATTATAAATCATAAAAGGAAATGAGTTCGAAATTTTAGTTGTGTACTGTACAAAACTTACAATTTTTAAGATGCAAAATTACATAAATCTAAATCGTATAAAAACGAGATTACATGCGGAATGCGCGAAGATAAACACTATATGCATGTATATATATACATAATAGAAATGTAATTAAAATGCTATTAATCAGAATGGAATGTTGATGAAAAATTATATAATATCCAAGCACTGTATAGTTTAAGGTCAATGATATTTTAGCGCAGTTTTTGTGCATGATTTCTATTCAGCGCCTAAAGATATACGAATTACAGAATAATTAAAAAAAAAATACGGAAATATATCGAGTTAATAATTTAAAAAAAAAAAAGAAGTAATTTTTATAGGCGCGCGCGCGCACTCAAATGATTTATAACAACGGAAAATACCTGTCTTAACGATTTGATGAAATTTTAATTAAATTACAAATTTATTCTAACTTAATATATACTTACCATAATTTAATGATAATAAATAATTTACCATTTATATATTTCTATATATTGTAAATTTCAATTTGTCTTATTGAACTTACAAGGTAAACGTAAATAAGCGTGGTTAACTCTTAATCAATCAATTTATAAAAAACGATTGAATTGACATATAAATTAGAAAATTAAATTATCACGCTACAATTTTGTCCTAAAAAAGAGATATTTCAAATAGATATTATATGATTTTCCGGAATTGAGTGAGAAATATGAGTCTTTATTCTCTTAACTTCCTAAGATTATCCCAAGAAAATTCGAAAAATCATATAATCGACATACATGAGGCCATACCGAACTAGGTTGTACTAAACCCCCTAAGGCCTTACTTTTTCCACAGTTAAAATATATTTCGGATAGCTTAGAACATAACACATCGTGATATATACCTCATTATGGTGTTAGCTTCCTAGGATTTCCCAAGAAAATTCAAAAAATCATGTATTCGTCGTACCAAATTTTGTTGTTGCAATGATAAAATTCTGCTTGTTAGGACAGATTTAGGACAAATTTCACATAGTTACAAATATAATGTGTTCGCCCTATTGCCACTAAATCTGCGGGAACGAAAATAAATTATTTTTTTTACATTAGCGATTACTGTAAAATTTATCGAATCCCAAATCTTGATTTTGATCAAGCCGCCCTCGTTAGCATAGTAAGTAGCGTGCTTGCTTTGTTATTCGAGGGTCTCAGGTTCGATTCCCGGTGGTGACCAAAAATCACGGTTGGGTGTTTTTAATGTATGAGTTTGTCCGGGTATTGCACCATGGGCCCGTTAGTGGCATGGGGTGCTGGAGTAATCCGCCCAATTTTAATTTTTTTATAGCCATATGCGTCCACGATTGGCTGGTAATGGCGTACAATTTAAAAACGTGATCTTATTTTAGCGCATATTGATTTTTGAGAAATAGTTGTTTTATCGAACCTCATTACAATTTACTGCTTAGTCGCACAAATGTAAACGTTCTGTCATGGAAACAGATGGTAATGGTTCAACAATTAGAGCTTCTTGAGCTTTGAATAGCCAAATAGGTAAATACATTCAACTTTAACTTTACCGCAACATCTGCAGTCAGTAAAGTCCAATCATAGAAGCAAAACATTTTCTTTTTCAATTACAGCTATAACATGTTTCTGCAATATTTGAGTACATTTTTGGACGACCGCCGAAATAGCTTGGCAACGTTTCGTATTTTATTAAGATCGATCCAAGCATCGTCACGACCCAAGGCCACCATCGTCACAATCTCATGTTGGTCAGTAGAATCATGTGATATGTTTAAATAACTTGCGCTAACAGCATAATCAGCAACATTGGATTGGTCTTTCGCTTCAAATCCAGATATACTATAGGCAACCTCTGTAGTTTGCTGTTTGATTTTCACCACAATTACTACAGCGTTTTATTGATGGATCATTTCTCGTTTTATCGCATTTTTTTGAATTATGAAGTTCGGCACAAGTAACACAAACTTCACTCAACGTGCAATAAACTTTTGTGTACCCGTACTCTTGGTACTTGATGCATTGTACTGGTCCGGTGCTCTCTTAAATAACTTGGTGGCGGCTTTTCGGCCTTTCTAGGTGTTGTGCAAACGGCGCCATCCAGCTCCAAGCTAGAAAATCTATTGCCGATAGGTAGTTGATCAGCACCAAATTCTAATCTAATAATCTATACACGCTTTAGTTTTACTAGCTAACTGCGCTGATTATATCCATATCTGTCCATTCTGGTTTGCACCAAATTTTCTTTATTTAAGTAACCCATCTCACTAATTAAATTAATGTCGTTATTCACGTTTATTGCACTGGGTTCAATTGCTGTTGAAGCATTTATTTTTTCACTTTTATTTTTATTTATATTAAAAGGTGGTGTAACTAAATTTGCTAAATCTGATGATGTCGAAGCACTTTTCTCATTTTGCGTATTATATTGTTTTGGGGGCTGTGTTCAACTTTACCCATTGCGGGTGTATTCACTGCATTATTCTGATTCAATGCTGGTATTGGCTGTGTTCGTTGAACAGATATTGTATTTTTGGGGAAAATAGGCCCCTTATTATTTTAGCCCTAATTATTGTTTGTAAAGTATAGTATATGCACAGTAATAAAAATAAAAGAAACTTAAAAATAATTAAAAAGAACTGACACTGAACTTTTTTATTTTTATTTTAATTATATTCCGCGCAATTGATTTGGCGTCCAAAAATTCAATATTATAACATTCTGTTTTAAATCCATGACTCGATCCAAAATATTATTAAACTATAGCGTGCCATAGAACATGATATATAGCTCTGCAATTATTTTTGTTTCACTTACATCAGATTAGTTAGTTTTACAATTAGTTAGATCTTACATTTCTGCACCTGATTATTTACAATTCGATAAAAAATGCCAATTTCTCATTTTAAATTAAAGTCATAATTTACATATAGAACTAAACAAAATGAATTAGGGTAAACAAAATTAGAGCGTTGTTTCTATTTCATAAAAACCTTGAATCTTTTGGATTATCGAACTATATTTTCTAGACATTTTGAACAAATAAATACAAAACAATGTAATTGATTTATGGCAGTAAAACAAGCAACTCCTGATATTAGCAGCTCTGGAAGAAGCATTGAGGGAAGAAGAAGACCAAGGAAACCCGATAAGTAAGTTATTATAGGGAAGTCAACAATAAAACTAAAGAGGTCAGCATTATTGAGCCCACCAACCAGGCAGCCAGATAGTTATTAGGCTAGATATGACTTAGAAAGGCTACTTATTATGAGATGTGGGTATTTCCCTCGAAAATAAAAAATATCGATAATTGCATTAATTCCGAAGCGTGGAAAAGACGAAACACAAATTTTGAAAATGTGGTACATATTACAAAAATTAAAACCAATTTAATCTGAGGACCATTCAGGACCGGGCCATAGTACACCCCGAAGGGACCTGGGCGAGCCTGTTTTACTGTAGGGTCCGGATATCAAACTGTTTCTTTTCACACAATCGAAACGATCGTTTACGTCTGCCACTTATAGGTAATATATACGTATAGATCAATCAGACCCTCTTCGTCAAATTCATGCTCATTTGCCAGCTATCATCTTCTATTTGTGGTTGCATTTGTGTCAAACTTTGCTGGTATTGGTATGGTACTTTCATAACGTCACGTTGAATTCCGTGTGTGCTAGACATAATTGATGGTGATGTCTTATGACCATCCCCAACCGTTTCATAATGGCAGCACCGCCCATTATTATTGTTACAATGTTGGTAAGCTTTGTCCCAAAATCGTTCAATTTGTTTTCTTAAAGTTTCAAACATTTGCTTACTGGCATAGATGCTTTTGGTCCGATGACACCTAAATTTAAAAACGGATTATGTAGAAGATATTTAAGTTCATATATCGTCGATTTTTATTGGAGGCCCATTCGCCAAGTGTCAGGCTACTATGATTTTGGATCTCTTTTCAAACTATCTATTGCGTCTTGTCTTCAAATTTAAATACGATGATTTTTATCGTGTCTTTTCATTTTAGTACCGAATGACATCATTTTGGAAGTAGTATTTCTTAATCCTAATAATTAAGATTAATATTCATAAATTGCACAATTCTCGCTACTGTCAATATGTGTAAACGGGTTATATTCGTTTAGTATAAGTAAATCAAATCTAAAGTCTTTGTTGTCAATCACTCACTTTTTTTTCTACGAATACCGTACAATTTGTTCGCTCGAGCAACAAAGCATCCCTTTGTACTCTAATGGTTAGTTTAAAAAAATTAGAAAGTATGTGTAATAAAAGAAAATTTTGAAGAAAAATGTATTTGCAACTTGCACAATTGCAGACGCTTACAAACAACACACATACTACATCGATATTTATGAGTTTACAGTAGAAATCAATTGGCGATTGTTGGAGAACTACAATATTACAGGAAGGGTCTTAATGGTGATGTTCCTGATGACTGTGAGGTCCAGACAGATGCCTCCAAAAATCATGGGGATTACCGTGTTGGAGACGCCGATGAAAACTAAAGGGGTCCTTGTTCGAAACGCATGGGTTTGTGATTAGCGATGAGATCGATATTAAAGTGCGGGTACAGGTGTGCATGGGAATGGGATCCTCTTTGTGACCCATCCATGTTTTGCTTAGAGTCTGATATAGGTCACATCTCTCAGTCAGTGAGTCTGCGTGAGGCCTGAGACTCTCCTTATTAAAGTTTTTTTCCTTCACGCATTTGGTTCTGTGTCCAAGTGAAATTAAATAATGTGAAGGGACATCAACAACAACAAATTAATTAGCTATATAATTAATCGCTGGAATCAGATGTTCGTTGCATGGCAAGTAACCACCTAAACGTAATCATGTATTTAGATTAAACGTAACGCTTATACTTAACTATTAATTGTTTGCGACCAATGCGTTATAAAACTTATGAACAGTTTGTGTGAAAAATTAGTTTGAAATGTATAAGAACTATAGATCCACTAAATCCACTTCCAACCTATTTCATTTGTTTCAACGGAATTTAATTTAACTTAGTTTACCACATTATCTAGAATTGCATATATCAGAATTAACAAAACGGTGCGAGATTGGAACATCAGACTATAGTCTTTTAATTATAGGAAATTCAAGAATATGTTCTATCACCGACATTGTATAAAATATATTTGTGTATACAGATGATATAATGAATCTGTCTGCATAATTAAAATACTCGTAGCTAAACAGTAAACTCTGAAATTGCGAACCCCAAAAATTAATTCGAAACTCAGTAGAAAATATAAAATACAATATGGTGTAACGGGCGAAAAAAAATACAAATTATATTGCCCAAATCAATCTAAATGGTGTTCAATATACCTACAAGGAAATTGGTAAAATAGTGTCTGCAAATGGTGCATCGGAAAACGTAATCCGTGATCAAATTATTTTATTGAAATATAATTATTACAAACGTAGGGTGTTCTTTATTATTATTTTTATAGAATAAGGAGCTAAAAAAATGTTTAGTTTTTTCAATCCCTAGCGTTATCCTATTAGATTTTCTCACGACCCTGATGTCCGTAATTTAAATAATTTTTTTTTAAATTTTACACTTTTTTGCTTATGTGGAAGTCGAAATCCGTAAAAATGCATTTTTAAATTGATTTTCGTGCGCTGACTCTATGAAATTATTTTATTATTTGGATAATAATAATTATATTTATAATTTGGATTTCGGTTAGATTTAATCGTATAGGTATGCTAAAGCCCATTAGCTTAATCAAAGAAAATGTTTTGTTAAAAATTATCAAACTCTTTACTGTTTGGACGAGACTATTTCTAATAATCATTACCGGTACTGGTGTTCAAGAAAATTATGTTCATTAACATCGCATATTGTGTAAAATAAATGCTGAAATACTATTCCAATTAACACTAATCTCAGAGATTAGCTCATGTACTGACTATGTAGAATGGAAACAGGGCCCATTATAAGCTATCCATATCGATACTGATTTTTCTATAAAAAAGAACTGGGCTCTAGTGACAAATTTACCAATATCGTCGTAATTTCAAAATTTACCAATATCGTCGAATATGCCAATTTACACTTACTGTTTGACTGACTCACCCAGACCAACATACAGATTTCAGAAATACACTTCCCCATTTACTTTCCGAAACATTTCACCGTCTAGCCTTTACTTAATTTTTCATGTAGGAGAGCCCGTTTATAGGAATCCTCCTTCGAACAATCATTCATGTGGAGCACTCGATCCAATGGGATACATTTCACTGATGACGGAGACCCCGTTTATATAGAGATTCACTTTCATTTCTATAACATTCATACAATCAATCACGTAGGTGAGCTCGTTTATAGCGATATGGAGCGTGCAAGATAAAGGAATCCTTTCCACTCACGTCTTATACCCTATCTTATCGTTATGGTAGATTAATGGGGAAATAAGCATACTACGAAGAATAACAAAAATAATTTCCAATTTTTCCAACAATTTAATATTTGTTTTTCAATTTTTGTTTCTTAGTTAAAATAATAGCACAAGACCTCCGAAGCAAGCCCGAATTGGGGAATAACTGAAATGAACTAAATGAATTTAAATGAACTTAAGCCGTAGTATTAATTATTAAATGTGGTTTAATTTTATGGGTATCACTTCTAATTTTAATGATTGCTGTATTTAAATCATCATACAGGTCTCAGTGATCTACGTTTTTGCAGTAGGACGTATAATGTTTCTGGTTTGAAATGTATAGTTTACTAGGGAATTTAGTACCTCTAATATTTTGTTTAATATTACCAACTTTTTGGTTAATTTACACAAATAATTTGTTTCATATAACGTAATATTTTGTTTAATATTACCAACTTTTTGGTTAATTTACCCAAATAATTTGTTTCATATAACGTAATATTTTGTTTAATATTACCAACTTTTTGGTTAATTTAACCAAATAATTTGTTTCCTATAACGTAATATTTTGTTTAATATTACCAACTTTTGGTTAAATTTACTTAACAGTTTGTTTCATCTACCGTAATTTTGTGTTCAATATAAACAAAATTTATTTTAACTTAACTAAATATTTTGGTTAAAATTATTTTTATTTTTTAGCTGGTTTTGGTTAAATTAACCAAGTAATTTGTTTGCTCACCAAGATATTGGTTATTTTAAAAAAATATATATTTTACTAAATTATTTGGTTATTTTCTAACCAAGCCTTTGGTTGGCGCAAAAACAACCATATTTTTGGGTTATATTTACCCAGAATTTTGGTTTATTTTACCCAAAAATTTCTCTGAGTGTACGATTGTTGGTGGAATATCTAAAATTGGTTGTGGCAATTTAAATATTCTGTATTAAGAACAATATAGCATTTTAATATAATTTTTCTTGCATACACTGTCTGGTTGCAGCACGGCTTTGGAGGAAAAGGAATAATGCATTTTCCTAAGTTGCCTAAAGTCCCAAATCGTATCGTAAATATTTTTTCATATCGTATAGAGCATCATGTCTTAACTTTTCTAATTGTGTTCTCCACACATAGTATTAACCAATATGAGAATAGGATAGAACTCGTTATTTGAAAAATTTGCATTAACAAGCCTGGCGTAACAAATACACTGTACAAATGAGTCAAATGCACAGGTGTTTTTATAAACTGACCTTTCATCCAAAGACCCATTCCGTAAAAATGCTTTTCCATACTGTTTGGTTTGGATTTTTGTACTAATATTAGCACTTATTCTACATCATATTCGACGATATTGGTAAATTTTAGATATTAGTCACTAGAGTCCAGTGTTTTTTATAGAATAATCAGTGTCGACATGAATATCCTTATGCTCCATACTTTCCTTTATTATTGTTCCTTATTTGATATCGTTTAGGATCGAATATCAAACCTAGAATGAGTCGTTATAGTCGTCATTCTAGTTATTCCTATCATAACCGCATAAAACTTTTCACGTGTAAAGGTAAGTATGAGGCTTCGCAGAAAAATCATAGTGAGATTAGAATATTCATGATAATTATATTAATATGTATTTCAATATATGTAGTAATTCTTTGAAATGTCGTTTATACATTTGTATTAAAATGGTAAAATAAATAATAATAATAATAACAGTGTTAAAGGCCATTAACACTGTTATTATTATTAAAGGCCATTACTGGCCCCTTACTGAATCAACAATCTGGCTCCAACGGTTTCGATCCTGAGCTTGGTCTTCATACTGTCTTAGACAATCTGAAGAGGTAGTCGTTCTCTACATCGTGGAGCCATCGTCGCCTGCAACGACCTCTGCGCCTACCATATGGTGGCTCTCCTTTCAGAGATCGCTGCACAATTCGTTCCGGATCAGCACGCAGAACGTGACCGAGCCAGCGTACTCGCTGAGATCTAACTTCATGTACAATATCGGGGAACTTCATCAGATCTCTGATCTCGAAATTGTACAGAGCTCGGTATGTACCATCTATTTCGCGTTTTGGGCCGTAAATCACACGCATGATTCTTCTCTCAAATGTAAGGAGCCATCTCTCGTACTCATCCGTCAGCGCCCAACTTTCACATCCAAACATAACAACGGGCCTGATCAACGCTTTGTAAAGCTTCAGCTTCACGGCACTTGATAAGTGTTTAGATTTTAGCAGTGGCCTTAGAGGATACAAAGAACGACTGCCAGCTGCCAGCCGCACTTTAATATCCTCACCCACACTGTTATCGTGAGTGATAAGAGAGCCCAAATATTTGAACCTCCTCACTCCCTCAAACGTGTGGTGGCCACTACTAAAATCTGGTGTGCCATTGTCTCTAAAACCAGAGATCAGATATTTCGTTTTGGGCTCATTGATCTGGAGTCCAACAGAAGCTGAAAACTCTACAAGCGGATCAAGTATTTCTTTCACTCCGTTGCTATTCAGTCCAATCACGCATATGTCATCTGCATATGCAAGCACTTGATTGGACTGGCGATATAAGATGTTGCGCTGAGGTAAAATAAATAATTGGAAATAAATTTAAATGTATGCATTTACTAATTTTCATTTCGTGTTTGCGTTAAATTCTAATCTTTTTTCACGCGAGTGTCAATTTTGGGCTGAGAGAACAATATATATATATATATATATATATATATATATATATATATACATATATATATATATATATATATATATATATATATATATATACATATATATATATATATATATATATATATATATATATATATATATATATATATATATATATATATATATATATATACATATATATATATATATATATATATATATATATATATATATATATATATATATATATATATATATATATATATATATATATATATATATATATCACGAAAGTTTTTGCTATCACGACAGTAACTTTTTTGGGCTGACTTTGTAAATATTGTGGTGATAGTGTTTTTTTTTTGGGCTGACACTTACTTAAATATGATGAAAATATTTATTTTAGTGTTGCCATAATTTTTTGGGTTAGAATTTAGGCCATCTTCACATACATTTGAAATTGAAGAAAGACGATTCTCAAATATATGTAATTAAAAGATAAAAACTATATATACGTACAACAAACTTCGAATCTGGTGACCCTCATTTAAGTCGCGACCAATGATATAATTTTTTAAATGTACGTTAAAAATTTTTATGAATAATAATTTGAATTAAATAAATTGAAAGCAAATTTCAAGGGAATGATAATAAATAATATACCACCTATGTATTTGTATATCGCACTGAACGAGGTAAACGTAAGTCGTTAACTCTTCATCAATCAATTTAATAAAAATAAAATAAAAATCGAATTACCATAAATTAGTCAGAACACAATATTTATGTGTACATAAATTTAATTAGCACGTGACAAAAATATATGTATTTATAAAATTTTGCACTAAACTATATAATATGTTACTTGTTATTTATTCATTTTACCATAAACCATACAAAGAAAGCATAGTGCAAAACAGTAAACATAATCCATGAGGAATTGCCTGGAACCCATTTGTATTAGGTGCGCGCCGCGAATTAGGTTTAAAAAAAAAAAAAAAATTTAATTTGTAAGCCGTAATTCTCAATTATATCTGAATCGTTTCACTAATTTTTAATCAAGTTATTCACAATACAGAGAAACACAAAAAGCGTTTGGAATATATTTTACATAATTTGTTTATCAATAAAATATTTCAAACACTTGGCAATAATTAAGCATGAGATTTAACTTCTTTTTTTTATTTTATTTATAAAATGAAGCTATTTATAAATCGAAAATTAACGTATAAAGCAACTAATTACAGATTTAAATTTAAAATCATTAAAAAAAATTATTAAAATTATAAAACTTTTATTAGCGCAAAGCACAGCAACAACAAAAAAATCTGCATTATTTTTATTCCTAATGTTAATTATAAAACAAAATCATCATTAAAAAATTTATGTTATGTATGTATCTGTGTTATAATTTTAATTTTGTTATTACTTTTTATGTAGTTAATTGTTGTTATACTTCAAAATAATAAATAAAATAAAAAAAAAGTATTTATTACAGTTTTTTTTTTTTTGTTTTTATGACGAAATCATAAAAATACATTAAAACAAATTTTTAATTATTTTTTTACACAGTTTATTTTTTAACGTGATTTTAACGTGAAGTGCCAATTATTTATAGAACTGTGTGAATATATCAGGAATTATAATTATTGTGTGTAGATTTTTACATCTTATCACAATCGAGCAATCTTACAAAACGACAAGAGTGAAATTTAGTTTTGTACAAATCTACAATTCTACTTAAATACATATAAATGTATGTTCTTAATTCCATGTTTAATTCATATCAGGAAACTTATTTATTCCATTTCTTTAATTTTTTAATCTCTCGTAAATATATTATTTCGTTCTAATCTTAGAACATGTATTTTTTAGTTTTTATTGTACCTACCTATATGTATGTCTAGCTAAAGAAATATCTTGCATATATTCAAGCTTATATAAAGTTACCTTGGCTGGAATTTACAACTTTTATTCTGCCCATTTAAATAAAATTACAAAAAACCGTATATACAGAATAAAATAATATATATACGAATTGTAATTTTCTTATTTTAATCTTACATTTAATTATTATTTAGCAACAAAAACAAAAAATGTGCTTGACTGTGCTGTAAGGTATCTTCTTTTGAGACAAGTTGTTATCTCGGTATAATTTTTATTTTATTTTATTTTTTCATTTCGATTATCGATTAGAGAAACGACTTTTTATTTAATTTATAAAAATAAAATTATAAGAATAAAATAATAAATTGAGTGAGAAATCAGAGTAAAAACAAAACTCCAATGTATATATAGGTACAACATCTCTACGAAAATTGTAAATTTTATTTATGTATAAGACAGAGCGAAAAATGTAATAAGAAAAATAAAAATTAAAAAATATCTTAAATTGTCGTGTAGTTTTTGTAAGACAAAAAAAAAATAACAGAACAGGCAAATAATAACAACATCTTAGATTTTAAAATTCGATAATAAATGATATTGAAAGTTATATCAACATTAACCAAAACATCACAATACGGTTTTTTATAATATTGGCGCACAACAACACACAAGTTGAATGAACAATACGTAGGTCATTTAAACATCATATATATTTATATAAGACAAGACGTATATATATAACTGTGTAATTATTGGATACCATAAACTACACGCCTCGTTTAAATGCGTTTCGATTTCGAAATTATATATAGATATACGTATACTAATCTGCTTTTCGATAATTACATTATAAATCCTCTCGGGTCTTTATATAGTTTTTAAATTAGCAGTAAAAATTTATAATTCGTAGGGAATGAAAAACCAACCGCACAATTAAATATCCACCACATGCCCGCACACAAAAAGCACCATCTTTACTATATACACATACACATAAACACAGTTTAATATCTTCTAAACCATTAACTCGACAAAAAATAATCTTAGGACAGCAAAATAGGCAAAAAAAATAAAAATTTGGTTTCCGAAAGAAAATTCATTAAAATTTAAATTAATTTAATCCCAATATTAAGAATCCAAATAAATTTCCATTCTTTCCCAGACTATAATAAAATTAACTTATCAGGCTTAAATATTTTATTTTAAGAAGAAAATATACGTATATATGTATATGTGTGTGTACGTATATAAGATAATTAAAATCCCGTTTATTAATCCAATTTCTATATGTACTCGTTGTATGTTTATACATTTCCTATGTTTCGATATTTTTTGTAGCTGTTTGTTGTTATTCTTGTAATCATGCCTTATTTTACATAATATTTAATTCTATGTTACACAAAATTTATATATGTGTGTATATATAAATATATAAATAAATAAATTCTGTGAATATTATATTTAAAAAAAAAAAACTGAAACCGTAGGCGATTAATTCGCTATATAGAGAAGATTCATAAGGTCATACTTATAAGAATATAAACATTTTTATAACAGAAATTTCATACATATTTTGTTGTTAGATGCAATATTATTATAAATAGAGAGAAGAAACTAAACTAAAAAAAAAATTTACTTTACTTTTTAACTTGCTCTATAATATTGTATACAATTTTTTGTATTTAGTTTTAGTTTTTAATACAATATATACGTCTATGCTATGCAAAAACAAGTGCAATCTACATAATGCTTTGTCTTATTATAATGTAACATTTATATAAGCAACACAAAAAAAAAATTATTCCGTCTTTCGTTTGGAAAAATTGTGCATATTAAAATATGTATGTATGTATAAAATACAGGAACAGTGATAGCATATATATTGCTTCTTAAATCTTCATATATGTGTTGCATGTTCATCTACATACTTGTATATAGAAAAGAAGAGCTCACGATTTTAGAATAGAAATTTTATAAGACCATATACAAAAAAAGATAACTTCCTATTATTTTCGGTATATGACTAAGTTTCAGGCAAGAGAAGACTGGGCACTGCGTTCGGCTCGGGAAAATATTAACATAAAATTTTCTGAAACATAATTTTGAAATTTTTTTAAAAATTTCTAGCCAAAAGCAAACTTGTAATTTTAAGTTTAAAATTTTTAATTTTAATTTCTAAAATTGTAATAATTTTAATTAATTAATCAAGTACTAGTTATGAATCTATATCTAGATTTTTTTGGAATTGAAACTTGAATTTAGTCTTGAAAATTAAATTTTAAAAATTGAACTTTTTAACGATTTCTATTCATTTTAATCAATTGGAATTGGAATGTAGAACCACTCCATATATAGAGTAAAAAAGTTATATTTAAATTATTAGAATACATTTCAAAAATTCAGAACAAAATTTAAAAATGTTGAGTTTTAAAAATTCTTAATTTCAAATTTTTAAATATAATATTTTAAATATGGTATATGGTTTTAGAATTTGTAAGGTAGAATTTAAACTCTGAATTTTATTATTAATTTTAGTTTTTAATTTAAGCTTTCAAAAATCACTAGTCTTGTCAAATTTGAATTTTTAATTCTAAATTTTATAGAGTTGAGAAATTAAAATTTTTAGAAGGTACATCTCAGTATAGCGCAACTAAAATTTTGAAATTACATCGAAAATTTGGCATTCAGAACAATATTTAATTTAAATTGTTTTATTATATTTAAAAAAAATTTTATTACATTTATATAAAAGCTTTTAATAAAATTGGGTATAAAACTTTATGTCAGATATCTGATTTATTTACATTTGTAATGAGTAGAATTAAAAATTAATCTCCAGTAAAAAAGTTATTCATAAAAAAATTCCCAAAATTAAATTTGTGTTTGAAACATTATCAGTTTCAATGATACATGAAATTTAAAGATGTATATATTCTAAATTTTTATTAGAAAAATCAATTAGAATTGGAATGTAGAAATGCTCCATATATTGAGTAAAAAAGTTATATTTAAATTATTAATTGTCAAATTTTTATTATGAAGTATTGTTGCATAATATTGCATTTAAAATCCTGTAATTAATGGATAATTTTCGAACTTAAGAGAACATAGAACCCAAAAATTAAATTTACAAAATGTTTTAAAAAATTTTAATTCCAAATTTTTAGATAGAATGTTTTTTGTTGTCTATGATTTTAAAATTTTTAAGTTAGAAATTTAACTCTGACATTTTTAATATTTATTGAATTTTAGTTTTAATTTGGATACTGGAATTTTTATTAGTTTATTTGCACAATTCAAAAATCACTATATTTAAAACAAAAAATTTTAATTTTAATTTCGCATCTAAAATTTTTAAATTACCATCGAGAATTTGGCCATCAGAACAATAATATAATTTTAATTTCATTTATAAAATTTTTACATTTAGTAACTGAAGTTTTTAGAATTTTGAATAGGAGGTCTAGAATGTTATTTTGGTGATTTTACTAGCTCCATGGCTCCAACATATCGGATTCACAAAATAATTTTTACTGGAAGCTAGATGTTAAAAGAGTTATTCCTAAATAAAATTCCCACTAAATATGTATCAAACCCTAATTTTTAACTAAATCCCAAACGATATAATGATTAGATTAAAATTTCTAAAATATTAGAAACAGATATTCCATATAACAATTTATATCTGAAAATTACACATAAAATTTTGGCCTTTAAAGATTCAGACTTTCAAATCATAAAATTTAAAACTAAATTTTGAAATTTATATTCTCAAAAACTCTGATTTCTACATTACAAACCCAAAATTTTGTATTCAAATACATAAATTCTATAAATTAAAATAAATGTCATTTCCAGTAAATGCCGTGATTCTAATATTCCAATTTCAACTAAATGAAGCTATAATCAACCTTAATTAAAAATTTAAAAAAGCAGATTCCAAATTCTGAAAATGATTGCATCATATTTCTTAATTTTAACATTCCTTTAGTCTTAAACTAGACTGCGCAAAATCTTAATCGAAAAATTAAATTCAATCGACACACATTCTCGATTCCAAATTTTAGTTTTTTAGCTTTTTAAAGCGCACACATAGTAAAACACACGAAAATTTATCTTGCATCAGGGCGGGATAAATTTTCGTTTTTTTTTTGTATATGAGACTAGAACTTGTTATAAACATTTTTTTGAAATAACTCATTTCAAAATCTAACTTCGCTCTTGCGTAATATATTATTGTATATTTTATATGTTTGATGTCAATGGATGTCATTTAAAATCAACATTTACATTTTGAAAATCGGATCTTTTCTCTTTACAAATTTAACTAAATTATTAGATTTCAATAATAATTTTAAACTATTCCGTATTGGAGAATAAATTAAAAAATAATTAAAATGTCACTATAATTTTGTTACAAATTTAATTGAAACTCACGGAAAATTCAGCATTTAAGAAAATTTAAGAAAATTATATAGAATTTAAACATTTTGTTAATTCAGAAATTATAATTTGAGTTGAACCCTCAAATCAGTTATTTAATTGTCTGTTCAGAAATTACTCTCAAACAAAGATCTCTGGCACAACTAAGCCATTCTCACTCCAACAATAAAATATCAATATAAGTATAATTAAAACAAAGTCTTTAGGCCTACATGAAATATTGGCTATGCCTGTGTTTAAATATTACCATCCATAAATTATATATATATATATATATATATATATATATATATATATATATATATATATATATATATATATATATATATATATACATATATATATATACATATATATATATATATATATATATATATATATATATATTTGTCTATCTTTTTAACCTAAATTATCAAAAATAATTTCAACTGGTGTGTTCATGATTAGAATCAATAACAATAATTTTAAATCTCATACTCCATCCCACGCCATATTGATGAAATCCGAGTTATGATGAATCGTTTAAGATTTTATATTTTGTGTATTCAATACAATAAATAGTATCTGATGATATCTGCTTTCAACTATCATACCTAATGCATCTACGGGTATTGAAAATTATAAATTTATTAGGCCTGAGAGATATGAATCAATCTAAATTTTAATTTAATTTATGGTACTGTAATTGAGAAAATTATATGTTGCTGTTGATTTATATTATAACCAAATCTTCTTACCGGTATAAATATTTCCATTTATTTGAAAATTAACGTTTTTAAATCCGATCAAAATCATAAGAATGAAGGCATTATGTATATAACTACAGTTAATGTTAATATATTTGTTAATTTCGTATCAAACTTATGGTGACAATACCTTGATAAAAATTCAGGTTTCAATAAATAGTTTAAAAATTTAGTTTTAGAATAAAAGTAGAAAAAGATATTTAAAATATCGCTTCCTTAATTTACTAAAATTCTGTCATACAAAATTAAAATTGAAACTTTATATTCAGAAGAAGTCAAATTTCAAAACAGATTTTTTATGTTCAAAATTATGAATTTTAATTTTTAATTCGTGTTTTATTGAAAAAAACACGATTCAGGGACACCATTTTTTTAAATTAAGATTTTTAAAAATTATTTTTAAATTACATTTAAGTACAATGGAATTTCACAACAAATTCTAAAAAATTTAATTTTAAAAATGATGACAGTGAAGTTCATACTAATAAAAATAACAAAAAATTACACTGTTAAATTTGGCAATTTTTCCAATTGATGTTTATTTAAACGAAAATATGAATTTGAGGTGAGGTGTTTTACAAATTTTATGCTGCCATACTCTCAAGTACATATTCGGATGGCTTAGAGCAACTGCCACCTTTCCGTCCATAGGAATTAAATTAAATTGAGCGGTTAGAATTTCACAGAATTTTGAAGTTTCGCGATTTAAAACAAAATTTTAATCATTTTTACTGCCTATCCTAGAGATATCCACGGGTACTCATGTTTATTTCCGGATAATTTAGACCCGCAGGATTTTTCTGGACAATCAGATTAAATTCTGATGAACTTTTCTATTTGTTTATGGAACCAGAATTATATGTATTCTAGAAATTTAACTTTTCATTTCTTTTCTTATGGACATTTTTACAGCGCTTTTATCAGAAAATTCGGTATTTCAGTTATTTGAAATAAATTATAATTAATTTTAATTTAATTATTTTACAGTTATAAAAATCTTAAATAATTATAAACTAATTGTTTTATAAAAATAATTTTATATTGTAGCTAAGCGAATTTGATTTTATCAAAATTGTACGGCATACTTTTGTGCGGCATTATACCCGTATTATGCCAGATGTATTCACATACAATGCTTCATTAACACTTTGCCAGCATTTTTAAATATTGAATATTGTATGGTTGAGATGAAGTTATAACTAAACGTGGAGTTAATTGAAAATGGATTGTATTATGCATTTTCGATTATTACACTATTAAAAATCTAAATTTTATCTATGTGTTTGTGTATATATAGATTTGTACCGACAACCTTAATCCACATGATAATTAAGTACGCCGATTTTTTTAACAACAGAAACCTTTTAAGGATTAACAAAATACATAACTATCGTTTAGTTCCCTCAACAGTTTATCAATAAAATGTCAGTTAAACATAAATAATAGTAAAAATGTTTGCTGATCCAAAATAATTTTAGCGAAAGGGGATTACAGTTGAATTAAAACTTGGTTTTATAAAAATACAAAAAGTGACGCAACCTCTTTGAAATACGAGAAAATTACTTAAAATAAATAATATATTTTATAACCCTATCAAACCAGGTGTATATGACACAAATCTTAATCCTTGTCTATATAAATAAGTATGTATACGGTAATTTTTATTTGTAATATGATGATTGCATTGCGGTCCTGGACTTTTATTTTTGTTTTATTTTATTTTCCTTTATTGAAGCCATGAGAAATCTTAAGTACAATTTAAATTAGAATTCGTGTATAATCTAAATTGTTTTGTTATACAAACATAATATATATATATATATATATGGGTATTCATTGTCACCTTTATTGATAAACTACACATACATTACACACCAAAAAAAAAAAAAAAATTTCCCATTTCCTCTTTCATTTAAACAATTGAAAAGAATTAACACAAAAACACTTATCATATTATGTGTATACGAGTTCGTAAAAAATCACCTGGTAAATTTGTATACGATATACGTACGTCTTGAGTATTTTATCTTGGTGACATGAAACCAGCATTATGTATAAATTTCTTCATGTCTTCTTATATATGTAAATAATTTTTTGTAAATCATAGAATTTCTTTTTATTGTAAATTTATATATTTATATAAAATCGTTGGTAATGATTACCCCCGCATAATCTACTGTGTATATATGTATAGTGTTGATTATGTGATCGGAATTATATGTTGTGAAGTATAATATATGTACATATTATAATAATATACTAAATATACATGAGTATGGTCGTTAATTGATTTAATTAGAATGTATTTTAAGGGTGAAGATGGATTACCATATAATTGAATGGTTAGTTTTAAAGTTGATTGATAGCGCGATTATATTGATGCTGGTTTAAGGTCATCGTATACAGAGCAGTTGATGTTATTATATCTCGCATGGAAATCTCAATATATACACTGGTTAACCAGAAAACATTACATAATTGAAAAATGGGGAGTATATAAAATGTATTGTACATAAGGACCATAATAAACCATTATGTATAATGTTGCAATATCATTGTGCCGTGCCACATAAACACATTTACAAAACACAATTCCCAAAACCAAAAAAAAAAAAATGTGTACACAGTTTGTGACACGAAATTTATAACAAAACACTGTAATTATAATCAATTTTGAATTGACAAATGTCACATACACTATATATGGCAATAAAGTATAATCAATAATGACAATATTATAGTTATACCGAAATAACGCATCAAGAATTAACAACAGAATGTAATCAACTTAAATGAAAAATCCAATTTCCTGGAAAAAAAAACTATTTCCCATTTTGATCAGTAGACATACAATTTCAATTTTATTTCTTTATTACGTTCATTTATTAATACATATTTTCAATAATGTAATTATCTCTCATTAAAATCCAATAAATAATATTGAATGAAAACTGAAAAAGAAAAAATTTTCCTTCCTTCAATTATAATTTTCATGTTCAACAGAAGGTACATAGAGACATACACATATATACATATAAATAATATTGATTATCTGTATATGTTACGTATACATAATATTAAAAATATGTGTACAACATAAAATACAAAATTTTAATCAATAATCAACCTTGATAATCACGTTCATGTATACACTGTCAAATATGTATTTGGGCTTCATATCCACTTATTAAACTCATTTTTATTCTTATCAACGAGAAACAATCCTTTAGGTATACTACATACATACATACATTATAAATATATAAAATGTTAAGCAGCCCAAAATATGTAATATCCACTGTTCATGTTGATAAAATAACGAAATGTTGTTTGAAGGTAGCAATTAAGTCGCGTCAATATTTTTTTTTCTGGACATAAATCGACAACTTACAATTGAATGATTTTTATATACATATGTATGTACATCGTTGAACTGAAAAATAAAAGATATAAATTATTTTTAACAATATTTTAAAATGTGTGGCGAAATTTTGAGTATAAGAGATTTTGTCTTGCAATTTGCCTCAAATTATTAAATTATTTAACTTTCTTTCATGTATTTTCTAACAGTATATTAACCTAATTTTAAAATTCCGATTTTTAAAAATGAAGTTAATTTTGCAGCAACAATCTTCTGTCTGACACAATTCAAAATTTAAAATTTTAATTCGAATTGCATACTATTAAATTTTGAAAAATGTTGATGATTTTATATGAAAGAGGAAATTTCAAACTGATTGATAAAAATTTTAAAGTCAAATTCCGACTCATTTTAAGTTTATAATCCTAAATTAAATTGTTTAAGTCGAATTTTGCTGGGCCACCTCATTTTTAATGACAGTGAAGTTCATACTAAAAAAATAAAAAAAATTACACTGTTAAATTTGGCAATTTTTTCAATTGTTGTTTATTCATACGAAAATTGGAATTTGAGGTGTTTTATAAATTTTATGCTGCCGGGTGGCTTAGAGCAACTGCAATCTTTGCATCCATAGGAATTGAATTAAATCGAGCGGTTAGATTTTCACAGAATTTTGAAGTTTCGCGATTTTAAACCAATTTTAATAATTTTTACTGCCTATCCTAAAGATGTCCACGGGTACTCCACGGATAGACCACCCAGGATTTTTGTCAATCTGATTGAATTCTGTTGAATTTTTCTATTTGTTTATGGAATAAGACACTAAGTTGGTCTTAGCTATTCGAAAAAGTAAACGAGAACCGACTTCTCTATAATTTTGGTTATTTTATTATTTTAATGTACAGATTTTGTCGCCTATAGGTGCGTTTTTTTATTAAAAAATTGTCCAGTTCGAATACTGTACTGGATAAGATTTTCTCGTTTATTCTAAATGAATTTAATTTTTTATCGATTAATATAAGACATTTAATGTTAAACTACATATTTTAATTCACTATTAGCGAAATAAAATTAAATTTAACTTTAATTTTCGATGTACTCGATGAAATCATAGTACACGAACTGGAAATTTTTTTATCGAGTACATCAAAAAATATAGTTAAATTTGATGTTGATACCCGTGGACATCTTTAAACTCGGCGGTACAAATTTTTAAAAATCGTTTAAAACAAATTCGTTTACGTAACTTAAAACGAAATCGTTCACGTAACTTCAAAATGGTGTAAAATAAATAGTAGAGTTCATCAGAATTTAATTTTCTTGATCATAGAGAATTAAAATAGCCTAAACTATCTGAAAAGATAGACCACTTCCTGGAGACATCTCTGGGATCGGCGGTACACAATTTTAAAACTCAATCAAATCAAGTAACATTTAAATTCCATAAACAAATAGAAAAGTTCATGAGAATTTAATCTGATTATCCACAAAAATTGTCGGTGGCCTAAATTAAATTAATATACATGAGTACCCGTGGACATCTCTAGGATAGGCACTTAGGCAATAATAGTTATTAAAATTTGTTTAAATTCGCGAAACTTCAAAATTTAATGAAAATCTAACCGCTCAATTTAATTTAATTCCTATGGACGCAAAGTATCAACAAAACTATAAACTACTATCTAAGAAAAAAACTTTTTCAGTTAAAATTTGTAATCAAAATGTGAACCTACCTTCGGTCCTCATGATTTTGAAAAATCTTTTACTTAATTACTCTGATTCTGGTAGATGAATCCAAAACTGAAGTCGAATTTCCCAGATGTTTAATTAAAGTTGATTTTTGTTTATACCAACTGATTTTGGCTTTGCAGCCAGGTAATGTGATATAAGAAGTTGATTCTTATTGTCTCTTTATTATGGTCAGTCTTGTAAACAAAATCAAAACTTCCTGTTTGTACCGCCACTTGCACTATTTATATCAGTTATGAATGGATGTGGAGTTACAATAATTCTTTTCAATTTTCACTTCAATATGTTTTGCAGTACGAATAACTGCTTGACTAAAATCTTTAAAACCACACAATTTATTTTTACACATTTTTTCATCGGCTGCTCAACTTACAACATCAAGGTACGGCCTGTCTCAAAATATTTAATAAAGTTCGTTTCAGCTGATATTTCGCCAGGATTTACCAAATTTCTCAGTTTTTATTTTGATCTGAGCAATTATCTGAGTTTTGCAATTGTCCAGCATTTATAATTTTATCGTAAACTTCTTGCGAAATAGTTGATACGATGTTCATAATATTATTTTTTTAATATCTCTGCGATGTGTTGAAAAATTTATAATACGAACTTATATGTTCATCCTTCGTTCGTTTAGAATACGCTTCATGCCACTATATTGGAATAATCTTCAGATCATTATGTTTTTTTACAACAGTTTTAAAAATCTCTATTCGTGGCAACATAATAACTTTTTGAAAATCTGCTGAGTAAATTACGGTCAGATAAGATCAGCATCTTGCTTATATTGTATTCTGGACAGGGATGGGCGTTTACGCGCCATGTATTATTTTCCACATCGACATGTGGACAACTCGTAGACAATTATAACTCGATAATTTAGACAATTCCTAGAGTGGCAAGACAATTCCTAGAGTCCTTAACGTGGTTGCCCAAATTTAATTTGGATCAATACGTTACGAACATTTTATTCTATTTTCAAAAGGATTGGTTGCATGTGCTGCAGGGTTGTTAAAAACTGCACTTTCTAACTGTTACATGAAGTAATGTACGATGTTCTAGTTGGGGTCCAGCACTCGCTTGTCAAATAAGACGTATTCTACGTCAAAATAAATTGTATTCATTCATATGCTTATGCCTTTTTTGTATAGATTACATTTACTATAAATTCTTTAGTTAACTCCTATAAAATTTGGTAAAAGTTAGAAATCTTTTATTAAATGATGGAAAACTGGTAAATTTAGAATTATTTATTCACAGTATTTCAACACAAGCCAAATTCAATAAAAAATGGCTACATTTATCTAGAGTCTCAATCGAACGCCCAATTCTCTTCAGTACCTTAATTTTATGTATAGTAACTCAATTATCTGAAGGTTCTCAATTGTGATTCAGTTAATTCATGTCAATAGAAAGTGACAATAATAATGAAATAATAACTGAGCGATAATTGAGCAATTTTTAAACTTTAAATAACCCGATTTTTTTTTCTTTTACGGAGCAAAGCGACAGAAGCTCAGCGTACCGATCATAATATTTAATGATATTATGAATAGCTAATTATGTAAAAAAAAATTATTATTCATTCAGTAACAAGATGTTTTTTTCTATAGTAAAGTTTTGTGCACAATTTATAAAATTATTGAACAGAAATATGATTTTTTGAGGTTTAATAAGTATTAATTGGAACATTTAAATGAAATTTGTTAATAAGTTACACTATAACTAGATTTTATTGACATGACCGAAGTTGCTAAATGACTATGAAAACATCAAATTTAACGGATAATTGAGCTTTTTACTGTACTCAATATTTAACAGGTCTCTTGGATATTTTTCTTTAAGTAAAATTACTAAACTTTCATTCAGATTCAATTATTTAAGTTAAGCTTTTTAGATACTACTACAAAATAGTAATATAAATAATCTGAGAGTTTTCAATAAAGAACCAAAAAATTAAAAGATTTTATAATATTTTACAACTCATAAAGCATTGGTTAACTATTAATATCAATTTTTTAATAAATCGTTAAAAGCTTCTAATTTGGCAATATTATACATATATTTAGAAATGATCAAAGCTCAATTGCTACATTTCAGAAAGCTTTTAGCTGTAAATATTAGTTTTAGTAGATGCCTTTCAGACTTCCAGACGAAATAAAACCATACTAATGAAGGTTACTAAAATTAAAAGCATTTGGCCCAATTAAAATGGTTTTAGAGACAAAAGCTTTTTTTTAAAACTTCAAATACAATATTCCTGATGGATATAACCAATTCGATACATTTGCAAAAATAGTTATAGGCCAACAATTTGCAGCTGTGGGGTTCGAGTCACATTTTCCACAATGACGTGTTTTGTGGCTAATTCGTCTGCTTCATACGACTCTAAAGACGCCAGAAATTGGCAAAAGAATGTTGAAGAATGGAATATGCGTTAATGGAACCATTTCGGCTCCAAAGTCACACCGGAAGTAGTGTAGAATCTCATGGGGGGCATTAAACAACATGTGTATGATTTTAAATTTACTTCAGTTCGAACGTTTAGTTGCACTAACAATCTATAATTTAAACTATTTTTTGTTTTATTTCAACATATATTTCCAATAAGTTAAAGATGGCATGTCACCGATTTAATTTTAAACATTTTTTAATTTCTTTCTATACAGCTTAATTGAATCACCCTTTTAATCAATGACTAACAGGCACATTTTAAACTGCTAAAAAAACGTAAGTTGAAGATATTATTTTAATTGTCGATTGATGTTGACAAAAATCATTGCCAAGTAATCTACGTGATTAATTTGACTAATTTGACGTCTCGAGAATCGTGTAGATTACATGTTGTAATCTGCCTCGCCCGTTCCTGATTCTTGATTCGTTGCCTCTTCCAATATCTTTATTCCAATGATTTACAATATGTACAGTCGTCAGACATTGTTCGTTGTCGTGCTCATCGTATGCAATCTAAATTCTTTGTATTTCTCACATTCCTCATGCCCTATGGTTAGCAACGGATATATTTAAATTACGAACGACTTTACGATACTTCTCAAATGAGCAGGTTAAATCTTGGTTGTTCTTTATATAATTTTCGTGCAATATTTAATGTTACAATTAAATGCTAATATGTGCTATATGTGATAGGTGTATCATCAATTTTATTATACGCGGGCTTTTTCTCTTTATAATCTTTTCGGGCTTCAACTGAGTTAGTGTATCTATAATGCTTCTCTTACCGTGCTTTACTTCACTGGTTGAGATGATGTGTGATATAACAGGACCGGTTTCCTGTCTGCTCATCCTAACTATTTAACATCCAGAATGACTCATTTAACGCCTTCGACGATCTTAAGATACATTTTGCACGCACACGGTGGTTGATGGGGATGTTTTACTCTTTGTTTTATTTTTTTTGTTGATATTCTGTGTTTCATTCGTGTCATACTTTTTTCTTTTTCTTACTGTCCCTCTCTTCGTATACCTTACTTCTGCTTTTTCTGGATTATTCGAATTCAAATTTTTGGTCTCAAACCCCTAAATTGTCCAACCCCATCAACATATCATTTTCGGTCATCTTAATGCTAGTTTCCTGACTAGTGTTCACGCCTGACGGAAAATATTGTAAATGCTCGTCGCAGCACAAAATGAAACACATTAAATTAATAATTAATTTCGTCATGTTGGTATGTATGTATATCATCGTAATTGTTTATCGGGTTTTTTGTGCTTGCGATGATCATTTTTTCTGTTAAGTTTATCATTCCATGTTCGACTGTCATACATTCATTTTGTATAAATATAATCTTTAAAATAAAACAAATTGGAATATTGTGTGTTCAATTATAATAAAATATAAAATTATATATTAAATAATAAATAAAAATAAAAATAATAAAACTTCAAATTATATATATTATTAAACCAACGTCGTGAATTGTTTTATTTATAAAAAATCAACAATCATCGGACAGTGAAAATTTCATTTATTGGAATCATATTTTTGTTTTCATTTTGGTCCTTCGAGCCGGATGTTGAAAAAGCCATTTTTGAAACGGTGTGGGTAAAACAGTTACTTGTAATTCAAGTTCGTTACTACGAAACACGTAACCTAAAAACGTTCACCGCATGTTTTCAACATCTTAAAATTATACATCGATAAATTTGTTATTGTGAAATACGTAACCCGAGAGCGATTACCGCATGGTTTCAACATCTTTAAATCATTCATTCAACAAAAATTCAATTTATTTTATCGAAATTTGTCGAACTCTTCGCATAAGTGACGTCGTCATAAATAATCCATCGGAGTGCAGTGTGTTATTTTAATTCATCATCTGAAAGTACATTATCGGAGTTAATCGCATTTAAGTCGCAGAATTCATTCAAATTATACAGCACGTGAATCATCATCGAATCATTAAGTATCTTCGGCAGAATAACGTTTGGGTTCCTGCATAAAAGTCATTTTTCGAGACACATTTTTGATTCGTACCACGTGGAATTGGTTTCAATTGTGTGGACGAATATAGATTGTACAATTCTATGGAAAACATAAATCTAAGTAATCTATTGTTTTAATTAATTAAGTATTATATAGTTAAATAATTTGTGTACGAATTGAATTGTTATCAATTGTTGTTAATTGTTTGATTTAATTTAAATTGGCGCGGTAATTTTCGTGTAAGATTAGTTCGGTTTTTGTAATCTATACGCTTCCAACATGTCACCTGATGAGGCAACCAGGGACAGCCTAGATTTATTAAAAAAGCAGCGAGCAGCCTTCAAGGGTCAATTGACTTACTTCAAAAACCAATACGCTTCTGCGTCCACCTTGGGTATGTATGAATCGCTCCTACGTCGGATACAATTAGTCTATGATAAATATAGTTTAGTACAGTTAAAAATAGAATCAATAGATGATACTACAGTGACTGACCGTGACGGTTTTGAGGACGATTACGGCAAATTGGAATCCATGGTCTTAAACAAAATTCACGATCTAAAGAGAGTTGATGAATCAACCACTTCTCCCTCATTTCAAAATAATTCACTACATGAAACGTCGGCTGTGAATAATAGTTCAATGGGAATTCGTTTACCCGAGTTAAAACTTCCTTCGTTTAGTGGTGTAGATTCTGACTGGCTGTCGTTTAGAGATATTTTTGTAGATTTGATTCATAGCAAACCCATTGACTCAACAGTGAAATTTGTATATTTGATTTCACATATTCGCTCTGGGTCCGCTTATAATTTGATCGAGAATCTTCCAGTTACTGCAGAGAATTATGAGACTGCATGGAAGTCCATATGCGATCCATATAATAATGAAATATCAATTCAAAGCATACATATGAGTGAAATTTACGATGTCAAGGTTCCCCAAGAAAATTCGCCGAAATCATTACAATTGTATATTGACCACGTTGTGAAACATTATAATTCGTTGAAATCTTTAAAGGTAAATATTCATGAATTAATGTTAATGTTGACACATCACTTAACTCATCGATTAGATAATCTTTCTAGAGCGGAAGTAATTAAAAATTCGAAATCCAATAGTATACTTCCCTTCGCAGACTTAATACAAATTTTAAGAAATCGCGTACATCTTCTGCAAGCTTTACAGTCTAACACTTCGCAACAACCATCACGGCAATATAGAGACCCAAGAAAGTTTACTTCGACTTATAACAAATCGTCTACGTTGATGACCAATTCGAAGAGTTGCAGTTATTGTGCGGGGACTCATTCAATAATTCATTGTCCATCGTTTAATGATGAGAAGCTCTCGCCGCAGATGCGATTTCAATTCATTCGTGATCATAAATTATGTACTAATTGTCTTATTTTAAGACACAATGTGCGTGACTGTACTAAACCACCATGTACAATATGTTCATTGAAGCATAATATAAGGCTTCATTTTCAGAGTTATAAAAAATTTAACTCACAAAGTTGTTCGTCGGCTAGTGGACATACTACAAATAATAAAACTCTACCAACTTCACCCTCACAACCGACTTCAACTAATAATCATGTGAATCCGCCAAATACAAGTTGTTTATCGTCAAGTCTCTCTTCACATACCAGGCCCATTAACACAGATTCGAATTCTGACAAAGGAACGAGCTTGTTAGCAATGCAAAAAGCAGTTATGATTGGCACAGCTCTCGTAACTGCAACTGCCTCAAATGGTAATCAATTAGTGTGTAGAACTCTACTTGATAGTGAATCGCACATGAACTTCGTTTCAAATGAAACATGTAACCGTTTAGGAGTAAAACGGCATCCAACCTTCAAAACTATTTCGGGTATTGGTGGTAAGGAATCTTCAATTAAACACAAGGTTTTTCTAACAATAACATCGCGAGTATCTAGTTATACCATAGATTTAAAATTTTACGTAATTCCGAAAATTACAAACGAAGTACCTTCGATACATTTAGACTTCGAATTGACATCCGTTCCCGTCGAAATCAAGTTAGCTGATCCATATTTTAATGTACATTTAAATAGTTGTCTCTGTCTATTAAATGGTTAGTTTTGAAAGTTGCAAACCCTTCTGTTGTATTTAACTTAGTATACTCCATATTTTCTCTTTCATATTTTCCGGATCCTAATTGGAAAAACTAAAGCTGGAAATATTTAAGGCAGAACCGGTATTAATGTTTTTCACCAGCTCTTCTGAAGCCCCAACACATTTTATGTGGGAAGCTTTCACACATGATCCATATCGATTGAATCGAACTGGTTGTCAATGTTTGATACTCTATGGACCAAATAAAACGTACGTTATTTACTGGGTAAACGTTGTAAACCGGGTACGTTAAAACTGGGTCAAAAGGCTGCTATAGTTTGGTAATTCTATTGGTGCCGATACCAATTCAGTAAACGTTGTTGGTGAAATATAATTCTGCAGTTTACTAGAGGGATCATGAACACGCTGCGTTTTTGGTACTATTAAAATTATTGGTTGAAGAACAACCTATTTTGTTGCTAATGTTTTGTTCGTAGTTTTTACTGGCGTCAATTCAATTCGATCAAGATTGGTGAAGAGGTATCTTTTCGCAAGACATCAGCGGTTTCATTCACATTGTGTTTTATGTATAATTATAATTTGCTGTCGATGTTTTTATCGTATGCTCCTTTTGATAGTTCACTTCTGGGTCTTTATCGGATTCATTGCCGCTTGGGAAAAATTTAGGGTTGATGGATTCAATATTGATTTTAATTTTTGTTTTTTTTCGAAATTTATTTTTTTACTCGGTAATTTATTTTTTTTCGCCAGTATCATTAACATTTGTGTACTTCTTAGTAACATTTTCCGTGAAACTATAAAAAATAGATCTTTAAAAGAAAGACAAGATTACTATGTTAATTATGAGATACGCAATTTGTCCTTATTGTTTTTTAGGCATGTTCTAATTGAGATACCACTTTTCTGTTAATTTCAAAAGGTATCTTTTGCTATGAGCTATCGAAAGCTGTAAAAAACAAAAAATTGATTTTAATATAACCGCTTTCTTGTTTAGCAAGGCAGATGTAGTTCCATAATTAAAATTCGATCTCTAACATTCAAATTATGATAAGCGTCATTTTAAAATTGGACCATTACGATTGCAAGTGAGAAGACGTCGAATAATTTGGTGAAGAACTATTTACGCTATAAGAACGCTCGTATATTATGATCCGATGAAGCATCCAATCAGTGGTGTAGGCGAAGCTACGGTATCTTTTTATATAACTTTTTATAATATGTAAAACTATTATATGATATAAACATTCAAGTGTAAATATAAAAATTTAATCATGTTGAAAAAAAATTAGGGCGTTACTTTTATTGCATGGACATGGGTTTTTGGAATAACTGGATCATTTTTCAATCTGTATATTGTTGTTGACTTATTTTTGTCATCAAAATTCAAATCACTACATATATTTATTTAGTTAGTTTTAATTATTTTTACAGCATTCGGTATTATGAAATAAAATCAACGCTCTAATTTTTATATTTATATAATGTTATTTAACTAACTTTCATGTCATAATTCTTATTTGCAATTAAGGTCAGTTTTTAGTTTTAGTAAAAATTGACCCAAAACTATTGATTACAAACTGCACACATTAAATCGATTAAATTTAACGCATTTTCCAGAGTCAGCGGGTGATGTGTTCTACGTCTTAAATATATTCACTAATTGGAGATATTATACATATAAGATAAGACCTTAAAGTAAAACTTAAAGAATTTGTGTGGAAAGTTTTAAAATGGAATCCTACAAATAAATTATTTTCTACAAGGCTTTGAGGTATTGCTAAACTGAGTAGAACTGAGGCATTCCCTAACCAATTATGCTAAATTCGATTTGTTTGATAGAAATTGAATTTTGACAAAATTTCCAAATTCAATGATCGACATCTCTATAAAAAATTCTGAATTTCACACTTAAAACTTCTACAAATATTAAATTATTCAAATTTAGTACTTTAAAGAGATTCTGAATTTCAACCTGGAAATAAATAAATTAAAAAAAATAAAATTAAGAAATTATGAAATTAGGCGTTAAAGAGTTTAGAAATTTATGAAATTAGTAAAGTAATTCGCAATATAATTAGCAATGTTTCCCTTATAAATAAAATAAATAAGTTTATAAGAATTATGGAGTATACAGAATAACTATTTCAATTTAAAATCAGTAATTAAGATTAGCGAATAAATTAAACTGAAAAAATATTATCTTATATAAACGAAACACTGTCGTGCGATATAAAAATGAAATTCATCAACGCCGCAGCATCAAAATCAAACTAATAAAACATAAACAAAAATACTGAACGACATGTGAAAGGAGGGTATTTTAATTTAACATTATCTGTATATTATTATCTAACTATATAACTATACATACATTGTATAATCCAGTGCGAGAAATAACAAGGAAAAAATTAAAGAAAATTAATAAAGCTGCGCGCTGGCATATGCTCGTACATACATTACATATATATATATATATGTACCTACATAAGAAAACGGAGGAGAAAATTTCAAGAATCAAAATACACGATTTTTAACGTTCAATAATAAATAAATAATTTATGCCTTCACATTATAATATGAGATGCTCTTTTGTACTTACCTTTTGTGTAATATAATTAATCTTGTTTGTACAATTGGAATTGCTTGTTAATTTACATTTGAGTTTTTCTCACATACTTACTTATACGAGTATATATGAGAAGAGCTACTTGCCTCGTATATATACATGTATATATGTTTGTACATTATGTATAGTTATGTTCCATTTTTGCGCTTCTTTATTTTATTGTTGTGGCTTGTTTTGAAGTAATGTTATATATATATATATATAATATATATATATATATATAGAAAATTTAATTAGCCAATTAACACAAAGCCAAATATAAAATTTAATTAAAACACAAAAACCAAACTGAAATGAAAATTTTTTGGTGGATGTGTGGATGAAGACTGATGATGAATAATATATGAAAAGGCGATCACTTTTGTTTGAATTAAAATGAAATTCTTGGATTTTTTTTTTTTTTTGATTTTATTACAATTTTAAATGCAGTCATCCCACCCATAAACACTTTAAGCTGGAAATCATTGCAGTTGTACAATAATCATTAATTGGATGTGCACATTTTATTTATTTATTTTTTTTTTTAATTTTATGATGTGTTTGGATTATGGTGTGTTAACAAATTGCAACAAAAACAATAAAGCTACCAAACATAAAATTGGAAAATAACATGATTTTGTGGCGTTCGTATACATAAATTTGAAAAACGTTTACATTTTAAAAATTAGTTACTAATTAAAATTAAATTAAACGTTTGTTTTTTCTTTTGTCTTGTCGTTCTGTTTAAATTCATCATTATTTAACCAAACTAATTATTGATTTTGTTCTGGTCGTAATCATTTCGTCTTTTTATTTTAATGATTTTTAAAAATTGATTTATTGTACTGCATAATTTTTATAGGTGTGTGAATACCGTGTACGATTTAATGGGAATGGAACACGTGTGCCATTCATCAAATGTCGTTTCATAAACCGTGCTGATGTTAAAATTAATTAAAGTTTAGTAAATGTTAAATGGCTGCATTTTATTTCGTAAACATAATTGATCTGTATGGTTTGACATTAGTCTTATATATCCGGTATATAAAAGAATTGAAAATTTATCCTTCGCCAAAATTGCTCCCCTTTGAACGAATGATACGCGCAAACATGAAAAATTGTAAAGCACTGGTAGAAGACAATTTTTCGTGTGGTTTACCGTGTGAGTCATTCAAAATTACGACTAAAATTTGGAATTGGGAAATTTTTTTTTTTTTTTGAATATTATATGCTGTAATTAGAAAAGTTTTATTTATCTCCCGTATTACGATAATTGATTAAACTATGTGACATGAATTGTAAAGGATGTAACGTGAAATATGATTTCTCAGTTAATATAGAACTATTTAAGTAAGTGGCTCTGATTTAAAATCACAAATATTTTCAAGCATTCTTTTCAATTTAAAATATTGTTAACATCACTTATCAGCATGGAATATATTATTTAGGTATATACATACTTAGAAATTTTCTGGTCATATCATCATAATATGAAAGTCATCTTATCACACCTTCACCTTTTTCTAATCACTCAACAAAGAATTCTTTTATAAAATATTAATTAAACCAAAGATGATTTGATATGAAATATTTTCAGTCATGCCTCTCACCTTTTGACACCACATACATACATAAAATTGTATACATTTTTGGACATTAAACTATCGTATACATATTATATATATAGTAAAGGGTTAAAACTACATACATATAGCTTAGTTATTTTTATGTTCTATTATTTAATGATAAAACTGATTGCATTATCTGTGTCATAAGATTTTTTTTACCTTTTTGTTTATACAATATATGTATGTACATAAAATAGAGTTTAGTATAAGGTTAAACGTACACTGATTTTAGTTTATGTTCTGTTACATAAAACAAAAACAAAATTCTATCGAAATGTTATATTAGAAATTCATCGATGGGTTTTTACCATGCTACTTTATAATAAAAAAAAGATTATTTTGCTAAGATAAGACCGAGAATACATTTATTTCAAATAATTCTTTTCGTTTGCGATTTGTAATTATTTTAATTTTAAATATATTAAATGTATGCATATGTACGTACATTTTGAGAATAATTTCATTCAATCTGTACGGTGTGTGTGTGTGCGTGTGTGATGAGTTAGGTCAAAAGATATTTCATATGGTGATACCACATACCAAGTTATAGGTATGTATATATACGTTATAGAAGAACAGATGAAAATTTTAATGTGCGAGGTGAAATTATTTAAAAAATCATCGTAGTATCAAAATTATATAAATTTAAACAATTGGGACTATATACGGTAGTTTTAATATACACTCATATATAAATAATATTAAACGAGGACTAGCAATTTTATATGGCACTTAAATATTTTTATATATCCCCGCTTAATTGAGCTCCATTTAATTTTATGGCCGCGTGTTTAATTGGACTCTTAAAATGTTTCGGACTAATTTAAATAAAAGTACCGACAATCGCAGTTGTTTTCTTTTTTGGCGAATAATTCACTAATTTCAAACCAATGTAATATGTATACTGCGGTGTATACATAAAATATATATTAAGATCGTTGTGTCTTTATCTTCGTCATCTTGGAAATCCAACACCAAATTACATATCTATATAGGAATAAAAAAATGATGAAAACAAAGATAACCTCTCAATTCCATTCCAGCATTAATAGTCATTTATATAAAGCAAATTGCTTATTAATTCATATTTATATATATTCCATTTTTTTTAATACACAAAACTCCCATCAATTTCTTAAGATTTGAAACAAAACGATAAGAAGAAGAGCGCGCAGCAAAGAACTAAAAAACCAAACCATAAAAAAAAATTACTTCTAAACAATTTCATCAAACACTTTAAAAACAACTTAAGCTATACGTACCTATATAAATAAAGTGAGAAATATACACAAATTTTAATGCCGTGTCTGCCACTGATCGCAACATTGATTCAACGTATTACATAAATCTAATAACTCATTAACATCAATGGTGTTAAGATTTGGTATACATACAAGTATAAAAATTTCGGTTTTCGAAAAAAAAACAAATCATCATCTTTAGTCAATTTATAACAATTTTTAATATTTAATTTTTTTTTTTTTGGATATCTCTTCTGTATCTAAGGTTATAGTTATTATATGTATATTCTTTAAAGAAAAACAATTAAAATAACATCATCTATTTCAGAATATTATATTTATACATTTTAGTTTTTTTTTTGTCTAATAGTAATAATAATAATAACGAAATAATAATAAATTATTATTATTTTTTGTTAAACATAAGAAGAAACCTTAAAATTCCTGGATTGATTTGAAATAAAAATTAAAAGTGCAGTACATTGAACTTCAATTGAATGTTTTAAGAACCAAAAAAAAAATGATTTTTGAGATGGAAAGTATATATACATATATAAAAGTAATGGGTTTTGTAAGGTGGAGAACCGGTTGTTTTGTTGAATATATTCGTCCAACTGTTACTGACTAAACGCGAAATATACTAAATCGATGCATAGATTTTTTTCGACCATCAAAAATAATAATTATCGATTTAAAATAAATATTATAATTATTGTGAGCTTTCGATGTCCATTCAATACCATTACAAATAAAATAAAGTCGAATAATTCCTTATAACACAAAAAGTCCATAAAATAAACAACAATTTTAAAAAATATAAATTAAAAAATTTAAAAATTCAACAAATTTTATGATTTTGTTTATTTAATGTACAAGATACGTTAGTGGCGTTCGACTTTATAAAAATTGAACTATTTTTGTAATTTGTTAATTTTAATTACATATTCTTTTAAACCAGACCTTTTAAGTTTTTTTATCTAAACTTAAAATAAAATTAACAAGAACCAGGAGATCAATGTATTTACTAACCAATTATCACTTGCCTTAATTACATTGAAATTATAGTTAAAAATTGAATCTGCTCGTTGAATAATGCACTTGATAAATTTTGTGACAGCATGTCTTGATTGTAAATGATTCAAACAACATTATTGGAGATTGTGCTTATTATATTGGACGTTCTTTTCATTTGTTTGTCTAATTCATAAAATTTGTGGAAAGTTTTATTATTTTTTTTAACCAATTGAAAAGCATCACTATTGCTGGCATAGTAAAAAATCGGCGAGTTTGCGTAGGACGTGTTACAGTGCATAGCGAAGCAATACATCAAAATAACTTCTCTTAGCACTGCCAAATGTAAATAAACATTTGTTGTAAAATGAAAAACTATAGAAAAATTTTAAACACATTTTAGAATTCCACTAACATGTCGAGTTATTTTAAAATCGCCGAATTTTGAAAATAATAAAACTTTTATATTTTAATTTATTAAATTTTGAGGAAAAGTAAAATGTTGATCTTAAATTTTAGGAACTTTGGGAATAAAATTTTAGTTTATCTAACATGTGAAACTGAATTTTACAATTCTGAGTTAATAAAAATTATTGAATTTTGGTAATTGTACATAATTATGTATACACTTTTGAAAATTCGATTTTAAAAATTCCAATTCATTTGACTAAAAATCAGAATTTTGAAAATAATAAATCTTTTTAAATTTCAAATTTGGTATGTTTATACATTTTTTCTATAAATTTATTTTATTTCGATAAATTGGTATAAACTATAAATGAATTTTAAAGTTTGAACCCGATATTTTGGATAATTTTTAGAATTTTAGGAATAAAATTTGGGTTTATTGAATTTTTGAACATTTGAAACTGAATTTTACAGTTCTTAATTTTAATTTTTTGTTGAAATATGGAAATTTTTGCCTTTTTACAAAATTTATAAATTTTGGCGTCGGTTGTTAATTTTTATTTAAAATATTTTTTTATTTTGTTTAGGAGCTTATACAGAAGTTTATCAATTAAAAATTTGTAATTCTGATCTTAAAATTTCAATTCAGTCCAATCAAATTTAGAATTGTAAAACTAATAATTTCTCGTAGTTTGGAGTTAAGCGACATATGAATATCAATGTAATATAGTTTAAAACCTCCCTATAGACCAGAGATTAAGGACCCCCTCGCAGTTATCCCAGGATTTCATCCCAGGAATTTTTAAAAACACATCTGAAAGTACGAGCGTTACACAAGCGTAAATAATCCATCCCAGACTTTTTAAAAATACATATAAAATTTGAATAATTGTTTCATCCCAGGATTTTTTCCTTTTATACTATCCCAGACTTTTTCGACTACAAAAAAATATCCAGTTGGTACCAAAATACTCATCCCAGACTTTTTTAATATGGAAAATTAATTTGATGGATAATAAATTTGTATGTGCAAATCTTTTAAAGGATGGCTATTTTCTCTTTGCGATTAGATTAAGGACCCTGTAAGCATCCATTACGCCAGCTTTAATAAGTTTGTGCTGGGTGGAATTTCCGCAATATAAATAAATGTGGCGCCTTTGCCAAATTTTCAAAGTAAAGCAAAATCGAAAAAAATCGTACGGCCAAGCTTTTATAGGGTCGTTTTTTTTCTTATGTGGATTGAGTTTGGGACCTTGTACGCCACCAATGTGCCAGCATTGATGCTTTGTTGACCGTTGGAACTTCCGCAATATAAATAGATGCGGTGCTTTATTGCCAAATTTCCAAAGCCAACACCAGTGAATTAATGCAATAATTTAATGAAACCGAATAAAACGTGTAAGGAGCGGATTAAAAACGCCAAAAATGGTATTTTCTGTTAACAATGCGCAAAACCAATACGACTGCACTAAATTGGAAGGACTATAGCATAATGTGCCAAGTTTAAACCAAATCGAAAAACATAAGTTTTTTCCCGCTTATTAAGTTTATTAACGCTTGCACAGTGATGGCCAACAAGGTCCCAAACTCAATTGATATGAAAAAAAGCCGACCCTACAAAAGCTTAGCCATTGGATTTTTTTTCGATTTTACTTTACTTTGAAAAGTTTGAAAAACATTTTGCAGCTTGAAAAAGTTAAAACTAAACCTAAAACTATCCTTATTCTAGCTTATCTATTGACCAATGGGTAAAAGTTATAAGATTCTTGAATGTACGTTTTGGATCAAAAACTAAACCTATTAACAAAAATCTGAAGGCCACAAAAAAAAAAAATTGCGGCAAAAATGCTAATTTCATAGCCTTCTGGAGGACCTGTACTGAATTTTGGGATAATTAACTTTAATTATGAATGTGGAATGAACATAAAAAAAGTTTTGAAGTTTACAACGTATGTCAATGGGATTTATTAATAGTAAAGCGATAACATTGCTACATATATAAAGATAAAATAATATTTTTGTTTTTTAGGAATGTCTATATATAAAATTGGCCTGACTTATTAGTGCTCCACCTTGGGACACCCATTTTATTTGTAACGATATGGCAAGATTTATCTATTTTAACAAAAAACCATTGTTGCAACTCTTATCTATGTCAAAAAATTTGAATTTTCAGAGCATTTGTAATAAAAAAAAATTATTCTGGCTAGCTGGTGACAAGTTTTTTATGACAGTTAATTTTGGAACTAATGTGATTTTTAAAATAAGTCAATTTCACTCCAATTTATTCTAAAATCGATCAATGGGAAGAAAAATATCGAATCAGAGCACAAAATTATCTGGAAAAAATTCATCGTCAACACAAATGGTGGAATTCGGATAAAAATAGCATTATAGTTAAAATATTAAATCAAGAGATGGGTGACGATTTTCTGTTGGAAATGGTATACTGTTACAATCACTACCAACAAATAGTAGATTGGGAGCTTTTATATTGCTATATAATGCTTAATTCAGAGTGATGATTATTTTCTACTATTGCCTCGACCATTCCAACAATATTCATTGATAAAAATTGTCAAAGAAACATACAATTTTTTTTTTAATTAGACGGCAGATCCTTAAGTATTCCCATGGTAAATTGACGGCCATTTAGTTTAATTTATAGACATAGTGGCAAATAATGATGGCAGTGTGATACCCAAAACTCGCCAAACTTCTTTCACTTTTCAATTAAATTAATTTATAGCCTATATATAGATGGATTAAGACATTTTTTAATAATATTTTGGTATAGGTGCTTTTATCTTCCAACCGTATATTTAATGGCCGTTACACAAACAACGAAATATTTTTTTCATATATTTTTGTTGCTGGCCAAATATTTTTCTAATGACAAATTAACATATTTCAAAATATCACAACTAATTTATCATAAGAATATATTAAAAGAAATATTTTAGAAACATGTATATTATGTAGGTATGTGTATATATGACAATTCGTTTGAAGACAAATTTTCCAACTAATTTATCATTTTCAAAAGAAAATATTTTTTTTAAAACACAAAATATATAGAAAAGAACATTACTTCAGCATTTTGCAATACATCATAAAAATGTTTTTTTTTTTTTAATTTCCTCCTATATTTTTCCATCGTACTAGAACATATAGCGCAACCTCTTGATGTCACAATTAATCACTTCTCTTTATATATAAATATTTTGTGTATATAGGCATGCACCTCTAGACACCGCGTGAAATCACATAATATTAATGCTTAAAGGGTTATTATTGATTTCGACAAAAACAAAACAGAATTTATATATAAACATAAACCAAGAATTATGTTTTTTATGTTCCAACATTTTCGTATATATGTTTATTCGTTTTTATACCACTCAACCGTGTTGTTGTTGGACAATTTTTTAACGCCTTTGGATTGAAATTATTTTTTTTTTGTATACATGTTTGGTGCGCTGTGTCGTAAGTTTCATGTAACATAAAAATGTTTAAATGTTAAAAAAATTCTGTCCTTTCTGTCAAAATAAAATGCAGTTTAGTGGATGTATACAGTCGACGAAAGATTTATATTAGGGGCGCATGTAACTTTCATATAATTATGTAAATAAAATATTGAAACATATTCATTTATAATTTAGTTATGTCTGTATAATATACAACGCGGCGAAATAAGAACTTACATAAAAAACAAAGAACGTTAAGTCCACATATAGAAGAAACTAAATGAACTTTTAATAATGCTTTTTGTTTTCAAAACTTTGTACTAGACTAAAAATATAAACAATCCCCAAAAAAAATAAAAAACTGTTGTATCTTCTTGAATTTTTTGTTTTGTCTTAAGGAAATAAAAAGAACAAACAATAACATTATATAAAACAAAATAACTTCAAACCAATTATCTAAGATACACCAGCAAAAACAACAACAACAATAACAACAATAAAAAAAATTGATGTTCTTTAAAAGTCAAAGTGTTTAATAATGTCTTGAGCAATTATTTTTAAAAGAAAAGAGTTAATCAATCATTTTTTTTGTTGTTTATTGTGTGCTTCATGTTTGTTGTTTCGGTTTTTCGTGTTGTGCTTCGTTTGTTGTTGTTGTGAGTTTTCGGATTTTCATTTCTGGTACATTAATCAAAACGGTTCATTTAATAACTTGATACTTTTTATTGGTCGATGAGAATTTGTATTTTTGTTATAAACAATCCTCGTGTATATTATTATTATTATTGCCTGCCTTGACAGTGTACGGGTTGTTGAAAGAAATCGGTTGACGTTTTGAGTTTGAAATTGAATGACCGACAAATGATTATGAATGAAAATGTTTTTTTTTTTTTTTTGATGAATGATGTACGACAGGTGATTTTTTATATTTGAGTTGGATGATATTTTTAAAACATTCATTTTCGGTGATATTCTGTGATTATTATTTGAACTTGATTTGCATGTAGAAATTTTATTACAAGAGAACAATTTAAAACCATTAATATAAACTGTGCAAATACTAATTCCTATACAGTTACTATAAATTTCCAAAATTAAAAATACCTACAGACGTCATTTGCACAAAATATTAAAGCCTAACGTGATTAATTTGTAAGCTACATAGCATGGGAAAACCTGGGGTTGTCAAACCTATTTAGATAATGATAATATATTCACGTGAAGTCTGTTTTAAAATTACAAAAACAAAAATTAGGACAAATTAAGGTAAAATTGCACGGTTGTACGAGCAAAAGAGAAGCTTTACTGATTTTATCAAATAAATTTTAATTCAAGTAAAATCTGTAAAACATTGGATCAATTAATGGCAACAAATCTATAAGGTCATTTTTCTTAGAATGACATATTTTGATAGGCTCGTTGTGGCATACAGTTGCTGTATTTCAAATTAGTTACATCACATTTTTGTGTATTAAGGTGTGAAATGGTAGATTATCATCACGAGAATTCGTCTATTGAATATCTGAATCCCTTTATATTGTGCCAGATACATTTATTCCCTTCTTAATCACTTTTCCGCCAGGCGAATTTTTGTTTATTTGCATGTGAAAATTTTTAAAAATCATCTTTGACCATGTCTACTACTTCAAATAGTTCACGAGCAGTTAATTGCACGATTCGGATCGATGAATTGGTTGAAATCACTCGATATGCTCGAACGCATTATCAAAAAATGTACTATGAGAAAGAACAATTGCAATTGCGGCCAAACATTTGAAAGAAGTAATCTTTTAAAAATAAATGGCAAGTAATGTTTTTTCAAATGATAATAAAATGATGTGAGTTTGTGACTTTGGCACAAAAATAGTTCCATTAACGTATCCACCATTCATCTTCAACACCCTTTTCACTATAGCCTAATATTTTTCGTTAGGTAAAATTACGTCTAGACGAATTAGCGGCAAAATACGTCATTATAAAAAATGTGACAAAAACCTGACTCCACCTACTGCAAATTGCTAACCAAATCATACATTTTTTTGGCATCCACTAAATTTTTAGGAACATTTTAACGATTTGGCTTCTTAATAACTCGGTAGGCCTAATAGCCTTCCAAAGCTGGAATTCATTTTACAATGGGGCGGGGTTCACCGGATTATTTTTAATGAAAGTTATAACCTTTTTGTAAATATTTCTATCAGTTTTGTGCCATGCTTCTGATTTTTGTGAGACATTTTTTCTACCGTGCCACCGTTATAAAAAGGATTCCACTCTATATAACGCTATATCGTTGTTTTTAGTAACTTTAATGATTTTGTAATGGATAACCATGAAACTGAAATAAATGCATGGTAATTGAGCACAATCAGTTTTCAATTTCGTCTTTTTGAAAAGAGAGTCGACACGTCAATGTAGAAAATAATAGACGACGCGTAAACGCTCATCCCTGCTTAGCAGGCTTAACCGTATGGTCTTCTTTGAAGGCCATTCTAGCGGCTTGGATATTGAAATATCTCCCAATCGACAAAACCGTTTAGAGTACAAATATACTTCTTTCCGAGTCAGCTTAGATGCTGATCATCTCAAGGCTGCACTTAATTCTAAACTGTGGCCACCTGGGCTTTTGTCAAAAAGCTCGAATAGAGACAGCAACGCCAACATTTTTGTAAACTTATCACAACCAACAATCTGCTATACCCAGCACTATCCAGCCCTTAATAACATCATTTATCCTTCACAAGCGATACGGAAATATTTAAAGTGACAATAAATTTCTTGTTAATGATGTTAACTACAAATCTATGGAAATAGTTTTTGATTCTATAATGAAATTAATTCTAGAACATCCGGGCATCATACTCAAAGTACCTGTAATTTCAAAAAAAATAAAAAACTGGACTACAGCAGTACTTAGAAACCTGCATTCCATTGTAGCGGAAAAACTGATATTCATCCTCCTTGATTTGACGATCATCTGATAAATCTGAAGAACCATAAATCTACCATAAAAGCGCCTCTTGCCTGTGTGGATGTATACAACGAACATTATAACCAACCCAAAACAAATTTGGAAATACTTTACATCCAAACGAGTAATTGATGGTTATCCAACTAATATGTATTTGACGATATTAAGATTTCAGATCCCAAAAAATTGCCAGAAAAATCATCCATTTCAATCGTACCAAAATTATTCGAACTGGTTGTATGTAACAGCTTTAAAGGAATCCTAACCCAACATATATCATTCGATCAGCATATAGAATTTCAATATTAATACCTGTACGCTTTTTTTTCTTGTCCACAAGAGTTTAGGTTCTATTTGCTCGACTGACCCCGATGCTGTATTAAACATCATAAACATAACGAATAACATAATAGTTTGTAAAACCTTACTACGGACGATTTGAGATCACGCTGAAACTTTTCGGTATTTCCCTTTTCTAAAAATTTTTCGGTAATTGTGCTGCAGCTTTATCCTTTCAGGCATGTTAATATTTCTGTGAAGTGTCTGTTCTAGTATAGTATGATGATATACGCTGGAACACTTTTATTATGATTTTTCATATTCGTTAGTTTTTCTTGTGTAATTTTTTGGGAAGGTATGTATTTTCACATAAATCGACCATATTATTGACATATCCACGTTTTTTAGTAATAATTGGGTTAATGAATCCTTGGCTCTCACTGAAGGTATTAATAAAACATATGCGACAAGCCTTAATTTTTTGATATTGTTTTCCAAAAAATGTGAAGCGCTTTGCTTACGTTTATGCGTACGTGGAGAAGTTTCATTTTTGTGCCGCGATTGACATTTTTTTTCATTTACTTCTGAAGCACAATAAAGGTTTCCCAAAGACCAATACGCATGAAAAAAATTATTTTGATGCATATAGTGTCATTTTTTCAGTACGTTTGCTTCTGCAACTCATTAAATTTCGTTTTTTCTTACGTTCGATTTGATTTGACAACGAAGGCGCTGTCTTAGGAGAACTCGACGCAGCTATATTGTTTTCCATTTTTTTGAAGTATTTCGCATATAAAGGGTGTTTTTTATAGAGTTACACAAGTTTAAATCATAATAAAACAAAGAAATATATTTTTAAAATCAATGAAATGACTCCGCCAGCCCATAAAGCGCATTTGAATGTAATGGTGTTTCGACAAAAGCTTGTGGATTATCCTTAAAATTAAAAAAATTTAAATTGGTCGGATTACTTAGCACTCAATGCCGCTACCGGGCCCACGGTGCAATACCAGGACAAACACATATACTTACACATTAAAAACACCCAAGCGTGATTTTTGGTCACCACCGGGAATCGAACCCGAGACCCTCGAAAAACAAAGCAAGCACGCTACTTACTGTGCTAAGGCGGATTATCCTTACTCTAAATGCGACAATTCTGCTTATTTACGTACCCATTCAACCAAAAATGGGCTTTATCGGAGAACAAAATTTTGAATGGAAATTCAACATCAATATCAATTTGTGCTTCAGCCCATTCGACGCATACGATGGTCGTTTACTTTAATTCCTACACAAGTTGAATCTTGAAAGCTTTTAAGCCAAGATCTTTTCGTAAAATCTCCCATAAAGTGAAAGGACACAACCTCATTTGCTGAGAACGCGGCGACGAATTGATTGATTTGGATCTTCTTCAATGCTTTCCTGTACAGCGGCAACAGCTTCTTCTGTGCACACTGTTCGGCTTCGCACGGGATGCACATTATCATTAGGAGTAAATGCACGCCATAAACTAGACGAAGTGAACGATAAGTTTGAGGAACAGAACCATTATTTTGAGAAAAAATGTCCACTATTTGCAAGCGTTGCTCTGATGTAAGTCTATCCATAATGAAATGTCAAACCAAACTAAACAAAAAGCAACTATCAGCTGTTAAATGGGTTATCAAATAAAGGAGTGTTGCCAACTCAAAGTTGTGAACTTCTAAAAAAAAACTTCACTACTACAATTAGAATGAATTCATCACTTCTGGTAAGTTTGTTTTGTCCATAAATTCAATAAATGCAGAAACATAATCTTTATCATTAATCTTCTATCTGCCCAGGTAAATCTTTATCCATATAGGTGTATGTAGTTCAATTAAACTAATTGTGGAGTTATTTATAAACGTTTGTATTTCCTGTGATAACATACTGCCGATGAAGTGCATGGTACATTTCCATCATTAAAATAATTTTTTCGAGATTGCAACACAAAAGCATGAGTAGTTAGAATATAACTACTAGTGAATAGTTTGTAACGTTAAATGGAACGCAGGAATTACTATACTTAACAATATAAACATTTAAGCCAACATAATTTTAAACTATTGAAACACTTGGAAAAATTAGTAAACTGAAGTTTATTTTAACTTTTCCAAACAAGAGTCTTTGCCAAACTTAGCAACTTGAAACAATTTAATTATTCTGCTGAAAAGTAAAATTTGGAATATAACTGATAAAGTTTAAATAAATAACAAACTAGAGCATAAGTAAAATTGGAAAAATTATTAAATTTAACGAAACGTGGTGATGTGTCACCACGTTGTTTGTTACTACAAGATTAAAATTTTAAAACATTCCCGATATACCAATATATATTTTTGGGTAATCGAGGACCTTAATTAAAATTATAAAAAAATCCCTATAAATTTTAGGTTTTGAATATTTCCTATATATATTAGTTAGATGTGATCCCCAACTATTCGAATTTGTTTGGGCCGACTTATGTAGTTTTCAAGTTCGGCAACATTACATTTTTAATTAATCTTCTTGGAAAATTATTCCTAGTTTGGGAAATATTTCATAATAACGAGAGATGAACACAATCTCAGATAAAACAATTAACTCAAAATCACTTTATGGTAAAGTTCACACCTATAATTATATGCTTCTTCTTTATGTATAGAAACTATACGTCTTAAAAATTAAAATATTAACCTTATGTTGTATGCATTAATTCTATAGATCAAATAGTTATATCATTCTGTCACACTATCATAATTTTCCAAAGACAAAGACTAACGATATAGTGTTTATATTCTATTCTTAATAAAGCACTAAAATATTATATTTTTGCATATACATATAGCAAAAGTGTGACTATCAGCAATAAAAACTAAAAACGAATAAAATTTAAATTAAAAATAATAATTATTAATTAAGATAAAAAATAAAAACCGTCTTGTCTTTCAATTAATTAAAATGAATTTATTTTTAGCAAATTAAAAAACATAAAAAACAAAACAATAAAAATGGGTTAAAAATAATCTGTAATTATATAACACAAAATACGTATATGTGTATAAAAATTAATTTAATTCAGTTCATAAAATTTTTCATATTTTTTAATTTATTAGCTAAATTTTATTTATTATACTCGTACGTTTTTTTTTTCGTTTTTAATTTATTAAATTATTCCTCAATTATTTTTTCAAGCCAACAACTATATGCTTCCTTAAATAATTTAAAATGTAAATTATTTAAAAAAAAATTAAGTTAAAATATGTATTAATATGTATTTGAAGAATATTATGATAATGAAGATAGTAGAGTGTACGTATGTATGTTATGTATATGTGATCACTTAAACAAAAAATTTATGTTGATTCATTTTCTTCTTCGTTCATTTATTTATTATTTATTTGTTTTAAAGGTTTTGAAATGGTTGCTGTTAGAAAGCGGAAATGCAATAAATATTCGTGATGAAATTGCTTTTGTTTGTTTTATTTAATAATTCGAATTATCTTTTAGTCTGACTGTTTTGTGATGATCCAATTTTTTTTTCTCCGGAATGTTAAGAGGTGTAATCAACGATGGACGATTACGCGTCATCTATCATTTTCTACATTGAAGTGTCAACAACCCGTAGACAATGTCAACAACATAGTCAACGTCGATAATGTAGACAATTCCTGACTGGTTTTGTTATTGTAATAAGTTCTAAACTAGGGTGATCAAATTTTTTTTAGGAACAATGCATTACTGGTAACAGTTGAATAGAATTTCCTTTCATGCAGTTTAATCTCTTTTCAATAAGAGCGGAATTGAAAGCTAATGTGCTCAAAGACCATGAATTTACTTCAACGTCATGTTTATCCATTACAAAATCATTAATTTGACCCAAAACAACGATATACAGCGTTATATAGGTAGAATGGGACCCTCTTTAGAACGGTAGACCTGCTCGCACAAATATCAGAAAAAACGGATCACGAAAATCAGACTAATAGAAATATTTACAAAAAGGTTATAACTCTCATTCATTTTAATCCAGGGCACGTTAACTATGACCGTGCCATACAATTTAACACACCCCACTCCATGGTAAAAACACGAATTCGAGTTCAGGAAGGTTATAAGTGCTACCGAGTTATTAAAAAACCCACATCGTTCAGATAACCTACACTTGTTTGCTAAAAAAATTGCCAGACTGACGACAAAAATTTCACATAATTTGGCGGATGTGTTTTGATGGATGACGAAACGTATGTGAAATTGGGTTTGAGACTATTAATCTTACCAAAAACAGAGGTAATGTTCCTGCTAAGTATAAGTACTTCAAGTTAGATAAATTTGCAAAAAAATGTATATTTTGGCCAGGTTTTTGTTACATTTTTCATAATAACGTATGTAATTCGCCGCTAATTCTTCAACATAATTCAGCAGTAAAAACACAACTCTAATTCTAACAGAAGCAATAAATTTGTACGAGATTAATCCAATCAATGTGATCTCAAAGAGTCGACAGGTTTTCGACCTATCGAAAAATTTTGGGCTATAGTGGAAAGAGTGCTGAAGTGGAAAAGTCACACCGATAGTTGTGCCAGAAACAGCGAGCATAAAAATTGTTCGCAATTGGTTTTCGTTTACTTAAGGCGATGCATTACACAAATAACAGATATTGGCCGAAAACAATTGCCAAGCTTTTATGTTACTTTGCGTGAATTAAGCGTATTTGATTGTTCGAATATAACGGATTTTGGACTTTATGAATTGGCTAAATTAGGTGCTACTTTATGATATTTCTCTCTCGTCAAATACGATAAAATATCGGATCTTAAAAATTATTGCTAGAAAATGCTATATGTTACGCTATTTAAATTTAAGAGGATGCAAAGCTGTTAGTGACTAGCGATTCAGATAAGCCGTAGAACAAATAATAATTTGAAACGTATGTGAAATTTGTCTTAAATCTGGTGTCTAAAGCCACAAAAACCATTTCCAAACTAAAACCAGAAGGCTTGCACCATGGGCCTTTGTGGCAATGAGCGCGGAATCCTCATAGGTTCCAACCAATTTTTAATAATAATCATACGATGTCATTAGTTCTAAGTTATCCGAAAATTAATTTAATTTTTAAAAAAGTAGGGGATTAGAAGAACAACAATTTGGAAAATTCATTCAATCGAACTACATGATAATATCTAATTTGGTGTCCTAAACCTCCCAATCTCGTGTTTTTCAAAATTGAAATATTTTTCGGTTAGCTTAGACCCATAATGACCTATTGGAATATTCCGGATTATGATTAAGAAAATCCGGAAAAATCATTTAATCGACATACCAAACCTGGTTGTCCTAAACCCCCTTAATCCCCAATTGTTTCCAAAATTAATTTTTTTCGGATACCTTATACCAAATGACATCTTGAAATATACGTCATTATGGTGGTAGCTTCCTAGGGATTTCTCAAGAAATTTTGAAAATTTATTTAATTGACATAGATGAGTTGTAGAAAATTCACATAATCGGTTAAATTCCTCATTTTTTTAGACACATTTAAGACAAAATTCAAGTGTTTTAATTTGACTGGTTTAGTTTTAATTTTATCTTCCCTAGTTGACAGTAATGTCAGAACTTTAAAAAATAAAATCTTATTTTGTGAAGATTCAAATGTATTTCTATATTTTTAGAGAGAGATTATGAAAATATTTTAATTAAAATGCATCGAAAGGGATTATAAAACTGACCCCATTCGTATCGCATTAAACCTAAAGAAATCGAAAATATTAGTGTTGAATTTTAGAACTTTACGTGCTGAATATGACATGTCTTCGATAATTCGGTTTGCGCGTCTTTGATAAATCCGTAGGTATGGCGTTACTTAAGCCAGACATTTTGATGACAATGCAGTGGCGTCAACAAATCTTAATGTTGAATTTTGGAATTATGCATGCTGAATATGATGAGGCTTCGATAATTCGGATAAATTCTAAACGCCATTGGTTTTAATACAGAGCACTCTACTAAATTTACACTAACGCCATACATACTATTACGACACGACGCAGAAAATAATAGATGACGCGTAAATGCCCATCCCTGGCTATATAGCAAGCAGCGCCGTCTTTGGGACCAAATGTCGTCGAGGTCTGGGTTTAATTTCAGGAAGCAAGTATTCTATTATAATGGGGCGATATCGAGTGCTATTCACAGGTACGTCCCAAATTCAAATCGCTGAAATATCGTATGTTGTTAACATTATTTTAATTGTCGACGTTGACAAAAAACACTACCAATAATCGACGTTATATTTTATGTGTCGACATCCGCGTAGACTACATGACGCAATCTACCTCGTCCATCCCTGGGTGTATGGAGGAGGCTCATATTTGATATGGTTCTTCGTGTTCACCGCAGTATGTATTTCATAGATTCTTTGAAATTTTTAGTATTCTATTAAATAGTCAAATAAAACAATCTTTCCGACTAATTTATTTTTACCTAGGAAAAATTCGCTTAACCAGAATGTTTTTTCAGTAAATTAATAGTAAACTGTTTGATGCCGCCCTGCCTAAAGTGTTGCATATTTGGAAACATATAGAATATGAATTTAAAAATTGATCAATGAATGTGAATACGGTTCTGCATGTGTCCGCACGAAATCAATAAATTTCACTTATTTTATAACTGTATTGTAAAAAGTCGTTAAATTTGTCATGTATATTGCATGTCATTTACCATCTTTTTTGTTTTTTTGAAAATGTAATAGAAAAAAAAATCGTGATAAACGATCATAATTTTCTAATACATATTATATCAAATCTCGTGATCAATTATTTAAATAATTCGCTGTATGTATTTATACACATTTAAAGATTGTTATTTTCTTAAACATTAAATTCTTTGCTATAGAAATGGCAATACAAATAGTAAAATTAATTTCATCGCTGTTAGTTAGTTTTTTATTCTAATTTATTCTAATCTAAATCACAATTTATAACTATTTCAATCATTCATAATTTTGTATGTATTTATAAATATAAATAATAATTTAATGTGTGCAATTTAAGTAATAGTTTATTTTATTAGTGAATACTGTTGTTGAATTGAATATTATTATTATTAAAAAGATATATTGAAACGATAAATAACAAATTCTCCAAGACTAAAATGTTTTTAAAATGCAAAATATGTAATCAACATATAAAAAATAAAAACTTAACTCATTAATGCAACGTTTGAGATACGGAGACCCACGCAAAGTAGAATTACGGCGCTATGCATGTTAATTTAGTTTACTTAGAAATAGGAGGGGGCCAGTTACATTTTTAATGTAAAAACATGTTCCAATAAATTTGTCTGGTGCGATGTGTCGATTATATTTGATATGGCAGTCATGTGCAGTTCAATATTTTAGGAATTTCCCAACAAAAAAATATTGCAATAAAATTAGAGAGGGATAAAGTAAACCTGTTGCTTGTACCGTGTATAAATATTACGTATATATCATATATAAATAAAACATAATTTTTATACATACTAAATTGAAATATGCAAATTAAATCGTTACCATGAAATATGTCAAAAAAGTTAATTTACGTTTTAAAAAAATTAAAAAATTCACGAAAAAAACGAATTTGACTTCAAACATCAAAAGATACGTATCATGATCGTTTTAAAATATGAATATCAATCATATTCAAATGAATAATAAATAAATTTGTTATAAATTCAAATGCATTTGCATATTGTGAATGTATGTATTATATGACTGTCTCAATGTTACAGATTTTTTTTTCTTGTTGTAATAATAAAATAATAATTTTTTATCAATATATCTAATCTCATTTAAATATTCATTTTAAAATTGGTATTAACAGACAATAAATAGTTAATATGTATATATATATATATATATATAAATATATTAGAGTGTTATATTATATTTAACATGTTGTATATCGTTTGGAAAATACGCGCTATAATTTGCGTTATTACAAGCCAGCTGTTTATACAAACATAATGGAAAATTGGTAGTGAACAGTTCAATATCAACAAGAACATAAAAATCAAATTTATTTTATAATATTAATCAAAATTTGTAAAATAAAAAAAAAATTGGTTGTTGGTGTGTGTGTGTGTGTGTGTGTGTGTGTGTGTGTGTGTGTGTGTGTGTGTGTGTGTGTGTGTGTGTGTGTGTGTGTGTGTGATGGGAACAAAATTTTATTGAATAATTTATTCAGTTTAAATCTAAATTCTCAAATTGAAATAAATTTTATTGTGTTTTTTTTACGACGAAGAAGCTAATAGAATTGAAATTATTAAAATTAATAATTTTTTAAATTATTATTACTATTAACTCAATAAGTCATAATTTATATTATGTTTATAGGAATATTTACGATCGGAATCTAGTGTGTACTTATATACGTACGTTATAATTATGGGAATAAATAGAAATCAGGTGTGTACGCATCCCAAATGATTTAAATTTATTATATCATTGCCTACCACGATAATATATCCGCAAATAGATAGATATTATGTATAAATAAACCAAAAAGTGCGGCAAACAAATCTAACCAAAAATCCTTATATATAACTCGTCTTTGTACGTATACATCTTATTCGTATCGATACCAAAACCCCTCCAAAAAAAAAAAAAAAATACATCTAAAATAAAAATATTAAGAAATAGCATTAATACATAAAAATATGTTTAAACATTTTTATCACGTATCAAAATGCGGCTGCTACCATAAAAATATCTTCTCGGCTGTGTTTCTTCTGTGTAAAAAAATCACATAAATTACTTTTATAAAGTAAAATAAAATTAAATTACGCGACCAAATTTATAATAATATAAAAATTATAAGAAATATAAATATTGAATATTTTTTTATTAGATTCTAACGCATTATATACATATCCATATACTATATACATATTTTTTTTGTGTATTGAATATATCTGGTGTCACAAGTTTCTCACCATATAGTGAATTTGAATTTCAGATTTTTTTGCTAAATTTATATGTAGGGCGAATGAACGATGGGATATTTTGTATCGTATATACATACATACATGTATATTACAAAGTAACCAACTGCAAATGTAATAATGTAGCAGCGCTGCGTTCGTTCCTTCAGATGTCAGCTAAATCAAGATGTATAAATGCGGTACTAAAAATCGTGTACAGAATTTTGTATTTGTGCATTATGGGTTTATGATGTCGTTGGCCATTTCTGTGAAATATATATCATAAACAAAATACATATACTGAAAAGATATATCAATGCTCTGGGATTCTATAAATTCTCTTCCTTCATGGAAAGTTTTAATGAAAGGTCAAAAGTTTATGTCTCATTAAAATTTTTCGAGGAATTCGAGTCGTAGGTTTATGGAAAAAATAGTCTGCATCGTTTATTATACGTAAAATACCACCAAAAATAAAGAACAAACAAGTTATATTTTTAAAATAAAATAATAATATAATTTGTAGATGTATAAGTTTGAAATGACAATTTGTTTGTATATTGTTGTACGTTTTGAAAATAAATAAAAAAATAAAAATTGTAGAAGTGACTAGACAGCTTCCAGCATATACATATATATATATATATATATATATATATATATATATATATATATATATATATATATATATATATATATATATATATATATATATATATATATATATATATATATATATATATATATATATATATATATATATATATATATATATATATATAGATCAAATACTTATTTTAAATTTGTTCAGTTTTCGACTTATTAAAAGAAATGAAACATGCTACCCCATCATTATAATGTATAACAACCAAACCCACACACAATGCAGGTGAATAATTTTTATTTCAAAGAATTAATTTAAATTAAAAACGTATCGTTAAACGATTCAAGAAAATCGATTTGTAAAAAAAAAACTTTCAGATAAAACAATTTAACAGTACTTTACATACTTGTCAAATTTTAGGACTTTCTCATACTCATAACCCAAACTAATTTTATTAAACTTCAATTACTATATGATTATAAAAATTGGTAAAATTTTTGCAAAATTAATAAAATTATAAACTTAAAGATGGCAATATTATTCTGCTTCGATTGGAATCAATTTTGTAACCAACATTTTTACAAATTAGAATTTATTTATTTAATAATCATATAGTTAATAAAGTTCTGCAACTTACAAATTGAATTTTAATTTAATTTAATTAATTTAAAAGTTAAAAACATAATTATGTTTTATTTAAAATAATAATTAGTAAATTAAATCTAAAACCTCTGATTTGTTCACGTTACAACGCTTAAAATATTTTTTACCGAAATAATAGTTTACCTCCTCAGACAACAGTAACCTCTCAATAAGCATTTGAACAATTACCAACATACTCGAAACCACTGCTTCGAACAGGAACCGAAATATTTTAATCCGAATTGTAACCGATTTAACAAAAATAATTAAAACAAAAATCGGAACGATAGAGGTTTTCGTTCGTTTCGTTTTTTTGCATTCCTAGCTTCCGAAGCAAAATAAAATCTATATATATTTAGAATTCTTTGCCACTCTCTGCTAATCAGAGATGGGCGAATTAGACGAGGCCAAGTCATCTGGTTGTCGATACGTAAGGTATTACGTAGATTACCTGGCAGTATTTATGGTCATGGAGCGTTATGTAGAAAAAATCAACAACCTACAATAATTTTTGCATTTTCAAATCTAACGCCCCAGTTATTGTGTTGTTTTGAATCTAGAGAGGTTAGTTTTTCATTGCTCACCAAATATCTCACGAATATCAGGAAACAATACTACTCACTGACAAATCCGAATTTATTAGGGCCGTCAAAACTAATAATTGAGAATAATTAACGTAATTAAGAAAAAGCTCTTTTATATTATCTCGTTAAAATCGTAATCTTAATTTTGTTTATAAATATTAAAATGCTATGCAAATTAATACTAATAATAATTTCGTAATTGTTCAAAAAATGTATACCACTAGATTGCTTATAAAATTTCGTTTCATTTGATATATCACATGACATAATCCAAGTTAAAAATTTAAATCCATCATCCAGCATTTGTGGTCCAGGTAATTTTTTACCAATATTGTTGTATCCTCTAATCCATTTTACAAAACTCCACGAATACTTATGAAATAAAATTCCAGGTTACACATTTTTTTTCTGAAGATTTAGCACACAAAAAAAAATTTGTAAAAGAATTCGTCGAGTTTTGTAGAAATAGATTAGAGGAAAGAAAGTTCTGGATAAAATCGTTTGGACCATATAGATGCTGGATGATGGGTTAATATTTTTAATTTGGATTATCTCATGTGATATATCAAATGAAACGTATTTTTATAAGCAATATTGTGGTACAAATTTGTTGATCAATTAAAAAAATTATAAATATTCATTTGATTATCGTTTTTATATTTAAAAATTAAATTAAGATTAAGATTTTAACGAGATAATATAAATCGATTTGGGTCAATGTTATAATTATACATTCAGATGATTTTTTAGAAATTTAAATTATTCTCAATTGCTATAATTTTAACAGCTCTATAAAATTGACAGAGAGTAATTGTCTCTTGAAAATTCTAAAAATATTTGGTGAGTAACGAAAAAATAGCCTCATACACATCAGATTCGTACTGTTGTCAGGCATATTTGTCGACAACCACAAGGAATGAACGCGTTATATTGATAGACATATTTTGGCTAAACCATTTTGAGTTCTCATTTTAAAATTTTTAATCAAAAATTAAGTTTACTATATCCTCAACATACATTTATAAAAGAATTATTGTCTTCCACATATGTTTCTTACATACATTGAAGCCAAAAAATTACCAAATGTATTACAATAAATTTCCATCGAGTTTCACAAGCTGAATAAATTGAATTTGGCTACCTCCTTTTTAAATAATAGCATTTTGAAAATCACCATAGTTGATTATTTTGAAAAAATTACTGACGTTGTTAATCAAATGTTAATCCGTTGAATCCATTCTAAAGATCGCACGCTATGAGCGAAAAAATTGCAGAATACGCTTGGCAGATCTATATCTACGAACCTGGTTGAATTCACCAGTAAAATAATAAATAAATGAGATAGAAAAACATCATCAAGTGGATATAGCTTATACGGATTTCAGTAAAGCATTCGGATTTGCATTCGAATATGATAATTGGTTCAAGTTGTAATTAAAAAATCGTTTGAAATACGTAATAATTGAAAACAAGAAATTTAAAATTATCAAAAATACTTCTGGTGTTTCACAAAGATCACACATTGGCCCCTCTATTTTTATTGTTTTGTGATATTCATATTCATATTCGTTAATGACAAAAAATGTTCGTACTATTGGAGATACACACGATGGTACCAAACTATATCGATAAATTTTAGAAAAATTTTCCGAACTTCCATTTTAAATATTAGAAAACATCTACAAGAAGACATCAATAGTCTGGTTGGTGGGATCAAAACTCACAGCACGCAAAAAGAATTCTTTATTTACTGGATAATAAATCAATAACATACAATTGCACAGAGTTCATGAAATTGCTGCTTTATGCGTCATTTTCATCGAAAACGTTAATTCCGACCAGATATTTGTATTGCTAAAGCAAACGCTATGTTTGGTTTGGTTTTGTAAAACATTGAACTGGAAATTTTAAGGATGAGTAAACTATATTTTAACAGTATTTTGCTTATGTGAGATCACAAGTGTAATACGGTGTGACAGGCTGGTGCCCTTAGTACGATATGCATATCAAAAGCATCGAAAGCATTCAAAAACAGTTGTTGATATTCCTTTTGCACAAAACTGATTGGGAATATGTGAATACAAGACTAGTTGCCAGGAATTTAAGGTTTCCACCTTCGCAAATAGAAAACTTTTCAATTAATGTTCTCAGCAAAACATTACGTAACATTGATTTTTAGCGCTAGAACATCACTGCACCAAATTTATGGTGAAATTAATCCAATCAACAGATTATCAAAATTATTCAACGTAGCTGATCAATTTGATTTTAATTTATCGAAAGCTAATTTAAAAAAAACTTGAAGACCATTTTTAAAATTTTTTAATTTTTCAATTTTAAGATAAATTTAAAATTTTTAAAAAGATTTATTAATTTTTCTTGGTTTTAAAAACCAATTTTTTAAAAATTAAACACAAATACCTGTATTCTTTTACATGTTCAAATCTACATTGTTCTCAATATTATTCGTTGTAAAACTCCTAGTTTCATTTTTTAATACAGGGTGGCGCAAAATGGACGATATGGTTTAAATAATCAATAATTTTTATATTAATTTGTTTTTTTAAATTGTTTTTCAGAAATTTGTAAAGAAATCTTGGCAAATTTATAATGGAACAGTACACAACGGAACAGCGAACAAAAATAATAGAATTTTATTATGAAAACCAAAGGTCAATTGTTTAACTCGGCGAGCATATCGACAATATTTAATAAACCGTCTGGTTGGAAATTTTCAACAACATGGCACAGTAAAAAACGCAAGAAGCACCGGAAGACCACGTACGGCCCATTCGGAAGAAAATATTGAACGTGTAGTGAACAGTGTGCAACACAGTCCAGGAACATCTACAGAAAGACGTTCGGCACAGCTGGAGCTAATGCGAAGGTCCCTTTAGAGGATATTGGCCTCAATACGAATGTTCTCATATAAAATTCAACTTGTGCAACAATTGAAACCGATAGACTATCAATACAGGCTTGATTATGAAATTTATTTCCAACACAAAACAAAAGAAAATCCAGATTTCATACACAATTTGATAATGAGCGTCATAAGCTCACTTTCAATTAAATGGTTTCGTTAATTAACACAGCTGCAGAATATGGGCGACGAAGAACCCAAAAGCAGTGCATGAGCGAGAAATACACCCACTTAAATGTACTGTTTGGTACGAAAGGATCATTGGCTCATATTCCTTCGAGAATCCACAGGGCGGCGCACTTACTATTAATGGTACACAATATAGAACAATGTTGGACAATTTTTTGAGGACAGCAGTGCAAAACCATCCACAGTTGTGGTTCCAACAACATGGAGCTACAGCTCATAATGCAAGGGTTACAATGACTCTTTTATTGGATATTTTTGGTAAACACAGTACTTCGCGCAGAAGCGCTTTTAATTGGCCTCCACGTTCACCGGATTTATTATTTAAATGAAAGGGTGTACGTGAATAACCAGCAACCATATTTCAGCTAAAAACCAATATTCGCGATGAAATCCTAGCCATAACACTTGAAATTCTGCGAAAAAAAAAATTACAATTATCATTGAAATAAAAAAGTTAAGAAGAATTTAACCCATATCGTTCATTTTGCGCCATCCTGTACTTTGCATAATCTCATATCCTGCGTCAGCCGTTTTTTGGTTCTTGAACCAATGTTTCGTCCTTTTACTTTCTGCAAAACCATTTTGCTTTTGGCATTGATCTGGTGTATCTCGCTGGGATAAAAAATGAAAATAGTTAGGGATATTTCACTTCTCATTGCGGAAAGCACATTTTCACCACTGCCAACAACTCAAATCCAGTTCCATTCAAAACAATTTATCTATGTTTCTCATAAAATATTATTCATCCACAAAAATGCACTGCTTTCATATTATACCTTTAGTTAATTCCAAAACAAACTTTTACGCGCACTCGATCACAGAGCCGATCTCGAGAAATCCGAATAGTTCAGACGCGGGCAACAAATTATTTTCATTCAAAATTTTTATAAAAATATTTGATAGCCGGGTTTCGTGTTCGAAATTTTTCCAATTTAAAACCAATTTCGTCCATGTTTTTTTTTTGTGGATTGAAAAGCCATTTTCGTCTCTAATAGTTTTTTTATATTTTAATTTCGGCCTTTTTAGAGCTAAATTTCAATAATCTGTGACAATAGTGTTGGTATGCAAATATTTTTACCGGGCCTCTTCTCGGGTCACCTCTTCGACTCGGTATGGCTTCATTTGTGCTATTTTGGTTCTGACTTTTGTTCTAGTGATGGTTGTACGCTGCAGCTATCCGTTGTTTTTATTATGTTGACTGTAATAAAAACTTCATATTTACAATATTCGTATACGATTTTTCATTTATGCATGTATACACACATAAGGCATATGTACATATGTTTCATGTGACTGAATACACGTAACTAATATACATTTTTATTAAATAAAATTAATCAAAATTTATATTTATATTTACTTATTTATTCAATATAATAAAAATAACAATAATAATAATAAAAATAAAAGCCAAATAGAATGGACGAATGAATATACATATGTGTTTACTTAGGGTAAAAACTTAGATGTATATATGTATGTATAATGTATATAAGACAAAGATGAAGATGGACATGAGAATGTATATTATATTAATTATTAGCTATTAAGTATGTACATAGTAGCAAACAGTTAAAATATATATGTATGTATAAAACGTAACCCACCCAAGAATATTATATGATCTTATCGCTATCATCACATCACATCATCATCAAAAGTATATAAATCTAACATTTACATAAATTACTCGTTCATAACAGAATTTTATATATTTATTTAAAAAATTGAATATTTTTTTTTATTAAAAAATATTTACAAAAGTAATTGAAAATACATTGATGTAGAAAAGAAAATCGTCTAATCTTATTGTTTTTGTATTTTTTTTTTTTTTTATTGAAAATTTCTTCTTTATGCACCGAGATGAAAAACCTCTCGCTATAATACTCGTATAAGATAAATAATAATATTGTAACTGAGATGTGATAACGGAAATTTATGGTTTATTTAATTATTTGTAATAAATTTTAATTTAAAAGCAGAAAATATATTAAAGATTGTTTTAAATTGTATCTCTAACTAGCACACACATCATGAACATATATAAATGTTTACGCTCATATGTAAGAAATATGTTGTTTATACGAAACATGGTGGAATAACCCTAATGATTATGTTAAGAAATTGAATTAAGAAATCATCATTCATTTGTCACGGTTGGGTTAAGATTATTAAGACTAGATGGAAACATATGTGTCTTGATTGTATATATGCGTGATATATGATTTGATGTTTGCACACAGTATATTAAAATGATGCGCAGCAGGTTGAATTTAATCTATTGATTTGTGCAGGTTCATCGATCTCAAAAAGGAAGCTGATATAATCAAAATATATATATATAAGAAGCTTCAATCTTTAAATAAATAAATGTGTGTGTGTGTGTGTGTATCCAGATTGTCACCTTTATATAAAAATAAAACACCCGATTTTTTTATTTTTTTGGTCTTTTGGTTTCATATCATTATCAAATTATAAAATCTTATATCAACGAGACAAGAAAACATTAAAAAAAAATTATTTTTTTTTGGATTTTTGGAGAGAACATCGAAATCTAACCAATTAATTTTGACATATTCAATGAATTGTATGATTTAAATATAATGTGGCTGGTTTGGATAAGACACAAAAAATATATTTTTTTTTAGAGAATTGAAAGGTTCCACCGAAATTCTTGTTAATAAATCAACACAATTTCATTTTTATATACATATTTAACATTCTGTTTTTGGTTGTTTAGTGGGTACACGGTTTGGTTAAATTTACAAGGGGAATTAAATACTTCTGTGCTTGAACAACTCAATGATATTTAAATATTATATTTTCTAATTAGATTGGAACATGTGTTATTCGTTTCGCTGGTGTTTTTCCTCTATAAAATTTTTAATAAAACAGATATATATGTATTATGTATATGATATATTAATACATTTATGGTTAATTTAATTTGTTGTTTTAATTTAATTTATTTTACAAAGGTTTGCTGGTTATAAATTATTTTCCCATATAAATTGTAAATCTCACCCCACGCCAATCTAAATATAGTCATGACATTTTTTGAACTTTCGAATGAAAACGTTGACAATATTATAAAGACGAAACCGCGCATCATTCTTCGTGTATACCATTAGTCTATTATCTTTTACCTATAATAAGACGACGCTATACATTATAATTTCGCGTCCTTGATGACAAATTACGTGATAAAATCATTTTTTTTTAAAACTATAAGTAAATGCGCGAAAGATCTTGGAGCTGGATTTCTTCTTGGGCCGCAGGTAAAGAACGCTGTTTTGGATTTCCAAGCAGTTAATAACCGATTGTGTAAGCTTCGCTTGCGCATGAAGTTAGCTAACCTGTCGATAATTTGTGTACATGCGCCCACAGAGGTCAGCCAGCCCCAAGATAAAGACTCATTTTACAATGACTTGGACGATCTGATGGGATCTATACCCGAACACGATGTTAGAATGGTAATTGGGGACTTTAATGCTAGAGCTGGCAGAAATCAGACCGACTTATGTGAAAACATAGGTCCGTACTCCCGACACGAAACTGCGACCGATAATGGTGAGAGAATGATGTACTTTGCGGTTGCTCATGATCTTAGAGTAGCAAGCACATTCTTCCCTCACAAACACATACATCTTGAGACATGGACGCATCTTCGCGGAACTTCCCGCAGCCAAATTGACCATGTGTTAGTTTCTAAAGGACGGGCTCAGGTTGTGCAGGATGTGAGAACTTATCGGTCAGCAACCAAATACGTAGGCAGCGATCATCATTTGGTCGCTGCAAAGCTACGATGGAAGTTTTCGTACAAGTCTGGGAACACAGCGAAACGCATGGTACGTTTCGACTGTGAAGGTCTGATAAATGAAGATCAAAAGAAACGATATCAGGATTTTGTCAGCGACAACATTAATGAAGCTAATTACCAGTCTGACTGCGTGAACTCTGTCTGGGGGGTACTGAAAACTTCGGTTGTCAGTGCTGCTCAACAGACTTTAGGTATAGTGAAAGTCAGACCCAAGAATGATTGGTTTGATGATGAGTGTCGTCTTGCAGTTGAGCAACAAAATATAGCCCATAATGAAGTGCAACAACGTCTCACAATCGCGAGGAAAAACAAGGCTGCTCTTGCAAGAAGGGCAGCTAAGCGGATTTGTAGACGGAAGAAGCGAGAATGGTGGAAGGCCGAGGTTCTGAAAGTACAACAACTCAGTAATGAGCGCAGTTCGCGTAATCTCTTTAAAGAAATTACTGGACTGAACCATACTTTCAGGCCTACGTCAACCGCCATTCGGGACCGGGATGGAAACCTCTGTGTCAACATCGACGCAGTACTTGACGCATGGAGTGGACACTTTACTGACCTGCTTGATGTCCATCATGCGTCACAGACTGTTGTTGAGCCACCTCTAATACAGACTGCGGAGATTTGCACTGAGGAGCCATCCCATGAGGAATTCACTAAAGCCATGCAGAGATTGAAACGAAACCGTGCACCTGGAGTGGACTGCATTAATTCGGAGCTCTTGATATTCGGAGGGGATACTTTGTTGAACTGTCTTTTCGACCTTATTCGATTAGTATGGCGAACCGAAGTTATGCCTGACGAATGGAAAGTGGCCGCGATATGCCCCATCTTCAAGAAGGGAGACCGCTTGAAGTGTGAGAATTATCGCGGTATAGCTCTCCTTTGCACAGCTTACAAGTTACTGTCATACATTGTATTGGATAGAATCACTCCTCTGGCGGAGGGCTTGGTTGGTGACTATCAAGGAGGATTTCGTCCGAATCGATCAGTCACCGATCAGGTCTTTTCGCTGCGGATGATTCTATCTAAATATTATGAGACATCCATCCCCGTACATCAGGTGTTCCTGGATTTCCGGCAGGCCTATGACTCGATCAATCGAGAGAGTCTATGGTCTGCCCTGGAATACCTAGGAATGCCAACAAAACTGGTACGACTATGTAGGATGACAGTGACGCAGTCTCAATGCTGTGTTAAAGTTGAGAACAGGCTATCGACAAGTTTTGTAGTTAACTCGGGTGTTCGGCAGGGAGATGCTCTGTCCCCGATACTCTTTAATCTCATGTTGGAGTACATCTTTCGTAAAACTGAAACACCGCAGCGTAACATCTTATATCGCCAGTCCAATCAGGTACTTGCATATGCAGATGACATATGCGTGATTGGACTGAATAGCAACGGAGTGAAAGAAATACTTGATCCGCTTGTAGAGTTTTCAGCTTCTGTTGGACTTCAGATCAATGAGTCCAAAACGAAATACCTGATCTCAGGTTTTAGGGACAGTGGCACACCAGATTTTAGTAGTGGCCACCACACGTTTGAGGGAGTGAGGAGGTTCAAATATTTGGGTTCTCTTATCACTCACGATAATAGTGTGGGTGAGGATATTAAAGTGCGGCTGGCAGCTGGCAGTCGTTCTCTGTATCCTCTAAGGCCACTGCTAAAATCTATACACTTATCAAGTGCCGTGAAGCTGAAGCTTTACAAAGCGTTGATCAGGCCCGTTGTTATGTTTGGATGTGAAAATTGGGCGCTGACGGATGAATACGAGAGATGGCTCCTAACATTTGAGAGAAGAGTCATGCGTGTGATCTACGGCCCAAAACGCGAAATAGATGGTACCTACCGAGCTCTGTACAATATCGAGATCAGAGATCTGATGAAGATCCCCGATATTGTACATGAAATAAGATCTCAGCGAGTACGCTGGCTCGGTCACGTTCTGCGTGCTGATCCGGAACGAATTGTGCAGCGATCTCTGAAAGGAGAGCCACCATATGGTAGGCGCAGAGGTCGTTGCCGGCGACGATGGCTCCACGATGTAGAGAACGACTTGGCCTCTTCAGATTGTCTTAGACAGTATGAAGACCATGCTCAGGATCGAAACCGTTGGAGCCGGGTTGTTGACTCAGTAAGGGGCCAGTAATGGCCTTTAATACTGTTTATTATTATTATTATTAAATGCGCGAAAGAATATTTCGAATTGTTTTTATAAGATCTTATCTCGTGTTTTATAAATTAGACAAAAACACCCACACCGAATCTACTTTAACAACCATACACGCATACAAATTTTTATTTTATTGCCTTGTTTTCATTTCTTAACCATTGTACTCTCTAATTGCAAAATTCAATTTAAAATTTATGATTTAATTTGTGGTACATGTAAATGATCTTAGGACTTAGATGTTTGTAACTCTTGAGATTTATGCATAAAAACTATTATGGTGGATAATTAAATATTTATCTACATATATATGCACCGTATATGAAATAGCTTGTTAAGTTAGAATCGATTTTTACATGGATTGTTATACTACTCGGTATTCGATATCACAAATAGATGAAAGTAGCGTCAACGTTCGAATAGAACGCGCCCAGTGGGGGCCGCTACCGATCTTCTGAAATTCATTTTTAAAGAAATTGATTCAGGCTCTATATAGACTACTGTTGGTGTTTACTCCGTCAGTTTTAACTATAAATCTTGAAAATATTCAGTGGGGTCGCCAATCATTTTTTTTATGGCAAAAGTACTTGCGACTTTTTAGTTGAAGCCATAACAACTGCAGTAATGATGATGGCGTTAATCCACAAACGATTAAATGTATATTATCGTTTTCTGTAGCGCCCATCCGATAGTGATGATCTCGTTGAAATGTTATTAATTTCCGTTTTTTTCGAAGGACAAAACCTGAATCGATTTGATTTACTCCGATTCACGGAAGTTTTGGAGAATTTTAACCAGGTTATCGGGTTTGACTATATATACATAGATGCGATTGGTTGTGGATGATACAGGTTTAGAAATTTTTTATAAAATTGAAAAACAAAATGGTGGGGGGAATCCGAAGAGGGGAGAAATTAAAGATGATGCAGGTTTTATAGTTTTTTAGTCGCCACACTTATACCTAACAAACGAGCCTTCTATCATAATCAGGGATGGGCATTTACGCGTCAACTATTATTTTCTATCTCAACGCGTCAACAACTCGTAGACAACGTTAGGTTAGAAAAGTTGACATAATTTCACAACTTGGGAAGACAAAATTAAAACTAAACCAGTCAAATTAGTTCACTAGAATTTTGACCTAAATCAGCTCTAAAAATAAAAAATTTAGGATTTTTTTTAGCACAAAATTTACAATTCTATATAGACGGTTGAATTTTGTCCTAAATCCCAACATATGTGACTCTAACCTCACAAGCTATTTTGGCATTGATTTACCAAATAAATAAATTTTAAAGTTTTCTTGGGAAAACCTTGGAAAGCTAATACTATGATGACGTATAATCTAAGATATTACCGAGCAAATATCTCGAATCAAACTAGGGGCGGGTTGCAACAGGGATTCTTCATCCTTGATTTCGATCGAGATTATGATGAACACATCGAAAACCCTCCATGAATGCAGAATCCATGGACCGAGGCATCGTTCATGTCAGTGCAGGCTAGCATGGAGCTATACAAGGTGTAGCTAGTCCAGCAAATCGAACCTGTGGCCATGCGTCCCCGATTTGACTGGCGAAAGGCATAAGGCAAGGACGGCAAAGTTAACTGCTAAATAGCCGATAGTGCCTTGAGCCCCATAACAAGTAGAGATTTAAAAAAATAAAAAAAATGGCATTGGAGATAAGCTATCCGAAAAATATTTCAATTTTGGAAAAAGTAGGGGATTACGAAGTTAGTGACAACCAAGTTTGGTATGATCTCATACATGTCATATATATAATTTTTCCTACATTTTTTAGGATATCCTGGGAAGCTAACACAATTATGGCGTATAAACCAATAAGACGTCTTTAAATCTAAGCTATCCAAAGAGGATTTTTGTTTTGGAAACAGTAATGGATTAGGTTTAGGACAACAAGTTTGGTATGACATCTTATGTGTCGATCAGATGACTTTTCCCGGATTTTCTTGGGATAATTCTAGGAGGCTAACACCATAATGCCGAATATTTCAAGATGGCAATTGGTGTAAGTTATTTGAAAAAATATTTCAATTTAGGAAAAACCACGGGATTGGGAAGTCTAGACGTTCTGGAAGAAATTTTTTTTTGTTACTTTTTAGGACTGATTTAAGACAAATTTCACATAAGTGTCAAATTTTTATTTGTCATACGGCTTAATTAAATTGCTAGTCACTAACAGCTTAGCATCCTCTCACATGTAAATAACGAAACTTATAGCATATTCTTGCAATAACTTTTAAGCCAGCACCTGCTATTTTATAGCATTTGATAACATATAAATATCTTGAAGTAGCATCTAATTTAGCTAATTCATAAAGTCTAATATCCGTTATATTCGAACAATTGCAGATACGCTTAATTCACGCAGAGCATCACAAAAGCTTGGCAAATAATTTAAGCCAATAGCTAGATTTGAGTTAAGTAAACGGAAACTAATTGCAAACAATTTTTAACCATCACTTTTAATCCCTTATCAGTAATCACCATATAATCGGTTAAATCTAGATATTAAAGCAGCAGTCTGCTATTTGTAATTTCAACATGCGAAAATATTGCAGGTTGTTGACGTTATGTTAATTGTCGACGTTGATAAACCATATGGCCAAGTAATATACTCTCTCTCGACAATCGCGTATATTACATGGGATAATATACCTCGCCCATCCCTGATCATAATTATCCGACAACTAGTTTTTATTTGACAACCACAAATACATTACATTGTCCGCGTATTTTTTAAAATATTTAATATCCTGTATCTTAATCTTAGGCTACGCCAACAACAACAAAAAATCGTCTTACAAAAAAGTTTTCATTTTTCAAGTACTAAACAATAATAAAAGAAAAAAACATAAAATTTTGAAATGACTTCCGGCTCCATATACAGAATTTGTGAGTTGACGTATTTTTCACCATATGTGTACCTTTCTTCAAACGATATATCTGAACTCAGGTTCAATTTTACAACCCAAGTTGGTTTTGTGACAATGCCATTCGACAGTCTTTCATACCATGCGCATAGATAAAGTTCGCATTATTTTTGAAGGAAGCTTCGTTCTTTTCGGTACGAGCAGGAATTCCATGATTTATGAATATTCGCGGATTCTCGATTTGGTCGTGTTCACAAATCACTTTGCCAATATTTGAACACGTGACGTTAGAAGCTGTTGGCCCAATCGCTCTCAAGCTCTTCTGTAGATATTATTTAATCGATTAACACGGTATACGAAAATTTCAAAAGCTTTTAGATTCTCTCTTACATTTGTATGGTCCTTGGCCTATATTAATTGCGAGAAGTAGTCCGACGTACTAAAATTCTACATTATCGCATATAATACTAATTATCAAACCACTCAAACAATCGAGTTTTTTTGCTAGAATGCATGTATGTTTATTCTACGATTCTTGAACCTGTTTCAATATAAACGTAACATTCCAAAAATGCTGTTAAATGTAATACTTCAGCTGAAACAAAAAATGATAAATGTGTGTTTGCCCTAAAACAATTACCGCGAGTAATGAAATGTTAAATTGATCACGTTTTTATTTGCCATACTTCGTGATGAACCATTTTGCGTATACGACACTTCCTACAAATGTGTTGATGATAGAGACATATTTCTAGGTCACCTCAAGTCAAAGTTAATAAGTAATAAAATCTAATTCACTCGTGAGTCATTAACTTTTATATTATAACGATATATATTGTTTAAACGATACCAATATAAAATTATTGTAGATCTAACATTCATCATAATTAGAGCAATAAGTAGCTCATGTATGGTATTAAGAAGTCTATAATAGGAATAAGAAAATAAATTATTTATCCCAAAGTGAAATGACCTTAATGAGTTGAAGACATATTATACGTATATTCTTATTATTTGTATGTTTGTATATAGAAAGGGGCCACATTTAACAAACAATTTATTGTCAGCGATTGTTATCACCCCCCTAAGAGCATGCTCTTAGATAGTATACACACTCAAGTAAAATGTCAACAATTAAAATACAATTTGTCTTAATTTCTCTTTACAATTATTTAAAAATGTATAATTTCTTTAAATGATTTTTAATGTAAATTATTCAACTTATATATTTCTTTCCATACCTCAAGTCAACATACCAGAAAATATAAATTCATCATTCATATTATTATAGAACAAAAAAAAAAGTGTACACAAGGTGAGTACGAAAATATTCAAATTTAAGTTCTGCGCATACTATAGAATACAACGAAACTATACAGCACAAAAAACCTTCCGGTCAACATCATCGTATGATACTTCAAAAATAATGACATTGTCAGTGATGGATAACCTATGTACGATTATAATATATATTATAGACATTTGATGTTCATTAAGCTCGATTAATTTCTATTACTATACTACTACTTGTTGACGAGAACAAAATTACGTGTATAACGACATTAGAAATTAATAACAATTACTGTCATTTAGCCCGCATCACTTAAATAGTTTTTATTTTTTGGTTTTTTGTTGGTTTCGTCTTAATAGAAAATATTTTTTCGCTTGGCCGAATTCCATCTTACCTTGTCTAAACTATATACGTATGTATATACAAAATACCCCCTCCTTACTGTATGGTAATTTTTTTTTATTATTCTACTGTTATTGTTTCATTTTGTTGTTTTTTTTTTTTCTTAAGAAGAAGAGTTGACGGAAATATTTAAAAATATTATTTTTTAAACTATAACTATTAATCATAAAATTGAATTTTTAATAATAATTTGATTGACAAACCATTTTTAAACAAAATACCAAACAAATAATTATTTATAGAAATTGTTGAGCCCAATTCTAATTTTTCGATTCGTTCGCCGAACTCAAATATTTGGATTGCAGCAATGCATCGAAAAAAATTAATTACCCACGGTTATACATATATTTTGTATGCAGGTCACAGCTACTGTATATCTTCATAACCGTCAAAAAGCACCATTGAAACGATTTAAGTAGTACTTGTAAGGTATTTGAAAGAGTAAACCACAAAATTTTCATCTAACCTCAATATATATATTATGTGTACGAGACGACATTTGAATGAAATTTTCTTATATATAAACATGTATATGTAAACAACCAAAACCACTTTAATGTTTATTTAATGACAATTTATCAACAGAAATCTTTAAGAGAGAGAAACGTTTTGTGTACGTATGTAAATATGCTTATTACTTTTTATATACTTAAAACAATAAGAAAAACAAATTGAATGAATATTATAAGATGAGATTTCTTCTCGTCATCATCATCATCATCGTCTTCATCTAAATAATAGTATGAATACAAAAATTATTAATAATAATAATATTATGTTTATCTTAAATCTACCGAACATATTAAAAACATAATACTATTTTTATGGTTATGACGAATTAAGAAATTTATTTAAGTTAGATCTCTTTTCTATATATGTAAGGTGTGTCATTTATTTATTATAATTTGTGTACACTGGGTGAAGTCGAATTATTGCATTTTTATCATTACAATCCTTTTCAATTGATCTCATAGACAATGCGGTATGAAATTTAAACCAATTTAGATTGTTGATTGGGAGCGCTTGGAAGTTAAAAACGAAACAAAACAAAATTATGCTACTAAAGTACCACGGGTAATTTGAATTTTAGTTCAAGTTAAAAGCATATTCAAATTATATAGTATAAGCTTTCGGATAAAAAGTAAATAAATTCTAAGTCTCATTCCCCTTATCTTTAAATATCCATTATTTATTTATTTAATGTAAATTTAAATAAAATTAACTCTACCATTAACAATCCTCCTCAATATTTTATTTATATATATATTTTTTTGTACCGAGAAATATTCGTTGAATTTTTCAATATTTTTTAAAATATATTTTTGCATATTTAATATAAAATAAATAAATAAGAAAAATATTTTATTTGTAGTTTTTGTTTTGTTTCGGTTTTTGGTTGAATTCATGTTTATTAACAATATGCTATAATGATAATTTAAATAGTCAATATTATTATTTAGTTTATTGTATGTACACGGGTAAATGTAGGTGGTGGTGGGACGTTCGTCTATAATCAAAATTAATTTAAATTTAAAGTGCGATAATTAAACGCACTTAAGCGGTAAATATTTTTAAGACAGGTCGTGCTAAAATTTACTGGCTTTTTGCCCATTGTTCAAAATTACTTAATCGACGCCTTCCGTAAATATTGAGGTAATGATGGTTTAACAAATTGTTCATATCATCTAAGGTATGTACTCAAGATGTTATCATATTATTTCGATATTTATTTTTTATGTATACAAATAGCTATTAAAAGGTCATGTGAACGCAAAAAATTTTAGAATTATATACGTGGTTATCAAAAATGTTGTTTACACAATTTGAAAGTAGCGCTGATTGGTCTACTAAGAATCAATAAAAAAAATAGTATTTTCAAAAGATGTTATTTAATCTTTGAAAATATGATGAAATCAAATTATTGACCGCAAGAAGTTTCGATTTTCTATTTAGATAAAAATTAATTGATTGAGATGTATAAAAAAATCATCAATAAATGGTCAATATAACAAATTTAGCTTAAATCGTTCATAATATGTTGGGAGCAAGGTTCAGTATAAATTTTATTAGCCAATAGTTTTTATATTCCAACTTGTTCAGATCTAATCAGTAGAATGAGATCATTTCTATAATAAAGAAATGGTAGCTTGATTTGTTGCAGCGTTTAAAAAAATTCAAATTAAAAAAATTATTTAGCTTACGTGTTTTAAACTTTGAACGCAGTTTTGATTAACCGAAGTACTGTCGATTTACTTCAGTTTAACGCAGAATCGCCATTTCCAAAACTTTTACCACAGCACAAATTATATCAATGTATTTCATAAGTTTTTACCACATCCAACTTCAAAAATTATTGTGAAACAACTAAAAACTCCTGGGGCCCTACTATCACTTTCGACAACGATTTTCGACGACGGTCGTTTTCCTATAGTAGGCAAAGGAAGAAAAAGGAAAACAATATTATAAATTTACTATTGTCTACCTTTTTCTTCCTTTGCTTACTATAGGAAAACGACCGTCGTCGAAAATCGTTGTCGAAAGTGATAGTAGGGCCCCTGAATATGTTCTATGTGGATTTAAACAAATGATGCGAGAAAAACTTGCGAGTTTTGGTATTTTACTAAAATGAAAAAACAAAACACCATAAACGCGCGGCCAGCCTAGTTTTTTTGGGTAAAATAATTTGTTTTACATACTCTACTTGTTGGTTGGTTGAATGAATTTTAATTATTGAATTTTTGTTTTTCAGAGAGTCTATCAAAAGTAGTAATGAATTTTCAAATTTGTATGATAGGCGGAAGTATTAGATTTGACTGTCTGGTTTTAGCGTGTACATACATTAACTTAAGCTTTTTCAATCTATCATAGAGCTCAGAGTCAGAATGTTATAAATAAGGAGTACTATCATACTATATGTAGCTACTATTACACGCTGCTTCTAGCGTAATTTTGAAAATTCATTAACAATAGATGATTCATGTTCGAATTAGAGAAATATCTAAATGTTTTGTTTCTGGATAATATTCTCTTTGACTAAAGTAAGACAAATTGAAAGAATTCTAAAACGTTCCATATAGTCTATAACACATATTATATATACCATATGCGTCATTACTGAACTTTTAGATAGTTCTTGTTTTTGAAGTTATAATTTTTAGGTGATTTTTGAAAACCAGGCAGTTTTTTTTTCAAAGATAATCCTGGTCGAGAGGCGGCCATTCAAAATATGAATGACTATTACTGGAACGGACAAAGAAAGTCACGGTATCTATTTCATTTCATTCTTAACTATAACGATATCGTTGAACAATATTGTTTGTGGGGAATCCTGAGGGTTTGTTGGTGCTTTTAATACATATTCCAGCAAAACCAGATCCAGGACAGCTATCTCCGCGGCAGTAGTATATCAGTATCTACGAATAAGTGAGTTATGTAATTCAATTATATCTTTCAGGCAGCTCAACCAACTCCCGATCCATACGCAAAACGTGAAGAGCTTGAAAATGCACTGGATGATAAACGAATATGGCCAACCCAGGAAACAGTTTACTTTATTTAAAATATTTTGCCCATTTGAAATAGTTTTCGAAAAAAGCAAGGGCATTTTCTAGAAAACGTTTTTGAAACTGAGAGCCTGCATAAGCAGCTTTAAAAGTCGTTTTGACATGAACTATTAATGAATTCATCATATCAAATAATTCCTCGAAAAACGTTATAAACTTAGCAGTTCCAACGGCAGATTGCGGAAGTACGTTATTTGAAATGGAGGATTGAAGGAAGGCGTATACAGAATAGCTTAAAATTTGGGTGGCATATTTTACCTTGATCCGCTGAAAATTAGTAGGTTATCTATAGGCGTCATTTAAGGGAGGCTTTAAACGTAAATAATTTGTTTTGTCACTGTGATATGATTCTCCGACATATTTCCAAGATGTAGAGTGTTTTTGGCAATTTTCTTGCCATTGAAAAGATTCTGCAATAAATAGTTGCGAATATTTATTTACCTAAACGAGGTGGATCGGAGATATAATGATATTTCCATTAATGAATTGTTTATTACCCACACTAAATCTCCCATTGGCCAGCTATTACTAACAAAAAAGTAAGCCACAGCTTGTTTCCATTTAGTAAAAATACCTCTAACCATAACTACTATTACTTATGTTGCAGGAATCCCGTTGCAAGCAGTTGAACCAAAATCTACTAAACCTATAGTTTTGTCCTGCTTTCATACTTTCTCTATTTATTACCCGAAATTATTCTATCTTAATTTTTAAGGCCTGAAAAATAAATTCATGGAATCCGGGTGAATGTTGGATATTTTCTGTGATCCGTTGGAGGGTTTGGATGCTTGGCAAATTAAAATCTATTTCTAAGTTTCGATAGGGTTTGTGACAATAGAAGTAAATTGCTAAGCAATACTTTTTAAATTCATCACTATATCTATACCCGATGAACATCTGCAGATCTGTTTTCTACCTTTACAAGAATACTGCAATCTCCTAATACTTTTGCGTAATTTATTCTTAGGGGGAGTATAATTAGATAATATAAGAGGGATCTGAATGCTAATACTTTTCGAACGTGTCATATCTGAATGTGATTTAAAATGGAATCTCTATCTGCATGAGGTCATCGTTCTGTAACATCCATTTATTTTCATCTGCACAAAATATGATAAATATAGGGCTGTTATGTTCAAGGTGCGGTTAGAATGGAATTGTTGACGTTGTGGTAGAGGAAAGCCAATGTGTTGAAAGTAGTGATAGCGAAATACACGATGAATCTGAAATTAAACAATTATTTAAATTTATGGGTAAATTATTTCTTTTCTTATACGTTATGATACCTGGACATTCAAAGTTTAACTCTGCAATAATTAAAATTTTAATTTAAATACGTTTTTTAAATAAATAGTACTCATACCTTTCCAAATCTTTTGGAAATTAGTACACATACCTTTCCAAATCTTTTGGAAATCTAGAGAATATAAAATTTGGAGTATTTTTCGAGTTAACTGCACATTCAAACGCTGAACAATATCTTAGTCTGGCCATTCTATAATTTTAAAATAATTAGTACCGCCATTGCAATGTTGAAATCATAATCCTAAAAAAATGTATTCATTATTGCTACAGATGAATTGATGATGTCACTTCATGATGGTCCATCACAGAATTGGAAAACAGAAATAAATTAAGCACAATGCAATGAAATGATTAAAAGAAAAGACGACTGAAGAAATCTACATTAACAAATAGCGATTTACTTCCTGAATCTTTCCGATTTGCTCAAACTTAAATGTTATCTGCAATCATAAACTAGCGTAGCCGTCTCGATCTCATTCATTTAGCATATGGGCAGGTCGTATTTGGTTGTTCTACAACGATACAGTTGTTTGTATCGTTCTGGATGCCACACCTTCGTTTGCATAAAGCTTGCACCACATGATTTCTATTAGGTAAATTTTTCCAACGAATGAATCTTTGAGTAATTTAAAAATAATTAAAGTAATTTAACAATCGGTTCATGCATGATGATATGCACACATAAAACTTCTTTCATTTTTAAGTAAGTGTAGATAAATCACAGAAACATCAATTAATTCTCCTAATCCAGCAAGCTTACCTAAAAACTAATTAAATTAGTAATTTTTCAATAAGGGTTTCATTCGAATAGCCTGCTATTTGGGAAGCTGTCAATTTTGAAGCAATTTTGACATTTGACAAGTCTACGCAATTATTAAAAATAGTATCATACACCCTTCAACAACGCATTGAAATTGTTAAAATTCACTACAAAAATGGCGAATATTTTGCAGTCACAGTTCGCAAAATTAAAGCAATTTTTGGTCGTCGTAACCCCAGGTTTGTCGATTCCTCGTCGATCTTTGGAAATAGACATTCCACATACGGCATTACACCGTATTTTGCAGAAAGACTTAGGTCTTATGGCTTTTAAAGTTTAGTTAAATCAAGAACTCACCATAAACAACGCATCTTCACTGATTGGGTCCTTCAAATGCATCATAATGATTTGGATTTTCATCGAAAAATCATCTTCAGTGATTTTCACCTCGGAGGCTACGCTAATAAGCAGAATTGTCGCATTTGGGGCTCAGAAAATCCAAGAATGATTGTTGAAAACCCTCTTTATCCTCAACGTGTCACTGTTTGGTGGTGTTTTGGGGCTGGCGGTGTGATTGGAGCTTACTTTTTCGAAAATGAGCTGGTGCAACTGTTACGGTGAATGGATTGATTTTTGAATTGATTGAAATTGATTGACAATTTCATGAAAAGGAAAAGTGCTGTAAGCGTAGCCGTGATGGTCATTTGGCTGATTTCGTTTTCAAATGTTAATAGCATACTGATAATAATAAAATACTCGTACTTTTTAATATCAAAATGAAACCTCTTATTGGAAAACCTTCTATGTGTACATGCATATCGCTCCGTTTTACTATATTTGAATATGTATAGGGATAATTATCTAAATTTCTGGAAGTTAACAACACGATAGACTTAAATTGAATGCCGTCAGGAATAGCCAATTCATCAAATTTTACTGTCACATAATTAATAATGTTGTTTCTTAAAATATCATCGGCATTCTCAAAATCAACTTAATCACTATACGGTAAAAGCATTTTCTAAGCTTAGCGTACAAAAATTAATTTTTCAGAAATATTATAAAATTTCAAACTAATTAAATAAATCGTTAAATTTGAACTCGAATTACGAATGATGTTGAATTTTGATTAACGTTATATTTTATTTAATTCTAGATTTAAGATTTGTTGCTCCACCAATCGCAATTTCAAAGGAAACAATCAATTCAAATTCCAATTAAATTTTTGCAAAATTTCTAAATCTCGTTCAAATTTTAATTTTCTTTTAGAATCTTTTAAAATTTTTAAACAATTTCTCACCAAATTTCACCTTTTTGGAATTTTAGGAATAATTTAAAATTATTTTCAAGTTAAATTTAATTTTTTAAAATTGTAAACATTTTATAACCTATAATCGGCATTTAGTTTAAATTGTTATTTTTTTAAGCATGTAAATTTTAAAATTCAAAATTTAAAAAATTGAACTTCTAAACCTCATAAAATACAACGATTTTATTCTATGAGATTAAGAAATCCAATTATAAAATTTGCGGAATTTAAAATTCCAGCTTACAAATTCTACAATTTTTGTCTTTAAAAAAATTCCAATTTCCTAACCAAAAATTCCTATTTCTATACGATTTAAGATTCAACATTTATGTTTTTATTTATTTTTATAATTTAGAATTTGTAAGCTGGAATTTTAATTCCGCCAATTTTATAATTAATTTATAATTTAAAAAAAAATCTGTAATTTTTAAATTAATATTTCTTTCATTTTTATTATTTTGGAATTTAACATTTTAACGTTTTAAATCGTGGAACATTTTTTAAAGTGTTGTATATTGTATTAGAATTTAGTATTTGGGATGGTAAATGATGAATTCGATTGATTTGAAACTTCAAAAATTAATTTTAAAATAACGAAAAAAGAGCCAAATTCTGAATTTCACAAAAATTATACAACACGCAAGACCATCACTAGTCTTTACACGAACATAAGAGCCGGTGCTTATATTCGATTTCAAATAAAACAATTGGTTTTTCAAAGTTTATCCAGTTTTCAAGAATAAAAGATCTTTCAAATAAGAGGACAAGAAAAAAAGAAGAAAATTAAATTTACGTAGTACTTTAGGTACGAGTACATATATTCAAAGGAATAGGTAGTTTAAATTATTAAATTTACAAATTCTGTTACATATTTAAATAAAATCAAGAATTCAAAACATTAATTTTTTCAAGGTACATAATTGTCAAAATTAGAAAAGATAATTAATCATTTTTTTAGTATATAAACATTTTATGTTTTTATGCCAAAGTAGCCGTGGCATTTGACAATAACTACTACTTTTGAAGTTGATCCATGCTTATAATGGATCCCTTCTAACTTTGTGCATTCGTTATCCAAAAGTATAAAGTTAACTTTCTCCTTATTTGCTATGGCCGATATCTCTTCTCTGAAGCCGTTCACATACGAATGAGCCTATAGTTTTTTCGATCTGAACTCATCACGAAGACAACAAAACAAAGTTACATTATTTCCATCTCACTATGAAATATTTCAATAATTTATTTTTGTTATGTTTTCTTTATCATGAGTTCGGATCGAAAGAACCTTAGGATCATTCGTATGAGAACAGCTTCAAGATGGATTGTCTCTATTTAAAATCGATCTTTATCAATGTTAACAATTAACTATACGACAGTTTCTTTTATTGTTCTACAATGGTGATTAAACCTGCAATATATAACTCGGACCATGTCATTAAAATTAACGGGTTAACCTAATACTTCTAAAAAACGAAGTTTGAATTTCTTCTGACCAAAACTAGCCATCAGGTGATACAGAACTGCCGAAACTCACCAACCAATCTTAATAATTAAATCATGGTAATAATATATTTATGAGTTGATCATGGAGAGCGTTTAAAAGATTTTCTCACAATTTCTGGAGATTGCGTGTCTATCCAATCAAATTCCACTGTGAAAGTTCGACATATCGAAGATTTTTAGGGTTTCCTGATTTAGTTTGCATTTTACTATGTTCTAAGGCTTTGGCAATGTATTTATCGTATGATCCATTATAAAATGTAAACTGAGACGCCGCGAAACATCGATTTAACATCACATCCAGCGGTTGTAAAAGACTTGTTACAGTAAGCGGAACCTAGACTATATAAATGTTATATTTTTTAAGCGTTTTATTATACAGAGTAACGTGAGGATCATGTGGTCTATAGTGAGCAAAGTAGACTTCAATAATAAAAATGTTAATGAAATTCATTAAAATTTCCTCGCTTCACATCCCAGGTTTATTAATATCCACGAAACACCCTGGACTTACGCTTGGTTTATTTTTTAAATTCGGAAATAATAAATATGGCTTAAAAATTTCACCGACTAAGCTATTGAAAACGTCATTGTGAATCTCTTGTGAGATGATGATGCTTTTTTCATTAGTACATGTCTTAACCATTTAGTTGCAATCGTAACTTTTAGTTCCGCTTTAAAGTAACGAGGAACCTGATCCTTATTAATAATATCTCTCGGTAAAATATGTTTTGGTGAATGTTGGTGATTATTGTTTCAGTATTTTAAATCGCCTACACCATCCCGAAAAGGCTCCAAAATTACATGTTTGGTTTGAATTTGTATCTATTTGTCTTTCAACCTCAAGTCATTCTCATTTCTTGATCAAAGAAATCAATCGTGTTTCTAAATCTGGAAATTCTCTTTTCCTTATACACCACCCGACGCTCACCATTTAACTTTTCATTATAACTTTGTCACATTTTAAAATTTACAGCAAGAATATGTGCTTTCTTGGATATGGCATCGAAACTCTTTCCCCTACAGTTAAGTTAGTGAGTAGAACAACTGTTTGTTATTCTATTCGTTCTATGAACTAGGTAGGCTAGAAACTTGTTATAGATGGAATTCCTATACTACCTTCGTACAGTTTTTAAGCAAAACTTCGGTTGTGAATCGGTAAAGTTATCATTAAAAATATTTCAAATGTGTGCTTGTTTAAAAAAGCGTTTGAAATATGAGCTTTACATATTAAAGTTAATTATAAAAGCTTTTTTATTATTGTTTGAATTAAAGCTTTAGTGAACAAAGAATTTTAATTGTAAACTGTTAAATGTAAAAGTTTAACTATGAGCGTGACTTTTGTCATATACCAGAATATTGATTCATATAATTGTTTTTCAATCAGCGAGGATTTAATTTCGGTATTTAGTCGATCTATATTTAATTTGTTATAATCTGGTCAAACAATGTCTCCGGAATCAAATCAAGATTTTTTTTTATTGTCATACCTTCATTGTGCTGACCAAGATCATCAAAGTGCAGACCGCACCAAAAGAAACCATAAAAAGTCTAGTATTGAACTCAAATCAATAATCAAATTTATTCAATGATATATATATCTATAATACTCCGCATCGATCCATGTATTATGCACAAATCTTATGATTTTTATTCTATTTCTATTCGTGCGGTATCATATGAATCTTTTCAACATCTAACACCCTTCTCAACCATTTAGCAAATTTAATTAAGTTATCTAAAATTCATTGATCATGTCAAATGTTATTAAACAAAAAAATACAATTGAGACATTCCAGGTAATAAGCTTATCAATTTTATATAAATGAGGTGACAAAGTGGAAAAAACTATTTCATTTAATACTATTAGGTACGATATACATACAAACTAAATGTTTACAGATTTTTTTTTTGTGATACAGCAACTGTACGTTACTATTTTTTAACTACATACATACATATATAAGACAGACAAAAAATATCGATTTTTAATATTTTTTTTTATTTTATACAACATTATATTATTATTTTTATGTTACAACATAAACATAAAATTTGTTATGATTATTCATGTTGAAATATTTTGTTGATTGAACATTTAATCAAGTGAAAGCTATTTTCTATATACATATATTGTTGTTGTTATTTTTCATTATATTTGTTACAAAAAAATCTCATATTACAATTTAGAACTGCTTGCCACACTACTTGTAAGGATATTGTACTTTGATAAAACAAAATCAGGCAGCTTAAAAGTTAAATTAATATAAATATATTTTAGGATTCATGTATAAACCCGAATAAAGGATATATTAGATGCTACTGTAGAAAGTTATAACTCCTTTATTTTAATGGTGGCATATATAATTATACATGATAAGCATATTTTTATGCCTACACACACAATAAGGTATAATTAAATTAAATTGATTACGAATGAAGAAATTGAGCGTGGATCCCTCCATATCAAGCTAACTAAGAATACACAAAAAAAAACGCAGCATTCAGCAGTAAAAGAGATCTCTTAATTATTTTGTATAAATAAATAATAAAGGGATGTAATAAAAATACACATAATTTAAACCTTAATTACAATATTTCAATCATTTATCAACCCCTTTTCATATAAACACTGCTATTATTATACATAATATTGATGTTAGAAGCGCGTTTTTCTTATAATTTTCTTATCTATTCGCAATAATTTTCATTCAAAATTCTTTCGTATTTATTTATTTTTCAGCTTCCTTCGTTCGCTTGTATAAGGAATCTGTAAGTTATATGCGGGAGGAAAATCAAACAGTCAGAGTAATCAAACCTAAATTTCTTATACCTTACTTTGGTTTATAAAACTATACTCAAAAACCCTGTTTTCGATACACCGTACACACATAATAATAAATAATCGAATTCCTATTCATATCTAGTACACGATTAAGACAAATCAACAACAATAAGACTTGCAAACAAATAGAATATCAATTTCAAAACCGTAAGTTAGATTTATATTTCCAGACGCACCCATTTTTCTTTTGCCCCAACCGTACACATATATACTTTAAACACTTTCCGGGGAACATGTTCAATACAAAATTTATATAATTTGATTTTCTCTCGCAACATACATACATACATAAGAAGAACAACCGAAAGCATCTCCGAAAATAAATTTAAATTTATTTTATTTCCTATTATTATGATTATTTATGAAAATGGTACATATACATACATTCATAATATCCATTTTCATCTCGATATATTATATTATTTGCAGCGCCAAACTATAATAAAAAAATACACTATACATCTACGCTCGTATGAATCTATAAATATGGTCTAACAGTATCGTCGTCGTCTTACCCCGAAAAAAATATATATTCAATTCATCTCGCACCGCAACCTGATTCAATTTCAATTTTCCAAAATAAATAAAAAAAAATATAAAACCACCAAACGTATTTTCCAATAATAATAATAATAATAATCGTAATGATAAGATGAAGTGGATGGAAAATCAATGGAAATTGGAAACAGAATTTTCCTGTAGTTTTCAATATATGTAAAAAAAAAAAAAAAAAATAAATGTATATAAGAAATAGCAAAATTGAATGCAAGAATATTTTATTATATGTTTTTTAAGAAGAGTGAAAATTTATTTTAAATGAAAAGATATTTTCCGATTTTCCAGATGGGAATCAAATAATTTATTCGATTTTGAGTTATGTTGCTGAGTTTAGTAAATTGTTATTATATGAAACAGACACAACAACATTACAATAATACATGTTGCGAGTACATAAACTAGTGGAAGTTCAAAGTCAAAGTATACATATATGTATGTATGTATGTACATATACTCGTAACTGTAAAGAAGAAGTGTAAGAATAAATTTTGCTTTCAGCCGTCATTTTTGCCGTAGAATCATCAATAATATATATATATTATATATATATATATATATATATATATATATATATATATATATATATATATATATATATATATATATATATATATATATATATATATGAATTGTAATTATGCAGATGATTTATGGGTCTTTTGATTTCTCTTGCAAGAATTGATCGTTTGTTCCATAGCTATATGTATATGCATATGTATATATGCGTTCGTTGTAATCGTTCATCTCATATATAAAAATGCAAATTAATTGGCACAACGTAACTCAGAAATGGTTATTAAATTTGGTGATAATTAGTCATGGCCTGAAGTTTAACATATTGAAAAGTTCCTAAGTGTAAAAAACATTATTTTTTTCTCGTTACGTTATGATTTATAGTTTTTGGTTACAATTATAATTGTTAGGTTTTACTTTTAAGGATTGCCTTGGGCAATTGTTTAATTTACTTATTTTTATAACATTGACAATTAACACTCTTACTTGGTTATTTCTATAGTATGGCTTCATTATTTTAGGAAAACACAGAAACATTTTCAAAAAGTGTACGTCAAATTGAAAGCTGTTGGTAAAGCTGTAAATCGTATCATCGATGGAGATTAAATAAGTTTAAAAAAATGGTTTATTAACCACAATTAACTTCTTCGTCATCCGTTGCAACAAGTTTCAACACTCCATTAATTGTCTTTTTAAAGGTGTTGATCATTCATTCTGTGAAAATGATTTACTATAAAAAATTTGTCACCTTATTCGTTTATGTAACTCTATCCATTTACAGCAATAATCCATTAAGACTAAAAAGTTTGCAGTTTTTATAAATTATTCCTTCCTGGAATTACCCCAATAAATACCCAGACGGGTTTTTTGTGGTTCCTTAAACTTGTCGCCTCCTGCCTTAAGCATCACTTTGAAGGACTATTATAGGAAAAGAGAGTATTTGTGATCGTGCAGCTTTCCTGATTCAAATGTTAATTTCTTCTAAGGCTGTTGAATGAGCCGGGTACCATTTCGACTAAATTAACTGAAATATTTAATGGTTTCTAACATTTTTTATAATCCTTTTCCGGTTAACTATACTCCCAATGTGGATACTCGCCTGATTTTTACCTGGTTCGTTTTTAGTTTTGCTATAGCGCTGAAACAATCGAATAATATATAATAAATGGAAATTATTTCCAAATTTGAAAAAAAATTGTCAAATTTATTTTTAATTTAGCCAACTTATTTAGAGTTGGTTATGATTTTTATTCTCCATTTTTTCATCCAATTAATGACTGAATTTGTCGACTTTTGCAATTTGCTAGTAGCTATACATTGTTCCCAACGGCCAAAATCGCAATATCATCAGCATAAGTTGCTTCTTCCATTGGTGGTATAGCCGAGAAGTATACAGGAGGTACAAGACGAGGCTACGCTTCCTTAAGGTACTCCAGCTGAAATTTTCTTTAGATGCGAGTATTCGTCTTCATATTTTACAACGGAAGTGCCTATCAGTTATGTAGGATTTCAGAGTTTCATAATATTGTTTGGGGAGATCCTGTTTGAGATTGAACTCCAATCCTTTGTACCAAACTCGGTGAAATTATTGCGATACATCCAGGAACACGCTTGAACATATTTTTTTGTTACTATAGTGTACGTTCTATAATATCTGTGGTTCTATGGACTTGTTCTATAGTCGAGTGGCTTTCTCTGAATTCAAACTGGTGGTCAGGAATGAGCTTTCTGTCAAAGCAATTTTTCAAAAATCTTGGCTATGGTTGGGAGTATGGATATTGGTCTGAAGGACTTTTTATCGTTACATTGTTTGTTAGGTTTTAAGATCATGATTACCTCTGCCACCTCCCATTGGCTTGGAACGTATCTTAGTCTAAACACAGCATTGATTATATGGAGAAGGTTATACGTACATCTTTATTTGGTAGTTCTTTAATGATTTGTCCAGTTATGAGGTCGTACCCAGCAGATTTGTTCATGTTTAAATTTAACTCTTGTAAAGGCACACTTTGTATTTGGAGCTCATCAGATCGTTTCAGTAAAGGTTAACATTTTCATCCGCAGTTTGCCTGGGTAATGGTTGAAACGTTTCTTCTAGGTGTCCCGCAAGCAAGTTAGCTTTTTATTTACCGCCTCGAGCTTAGCTTCCATCCTCATTTCTAATTGGTGCCATCGAATTTGTTGGTGTCTTAATTACTTTCGATGCTTTCCATAAGGAATATTCGATTTTTTTGACTAGTAAGTTACGACAAATGTTCTGATCAGAGATTTCAACTTGTTACATAGGTTATTAAGAACGGTTTTATTTTCTTAGGTTCGATTTATTTGTGAGACATTCGTGCGTTACGTTTTTTTCCATTTTGCCACGCAGCTTGTTGTATCATAGACAATCATACTAGATTTCTCATTTGTACAATAATAGAGGAGTAAAACAAACTTTTGATTTTTCCTATGTTATCATTGTGTTGGTGGATTCTATTGTATACACTGTATCCACTATGGAATATCAACAACACAACGATGACAATGAAAATATTTTTTCTCGCTCATACGCAGTGCAAATAGAAATATGAGAAATCTATATACTATTTTGTCTATGGTTGTATATTTCCTATTAGCCTTTCTACTTCCTCTTCTACTTGTTTGATTTTCCTTATTGGTACTTAAAGATTGATGTTTTGTTCTAATAATACCCGAAAATTTTTAAAATTGGTATTCTTATTAGACAGTCTCTCTGTGATTTCCTTTTTAATTATTGTTTCACTCACCGTGATAATAACAGGAGAGTGGTCCGAAGTAAGCTCTTCATTATTTTCCAACCGAATATAGTTATCTCATATATCTTTTGGTACATAAAAGTCTATAAGGTCCGGTGTTTAGTTTACATCTGTTGGGCAGTAAGTTGCTGAGCCACCAGATTGAAAGTTACATTTTAATTGTTTCCCTGCTTCAAACAACTCTCTCCCTTTTGGTGTAGTTATTCTGGAGCCCCAGAATGCCTTGGAGAACAACCTCCCATGGTGTTGACAACCTTCCATGGCGAGTTTTGATAATTGTAACTTGCGTAGATTCACTTTCAATTTTTAATTCTTCGTTGTGTTTTATATTCTCTTTAATAAGAATGGCAGATCCGCATATTGCTCTCTCTGATAGATGGTTGACATGGTAAAATCTGTACCCACGTATTCTGGCATATGAGGAGTTAGTGAAATGGGTTTCAGAGATTAGACATATATCAATTTTTTGTTTAAATAGAAATATTTCCAGCTCGGAGATGTGTTGGATCAGCCCATTCGCATTCCAAATCACTATTCTGAGCGTTTGTAAATTTATTTTTATTTTTATTTTCTAATCGCGTTGGGTAACGATGATGACAAGTTTTTCAAATGTTCAAATATAAGTTTATTGGTCTCAGCCTGCTCTTCCAGTTTTTTATTTAGATCATCTATGCATTTCACGACATCTATTATAATTTGACCGTCTTTGCTATCTTTTGCTTTTGTCTCTTGACCTTGGGTTACCTCTGCATATGATTCTTTTCCTCGTAATTTATATGAGATTCCCGATTTGTCTGTCAATTATGGTCGGGGCTTCACTAGCGGGGTTATTACGGTTTAAATCCGACTTTCTAGCGCGAATTCTAATATTTTGTAATTCTTCAGCTATGTGGCTGTGAGCCCGGTTATTAGATGTATGTTGACCCTTGCAATTAATACATTTTGCAGCTAAGTTCCTATCTAATGTGTACTTGCTTGTAAGGTGGTTACCAGCACATTTAATGCACCCTGCCATCCACCCACAGTATCTCTGAGTATGATTAAAGCCCTGATATTTTTTGCATTGGGTTATCATCAGTGACTTTGTCTTCACTGATTCAATTCTGATTTTCAAAATTTGAATTGCTCGAATATCAATTTGTTGAATATTTCCCTCCTTGACAAACGTTAGCATGAATAGCGGTAGCCCGCATTTTATCACGACACTTTTGCCAATATCATCTACCTTTCTCTCTTTTTTAATCATGTTTGTAGCATGCTTAATGTCGAATCCTTTACTCTGCAGCTCGGCAATTATATCTTCACTCTCGCATGTTTGATGTAGTCCTCGAGCCATCCTGCTTGTCCTCATATGTAATCCACTGAACTTTCTCAGCATTTCTTCGTAGAGAGATTTCTATAAGTATCTGAATCTGGAACATTTACCTTCCAAACATCATTCTTTAGTGCTACTAGCTTGAAGTCCTTGTCCGTAATTGATGTCATTAGAGGATTGACAACCGGATAGTCTTTATTACCAACTATGTTTATTGGTGGAGGCTGTTTTTTTTTCTCTGTGTTAGGAATTTCATCGTTGCGCTGAGTAGTTGGTTTACTCGATGTTGACGTTTGCTTTCTAACTTTCTCCACATCGGAAACTGCTATGTTGAGGCGGTTTTTCTTTTGCTTCTTGTATCCACTGGGAATTGGTTCCTAATTCTCTTCTGAGTTCTTCTGTGTAGTATTCATTACAGACTTGTTTTTTTTACCTGATTTGATGATCCTTTTCAGGTCTTCATTTTCTCTCTTTAATAGGGTAATTTCATTACTCAGCTTGGAAACCACCTCTTCTAGGCTTTTTAATTAATTGGTTAAGAAGTGTAATTTTTTCGCTTTCAACATTTGAATTAGTTTCCTATAGAACTCGTGTTTTACTAGTAGGTGCATGCTCTTAAGATTTTGTTGCCTCAATTAAAAGGATAATCATCATCACTTGTTAAGCTTGTGTATAATCTGTCCCAACAGCCCACTACACCACTGCAGAGACATTGTGGTTGTTTGATTTCGAAGACTGGGAGCCCACTTGCTCACTTCCGAGTGGAAGTTTATTTCCCACTTACCCGCGGGTGTTCTGGTGTGGGCATCTCCCTATTCGCCACCTGGGGACATGCCCGAAAGGAGGCTTGCAACTCCCACGCGAAAAAAATTGATAGAAAATATTAAAATGTCCTTAAATTTAACAATTTAAAATATAATATAAGTTTTAATACTGAATATCTGTTGAATTTGTCTTTAATTTATATATCTATATATATATATTTATAAATATAGCAAATTCTAATAAATATTTAAATGTTGAATTTTTTGCGTAGAATCCCCCAAAAAATATATTATGTTGAGTTCTACATTAAATATTAAACTATGATGTGCAAAAACCCAAATTTTAAAAAATTTGATTGCAAAAAATAAATTTCGTCTTATATTACGACAATGAAGATGAATGAAGAAATAATAAAATATTTTACTAAAAATTGTCTCTCTGGTGCGTATCATTCAAAATATTTTTTTTTCTAAAAATTGATTGAGTAATTTGAGATGCATTTTATGGTTTAAAGCGCAAATTTCCAAAATTTGCAACAATTTGAGTTGAAATTTAGAATTCTGAATTTTATACATAAAATTTTCTTAAAAAATTCAAAACTTTATAACATAATTTTAATTTTGAAAATTGTGAGTAATTGGGAATGAAGAAAACTTGAATATAATATCCAAGGTTTCTAATTCTTATAAATTTTCGAAAATATAATTTTCAAAAGTTAAAGTTCGAAACAGAAATATCAAGTTTTCTATTTGGAAATTGACAACTTTGAACTTTCACTGTGAACGCACTCTTAAACAAATATCATACTGTCAGTGTCAAAACATACACGAAAAAAAAATATATAAGAGACATTTCTATAAAATATAGCAGCCCAGGGGCCTGTGGTAGATTATCAGTACCTCGATTTTGTTGCCTTTTTGAGACTATGGGACTAGGAGAGTAAAAATTACCGGAAAATAGTAATATTAGTGAGTATGTGTGAATTTGTGAGCATGCGCTGTTCAATTTGTTTATATATTATTTTGACAAAAATTCAAAAGCTTTCGGATGCAAAAATATCATAATAGGATAATAAGTAAACATAATAATTTATGTACTATACTAATGACATAAACGTCAATTCTCCGTCGCAATAGCAGGAGAAAACGGAATGTAAGCACCAAAAATGTTTGTATTATTTTTGTTTTTTATACCGATTTATACCGATTCGATAATTTTTGATGCTTATTGTACACTCTCAAAACAAATACACATACAAAAAAGACACACACAACAACAATATTTAATAGCCTACACAGGTACGTATACAAAATATTTGGCAGTCTCATAGTCTCATAGTCTCAAAAAGGCAACAAAATCGAGGTACACGGAGCGTACTATAGAATATTTTTAAAAAATACTATAATAATATAGAAGTGATTACTATAAAAATAGTACATAGTTACCATTGCAAAAAATACTGAGTCTTAATGTGTATAGGAAAATGCATATAACTATAGTAACGAATCGCTTAAAATTGGTAGTATTTTCTATATAATTTTGTAGCGACCGCTATATTTTAGTAAGGTACATGAAATGTAGCACTTGATCCTATAAATATCAGAAGCGTATACAATATAATAAAGTGTTGTCGATATTTTACTATAGTATATTTTCCAATATTTAATTATTAATTGTTATTTTAAATAGTAGGTTTAACAATAAGTTATTGTAGTTCTTCCTTTGTAAGAATAGTGGTTTCTCTTAAATAAATAAATAAAACTCTAATTAATGATTTAAAAACTTAAATTTATTTACAACATTTATAAAATAAAATAATATTAAAAACAATATGGCGTTTTACACAAAATTTCCAAATTGTATAAAAAAATAAAAATACAGAGTATTATGATATTAAATACAATAAGTGCTGGAATTTTATAATGTTTAATGAGATTGTAATTCATACATGGCATTCGTCTGAGACTTAGCTATAACTTAAAATCTCAAAATCATGTATTCCAACTTCTGGGTTTTCTTTAACAACAAATGCATATTTATAAAATTCAAAAGTTGAAAGTTCCATTTGTTGTAAACTTGCCAAATTCGCAGTCAAGAACACCAACTTTTTCCCCAGTTATAATTATTACAATTAAATGGTAACACGTCATCTTATTTACCTGAAACAAAAAATTATAATTTTAACATATACATATACGAGTACATATATTATCATTAGTTTAATCAAAAATATTAGTTACCTATAAATATCTTCAACAGCAGAAGCCTTAAGCACAGTACGTCTCTAAATCGTTTGGGATAGTTTCAGTCAGCACGATTATATTAATCTATAAAGTAAATAAGCAAAAAATGTAACAAAAATATTCATTGAAGGTCGTAGGTTATTCACTGATCATAACACCACCACTGTATTAATAATTTTATCACTGTATAAAAATTCTACTAAAAGATTAATTACTATAGTAGTGATTATCATATAGGAAATACTACTATGTAAATAGGTAGGTATAATAATGCAAGCGATTCTGTACATTTTTTTTTGAGAAAAACTTTAATATTATATAAATGCCTTAATTCACAAAATTAAACAATAAAAAAATAACTATAAAATTTCACAGTATATCTTACGCTACATAATTTTATACCATATGAACATTTTTTAGAACTGAACACTACTTCTTATATACATGCTTGTTTAACCTGTCCGCATAATTATATCACAAACACAAAATTTATATAATAACACACTAACTTACCAATAAATAAAGAATGGAGATGTTTCAAGCCCCATTGATCCAACAGTTCACCAATATTTTCCATGTTATCACTTAAAATATTATTTGTAATGAGCGACTTATATAATAATTTTTTGGCTCCTTTCACTATGAACTCACACAATATACTATGAATACTTAGAAGAAATCTTTTTTTTAACTATATTAAAATTAAGGGACTTCCCTGTATTATATGAAATTTTTTTAACGGACCCAATGTGTTATATATAATATAGGAAGTATTCCTATTTGGTATATTAAATTAGAATATATTATAGCAGTGATTACCATATAGTAAACCGTACTATGTAACTAGGAGAGACTTCTACGTACATAGTAAGCTTTACAAAATATATAGTTCAGAGTTATATAATTAGATTTCTATAAATATATAGGAATCAGATTAGTAATTTTTTCTTTCCGTGTATAATTATAATTTGTAGAGTAAAGACAACGTTTTCAATAAAATTTACTATAAAAATTCCGAGTCGGTGACTATACAACTTCAAGAAGCGTTAATTTCAGTTTTTGGTCGAAACGTGTCATGTGCAAACCCTCATGTGCTTCCAGAAATACTACTTCATCCACAAAAAATAACTGTATGGTGTGGTTTTCATGCTGGTGGTGTCATTTGACCGTTTTTTTCGTTGATGAAAATGACCGTCACGTTATAGTCAATGAAGATCGCTACTGAGACATGCTGCAACGTTATTTCTTTGGCTAATTGCTTGAGCTAGACATTAATGATATGTGGTTTCAACAAGACGGTTCGAAATGCCACACAGCGGGTCTTATAATCGATTTATTGAAATCTAAATTCGATGGACGTGTTATATCCAGAAATGGGCCTGTCGATTGGCCGCCTGGATCGTATGATTTAAGACCTCTAAACTTTTTTTATGGGGGTACGGTAAATCATTGGTCTATGCCAACAAGCCGGCGTCGTTAGAGGAGCTCAGAGGCAATATTGAACGAGGCATAGCGGCCGTTTCCGTTGAAATGTGTGGCCGAGTCATCGAAAATTGGGTTCAAGGAATCGACACCTGTACATCAATTCCGGTTTAATGAGATGGAATGAAATGGAATGGGATTTTTGGTTATTTCATATTTCGTTTTCTCGTCAAATAATTCCACTCCACAAAGTTGTATTCTCGTTCTTTTTGTGCGATATCCTTTTTAGTACTAGTTCTAAATCGAGAAAAATAGCAAACATGGAATTTTAATGCCATTTTATGTTTGTGTTGTTCGCGACGAGTGATTTGTGTAAATATAATCAGTTTATTGTATTTAAAATAAAAATTATTAAATAGTATTTATATATTATATATTTTATTGAAATAATAATTTTATAGTTTTCTAATAATAAATTTTCTAAAATAGTTTTATTGAATAATTATTGACGAGGTGTCCATATTTTTAAACAGCCGGCAAAAAATACATGGATTACCATGTAATTTAAGAATATTAACTGCTCTTCGATTTTATGCCACCGGTAAGAATTGTTTTTTAATTTTCTATAAATAAAACATAGTTATATATGAATGAGTATATCATTTTTTCTAACATTTTAGGATCTTATCAACGGATTGTTGGGGATGGATTTTTCGTCGCAATGAGCCAAACCTCAGTTAGTCGCTGCATTAGAGATGTCAATTAAATGAAAAAATAACCAAGTAAATATGAAATACACGTTAAAGTTAAAGTGGTAAATAATATGTTTATTTTGTTTCAGATTTTACCAACAATATGGTTTTCCCGGACTTATAGGGTGCATCGATGGCACGCACGTCCTTATAAAGAAACCTGAAAAAGCAATTGAACATGTGTATGTTTGCAGGAAAGGCGGGCATTCTAAAAATATTCAGATAGTAAGTGATTATTTTTTATTTGATATATGTACGACTAAATATAATTTTTATTTTCGCTCTTTAGGTATGTGACGCAAATCTAACCATATTATCTGATAATTCGCGCATGGTGTGTTTTACATAACATTTTGGTCATGAATCGAATTAACCTCAGTGAACTTGATATCGTTGTTGATGAAGTCGAATCTGTTGTTCCTGACGAGGCCAATTACACGATTCAGCACTCTCAACATTTGAGTGAGGGTAGGAGAATAAGGGACGATTTAATCCAAGAATATTTTTAATAATTAATAAAACTGAATCTAAATTTTATTCTAAACTATTTATTGCATTATTTATTGTTCAAAGCATCGGCTAATTTATTTATTGCCTCTACTTTTGCTTTTTCTACTTTGAGCTTTTCTTCTTCTAGCTCGACCCGTCGTTCTAAAAGCTCATTTCGCTTTTTGTTTACTAGTAAATACTCCTCCATTACATCCTCTAGCTGTCGAGGTCTGCGCCTTTTTAGTGTGGCGTGTGGTTGTCTAACTACTGATCGCACTTCATTCGGCTCTACAACAATTTCTGAAATGTCAATGGGCGCTGATCAATGGGCCGCCACCTCATTCCATTTATCCATTTATCATTTCCCTATTCCCATCCATACTATCATATCTATAATAAAAGCAAATATGTACCAAAGACAAGAAAATTTTACAAATAAAAATTATATTTAATTTAACACGTAATATGTCAGTCATAACTTACCTTCCACGAGCTAAATCTACATTTTCCTCTAAATACGTTACCAACATTTCTTTTTGATTTATCGTAACCTTTTAGACAATTTTTTTGGCACTAGGAGTTTCCACCTTTAATTCCACTACTAAATTGCACGACGAGAAATTTTGACATTTCATTCCACATTAGTGGAATTTATTTTCCCATTCCATTTAACAAGAATGCAAAAATCGCATTTAGTACAATATTTCATTCCACAAAATAATTTCACACAACCGGAATCTATGTACTGAAAACGTGTTCGTGATGAACGACGTCGAATTTCATACGTTTGCGTTTTATTTAAAAAAAAGGTTGTCAAGTACTTATTGGAAAACCCAATATTAAATTTCAATGTAAAATTTCTCAATTCTATAAAAAATTAAAAAGTTTTAAATTCGATAATTCTGAACTTTGATGACGAAGAGCAATCGAAACTAGTTCTTTTTAAAACTACATTTTAAATAAAAATATCCCATAGTCAAAATAAAACCTATAATCATATAATAGTCCACTTCGAATTTTTTAATCTTAAACATTTTATTTTAATTCCATGAACTATTTAAATTATACGTTATCGAATAATTTTACCAAATAAGAATTTAAAAATTTTTCAAATTTCTATTTATCTAAATTCTAAATCTCTTCAAATTTCCCAACTGGCGTCACTCTTTTTGCGCGTGATGCATAATTTGAGAATAGCTGTAATATCAAAATATTAAATTTTGAATATATCTTATATTTAAAATTGTAAAGTTTTAAATTAACAAATTCAATTGTATTACAAGATCTGACAGTTAGAGCTAATATATAAAACATTGCCTTCCCAGTTCGATCATTTATGAATATATGAAAATAGTGTTGGTGATTAATGCATAATCGGCGTTTATCCATACACATAATGGTATTTGTTAAATGAGCGAACATTCGTGTGAAACTGAAACCATATCTGCTCATTGTGCATTCATTTTTCATACCTTTTTATAGGAAATTTATTTTAGACAAAACATATAAATATAATATATGGAATGTGCTGAACCAAAGATGATATATACGTTGATCGGTAAATATATGTTTATGTACATAAATACTTGAATTTAAATATTTCACCTTGAAATATAAAGCTCATATATGTATATAAATAGTTCTTTGAAGTATTATCCTGAAAACCACTTTAACCCAACATAAGAACTTATAATTTAATATTCTAATTTTCATCTTACATTCAAAATAATAATTTTCAGTTCTTTTGCTTAATTTATTCTATTTAAAAACTTATAATAAATAAATATATGAATACAAAAAAAAAAAATTATTCATCGTCATTCGCGTACTTTAAATCTTTTTATTTTTTTTATTATTTATCTTCTTAACAAATAATTGTTGTATTTCGCGCGATTCTTAAATCCAAAACGAAGAAATATATTAAAGCTAAACGCGACATTGGTGTAGATTACCCACTTAGCTCTTATATATGTTTATGAATATTTTTTTGCACTTCAATTTTTCTTTGGACTATAAAATAAATAATAAATCATAAATAAGTGAACGAAAAGTCATTAACCTAATTTGCATTGCATCACGACTACATATTATACCATTATTAGTCTTAAATATAAAAAGTACGTAAACAAGTTAAATTCAAGTTCAATAATTCATTTTATTTTAATCTCGTATAAAATACAAATGTTATAGTTTTTTTTTTAAGATGTAATTATTAAAATTGACTATTTTTGTAAATTATTCTTTTTATAAATTAAGATGTACATTGTGTTGTTAGACAAAAGCGCGCACAGTATCTATATACAACAAAAAAAAAGTCAAGGTAAAATCTTAAAAGAGGAGAATAATAATTCTATAAATAAAGAAAAGCTCTTTAGTTCAGCTTCTAATAGACGGTGGATGATTAAAAAGTTACCTCGTTTAATTTGGTTCGTACACTAAACCGAGAATATATCAAACAAATTAAAACTTAAAAACGGAATAAAAAAAATTATATAAAAGACTGAAGGTCATTATTTTTATAGACGGTATGAAAGAAGAATAAAACCCGCTTAAAGAAGATTAAAAACTATTATTATTTTAATATAAATCGAAATTGAGTGAGAATTATACTGACAATAACTATGATAGTTTTTTATGTTAGTTCTTCATCCATGTATATTAAAGCAAATTAAGTGATATTTTTTTCGGAACAAGGGAATTAAAATCGCGAACACTATTTAACTAACGGGTGGTCATATAAAATAAAAATTGGAACGTTTTTAAATTATTAAGATTAAATAATATATTGATGTGTTTAAAAGTACAACTTTTTTTGCATACTACAGAAATGACACATGCTTCCTCGGCCGCCAATCAATTATTTTTACAATTTCCACTCAGCCTGACTAATATTTGCATATATACGATTTTAACAATTTGCTCTTAAAATCGCACCATTGACTGGCATATACATACTTATACTATACATAATTATGTACATATACATATAATTCCATTAATGATAAAACCGCAAAAATTCACTTCCTTTCCCAGCTTTTAGCACACTTCCTTTCAGACGTAATATTTTTATTTTTTTTTATTAGTACTCGAAAAACTAATAAATCAATAATGTAATGTTTTTTGTCTGTTTGTTGTTATTTCAAAAAAATAAATAAATAAATATTTAAAAGTGTTAATTGAAGATAAAACTTAAAAAAATATTTATTTTTAATTAATTTTCAATTTAAAACTTATAATTTTTTTTTTTGTGCGTTAACAAATTTATGCAAAAAGGCGTTTTTTTTTGTGTATTAATATTTACATTGGATAATTTGCAATATATCCATGTTTGTGTTTCGTATATAAACACAAATGTTTTAAACCCGCTGTAACCCATATGTATATACGTATATACCTCGTTTGTGGTTGATTGAACGACGATTAATCTTAAATATACATATAAAAAATTTGGAGAGAATATACTTGAAGTGTTTGTTTTTGGAATATACGTACATATATATATATACGAATGTTGAGTGATCTTGAATTTTAATTACTGGTGTAATGATATTTTAAAAAATCTTAAATATTTTTGCAGACTAATAAATAAAATATAATACTCATAATTTATTGCAATCGTATTTTAATATAAATATATATATTTATTACATCTTTAGTACATGACAGCTCATTTATTTACGACGTTGATGTTGGATGATGACTATCATCTAGATACCAAATCGTTTATAAATGATCTCATTTTAAAATATTAAACCATTAAATGGCGAGGATTGTCTATATCGATGATGAAAATTTGATTTTAGCATCCATTTATAGTGTTTAATTTATTCGCGCACAAAAATATACAATTTTAGTCTGCAAACAAATTAAAATCTGATTTGAATGTGAATAATATTAGTATATATACATCATCAAAAATTTTTGATTTTATTTAGTTTTCTTAATTTGTAGGATAAATAACATTAAAATTCTTTACCATCACAGTATTTCACCACCAACAAACACCTCAATGACATCATAAAAATTTAATGAAAAAATTAGTGTCTAATTGAATCACATACACATGAACTGAGAAACATAAATTATCTGTATATATGTTTATATATACTGACTGACCAGTATTACCAGACATGGTTGTTACTCTTGTACATATTTATATACACAGACCGTAAAACGAAAGACAACAAGAAATCATTTTTCATTCTTTAACAAATAAAACAAAAACAACAAAAATATCTCCTGAAGAATTCTGGCGTAATAATATACGAATCCATGTTTCTTGTTGTCATGAATTTATGATTGAAAGATCGAAGTGTTAATTATTGCACCATGCCGGTTTTTCAGTTTCATTATCTCATTTTTTATATTTCATGTTCTACTGGTGGTAGGCACATCTTCTAATCTTATGCTTTTTTGTTTTTAACTTTATATGCCCGTAATGATGATGAAAAGAAATCAGTTATAATAGCACCCGGTAGAAATAGCCGCCGGTCAGGCACATACATTATAGACGAATATTTTATCAGATGAAGATTGTTAAATTTGAGATGGAAACCTTGGCAAGTTGTATCTGAAAAGCGAGTATGCCATTCTATCATTTGGTTCGATTTATTATTATTTATGGAAATTAAAAATTAAATTTTATTCCAACTTTTTATCCACTTTGCCAAGACACACAGTAAAACACACGAAAAACTGTCTAGCATCAATGTAACACAATTTTTCGTGTGATTTACTATGCGAATGATTGGAAAGTTCGATTAAAATTTGGTATCGAGAAATTTTACTTTTTTTGTGTACCGTTTGGGCGATTATATTTCTTCGATTCAGAATTACTACAGTTAGATGACAGGAATTTTTGATTTTTATGTATATAGATATATGAAATTTCAAACTACGATAATTGGTAAAATAGATAGTTTTAACAGAAAATTTATAATCGAAACTTAATCTTGTAATGTGATTTTGTATTTAATTTTTAGAATTTGTGTTGTTCGTTTGTTTTGAATGAAAACTAATTATTTTAAATCGATTTAAGCAACAAGAAGCATCAAAATGATGATTATGGCTAAAAACAAATTTCATATATTGGGCCGATTCTCGGACGCACTTTTTATAATTTTATGTTGTTTTAAGTAATAAAATCGGGATTTCGTATTGTCAAAAATAAATGTATTAAAATGCGTCAGTTTATGAACTTTTAAAGTTGATATTTGAAATTTTTTGTATTTTTATTTTAGATTTATTTGCAAAATCAAAATGCTAAGTTAGTTACATATGATTTTACTGGCCAGAGAAGAGAGAAAAAGTAGTCTTGCACTGTATAAAACTGTAAATAACAGATGGCAACTTCGGTTATTATGCGCACTTTGAAGTAGCTGAGTTATCTCATTTTCACAATCAAGTGAATATCTCGATTGGTTAGAGAAGTCACCAAACTTATTGTTGATCACTTGATGGATGAAGCCGAAACTATACTGATTTCAATTAAAAATTGCAAATGCATTAAATTATTGGGGCTATAGATGGTTGTCGCATGCATCAATAGTTTCACCTCCAGAAGATGATGAGCAGTGATGGGCGAGGTAGATTACATTTTATTGAAATAAAATAAACACTACCTTTTTAATTAAAGATAGTTTATTACACTAAACGTTCGAATGTTCCCCGTGACATGCTACATAACTTCCGATGTGACTTTGGCATTCTTCTTTTCATTGCCAAATATTTTTGATAGGTCGAAAATCGGTCGGCTTAAATAGTTTGAGATAACATTGAATTGAATTAGTCTCGCACCAACTTATTGCATCTTTAGAATAGTGTAGTATCTAGCTTAATCAGACCAAAACTCTACTGCTGAATCATGTCAACGAATAAGAGGTAAAATACGTTTCTGTATAGTCATCCTTTTATGTATACATTCGACGTCACAGTGCAGTATGTGACAAAGACCAGTGGCTACAGTGTTGGTTTTAAGAATAGGCCACCTTGATTACATTGAACATTTATTTTTACGTTTGATTTGTTGTAGTATTCTATTGGGCCTTACACAACAAAATTTATTAACTCGCCTTGTATATGTTTGACAAGACAACAGTTAATTTCGTCATATACCTAATTAAAACCATTGTCAATGTATTTCTTTGGTGATATATTTTATTTTTTAAGAAATTAACTACAAACCATGGGCCCATTCATACTTTTTGCATGGGCCCATCTGAACCCAAAAATATAAAAATCTAAATTGTTAACAAATGTTGTTATATTTGTTGATTCAAAAGACTTTTAATCAGATGCGGTTCGTCATATTGGACAAGATGATCATTTATTTAGTACCTACCCATTCATTTCGCCAACCAAGAAAAATTTTCAAAAACATAAATCCATCCACATCAAACAAATATTAGTCTTCTTAAATTATAGTAAATTGAAATTTAAAAAAAAATTTAATTTCGATAACATGCACTGTGTTTCAATATGAGTGGATGGGAAGATTAAAATAATTAAGATTTGTTACCAAATTTTAGTCAACCTTACCCAGCTTTCACAAAGTAAAATACACGAAAAATCGTATGACACTGATGCAAGAAAATTTTTCGTACATTTTAATATATGTGAGTGGTTGGAAAGGTCGAATAAAATTTGGTATCGGGAATTTTAAATATTTTTGTGTTGTTTGTTGTTTATCATTTTGGCTACTTTATGTTGATAATCCCGGTTTAAAATCCCCTTATTTAAGATTGCTACTGTTTTAATCACTATATCTAAAAGTACTACACTTTACGGAAAGGTCTAGGCTTAGAATCTTTGCGTTGTGGTGAACAATAAATACCTAGGACATGTAGAAGTTTACACCTCTGAAGAGATGTAAATTTCAATTTGAACGTAGAATAATAAACGGGATCTCTTTTATTTTTATTTGTTTTGTTTCCGGTTATGCTTTTATCAGAGAGATTTAATATTTTCTATTGGCTTCATACTTTTCGAAAAATATTTTTGTAATCGGACATCTAAATTTCATTTAAAAATATTAGTATTAGCATTAATAAAGGCGCCAGAAACTTTAATTAGAATGAACTGTGGGTTTATTATATATTTTTAATCCAGTTGCCAATTGTTGTGGGTGCTGGAAATGCATAGCTACGCTACTCGGTTTTTTTGCGTTAGTACCTACGTTTTGCAATGCAGGTTCAATATTTTGACTCGCACTACGATGAGATAAAACTTGCTGTACAACTGTTTTGGTTAATTTCGAAAGGCGTGCAGAACTATACGCCTTTGAATATTTGGTACTACTACATCTTGAACTCAACTTTGCAAGAATAATTTGGGGCGATTGTAAGGTTGAGTAATTTTTCATTCAGGATATAAATGTATCCAAACAACCTTTGCTGCTACTCCAGCTACGTCAATTAAATTGTAAAATTGAACGATGGGCCATCTATTTGTTTTTCTTTGTATAGAGAAAGAATAACACAGCTGGTCCACAGTATCGACTCCTTTTTTTGTACTGTTATAATACAAATTAAAATTCGATTTATTCCTATTTTCATTATCGATTTTATCATTGAAATGCATCGACGACAATAAAATTACGGCACGGTTTTTTTTGGAACGTAGCTTAGCAAAGTCAGGTTTTTCCGGAAATAAAATACGTTTGATTCAACACTTCTCCGACTGTTTGGAAGACAATTATTTGGTATACATCTTTTTTTTCGCATAGTCCCAACACATGTTAACCCCACTCTCAGCAAATATTGCGGTAGCTCCAAGCTGGTAAAAAAATTATTAAAAGTTATATTCCTGTTTATGTTGTGAAATGGAGTGCACAATTGTTGAACCACAGTGGACCCTAGGTTGACAGCTTTTTGTTGCTCACCGACTGTGAGGTTTTCACCGGGAATATAATGTTTTGTAAAGTTGATATTTACCGAATCCCAAATTTCCCGTTAAGGAGCATATTTATCACGCTGCCTTCGAAACGAATATATTTGCATAATAATTTAAATCTATGACAAGACATGCTTGCTTTGAATAAAATGTCACCAAATAGGGGATCCCAAAATTCCTGTAAATCTGATATGCCCTGCTTATTTAGACCGGGGTTTATCAGCAATTTGATGAAACATCGAATCTCAACCTCGTCTGTTGGCTTCCAGATTTGTGCACCGGTTTCTCGTAACCGTATAAGCTCGTAGAGCTAAATAAGTTGAATTACTTGATCGCTAAAAATAGCAAAAAAGCATCCCGTATAGTGAATCTATGTGCTTTCCTGGTGGAAGTTTCACCTTGTTGATACCGCCTCTAATAAGGTTACAAGCCGGTGTTCGCCTTTGTGAAAATGGGCTGTTTTTCCATTGGGTCTCATCCTTCGCAGTAAAAAACGTTTCTTCGATAGGTGGTTCATTATTATTCAGTGCATCTTCGGATTCTGATGCTTCAACACATCTATTTCGCTATTGGATGAATCGGCACATTCCAAAACGTTATCCCAACTCTTATCATCACTTTCCTCCAAAGCAGCCCGAACTTCTTTCTCAGCCACACTCGTCTTCTGTTTGCCATACATTTGTATTAAATACGACAATGAGTCTATGAGACTCGACCCGTACTGATTAGGGTTAATGAAAAATTTTCTTAAAAAAAAGAAAAATTCAGTTATCATTATTTCATTAATTATTAAGGTTCAAAATTTTTATTAGCACATTTAGTTCATTAATTATGAGTACTTGCCAAGACAGCCGCGTATATAGAGCCTTTGCTAAGTTGTTTCGGCAGTTCGCAATTTCCTTTCAGATCCTCGGCCATATTATTTTTGAATCAACGCGTGCGTTTGTTGTTCAATTTTAAATATTTTGTTTAGAGCGTCATTATCTAAAAAAATAAAAATAAACGTGCCATATTTTGAAACTGGCTCCGTAGTATTTGAACAATCAGCCACTGGTTCGGTGGATACTGCTAAACACTCTAACACTCTTCTATATAGGTAGGGAATCCGAAGGGAATTTACTGAATCCTGCCTCGGCCTTTGATTTCTTATAACTTCTCAATCGACCCGGAATCATTGAGATACACATTTAGTCGGTTTTTTTGTGGCGCACATTATTTCGCCACTTTTTTCCCACGCTTGAGTGGTACGATTGGGACCCGTTTCTGATTTTAATAAATTAATTTATTTCATTATCCGAATTTTTTTTTAAAGTTAGCGCTGGATTTCCTTCTATGAAGCATACATAAATTTGAAATTGATCCTGTTGATGCCTTTGATTAACTTCTGTAAAGAAGGGTTGAAGCTTCGCTTTAAAGTGTCCCATTCAACAAGTAGTGTACTTTCTTGATTTTTATTTCTAATAAGCAAAAGTCAATAGTAATATCAATTTTTTTTTTAAATATCTGCTTGTTTGTTTTATTTAAAAATATAGCTGTCATAAAATTATAAACTGTCGGAACCGGGCCCATTAACAACAAAAATATTTAAATATTTATTGTAATACTGGCTCAAATATTCAAGATTCTTTTGGATATCTAATGATAACCAACCAATTTTAATTGCAAACCTTAAATTTGGTTGCATTCTATACCACATTTAAGTTTCATTAAATGTTACACTAATTTAGTAATATAAATATAAGATACAATTTCATTCAAGTATAGAGTAAAAATTTAAAACTGAATCGTGTTGAAAAAAAATTAGGGCGTTCTTTTCCTTTTTCTCGCTATCATAATAGTATACCAAGGACATAGATTAAGAATCAACAATTTTTTTCTATTTGTCTTGCCCAATATCTTTTCAATGTAAAAATAGTTGAAATTTGATTTAAAAAATGTTAAATATAATTTTATAATATCAAAACATTTTTAGTTTTGTCACTTAGCAAATTATCAATTTTATTGTAACAAATAAAATTACAAAATAATTTTTACGATACATTTTAAAATTAATAATTTTTTGTAAAATTTAAATGTTAAATTATAAATTATAAATCTCTCCAATTATCTAATCAAACCTTCAGCTGAAATTTTTTTATTTAATTAATTAAATTTTATGTATGAGAAAAAATTCTATTTCTAGCATTTCGACAAAATTGTAGGGAATATTCTGATTCAAATTAATTTATTTAATTTAAATAAAATCAATAAAACCTGAAATCAGTTTCAACTTATAGTCAAACTTAAAGTGAACTTTAAGACTGAGGCAAAAACAAGGGTACATTTGAAGTTTACTTCTACATGACAAATGTATAATTTTAAAAAAGTAGGTAATTATAGACAACACGCAGGCATCTATATGGTTCTATATGTTCTAGGCTTACAGAAATTATTTAAGATAGACATGAAATTTCTACGGAAAACAAGGTAATTTTAAAAGAAAATACCATCCACTCACCAAATTAAAATCCTTTTTACAGAATTAAGGTAAATTGGAAAATAACATTGTATATATATTGTCTTAAGATACCTAGAGACATAATTTCGAGTATTATCCTTTCATATGTAAACATGTAATGTAAATAAATAAATAATTCAATTTGTGTTGTCTTCTATTTGTCTCAAGATCATGGTATTTTTATTTTTTTTTTGACTGACAAGTGTATCTATGGTTCTCGAAACGGGAAAAAAATATATTTCTTATCGTCTTATATGTACGTACGAACGATACAGAGAAATTGTCTTTTGTTTTTCTATTATAAGTCAGTTTTTCTTATATATGTGCCATTTATACGTATACCGTGTATTGATTTTATATATTTATTTATTTGTTTTTTTTTTTTTTTAAATAAATAAATAAGTATTTATTTAATTTTATTACATTTGTGTTTTCTTCTTGTATTATTTCTGTTAAATAAATATCTGTACATAAATATGTATATCTAAGATGTTATTTATTTGTGTATTTATTTATCAATGAAGCATTAAAAAAATAAATATTTAAATAAATTTTTTGTGTCGATTTGGTGTATAAGGAAGCTGTTGAATGCCGAGAGATAAATCATTGAATTTAATAGACCATAAGAAATTATTACGCGAATATCAAATTTAGCTCGAGGTGAGAAATATATCGCAAAAAGTGTAATTGATATACATGTGTCTTAATTATTAAGACGAATTATATAATTAAAACTTTTAAAATATTAATTTCTTCAACTTATAATTTGTATTTTAAATTAAAGTTTTTTGTTTTGTTTATTTTTTAAATCAAAGATAAAAGGTCTTGATAATACTCAATCCGAGACGAACGAATAACGAAAAAATATAAAAACCAAAGTTTTTTTTTTTTTTTTTTTTTTAATTTCATTCAATCATAATTCTGTCCGTCTATCATATTTTACTTTGATTTTCTTTTGAGATTACGATTTTTTAATTTTTTATTTCTATTATTTTATTTGTAAGAGGTCAATGATATATATGTATATAAGAAAAATATTAAAAGGTGAATAAGACCCGAGAAAAAAAAAAATTAAGAAGAAGGAAAATAAATGGAATTCCTTTAGATTGAAGTTAATTGGTTGTTATATAATTGAAGATAATTTTTTTTCGTTCGTTTAGTTGAAGATAGTTTAGTGTTTTTGTGTATATATGTATAGTAATTTTAAATTAAAAGAGTTTCAATAACGTTTAGAATATTTAGGTTTGGTGTGCTGGACATGTTTTTAACACTCTTATATGTAATTTTTTTTATAAATTTAAGTCAACGCATGAAACAATGAATCGCTGGCGTATATTTAGGCTGTATCATTTTGTATCGTCCCTCAAGCGCGCATACCAACAACATATTTTGCCAGTCATTTGCAAAATTCGCAGACTCAACAAATTTAATCAAAACAGCGAAAGCATGTAATTTGACACACCACATATGTACATTGTACGTAATATACCTAAAACAAAACAAAACAAAATTCATTACATCATCTCATTTTACTGACAGCATATTCACCATGCCAGCATTAAAAGTGAATGTTATTAGATTTTTTTTTATGTTTTAATTTTCTCATTAAACTTATTTTTTTTTTCTTTCAAGATTAGAACTTTTAGATAAAATTAATTAAAAAATATATTTTACATATTATAAGATAAATAACAACAAACAACAACAATAACAATAAAAACAACGACAGAATCCCATTTTTAATCTCAAACTCTTATATATAATATTATACTTTCTTGATGTACCATGAAACTTAGAGTAGTTAAAGGTTTTAAGAGTTGAGCTTGTGAAATTATCGTAATTTTTTTTTTTTTTTGTAATTCGGGGTAAATTTGTTTCTGCTGCTGCAAACGGAACAAATAAAGATATCTTAAATAATGATTCTGGATGTACATATATATATATAGAAGTAGATCAAGGTTAGGACGTCAATGAAAAGAAACCAATTTAATTTTGTTTCTTGTTTCGTCTTATATACGATAAAGTAACATAAAATTAAATTAAATTTTATCATGAACAAAAAAAAAACGAAATAATTTGATAAGAAAATAAGATAATTTTTTCGTCTTAAATAATAAGATTTTACTTGGTATTGAGATTATGGTTGAAACCAACAAAATAAAAATTTATCAAACATTTACTTAGTTATACATAGAAAGAGAGAGAGAAAGAGAGAAATTGTATGTATGTAGTTCAATTGGTTTAAGATAATGATAAGAATTTAGTTTGTTGGTTATTGTGGATTTGGGTGCACGAGTATTGCCGATAGGATATTAGTTTTTAGAATATTCGTTTAGCTTATTATTTATCACTTCTGAATTCATAAAATGACAGGTGAAATTATGATATAAATTTTGACATATTAAATAAATAAATTTAAATTATATTTACTACAATATAAATGAGGAGACCACCCATTCAACTTTATCGAAACCATTCTGTTTCCCTCAATACATTTCCACATGATTTAACACATTTTATACAACAACAAAAAAAACAAAGAAAATTATTAACAAACAAAATTTAAATAATATACATAAAATTAAATTATATAATTTTTTATTTTTCGATTTAATATAAAATTGAAAATCCACATGATTCCCAAAAAAAAAAATTCTATCAACATTTTCCTGTTAATTTAATTTTGTTTTATTTTTCCAATATAGACACACAATAAGCGATTTTCAATTAAACCGAAAAATAAAAATCTCATAAAAGAATTTGATTGTAAATCGAATTTTAACATTAATTTAATTTTTTAACCCCTTGTCTTTAAAAAACACAAAAAAAAAAAAATTTGTGAATCTACGAGTATCTATGTACGTACTCGTATATATAGGGTAGTGGAATTAAAACATTTTTGTACAACTTTAAAAGAATTTCTAAATCGAATTTTTATATCTATATACATACATACATATAAAACAACTAAAAATGAAATTTTATTAACAAAAAATAAAAATTAAATATACCACCCCTTGAGAATGGTTTGTACATATTCCAGAATTTTGCTCGTCTATAAATATAACAGCCATTGCTATGGAATCGAAATCAAAGTGTGTATCGAATCTATTGTTGATGAACTATATATAGAAACAAAATATTTTCAAACGGAACTATAATCGATCGTCAATGGTGTGAAGAAGGGACATTCTATATATATACATACATACATATTTAATAAACAATAATCCATTGGTGCAGCAACCCCCCATTGATTTTCGATTTATGATGAGAAATTATTTTTTATTTTTCTTGACTTTATTGTACATAAGAATGTACTCGTATATAAAGAATATCGTATTAAAAAAGTGAAACATGTGGAATTACAGCAACAACAAAAAACTAATTAAAATATCCTTGTAGGAGATTTTGGTTTAGCGGTTTTATTTAAATTAAACTGTTCAGGATACCCAGGATATATCCAGCAATGTTATATGGAATAACATTTGGGACATTCAAAATAAATTAATCTGAATTCCATTAGAATGAGCAGTTTGAAATTTGATTCGTTCCGTTCGTTCGGTCGTCGTCTGTGTAAAACTTGTTATTCAATAAATTCAACCCTATATGCGTTAGCTGTGTTGTCTGAAACATTATTATGATAGATTGTTTATTTTTAATAATTATTATTATCATTTTTATAATAAAAATATTCCATTGCCAAAAGATAGAATGATTTTGAAATAAATAATCTTGAAAATGTTCATTAAATAAAAAAAGTACGAATCAACTTAGACCACCAATTAAAACCAAACAAGCCTTATATGGAATGTTTTCTCACATAGCTGCTCGTTTTGAAATTATTCAATATATGGCTGACAACTATACACAGAATTCCCTGTAGAATTATTTTTTCCGTAAACCTAATTTAATTGGATCTTGGCCAGTACTCATATAGTATAATACACGGAAAATTTTGTTGCTTCAGTGTGACAATTTTCCGTGTGTTTTACCATGGCAGTATTTCCCAGAGTCGACTAAAATGTAATATCAAACTTTTAATTCTTTATAAAATTCCATTTAGCATAATTAAAAAAATATTAAAGTTTCTCGATACCAATTTTTATTCAACCTTGCCAAGGCACATAGTAAAACACACGAAAAATGGTTTTGGATCAGTACGAGTCAATTTTTCGTGTATTTTACTATGTGAAAGTTAGACTAGATCCATTAAAATTTGATATGCAATTAATTTATTTCTATAAATTTCCATTTACTATAATTTAGAAAAACTAATAATAAAAAATATTAATCGTAGCGCAGAGCGTTCAATTTTGAGCAGTTTTACTTTTATCCACAATTGCCCAGCATCCAGCCCGCCTATTTTCTCTGAATCTAAATATATTTTTATCAATTAGTGAGGGGCACGCTCAGCAAAATAAATTAAAAGTAAAAAATCGCTTCGGCAAATGAATTGTAATTGGTTTTGGTACCTTCAAGTAAGTAAAAATTCACTATGGAAATAGACAGTCATACTCAAAACGTATGATATTAAGGACGTAGACTGGGCATCGACGAAAAACCATCCAAAAGTAAACAAACCAACTTTTTTTAAATAAATAAAATACATAATTCTCAAATTTATTGAGTTAGATCTGTACTTTTTGCCAGAATACTTGCCACATCTTATTGTACATTTAAGCTAAAAACAGTAAGCTATACGAGGGTTTGAAAATGATTTTTGTAAAATGTACGTCGCAATGGGATCGGGTTTTGTAAAATGTGGATCGCAATATGGCAGAAAGAAAATTGTTCAAGAAATGGCAGATGATATCAATCCATCTATAGGCACTGAAGAAGAACAAATTGCTGTGTTAAAAATCACATCAAGGTAAGCTGTTAAATATTTCTCAAATTCAAAAGCATGCATAAAAGGCAAAATTGTCGCAACCAATTAAGTGCGGCTCAAGATGCCAGTAAAAAACATTGTCATAAGCGATGTGCAAAGATCAGTGATAGTAATTTTGTGCATAACAATGAGATAAGCGGTATATACACAAAACACCCTAACATCTTGCTGAAACTGTCACTGCTCTTATAATTATTGAATACAACATAATTAAAATCTATACAGGAATCCAAATCGTAATATAGAAACAAATGGAGGTACTCACCGAATTATTGCTATCATCGATGATCTTTCGCTCAATAGATGCATCAGACCACTAGAATTCTTGAGAACCAACAAATTAAACAACGTTCGTCCATTATACGACCATCACGAACTAACAAGAAGTTCGCAGTTTTAACTTGCTATAGAGCAAAGTTAAATAAAATCAAAAACTTATAGATTTTATTTGGGTAAGAGAAGGGAATATTCTGATCCGTCACCCAACTAAACAATGTCACAAATAAATAACAACAAAATGTTGATCAAAATTTTGTTAACTCCAAATGTAATGACTTATACGAATATACACTTTAATAACTGAAACCGATCATTCCTGCTTCTGACTTTCACTGTACCTAAAATCTGTTGAGCATCATTGACAACCGAAGTTTTCTGTACCTCCCAAACAGAGCTTTCTCAATGCTGTCGCTGACAATATATTAGTACCGTTTCTTTTGATGTTGATTTATCACATATACGCAGTCGAAACGTTCACTGCGTTCCCAGACCTTTACGAAAACTGCCATCGTATAGCTTTACAGCGACCAAATGATGATCGCTGCCTACGTATTGGGTTGTTGACCGATAAGTTCTGACATTCTGCAAAACCTGAGCTTGTGAGGATGGGCGAGGTAGATTACGCCATTTAATCTACGCGCTTGTCGACACGTAGAGTATTACGTAGTTTACTTGGCAATATTTAATATCGACGTTGACAATTAATCTACGATATTTTGGCATATTAAAATTACAAATAGAAGACTGCTTCTTCAATATCTAGATTTGCCCGATTAAATGATCGTTAAAAATTGTCCACAATTGGTTTTCGTTTACTTAAATCGATGCATTAATAAAGTCACAGATACTGGTATAGAACACTTTGCCATGGTGTTGTAATGCTCTGCGTGAATTAAGCATTTCTGATTGTTCGAATATAATAAATTCTGAACTTTAGCTAAATTAGGTGCTATTTTAAGATATTTATTGGTCGCCACATTCGATAAAATACCGGAAGCTGGCATATAAATTTTTGCTTAAAGATGTTATAAGTTACGCTATTTAAATGTGAGAAGATGCTAAGCTGTTAGTGATTCGCGATTTAGTTCAACCGTATGACAAATAATAATTGGACATGAATGTGAAGTTTGTCTAGATCTGTCCTAAAAAAGCACAAAAACAATTTCCAAACAAACACCATAATGACACATACCGAGATGTCATTGGGTCAAAGTTATCCGAAAATTATTTCAGTTTTAAAAATGTAAGGGGTTATGAGAAATATGACTACGATTCTTGGTATATACGTCATTATGGTGGCTATCTAGAGTTATTAATCTAAACTGCTAAACTTCAGTAGCGAAAAGTCACATATAATCGGTTAAATTATTAGATTTATAAAACTTGATATTCTCACTAACTCTTCTAAAAAATGTTAGGGGCTAGGGCCAAGTTCGACCATCTACATATATAGAATTGCGATGGTTGTCGTAAAAAATTCCTAATTTATTTATACTTAGGACAAGATTCAAGTGAATTAAATGGACTGCTATAGTTTTAATTTTATCTTCCCTATTCAGAGTACAATATTATCCTAAATTTCTAGATATAGATTATGAAAGTATTTTAATTTAAAACTTTTCTAGTCTTACCTTTTTTGAAAACTGATTAAAATGCATTGAAAGAGATTATAAAGCTGTCACCGCTCGTATTGCATTAAACCTAACGAAATCTGACCAAAGTAGTTTAGAACTAGTTCACTAAATTATGCTATCAATCGTCTCAACGTTTTCTACGAATAGTCGACGTTGTCTACGATATCTACATTGTCTACGTTGTCTACACGTCGACGTAGAAAATAATAGATGACGCATAATTGCCCATCCCTGGCAATGGCAAAGTACATCATTCTCTCACCATTTTCGGTCACAGTTTCGTGTCAGGAGTATGGACGTCGCTGTAGTTCTATCTTGTGTAAGCGGCAACTTTTTAGTTTTGAGATAACTTTGAAGTTGTATCAAAGTTTTAAGTGCTCATAATTTATTAGAATTATTATTTTTTGATCCAAATCCGAATTCGCCAAAAACAAATTTTAGATACATAATACTCTTAAGAGAAAATCCGATGTGTCCCAGAGGTTGGATTTCATAAGAGTAATTGTGGTGGTTCCGGAGTTAAAGTTGTTATAAGGGTTACTGGGCTGTGAATTTCTGTATCGTTCAATGTAACTATCTCTTGCACCTGAGAATGTCTTATAGGCTCTGAAACTTTTTGTTATATTTCCATTATATGAGGATGTTGTTGAATAAACTTTAGAATGTCTAATGAAGTTATTCGATTCCGATTCTGGGGAATACACGAGTCAGACCAAAGAATAATTTTGTTGACAGTAGGATTGTCCGAAACAAAACATTTTTTTTTTTTTATTAAAGCTGACGCTAAATCCTGACCTGCTCTACCACTGATCGCTTCATGCCATATTGCACAAAATGTAAATTTATTCGAGCTGCAATGAGCTGTTAAATTATAAATAGAAAACTTTCGTTTATAAAAAAGTTTGATACGTTTGCCCGAGGTAATGCAAACACATTCGGTAGATCGTAACACAGAACTCATCTATATTGTAATGATCAGAATCTCGCTCTGTCTGATTATTGAGCTCGTGTTTTTGATGATTCAAAATTTCGTCAGCAGTTGGTAGTTTAGCGACCTTATGTGCTACGCATCGGTCGCACTGATCCTTTTTTGGTTTATAAAAGGCTAAATTGAACTCTTCGTTGAACACTTTAGAATAAATGTTCAATTTGACAGGATCTGTTGCGTTTAAGTACAAACAGTACATTCGATTTTTAGTCAAATTACCTTCGAGGTATTGTCGTTTGCTGGTCGCTCTACAATAATGGGATTCCATTGTAGGAAACTTTTGATGTGGTCTCGTACCTGATTACTTGATTTACCATGTACTCTTGGTGTAGTTGTCCCGTTGGTTGCTTTGGTTTTGTGAAAATGGTAAATCCTGTTTTGACTTATATCAAGCATCGTCAGGAAGAGCACCTTGCATATTCGTACCATGATTTTGTTTTTTTCGAAATAGTACAAGAATGTGTCTTGTCTTCTAGATCTTTCAGTTTTCGTTCTCTTGCATTCTTTTGGCAGTCGCTTGGTAAATTTAGAATAAAAGCTTAATTTACTTTCGGAACTTAGACTCCAAAATATGTCATGAACTTTTTGTCGATCATGGTTGCTAAAATTTGTTGAACATTTAAAAATGCATCCGGCATTTGATGAAAAACAAAAATTTTTCATAGGTTGATGTGGAGTTACATAAAATAGTTAAAATTTTAGAAAATATTAAAATTTTAGAAAATTGTATGGACTTAGAACAAAGTAGAATTATGCAAAAAAAAATGTTAAAATAGAAACGTACATTTTACAGTCGAATGCGGCACATACAACATTAATGAACGTTTCATATAAGCACTGTTGTGGACTTAAACTAAAATGTATATGTTGGACTTACACCAAGATAGAACTACGGCGACGCTATGTTTTCGCATAAGTTGGCCTGATTTCTGCCAGCTGTAGTATTAAAGTTTCCAATTACCTGTCTAACATCGTGTTCGGGTATAGATCCCATCAGATCGTCCAAGTCATTGTAAAATGAGTCTTTATCTTGGGGCTGGCCGATTTCGTGAGGCGTGTGTACACAAATTATCGACAAGTTAGCCTTCTATAGCCTTCTTTTTGTGTGGCCCTAAAAGAAATTAAGCTCCAATATTTCTGAGGTCATCTCCACTGTACAAGACCGTTTAGCCCTGCGAGAGAGAAGAGAAACAAGTTCCAGCCGATGCTATTTCATGCATATGATGCTGGATGATCGGTGAACATGTTTATGTTATCTAATGTGATATGAAACGTATTTTTATAATTTTTATAAGCAAGTACCACTAACATTTTTTAAATGAATTATGAAAATTGTTGATTAAATATTAATTTACATAGCGTTTTTCGAACGAGATAATATAAAAGAGCTTTTCCTAAATTGCATCCAGGTGGATTTTTGGAAATTTAAATTATTTGACTGAGATTAATTAATTGTCTGAGAAAAATTAACCTCCTTGTGGTCACGTTTGTTAAGAAGAATAAAATATTTCGATCAATAATTGTTGAGGATTTGTAAATAATCAAAATTAAATAGATTGGCAGTCTGTATAATACACAATCGTTAAGGTTGATTTCTTCGCATGCACATCTAATATCAACTGTCAATCATCTATATCCAGACGGGAATTGTTATATGAAACATAAATGCGTATAATAAATATTTGTTTTCGTTACATAATGGCTAAATAATATTCAATAATAGGTTATATGATTATTTAAATATTGTTATACAATTCTTGTTGTATATATTGTAGAAGTGGCCACAATCAAATTTCGAAATTTTAATAGGGCGTGCAATCATCAAAAAGTGGGTGTCACACACGCACATATAGGTACTTATATAATAAATCGAAAAAAAAAATTCTCACACTGTTCAAACTCTTCAAGTAAATCAAACAAACTAGACAGAAGTCAAATCAACAAACAATACATGTGCACCGTGTTTACATTTCCTATGTATATGGAGTGTGTATACAACCATTTAAAGATTCAACCATAAAATCTATATATATTCAGGTATGTACGAGTAAATTTTAATGTAAACAGCACACAACACACATCTTAGCGCCATTTTATCATTTTGTTTATCATAAATCAATAAATTTATGTATTTTGTCAACATAATTGTACGTTTATTTATTTATTATATTTCGTATGTAGGTAATTTTATAAAAAAACAAAATAAAAATTCTTAAACATTTTTGAAATATTTTCGAAATTTTCGTTTGATCAAAAATTTGAAGGTTTTTTTTTCATTTTAACTAACTTTATGTTGTTTTACAAAAATCGGATATCTTCAAAATTTAAAATAACTGATGAAAAAATTTTATGGTTTTTTTCATGTTTGATGATTTTTGTATATGTGCGGTTTTCTTAAATCTTCTGAAAAACTCTAAATTTAAACTTACTCGTAAGTGTAAAAATTTTGTTTTGTTTTTAGTATTTTTAGTTGTGACGTATCTAATTTTTTTTTTTTTTCGAAAACAACAAACTTTTAAAATTGATAGTAATTTTATGACTTTTCTCTGTACGAGTGTTACGTATATCGCTAATCCTTGGATGCCATATAGTTGGTTTTAAAATGAATAAAAATCACATCAAAATCCAAAGAATAAACTTAAAGATGTTTTTTGTTTATTTATGCAACTTTTTTGTTGTTTCCCGGATAATTCTATAGAGATCGCAAAAGAAAATTACATGGAAATGTCATTTGCAATGATGTCGGGGCTGTACGTAGAAACTTATGTGACTGCATAAAATAAATTTCACTATACAATATAACTCAAACATAACGTTTAAAAATGGTTGATTTCACTATATTTGGTGTGAAAACACCGAACACCGAAAATACCGAAACAAAAATACAGAACGGGGTATAAACTTTGAGATGAACAACAAGAATTTTCCAAATATATAAAAAATAAACATCAAGAAAATCCGCATCTTATAATAAAAAAAATAGTTTTATTTTCATATATACATATATACGCTACGAGATGCACTCATCTTAGAGCTTTCTCGTCGTCGTTAAGTACAAACTTTCTTGAAACGAAAACAAAGTGATATACATACGAGTAGTATAGAGAAAAGCTACTTAAAATACATGACATTTTTTTTAGAAAAAGGTTTTTTGTTTTTGGTTTTAAGATTACAGTAAATTGTCTTGAATTTAATTTAAAAGAAATTAACAAGATAATTATTTTATTTTTTGTACATTTCTGTTTATCATTTCATTGTTCTCGTATACTCGTCGTAGTATAGCTCTATACATATATACATACATACATATAATATAATGCCTCAATGGAATTACAAGACGTAACACATTATACCTAACTATTTCGCCTTATCTTTTAGTTTTGCATGTTACAACAGAAATATATATACGAGATAATAAAAAACGTCTTGTGTAGACGATATAGTAATAAGGATTTTTAAATTGGATATTTTTTGTTTTTGTTTAAGTCAAAAATGTGTATACTAAAGGTACCGTCAAATTAGTTTCGCTAGATGATGTCATTCATCTTATATGAAAAAGAATATTCGTATATACTCGTATAACAACACATAGTGCTGTACAAAATATGGGAAAAAGGATAAAGAAATATTTTAATATTTTTTTTTTCCTTTTGTGTTATATATTTAGCCTTCCTGATCTAAACTGGAATACTAATTTGGAAGTGACAATAGATTTGATACACTCAGGTGGTCTATTTATATGTATGGAAAAAACAATTTTTTTTATTTATGGATTCCAACACGAAACGTATATGTACATATCTAACAATGGGTCGGCTGAGTTGAAATAGAACGATACAGCTTTTGTATACAGCTTTTGTAGAGCATTCCATATACATTCATTAAAGGGATTTAAAGGCGATTTGGATATTTTGAAATATTTAACGTCTTTTATGACGATCAATACGTCAAGTCAAAGGACAATGCTTTATGTAGGTTATATATACACACATGTACAGCTACTTGATCGATTGTAATTTATATTAAAAGACGATTTAATCGGTAATAGGATTACTTGACGAAAGAATAAAATCCGACTACCCTTTTTATTGAAATGTACATATTTGAAGATAATTGTTCGAAGTGATTGATCGATATTTCGTATAACTTTTATATTAGTGGTTTGGATCGTGATTAAGAAAAATTGAAATTTAATATCAATTTTCATATAAGAAATGGTAGCATGAATTACTTTAGACAATTGTTTGTATCAATTTCTGCATTAATCTGGAAGTGTGATGAATTCATTCGTCCTAAATTTTTAGAATTTTGTCAGTCATAACTGAAATTTGAGTTTATCGATGGATGATCCATGTATAATTGAAGAATTTTATTTATTGTGTTTACCTAAAAGTGCACTGAAGCCTTAGCAAACTGTAAAATTTTGAACCAATGAATGGAAAATAAGTGATCTGCGTGGGCAGCAACAAACATAGTGTAATCAGCTATGGGCGTACGAAAAGGGTGCTTTCCATCAAATCAAATAAGACGTTCAGGTATTTACCGCAGATATTTACTGCTTATTTTACGATTAACCCAGATCAGAGGGGTGAGAGTACTCGTCGTTTTGGGAGCTTTGGCGACTTTAACAATAGTTTGGTCAATCTCTAAATTGGTACAATCACTCGTGTGAAAAGCTCTTGCATTTTCCAGGGAGATACCCACTAAAAACTCTTTATTATTAAGTGATATTTCGATTTTAGTTTCGAGTTTATGTTGAGCGGTCTCGAAAGACTTTGGGTCAATATAATCGGACTTACCAGTTTTAGATAGGAAAATTATTCAGGAACACGGTTTGTTGCTAAAAGCAGCGCACGCCTGAAATACTTCAAAGTAAAACATCAAAGTCTGGTGAGAGTATATAAGGCATTAATTCCCTCACAGAACATTTTCCACGAACCTTAAACATATTGTATTAACCTTTTGAGCTACCAATAATTGATCCCTATCCGAAAATAAATGCGTGTTTGTCGCATTATTCTTATTTATACGCAGAATTTTCCAAACACTAGAACTGCCATGAATCAATGAGTGCAGTATAAGATGTGTTCGAGGATTACCAGCTAGTGACCACTCATTTCACAAGACAATCCTACAGTAAGTTCAGAGGCTACAGAGTGTATCGCACTATATTCACCCTGTAAATACAGCTTACAAATCTAGAAGTGCAGTTATAATTAAAGAAAACGTATCTCACAATGAAGAATCCGGGAGTATGCAATAGAAGAAATGCAAGATACATTAGTAAACATCAAAACCAAAAAGCTATAAACTAGCAGTCCATCAAACCACGCTATTAAGAAAGATGAATATATTATTCAAATATGTTGGAAGACATTATAGGTTTGGACTATAATGCCAAACCTACTCATTGTGATTCTATAGATTACTAACCAAGATTGGAACTATTCCATTGGCCTACTTATCCTGAGAACATCCCAGGTTTGATCGTCTTTTTCATTATTAAAAATCGATCATTCCACTTTCTTCAAACTGAAGATTGCTCTGATATAAACCCTGATCACCCTCCAATCATATTAACCCTAAGCAAAAACATCATTCAAAAAATTACTAATCGGGTTAACCGCTCATCCGAGACGTTGGGACGTGGCCTTATTTATTTGGATTTTCAGTTCTTCGACTACGGTTATCTGTAGCCGTTGTTACAGTTAGCTAAGCTCCTTTCAGTACCAATGTTCGGTGCAAAGTAACCAACCTACCACTCAAGTAACATTTGGTTCGGAGTCACATCAGTACGATTATTTTCCGAATATGCCATATCACGAAATTCCAGATAAAGAAAGATCGAGAACATGCGAGAAACAAATTACTCAATTGTTCCATTCACAAATGGAATTAAACATAAAATAGTTCCCCAAAAGGAATATCTGTCGAAAAATGGTTTTTTTTAGTAGGGCCATTTGTCGAAACACATGAGGTTTCATCCTCAACAATTAATTAATGATCTTAATGTTTTAAAAGGAGGTGTTGCTTTTAACCATAACTCGTGAACTTATACTTGGGCTGAGTAACGCAGTTTCTCTTTGCATCGATTTCAAGGTAGAAACACGGACTTTAGATATTCGTACATTGATCAGCAATCGGAAACAAGAAGAAGATTATTATGAACTCTTTGAAATTTTGAAAACGGAATGAGCCATACGTGTCAGAGCACCATATGGCGGGCATTACAAGCAACATTCACGAAATTACCGACTCCAATGAAGTTTTGAAACCTAACACGTCTACTTCAATCATATTTGCACCTATGAATATACTTTGGCCTACAATACCCTTTGTCTATGTTAATCAAAATAATTATGTCCCATATCAGAATGATGCTCCAAATGCCGCAGAAACATTTTCAATTGCAATTATTAATGCGCTTAACCAAACTTTACCATTCTCAACTCGAAATAAGGGAATAGTTCAGGTATGACCGAACAGTTTTAATTAATAACTTTCCTGTAGTTATAATTCACGAACAGACTGGGCAAGTTTTAAAGTAAACTACGTTGGAGCAACTAGATAATGAAACGCTGGAGCAACTAGACAATGAAACGCTGGAGCAATAGCACAATAAACTAGTAGTTTCTTACTGAAAACAGAAGAACTAGTTGTTTTTTACTGAAGAGACAAGTGGCATCAAACTAGAGCGCCACGAGGAAAAACTAGACTAGACAATCTCACAAGACACTTAAGAGATGAAATCAAACAGCAAAATAATGAATCTGTCAATGCATAACTGAGGGAGCTAACAAAAATACGGAATATTCTCCTCTACAAGGCAACTAAAAAACTGAAAGGGCATATCATGCAGACTAAACATTTCAAAAAATGCGAACGGGAGTTGGGCCAAAAACAATGAACAAAAAATAAGATTCGCAGAGCATCTAGAAATTAGAAAAAGCTTCTTGATATACGGTCTAATAGCAGGTGTACCAATATCATTACTTTACAGACAACGTGAAAACTGTTTGAGCAGCTAGTATTAAAGAGGTTAAAGCCTATAATCGAAGTAAGGTATATCTTATTCGAACGCATCAATTTGGATGACGCAGCAAACATTCTACAATCGATCAACTACATCAAAACAAGAAAATGATTGAAAAGGCACTGGAAGAGAAAAAGTTTTCTCGACGATTTTCTTGAATGTTGCGCGGACATTTGCAATATACAGAAGTACTACTTTATACAATATACAAAATTACTACTTTAGTCTGAACTAAAAAAATTTAAAGCAGGAGTTCCTCAGGTAAGCGTACTTGGACCGGTCCTTTATCTATTGTACACTTGTGACCTACCAAATGAAAATAGTACTGTCGCAATATTTGCGGATGACACTGCAATAATAACTCAACAGAAAAATTAGAATCTGCAAGTTATTTCGTATTCGCATACAGCTAGATTCTTAAAGGTATGATACTTGATGGTAAGGTAAGGTAGAAGGGTAGCACTTCATTTTCCACGATCACAAGTGCTTGTACCAATTTTAATATTGCAGCAATCTAGGTTTCTCGTGCAAAACTACACGGATGATCTTGTTTTGACGGTTTCTGATAAATACCTGAACGTCTTATCTGATCTGACGCAGAACGCCCTTAATATGGTAGAGGTGTGGTGTCTTGAAAATGGGTTGCACGTCAATCCCTCAAAGACTGATTTGGCTGTCGTTACGAGACGTAGAGACAGTGCACGTAGGTGTAATTCTAGATGGTAAACTCTCCTTGAAGTTTCACCAAATTATAAGCTGCAAAATGCCATTGCTATTTTTTGACAATGCAAAAGGGCCTTTGGTAATTCCTGGGGTCTGATCCAAAAACTGGTGTCACACAGTTGTTTGTTGGCCGGTTGTCCAAGTAACGTCTTCGGTAGCAAGGCTGGATGGATTGCAGCCTGTAGGCTATCATCAGGGCTATCTCGTCTCTCATTGCAAAGGAGTCTATTCTACATCTGCCCGAATTGCAGTCCTACATTCTTAATACAGCGTGTTCTGCTGTGTATCGACTAAAATGCATTGGGGCATGGAATGTCTTCAGGACTTGTACGGGGCATAACCAGATTCTTAAGAAGTCACATATTCCGGAGCTGGAAATGGTGAATGACGGGCTATTATCTGAATTTAATTTCTCTAATTCTTTTTTCGTCATTTTCCCTTCGAGAGAATGGTGGCTATCAGGGTTTGGTTTTTACTGTCCTAAGTATGAGGTATGATTCTCGAGTAGTCTGGGTAAACACTGCACGGTTTTTCAAGCTGAGTTAATTTAACTTACCCATAGTGCGATTGAGGCGTTTAAGTTTAGCACTAGTTAAAGATTGCAAGCACTATTTTGACCTTCTTTGCTCTAATACGAGAGTAAGGATCATGTGGGTGCCTGCTCTTTGTGACTTTGAGGGAAATGAGGTTGCTAAATTTTTAACGAAAGCTGGTTCGCGTAGTATATTTGTTGGCCCTGAACTAGCAATTCCTCTATCATTCAATGGTGGTAAAGACGCTATTAAGATGTTTGCTCTACTTGAACTGGGACTGAAGTGGCGTTCTAGACCTAGATGTTGAGAGGGTGTTCACTAAATATGTATATTATCCTTAATACAGAACCAACTCAAAATTGGTTCATCTCCAACGCATGAGGCTAGCACAGACGGATGCTCTTTGTGACGACTGCCTAGAGGACGTGGACGATTGCTTACACTACCTCTGCAGCTGTCCGGCCTTTGTCGGATCCCAAGTGTCATCTTCCGGATCTTCGAACCTAAATCAGTTAGTATTCATTCCTTGGTTCACACTTTTACAGTTTGCTAAGATTACAGTAAACTCCTGCGATTTAGGATAGATCATTGTGGCACTGAGTGCGGAACCTCAGTATAGGTTCCAACCATTTTAATAAATTAAAAAAAAAAAGGTAGAAGGCTAATATAAAAACAAGAAGAAGATTTGCAACCTAAAAACAGAAAAATGTACTGATCAATGGGTAGGAACCCCCTCTCTATAAATAATTGTTGCTATATAAACAAATCCTGCAATCTGTCTGTACTTATGGATTACAAGTCTGGAGTTGTACTAGCCAAAGCAACTTACAATATATATTGGTATGGTATCGCAGATGAACCGTGGGATATTCGCAATGACGATCAAATAGATGAACTGTTTTATACATTTGGAAAATGAATAGCTTTCAACTAAATTTTAAAGTAGAATGTTAGGTTACATTTTTAACTTTTAAAAAATTAAGAAATTTTGTGTAAAATTGTTTACCAAATTTTAATTTTATTGAAATCCTGAAAATTTGGACAGAATCATTTTTAACTAATTAAAAACAGTGAAGGATGTGCCAAGAAGTAACACTGGTAGTTCGGTAGTAATGAGACAAACTATATACATGTAACACATAGATTGGGACATAAATATTGATGGTGCGGATATAATGCGATCATGCGTAAACAAATTGTATCCACAAGCATTCAACACAAGTACACGATTAGTTGGATTCAGGCGTCGGAAGTTTGTTTTCAATATATACCAAATTACCTTTTTAATCATTAAAACTTCATTGGTTTAATAAGGGCCGACGAACCATACATTATAAGTCTTTGTATATATTGTAGCTATATGCAGGACGATCTGTAATAAAACCATAATTGCTTTAATGACAAAATGACTTAATTATCGTTTTGTAATTATTTACCAACAATTAATTGGCGAGTACATCGATGGATAATCTGAAGTGTCATCCAAATGGTTCATCGGATGTGTAATTTCCAATAACATCATAAAAATGATCAATGTTTTATGTATGCCGTTCATTAAAAAGCATTAAAACTATAATTAAAAATTAAAGCCATATATATTATGTATTTCGGAATAGCAATAAAATATGAAATTAATTCCACTTGAATTTTAATTGATTTAATAATTTATGTACAATAAATTAATTAATTGCGTATACATAGACGCAAATAAATAATTGTTCAAAAGCAAGTTACATATCAATTAAAACCGTCTTGTATTCAATTCTTGTAAAAAGCAATATACGTATATGTTGTTTATACCTAAACTTCTAGTTTAGAATCCAGTATAAGTTCCCATAGGTGTAAAATTAAATATTTCACACCGTATTATGAGTTATAACTTATAACCCTACTAAATTTTATTCCGTAACCGGAATCATATAACCATATAATTTCATAAACAAACTATTAAACAAAAAAAAAAAAAGAAATTATGATGCAACCAACACACCAAACTATTAAAATTAAGTTATTGTTTATCATTTAAATTTTGATTAATTATCGTTGCATTTGACCTACGATCATTACACTTGAATATAATAACATTTTTATTTATAAATAAAAAAAAATGTATTTATGTTCATCAATCACAAAATGTATGTACATGAAAATAAACGTAATCTTATTATTGGGGCGGTAACACTTTAAATAACAAATTAGAAAAAAAAAAAAACTCCAAAATAATTTCTTAGAAAATTAATGAATCTTATCCCACTTATTATACCAAATCAAAATTTTTTTTATAACATTTTGACTTTGTGTTTGTTATACATACGAGTATATACAAATATAATTTAATAATAATATAACAAACCGTAACAGGATATTTTTATTTATTTATTTGTTTTTAAGCAGAATTTTACGCAGTCATCTTAACACACATCGTATAGACGTATGTGTATTTCTCACGAAAGACCTTGGAACAAATCCATAATTATAGTTCGTATATTTTCAAAATAAATACCGACATGCATTTTAAACAATAAAGTGTTTTATCTATATTCGCTAATGGGTTCCGTCCAATCTACCTGTTCGCACTCCTGAATAAACAATACATTTTCTTAAATTTATAAAGGATCAATGCGACTCTTGTTGAATGACAAAAACTGTGTGTGGTGCGGATGAAAATTTGTATGCTGTTCCTTTCATCTTATTGTCGCAATAGATGTCCTTTTTTCAAAAAAAAAAAAAAAATTTAGCAAGCTGAGAGAAAGATAAAATAAATAACAAAAATATAAATGGTTCATGTAATATATGATTTGCGCCTTGTCAACAATTTGATACGTCCTTCATTATTTATGACATCGTAAACATGTTAAAGATGGACCACCATCCTAACAAAATTAAATCTCGTTACAGCACATTTAATTTTTGTTTTATTAAATTTCTTGGAATATTGGGCACGCGAACCTACTTACAGATTTTTTTTTTCAATATTCTGATGCGTGAAGTTTTTGGAAATGCCGTATAATTACAAGCGTGTTTTATCTATAAAATATTATAACCCGTAACCGGCCGGCCATTCACAATTATTTCAATAAATCTTTCGATATATATTACTCTTACACACTGTTACTGTTTTAATGTTAATTAAGCCAAAAACTATTTTATTTTATTATTGTAATTAAAACTACTTAAAATAATAATACTGATTCCATTAATTAAGTTTAAATTTTTTTTAAATTGGTATTCTTTCGCTGCTTTTTTTTTTGAAACAGAATTAATTAACAGACAGTGTTAATTGTCCTCAAAATCGCTCTTATTACAGAAATTATATAAAAAAAATTCTATGTGAATGAAATATAAAAATTAAATTTATTGAAACACTTAAAAATGTGAAGTGAAACTGTAATTTAGCTGCGATTTAAACTAATGGAGTATTCGGTTGCAGAATTTTGAATTATATTGCCTACTGGCCGTTTTCATTAGTGCACAAATTAAATTACTCTTCCTGGTGTTCACGGGCGAACCGAACAGAATACTAATTGTATTTCGTGTTCAGCAGATGAAGGAAAAATGATTTTACAAGTTATCTCAATAAAAATTAGGTATGAAACGCTTATTAAATTTATCTTAAATTTTAACTTACATTTTTAAATTCTGAATAATCAAAATTGAAACCAAAACCGTTGCACCTACTCGTATATCTAATAAGCTTGTATAATTTAATTTAATTAATGAATTGAAATTATGAATTTAGATTTTCCAAAAATTAGATTACAAAACGAAATGCCCTTAAATTTTATAAATCACAAAAATATTAAAACCTGAATTTCTGTAAAATGCCACTTTAAATAGAGAATTGTAAATATATTGTGAAATTCGACATTTCAAACGATGTATAATTTTCAAAATGTAAATTTAAATTAAGATATACAATTGAGAATTGTAAAATGCGGTTTTAAGAGTTCGGAAAATTCAAATTCTAATCGAATTGGTTTTTACATTACATTGAAATTTAATTAAATTGAAATAAATGTTTTTTTTAAAGCCTGATATAACTTGAAATTGTAAAAAATAAAACACTAAAATTAAATTTTTATGAAAAATAAACTCTAGCAGATCTCAGTATACTCATCATGAATAGTCTCTAGACCCGTACAAAATCCAGCTGGTGCAGGAATTGAAGCCACGAGACCATTATCAAATGATCCGTTGTTTTATCGTCAAATTGTGTCGAGCGATGAGGCTCATTTTTGGCTTAATGGTTTTGTTAATAAACAAAATTGCCGCATATGGAGTGGGACTAATCAACTCAGCAATAATTGACTCCCTGTAGGCCAGTATTGTTCGTGTTATTCGTGACATACGGCCATCAGTGCTCGAGAAAGTCGCCTAAAATTGGACGTCCAAAAACACCCTTTATACAAATTATTCCAAAATCTGCTTAATTTCTGTTGAACTCAAACATTAAATTCAGAATAATAAATTTGCGATAGTTCAATAAAATTCAACAGATTATCTTCAAAATTCGAATGGAAATTTCAAAATCCGAATTTTATACGTATGTGTAAAGTATAATTTAATTAATCACGTAAATCTAAAATTGATAAACAATACTTTTATTTTATTGTTTTTAAATTGGGCGGATTACTCCAGCAATCAATGCCACAAACGGGCCCATGGTGCAATACCCGGACAAACACATATACTTACACATAATAAATACCCAACCGTGATTTTTGGTCACCATCGAGAATAGAAATCCAAGACCCTCGAATAACAAAGCAAGCACGCTATTTACTGTGCTAACGAAGGCGGCAAAAAATGAGGACAATTCGTGGCATCGATTAGCAGTGTAGTTTTTAATCAATGTAATTCCTAGATTTCGATTAGCAATGGTTTACGAAAACTACAGTTAGCAAACACTTTCCACGCTCCGACTGAGCAAAAATTATTCAAGCCTGATTGAAGTGCCTTATTCAGATAGCACATTGGAGAATCTAAAACTATACTTAATTTGAATTTTGTAATTTCTATGGGTAATCGAAAATGACCAGGATCTATAAAAATATTGAACATAAGTTTTGAAGTGTATAAAGGTCATAAATTTTATGAATTCTAAAATATTAAAAAGATTTTAATTTAGAAACATTTTATTTTTATACAAATTTATGAAAACTCTTCTTGAAATTCTGGCAAATTTGTTAGAATTATAGAATTCTGGTATAACAACCATTTATGGAATCATAATGAAATTTATAAATATTTAAATTGCGCGCGAACAAGTAAATCCAAAGAATTTTTGTAACTCCTAGGCTTTGTTGATGATTGAACGTTAAATCCGAGCTAAACGTAACTCCTAAATCAATAATCATGTTAACAAAATGTGGCCATTTAACAAATAATCGAAAATTATCCAGACTACCAGAAATGTTAGTAATCATTTTTATATCGTCCGCAAACAGAATACAATTTGAATATTCGAAACAATCAACTTTGTAAATGGCTACCATGAGGCCCACCAGACGATGCGACAAATCACTTGGAGTAAATATCATCTATTTTAACATACATTTTCCGATTAGATAAGATTACCTCACAAAGATAAACCTGACATCATCAATCAGCCGTTGTTATGATTTTTAACTTTGATAAATTGCCAATATTTTATCGGATTACAGCGTAAGTTGTCTTCTGTATCAATTATGTAATTATTGTAGAAAAATCGATTTACATAGGAAAACTGAAGATGTAGAGACCTGAACTAAGTATAAGCAAGGGGTGATCCTGGTTGCCTATATTCCAAATAATATTTGTTGCGATTACCTCAAGATGCTTTTAATTTTAATTTTGGGAGCACAATTTGCTAGAGCGATATTTAACAATTCATTACAAAAATTTAAATTGCCAAAAATCATTAAATCCGTGCTATCGTTCATGAGTGGGAATAACTTTTATATTAGGATTGCAAGGGATACGACTACTACGCTAACTAATATTTGATATGTACGACTAGGTTAAGATTGACTGTAATAAATTCCAAGGTTGGGTCAAATGATAAAAGTTCCCAGCAGAATTTTTTTCTGAATCGCAATAGGTATACTCTCCGTATAGCAAAGGAATAACGGTCACGATGGAAAACATAAAAATCCGATGGTAAAAGTTCAGCTGTATTGAAGCTTGCTCGATAAACTCGATACTGAGGCAAAATGTGTATTATAGTCTGTTTCAATTAGTTCCCTAATAAAAGTTGAGTTTTCCAAAAATTATCCATACAACTATTCCAGACGTACAATTAAAATATATGTAAATATGTACCAACACCCAAACAATAATATAGTGTCTAATATAGTGGTGACGTTTCAGGCTGGTGAACAATATACAAATATTAGAGGAAAAACTGTTGCTACTAAAATGGCGATCTCAAAAATGGATTGCTTGAATAAATGTAAATATAATGACAAAGAACGGCAGAATCAGTTTAAATCATTTTATAATTTGAAAGTCTAATGAAAGGGTGATTTTCTTTAAAAAAATACTTTTCGAAGTCTTAAGGCTATAAAAACAACTACGAAAAATGACAAATCTCGCCGAATGTTTAACTAGTAGTTTGCCATATTTTATTCATGTTGCTGGTAATCGACCACAAGTCACCAAGCTGAATGTAAGCAAACCGGAACGTCACAAGTCGATATGCTAGGACGAAGGGGCACCAAAAAAACACCACAAGAGAAAATTGCGAACATGATGGCTCACATAAATTCGTTCTATATAGAGTTGAATCCCACTATTGTAGAGCTAAAACTCGGCATTATTTGCAACCAAATTTGAATATATCCAAAATTTACGACCTGTAACGAGAGTTTACCAACGATCCGAAACCTGTTAAGGAGCGTCTATATAGCCACATATTTTGCTCGAAATTTGATATTGGGTTTTATCGCCCAAAATCGGACAAATGTGGTTTTATGTGAAAAATACAAAACTGCCGAGCAGGAAAACTGTTAGCTTATGAAATGTGCTTAAAAAGTTTGTTTTCGACCTCTAAAATGTCATAAACTGCCCGGAAGCAGAAATAGCCCCAATATTTTGTTTCTCGAAAATAAATACATATTTACAATTCAGGCAGAAGTGGGAACGATTTGGCTTCAGCACTAGTGAAAATTTTAAATCCAGTATTTGAGGACAACAGCAGCATGTGTGATCTAATAACTTTGAGTGATTCTTGTGTGTCCCAAAATAAAAATTCTTTTATGTCCACTGCCATTCTACATGTTATAAAAACTAATCCTCACATACAGTCTATCACCATGAAGCATCCAGTTGCCGGCCTTAGATGCAAGATATAAAGAAAGATGTGGGTTCAGAATTAGTTCAAACAAAAATGGCACATCTCCAAGTAGTTTTGTAATTAGTTGGATTTTCTTCTAACACTCTTAGTGAAAAATAAGTACTAAGAATTTAATAAAGTTCTGGCCACCAGATAGATCTTTGTTATACTTGGATTAAAATGACTATAGTTATAAGTAACCAAGTGGTACCTGGGTTTTGCTAATTATAAAATTCAAAAACGAAAAGAGAATGAAAAAAATAACTAGTTAAGTTTTAGCATAATAAGCAGCATTTGTTAAAACTTATACAAGTAAGGAAATCTATAAACATACAAAAATGTCCTGTCCTAAAGTACCTGACAGCCTATATTTCGAAAAATCTTAGTGGTTTTCTGTTAGACCAGACCCACACCTATATAAACAATTTTCGGCTATGATGGCTCCTTATTAAAAAAACTCGAAAAATTTCGGACACTTCGATAAATGTATTCCAGCTTTGGTACTATGAACCAAAAATGTACAGTCCTAAGTATCTAAACACCTAATTTGAACTATAGTTGACATTTTGTGAGTTTCATGGGTAATTTGAATTTTACAAGGCTTAAGAACCTGAAACAGTCTCAAGTTTTCTATTGTTTTACCCAATAGTGAATTACGAGTTTTAGAAATATATAAATTTCCAGGACACAACCGGCAATCAAAACCAGCGGATATGAAAATTTGTTTGCAATGGCACAATCACGCAGAGCCTATGGCTCCCCAAGAGGAAAATATTCCTCAGTATGGAATTAATTTATAAATAGGATTCTCTAGCGATTGTAATTTTTTTAGAACAAATGCCAAACATTTCTTTTGAATGCTTTCGATCCTGTTAGAATGAGAGTCGTAGACTGTGAGTTACTGAAAAAGTTCAGCTGTATTGAAGTTTTCGGTCAGCCATGTTTCAGTCAAAATTAAAAGGTCGTAATCGGATTTTAGAAAGTCAAGGTAAAAACTCTTGGATTTCGAACGCATGCCACTGCAATTGAAATAAAAAATAGATAAATTATTGATGTGCATGAATTTAATGTGTCAGCAATAATGAAAGCTACTGGTGTGTAGTAACTTGTATATGCGCATATTGTTACTATATGATTGGCAGGAGCACCGAATAAATTCACGCTCCTAAATTCTAGCAGGCTATAAATCAGGCGGCAGTAGTTTGTTGAAAGATTCCGGGTTAACGCCAATGTTGAAAGAAATGAAACTAATACCTTCTTCTGATGACGACAGCTTGGAACACATCTATTCAGTGCAAGTTGCGATGTCGAATTTGGAGAACTGATTTGATTTCATCGTTTGGGATATACCAATAATAATCGTTTGGGATATACCAATAATAAAGTCTTTCTGAAATTTTTATGAAGTAGCCAATGTCTGTGTTTGTATTCAACATTTTTTTTATAGCTGAACGAGTTGAACTTTTATTAATATTAACATTAAGTTTATCACAAGAGGCAACTTTGCAATCATTAAAAGCTTAAACTTGTCGGATAAAATAGAGTATTGCTGACCTTGATACCAGCTTCGTGAACGAATTTGGTACACAAAATGCGACTGCCTTGTTCGACTGACGGAAAGAGAATGTTAAGAATTAAATATCGCCTTGGATGCTCCCAGCGTAATTCAATAAGTGGGAGGTTCAACTCCTAAAATTGCAAGCAAATAGCAAAATCGAAAATAAGGGGCATTTATGTACATGCACTCAAATAGTACAACGCAGCTTATATACTGTACTAAGATTCTAGCTTTGTCCTTGTAGATTATTGAAATTCATTCTGCAGTTCGTCAGAGCTTTCATCTTGGTTGTTTAATGTAATGAAATTGATTCTTTGTTCCAATTATAGCAATTTAATGAACTGAAAACTTCAAAAACAATATCATATTGGTATTTCGTAATAACCGTTAGAAAGAGAAACATCATTTAAAGATTTCAATTGTCAAGGAGAAATTATTTGGGTTAAACCAACAAAAATACATTTTCATTGACCAAAAAAAAATCTCCGCAACAAAATCTGTCAACGTTTTTTCTATATACGTTTATAAGTAGATTCAAAGCACACTCAACTACAATATTTTCCACTTTATATATTGTTATCTGTTTGTTTGTTTGTTTTTAAATTGACATTTGAAAATTCCCTAAGCAAGCAAGCAAGCAAACAAGCACAGAACAATGAAAAAAGCTCGGGAAATCATTTTTTTATTTTTTTTGTTTTTTTTTTATCTACATTTTCTCATGATGATTGTTTTTATTTCGGGAAAACGCTTCAACACAATAAAACAGGACAACTAGGACTTTGTGTATTTTGTTGTTAATTTGTCCTCGATCGTTTTACATATTTTGTATTTCAAAGTATTTCACTTAAATGGTAATGTTATTGTACATATGTATGTACATACATATATACGTTTGAAAGGAAATTAAAAATGTAGAATGAAAATGTCCTTTGGAAATAAAAAATTAGTTTTTGTTTTTTTAAATAATCCTTGGAATTAGCTTTTTGCGCACACAACTTTAAATTAGTTTTTAGTTTACGTCTATATGGGTTGAATCTTGATGTATAATAAAAATTTTGTAAAAGCTTTTTTAGTTTTAGTTAGACAACTTAAAAGTTGGTTTGTTTAAAGTAATAATTTATCAAAGTGAATGAGTACATTAAAGATATTATCAGTCATAAGTGCCCACAACAGAATAACAGTTCATCTCCTAAAAGCATATTACATAGTATTAACTAAAACTGTAGTTATTACTGGAACTACTCCACGATTTAATAGATTTTAATAAAAATGAAAATACAACAACAACAAATTATACAAATAATCTTTTAATACCACAAAACTAGTAGTTCTTTCTATATCTTCGTGTGTGTATATATATACCACAAGAAACGTATATAAGAGTACAAGAACAAATTTAAGTATAGAAAGATTAAAATTGTAAAAATTATTTTTCATCTTTCAAATATAGTTTCTTATTTTATTGTGCGCTCGTATAAGTTCTAAGATGTGCACAGGAAAATACGCGGGACAACACAATGAAAGACGCTTTGCGAATGAAGCTGGATTTATCTACATACAGCAGATCGAGAAAAAGTGTCATTACCTTATGTATACGTTCATACACGTATATATATTCATAAAAAAGACTCCCATGTGAACACTTTTGTGAAGCAAATAAAAAAAAAACAAATTCGAAATCTTGAAATAATGAAATTGTCTTTATTTCATTTTATTTTCAAGATGAAGATATTCTTTCGTTTCCAGCTCAAACAAAAATAAAATAAAAAATAATAATAATCATTTGATTGTCATATAAGGATTGTTATGCTGTTTGTGTATGTGTGCTCCTTTATTTTCCATATTTTCATTCTCTAGATGAAATTTTTTTGTAGTTTTGTTTTACAACAGTTTAAGTATTCTTAAATGTTAGTTATGCAATTTTCTTATTGCTTTGAAAGTTTTCTTCATATATATGTATATGTATATGGAAAGCTCATTATGTTATCAAAATGAACAGGTCTTTTGTGTATAAACGGGGGAAAAACAAAAGACTACAGGAAGTAATCACAAACCGCATCTAGAAATTTGTTACACAATATAATTCTCATGTATACGGTGGAGTTTTCCCATACCCTCACGAAGGTCGTGTGTCATAATGTACATACCTATATTTATGTAGAGTATATTTAAATTTACAAACGACATATTATGTTTTATTAATCAACAATATACAACATGTTTATGACGAAACAGAATACATATTTTTAATAAACAAATTCCTGAAAATCTTCAAAAAAAAATATCATCGACGACGCGCAAGACAAAGTTTACTAAAAAAAAATATTTTATATTTCATATTGACTTCTGTACATATGTACGTACGTTTCTTAACCCTTCAAATGACAAATGATGAGGGAGCGGAAATACTTTATTTGACCAAATATATACATTTTTTTCTCGTCCAATATCAACAACTTTATGTGTATATACGTATATATGGATGGGCGCAAGGGTGAATTATGTATAGGCCGGATTTAACTGTCGCCTACATGATTTCAGCAAACAATTACACATTTTATGTTAAGGGTTATACATAAATAATTCTGTAACAAATTATTTTTTGTTTGTCTTAAACTTATACAACAGTACATATGTACATATACATACATACATATGAATGTACGAGACAACAAAATTCCAGAAGTATATATTTTGGATTCCTGTGTGTTTCTCCATTTTCAAATACTTCTTGTCTTATACATTATATTGTTTACTTTATATTTTTATGATATTATTTCTTATATATATATGCGCACGCTGTACTTTGTCGTACATATAGTGTACGTATATATATTTTTTAAAACAAAAAGTACCGCTTTAATTAGTAAAGATACGCTAAAACGAAAATGTCACAATTATGAGAAATTGTGTTTTTTGGACGTCATGGAATATGAAATGAAGATGGAATAATTTTTGTACATACATATTCCGAAAATAATTGAACGATAATTAAATGTGTTAATGGATAAGTTAAATATTTAATTGAAAGAAATGGTAATGCACACACATACACACAGCATCTTCGTAATAATTGATTGTTGTAGACAAAGGGGTAATTTGGAAATTGTATTGAGCGATTTGTTTTTCTTTTAAAGTGCGCGTAAGTATACACAAATTTTCGGTTTCTTTTTTTGGTTCCAGTTTTGTTAAGTAAATACAACCTGCGATATAACCTAAGATGAACTTACACAAGGTAGATAATTTATTTACTTGTATAGGGTCACTGAATTTATAATAAAACTCAGTTTCTGTATAAGTAAATTGTTGAAAAAATTTAATTTATCTAAAATGCCATCAACCGTATTACAAGAAATTTATGTGTGGATATAGCCACAAGTCAAAGTTTTTTGAATTGATTAAAATTGATATATTATAGTTCATATGTCCGTGTCTTATTTATTTATTTATTTATCAAATAAATGATTTAAGGACATTCGCACTTATTACATTAGTTAATAATTCAGTATGTGGACTATTTACATACGAAACGTATGTGGACTATTTACTCTACGATAAAAATGACCATAATCAAAATTTAATCATTCCGGGAGGAAAATACATTACTCCTAAAATTAACACCCCCGCCCCTCCATGTGAGGGGGGTGGGAGGCAACTTTGAAACTAAAATAGGAACCGCTATTTTTTATTGCAGAATCGGGTTTACGGCTAAAAGTACGTAGGAGTTCTTTGAAACATTTTTTTCGATTTATGATAGATGGCGCTAGATAACGAAACATATACATAGCGAAAAAAATTGGGATTTTGCTGTATTTGTTCAAGTGCCCACTTTCAAGGAAATCCTACGTACTTTTAGCCGTAGAATTCGAATCTGCAATAAAAAATAGAGGTTCCTATTTTAGTTTCCAAGTTTCCTTACAAGGAGGGGCGGGGGTCCAAATTTTAGCACTAATGTATTTCCCTCCCGGAATGATTAAATTTTGATAATGGTCATTTTTATCGTAGAGGGCCTTGAAAGTTTCAGCTTAGAAAAAACACCCTGTATAGGTTTATTTATATCTTATTTCCTATATGTGTGCAGCGATATAATTATCCTAATCTAAATACATATAATAAAGGACAAATAATTAGAGATTTAGAATGAAGATGTGATCAAATTTTCTCAACCCATAAATATATCTCAAACAAGAATTGTATATCATTTGAAGTTCATTGAAATACTTTCTTTTTAATTCAAAGAAAACTGTATCTCCATAAAGAAAATGTGGAAGGATATACGATTTGACAAGTTGCAGTGCAGTCTAAGTTTAGAATTAAAGCATTTCGTAGTTGACCACAACATTATTAATAAAAATATTACAATGCACTGCGTTTTCCCACTGTTGACTTCCATTCTGTTGTTTAGTGATCACGTTGCAATACTGTTGGAAATGTCCTTAGATTTGCAAAATTTATAAATTTGTAAGTCATCCGCAAAAAGAAAAATATTTAGAAGTAGTGATAACTGTGGGTTGGTCATTTATATGTATATATAACAAGAAAGGACCTAGCACTGATCCCTGTGGAACACCACGTTGCGTACTGCAAATGTTGGGTACTTCTAAATTTATTTTAACTGATTGTGAACGACCTGACAGGAAGGACAGGATTAAGCGACAAGCCGATACTGAGAATTTGAAAATGGTGAAGTTTACTAACCAAAATTGAATGATCAATTTTGTCAAAAGCTGGAAACTATAATTGCGCCTATAGGCAGATTGGTACATTGATAGAAGATTTTCCGATTCAACATAAGACAATATCTGTGGCTGAAATATTCTTTCGAATATTTTAAACAAAGCCGGAAGTTGGCTGATAGGTCGAAAATCCGATAAAGATGTTCGAGTTTTCTTCTTGGGAATGGGCACTATCATAGAGTGCTTCCATATCGATGGGAAAATAGAAAACGTAATTAAACTGTTAAACACATGGGTAAAATTAGCTTTACAATAATAATACTGTATTTAAATGCAATTTCTGGCCCCTTACTGAGTCAACAATCTGGCTCCAACGTTTTCGATCCTGGCCTTGGTCTTCATACTGTCCTAGACAACCTGAAGTAGCCAAGTCATTTTCTACACCGTGGAGCCATCGTCGCCTACAACGACCTCGGCGCCTACCACATATTTGCGCTTTACAAACTTAATATTTCGTCGATGCCAGTAGCATTGGATTTAATAGAACCAAAAGCATCCATAAGACCAACTATATCAATATTGTTAAAACTAAAGTTACCCTCCAAAGAACAATGACTAATCAGTTCATCAAAAATGACTACTACTAAATCACTACCTGCACTGTTATCCGAAAAATGATCATTAAAATCAATCGGTGAAAATTGGGCTAATGGTTTGACTTTCGATGTTGAAGAAGCACCAACAGATTTTAAATTTTTTCAGAATACTTTAGCAGGTAGAGATGGATTTAAAATAACAGTAAAATATTTAATCTCTGCCCGCTTTATAATATTGATAGTTCTCTTTCTGGTTGCAATGTATTCCTGGTACAGAGCAACATCATCCGCCGAATCTCGTCATCAAACCAAGGCGGATATTTTGATTTGAATGATACAGTTCGGATTGGAACAAATTGCTCGAATACATTTTTCATTAATTGATTAAGTTATTCAATTTTTTCAGTGGGGTTATTAAGAGAATAAAGCATATAACAAGTTAAATGATCACATTTACCAAACATTACTGATAACTTAATATTATTGAAGTCCCGAAATGGAAAAGTCGGATTAGCTCTCTTATATTTAATATCATACGAAAAATAAAGAAAATCGTGATCACTAAATCCAACCGAGACCTGATTGAGAAAAATTATTTTGTCAGTATTTGAAATGTGTTGTGAAATGTGTTGGTTCGTTATTAATCGGTTTGAGCCAAAACTTATTTAGTAAGCTTTTCAATTTTTTAATATTTGAATAAAGCACACTGAGGTCACAATTGAAATCCCCACACACAATGATGTCATTATTGTTAACAGTATAATTCTCCATCATAATCTTGAGATCATCGCAGAATTGTTTGTTGGGTGGTTTATAGACAACAACCAATAAAACTTTAGCAGAATCGAATTACAACTCAACGAGAGCTACTTCTAAATTTGGAGCGCAGTATTGGTGTAACAGATTGTACTTTATATCAGCTCTTAGGAAAACACAAATTCTGCCCTATTCTTTCGAACATCAAGTTTTCGGTTAGATCGTATTACGCTGAATCCTGGAAGACTAATTGATACATCAGGAATGCCTCCATGAAGCCAAGTTTCAACGAAGCAGAGTATATCAAGTTTCACTCCACAAATCAATTGTTTGATCTCATCAATCTTGTGAAGAATGCTTCTAGTATTCAAAAATGATATATTTAAACCGTCGTACTTATTAAGCGAAGACTAAACCGATAACCACATTATTCACCAGTGAGGAGGAAGCATATGAATTAATTTCTTATTAAGATATACAATTTTAAGTCAAAAACGGGTAAAGATGTAATTTCAGACGACGTATAACAAATACAAAAACCAAGTTTTAATCGATAATGGTATTGCTTGTTAAGAAAGATGTCCTTCCTTTAAAGCGGATTTTGTCATATTTGACGAACCGAACTCAAAAAATTCTTCTAAATAACATTTTACCTAGAGACATAAATGTTTTGATTGGTGTCCAACACGGCAGTCATCTTGGACCTATTTTATTTATTACATTCATAGACGATGTGCAGGAGTGCTTCAAACTTTGTGAGTTTTTGATTTGGAAACAGGAATTAAATAGTTATGGAATGGATTGAACTTGAATGAACTCTGAACTTGTCTCAGCGTTTTTCTAGAAGGCAAAATGGTCTTGATAATAGCTTATTTGGATGTATTATTTTTTTGAAATTTATCGGTTGGAGACCGTTCGGAGATTGATAAATGTATGAACAAGGCTAATAATAAATCCCTTTCGATTTACAAAAATATGATATGGACTAAACGATATTAGTCTCCTCAACATCAAATTTTGCTCTTCAATATATATTTTGGCCAGGCATGAGTTCCCAACCAAGAGCAGAATAATATAATTGGAATATATCTGTAAAATATTCAGGTGCACAGCAAAAACCATCTATGCAAACGCATGTAACTCATCATAACCTACAATATTCATATCCATGGATGTGTTCCAAGAAACTACGAGAATCGAGTTAATACAATTTTTTAGTGACAGTTGACCACCAGTCAAATTGGGTTGTTTATGTCTTTGTGAATTTATGCATATAAGTGATAAAATGGAATTATTATCCTGAGACACGCAAGAATCGGTACAGATAATTGTATTTTTTGTTTCTGAAAAGTTCAGTTATACAGCGTCTAAAATGTCTACTAACTTGTCTACCATGTTGCCCTTATGCTGTTTCGTGGTTGGTAAAAATAATAATGAATACGAGTTTTTTTTATGATATTGGTATTCGTTTCCTTCGAGATTTGTATTTTTACTCCGTATTCTCTCTACTGACAATCTAAGACCATTTTGCCAACAAACTCTCCTTTAGATTTTGAATTTAATTTCCAAAACTATACCTTTCTGATAAGTTAAACAATTGGTATAACTATAAGGGCAACTATATCACCACACCACAACTTGCTTTCAATTCCCATTTCTTTTTCGAGTTAAATCCAAGTTATAGAGAATTTAATCTCCTGTTTGACATTTGGTTTTTCGGACATTTTTCCGGTTGTCATAAATAGTCGTTTATAAATTATATAGAATAAACCTGTTAAAGCATTTGTTATACGTATATGCTTTTTCAGCATTAGGATCATGCTTATTTGCTGAGTATAAATATAACAAAAGTTGGAATCGAAAGTTTAGCTGCAACTCACTGGTCTCGTAGCTTGGCAATCACTTTTTGAACTTCTTTTTTATTATTGCGATTACGTTTTTGATATCGAAGTTTTCAGATAGATTATCATTCACATCAATTTCCTTATCATGATCGTCAACATCTATACAAAGACCGTCTAAATTACGGCAAAGTTATTATTTTGGAACAATTAAAAATCTTCCCAGCCACATCATAATACTCCCACTATATATCTGATGTGATTGAGTAGCAATTTTTTTGAAACTACCACAAAATTTCTTCAGCTCGCATATCCGCATAATTACTGCTTTCTTATAAAGGGTGATTTTTTTGAGGTTAGGATTTTCATGCATTAGTATTTGACAGATCCCGCGGGATTTCAGACAAGGTGTCAAAGAGAAAGATGCTCAGTATGCTTTAACATTTCATAATGAATAGGCCGAACGATCTGCCACAACGTCGAATTTTCAGTGAATGGGCCCTAGAAAAGTTGGCAGAAAATCCGCTTTTTTATCGACAAATTTTGTTCAGCGATGAGGCTCATTTCTGGTTGAATGGCTACGTAAATAAGCAAAATTGCCGCATTTGGAGTGAAGAGCAACCAGAAGCAGTTCAAGAACTGCCCATGCATCCCGAAAAATGCACTGTTTGGTGTGGTTTGTACGCTGGTGGAATCATTGGACCGTATTTTTTCAAAGATGCTGTTGGACGCAACGTTACGGTGAATGGCGATCGCTATCGTTCGATGCTAACAAACTTTTTGTTGCCAAAAATGGAAGAACTGAACTTAGTTGACATGTGGTTTCAACAAGATGGCGCTACATGCCACACAGCTCGCGATTCTATGGCCATTTTGAGGGAAAACTTCGGAGAACAATTCATCTCAAGAAATGGCCCGGTAAGTTGGCCACCAAGATCATGCGATTTGACGCCTTTAGACTATTTTTTGTGGGGCTACGTCAAGTCTAAAGTCTACAGAAATAAGCCAGCAACTATTCCAGTTTTGGAAGACAACGTTTCCGAAGAAATTCGGGCTATTCCGGCCGAAATGCTCGAAAAAGTTGCCCAAAATTGGACTTTCCGAATGGACCACCTAAGACGCAGCCGTGGTCAACATTTAAATGAAATTATCTTCAAAAAGTAAATGTCATGGACCAATCTAACGTTTCAAATAAAGAACCGATGAGATTTTGCAAATTTTATGCGTTTTTTTTTAAAAAAAAGTTCTCAAGCTCTTAAAAAATCACCCTTTATAATGGCGTATCAAAATGATTAATCAAACTTAGTCGTATTCTCAATTTTGAAGATTTGGTTTCTTGGTCCTAAACAAATTGGTAGAATAGGAAATATATTGATTATTACAAAAACATACCTGACTGTGACTTGGAAAATCTTAAATTTAGTAAATGCACTTTTCGAGCTAGATGAAGTTATTCACGATTATTATTTAAGAACATGATGGTGATGAACTCCTGTTTCCCCCTGCATTTTACGCTCAGTGTTTTGACACTGTTTTTGATACAACTATCGTTATTCGTCATTGATGACAACAATCACAAATCGATTGAAATAAGTTTGAAGAGCGATGAAATCAATGGTATTAACAATCACTAAAATCACAGGACTTATCCCAATTTCAATTAACAATAATTAACTGGCAGAATGAGGTAATCAGCAGGAATATACATAGATGTAAGCGTAATAGGAAATCCTATAATATCCTATTTTGGGCATATAATTGACTGTCCCCACAACTGTGGCCAAACCTAACAAATATTCTCTTGTTTTGAAAGTTACTTTGGAGCTTTTTGCAATCGGTATACAAGCCACCAGAAGACATCATTAAGTATGAAAATCCACATTTAGAGAAAAAAATTAGTAATCTCTTTGTGCTTACTGTTTAATCAATCTTTAAAATTAGCAGAGTTTCCTCACAAATGAAAATTAACCAAAGTGACGCCAATTTCTAAAAGTGGAGCAAAAAATGATGTCTCATGTTATAATATTTTCAATACCATCATTCAATGTTTCACATTGCCAGGCCAAAAAAATCAACATCAACGAACGTAAACATGCTGTCTAAGAGTTTCAACAAAATTGAACACCTGATTGATTGTACCTTAAGTAAGGTAAACTTTGAATAAAGATTGAAGCAATATTATGCTCCGACCATTTGTACTCGTACTATAGGCTAGATATGGTTGCTCTCCAAGATGGCTTAAAAGATGAGATCACCTCAACTGATGATAACCTCGGCAAGACTGTCTTGGGTTTCAAAGCAGTAGATAATCGAATATATGGGCTCCGCTTTCACATGAAATTAGCCAACTATTCAATAATATGTGCATACGAGCCAAAAGACTCATTTTACAATCATTTGAATGATCTGATGGAATCTACACCTGAGCACGACGTCAGGCCCGCGAATGGTGATTTAATTCATTTTGTATTTCGTTTGTGTAGTTCAATATCTTCTGGAATAAATCAAATCGTAAACATTTGATTTTTCTGTATGGGTCACAAACCAAAGTTTAAAATAAAATTGAATCAAAACAATCGATTTCTTCAAAACTAATTCCTATTTAACAAATATTTATTTTATATATATATATAAATACGTATCATCTATCCCTTCACATCCTTGAGACCCAAAACAGTTGTTAGCTTATATTATATTTGTGAAAACTAATCGAGCGCAAAATAAAAATGGCAGAGCAAATAAACAACGCTAATGGGCGGATTAAAATCACTTCAATAAGTTCTCAATACTCATATTGAAAAGAAATCTTCTAAATTGTATTGTTGATAAAAATCTAATTTCTATTAGTATCAGAACCAAAAAAAAAATCTAGTAATTAATCCCTTCGGGCACTCAAATTAAAGTATTTTATAATTTGTTCAAAGGGATCAATATATAATTTAGTCTATACTCAGTGAGACAGATTTGTAGGCCCTGAGGACTTTTAATTTTTTTTTTTTTTCAAGATTTTTAAACACAAAATACAAAACAATAATACAATACAATACGTTTATTAATGTGTGGTCCAATTAGGTTTCTGAAGAAAATCTGTAATTATTTTTCAATTAAAAAATCGCGTATTCCGTATGAGAATCATATATCTGCAATCCATTGTACGTATAATCGACAACATCCGGTACAAATTTGTAAACAATTGATTGAAGGGCGTTTTGAAAATTGTCACTATTTTATCCTTATCCATACAATTTAAGGATTTCAAAATATGTAATTTAAGGATTTCTGGTCACTCCTTTTTCAAGAAATAAATAAATACAAATAAATAGGAAAAAAAAAATTAATTTTATTAAAGTTTTTTGTCCCCATAAATCCTAAACATAATCCTGAAAATTAGATATAAGGAGGTGGAGTAGCTATATATGTATACGATTTTACATTATATTGAATTGCAATTTAAGGGATTTAACCGATACAAATGTGTGTGATTTATGGAAAAAAAATTATTGATAAAAATCACATTTTTTGAAGTTGAATTAAAAGGTATATGCAGCATCCTATTAGCAGATGTATATCCATGTGATCCTTATGTTTTATGTACGATTTTTATCTATATACGTATAGTCGTATATACATACACGCAGCAAATGCATTGAATATAAATATTTGGATTTGATATTGATGAGACAAATGTGTATTTATTTTTATATATTCCCCCTTGACATATACGAGCATAATTATACTGGTCCGAAACAGTATTTTATGTATATATATTCTTAATGTCACGTGTGATTAGAATATTGATAAACGTGCATATGTACCGCATTTTATTTGCAATAAATTTTTGCTTTAATCTACTATGGTATACATGTATATGCATTGCAGTCGTATTTCGAGAATTTATAGCAATTAATAGAGCACCGATTGCATCATTCGATATGCGGATTGCTCTTTTTGATCCCTTGTATTAAATATATAAAATGTATTAAAATCCCGCAGACGCGCAACACACAATATTTTTATGTTAATTAGCCACATACCATACATATACATAATATAGAGATTTTATTGCGCCAAAACCAGAAGCATATAGAAATTTTTTTATGGCTATATTTTAGTCGATATGGCAATAAACGTTCAATAATTTTTATATGCGAATCAAAAAAAAAATTGTGTTCTTACGTAATAAATTTGGAAACCAACACTTTTCTACTCAATAAAAATTTATTAAATTTCAAATTTTGTACATTTTTATTCTATTATACGAATCAAATAATTTTTTTATGATCTGACCAAAGAAAATCGATAAAAAATATCCCAAGTTTAAGTGGTTTTAGTTGTTCGGAACAAAAATGTATTACAATATTTCATTATTTTATTGCCAAAAACATATATAGATTTGGGTTTTATATCGCATACATTTTATTGAACCATCTAATTTACCTTCAGTTAAGAATTATGTTTTCACGACTTGTAATTGTTCAAGTTTTATGTATGTACTTACATATAATATAATCGCTGGACACACAATGTTAAAATTGGGATTTTATTGCCCCAACAATCGGTGGGTGTCGCAATATATAAAGCGAAATATTATGTTTTAAGCTCGTTTAATATTTATTTGCTCGACTAGCTATATATCTTAATTCAATATCCTGTTATCTTAAATAATCCAAACGATTATTATTCAAAATACTAGATTTAATTCTTATATAGAACAACCACAAATAGATCATCATGCATAGTATATAGAAATAGACATTAATCCAACGAACACAAAAAAATAAAATTGATTTATTTAGAGAACAACAACAAAAAAATTACATTTAATCTCTAATTCCAATTCAATTCCAAACACTAAATAATTCTATCTAAATGTTTTTTTGTTTTTTATTTTTAAAACAAAAGAATAAACTACTTAAGACTAATTTTTTATAGTTAAAATACAAAAAAAAGTGTTAAACACAGAATTAAAATTTATGTCAAAATAATTCATAAATTCTTAATGTTCTATGTACAAGTATATATAGAAGATTTTGGTCTCATACTGTGTATATGATACTATGTGAGTCAATAGAATATTCATTTTTATTGTTACAGATGGATGATAGATTTATAGGTTTTATGATCCCTTTTAAAAATCGAAAATATTAATAAAAAAAAAATACTTCTTCTGGATATATAGAAACAGACTCTGAAATTTGATGTCTTATATACGTATTGAGTATACCAAATACCAAATATCCAAAAGAACATATGGCTAGTTATACTGATATGATAATGATAGATTTAAAGACGAAACTAAATTATTTCATGGTAATTTGTTCGGTTCTCTTTTATATATTCAAGTTGATTAATTTTTTAGCAAGTTAATTTATTGTTTTGGTATTTTTTTTTTTTGGTTAGACAAATCAAATGTAATAATTTTCTAGTTAATTTATTATTTTGTTATGTTTTATTTACGTAGAAGAACCAATTTTTGTAAAATTTAAGGTTACGCAAGAAATTGTATAATGCATACCACACAAATTATTGAACTGCCTTTTTTTTGTTTTGTAAAGCTACTTTCAATTTCCATTTCTTAATGAAATTATAAACGAAATTTGATAAATGCGTGCTTCCTGTATACATACATACATATATACTTGAGTGCATCGGTCAGTTATAAATTTTCAGGATATTGCATTTCATATAACCCACGTTGAAAAATATAACTTTCTAATTGGTGTAAAATTTGAATAAGATGAACACATTTCAATAAACTTGAAAATCTGTGTACAGTATGGAAACTGATTTCGAATTTCAGAAAAATATGACTTCATATGATGAAATTTGATTAGAGTCTATAAAACAGTTTGGCTCGAAATTTATTAGAATTATTGGAAATTATTATAGAATCTAGCTGTTTCAAGTTCATTTAATCAAAGCAAATATTTGAATGGACGAGTTATAAAATTTGACTTTCACTGATTAAGCCACGTGTTCAGAATTTAACAAAAACTTGAATTCAGATTTTATTTTACAAAAACAAATTTTTAGTGTAGAAGAATTATACAGTTTCAAGACCCCCTTGAAGTTATCTCAGAATCTCATCCCAGGATTTTTTAAAAGTACCTCTGACAACACAACCGTAAATAACCAGGATTTTTTCACATTTATACTATCCCAGACAAAAAAATATACAGTTGGTACAAAAATACTCATCCCAGACTTTTTTAATATGTAAAATTTATTTGGTGGAAAATAAATTCTTCTGGGCAAGTCGTTAGTTAGAAGAACCGCTGTTTTTACTTTGCGTTTTTTCTTTTCGTGACCGTTGTGTTTTCCGCAATGTTAATAAATGTGGCGCCTTTGCCAACTGTTCAAACAAACTAAAATCGAATGAAAAAGCTTTTATATGATCGGCTATTTTCTCATATCATTTGAGTTTGGCACCTTACTGTGCCAGCGTTGATATTTTTTGACCATTTCGAAATATATGACAATAAATGTGGCTAGAACCGAAAAAAAACGTTTGGGCAAGCTTTTTTAGGGCAGGCTAGAAAATGAATTTCAGACGTTGTTGGCCAGTGTGCCAGCGTTGATATTTTTTTTGACCGTTGGAATTTCCGTAATATAAATAAATGTGGCGACTTTGCCACCTTTTCAAAGTAAACTAAAATCTATATAAAATAGCAATGTATTTATTTATGTTGCGGAAATTACAACGGTCAAAAAAATATCAACGCTGGCACAGTGCAACAAGGTCTGAAACTCAATCTTTGTAAGAAATTAACCGATCCTACAAAAGCATGGCCATACGGTTTTCTTTCACTTTAGGTTTCATAGAAAAGTTGGCAATGGTGCCATATTTATAGCTGGACAACAAGGTGCCAACCTCAATAGATATGAGAAAATAGCCGACCCTATAAAAGCTTGGTCATACGATTTTTTTTTTTCGTTTCTAGTTTACTTTGAAAATTTGGCAAAGGCACCACACCACATTCATTTATATTGCGGAAATTCCAAGGGTCACAAAATTATCAAAGCTGCCCAAGTAACAATTTGAAGTTGAAAAACGGTTATTCAATCGGTTTTAAACGTGGGTTGAATCTATGCATAAGTTAAAATTTGGTCAATTTCTCATTATTCAAACGTTTAGTCATCTGTCGATTGGGAAGTAATTTCAAGAGCCTACATTCATTTTTTCTGTAATTGATCGCCCCATCGCGCCAAATTGTTCATCAATTTTTGGGCAGTTTGTGCAATTCACATAACATCCTGAATAAAAAAAATATTATTCAGCAATGGTTATTTGTTTGTTTATTTAAATGAGCAAAGTTCTTGCATCTCTTGGTATCCCGAATATTTTATGCTGCATTAATATGGCCAAAAGAACGTTTATAGCAACATGTGTCACTTTGTGATTTATAGCCCATGTGTTCAGTTGATCTCTTATACAAATCAATGAGTCTTCTTCTCTTTCAGGTAGAAATTCACTGTCCGATGTTTCAGTTTCACAGTCTTTAATATTCACGAGATTATCACATTTAAATGAATACTTGTTTTTACGTTGCACTTCACAATAATTTGCATTAGTAATTGTTTTATTTTTTAGCAAATAAGCGCGAACACGTCTTATAAATGTGTCACGACGAATAAATTTATTTAAGCAATTAGACTTCATTTTTATTTTTTATAATAATTAAAGATTTTATAATTATCACGATTAAAACACTAAAACAATTCTAACGAGTTCAACAAATTTTGCGTATTGAAGATTTTTTAGCATCAATGGTTGTATTTAAGGCTAAAATATGTTATAATCAAAACCTTTGAGTTAAACTGTAACTCGATTCTTACTTTAATTTAAGTCTGGTCAAAATTGAGTTGAAACAAGGTAGATGGTAAACCATTAAATTAATTATTAACTTTTCATCGATATGGGACTTAAACTCAACTTTGGTCGAAGATTAGTTGAGTCGAGTTTGATAGGTATCTAATAAGTTAATTATTAATTTTATTGTGAAATTGGATTTATATTTACCGCAGTTTTAAATTATAACTGGTATTTAACTTAAATTGAACTTTGGGTAAAATCACATTATACAAAGTAGATAGCCAACCGATAGGTTAATCAAATCAAAGTTTGATATTAACCAGAACGTAAACTTTTAATGTGTTTTGAACCCAATTATAACTGGAGTTTAAATTAGGTTTGAAAATGTTAGAGAATAACTAAACCATAAAAAAACAGAAAGCAAAAAAGTATATTCAATTTAACACGATTTAAGACAGGTCCAGAAAGCGGTGAAAAGCAACTAGGAAGTTAAATTAAAACTCTATTTCACAGAATTTGTTATGATTAAACGCAGTAATATTTGGTTCAAAAGAATAGGTTTTAGAACGTGAATCTCAAGTTCAAAATATACCCCATCTGAAAATAACTTAAACACAACGTAATCGTTCAAAAAACAATATTTAATTTCTAACCACGGTTAAAATATGCTACTTGGTTAGCCTTATGGTTGCTAACAGAGTCCTTATGTTAATCGCAAAGCAAAAACAGTCGTCCTTTTAACGACTTATCCAGAAGAATTTATACGATTTGTTTCGATTTTAGTTTTCCTAGAAAAGTGTTTTTCGTAAAGTCCTAAAAAAGTTTTCCTAGAAAACATGGTGCCAAATTTAATCGATATGAGAAAATAGCCGACCCTATAAAAGCTTGGTCATACGATTTTTTTTTCGATTTTAGTTTACTTTGAAATGTTGGCAAAAGCGACACATTTTTTTGCATTGCGGAAAATCCAACAGTCACAAAAATATCAAAGCTGGCGTAATGGTTGCTATAATAGAGTCCAACTTAATCGCAAAGAAAAAACAGCCGTTCTATTAACGACTACTATTTTCCACCAAATAAATTTTACATATTAAAAAAGTATGGGATGAGTATTTTGGTACCAACTGTATATTTTTTTGTTTACGAAAATGTCAGGGCTAGCGTAAAGCACTTTTCATATTATCGCCTCGGCTTTGAGCTGCGAAATTTTTTCTTTTTTATTTAAAGTATTTAACTTTCTAAATTAGATTTATTTGGTTAAGAATGTTAAATTTTATAAAAATTAATAAAAATAATTATCAAATAATTAAAATTTAATTGATAATTTTGAAAACTAAAAATATGTTGCAACGATGTTAGCTACGAGGCGTACGCAATGCGTTCCACACTGCGATCCACACTTGACTTCAAGCTCAGTACATAACTGCGGGAGTGCGGGAGTGCAGGAGTCCGAGTAAGAAAATTTTCAACTCGAGTGTGATGAAAAAGGAGGGGCTTATGTCAAAATAGGCTTCGTATTTGTGGAATATGAAAAAGTCGAGGCGAGGCGGTAATATGTTAAGTACTTAAATGTAAAAATATACTAGGATGAACCAACTGTATAAATTATATATACATTTTTAAAAAGTCTGGGATGGGCTATTTACACTTGTGTTGTTAGAGGTATTTTACAAAAATCCTGGGATAACTTCCAGAGGATGTTTCAAGCTACATATATTTAAGTAGAATTTCAAATACGTTTATACTAAAATTTAAATAAATTATTTAAATCAAGATTTAAAATTTTTAAACAATTCCGTTAATTTGGAATAAAACCTTTACAATTACAAATAAGATTCAGGGAGAAGCAGTAGTCGAGAAATGCGGCAAAAACAATTAATGATTCTCAATCTTCGAATCCAGTAATGATCGCGAATATTTTAGCTAAACATTCAGAATCAACAAATATGTATATATGTATATATCTTACATTTGAGACTATCTTAATTGTAAACCTTACATGTGCTGAATGCACCTATTTAGAAAATTATAGAAATTAAAAACCTACCCGTACCATGATAATGAGCCCTCATCTCACAGCGCAGAACGACAGAAGGGAACAAACAATAATTTTCTTATTTTTTTTCATGATTAATTTACAATTAAAAATTAACAAAAGAAAATTCATTTTTTAATTTAAACCTTATTAATCGAAAAATTATTTTTTATTATTTTTTTTTTCGGATCAACTTTAAAACAATAAAAATTTACAATACTATTCTCTAGAAAAGTGGTAAGATAATTACACCAGTCACATGTTGAACATGTGACAGGTGCAATGATTCAAAGTTAAGCTAATTATAAATTTAATTAATTTACAAATTTGTATTGTATATTTATTATAAGCTAGTATTCATTCAAATAATTAATAAATTAATTAATCATGGCGACAAAACGAAAGAAACACACCACCCAGCATATTATTCACTTGCCTTGAGAAAAATAGCTCAACAACGCTAGTTTGTTTCAAAAATTGTTTAAGGCTCTTGGAGAAAACAGAGAGGCTGCCAAACATTCAAATATCAACTGGTAAATTGTTAAATTTAATAAGCGATTAGGTAAAATATTCTTAAAACCTTGTAAACAAACATGTGTCTCAATTTTAGTACTCCAATTTCCGGAAGAAAAGCCAAGATGGGAAAAGCTTATCTTTAAAATTCATTAATTTGAGAATATGTATCTATCTCATGTCTAAAAACTATATTAACATGCACCAGGAATAGCAGAGGACCCAAAACAGAACATTGAAGAACTTCTTCCTTAATAGTGCATTCCCTACTTGTATGATAATTGACCCGCATAAAGATAAAAACAAAGCCATTTGTATATAGGTCCACGAAAAACACAACATTAACATTTTCTCAAGAGAGTACAATGTTCCACTCTGCCGAACGCTTTGGTTAAGTCTATGAACAACCAGAAGTTTTAATTCCTTGGTCAATGCTCGCACTAATCTGTTCCAGAAATAAAGAAATAGTTTGCTGCGTATTTTTATTTTTTCTAAAGCCAAACTACAGTAGAGATAGAAAATAGTATTTATCCAAGAAATCTAGCGATCTATTTTTTTTATACATTGGCACTGTCACACTTAAATTCATAATAAAAGATAATACATACAAGATAATTAATTGAATATGGTCAGTTCGATTAGGCTACTAGGCGACTTCAACTTTTCTTTTATACGAATGACGAATACATGGTCCACAGAATTTCACTTCACCTAAACAATGGTCTCAGATAATTTGGAAGATAAATCAATTTTTTTTATAAAACTTATTAAAGTTTATAAAATTTTCATTTAATTTAGAAGATTGTGAATTTTTTAACAAATAAATTATATTGAAAATTATCCACCATTAACGAATAAATCGCATTTCATTTACGCAGGTTTGACCTTTTTTACTTTGTTCTTAAGTGATTTTCAATTTTAGGATGAGATAATATGCCATTTCCAAACGGTAATGAAACGGTTTCACAACAACTCAAGCACCGACGATCGGATCTCTTTGCTCCCGATGATTTTCTAGAGAACTTTCTATCTTCTAATATATTTCTACAAAACTCCTCGAATAACAAGGATTAGAAAATGTCAATACGTTGACAGAAAATTAGCACAGATACATTCACTTGCAGACATTTAAAAAAATAATCCAATCGAGTTCAGACGACAAAGTTTGTTCAAATACAATACTTTATCTTAAAACCTTTAATAACAATATTGACGTCGCAACACTAGTTAGAAACGTGACAATTGACGTTAGATGTTTCAAAGCGCTAATTTTTAACATTGATAAATACAAAATTAATTCGAATAAAGGTTCCTCCCAAACTAAAAAACAATTATTGTGGCAGTTAATTTTGTATTAAATTCATTCCAAATGACTCACTTATAGTTATAGTAAGCGTAAAGCACAACATTTAATTTTTCGTAAATAATGTGTTTGGGTTATAAACATACATTGGAACAATTAAATAGGTGCTCAAACAATATGTTACACACGATCAAATTTACCAAAAATTACCAATTTCTTATTAAAAACCTCAACTTTGAAGGTAATTGAAATTATCTTTTTTTTTATATATAATACCAGGTTTTCTGGCCAGACTACCTTGAATATCTGAAATTCACATATATTACCGACAATTTTATATAAAATCCTTGATTGGTTTAAATTAATTGTTTTTAATGAATTTAAATTGAAAATACATTGCATCTCAATCAAATATCCAATGCATACGACCATATAGTTTGCCAGTATATGTAAAAGTTCAAGACCTAAAATAGAATTATTTCAAAAGAATATAGATTCCAAGTGCCGTCGCGGGCTAGATAATTTTTTAGAAATTTCTGAACTTCTAAATTCATATAAAATTGGTAATATTCAGTTCAAGGTATAAAAGAGAGCTAAAATGTATGGTCCAATTTCGAATACAATATTTTTATTCGTTTTACACTTTTTTAGTAAATTATTTTTAAAACATCAACTTAATAGAACATTCTAGAAATTTAAAGCTTCATAAAATTTACGCAAAAAAGACTAGGCGCCTGTGGCCCGTTGCCTATAGTACTATATAGTGTTTTAACAGGGATGGCGAATACGGTTACATTCACGTCCCAAAATAAAAGAAAATTATAGATCCTGAAAAAAAAGATTATTTTTGGCACAAACATCGGAAAGGAAATTCTTGGAAACGGATTTTGAGGTTTGTTCATATTTGCGTTTAATGATTCCTATTTGTCACATTTACGAAGTATTCAAATTTAACAGTTTTGACGTCTCTAATTTAATATGAAAATATATTTTTGTCCGTATCATCAATTCAGTTATATTGTCTTTGCCAAATTTAAAAAGGAAAAATACTTACAAAATAGTCTCTGAAATTTAAAGATTTAACATTCAATTTATCGACGTATCGTAGAAAATCTCTATAGGGTTAAAGCTTTTCTCGGTATTGGTATCCATATAGACACCCTTTTAAATTTAGGATTATGTAAACTGACTTGAAGCTGTAAACAACGAATCTAACCCCGATTTACTTCAAACTACGATATGAAATTTTACATTCAAATTTTGGTTGACCAAAAACGATAAAGCATATTTTCAAAACATCCATTATATTTAACAATCCATTAATTTTTGATTGATTACTGTACACTGCAAATATTAATTCGGAATGAAAATTATCGAATTACGTCAAAATTTAAAGCAGACAACTTTTAAAATTTTAAAATTCCGATAATTAAAATTAAAATTTACAATTCAGTATGTATTGTACAGTTCGGTTTCAAAATTATTGTAGAAAATTTAAAATGTCCTAAATTTAAGAATTTGAAAAACCAAAGCTAATGAAATTCTGAATTTGTATAGGGAATTCGACATTTCAAACAATTTATTGAATTAACGAATTTTGGTTGGTACTTTGAAATGTTCCATATCAACTCTACTGTCGTTAAAAACGAGTTTTATTATTCACTACGATCTTTAAAAGTATATAACTCAAATTTAGTATAGTAAAATTCGGGTTCAAAATTTTATTTCCAGAATTTCCAATATTTGAATACATATAGTATTGCCTCATATTATCAGTGCACCGAAATTTAATTAAATACATTGGAAGAATTAAAAATCGTAAATCCGCATAGTTACATTAAAATACGAATTTTCAAAATATTCATAATTTTCAAAATTCGAAAAATCCAAAAGTAATTTTAATATCGTATTGGTATATTTAGAAATAGCCAGTCTCAAATTCAATAAATCAAATTGAAATTTAAAATATAAACTTTAAGAGAATTATTCCATTATTAAAAATTAAAAAGTCGTAAAATTTGTTGATTCAGTTCATTAAAGTTCAGTTCTATTAAAAAATTAAAAATCGAAATTCCAAAAAAAAGTGATTGACAGTTTTTTTTAATATTTTGAAATTTGCTGAGCTTAGTGAAACTGCTCGGTCAGAAAATTTAAGGAAATTATTCTGAAAATGCATTTTTTGATGTATTTTTGAATTTACATGACTTGACCTTAGAGCAATAACGATTTCGAGTGGTGATATAGCTAATAATCTAACCGTTTCGCAGATAACCCACTGAAACAAAGTGCTATCTTGTGTTAATTCAAAAAAACTATACAAACATATTTTTAAATCATGGATTAAAATAATAAAATCATGGATTGGATCGGGAGGTACCGGGAGTTAATCCCAACAGAGGCTGGATGCAAAAGGGATTTTTCATCTCCCGATTACGATCGGTGATTAAATTGAAAAAAAACATCTATGACCCTCTGTTGGAATGTAGAACTCATGGGCCAACCCATCTTCCATGTCACTGTACAGGGTGACATGGAGCTATGCAATGCGCAGGTGGTATACTGTACTTGTGTGAATGGGATGAATGGGTTGAATGAATTAGTGTGAATGTGGGTATTGCACCGTGGGCCCATTAGTGGCATTGAGTGCTGGAGTAAAATCCGCCCAACTTTAATTTAAAATTTAAAAAATAATAAATACTCATGGATTTTTCCCTCTTTCAGGTGGTACTATACAATATATAGTATAGATCCAAACCATTTTACAATTAACCATCAATTATAATAAATATTTTGGCACGATTTCTGTTCGGGAGTATAGAATGGTAATGCAATTAAATTTAACAAGTAACGAAAACACTTTAGGGGCTACTGTTCCAGCATCTATTAAATTACCACATTGTTGCATTACTTTGTGCAACAGCATGCAGATACAAAGAAATTTATTTCCTAATCTTGTTGTGTATACATTTATTCTTTTATAATTAATTAAGGAAATATATTTTATTTTAAATTGTATAGTTTTACTAATTGAATTTGATGTAATTTTAAATTACACATACAGTCTCTGAGTATGTACATATAATGTGTGTGTATGTTTATGCTTATAAGTTATAATAAATAATTTTAAAGGAACACAGTATAGCACACCAGAACGAATTGAATTGGAAATAAGAGGAAAATGTAATTTACAAAAATCGGCAACAACAACAACACCTAAAAAATTGTTGACTTTTAATTTAAAGTTAATTAGTATTGCGCATACACATTTCCAACAACACCAACTATACATAATAAACACAAAATTGCATTTATGTAGATTTGTAAATTAATTATGTTGATTTTTGTGTATACGTATGTATATATAGTAAATTCTATTTATTTATTTTTCATTATTTTTAATTAGATGATGCATAGAGTATAGTTTTTCACATGTCACATGGAAATTTTACTGTGCTATTTATGGTTGGAAAACATATATATGTATGTATGTATGTATTGTATATAATTCTGTGTAGCATCAAACGTGATTTTGATAAAATAGGAAATTAATGATGTAATTGGAAAAATTGTAAAAATTTTATCGCACGTGAGATTTGAAAAAAAATCTTCTTTTTTTTATTTTGCTCTCTATCTGTTGATTGTGTATACTAATTCCGTTATTTTATTCCATATACAGATAATGTGGTTTTCTTCTAATTATGTCACTTGTACTGTGGTATCTCGATATATAGGTATATACGTATCTCCCAAATAAAATAAATTCGAACCGGATTTTTCATCTATCTCTAACAACTCAATTATTTTTTTAAAAACCAGTCCAAAGTGTTTCGTGCACACATACACACGGTCGCCTTTCCTTCCAAATCGTAAATTCAAACCAAAATTATTTTAATTTAATTAATTCGAATAAAACTGAAAATCGATTACAAAAGAGAAATTAAAATATTCATCGACTTGGTTAATAATTTTCTTATCACATAACCATTAAAATTGATATAAAAAAAAATTAAAACAAATTACTATCATTATTTTAAAGATTTAAATAAATTATTTAATTAAAACCACAAAAAATAACAAAATATTTAAGAAATTTAATTTTCTTCTCATCTTCCATAATCAATGGTGTATATATGTATGTAGGTATATATTGTTGTTACTATTGGTGTGCTTGTTTTGAAATTATTTTTCCTAGAAAATTTCATAACACAGGAGACTAAAAATTGTTATAACCAAACATATTATTGACATTACATAGTGATTTTTTGATTAACTGACAAAAAAATTCGACACAATAGACGTAATGAGGCAAATGAAATTAATTTTAATTTTTTTTTTTGTATTTTGCTCTCGAACAAACCGCTGTGCAAATATTTACCAAATGTCGTGTTCTAATCACTCCTTTCTTTCGACGTACACATAAAATCTGTCATTTTCAGTCTTTTGGTTCAAAATTCCCAAATTTAATCACTTAAATAAACATCATCGAAATGACAATATACTACATATATGTGAATGTATTCAGAATTTTGCCAAGGGAGTTATATTCGTTTTTTGTTATTTTACCTGTTCAATTCTTATGTAGCGACGTATATCTGAACACAATACAGAGTAATCATTTTTAAGACAAAATGAAAATATTTATTTTAAATTCACGATTTTTTATTTGGTTTCGACCACTCGAAATACACTCTCGAATTCAAAGGATACATAATCTCATAAAATAACAGACAAAAAAGATGAATTCATCAAAACTGGATCGGTATTATGTTCTTCCTTATAATCCGACAGATGTAAGTAAAAATAATTTTTTTAGTAATCGTTTTAACGCTATTTTACGTCATAAATAGTTTTTTTTTCTAACTATAAAGTCGGTTTAATTATCTATGCTCTTCAAGGTAAATAATATACGCCAAAAAAATGCGTACCCTTCATTTTTATACGTATGTACATATTAGTGATGATGAGAATTATAGCTATTGACATCGCATAATTGACAAAAAGCAACGATAGTAATAACACATCAACCATCTGCATCACGGAATAGTGACAACATGCATTTAATATTAACCCTCCCTCCTTGAATCAAAATATGTAATAAAAAAATATTTCAAACGCACCAACAAAACCAGATACAACACACACATACAATCATTTAATAAATAACAAAAAAGGGATGAGACTCATGAGGTCGCAACGACGAACGATGATAATGTTGATGATGATGATAGGAGAGATGGGTATTAAATGTGAATTTGTACAAAAAAAAAATTCCGATTTTTTTTTGGTACATGAAAATGACAATGGCTTTTTATAAAACATGTGACAATCCAGAAAATTTATCTCCTGAAAATAACAACAACAATAGCGCACATATAATGTTTTTGCAAAATAAAAAAATTGAATTTTAATTAGTTTTTGGGTTTTTTCCCCGATTTAAATAAATTTTTGCTGGTGTCGGTGCCGTGTTGTTGCTTGTATTAATTAGGCTTTAATCATTGGAAAATGGATTATCGCGTTTTTGTTGGCGAATTTTATTTTTATTTTGTACTGTTTTTTTAATCAGATGCGTACCAGAAAATTACCGTTAATTTATTTCATTGTCTGTTTGTACTATAATTATTTTTCTGTTTTAATGGGAAAGATAATTACTTTCCAATTACGTATATAGTAAGGAAAGTATTGTAGTCGTTGTCCGCCTGTCAATTTAGGCAGATCGCACTAAAAAATCCTGTCAAAGTTATTATGTTTTGCGTACTAACGCTGACTATGCAAAAAGGATTAGATTTTTAAGTAAAATATTTTTAATGAAAAATTGATCAAATAAAAATTAGGGCGTTTATTTGGTTACATAATAATTAATTATGTTAAAAATAAGAAAACAATATAAATAATATGAAGATATAATTTTGTTTGGTATATACTCGTATAATTGGTTCTTTTGAAAAAAAACGTCCTAATTTTTTTTCAATATGATTTAATTTCTATATTTTTGTTCTCTACTTAAATGTTTAGTTTAATGCATACCAAGTCAATTATATCGAGAAAAAATATCTGGCGTTTATGTGTCGACTGCAGGACCTACGTTTACCTGACGGAGGGAGCTTATGAGGGCATGACTTTTTCAAATTTTTCCCCTCCAACGAAGTTTTTATTTTTCGGGTTAACCCAGTTATCTACCCACAAACAATGAAAATTATTCTTATCAGCCTATCAAATTGGATATCAGAATATCTAGATGTTAAAATGTTTAAACCTGCCGGTAATGGCAATGAGCTCGCAGTTGTGTGCAAATATTGTTGTTTAAAAATAAGTGTGTATCCAGTAAAAAAAACGTACTCTAGACTACGAGAATTTTACGTAAACAATCGTTAAATCAAGTTTGTTCGAAATGTCTCAATGACACTTTGGTACGACAAAAAAAATTTCAATTCTGGATTAAGCCTTAGATGTGATGGTGCATTAGTGGGGTCTGTAAAATGATATTATCCCGCAATGAAAACTATTTGAAACTATGCCACACTACGAAACACTACTTACAAATTATTTACCTAATATTAACTTCATTATTGATGCTTTCATCGTGATGTTACTGTAAAAACTGATTAAAAATTGATCGATGTTCTTTCCATATGAACGGATAGCTCAGAATACATGAAATTAAAGGTTCGTCAAATACGAACTGGTTAAAATATGTCCTATCTCTGTTTGTGATATAATTAGGAGGTCTGTTCAAACATTTGTTGTGAAATATCCGGTATTAAACCATCAGCCGTGGTTCCTGTTCACTGGTCTAGTTTTTATGAGTTGTTTGGCAAATTCTAAGATTGTTCGAATTAAAGTGTATGAACTGACGTTGGAGAAATAATGAACAATTTTGAAAAAACTGAATTATATATTGTTTAATATATTTTGAAGACTGATTAAAGCCAGTTTTACCATTTCAAAAAGAACTAGAAACCAGCAATTGCTGCTCATGGAACGTTATTGGCAACCGACAAACATCGAAAAATGCCATACCATAATGGTCATAATTTCAGATGCTGCATGTGCAGCATGTGTTCAAAACTGCCTGGAAATATTGATACTGCGCTAATATCGTATTTTGTAATTCGGCTTCGATGATAAATCATCTATTTAACAAGTCGCTAATTAAGGAAAATTTACAAATTCTAAAATATTCGCCAAAAATTTATATAAAAAAAAATCAGAATATTTTATCGAGATGGAGGGACATCTCGATAAAATATTCTGATTTTTTTTTTATATAAATTTTTGGCGAATATTTTAGAATTTGTAAATTTTAACATTATCAACTCGGAATTTCCTGATTTTAACATTATCAACTCGGATAATGTTGCTGCCAAGCTCACTTAGAAGTCTGTCTTCAACTTTAATATGCTAGTTCCTTGTAGAATTTGTAGACGTTTTATGAAAACGCCCTGCATGAATTTATCACTATAAGAGTAATTTAATTTTGATATTGGTCGCACCGTTGTCATATGGTATAATTCGCATGCTCATATTTTATGTTGTGGAGACGGAGCTAGTAGATGTGCTATTTTTTGTGGAAGGTGTCAAAGGATATCTCTCAAAAATTTGAGCGCTTTTTTTCCAATTTCCTGATTGTGACATTATCAACTCGGATGATGTTGGTATACGTTTTGCGAAAACGCCCCGCTTGAATTTACCACTAAAATTAATTGAATTTTGATTTTGATCGCACAGTTGTCATATGGACTAAATCCGTATGCTTGTCCTCTCACCTTTACTGTGGCTTCGTTCTGATAGTAGAGTTAGTGTTATGTCGGACTGTGCCATGCGATTACGAACTGGTTAATAGTATCCGATTAATCTTAATTGGCCTCGAACTATGTGGCGTTTACAGAATCATGATTTTTATGAAATTCCTTATGTACTCGTATAAACAATTGAGCAATTTGTAAATGTGGAATAAAATGTGTTGTATGTTCAATTTACTCACGTCAGTAATACATTCATATATGTATGCATGTGTTGAATGATGTTTTATTATCAATCATAATCATCACTCAGCACCTCGGTTTATGTTATAATGTTCTGTCAAAAATCCATCACCCCATACTGATTAAAAACACATGTTAAAAACCGCATTGACACCGTGCACTATGCGAAGTAAAAATTTCAGTTTCGTTCGTTCAATCATCACCGTATATATACTCGTATATAGTATAAACCCAGAGACGCAAAACAGTTCAAAATCATTACTGAATAACAAGTTAAGTGAAGTATAATAATGAGATGAGAAATTCGAAAAATTGTGATGAAAGTGAAAGATTTTTAATAATCTTTGTTTTTATTTAACTTCTTCATTGTTTGTGAAAAATCTTAAATATACAAAAAAAAAAAAAAAAAAATTAAAATGTCAACACTCAATAACAATAAATAAAATCGTAAGAAAATGAAGATTTTTATAATTTTTTTGTTTGGGTGAAGATTATACAATTTTGTTTTTTTGTTAAGATTTTTGTTTATTTAATTAGATTTCTAATTTACTTTGATGTTTTTTTTTTTTTGGTGTATAATTTCGACTCTAAATAAAATTGAGATGTTTGTTTGAAAGATATTTGACATCCGAATTAATTTTACGTCTGAATTATTATTATATGATTATTGTTGCGTATCTTATAATATGTCTGTTTGTATACCAAGCGATAAAATTTATTTTGAGTGTTTTATACCATTTTATTACACCATCGCAGGCAATGTTTATAATTATAATGATATACATATAAATTCTGATATAGTTAGAAAAATTATATCACCAATTTAAAACCGAGACTAATTTTTTGTAAACCAGCTGAACGAACACATATACCAATTTTCAATCACCATCCTGCTATCAATCATTCAACGGCATATGCGTGTTATAAACCAACCATTTCAAAATTCAATTATAACAATTTTGTTTTTTATATATATAAGTGACATTTTCTCACATGACACATATATATGAAAATTACAAATCGATTCGTTTTGGATGAATTCGCGAAATCACATTATTTTGTAGGTACTCTGCACCAAACACAAAATGATATAAAATTCTTTACGACTTTTGATTTCATTACAATGTAGGTATTCCTAAAAATAAATAATACAATTCTTTCTTTCACCCAAAAAGAACTAACATAAATGTATAAGAAATTTTCAACGGACTGCTGTTTCGTCGTTGTACCAATAATTGTATTTTGTATTATATTCACAAAGAATAGTTCTTTGGGTAATCGTAACAAAGAATATTTTTACAACAATATACATACTATACTAAACAAAAAATCTAAACTATTTGATCCGAATCGAATTATTTTTTTTAAATTTATAAATTATTTTATTGTTTTTTTTTATGTTTAATGAAAGATGAAATACATTTTTTTTTTAAAGACAAATTTTGCACGCGCTAGGAAATTGAATTGGACAGTATGTGGTCCAGTGTTGTTATTATTATTTTTAATGTACATTTCTATAAGGAATCATCTTTATGTTGTTATTATATACATTTATAAAAGTGAAGATGGTGATGATGATGATGATTGATATTTAAATTCCCTATACGCACTATGGGATAAATAAAAAATAAAACAGATTATAAAGGAAGTTAAATACCAGATGTAAAAAATATAAACATTAGAACATGTATGCCGCGTCTGTGCGGAAGATGAAACAGTTCCACTTGACCGAGTGGAATGTATTATACAAAATATTGTAACAGTGTTGGTTAATCGTAAAAATAGATTAATTAAAACAAACAAGTAGTTAAACTTCAGACGTTTTTCAGGGCTGTATCCAACAATTATTTTAGAACCTCATTGTTACATCCAACATGTCGCATTTCATATAATCGAATAAGAAATAACTAAGCTTTGAAATATATACTGATTCGTACCTGATTTAGAATTTTAATTGTTTTGTGAAATGACAATCACATTTTTTGAGTTATGAATTTAGATTTTGAAGCAAAACTCAGGATTTTCGAATTTCGCAACTTTTCAATTTTTTAAATTGTGTGAAATTATCCCAGGATTCCATCCCAGAAAAATTAAAACTGTTCATCAGGCAATACTGTTCTCATCCCATCCCAGGATTTCAAAAATCATCCCAAAATTTAATATTATCATTTAAAAAATTTGCAAACGACGTGTTAGCTTATATATTTTTGTCGTAAGAAGTAATTTGCTCAATAGGCTCAGAAATTCATATAAATATGGCCCCATCCATAAAATTAAGAGTTTAACTAGTAGTTCTCAAGAACTATCAGTGCCGGAAAAAGTTTCATTTGTTTTCAACTTGGCATGAGGTCCAATTGTTGTGATAAATCGTTGAACACCAGCCGTATGTTGTAATTGGCGCAATGGACTCACATGTATATGGCCCCATATATGAAATACGGATTTTAATTAATGGTTCCCGGCAACAGTGAGTGCCGGAAAAACTTTTCTGTTTTTTCGACTTGACAAGATGTCCACTTGCTGTGATAAATCGTTGAACACCAGCCGTATGTTGTAATATTTTTTTGCATCCATATAAGAAATGGAGATTTTAATTAATGGTTCTCGAGAACCATGATTGCCGGAAAAGTTTCCTTTGTTTTCGATTTGACATGATGTCCACTTGCTGTGATAAATTAATACAATAAAATTCGTATTTCTTATATGGGGCATTATACATATTAGCCCATTGCGCCAATTATAACATACGGCTGGTGTTCAACGATTTATCCACAGCATGTGGACATCATGTCAAGTCTAAAGCATAGGAAACTTTTTCCGGCACTTATGGTTCTCGAGAACAAATAGTTAAACTTTTAATTTTATGTATTGTTCCATATTCTTATGAATTTCTGAGCCTATTGTGCCAATTACTTCTTACGACAAAAATATATAAGCTAACACGTCGTTTGCAAATATTTAAAATGACGATATCAAATTGTGGGATTCTTGCGATAGGATGAGAATAGTATTGCCTAATGAACGTTTTTAATTTTTCTGGAAAAGAATCCTGGGTTAACTTCACACACTTATAAATCATATATGATTTAGTGAATCTTGAAAATTTTCTAAACTTCTTGGGGTCATTTTTAACTTTCCATTTATAAAATTACGATACGATTTAATAATAAATAATAAGAAGAATAACCATCTTCAATAAAATAACGATTACGTCAACTTTTGATTTTTTTTATCAAATTTTACAAAAATTCAGAATTTGGAATTTGAATTTTGAAAATAATAAATCTTTTTTTTCATTTCATTAAGGTTATATCAAAATTAAATGCGGAACTTAAATTAATATTATTGAGGTTGTAGATTTTGGAATATTTTCTAAAACTGGAATTTGACTTTTGAAAGAAAACTTTACAATTCTAAATTCTAAATTTTACATTGCCTACTGATACAAGTATAACAAATATAGTGAAGCCTCTCATCGGACCACTCGCCCGTCATTATGATTGTTAGCTCCACGATGGTTAAGACACACGATGCTCCACGATGGACAACACTACACTAACAAATAACTAAATCAATTGGAAATTATTTAGGAAATTAGTTGAAGACAACACCAATCTTCTTGTACCAATCAAGCCCGATTCAATTAGAAAATGAAGTATCAGTCAATAATATACAACATGCAGCATGGGATAGCACCCCTGTAATCCAAAACAAAAATGTAATAATTTCACTTATCCAGTCGAGATCACGGAGATGGTTAATGGAAAACGGAAAGCAAGTAAAATATGGCAGAGAACCCGAGCACCACAAAGTAAACGAATTTTTAATTAACTCTGCAATAAGCTTAAGCAAAGAATTAGAGAACTGAAAAATGAATTGGTCACCAGTTATCTTCGCAGTCTTACAAGCAATAAAAAAACTGACTATTCTCTATGGAAATCTACAAATATATTAAAAAGACCAAATTATCAAATAAATGATAAAGGAAATTGGGTAACAAGTGCAAAACAGAAAGCAGCACTTATTGTATCTTATCTTGAAGACACGTTCCAACGTTCAACCATATGCTAGACAATCAGCGGATGAAAATATAATACCAGGATTAAATACCACCTGTAACTCTACGAGAGTTGAAAGATTTAACCATAACATAAATACGAAAAAATTTCCTGGCTATGATTTAATTACTGGTGAAATAGTGAAGGGACTTACTGAGAAAGGAATAATTATGATACCAAAGCCAAATAAACTATCTAAATGAAATTTTTTTAAAAACTGTTATACAAAAGGATGAAACCTATAATACTTGAGAGAAAGCTAATACCACCACACCCGTTCGCATTTAGTGAAAGCCACTACACCATAGAGCAAGTTCCCAGGATCACAAGTATTATTGAAGATGCACTTGAAAATATGAAAATATGCTCAACAATATTTCTGGATGTAGCACAGTCTTCAGATACAGCGAAACTCTGGCTTAGAATATAAACTGCATCGAGATTTGCGAAAAGAATATTTTCAGATATTGAAATCTTATATTGCTAACAGATATTTTCGCGTTAGATGTGAAGAAGAATTTTCCACGCTAAAGAGGGTATCTACCGAGGTTCCCCAAGGTAGCGTGCTTAGGCTAGTTCTGTATTTACTTTAACAAGCGACTTACCAAAAAAAAGCGGGACACCAATAGCAACTTTTGCGGATGATACTGCAATTTTACCTACTGCGGTTATAACGTAGACGAAGCAACCAGAAAACTGCAACGAGCTATGAACCAACTAAGTAAATGGCCCAAAAAATGGGGTATTCAGCTAACTGAAGAAAAATCAACCAATCCAAACAAGTTCCTTATATGCTTACACAGCCAAATATCTTGGCATGACTCTCGATGTAAGTTAAAATGAAAAGACCACATTAATAAGAAAAAGAAGGAGCTTAACATTAAATATCGATATATGCATTGGCTAATTGGAAGATATTCAGAACTGTCAATACCTGATAAGTTGCTACTATACCAACAAGTTTAAAACCTATTTGGATGGCAAATCTAAATTGTCTTGGTGGTCTCCGGACTTAACCGGATCAAGAAAATTGGTTCGTAAGTTGCGCAAATTATATCAAAGCGATAAAATTCCCAAAACTCGGGAAAGCAAAAGGCTTAACTATGTGGTACACCGAAAAGCGTATTTTAAAAATATTAGAAACAAAAGCCAAATGAGCTTAAAAGAGTTCATCACGGAGCATGGTAATGCTGAACCGTGGGTCTTTGTCTATAAGTTCAGCACAGGTAAATTGAAAACGAATAAGGTACTTAGTACATTGGTGAGCAGTGGTGGACAAACAACAATTTGTTGGGAGGATACTACAAAATGCTCAATACCTTGCTACCGGACGACTCTGGGGAAAATGTCTTTGAGAGGCAAAGAAAAATCCGAGCCGATCGTAATTCTTCACCGGCCAGTTTGGCTATCATGTTTATGAAAGCTGGTAAAGCGTCAGGCTTAGACAATATCGAGGTCGAAGTGATACAACGTGCTTGGCCTATTATAGGGCCCTGTATCATCAACTTTATGAATACTTGTCTTAGCAAAGGAGTATTTCCCAAACCTTGGAAAAATGGTAAATTAGTTATCATTAGGAAAACTGGAGATAGGTGTCAAACCGATCCCCAGTCGTATAGACCTATCATGATGTTGCCAGTCCTAGGTAAATTATTTGAAAAATTAATTGTAGTCAAATAAATAAAAGTGGCACCTATAGTGATAAACAGTTTGGTTTTTGAAAAATAGCTCCACAGAGAACGCAATGATCAAAATGATCAATATAGTTAAATAGTCGAACCTAAATTACAATTACAATTTTCCTAGATGTATCTAGCGCGTTCGACAACCTGTGGTGGCCCAGCATGTTCGAGCTAAAGAAATTGAATTGCCCATTAACAACTATTTCTTTGAAAGAAAAGCCACTGTTATTTCAAGTCATGGCACACTTGATAAAATTATAAATAGAGGCTGTCCACAAGGTTCCATCCTCGGTCCACACATTTGGAATATTGTCTTCAACAGACGCATGAACCAAGAAGTCCAAGAAGTAGCATTTGCGGACGATAAGCTAATGCTCTTTGCTGCGAATTCAAGACAAAGAATTCAAGGAAAAGCTCAATTAGCCACAGACAGAATGGTATAATAGATTGGTGCAAAAGTTACAAAATGGAGCTAACCTCTACAAAGACAGATATGATCCAAATTAAAGGTTCACTGCATATTAGGAGTCCACCATTGGTTTCCATAAATGGCCAAAGAATTAAGATGGTGAAAACTGTTAAATGGCCGGGAATTGAATTCGATGAACAACTTGGAGTAACTTCACATATAAAAAGAGTGGCGTAAAACAGTAAGAAGGTTTTCGTTGTGCTGAAACGAGTTGCTCGCGAGTTGTCTCAAGCAACGTACTTTGTCAATAATATATGAGGGCCTTGTGGTCTTTTCATAGACAGACAGAATGAACTGTCACCATCGGCACTAGTTAGTGTAGGCTGGTATGATTCCTATTGATATACTCTTCATTGAGAAAATTGCCAAGTACAAGATAAGGAAAAGAAATGAGCTACGGAAACGTGATAGTAGAAGACGATCAAATTCGGCCAAACCTCACGGGCTCGCTCAAGAGGAAAACGAGAAAAGCGTCTATCGCAATATGGCAAGATAGATGGTCGCATTCAATGGATGGCAGAATAACATATAGTTATCAACTAGCTCAAGAAGCTAGAGATCAACTTATTATATAGACTCAAGAGTTGAGTGGCCAGCAAGTAAACTTACTTTAATGCTGCCAACCAGCTTCAACTCTTTCAAGAAATTTTGTGATACCGTCTTGGGCGGTAGGTAGATATACATAAGTATTAGTACACAAGATTTTTACCTTAAGTTAATTTTGTAAAGCTAGTAAATAGTAGACGAGTATGCGCCTCGTTGTTGGCAGGGACGGTAACATGGTAATCTGGCTAAACATACCGCTATAGTAGTAACATTTTAATAACTGTAAGTCCGCGTTGGATATGTTAAAGGCACGACCACCTGGGAACATGTTATTCGTATCATAGCGACACCTCAAATGAAATGAAATGAAATTCAGCTTTGGGGCTGTACTTAGAAAACCAATATTAAAATAATACAAGCATTACAAAATAAAGTGTTACGTGGAATAGTAATCGCTCATTGGTACATAAAAAACGATGTCGTAAACAGTGAAGAGATAACAATTCGTGCAACATCAAAATGTTGAGTTACGTGGTTGGCTCAGTAACACAAATGGAGTACGAAGGCTCCAAAATAGAAACCGCTGGAATTGGGAAGTTCACAATAGGGCGGCCAAATTTTTAGAGACTATTTAATGGATTATATCTTTGCAAAATGAACATAAGAAAGATAGAGTTGTAATATTTAAAATATTTCAGTTCAGTTGTAATATTTAAAATAATTAAAAAAAAATCTGAATTTTAATTTGGTTTGTCGGAATTAATTGGAAAATTTTGGAGTAAATTCCGACGTGGGATGATAATTTTTGATTTAAATCAATACATTTAGAGCCCATACCGGAGTTAATCATTTAAAAAAAAATTTAGAAATGATGAAACCAGAAATCAAATTAACGAAACCTGAGCAGAAAAGCGTTTACTTCAACTCGTTTTCAAGTATAGTAAATCGTATCGATTTAATTTGAAACGATAAAAATTAATTGTTCGTAAAATGTTTGCCGTATAGTTTAAAAATGTTGTTTCTTCTCTCGAAATTAAATCTTCTTTATACAGTTTTCTAAAAAGTAAGAAATTAAAAATAATTAAATAATTACCTATACCAACCAAGGTAATAGAACAATTATCGTGTATCGAAATTATTTTTACCATTTCAAATATAATTTTTTTTTTTTTTTTTATTAATTCTTTAACCTTTAATTAAACCACCTTGATCATATAAATTGCAATAAATTATTATAGCATACCGCGCAACGAATTTCCGTCCATCATATATTAAATGTGTAGATATATCAATTGCGTAAATTATTATTTAAAGTGAACGTTATTAATGTGCTATGAATTTTAATTAAAACTATTAAATTATTAGTTTGAACGATTTTAATGATGTCTAGTGTATAAATTAAAAAATTTTTATTTAAGATCAATCCAATTAAATAAGTTTAGATTTGTGTTAATAAATAAAATAAAAATCGCATCAAAATTACATAATTAATTATTTCTTCTACACAACGATTAAGTTTTATTATATGTACTGTATGTATATAAAATACCAAAATCCGTCAGAAACTATATTTTTGATACATATCCATATACATGTATATATGTACATATGTTTTGCTGTAATTTAAAGTCAATTAATTCACATCGAGTGTTTAGTTCTGGTATTAACATTGGTTGCTAGTATATACATATATATATGTAATATATTCGCGAACAGCTTCAAAAGAAATACAACACCACCAAAAATGATAATAAAAGCTTTAATTTCTTCTTTTTTTTTATTTTTATGACAGTTAATTACAGACTATATGAATTCAATTCAAAATTAGACTATTTATTGTTCAATTAAAGTTATTGTCAGATTTTTTTTTTCTGATTTTTTGGGATGTAGCGAATTTTTATTTTTTTATGAATTTGAATTTCAGCTCAACTGGCTCCAATTTTGTGGATGGTTTTTTGTGTTATTGTGCTTTTGCAATCAAAACTGATAACAATGATAATTATTTTCCAATGTTTCGATGTATAAAAGAAAATCCATTAGTAACTAACTATATATGTATATGTGTATAATGGACATTCATTTTTAATAACTCTAAAATCAGTGTTCGTCTATAAAATATACGTACTCCATTGGGAAATTCCAGAATTACACGATACGAAAAAAAAAAATATTATTTCGTCCTACATTTTTGAGTTATCATTCATATCACAAACATTTATCTATCCAATTTGTCATTTTCAGTTGATTTTGTCCTATAGCTATATACTTGTATACATATATTGTTCTTTTCCAGCTCTGAATATATACATGTTGGTATAGTATGTACATACATTCAGATAACAATACAAATTCGCTTCCGATTCCGACAAATATGTTTTAATCTTCAATCCTTTATAAATGTTTTAACTGAAAGCACACACAGTAGATTTTTGGCTGTTGTAATTTCTGTACAGATTTTTTTTTGTAGTTCTATACATGTTCTGTTTTATACTCTTGATGGATATTTTATTTAACAATGTGTACGACTGTGTACGTCAAAAAATATAAATTTGAATTCATGGCTGGGTGTTGAAAATCAATGTTAAAGGAAATTCTGGTAATTCATTTTTGTATGTCGTCTAGCTTGTCACATTGGCATAAAAAATATTTATGAATATCGGGATAGTACGCAGTCATGGTATACGATGGTTAAAATTCGTAATTCGTGTGTAATTAATTGCATTGTTGATATTGATTTATATGCTCAATTCTAATTAGCTATCATTTCTACGAAATAATTCGTTCTAAAAATATGAGTCCCAAGTGTAATGATGATGTATGTATTTATTTAAAATCTATATATACTCGATTTTAATATATAAATTCAAACTGAATTAAATAGAATTTTATTAGTTGAGTAGTTTATAAACCACCTCGGAAATGTCTGTCAAGTTTATTGAGTTCCAAATTATGGTTAAGGTGTTTGTACCGCATACACATTTTCAATACAATATTATGGGCTCGAATTAATCATTTGATAACTATTCTGCATCCAATAACAGTTTAATTCAGGCTGCATAACCATGAATAACATTAAAATTTTAGTACATTGTTAAATAAATTAATTTAATTTATCTAATTACACTTTTTGGTAGATGTAACAATCGACCGAGCACAACCAAATATCAATTTTGGTTTATTACCAAAACCAAATTACTGTGATGATTGTTCACATGTGCGCCTTTTTCTGCTTTCGATTTTGTTTCCTGGAAAGTTCAAGTTTAAATAAAAATGGTAAATGGCCATTAACACGAGAGATTAAGACTAAACTGTTCTAACGAGTTGTTTTTTCTGGAAATTGTTAGTTTGACTGAAAATATAAAATGGCTATTAACATACCTTACCAACTCAAGTTCTAATAATAGATGAAATTTCTCTTTAATTTCCTCGTCCAACAAGTTCAGCCGGTATCGCTTTTGAGGTAAATTTGTATGGGCATTTTGTTCTATGAATTATGACTTCGGTATCTCCTCTCCCTAAAATTAACTTTTAAAACCAATTTTTTCTGTGACTTCGTATTATAATTTACTAATAAGACGAATCATCATTTTTGTTAAATGATTAGACATCATCATATTAGACCCATTCAATTGCGATGAATTAACTAAATTATCTGAATCAACTGAAGTGAAATCTACACTCTTCGCTTCAGTTAAAAATGAATATGAAATTCGGTAGCAGTTAATTCAAATAGGAAGGTTTTTTTATTGACAATTTTTCGTTTACTTCCAATGATTTAGTATTAGTTGAATCCCAAAATAAATCGACGGGGCTGTATAGAAGCCACGTTCGCAAATATGTAGAGCGTAGAACACGTCACTTGTAGTGTAGGGTCGTTCTTGGTCCTTCGTCCGTCAAGTAACATGTAGTATAAGCGTGTATGTTGCGTCCTTTAGAAAATATTGCAACTTTAGTTAGGGGAGCCAGGTAAGACGTATTCTACGTCAAAATGAATTGTAATCATATGCTTTTTATATTCAGTTATCTCGTTTGTAATTTTCTATATATATATATAAATATACGATTTAGTTTACTGCTATTAAATTTGATGAAAGTTAGAACTCTTTTATTAAACGCTGGAAAACTAGCATTTACATATCTGAAATAAAGAATATCTATCGAAGGCTAATTTGCTTCAGTATAGCTAAATTATCTTAATATAGTAACTGAATTATCTGCATAGAGTTACTCAATTGTGCTTCAGTTAATTTATGTCAATTGAAAGCTCCTATATTATGTGGGGATTTCAACTCGAATTTATTCGTTTTGGCCTCCTGAAAAATGTGTTGCTCAAGTTTTGCTCAATATTTTGATGTCAAAATAATGTATGAGTTTCTGCTCAACGGAAGTATATTGTAACTGAGTTTGAGTGTTTAGCTGCAGTCCTAAGCATGAAAAATTATTAGACCATATGTGGTGGGTTACACTTTTACCATCATAACAGATCATGTAAGATGGGCAAGGTGGAGCCTACACGGATTTAATGTCTTTCACTTTCCACATCGAGCACTGTATCTGTGATGATGAGAGTGTACCACCTCCACGTGCCAATCTGAATTCTAACGCTTTTATTGACACTACTAACGTTGACAGAATTAATGCCCCTAAAAATGACCCTGATGTTCAAACTGAATAACTAACGGATTTATTCACTAAGTGGTTACATTTTAAAATCCGATAATCTTCGTATCGTAAATTTTCCAAATTTCCAAATTGTTTAATTCGCTCATTTCTTAATTTGCAATGATCACACACTGCTAGGAACTTTTCCCAAGCAATTTGTTATTTGAATTCACTGTATTGAATGGTTCTGTATGTCAAATACAGTTTTTAATTTTTTCAACACTTCTTTTTCTTCAACGCATTTACTGGTCATTAGTGCATGACGTCATTAAATTATGGAGATAATGTATGATTTGTCTAATTTTTTTATTTTGGCCGATATCTTGGTTATTAGGGAAGAGACCAACTAGATCTAAAATTCAAAATAGATTTTGTGACAAAATTAAACAAATATTTTCAGACTGACAAAAACTTGAACGTATTTTTCTGTTGGTCAATTTATTTCTGTTTTATCTGTCTTTCACGTACCATGCTCGTTTTGATTTATCTAATGATGATTATTCTTTCACGAAGTTTGGAACTATGTCGACGTCCTTTCAAATAAACTTCTTCGAAGTCATATAGCCTTCGACTCAGATGATGTACCAATTATTAATGTATAAACTGATGGTCAAAAGAATAAAATTTCTTTCGATTCAATTCGACAAATTCTAAGTTGAACTGATCATTTTAAAACAAAACCGACGGACAAATATACATTTATAGTTTGGTTCTAGCCGGGCCGAAACGACATTTCATTACCATTTAAGATCAATAAAACATTTAAATGACCAAAGAGTGGCTCTTTAAGTTTTAATCGGCCTATGGTACCGTGCGTGCTTTCTTGTCGGGCTTAAGTTTCGGTATTTTTAAAGAAGGACTTACTATCAAATTATTCTGTTGTTGTATCAGTCGCTATAGCCTAGAAGTTGACACAAAAAATTTGAATACTTAAAATCTGAAATTTTTGGTTAATAATTTTGTATTTCTGTTTTACTTTTGATTCGTACTTAGAAATTCCTATCTACATATGTTGGTTTGAAAGTTTGACAGAATTCAGAAATATCGTTTAAGATTTCAACGATTTATATTTATTTCAGGATCATGATCTGAGTACTGAACACAAATAAAAGATCATATATTCCACAAAACATTTCAGCATTTCAACAAGGTACTAATTAATAATTAAATTCGATTCGTTCGGCAAACTTTTAATGTGTGAAATACAAATAGGTTCCACAACATTTATTGTTACATGTACGATGGAATTTGGGCCATTGGCCAAGGAACATTTAAAATAATTTTACGTCAATCGATGTCAATACCGATGGTTGTCGTCCAAGTTCAAGGTTTATATACTTTCTAGGACTAAACACAGACATCTTTCTTCTTTATATGTCATTTCTTTCGATCTACAATATTATATAAAAGACTTATTATCAAATTATGCTGTTGTGATAACGACCCCTGCCCAAAATTGAATACAAAATAAAATAGGATCCACTATGAAATTATTTGTTTTGTTAAAATAGTATTTCTACTAAAATTTAATAGTTTAAAATAATTTAACAATATTGTTGCGTACAGGAGAACGTAAGTTATATAAATTATGGCAATAGTTCATTTTCATTAGATTCGTTTGAAAAATATAAAAAAAATTGTTTTGAAAATAGATTCCACGGTTATATTGAAGCATCATTCACTGGAACAGAAGTTTTATAATTTTTAAGATGGGAACACGACCCTGATGAGTTGTGCAAACATGTGCCGAATCCTGGAACGTTGTTTAAATAATTCATTCCAATGGTATATCGGAATGGCCCCTTTTGAGCTGTTGATAGGAGTAAAGATGAAAACACATAAAGACTTATATGTAAAGGACGCAGTGGAGCAGATAGCAGCACAAAATTTTTGTAACGAGTGACTTAAAGTTAGTGACATTGTCTGCACAATCCATTACGGGTTCAAAACTACAACCAAAATTTTTGATCAGTATCGCGTAACAAGTGTCAAAAGAGGTGATCGTTACAATATTCAGAAATTGCACTGATGGTTCTATGGCGATCCAGACAAGGAGACATCTTATGAATACTAGAGCTACAAAACTAGTTTAAGTAAAGAAGAAATTCAGTTGCCTGGCAGAGCCAGCAGGAAGGCCGAGTGGAAAACAATAATTTTGAACTCAACCATCAGTACAATGTTTATAGAAACTGTATGAACATCTGTAATTGAAACGTTTGATTTATAACCCGATATTTCTATCCCACAATTCCTACTTACACATAACTTTTGGTAAGTCTACCGTCCTTGTGATATATTTCTATATTATTCTTAACAACATCGTCGTCATTTTCAGCGCAATTTTAAAAATAATTTATTTTGAACTATAAAAAACCGGGTTTTTGGGTTCATCACATTTGAAACAAACTCGGGTTTACGAGACCGGGTAATATACTATACAATACAAATGCTGCACCTTTATATGTAAAATAATTCTTAACACGATACATGTAATCAAGGAGCACCAGTTGCTGTATATTCTATCTATTAAAGTTTAAAAGCGATTAAACATCGGGGTTAAACAAATTTAAAACCAAAATTAAAAATATCTTCAATCCTTTTTACTAAACTGCCGTAGTTTTTAGATTCATGTAAAATGAAGCCAATATTACAAAACCTGATAAGAAGTTTCGATTTCTTAGATTATTTAAATTTTAGAAATTTTATTCTTTTGGACAAATGCGATTCTGCTATGCTCTGCTTATCTCAATTATAAGGAACTTTACGTTTTCTACACTACTCGTTTGTTGGATACACCTTGGTAATATTACCTACAGCTCATTTATAATCGAACTTGGTTACAAAAAATTAATTCGCAGAACTTTTGGTAACCTAGAAATCAAGAATTTTAAAATTACTTAATTTTTTTATTTCATTTTTATGGTTTTATTTAATATTTTATTATGAAAATTAATTTAAAAAAATTGGAATGCTTTAATTGGATTAATTGGAAACTTTATAATTTTCATATAAATGGATCACAATCAAACAGAATTTTATTGTTTACGTCGTTAAAATTTATACATTTAAATTGATGGTTTGCATGACATACAATTTTTTATATTTTTTGTATAAAATACAAAAAATTACTCAATTCTCCAGATGCCCCCCAAAATGTCTTCCTATATAAGAAAAAATGTCAGGTAGAAAACCTTTGTACACTTTTGCCGAACTCTGTATACATGTACATATATACATTGAAATCCCGGAAGGAATTCACTAAAATATTCGTATTTTGAAAATTTAATTTAGTTTTTTAGTTTGGTGTGTACTAGGTGTATTACCGTATACACCATATACAACAAATAATTACCCTTTTCAATTAATTTCTATTTTAAGTTTTCCAGATTTAAAACGAAAAGTGCGACTTTCACATGTTTTTCCGTACAATAATTACTTTCAATTTTACTTTTAAAACTTTGTTACGCACATACATATACATAGGTATAAATTTACAACTCATTTAGAAAAGTTAATTTAGGAAAATATATCCTTAAATAAAAAAGGATGTATGTATGTATGTAGAAATATATAGAAAATTTAAGGAAAAATTCGTTTTAAAACGAGTAAACCCCAAAATTCCGAGATGAATGTTCGACAAACGTATAATTAGCCACACTTTTACACTTTCAAATATTTACACCCCTGTCGAAAATATTTTTAATTTTTTTTGTTTTTTTTTTTTTAATATACTCATTGACGGTTCGTAATAAATTTTTCTGGGATAATTTTTCCGGATTTTCCATTCCTTTATACATAATTTTATGTAACATTAACACATTATTTTATACTAGAGTTTGTCTGTATGTACAAGTAAAAATATTTACGGTAAATTAAAGTGAATTTTTTATTTTTGTATTTATACACGTATATAAAACATCCAACAGAATGAGCTTTGTGGGGGAGTTCGTTTTAATGAGATTAGAGCTTATGTGAAATTAGAAAAAAAAATGGTATATGTAGATGATTTTATTTTTATTGTTACATTGACCTAAATTTTTTTGTGAGTTATATATGATTTAATTCCCTGGATATCAGTTTAAAAGGATTTTCTAGGAAGGTTGATACAGTTTTTTACTTCGTTTTGATTGTGCATTTTTTATTAGGGACCCTTACTCGTATAATTATTAAAATCTTTTTATCAGTATAATACACAGTACGTAATTATACATGGTTAGAAATCTATCTGTGTACGTTGTATAAGGTAATCAAATTTCCAGTTTTTATAACGACGACACATACAATGGAAGGGGTACATGGGTTTTCGAAAAAACAATTCTCTTTTATTAATGAATTTTAAAAGTCCTCAAGTCCAAATATGTTTGAAATATTCGATTTATTTTTAATATAAATCGAATCTCAATTCACTCAAACAATTAATCGAATTACGCAAACAAAAATTAAATTCTGGATCATATATGACATATAATGCTGGAATTCGATTTAGCACAATACCAGATTTTCACACAATAGAATAATTAAGTGTGGTAATAGTTAAAAAACACTTAACATGCATTTGAAGTGATCTTCTTGGAAGATGAAATAAAACCTGAGGTCCATATTAATAGACTAAATGAACAAATGATATATTTAGTGTGTACTAAATGGCTGCAACCAACATAACCAATGGCTATCACCAACATAGGACACTTTGGTCTGTTCATCAACGTACTATATGTACATATTTTTCAAACTTAAACCACCTTCGGGGGAATCAATTTTTCACAAATTCATTTAAATTGTCCATCCCCATGTTAGATGATAGCTAAAAACATTTAACTTATCAACAAGAAATGGACCATTGTTGGGCCCATTTTTGCCATAGATATTATTAATTGATTACTTATTTTTATCATTTGATTAATTTAATGTATATTTATTTATTTTATTTTGTGACGTAAGTCTTTAGGTGTTCTCATCTTTACTCCCATCAATAGCTCAATAGACCATTGGAATGAATTATTTAAATAACGTTGTAGGTGAGGCACAATATGTTTGCACAACTATTCAGGGTTGTGTCAACTTAGCTTGATTAGGGCTGCTATTATAATTCAGATGGCATGCCCGTGGTAATTAATGAATGTTCCATATCGTCTTCTTTACAGTAACGAGCGAAGTTTGCCGATGTAAAACATGTTGATCGGTCAGTTATTATATATCCAAACCGGTACTTCTGTAGGTCTAGCTTTTGCAGTACTTCTTTTATTGTCAACGTCTTAGATGTATAAAGCCACACAAACTGTGAAAATCTGTCAATCACCATCAGAAGATATTGTTATTTTACAATTTTCGATCGCCAAATATATACGTCACGCAGTTCTCAACACAGAATTTATTTTTGAGTCAAGGCCGCGGGAATATGAAAATTCCGTTCCACCAACCCACTCTCTTTTTGTATTTCAAAATGGCCTTTATTGAGATAATTCCGAATCACCTTCTTTTGGATTACTCTGCGTACTACTAAGACTCGCACCTCTTGATCTATCTTAAATAAAAGGTTGTGGTTAGTTACATAATCAAGATACAGACCAGATAACTGGATTACGGCTGGAGTATCCCTCCTCGCATTTCATAGTTTTCCTTTTGAAATGTTATTTATTCCATTTTATTTGCAGACATTCTCCGAAATCCCAAATACTTCTTTAAACCGCCACAAAGTCTCTGTTATTGACAGGTATAACCAGATTCATATACACGTAAACGATTTTGCACAAAATCATTAAACACGCCATTTATGAATCGCCGGTATGCTGCGGGTAGTTATATAAGGCAAAAGGTGTCTTCAAAAACTATTGACCGGTGCGTGTCTCAGCAGCAGTGTATTTAATTGAATTAACAGCAACCGGTACATGAAAAAATTATTTCGCAGATCTAGGATCGTAAATACTGGCGCTCCATGCAGGTGATCTATTTGATCGTCTTTCAGTGGCATAGGGAATTTGACATAATTCAGATTCGGAATATGTAATATGTTGAATTTGCGTTCGGAGATTAAATTAATGTCGCTTCACCTAAATTTTTTTGTGAGTTATATATGATTTAATTCCCTGGATATCAGTTTAAAAGGATTTTCTAGGAAGGTTGATACAGTTTTTTACTTCGTTTTGATTGTGCATTTTTTATTAGGGACCCTTACTCGTATAATTATTAAAATCTTTTTATCAGTATAATACACAGTACGTAATTATACATGGTTAGAAATCTATCTGTGTACGTTGTATAAGGTAATCAAATTTCCAGTTTTTATAACGACGACACATACAATGGAAGGGGTACATGGGTTTTCGAAAAAACAATTCTCTTTTATTAATGAATTTTAAAAGTCCTCAAGTCCAAATATGTTTGAAATATTCGATTTATTTTTAATATAAATCGAATCTCAATTCACTCAAACAATTAATCGAATTACGCAAACAAAAATTAAATTCTGGATCATATATGACATATAATGCTGGAATTCGATTTAGCACAATACCAGATTTTCACACAATAGAATAATTAAGTGTGGTAATAGTTAAAAAACACTTAACATGCATTTGAAGTGATCTTCTTGGAAGATGAAATAAAACCTGAGGTCCATATTAATAGACTAAATGAACAAATGATATATTTAGTGTGTACTAAATGGCTGCAACCAACATAACCAATGGCTATCACCAACATAGGACACTTTGGTCTGTTCATCAACGTACTATATGTACATATTTTTCAAACTTAAACCACCTTCGGGGGAATCAATTTTTCACAAATTCATTTAAATTGTCCATCCCCATGTTAGATGATAGCTAAAAACATTTAACTTATCAACAAGAAATGGACCATTGTTGGGCCCATTTTTGCCATAGATATTATTAATTGATTACTTATTTTTATCATTTGATTAATTTAATGTATATTTATTTATTTTATTTTGTGACGTATTATTATTACTATGCTCCACTGCTTCCTTTACACATAAGTCTTTAGGTGTTCTCATCTTTACTCCCATCAATAGCTCAATAGACCATTGGAATGAATTATTTAAATAACGTTGTAGGTGAGGCACAATATGTTTGCACAACTATTCAGGGTTGTGTCAACTTAGCTTGATTAGGGCTGCTATTATAATTCAGATGGCATGCCCGTGGTAATTAATGAATGTTCCATATCGTCTTCTTTACAGTAACGAGCGAAGTTTGCCGATGTAAAACATGTTGATCGGTCAGTTATTATATATCCAAACCGGTACTTCTGTAGGTCTAGCTTTTGCAGTACTTCTTTTATTGTCAACGTCTTAGATGTATAAAGCCACACAAACTGTGAAAAGCTGTCAATCACCATCAGAAGATATTGTTATTTTACAATTTTCGATCGCCAAATATATACGTCACGCAGTTCTCAACACAGAATTTATTTTTGAGTCAAGGCCGCGGGAATATGAAAATTCCGTTCTACCAACCCACTCTCTTTTTGTATTTCAAAATGGCCTTTATTGAGATAATTCCGAATCACCTTCTTTTGCATTACTCTGCGTACTACTAAGACTCGCACCTCTTGATCTATCTTAAATAAAAGGTTGTGGTTAGTTACATAATCAAGATACAGACCAGATAACTGGATTACGGCTGGAGTATCACTCCTCGCATTTCATAGTTTTCCTTTTGAAATGTTATTTATTCCATTTTATTTGCAGACATTCTCCGAAATCCCAAATACTTCTTTAAACCGCCACAAAGTCTCTGTTATTGACAGGTATAACCAGATTCATATACACGTAAACGATTTTGCACAAAATCATTAAACACGCCATTTATGAATCGCCGGTATGCTGCGGGTAGTTATATAAGGCAAAAGGTGTCTTCAAAAACTATTGACCGGTGCGTGTCTCAGCAGCAGTGTATTTAATTGAATTAACAGCAACCGGTACATGAAAAAATTATTTCGCAGATCTAGGATCGTAAATACTGGCGCTCCATGCAGGTGATCTATTTGATCGTCTTTCAGTGGCATAGGGAATTTGACATAATTCAGATTCGGAATATGTAATATGTTGAATTTGCGTTCGGAGATTAAATTAATGTCGCTTCCGATGTCTATCATTGCTACTAATTCCTTACAGCCAAACAATCCTTCTGGGCTATCCTTCTGTGATCATTTTAAAGCTACGGGACCGAATGTGATCCTTACAGTTGGGCCATTGCCCCTGTTTGGTTAGCTTAAGCCAACATGTCGTGTTATGAAATTTCGTTTCCTTTACAATTTATTTGTTGCGGAATAATTGTGATACCTAGTTTAGTCGATGGATTAAAGTTTTTAAGCTTTATACAAATTTTCTTGTAGCACTTCAGCTTGCACCCTTAAAATCGTCCATACTAATGGATACGTACATAATCTGTTTGTTCATTTCTCTATCTTAAATCTGATGTCAAATACCTTTTGCAAAAAATGTTTCAAGGGGTTCCAAGAATCGATAACAGTTTCAGCTCGTACCATGAACATTTTTGAGTCTTATATCGTATTTTGTAGCAACGATTTGTTCTTGTGGTTATTATTATGTCCGAAATCCTTGAGTGGTTTTTTTGTGGTTTGTGAACAATTTTGGTAGTTTTTCTACGTTTGTTGAGGTGCAGGTCGTGAAGTTATTCCGGATTCAATTTAATGCGTTTTTCTGTTATATTCTAGTTTGCTTGTTTTCGGTATGAATATTATGGATGTATTATGGCATTTTTTTACAAGTATCGTAGGTTTTACGCATTCAATCGCCCCTATTTCATTTCAAGTTCTACAATGAGTCATCCGATTTCCATTTTGTTCAGTAGATTTGTGATGATTATTTTATTTTTGGCCAACTGTACGGCTCTAAATATTTGTTTTATCTCTTCTTTGAAGATTGTGAGTTTGTTGAACAGAATTTGCTATATTCTTCCATCTTCATGCAATGAGTCAACAATTTGGTTGTATACGTTAAGGATGTAGTTTGCCGTATCCATCAATATCTTGTTCTGTCTATGGACCATTTGGTGGCATGTAGTGTCCCAGCTACCCATTCCTACGCCGGTTTAATCCAGTTGATTAATTGTTTAGTCCATGTATCTTGGCCCATTAGTTCTAAAATTAGTTGAGTGATTTGTTCAACTTGATGAGTCATAGTAAAGGTCTAAGGCTGTTTTCTCGATATGTCTTCGTAGCTATAGTTAGACTGATGACATGAACAATCTTGAATTTTACGTTGATTGAGCGGATTGTTATACTGTAAATATTTAGTGGTGTTATCATGGGTCCAAACACGCAGGATCTAAAAGATGAAAGAGATAAAAGTTCAGTGACTTTTTTATGTGTGGGCTCTTGTGTATTTTTTTCCGAAGTTGTTATCACTGCAACTTTGTTGTTCTTTGCTGCAGTATTTAGTCTAAATTTAGTTTTGTCTTTTCTTTTAATTGTTTTTTTTCAATTTTGAGTAATTTGAGCAATTGTTGTCTCTAGTTTTATATTCTAAGTATATGGTACGCTAGAGAGGCACCCATTAAAAAATTTAACTCAGTGTTTTCCTTTTCCAGTTCGTTCTCCTTTTTTGTTTTTTTTTTTGTTGGGTTGGGTAAGGTGTGGATAATCTTTAGAAAACGATATGCATCGGTGGGACAAACATCTCAGCAACAGAGGCGAATTTCTACCACCTAAAAACCAGACACCCGCCACTTTCACACACTCCATGCGGAACTATCGTTGGACATTACTTCACTTGGAGGGGACTAGCCATTTAATTTTTTGTTTTCCCCGTAGCGCGTCAATATAAATTGAGGTTTCCGGGCGTATAGGTCTCTGTACCCCAAGCACGTTGATGTTTCCTCCTTGCATTCAGGCATTTACCTCGCAATTGTTCAATCTGTTCAGTCCAGCAGTATGCTGGTGGACGACGATTGCCTAGCAGCCTTTTTACCATAGATGCACTGCAATCTGGGCTGTTTTTTCATAGGCACACCCCGAGAGGATCGCCTTCTCCAATGATACCATTAATAGGTCCCCCTCAATCGTATTTGCCTTCCAGTCCGCCGATTTCCTTGTATGTTTTGTTTCCGTTAACTGTCCTTAGGTAGTTTTAGTTCGAATAGTATGGCTTGGTGGTCACCAAGCGTCTAGTAGCAGCTGCTACCTAATGCCGGTGTATTACTGTAGTGCTGTACCTCTTCTATTCGTTTCTTTGGTTGCCCCAATAAGTTGCCCAGGCATTGAAATCACGAGCAATGGTAACAGGGCTTCGCGTTCGGAAATCAGCGACCAGTTGGTCCAGGGAGTATTCAAACTCCTCAATTGTAGCGCTAGGTGGTGCATATAAGCTATAGAAATGCGTAAGCCGTCAACTTATACTCGTATGAATCCTGCGGTGAGATTACTGTTGTTCTCCTGCTTGGTCCGTCTGTTACAAGTCCATGTGGCAGCTTTACCAGTTTGATCGGTTGGCCAATTCCTCCATATTTCGCTGTTCGCACAAAATGGAGACATTTATTCTTGTTTCATGCACAGTTTGGACTAATACTTCCTGTGCAAGTTCTTTTACTTTGTGTCCATTTCCTCCGCATTTATAGGGGAGGCCAGAACAATCAACATCACTTTTACATGACTTGGCCATATGTCCATATTCTAGCATTTAAAACATCTTAAGCGCAACGTTTTTTCACGGATACGACAGATCACCCATCCAATTCGTACCTTCATTACATTTTTCATCACTTTGGCTCAGCTTCCCTCTGTAGATTCACTGGATGTGAATCTGGATGAGTTTAATTGATTTTTGGGAGCTACTACAGAATTATTTAAGCCCTTTTTGTGGACTACTTTGGTTTGATAGTTCAGGTTTTGAAAATCTAAGCATGATGTGTATACTTCCGGAAGAGTTTGTGGCGTTATACCGTCACGTTATATCGTTAGTTTAAGTCGCCATTTCTCTTATAAATACGTTTAATTATTTCGATATGTTTCTATCAATACCTCGATTGTTGAGCAGCTTCTCGTTTTACGTTAATTTACAATCAGTCAAAACTGATGGTTAATGTTAGATTTTTTTATGGATGCCCAATCTTTGCTGAATATATTGTATGATATTAGAGCTGTATCGGCTCTCCCTCTAATTTTCTGTTTTATGCTTTGAAGTATTACTCGGTGCAAGTGCAATGGTCTGTTCTTACGATTTCATATTCCTTTAAAATGTTCCCGTCATTATGAATCCGGGATATGTACTGCTGCGGATTCCCATTGAACATTTTCAGTTCTTTCACGCAAACCGGAAGCCTACTGATGTCTGTTAGATCTTCTTCGGTTCTTGTTGCAGTTAGTGTCTCTACTTTCGTGATGATCGGGTTTTGGAAGTTAGCTATGCACTGATCTAGTTTTTTTTGCTAGAGCGTTGATTGCTCCAGTGAGTTGTTTTCTTTGTTTTTTATCGTTACTTGTTTTTGTATTAATTGAACAATGGCTAATTTAAAATTTTTAAATAATTATGTCTGAATTTCTATATCAAAGTAAGAATTCATTGGATTTGTTGAACTTCATAAATTCCATTTCTCAAGTTTTAATTTTACAAAAGTTAGCTATTTAAAAAATTCTAACCAAATTTAGATGGTTTTTCTAATTGTTTGAGTTTTAGAGAATGATATGAAATTGTTTGAAAATTAAAAATTTAAATTGTTAAAGATACAGATATTAACTTTTAACTAGATTTTCCTAGAACTAAAAATTTAAAATTTGGAATTCTAAATCTATGGAATTAAAACTAACAAATACAATTTGTTAATCCAACAGTTTTCAGAGTTTGATATCTAGAATTTACATTATAAGAATTTTAAGAATATAAATTTTAATTTCGAATACGTAAATTCTTAATTGAAAATGATTTATTTAGTTGAAATATATTTTATAACCTGTACATTTATAAAAGATAAATGTGAAGTATGGAATTTCTAAAATTGGAAATTAATTAATATTTATATATTCCAACTAAATGTAAATAATTTTTTAAACCTCAAATAATTAATCCAATTCTGAATTAAAAATGTTAAGTATATTTTGAAAAAATAACTAAGTTCTAGAGTAACAGAATCATTAGATTTCAGAAATAAGTATCGTGAAACTAAAATATTGAAATTGGTTTCTAACTCTCAGAAATGTTCAATCGGGAATTTTTATGTAAATCTTTAATAATTTTTGGAATGGTATTCGAATCTAAAATTTAAATAAAAGTTTAAATTCTTCCAAAATGGTGAATTTTAAATTTTCAAAACTTCAAAATAATTTCGAGATGCGATTTTAAATTAATTTGTGATTTTGTTATAAATTATAAATTAGCAACACTTCTGTCGTGAATCTGATATGTTGAATAGCTAAGTTTTAACCTTGTAGTCAAACTTAATTCAATAAAATATAGAATATTTACAAAGACAAATTAAAATCCGACGTCGAACCACCAATTCATGATCGCAAATATGAATTTTTAATGGATCGATAAACGTATTTTTCTTAAATCAAGTGCGTTACAAAAAATGGTATTTTCAGAAATTATTTAACTCCGCCCTCAACATTATTATACGAATTATATGTATGAATCGCAAACAAATTATGTCACCAATTATCACCAACAACAAAACAAAAAATAGCACAAGTTCAATGAAACTTAAACACGACTCAAAACATCATCTTCTTTGCATAATTACCAAAAAAAAAAAAAAAACTCCGCCACGAAAGTTCAAACGTACACATCGCGGATATTTTAACCAAAATTAAGGTGTTGATATTTTGATTTTTAACTAGCCGATTCATTAGACGAGTCTAATTGGTATGCCCAAAAATTTAACAAAGAATAGCAAATAGGTGTGACACAATACACATAAATATTTTGTATATACGAGTATTCAAAAATTCTGGCGATGATGATATTTTATTTATTTAAATATTTATTTCTCTAAAATTTCGAATATCAAACAAACAAAATTAAAATCACTATACACCCACCCGCACCAAAAAAAAAAAAAATACACATTATATAGATAAAATCTCATTTAATTGCGGTTAATAGACGTGACAAGCTGCGCGTCTTATCTTGACAATATTACATTTTTGTCTATTTTAAAATAAATTAAATTAATTAAAATTTTCAGAATTAATTATTTTATAACAGGCGCATAGTTTATTGCATTACTATATACTTATATAAGTATACATGCGCGAGATATAAGATAATTAGGTAGATACACACACATAGTATATATAGGTTCAATACAATTAAGAAATTCTTTTCGATAATAATAAAAGATAATTTGCATAAAGAGCGACATCATTGGGTCATTAAAGATACATATTATGTTGTGTGATAGCCATTTAAATGAATCATTTAAAATTAAAATAGAAATATTCTTAAATAAAATTATGATAATAAAATTGTATAGTTTATAGTTTTGGAATTTATATAAACGATTGTTTTGGAAACTTGTATTCGATCTATACTGGTCTATGAAATATATAAAAGTGCGGCTTCTACTTGGGAGTCGAACATACTCTAACGCGCATAAATTATTCATCTTTATCGTATATATTGTTTTGGCGACTCGTATAGTCACACTTGTTATGACCATATACTATAGCTATATGAAACCAGATAAGCGGCATTTAACATGATTTAGTTTAAGGTTTTCGCATGATCACAATCGTTTGACTATTTGTATGAGTCATGGTGGACAAAATTAAGAAATTAATTTTAATTAAGAAAATAAAATTAATTATATGAATTTGATGTTAATTAAACGAATGTAATGCGCGCGTGTAACACGATCTTATGATATATTTATGAATTAACTTAATGAGCATGTACTGACCGATCCATAAATATATTCACTGGATACAATTTGTAATATTGGCATAATTAATACTATAGTATACGAGAATCAAAGATGATTTGCATATACATTTGAATGCATGTAGGCGTATGATTTGTTTGGATCTTTCCATTTGATTGCAAAATATAGATATCGCTGTTCTTGTACAGTGTATATATAGAAGAACAACATTAGCAGTAGTTTTATGTCATTTCTCATTTAGTATGGATTGTATCTTATGTTGTTTTTATATGCATACATACTCGTGTTGTATGTTCTTTTGTGTATTACAATATTTCCACATAACTAAACAGTTTTTAACATTCGAGTTGATTAAGATATTAATATCTGTAATGGTAATGAGAAATTTTTTTTTACTGTATATTCCATTTTAAAGGTAACACTGTTGGTGGTTAACGATCGTAAATTTTTTATTTTTTATTATTTCTTTATAAATACGAAGCGAGCGACATTTCTTTGAAGTTAATTTTCTTGTGTTGTAAGAATATATACATATAATAAAATAGAAACTACTGTACTAAAATCATAAATTAAAGCAGAGTACAGGCCGAAATATTGACAAAACTTTTTGATTTTGAAGAAAAACTAATAAAAACATAAAAACTGGGTAGAGTCCCTCCCATAAAATAAATATTGAAAGGTATGGACCATAAAAATTATAGGGATTTCCAAAAACAAAATGTTAAAAAATATTTCCCATTGCGTTGGTCTGCACGCGAATTTACCATAATTGTAGAAAAATTTTAAACGTCACGCTAATAAAATGTACATAATTTGAATAGAAATATATTAGAAGTGTGCCAAATATGTATATATTGTGAGACAACTCAATTACATTATGTACTATATATGTTATAGCAAATCAATTCGGTACAGCAATATAAAATTGTTAGAAAATTTAACGTGTAATATTTAATTATGATTTCTTAAATTAACCGTAATTTTATGGATAGAATGCATTACTTATAATAATTTTTTTTGTTTTTTTAAACAAGTGTATTGTTATGAATAACACAATAAGAGGTAATGTTAAGTTTCGATCAACTTAAATTGGTATAGTTACTCAATTCTGTATAGTTACTCAATTCTCATTTTTGTTACGGAAACGTCTTTAAACAGAATTCCAACTGGAACCTAAAATATGTTGACATGCGGTTATAGAGTTATCAGCCTACGAAATAGAAGTGTATTCTACTTCTCGTGAATTCCCAACTAAATCTTCAAAAATCTCATTCAAATATTTATGTTTTAACGATTTAGTTCGCTAGTTAAAGTGGAAAAGTTTAAATCTCAGATACTATGTATATGGTTGAAGATTAGCTTTCATTAAAAGTAATTACTACAATGAATAGTTCACCAACAAAGTCTCAACGTAGTCAACATTTTATCTATTCCGAATCAGTCAGATTTTGATGACTGAAATAAGTGAGAATTATAGGAAATTAGGGCGTTTACCATCAACCCATATAAAATAAATTGTTGCAACTGGATCGTCCCAATTTTTCTAAATATTTCAACATCACATTACAGATGTCAAGGATACCAGTTGACCATAAAATACTACTTCAACAAATGTATGTCTTATACAATAGAATTACTCATTAGGGATCAACTTAACATTCTTGTTTCGTAAATTTTGCGAAATTGCCATTTAATCTTAAATTTAATCGAGGTCTGTAAAATTAAAAAAAATGACCTTGGTTTGATCTTGAGTTGACCTCCAAAACCACCACCAATTAAAAATCAATAATTTGCCCATCGATTGGGACGTTCAATTGACGAAATTTTTATTTAAAGCATTTTAAGTTTTATAGACGGAAAAAAATTTGCCAAAAACTTATGATTTAAAAAATGACGGTGAAAATAATTTCCACCGAAACCCATAATACGGATTTAAAAAATTAGCGAAAATAGCCACTTTACCGTAAGATATGATAGAGTTATCAAATTTTCAAGAATTAATTCAAAAATGTTCACAAAATTAAATTTACTTCATATAGTATAGAAGTTTTAACAAACAAAATGGCACCGGTTTGTCTCTTCTGCAGTAACCTTTAATTCTTCAACAACAAGCATAAACAAATTTACTTCAGGTTCGTCAGCCGATTTAGATTTTAGGCCATATGGAAATCAATCTCTTTCCCAATCGTTTAAAGATAGTCCACCAATTGGTCAGATATGATGTATTTGTTTAAAAGTGCCAATGGACGCAAGGACCACCAGGAAGTGAATGATTCTGTGGGATTGGTTTTGACATAGACAACCAAATGTGACGATAAATAAAGCTGGGGTCCAATATTGAATAAAGGGTTCCTTAAAAAATGTCTACAAAATTAATGAACTTCTCGTTTCATCCAACATGTGGAATTTTTTTTCCTACTTGGTCTGAGACTGAGGGCGCATCCAAGCTCCTCGAAGTTTGCTTTAATTACATATCCGATTTAATTCAAATCAATTTTGTATCCTGCCTCTATTAAAATTCTAACCCGGAACATCTCGATCCAAACGCCACATCTTTAACCACTGTGCTATTTGCTATAGGTATAATTTGAGTGATGTACCCAAGTTTTATAAATCCGGTTAATTTCGATTGACAATTGAAAATGAAAAATCCTCCAAGTGAACTTTCTCTAAATTTGTGAATTTCGAATATTGGAAAATTTTGGGAAATGCCACCATATAAATAAATTGGAAATTTTCATGAGCGTTAATATTCAAATATTAATTTTAATCGTTAGAATCGTAGACGTGAAACTAGGTTTCGAAATTTTAAAAGATAATTAAGTAATTTAAAAACTTAGATTTTTAGATTTTCAAAACCGAGTTACAAAATTCAGAATTGCAGACTTCCAGATTTATATAAATCAACCAAGTCTGAATTATAATATACGTACCTATTTGATTGATTGAATCAATACAATTAAAATTATATTCGAATCCGAATTTGAAAAATTCTAGATTTTATTAATTTTTTTTAGAAATTTGGGAAATAATTCAAATTGATGCAGCCTTTTATATAAATTTAATGTTATCGTTTGTTGACTTCTCGAGGCATCTCTGATATATCTTACTGCAATTTTAGCAAATTAAATTAAAACTGCAGGCTTACATGATCTATTGAAAAGGAGAAGTACGTTTTGTTGTTGCATAACGTTGGTGGGCTATGCCAGTCTAGTTACATAATTCTTACCATAATTAACGAAATTTTATAACGATCTCTAAGAAATCGACATTTGAACGATCCCAAGAACATGCGATATTGGACCGATGTATAAACGAAATTGAAATGTATGTCATATAGCAATTTTATTATAAGCCGGGGGGCAGAAAAAGTATCTCAGTAGAATGGCACCAACACAATGGCAAACGGAAAACTTATCCTTGGCCTGTCACATACTGTTATAATATGTTGGATGTTGATACCCTTGGTGCCTATCGCATAATGTCCTAACAAAAAAAATTAAATTAGGAATTTTATAGGACAAAACTCATAATTCTATATACACACACAGGTGAAGTTTGTACTAAAACTATATTAAAAACAACAAAACAGTTTTCGCGTATATGTGTTCGTGTGGAAAGCGTGTCGATATAACGAATTTTATTTTTTTTAGGAAGCGGACCTAATGACACACACGCACCGAAATACCTTACGGTCTACCCTATCCGAAAAATTTTTCAACTTTGAAAAAGAAGGGGATTAAGAGGTTTAAGACAAACATGTTTGGTATGACCTTATAAATTTGTCGAATAGTTGTGAATTTTCGAATTTTCTTGGGAAAATCCTAGGAAGCTCACACCATATTGCATATACCAAGATGTCTTAAAGTCTAAGAAATTCGAAAAATATTTCTATTTTGGAAAATGTAGGGAATTAGGGGGTTTTGGACAACCAAGATTGGTATGATCTCATGTATGTATGTCGATTATATGATTCTCCCGAAATTTCTGAGAAAAATCCTAAGAAGCGAATACCATAATGACGCATATACCAGATGTATTAGGATCTAAGCTATCCGAAAAATATTCCAAATTTGTAAAATGTAGGCGATTATGCGGTTTATATTTTCTTGGGAAAATTATAGAAATACCTTAGTGATTCATATACCAAGATGTCTTAAGGTCAAAGCTATCCGAAAAATATTCAATTTCAAATTTTGAAAATGTAGAGGATTAAGGAGTTTAGGACAACCAAGTTTGGTATGACCTTAAGTATACCAGTTAGATGGTTTTCCAGAATTTTCCTGGGGAGACCCTAGGAAGAGGATACAATTATGAGGTTCTATTATAGAGTTCGAATCGTAGGATTTTCCCAAGAAAATAAAAATAATACAATCGACTAACATGAGGTCATACCAAACTTGGTTGTCCTAAACACTGTAATTCCCTATTTTTTCCAAAATTGAAATAATTTTCGGATAGCATAACCTTAATTATGGGGGCCACCATAGGATTTTTATCATAAAAATTCGGCAAAAGCATATAATAAATAAGATTTTTATCTTAAACTTGTTAATCCCTTAGTTTTTCCAAAACTGCAATATTTTTCGGATAACTAGACCTTAACTTAGACATCTTGGTATATGCGACATTATGGTTGTTCGCTTCTCAGAATTTTCCCCAGAAAATTAAGAAAAGTCATATAATCATACCAAACTTAGTCGCCCTTAACCCACTAATCCGCTACTTTTTCCAAAATTAAAAAATTTGTCGGATAGCTCAAACCCAAAGAAAATTCAGAAAATCATGTATTCGTTGTACCAAATATGGTTAGATGAGTATGCGAACAATGTTATAGTACAAGCGTAGATCCAGTGGCTGATGAAGAATAAGACTGTAATTTAATAAACTTGTCTGTGCAATCCACCTCCTCATCGATACCACAATCAAAACGACCAACAACGCATTCTAAATATCCAATGCAACATATTTTTGAGTAGAACAAGCAACGATTTTTAATTTGGAACTAAAACAACCTTTTTCATTTTGTGCAAAAAAAATGGGCATTGAGTGCCCCTGTACATTAAACCAAAATTTCCAAAAAAATATAATTTCCAAATGGAAATATACTCGTATGATTATAAAATTTTGATCTTACCATAACAATTGCAATTTTTCATATTTTTCAAGGTTTACAAAATTACTTCCACGCAACGTTTAAAATTGTATATATTTCACTCAATTTGAAAATTTGTATTTTTAATCCACTTAAATCAAATGTAAATAGATCTAATAAAATACTACTCATTCGGTGCTTGTTCGTTTGTTCCTTTTTCCTATATTTTCTACATACATACATGGCGTATATACAAATGTACACAAATCAACATCGAACCATAAGCAAAACCCATTGATTATGGTTATTATTAAATTCACTTTATTCATAAAATTATTTTGATTCATTCATTTGAAGGATTATTATGTGAATCAAGGAAATACTTTGTTGAAAAAAATCGCGCAAAAAAAAAAAAGAAAAAAAGAAAAACTCGGGAAATCGGAAAATTTATATTTAATATTGCAAAAGTTGATGATTATATGAGGATTTTATTTTTTATGTCGGAAATAAAATAAAATGTATATCGAACCCGATACAGTATGGGTAACAAGGTTGCTTATATACATCGCATCTCTATAGATACTATGTAAATATATACAAATTGTGTTTAAAGTGGAACAGCCGCAGTCAATATAATACGCTAATGAAACATCATTGAATTATATGTACGTATATATTGTGTACCGATTAGGGCAGTCGTCTCCTTTAAAGTGTATGTGTATACCCATTAAAATGCTTACCCCGTACTGTATATAAAGGCACGAAAAAAAAAGAAAAAGGATTGATTAAATTGAATTCAATTCAATTGAAGATGAAATGAAAATGGAATTAGTATTTTCCTATTTATATACTTTCTTTCGATTACAGTAACTTTAATTTTCTAATATATAGTCTCATTCCACCAAAAATTGTATATATGTATGTATTACGCACATAAAAGGGTTTTGCTTTCAATGATGATAAAACCAAGATATTTATGTTAAATTTATGAATTGCGCTATATGTAGGTCACAAAGTGAAAAAAAAGTTCTTCTTTAAGATAACACACATCTATATATATATATATATATATATATATATATATGTACATAATGTGAAAGTACTAAATGGATGAAATGATTTATGGAAATAGATAAGATATGTTGTGTATAGCGTACTGATAAATTATTATATATGTTTATGAAAAATAGCAATTAGTTGAGTGGGCATCATTTACTGTATACAGTACATATTATATGTATGTACATATATAGTGAAATAAACTTTAATGGATTTTCATTAATCACTCGTTATAGTATACATATATATGTATATTTACGCAGACAGATTGATTACCATTAAGTTAATAATTAGTATAATTTACAATACAAAATCATCAATTGGTATGTGTATTCAAAATAACAGAAATCATAGTTTGGAGGAGGCAGCAACATTCGCAGAAATTTTGCCACACTTTTATATTCCTAAAATCTGTGAATTTTACTTTGTTGAAGTTTCTACTAACCACAATCTACATTTTGGTATAGGCATGATCATAAAATTTTTTTGTGCGTAAGCAAAAATATTAACAAAAGACAATAAACCTTCGGAGTAGCAAGCAGCTAAGAAAAATAATAGACTTTTACAAATGCCAATAAAATAGTTTTACAACATTTAAGACTATATTTCAAAAGAAAAAAAAATTCAGCCATCAGTAAACAGAACAAACAGTAGTTAAATAAATACACAATTTTATGATTCATTTACTAGTTAATTGCAAAAATATATATACAGATATCTTCCTTCCAAGAACAACCAATGTAGTTTATTATTGAACCTGGTGTATAAGATTTTATTGACATCAATATTTATCTTCGACGGTTTTCTAAAATAAATTTTATTGTTTTATTACCAAACAATATCTACGTATACCATATACAGTATATGTATATACAAAATCAATCGGTTAGAGAGTGTTGGCTGTCTATTGACTTTAAAATCTTCTTTACACATTTTATATGTAAAATAAATCGAACACCAAAACTAAAAAAGTAAAATAAAAACAATTTCTTTTATTTTAATTGAAAAATTCCGATTTAATTAAATTCATTTAGCGTGTATGTGCGATTGCCTATACAAAGAGTTGCGGGTTTTGTATAATATATGTATACAACATGAGTCAAGGTGGTCTAATTAGCATGTTTTCAACAATTCTTCTATAATATTTATGAATGACAATTAGAATGGTAATATAACTATATACAGATATAGGTGGTGATGGGATATTGTTTCAATGGATGGATAAAATTAATGAGCTCAATCATACATTTTCTAGGGTTATTTTTTTTTAAACTAATTAATGTTCCATTATATATCCGAAAACTATTTAATTCACAAATTTTCTTTAGACTACCACACACTGTGAAATGGGCAAATACTTATGAATAATTAGAATTATTATCGGTTTAAAATTAGTTATATGGAAATTTAATTTGTGGTAATGAAAATTTGTGTATTAGGCGTATTATTATGTAATTGGTATATATCTAATTATGGAGTCCATTTCGTAATACAACTCTGATTTTATCAGGTAGATAATTTAAATGTTTAAAATGATTTGTAATAATTCCATTATGTAATTAGTAATTATAGATATTATTGTTGTGCACGATAAATAAGTTTTTAATTATGTGCGCTACAAAAATATGTCTTAGATCTTACAGCGATATATATAGATTTGAAATAATAATTAACAAAATAAAATGAAGAATAGTGAAGGCACACATAATTATTTTAATTTAATTTAATTTATACTTTACTTATTGTATTGTATCGAAAATAAATTGCTTCTCAGACAATTTTTCTTGACAATTTTTGGAAAGTATGTTCAGATGTTTATAAAAATTATGTTTCTATACAATAATATCCTTGTGTTAAATACAGGTCTGATAGACTTTTGGTCGAAATCTACCAAGACTCGAGATATTCACATATCAATATAAATCTGCATACAAAACCAATTTTTAATAAAAATTTAAGTTGGCTAATGTCACAAGCGCGGTGGCATTCCACGGTGCAATACCTGGACAAACACACAAACTTACACATTAAAAATGCCCAACCGTGATTTTTCGTCACCACCGAAGCAAGAATAGTGCTTACTGTACCAATGAGTGTGACATATGCTGGATGAACCATCTTGAGCCAAATATGAAAGATTTTGGGACTCTCAAGCAAGGATGGGCGAGGTAAATTACCACATTTAAGCTACGCGATTGTCGGCACGTAGAATATTACGTAGAATACTTGGCAATATGTTTTATCAACGTCGACAATTAACACAACGTCAACAACCTACGATATTTTCGCAAGTTGAAATTACAAATAGAATACTACTGCTTTAATATCTAGATTTGACCGATTACATGCCGATTACTGATAATGGATTAAAAGTGGTGGTTAAAAATTGTCCGCAATTGGTTTCTGTTTACTTAACTCAAATCACAGCTATTTGCCTAAAATACTTGCCAAGCTTTTATGTTGCTCTGCGTGAATTAAGCATATCTCCGATTGTTCGAATAAAGCGGATTTTAGACTTTATGAATTAGCTAAATTAGATGCTACTTCAAGATATTTATCGGTCACCACATGCTATAAAATAGCGAGTGCTGGCTTAAAAGTTATTGTAAGAAGATGACGTTTAGGACAACCATGTTTAAGATAAACTCATATAAGTAATACCGTCGTCTACATATTATATGATTTTTCGAATTTTCTTGAGAAAATCTTAGACGAACACCATAATGACCTACTTACCGCGATTTCATTGTGTCTTAGTTATTATTAATTCAGTATTTAAAAAAGTAAAGCATTAGGAGAATTAGAGTAACAATTTGGGAAAATCATATAATAGAAATATATCAAGCTTGGTTCTTCTAAACTTTCCAATGCCGTGTTTTTTCCTAAATTCAAATATTTTTCAAATAGTTTAGACCCAATGACATCTTGAAATATTTGGCATTGTGGTGTTAGCTTCCTAGAATTATCCCAAGAATATCAGGAAAGATCATCTAATCGACACGTATGATGTTATACCAAACTTGCTGTGCTAAACCAACTAATTCTCTCCTGCTCCCAAAACATAAATATTTTTCGGATAGTTTAGGTTTAAGACGTCTTGGTATATACGCCATTATTGTGTTAGCTTCCTAGGATTTCCCAAGAAACTTCAGACAAATCATATATAAGTTAACACACGCAACAAACCAATTCCCACAGTTGAAAAGAGGTGTCACATGGCACACAAGCAATATGAGCGATAACATGATTAACATATGCATTCCTCATAATGCAGTGTAATCATAACACACGTAACAAACCAATCCCCACAGTTGACAAGCGGTGTCATAATATGGCACGCGAGCAATTACCTGATTAACACATGCATTCCTCATAATGCAGTGTAATCATATTTTCATCGTAAGATAATTTTATGTAAAGTAATTTTAAGTTAGTCGTAATTTTGTAATCAAACTAATAAAACAAATCTCGTTAATAAAAATAAATAAATAAAAAAAATTAAAATAAAAAAAATATTTTTTTTATAAAAAATTAAATAAGATTTTATTAACTGGCGCCCGAGCAGGGACCCTTGTAAAAAGTCCAAAAATTTAAAAAGTGCTTAACTAAATTTAAATTTACCAAAATTTAAAAGTGTTTAACCGAAAATTTAAATTTACCAAAATTTAAAAGTGTTTAACCGAAAATTTAAATTAACCAAAATCTATAAAAAGGTTAATGCGTCTAGTTCAAGTGTAACAGCATAAAAACGAACTAAGATTAATTGGTGTAAACCAAACAATTAAAAGTGCCAACAACAAGTGAATTGGGAAAAGAAACTCCCTAGTAGACGTTACCAAACGACAAAAAGGTGTTGAATCAACGAATCGACGATAACCAAACCCGAGTTAATCAGCAGAATAAAGAATTAGTCGATAAATTGACACAAGGGCCATCGAAACAAAAATATGATTTCGATCAGCCCATAGACAGTAGGCACGTAAACAACCTTAACGACATGGACAAAATTTCTGATGTCGTCAAAAGTTTACGGGAATTTTCCGGGCAACCGAGTGAGTTCGGCTCCTGGAGAAAAAGTGTGGAACGTATATACTGAAAGTTTACGACAATTTAAAGGGCACTCCAAAATATTATGGAATGCTTAGTATTATAAGAAATAAAATTACGGGCCAAGCAGACATCGCTTTGGAATCTTATAATACACCATTAAACTGGGAAAAAATATCGAGATGTCTGACGTTACACTACGCAGACAAACGTGATTTGGGTACACTAGAGTACCAAATGACAACGCTAGTACAACGGTATCAGTCAATCCCAGAATACTATCAACAGGTGTACCAACACCTATCACTCATCCTGGACAAACTATCCTCCATGGATATGAGTCAGGAATCCATGAATATCATGACGGAATCGTATCGAGATAGAGCGCTGGATACATTCGTCCGAGGTCTAAAAGGTGACCTACCTCGACTTCTAAGTATGAGAGGTCCGACAGATCTCCCAGAGGCATTACATCTTTGTCTCAAATTAGAAAATATCCAATACCGTGTGCAACACAGTCACGGTAACCTTAATGTGAGAAATCCACCACTTTTATTACCGCCACAATTCCACCTAGGAGGTATCCCACGCAACAGCGTAATCCTCCAATCACACCAATGCGTAATTTTTATCCGGTTTTACTACACAGCCCCCAAATACCAGAAAACATTCAGAAACCATTCCCAAATCAACACCCAAACTTCACAACATCATATCCATTCCAACAAACAAATAGGAACTTTAACAATAACTCACTACCCAAACCAGTACCAATGGATTGGCAATCCATTCATTCAAAGCAAGTGAACTATCAAAATAGACCACAAGGATTCCAAAATAAACCTCGAAGCTTCCCAATTCCGAACAAAAGACCTATCCAATCTGGACAAGTTCACCAACCCACTAAGTTTCAAAGAATTTACCAATGTGAACCTCAAGATGTAGAACCTGACTTGACTTATTACCAAAACCAAATGAATGAGTACGATTTACAATATGACCAGTCATTTGTAGAATACACTGGCACACAAGAAAACCCAATCTCTAATGAAGAGATCGAAGACAATAATTGTTACAAAGAAAACGAACAAGACGAATTTATAGATGACGTTAATTTTTTAGATTAAGGAGCTCTTCGCTTCCCTACCTAGAGCATAGGGCGAAGAGCGGAAAGTTATTTAAATTCTTAATCGACACAGGGTCAAATAAAAACTATATAAAACCACAATACGTACGTAACCCTTTAGATAACGAAAAACCATTCATCGCGAATTCCGTAGCTGGTGGCATCAAGATTACTCACCATGCTTGGATAGACCTATTTGGACCAAAAAAACTGAAATTCTTCATCTTGCCGAAATTACAATCATTCGACGGTATAATAGGCAATGATAGCCTAAAAGAACTGCGAGCGACAATTCACACCGATAAAGGATTCATGACGATAGATCCTAACATTAAGATTCCATTAAAACAACACTTATCCAATTCCGTTAATAATATAAACATTCGAGATTCCCATCTTAACCAAGAACAAAAAAGTAAACTAAATAGTTTAATTGGCAACTACCCCCGACTCTTCGCCGATCCCGAAGAGAAACTAACCTACACAACTAGTGTCGTAGGAGAAATCCGTACCGTCAATTCTGATCCAGTCTATTCCCGATCATACCCTTACCCCATATGTTTGAAAAACGAGGTCGAGAAAGAAGTAAATCAATTATTAGAAAACGACGTAATCAGACCGTCCAAATCTCCATATAACTCCCCGGTATGGATTGTACCAAAAAAAGAAGACGCTTCGGGAGAAAAAAAGTATAGAATGGTTATCGACCATCGAAAGTTGAATTCGATCACCATTACAGATAAATACCCCATACCAGAGATCAATGACATTCTGTCAAATCTGGGGGAAAACAACCATTTCACAATAGTAGATTTAAAAAGTGGATTCCACCAAATTCCACTAAAGAGTTCCGATATAGAAAAGACCGCGTTTAGTGTAAATCATGGAAAGTATGAATTTACACGCCTTCCATTCGGTCTCAAAAATGCGCCCTCCATCTTTCAACGCACCCTCGATGACATTCTCCGTGATCACATTGGAAAACGGTGCTACGTGTACATCGACGACATCATCATATTCGGTAAAACAGAAAGCGAACACTTCAAGAATCTGGAAACAAACTTTAAGGTTCTTGAAGAAACCAATATGAAGATCCAACTCGACAAATGCGAGTTTTTAAGGGACGAGGTAGAATTTTTAGGTTTCGTCATCTCGAAAGAAGGAATAAAGACAAACCCTAAGAAAACAAAAGTGATAGCTAAATTTCCGGTACCCAGAAATGTAAAGGAACTCAGATCATTTCTAGGTATGGCAGGATTTTATCGCAGGTTCATTCGCGACTATGCGAAATTAGCGAAGCCCCTAACTTCGCTCTTAAGAGGGGAAGATGGACACGTGTCCAAAGCCCTTTCGAAAACTAAACAGGTAAAACTTACTGAGACAGAAATAACCGCCTTCAATAAAATTAAACAATCACTGGTCTCAAACGAGGTAATACTCTCATTTCCAAACTTTCAAAATGATTTTGAACTTACTACCGACGCTTCCAATTTTGCACTTGGTGCAGTCCTCTCTCAGGAAGGTCGACCAATAAATTTTCTTTCTCGAACCATAGATAAAACTGAGGAAAACTACGCAACTAACGAGAAAGAAATGCTCGCCATAATCTGGGTACTAACAACTTTAAGAAACTTCCTTTACGGATCAAAAAAAGTGCGTATCTATACCGATCATCAACCTCTTACATATGCTCTGAGTAATAAAAAAAATAATTCTAAAATGAAGCGATGGAAAGCGATTTTAGAAGAATACAATTACGAATTAAAATACCAACCAGGTAAAATGAACCTTGTTGCAGACGCATTGTCAAGAGTACAGATCCCTCCTACCATAAATGCAATGTCAACTACGCAACACAGCGACGAAAGCTCGTCACAAGATCTAATTCCCACAGTGGAGACCCCGGTTAATGCCTTCAGAAACCAATTGCTATTGAATGTAGGCGAAGAAACATCATACCAATTAGTTAACCCATTTCCAAATTATACGAGACACATTATTACCCAACCACGGTTTACCAATAGTGACATAGTAAATCTCTTCAAACGTTATCTCAACCCTCATACTATTAACGGACTAAAGACAGATGAGAACATAATGGGTAAAATACAAGAAGTATATCCAATCCACTTCAGAAGGTATAAAACTCGATTCGCACGAAAAATGGTTCAATATATTACGAACGAAACTCAACAAGAAGAAAAAATATTATCCGTACATCGGCGTGCACATCGAAATTGTCAAGAAAACAGAGACCAAATAATCGAAATTCACTACTTTCCGAGAATGAGTAGGAAAATTAGGACATTAGTAAAACGATGCACCACATGCCAAGAAAACAAGTACGACCGTCACCCAAATAAACCTATTCTTCTCCCTACACCTATTCCAAATTATCCGGAAAAATAGTGCATAAAAGTAATATTAAATCCTGAATATCCCTTTCAATTACAGCCTCATCCTGACAGGTATAATGACTGAAATACAGATTCTCGACTACACAAATTCACAAATAATATCAATCAGTACGGGACGCGCTAAAATACAGAAAGGCAACTTTAAACTGATACACATAATTGAATTAGAAAAATATCAAAATTTTTTGGACAGCATACAATCAATATTGGATAAGAAAATGACGGAAGACCATCCTTTACTACCATATTTGAAACACGAACTTGTAAAATTACGGACGTTAATGCAAAGTCTTAAAATACATAAAAATAAGCGCGCAATCAACTTTATAGGTAGTGCTTGGAAATGGATAGCCGGAAATCCAGATCACGAGGATTTCGAAATAATCATAGATAAAATAAATAATGTGTTAGAGAATAACAATAAACAAGTAATCATAAACCAAATGTATAATGAGAGAATTAACAATATCACAAGAATGGCCAATGAGATTATCAATACAATACAAAAAGACAGCAAATTACACGATGAATTAGCATTTAACATTCAATATAAATTAAGAACTATAAAAGAGAGAAAAGTAAATATAAAATATGCAATACATTGGGCCAAGTTAGGAATTATTAATTCACTCATTTTATCAAACTCTGAAATAAATCTAGCCATTAATACTATAGAATCCGATAATTTGCCATATAGCACACCAGAAGAAGCATTAGACTTCGCGAACATCAAAGTAATTACTAACAACTTGTGCATACTTTATATAATTTATATTCCGATAACTACGCTGGACCTATATGACAAATTAATGGTAAAACCCGTCAAAAGAAACAATAGAATAACAGAAATTAAACATGAAAATATTATTAAGAATCACAATCAAATTTATAGCATTATCAATGAATGTAAAACAATCAATTCTCTTTCAATTTGTAAGCAAGACAATCTTTTAGACATAAGTAATTCTACCTGTATACCCAAGTTACTCAGAAGCCATCCATCCAAATGCAATTATACCAATAGTCAACATGTACCAACCGTCAACGAGATATCAGAAGGGCTAATATTACTAAATCAATACGATGGAAATATCAACACAGGGAATGAAACGCAACACCTAAATGGAACTTATCTAATCAAATTCGACAATTTGACATTATCATTGAACAACAGAATATTCGTTTCAAAACAAAAATCGACTGTACAAGCTCTCCCCGCCATATTGCAACCAAAAGCTACCGAAGACGAATTCACCGAAATACTCTCGTTACAAATGATGGAAGAAATGCACATCAACAACACCATGCACATAGGGCTTCTGAAGACCGAAAAATTTACACAGCACATTTGGAATTTTGGATCACTCTCACTAGTGATCATCATAATCATAATATTGACAATCATAAAATGCAAAAAAGACACGAAATTAAGGATCCTAAATACAACTAAAATTAAAAACATAAGTGCAGCTGAACCACACTGTCGAGACGAAGAAATGGGATGTGCAACTCTTACAGTAGAAAAACCAAAGGAGCAAACATCAAGAACTGCGCCAACTCAAAGACGGAAATTCTACGAAACACCGTTCTTCTAATGGTTCGAATGTGGACATTCGAATTTTAAAAGGGGAAGAGTTAACACACGCAACAAACCAATTCCCACAGTTGACAAGTGGTGTGATAATATGGCACGCGAGCAATTACCTGATTAACACATGCATTCCTCATAATGCAGTGTAATCATATTTTCATCGTAAGATAATTTTATGTAAAGTAATTTTAAGTTAGTCGTAATTTTGTAATCAAACTAATAAAACAAATCTCGTTAATAAAAATAAATAAATAAAAAAAATTAAAATAAAAAAAATATTTTTTTTATAAAAAATAAAATAAGATTTTATTAACTTATATATATACATATATGACATAAATTAGATCATACCAAGTGTAGTTGTCGTTATGCTCCTAAACCCCTACTTTTTCCAAAATTGAAATATTTTTCGGATAGCTTGAACCTCCAATGGCCAATTAATTTATTTATTTTTGCCTTTTGCCAGCCAAATCGGGGACGCACGGCCACAGGTCCGATTTATTTGACTATCTACACCTTGTATACCTCCATGCCAGCCTGCACTGACATATGACCGATGGCTCAGCCCATGGATTCTATACTTTCAACAGAAGGTCATAAATGTGTTCATCATCATCCCGATCGAAATCAACGATGAAGAATCCTTTTTGCATCCCGCCCCTTGTTTGGTTCGAACCCGGTTCATCACTTTTCTATTTGCTCGGTAAGATCTTAGTTTATACGTCGATATAGTGTTATCTTTCCAGGGTTTTCCCAAGAAAACTTGAAAATTTATTTATATGGTAAACCAATGCCAAAAGAAATAGCTTGTGAGGTTATAGTCACATAATCGGTAAAATTACTGGATTTATAAATCATGATACTCCCAACTTATGTAAAAAATGTTCGATAGTTTGATTCTGGTTCAACGGCATAAATTTTTCTACGAATATTCTTTTATTTGCATTTTGTTTAATGCCTTGGGTGTTGCCTGTTGCTATAATATATTCAATTTAATTAATTTCTTGTCTTAGAAAATTACATTTTTCTGGTTTAATTTTCGAATACGATCAAAAGCTTCTGTAAATCTTATGTAATCTTCCTCAAGCAAAACCCCAAAATTAACGATAGCGACTATAGACGGCAGAGTCTAAAAGTGGACATGATTGCATGAAAAGTAGCAGGGGTACAAATAGGGATACTGTTCAGCTTTCAAAGGACAATAAATCCACTAGCCGGACAGTCTCTAAATAATGTATGTATGTGTTGGTATTTATTTAAAAAAAAAATTAAACAAATTAATACGGATGGTTTGTCCTAGGATTTTTAACATTTATCCTCCTATTCCAGACATTTCTGTCATTTAAAAAAATATACAGTTGGTACCAAAATACTCATCCCAAACCTTCTTAATATTTGCACAATTTATTTGGTTCTTTAAAAAAAACTATTCTGGGAAAGTCGTTGAACGGACGGCTATTTCCTCATAGCGATTAATTAAAGGACCCTGTTGGCCACCACTATGTTACCTGTAACAATTTTTTTATCTTTGGAATTGTAAACTCGGTAATTTTCTCATAGCAATTGGGTTTAGGACCTTCCTGGCCACAAGCTTGGGCATGTGATTTTCTCTTTAATTCTTTTACAATTTGGATAAATTTAAAAAAATTTTAAAATTAACGTACACAATTTATAATGATTTTTATAAGGTTAATTTACAAAGGTTGGTTAATTTTTTAAATTAAATGTAAATCACTTCAGTATTTTAATATGTAATACAAAATTGAAAGTTTAACAAATTTAAAAATATTTGGGATATAAAAATTTTAAGAACTTGACAAATAAAAATGTACAGAATTTGAATAAATTATTGAAATTTTCATTAAATTTCTGAAATATTTCAATTTTGTAAAATTTAGAATATTTTCAGCTTTGTTAATTTGAAATTAATCCAAAGTATTTTAACTAAAATTTCGTACAAATACGTTAAAATTTTATATTTATTTAAACAAATGTTGAACTCAAGTTTGCAAAATTTGGAAACTTTAACTATTCCGTTCTTTATTAAATTCTGAATATACAATTCTGAACTTCGTACAAATTAAATCATTGAATTTTGAAAATTTTGATTTTTCTCAAATATTAATTGTCAGTGTATCGAATTTTAATTAAGTATTTTAAAGAATTTAATGAACATTTCTGAAAATTCTGAATTCGATTTTAATAGGTTCGTTAGTATCAGGAAATTAATATTTCATCTAACAATTTCATAGATCGATGGTGAGAACTGAAATTTCGGATTTACATATAAAAATATTTTTATTTCAAAATTAGTTAAATTTAAAACTGCAAATGTATGGGTTCGCAAACGCGACACATTTATTTATGTAGCGACAATCCCAAAAATCAAACTTATACCAGCGCTAGTATAGTGATGGCCAATAGGGTCGCAAACTTAATTGTCATGAGAAATTTACCGAACCTACCAAAGCTTGATCATACAATTTTTTTTGAATTGCGGTGGTAAAAAGGGTATGGTATGATTATTGAGTTACCAACTATATATTTTTTCAATGATGAAAACGTCTGGGATATAAAAACTCATGGGATAGAATCCTGGGATAACTTCAAGGGTAATAATTAATTATTAAATTAGAAAGGTATACGCGGCCCAAATTTCAAATATGCAACCCATGTATAGTTTTTCAATAGCGCCGCCCTACATCATTCAGCACCAGAATAATTTTAGTTAAATTCGTATAATTAATTGTTACTTTCCAGGCCCGTATGTAAATCTAGCAAAAGTTTTAACTTTTAACTATTATGTAATCTGATACCTACATACATACATATTAAATATTCTACAATTTACAACTTTGTATATCGTGGTATTTTAAACAACATCGAAAAATTAATTTTATGACTTCATCGCATATGAAATTTCACCAAATCAAAATACTAATAATCATAATAATAATAATAAATAGTAACCAATAAAATATAAAAATAATAATTAATTCTAAAAATCGATAATTTCAACAAGCAGTTTCAAACTGCGCGCGCCAAATTTTATAATTTTTGGTACGAGTATATGCCGGCAAATATTTTTCGATTTATATTTATTAATCAGAGAAGATATTTGGAGTTGATTAAAAATCATAAATAATAATTTTATTATTAATAAATTGAATTTTTTTATTACTATTTATTTTATATGTATAAATACATAATTTTTGGGTGGAATTAATATCAAATAATAATTAAACTAATAATAATGAGTTATATTTATAACAATAAAAATAGTTGATCGACAGTCGTTATAATAAAATAAAAAAAATATATATAAATAAATAAATATTTCTTAAATGACATTTTTATGGACAATAAAATAATTTATTAATTTTTTTTGGGAATAATAATTATTGATTAGACGAACGAAATTCTAATATATAGACCCACCTTTAAACTTATTGTGTTCTTAATATTATTTATATACCTGGGATTCGTTACCAAATCAAAATAAGATCTTTAATTAGGAATAATTTTAAGGTTATTGCCGTGTGAAACCTCCTTCTTTTTTAATATCAGTATACTACAGCATTTTTGGGAATGTGTTTAAAATTGTTATTTTCTGATTATTGCCAATGATTATAATCATAAATCATAAACAGAACAAAACTAATCTTTATATAAAATAAAATAGTTTTTACGTTTTATCACCTGTCGATTAATTATCCGTTTGGAAATAAAATTAATTATATTTTGTTTTTGGTTTTTAGTTCGGGAAAAGTTATCTGATTTTATGTTTTATTTTCACCTGGAACTTTTGAACTCTCTACCACTATACGTGGTGGTTTTGTTTGGTGTGGTAACAGAAGCCGAACATGTGAGAATTGTAGATGAATCATTTAGTATTTCTTATCATAACCTCAATAAAAATCTTCCTTATCTTATTTAATATACATATAAACAATTTTAGATTCTTAAAAATGTGCTGAGTAAGCAAGAAAAGCAATAAAATTGAACAATTCGAACCCTGTATACCAACATACAGTATAATTTATTTTCCATTGAATTAATCACAAAAATATATTATCAATAAATTTTTATTGTTATACTAAAATAAATAAATATCGAACTATTTAAATATAGTTATATACGACATTATTTATTATAACTATAAAACATTTTGAGGTTATCAAATATATATTTGGTGCGAGAAATGTTATTTAGTGATTGCTGCTTCCATCCCATATATAACATTAACAGTTTGGTACATGATTCCACACACGATATACTTATATCACAAAAATATTTTATATGTAAATTTTTAAGGTTATAACCACAACGAACAGATGGTTCTAAAAGTCTTGTATCATTATTATCAACAACAACAGTACAAAGTATGTCAATATATATATATACAACAAGTAGATTATTTTCACAAATTGATTTTCCAACTTGTTGCGATAACATAATAAAAAGCAAAATAATAACAACAAAATGACATTTATCCATTTTCATAATCAATTTTCCAATTCTAAAAAAAAAACACAAAAAAAAAAACGGCAAACGAAATTTATATAAAACTTTTCCGTTATAATTTTCCTTTTATTTCAAGACGAATAACGAACGAAGAAGTACTAAAAATAAAAATTATGGATAAATTATGGGTTATATTGTTATGATTATTATTATTATTTATTTTGGAATCACTGACAAAAAAATAAAAGGAAAAACGGAAGTCGGAAAATTTCATATTATTATTTTCTTGCCAAAATTCTATTAAAACTGATTATATGGTAGCAAAGTGTTTTTGATTTTCCTCTGATATATATAGACTCAGCCAGACACAGTAGACTTATACTGATATATATATCGTATATATACAAGATAAACGTTAAATTATTACATTTTTAATAAAAGCTCTGAATGGGATAAAAAAAAATGTCGTCCAAAAACAATAAAATTAAACGAAATGTTTATTGAATTTGGAAAGATGATAATTTAGTGGCTGTGAATTTGAAAATTTGCGATTTCCTTTGTTATTTTCTGTATCCATATTATGGCAAAAATATGTTAGAAGGAAATTAAAAGATTATGTGATTTATATATACTAAATGCTATGTACATTTGTATGTATGTATGTATGTATACATGAAGGCAGGTGCATCATTTAGGAACCTTTTTTGTTTTCTTTCCTCATATATGGTAATAAGCGCATAATAAATTTTTAACACCTTCTGTAGTATAAATTATCCTTTTAATATTCGTTAAATGAGCCATCGATTAAGGTTTATTCTTTAAGCTTTTCTAACGAAGGTCGTTAAATTTTAATATTGAACACATTAAATATCCCCTGAAGTCAAATTAAATTGGCTATAACATTATTAGAACTAAAATCGGTAAATTTTAAAAGGCGAATATTTTTATTGGCGCAGAACACCGGTTAAACGTTATATATATATATATATATATATATATATATATATATATATATATATATATATATATATATATATATATATATATATATATATATATATTACCAAAGTAAAGTTTTTTTCATTTTAATTATTAGACCCTACCCGAGATAATGTAGGTCAATTGTCATCCCTACCCTGGTTTAAGCTGTTACAGTTTGCCAGAGCAACCGAGCGCATTTGCGGATTGTGATAGAATCCTTGGTATGCACCATGGGCTCAGAGTGGGATTGAGTGCGGAACCTAGCTTGGGTTCCAGTCAACTTTAATAATAATAATAATAATGATAAACCATTACTCTATAGCTGCGACTCTAACCACCATACTAACGACGATACTAATGCCATTATGATTAACGTTAGGAATAATCGTCACAATATATTATATGATTACAATAATGTAGGAACCTTTCACATGAGGCAACAACTCTAGTATTAGCGAACTTCTTAAAAACACATTTAAGGATATACCTTACAGAGTGTTAACTTAAGCTTTAAATAAAATAATAATTAAAATAATATTTCCTCAACTTTACCTAATAAGCAATTATTAATCTGTACAAAGTGCAAACGCTCCGTGAGACCGAACTCTAGACAAACAATCAATTTACCGAAGCTTAGTTTTTTCCAGAACTTTAGAATGATTGATTGAGTCTAATTCGGTATAGTACGCTTAGAGTACTCGATCAAATTTGACACTTTTATACCATTCTTCTTTAGATATCCCTTAACGCCACCGTACTATAACAGTATGTACTTTGGAAACATTTTTCAAATACGATAAAAAAAAATCCTTCCGAAATTTTCGGCTTTACATTTTGTATAATCGAACCTTGCAGAACAACTAGAATTCATCATTTTCACATAAACAAACTTATCGAGACAATAAGTATCACTTTAAGAAAAGTACTAATCAAATGAATTAAAGTGCTTTGTTGCATCACACATCATATAATTAAAGTATCTTCAAGTTGCACCAGCCAAATCAGCCCGCCACAATGAAACCTAACCAATATTTTTTTTATAATTGTGTTACAATTTACTACACCAAGTCTCAATTTTATGATTTTAATGATAAGTTAGATAAGCAATTGAACCAGCAGCTAATCGGCAGTTTCGATTCGGTGCAAGTTTTCCTGCAGAATACACAGTGGCACAACAAAAACGATCTTGTTAGTATTTTATCACAGAAGACTGAAAACGGGGCTGTATTAAAGTGACGGAGAACAAACCTGAATCGACTAGGTTGCAGGATAGAGGCATTTTCGTGATTTTAAAAATAAAAACTTCATGTACCAAAAATACAAATACAATTATGCAACGGTTTTTTGTGTTAACGGTCTAACAGTTCGCAGAACCATGGCGTTGGACCTAGGTTCTGGGCTAACCGGACAATCCATAACCGGAAACTGCAGCTCAAATTATGCAAGTTTTCTGCGTAAGCTTCGATAATTCGACACGGTCAAATTCGATAATCTTGCCACTAACAAGATTTTAATTTTGCACGGACCGGTTACGCGTTGAATTTGAAAAGTACAAGAAAAGAAATTACATAAATTTTGGAATGTCACTTTCTAAACTGAATCGAATTGAATTTACATTCAGAATTGTAATTTGAATTGTTAAAGCGTCCATAACATATATCAACATATTTATATATTTTTAATTAGTTAGATCATGTATAAACTCGAAATATTGATTGAAATTTTAAATTATCAACCAACGTCGATATTTAATGTTTAAGAAATTCTGAAATTTTCAATTTAAAATTTATAATTCAAAATTGTAAATATAGTTCAGTTAAAAATACGATAAACTCAAATTTTGTTAACGGAATTTTCTAAATTTGAAAGATAAAAAATTCAAAAAATATGAAAAACAAAATTTGCACAGATTTAATATTTTCAAAGTTCTGAATTTATTACGTAAGATCTCAAAATTCAATTTGGGGTTTTGAAAATTATCGAATTTTGAAGCATATTTGGAAATGTCCAAGAACCATATAATTGTTAAATCTAATTATTTTAAAGCTCGTAGATTTTTTAAAGAGGATGAGCAAATTTCAAAATTCACTAAAAATTTGTTATTGAGGACCAGAATTCATAAGTTTGAATCTAAAAATTCGATAAACTCGTGGAATAAATTTTCCAGAATTCCTAAAATATTCGAAATTTAAGTTCAACTTTTAACTTTAATCAATTTCATTAATTTTGCAAAGAAATGATTTTAAAATTCGAATTGAAATTCCAATTTGAAAATTATGCATAAAATTTACAAAATTAAATAGAAAATTGAAAAATTAAAATATTTTGAATTTCGTGAGTAGACTCTGGACTGTCATTCCAAATTTCAAAATCGAAATTAATAATTCAATATGTGTGATTGTGCTTTCATGAAACATATCAAATTCTAAAAGAAATTGACATCGTGTTCGTATTTGAAGAGTTTGAAAATTGAAGAAGTTATAGAAGTTGCCAATTACATTATAAAGTAAAATAATCGTAGAAATTATTTAATACGCGCACCAAATTTCAAATCTGAGGACTTATAGTTTGAGAAAGCTAACTTAAAAGATACATGTTGGATGTGTAAATGAGATTCTAAATTGGCGTTTAAAATTTTTTCATAGTTTGTCATTTCCCTACACAAAAACATTCAGCGTGGCGTGCAGGAGTGTAACAAGCCGATCGGACGGCATCACACAGACTCTTCCAACCGTACTTTACGAGCAGTTTACACAACTAGTTAAGTGGAAAATCAGAATTTTCATACTTAGCCCTATATATAAGATTTCAATGCTCTACAGACTACTTAGCCAGTTTTCATCTAATTGGGACAACCATGCGGGACAACCATGCGGAAACTACTTGATGACACACTTTGTTTATTTGTTCGACTTATAGAAAGAGAAAAGTCAATTTCGAATTCGACCACAAAACGTATTTTGACGGTAACATTGTTGTTGATTGTTGGAATTTTATTTAACCTTTTGGGTTTAGATTTCATTCTTAATTGGTGTCGAGGTGGGATATCGAGATGGGACTTGGGTCAGAATTTATTACAAATTACAGTTTACTGGTACGACGAAAAAAATTATGTAATTAAAACCAACTAAGTTAGAAATGCGCTGAAATTCAAGAAAAAATACGTCGATTTTATCACCCGTATTAATTTATTACACCAGACCTTCATTATATTTTGGATAGAACTGGCCGTTATCTCCAGTATAAGGCACACATATACCTTGTAAAGCGGTGTAATTTAATTATTTTTTGAAAAATCAAATGAGTTTCAACGCGTTCTCGCAATTACATCAATAGCTGATATGCTCATTAAATTATCATTAAGTTTAGTATAACCGAGCAAATAGCACAGTGGTTGAAGCTATGATATTTAGATCGGGAGGTACCGGGTTCGAATCCCAATAAATGCGGGCTGCACAAAAGAGATTTTTCATCCTTGATTTTGCTTAGTTTATACACTAATTTAGTGTATTAAAACTAAATAGTCCTGATTCCAATTTTAATACGAATCGTTAACAGAACTGAAACTTAGTACATTGACTATGGAAAGGTCATACATTTCCTGGGAAAAGCTCAGGGATTGGGATGGAATTTTTTTGTAGTATATACTAATCTGGTTAGACCATAAAAATAGTTAAAGTTGTAGTAAAATAAAAAAATATGTCACTTAATCATCATTGGAGCACACTACCCGCCTCATACTCAGTATATACCAGTATATATATATTTAAATTGTCTCATCTATGAAATACAAAAATGCGGGCCAATGAAGTAGAACTAGCACCCAATAAATAAAAACCATTCAATGCATTCAACCACTATTGTTTTCGGGACCATGATGAACATAACTATGACCCTGACTGTTAAGAGTGCAGACTAGATGGGCCGAGCCGTGTGACGTAATTGAGCTTTTTGGACTAAAAAATAAAAATACTTGTCGGATGTAAGCTGGTCTGAAAATGTACATCACATCAAAGAACAGAAAGAAAACGATTCAAATTAATTTCTATATCTCTAGATGCGAGAGGACTGAAATAAATCACTCGGCTCGACTATCAATATTTTTGTTCGTTGTTGGTGATGAAATAAAAATAACCAAAAGACTGTTGTTGAGCTATTTCAGATGGTGTATTTTGCACGATTGTCCAAGACGTCAAGATGTTAACTAAAATATTTAATTATATTGGTACGCTTGTTTATGGCGTATTATGAAATACATTTATATACATTTTGAATGATGCCAATTCAAATTGAATTGATTATAAAGTAACGAACTGTTTTAATTTTGGAATGGAAAATATTATCAAAGCAATCGAGACATATGCCAGCAATTTTAAGTATTTTCTCGTTTTAAACAAATGCATAACAAATTATGAATTTAACGGAAAGCCGGTTATATCCAGAGAAACTTTAAAGTTCATGAAAAGCAATTGTTGAAACCCACCAAATTAGTGCATAATTTAAAATATTTTATTGCAAAATGTTCAACACGGTATGGTTACTTTTCTTGAACGGGTGCTCAAAAATATAAACATTTCCAACTTGGAAATTTCCACTGAAAAAAAAATTGAAATGCTCAATTCTATATTTGTTAAACCAGTTTGATTTCATTTTTATCTATGGTTCTAAAATAATTGAAAAATTGTCAGTTTTGTTTCAAATTATTTTTAAAATATTTCTGTTAAATTATAAAGTCGCAGTTTTCTTTTAAAAGATGCCTTAACTATAAATATAGAGTTGTGTAAATGTAAATTAAAATTACTTGATCAAATATGTCTTCTAATTCGATTTTAAATTTTGGTTTAATTAAAATCCTACTAAAAACTCCAGATCAGCCATCTTATTTTACGACCTTATTTTTTTTAAAAGACCGACTCGACACAGTGTCACACTTATTGATTACATATAATTAAAGTGTTTAGCATGGCATTACATTTAAATTTCCAAAACAAACTTCTTTTTAAATTTAAAAAAAAAACAAAACATATAATGCGTGCTGGCAATCCCCGCAGGTAGCGTCCTTAAACATTATTTTAGAATTAGTAATGATAATGATTTATGACCGTAATTTTAGGAACTACCTAATTATCCTAAATATTTTTTTAGAGTTTTATTGCCTCAGTTTTAGTGAAATTCAATATTGCTTTGTCGATTTTTTGTTATTTTTTTATGTTACTTTTTAAATCAGCACATTATTTGTAAATAATTTACGAGTTTGTGTATGACATTTATTTGACTTTAACAAAGCAAAAAAGGACACACAATTTTATGTATTTATAATCTGATATATAAATTAACTAAGCATTTTCTTCATGACATTTATTTACTAATACCAATTGTATTTATAATTATTGTATAAAGCTTTTCCAATCAAAAGACAAGTATTAATTTCTTATAATATGTATGTATATGTATGTGTATGTATACTATATATAAAAGCTCTAGATTTTAATTCCACAGCACAATAATTTATGCTTTACAAAATAACTTTAATACCATTTTAAGACAATATAAACTTTTTTTTTTTATTGTGTTTTGTGTTGCTAAATATAAAACCGATAAAATATTTTATTTGCGGTCGTTCCACTCATTCCTTTCATAATTTTATTTATTTTTATTTTTTATTTTTTTTTTTAAGACAGAACGAAGAAAATTTATTTATATTTCATACTAACAAAAAAAAATTAAGATGCGATATGTATATGTGCGCCTAAAGCTCTTGTATATACACACATATAAAATATAGTTAAGTTCATAAAAAGAATTCAGAACTTCCGAAAAATAAAAATCGACGTACATTTAACACAATAACTCATCTGGGATGTACCTAAGTACAGTGAGCCCATGCACATATTAATATTCTCATATGCGAATTTGGAATTTCACATATCTCTATCATTATGTAACGCACTGTATAATGTATATTGTATGTATACGTCTTAGCGCATTGTGTTATTTTTCGTTCGTACAAGATTTTCGTACAAGCCTCAAAGGAAAAAAAGGTGTGAACATCAAAAGTAAAAAGCAACAAAAAAAAAAAAAAATCTTCATCGATCGATGAAAAATCAAAAAAAAAAACTGAATACAAAATCTTTTTACGAAAAAAAAACTTGTCTTGCCGATGATAAAAATTATGAAATAAGAAAACTTAGCTCTTCGTCTTATATAATATTCAGACAAAATATGATGATGAGGCTTGTAATTTAATGATTATATTGAGATGACTGATCAATTGTGGCGGTACTTTGTTTCTTTTCTTTTATATGTATATACACGTATGGTTGAAGAGGAATACTCAACCAAAGATAAAAACCCCAACCAAAACAAAAACTATACAATAAACGCGTATACAAATGACCAATGATTATAACTCGCGGTCAAATAATAATAAAAAATATTTTTTAACACATGAGTCTTCTTCTTTTGTATAGAGTATGTGTACGTACATTATTGCATGTATTATTTTTGGCATTTTTGCTTAAAGTATAAAATTTTGTATTTTACTAGATAAGAATTAACGAACGATTCAATGCAAAATTTCAAATTTTATGCCCAATTATTTATTATGATGAAATGCGCGCGATGGCGTCAAAATTATTAAATTAAAAATTTCAACAATTTGTCACCTCTATTAGAAGATTATGTTTTGGTTGTCAGATTTTTACTTTGAATTGGTTTATTTTTTTTGTGTAACACGATGTCATGGTAAATCAGTGTGATGAAAGCAAATCAATTTAATTATTAATTTAATTTTTTTTTTGAATGAGCTGAAATAATGAAGATTCATGGGAACAGAAGTAATACGTAAAATTTTCGCTAAGCGGCAATATTTTTTTGTTCTTAACTCGTACCGAAATGATTATGCTCATTGTGAATGTGTGCATGTTGGTGTGACATTCAATTATATATTGAATATAGCGAATTTAACGTACTCCAAATCAGTGTTACTTGGGGGCTTATGATCTGTTAAGAGTGGTAAACTTTACGCCATACAAATATGGAAGGGGAAGTGCGGTTTACAGCAAAAATATCGTTCTCGACAGTGGAATACTTTTTTTCAGATTTATTTAGTACACACAGACGGAACCCAATTCAATGGCTGTTACTGATCGGTTAATTTAATGTACGAATGAAATTGACAGTTTTAGGAACGATTTTTAATATAATTGATCGCGATCCTACTACGACTAAACTTTTTTTTGTTGAGAAAATGGAGAATAAAATTGATTATTTGATGAAATATCAGCCCAAGTGGGGTCATGGCCAATGTTGTATTATTTCAAAATCTGCCCATTTCTTACGAAATTCGTACTTTATCGCACTTTTCAACATATTTTGTATGTGAAACATCCAAGTAAAAAATCTGTTGTTTAGCCAGTAAATGGAGAATACAATGGCCTAACAAAAAAATATCCGGCCTTTGAGTTGGGACACGGCGAATTACAATAAAAAAATTTCTAGAAACTACCCACCATATGAAATTTCCAAGTTAAAAATCAGTTACGCATCCAGTAAATGGGGAATACAAAAAAATATCAGCCTTAATGGGGTAACGGCCAATTACAATAAAAATTATTTCAAAAACTGCCTACTTCTTACGAAATTAGTACATTTTCGTGCACTTTTACATATTTGAATATGAAATATCTAATATAAAAAGGGCGGATATATGCTGCTATGAAAGAAGACAATTGGGTTAAATCAAACTCGGTGTCAGGATCACTCTCTAAAAATAATCCGGCATGTCGAAAGCTTTTAGCTATACTGTTTGGATACTAACCCGATTCCATGCTGTAGCAGTCATTTCAACCTAATCTATCAATGTTACGACTGTATTTTGCCCGCTATCTAAATTTCTGAGCTATTTTAGTAAGAGATTACATCTGTAATGGCTCTTATGGCACCTTGATCTATCGGCTGTAAACCGGATGATGTGTTTGGTGGCAAAAATGCTAACTTAATGGAGGGTGTGAAGGACAATTATTGACTGTAGTAATAAAATCTTGTTTTTCTTTTTGAAAGCCATTTTATTACCTGTATATTCGACAGGTAAGCTTTAATATTTTTAAAGCACCTGGCTGGTCTACTTTTTGATATAACGAGTAATTTTTTTTTCACTATCATTCATGTTAGCTGCTACCAACAAAGTTATTCTCTCCTTAAGCATTTTGCCGCCTGCTGACTCGCCAGAAATTTTGCCCAAAACAATATTGTATCGCTGTCGAAACCGAAAAATCTTCGGTGTGGATGATGGCGTTGTGAACGTGACATGTCTTCAGGTGGTTGTTGTTTTTTTTTCCTCTGTCAAGATAGATTCACCACTCGAAGAATTATTCCGATCACACTCCGCAGTGTATAAATTTATAAGTAATGGTGATGACAGTGTTCATTGCTGGATGATTCAATAGATTCCAATAAAAGCCTCTGCATTTGATTTCTGCAGGGCAATCGCGTTATCCAAGTACATAATATCTTGTACCATCTTGCAATCTCTAGGTTCGTGGTATGGGACATGGGTTGTCCGAGATTCTAACCAATTTGATAATGCTGCATTGGCAAGCCTCACTGATGCCATAAATGACGAGCTGATCTTGTGTATTTTTTCTTCAATGGCTGTTAGATAGAACAGTTTGATGATCACATATTAACCCGTTTTTGGTTTGGTGATTGTGAATTGATTCGTGTTTAGCTGAACCCAGTAGTCGGTTTTATTTATTATAACTGTCGTACAGCTCTCAAAATTCAGATTGATGCAGGTTGTGTGGGAGTTGATCGTGGCTACCCTCAGCTGGTCATCACCGCTAAATTGTACAGTTGAATTACAACCATTGTTGTTTTTGGTTGGCTTGTGTGATTGTGGTTGGTTGTTTGATGGATAGGTATTGATTGTTCCGTGCTGGTACTGCAAGTTCTGATTATAGCTGAGCCTCTAACTCAGTACGATGATTTGCGTCGAATTTCTCGACCGATTCCCAAATGGTTTCGATTCGAGTTAGTTTCTTCTGCAGGTACTCCTTCGTTTTCCTGCTTTCACCATCCTTGGTGTAATTGCTTTTGCTTGTTTGAAATTGATCAAAACGAGCACGTTGAGGTTTGTATAGAACCTTCATTTCCATTTCCTATATGTTTTCCGGCGTTAATATGAAGATCGAGATTGATGTTATTATTATTATTATTAAAGTTGGCTGGAACCCAAGCAAGTTCCGCACTCAAAGCCACTCTGAGCCCATGGTGCAAACCGAGGATTCTATTGCAATTCGGAAAAGCGCTCGGTTGTTCTGGCAAACTGTAACAGCTTAAACCAGGGTAGGGATAACAAGTGACCTACATTTAAAGATCTATGATTAAGAAATCGAGACCTAACTAACTCGAAAGCGGGACAACCACAAACCAAGTGAATTTTGTCATCGTCTTCATGTTAGTTGACACACAAGGAATCTTGAACAAGTCCCATTCTTTGTAAATAAAGTTTAAAACGGTCATTCAGATAAAGTTCACAAATGAAGTACTTAGCTACTCGGCATGTAGTGGAAGCTAGCCAATTACGCTTAGCCTGCAAAAACATGTAGTTCTTAATAGCTTTCTTACCACAATTGAAGTTCAGGGGCACTGCCCTTAGGTCCAATGAATTTCTTAATTGAGACTGCTTTAGCTAAAACATCAGCTATCTGATGACCTTCATTGCTACAATGAGCCGGAACCCATATAACTCTGACACGATTATTAGAGCAAAGAGTGTTAATAAAATGTCTACAGTCCTTGACCAGTTTGGAAGTGATCATAGAATTTCGTAATAAATTGGAGAGCGTGTGGCGTTAAGTCTGATAGTACATTTAGGTATTTATTCTGAATCAGAACGAATAAGTCATCAGCATAACTGAGCAGTGAAACCAGATTGCTGCAGTTTAACAAGTAATTCGTCAATAACTAAAAGCCACTGCAGGAGAGGTGAAGGACACCTCAATGAAGGCAACCTTTAGTAAATTTAACCGAAATAGAATCAGCTCGGCCACAGCAATCCGCGACCTCAGCAAAGATCCAATCCAAGTAACAATGGTTTGCTCAATTCCAAAATTTCAGCAGGTTTCAGTGATGGAAGCGAAAGTAGTATACTATCAAAGGTACCAGTAATATCAATGAAAGTGCCCACAAGAAACTCTTTAATACTAAGCGATCTTTTAATCCTCGTAACAAGTTCATGTAGCGCAGATTCACATGATCTCCCAACTCTGTAAACATGTTGAGTACTACTGAGTGGGATGAAAGATGTTTTGAGAAAAATTGTCTAAAGACTAATAGGGCGAAATGCCTTGGGATCGGTATAACCCGTCTTCCCAGCTTTCGGGATGAACACAACTCTACTCCTGCTCCAAGACTGTGGAACATATCCAAACGCAAAGTACGCTTGACGCAGATTCGAAGTAAATGTTCCTGAATTAGGGGAAACCCATGCTGTAATTCAGCAGGAAAAACTTCATCTTGACCACCTAATTTATAAGAGGGAAGGAGAAGCCGCTCCAGCGCAAGGTGTTGAGAGTGACTAGCGTACAGGCTAAGTCGTAGTCGGGTGAATAATCAGTACCATTAGGCTGGGCGTCAGCGACATAATCATGATTGAGTAATTTTTTTGTAATGATCGATGGTTCGATCCTCACCGATGTTGATACAATGAGTCGCAAGCGCAGAATGATCATTATCAGTAAATCACCACAATGCTCGAGAAGCAAGGTGTGAACAAAAATCATAGATGAGAAATTAGCCAAGGCGCGGTAAGAGAGAGGAGAGCGAATGCAAATTACGGTGATTACGTAACAGATTGCTCTCGAATAAATACACACATGCGTGTACAACGTTCGAGAGCTGCGTTGAAAAGGTATATAAACGCGACCAGATTGCAGCAGAGTAAAATTATAGTTTTAATTCAACCAGTGACCAGCGAACAAGTGCCAATAGAGTGAAATGTGAAGTAGTAGTAAAGTATTGTAGTAAAGTGAAGAGTTTAAGTGCAGTGTTCATAAAATAGTTCAAAGTGTTTTGTTGCAAAAGCCATTACGAATCCAGAAGAGCCCGAAATTCGTAACAATATACATATGTATATAGATAGGGTTTAGTCAGTGCAAAAGGATTTCCTTATTTAATATGGTATACTAGTGGCCTGTGGCCACTACCCGGCTTCGCCCAGAATTCCTTTTAGTATCGCTACTTTAAATAAAACCAAATGCTATATGATTTTCAAATAGAATTTGTACTTATTCAACTTTGAAACCATATTATTGAAGTATAGTTTACCAAAATTAATCCTTCAACACCTGTGTATAAACAATATTTATTGTTGACTCTGTAGTTTCATCTGTCAGCACATATAAGTTTTCAAGTGTTTCCGCCCGTGACATTACTACGTAGAATTGTCCATGACTGAAGCATTCATCCCTTAAATTAATTCCTACCACATTGAGTGACTGTCCTTGGTATATATTGATCGTTATAGCGAACGCAAAGCAAATCGGGAACTGAGGGCGTTTGAATTTAAAAGGTAGAATAATCATTGGGAATAATTGGAATTCTGGGAATGAACACATTTTCCCTTTTAAATTGTCCAACGCGTTCCATTGCATAGTTTTGGAGAATCCAAATTTCTTAACAACATAATAGGGTTTCAAATCTTGAGTGTGATTTTATGTTGTGGTATGCCACTTTATTTAGGAACTGAACTGGATAACTGGTGGCCTTTTCTTCGTCTACCATCTTCTCAATTGAGTAAAATGATTTCGATTCAATTGGAATCATTTCTTGAATGGTGAAATTGATTTTGTCGACTTTAGCATTATCTGGTGCAAATATTGCTCGTTCTTGAAGCCAACCGTGATCTACAATGTATTGTGTTAGATTTGGATACACGTGGTCAATCAGAATTTTAATGTAGTTTCCACATCCAATTCTTGTTTTCCGTTGCCAACACTCAGCAGATACCTGGAAAATTGCAGTGAGTCGAATCCATTTGTTTGGAGCTTTATGTTTTTTACAAATTTCCACAGTTGCGATGATTTGATACAGGCTTTTATCTCGTCATGTTACCTCTACGAATGGCTGGCTGTGTTTGACGAAAATCTCCAGCAAGACTGTTTGACTTGACTGTTTACTGCTTCACTAAAATGTGAATTGCATTTGAAAATTCATGTCAAACAAAAACAGACATTTACGTTTACCGGATCATAGTATAACCTAGAAATCAGGAGTCCTTTCCAAAATGTGCAAGATCAACTTCCTAGCACGCTCCGTCTAGGTGGAGTTTAAGGGACAGAAATCTAAAATTTTAAAAGTATAGATTATTAAAAATACTAGTAATGGGAGAAATCAAGTCTGATGATCTGAAGTGACGATTAATATTTATCTTGTGTACGGGCATCTCGTTCAATTTTGATATTTTCTTAGAAAGACATGGATATTTGCGGAGCTTATGCTATTTGTCATTAATTATTATTATAATTTCGGCCCCACTTTATTTTTTGACATTTATATGCGATATCATAATTTTGAAAAATTGAAAATGTGTTATACGCGTATAAATATTTTTCCACCCAGACGATAATGTGTAAATAACACTCTATAAATTTTCATTTCCGATTGGCGCACACATTATAACAAATATACAATGTATGTTGAATGTAATCAATTTTCAACTGTCCAGGCGGTAATAAAAAAAAATATAAATATTATTTTCAATTTTGAAAAACACATTAACAGTTACATATTATACATATATCTTCTTATCAATATTCCCATAAATTCAATGAAGGCAAAATTAAAAATTACAACATGTATTAATTTTCATTACAGTCTCAAATATATCTACATACATGTACATATGTACATATACTCGTACAATATACGTATTTAATTAAATTTCAATTATTTTCATTACAAATACATAAATTTTCAATTTTCTCTTAAGTTTTTTTGTTTCATTCTCCAATATATGGTCTACATATTAGACGTTACGTATAGATAGTAGGTAAATATATGTTTTCCAATACATATATGTATTGGGTGGAGCTAGAGTTGCTAGGACATTGTAATACAAATAAAAATATTTTCTTACATATATATAGATTACGTAGGCCAGCTGTACAATACACGAACCTTAACATGTATATACATATGTATGTTTATAATTTTTACAATCATAATAAATATTGTATTTTCGTGTAATTAAGTCTCGTTTATTCAAACGAATATTTATATAGACTCCGGCTCCGTATATAAGATACCCTCATTGCGGGAAATAAATTGAAGTATACACAACGAGATATGTATATACCCATCCGCAAATGGATTTATACTACATGTACGTACGTATAGTTGCGTTTGCGGAGCCAAAGCATTAATTTTAATCAAAATCAAAATCTCATTTATTTTATCGACTTTAAAAATGAAAAAAAAAAAAAAAAAACGTTATCATTAATTAAAAAGGAAAACCTTCATGCATGTAAGCCAATGTAAACAATAAATTTTCTCCACCGTATTCAATGTTTTATGTATAAAGTGAATATGTGTACGAAACATCTATATGTTGTATCTCCACTGTTTGGCTACTTTTTTTTTTTTTTTTTGTTTACATTGCATGAAAGATTTCTATGGTAAATATGTACATAAGAATAATAACAATAATAATAGCAAAAGTAGTCGTAATAATCTTACAAAAAAATCTTAAAATCGATATCAATTTAAGCATTCAACAATGTGGATCGCAGAGAACTCAACATAAAAATTATAAGAGCTATGCATGCGTAATGTTAATTAATATTTAATATGAAATCATAACAAATCATAAACAAAAAAAAACTAGCGGGAGTCTCTCTATATACGTATGTGCGGGACTATAGGGTGGTTTGTTTGCGTTTTTTTTATTAATCATATGGTGATTTATAATGGAAACTATTCGAATATATAAATCAGAAAACTATAAATTAAAATTTTTGCTCGTACGTGAACATGGCCATATGCATATATGCATACATACATTTATATAAGAAATTAACAAAATCAACCAACCATCTCGATTGCTGAATAAAATATTTTGTCTGCATATACTGGTATGTATGAATTAAATTGCGCGCATGGATTAGTTGTCGTCTTCGTTGTACATTTATTTATTTTATGGGGCGGATTGTGTTAAATCCGTTGAAAATTATACATTTATATTAAAAACGGATGCACGATATACAATTGTCATTTTAACTGTGACTGTATATAATATAAATTGTCTGTACATAATCAGTTTAAATATTAATTTGTTTGCAACAAGAAATTGTGGCATAATTACCTGTTCTTATACTCATGTTCTTTTAATTACCTGTTTATTAATAGGAATTACATATTATATATGTAATACTAACCGTAACCAGGTAAAAATTATTATTTGTAAATTACAAAATATATTTTTACTTTCTTGTATACAACGTATAACAATAGTATACGACGTACGTATGATTATGGAGCCCGCAAATAGCTTGATGCCTAAAAATTATTTCTTATAGCTTCGATGACAACTACGAGTATATCTATCAAAATTATTGGCCTATAGAAATTTTCGTAACAAAACACTCTCACCAGCTTTCATAAAAATTTATTTTCTGCATTGTCTTTGTCATTCTCGCTTGTTTTTCTCTCGTGATCAGTAGCCCTATTCTGTGTTTCGGGCAAAGATGAAAAGAAGAGAAGTAAATTTTTTATTCTTTCTCTTACTGAATTCCAGCAGGCAATGGAAAACCAAGGGCGCTGCAAATCTACACTGTTATTTTATTCCCTCCGGGTAATTTTACACTGTGCACTGCATTTTTTTCTGCACTGTACTCTACACTATGTGCAAATAAAGCGAATGGTAATGAAAACAAAATATAACCTACAAATATTTTGTGTTATAGAATAGAAAGGAGTACTAGTGATATTATAGAGACCCGCAAGTATATGATGAGGTCAATGTGATCCAATCATGTAGCTACACGACTAAAGTCTTAGACCGTATAGTAATAGAAAAAATACAGGTGAACCGCAATTTCTCTTTGTTCACCATCTGGCACACCTAAATCGTCCATTGATTTACAAAAATAACAATAATTGTAAAAACAACTAATGGATCAAGGTTCTTAATTAAATACCCAATTGGTTGTTTCCAAGAAACCATAATCCGATCATTACATGTTTTTCGATATTTAACTCACGTCTTCCCAATTTTTGAAATATCGAGATCGGCATTCTAAAATTGTGAATCACTGATAGTGGGTACTATTTCTTCGCAGAAATTATCTATTTTCTCAGCCTTTAAGAATTTCGTCGTCACTCGAATCTGAATCGAAAACGATGTTTCCATAATTAACTAAAATAAGTTAAATACGTTTTCATTCATATTCTTTTAGTTTTTAATTTCAAAGACAACAAACCGTACACAAAAAACCAGTTTCTAACCTAAATTATTATTCTTTTAAACGTCAAATGTTTGTATAAAATTATACACTGTACTGCGTTCGGAATAATAAGCTCGGTACACAACGACGAAAAGTATATTTGATATTACCATTGAGCCGGTAATTGCCAACAACGCTGATGTAGCAAATTTGAACTCAAATCCCAATGCAGAAAGCAATATCCGCCAAAGAACAAAGGTGTTTTCTGCAAATATAGCTCCGAGAAAACTCAGATCGGAAGAATTAATGGAGTCGTCCCTATTCAGAGCTTAGGCGAAATGATACGAAGCAACCCAGCGATACAGAGCAACCCAAACAATTTAATATAACTTAAAATGTAAAAATTTTTATATTAAAAATACTCCTGTACCAATTCGAATCTTGCTTGTGTTCCCTCGCTTAGATGACTTGATTGCTGAATGCTGTATTCAGGATCATCAAGAACTTCATATACGTGATCATCGGCAATAACATCCAATTCATCTATGAAATTATGTGATCAGCAAATTTTATTGACAATAGATTGTTACACGATTTGTGCGGCATGTCGCTCCGTCTTGTTGAAATCAAAGGTCATTGACACTCAATTCATTCAATTTGGCCCATAAAAAACCAATTAATATGTTGCGATAACGTTTCCCATTCACTGTAAGGGCATTTTGCTCTTCATTTTCAAAGAAAAAAATTTTTTTCTATTGCGATCTCAGTCTATTGGAATAATTTTGCACTCTATCCCTTTTCCGATTTCGCTACAAGGTAATGAAATAGAAATATGTGGTGATACATTTTCAAATGTATAAAAGGAAATAGAATAATGCTTTATACGAGCATGCTACGATCGCAATAGAAAAAGCGAAATTAAAAAAAAATGTGAGATTTAATTCTTAAAAAAGAGACAAAATCATCGATCGAAAGGATGACAATATATGTATGTTTTATTTATTTATTTTACCTACACATTCAAATAAATTCATGTTTACATAAATATGATAAATTCATATTTAATTTTGATTTAATATTTATTAAATTAATAAAAGGTTTAAGGTTCTGACTTTCAGATATGTGCTGCTTCAATATAGAAACAATTCCACAAAGTCTTTATCGAAATGAAAGATTTAACTTTTCATTGATGAAAAGTAATTCGAAAATGGTCATTTTTACATTGATTCTTATGGGATAATGCAAAAAGTAGTTCCTCTAGAAAAAGCTCGACAAAAAATATGGCTGATCCTTACGGCTCTGTATATATAGGTGGCTCTGATATTATTCGATCGCCAAAAATTGAAAGCGTATTTGTGTATCATTTGGTTTTAACTCATGAACCAATTGAATCTTATATGAAAAAAGGTGTAACTTATCTAAAATTCTTTGCACAGACCGCCTAGACATCACCAACTGCCAGGACGTCGCCTGGTGGAGGTTTCGGGGTTGGCCTCAATACTTGCTTGCACCCGAGCAATGTTCACATCATTTCGAACTGTACGAGGCCATTCGAACATGAAAGAAATTTCGATATGTGTCTGAAAAAAAAATACGTAAACCAAAAATGTATTCACTAATTAAATCATAACTTTACTTATGGGCCACCCTATATAAAGGTACTATATACATACTAAATCGGTACCTCCAGAAAACGCAACAATAACGTATCACATTCTATTGCAAAATATAAATAATTAAGTTACACAATTTTGCTGTACGTACGTAAGTGCCGTACTATCGCAATGTCCTATAAAATAGAGTTTCTAAAGGGAAGCGTGAATGTATTAAGAAGCATACAAAGGTTTGTGAGGCTATAAATTACATTTCATTAAAGTAGGAATTCAGTTGGAGTATATATCGGTTAGTTCCCTTTTTTTTGATTTTCATTTTTATAGAGAAAAATACTATAAGCCATCGGATACAGTACTTGGCTACGACCACAAACATTCAGTGAAATTGAGCACAAAACATATAGATATTGCTTTTAAAATGTTTGATATTTCGTAGAAATACAACTATTTAAATATATGAAGTATGTTTCTATTTCTTCAAACGATTTTGCTACTGCTATTTGATAGCAAATTTTCTTTCAATTTTTTTAATTCGCTATCCTGAAAATTATAAAAAAATATACATATTCTGTTAATCAAGAGTTGAAGGTTCCCCTGTTTTTGATGTGACCTGATAGCAGCTTGTACTAATATACCATGAACCATTAGAGTAATTAAGAGAGCTTAGTTCAGCATATTCAATTTAATTCTCAGCTAATCGTAATCAGCTGACAAATCAAATTTTTATTTTATTTTTAGTATCGTTAACTTCACAAATAAGCATATTAGGTTAACATTTTGGATGGAAGTAACGAAATTTGATAGTTTACAAAAAGAAAATGATCGAACATGATAAGACTGTTCACATTTGCCACTGATAAATAATATTAAAGTCCAATGAAGTGGCAACATTAGATAGCTTATTCTGATACCGGTACAGATCTTAGATTAAACAATATTTTGACTTACACTTATAATTTTGTAACCAACATTCTGAATAATTACAAATTTAAAATATATCAAATTACAATTTTCACAAAATTGTTAATTACAAATGGATGAAAAAATAAAAATTGGAACGTTATTTTTATTTAATAATTATATAGCCAATTTAATAAAATTAACAAATATTATATAAAATGTGGTGGATTTCAAAAATTGTGCAAGTTATTTTTCAACATTAAATAAAAAAACGCCCTAATTATTTTATTGTGTTTAGAATATTTTGGTATAAAATTCAAAACACAGTTTTTCCATAGGAGCTGTGGATTCATTAAAACATAATTCTTTAAATACAGAATTCGGATTCGTTGGTCTCTAAACTTGGTTGTATGATTTTAAGAGACTACTTCCCGATAAAATAGAAGAGGGCACGGATCTATGTTTGTATTTCGCTTGGTTATTTATTGTGGTGTGCCCGTTTTATCATTTCACCAAGTCGTGATTGTGTGGGCAAATTATCGAGATGATTAAACGAAATTAGCGGGAATCGGAAGCGAGGCATGAGATAATTAACTAAGCGGAGTGTTTAGTGCATTGTGATTTTTGTAAAAATATAATTTTTAAGTAGGTTATTTTTAAGAATAAATTATTTAAAATTATGCTGGATTTTTTAACTTGAGTTATTCGAATTACGATATTAGAGTTATGTATAGAGTCACGGATTTTAAATCTATGAATATAAACTAAAACCTTTTAAACATGATAAACCATATGTATCTATATAGTTAATGCCTCGATAGCGCAGTAGGTAGCGCGTAAGTCTCATAATCTTAAGGTCGTGAGTTCGATCCTCACTCGGGGCACAATATTTTTTCCATTGAAAATAAAATTTAATAATTTTATTTAAAAGCTGAACACTGTGTTTCACACTTGGTGTGTTAAAGATTATAATTTTATGACATTTGGAATAATGTATGGCCATGGCAACACTATGGCGTAGTGGAACAACATTTTGGATGTATACGAATACATCTAATAACTAACTAATGTACATTATATCAAAATTAGAAATACAAATAAAAAAAAATTGTTATTGTTGTTTTGAAATAAAAACAACGCGCCAATTTTTTTTTAAGTTGGTAAATCTGAAATATACTAATTATAAATAAAACAAATTTGGTAAAAATAAAATATTGAGCCAAATTTTACAAAATCAAAATTTCATAATCAACTTTTCAAAATTATTAATTATATCGGAATGTTAATATTAGTCGTTCTTTCACTGATAGATTAGTTTTTGATGAGCTTTTTAAAAGATTGTGGCTGTTATTATTTCCAGCATAAAGTTAAAATTTTATATTCATTGTGTTCGGAAATAAAACAAAACCTTTGTTGTTGTCCACCAAACAGATTGACTCCATTAAAGAATACCGAGCAAGACCCGGATCGTAATATGCCCCAAACGGACCCAAGCCCCAGGGCTCGAATATCAAATCAATTTATTGAAAACATGTTTAATTGAATGGTTTGAGATAAAAATTAGGACGTTGTTTCTGTTTTATAATAGTTTCAAAATTAAAATTTTAGATACTCTAAGTGTTTAATACAAATAACAAATACGTCGTAAAAAAAACTTTAATTAATGGATGATGACAAAAATTAGGGTGTCGGAGGTCGGAAACCATAAGGTATTATGGTTTTGGTATTATAATGGCCATTGGTATTATTGTGAGGTTCAGATTTTTCTGATAAAATCAAATAACAAACGTAAGTAAAACAAATTAAATTAAATTAAATTAAAGCGCCATTCATTCGGAGCCTTCTCCCTGGGTTAAGACTGCACCAATACCTACGTCGGAAGCATCGGTTTGGATGGTAAATAGCAGCGAAAAATTTGAGTTTGATAGTATTGGAGGGGAATTAACCGCGTTTTGAGTTCGAAAAAGGCGGAATTTGCCGCTTCGGTCCGACAGAATCGCTTGTTCTTCTGTAAAATATTAGAGATTGGTGCGGCGAGAGTAGTAAAGGATAAAGCTGCGGTACCATCCCCCCATTCTCAAAAGTCTTCGGACACCTTTGATTGATGTTGGGATAAGGTAGTATAAGATTCCCTGTACTTTTCCAGGATCGGTACGCAATCCCTCTTCAGAAATGATATACCCAAGATACTTCATGCTTTTCTGGAGACATTTTGATTTTTCTAAATTTATCGTTAAACCCGATTTACTTTATCTTTCCGCAACAATATTCATTATTTCCAAATGATGCTCTATCGTTTCGATTGATATAATAATGTCATCTAGATTTACAAAAACGTATGGCTCTAAATCAACCCCTAATACTAGATCCATAAGACGAGACTGCGTTTGGGGAGCATTATGGAGACCAAATGGCATTGCAACAAATTGGAAATGACCTCGTGATGATATGGGAAAAGCAGTTTATTCTTTAGATATTTCCTCTAGGGAAACATAAACGAATTTTACCATTAGCTCTGCTAACACATATCATCGGATTACTAAATGGGCTGTCACATTTTTCAATAACGCCAAGTTTGATCATGCGGTCAAGTTCTTTATCTAGCTTTTCCTGTATAAAATGTGATAGAACATCAGTTTTTCCGAATTTATCACTATCAAAAACCAAGAACCGCCTAAGCCCTGCCTGTAACGCTCTAGAAACATCATCTGAAATCACATGTTGACACTAGGCAAGCTCACTATGTCAGTACAGATATTTACGACGGGTGTTATGTTAAATCCCTTCACAAAATCAATACCCAATATTAAAGTATTGGTTAAAGTAGGTATGATTAGAGTATAGGCATGATCACCGTTTACCCGCTGTATGTATATGGAACGTTAAGGTATCCTTTTGTTGCATGATGGGTACCATCAGCCGTAGCTAGTGATGAGTTAAGATCGACAATGGTAAGACCCAAACTAACAAGAATTGGCTGAAAACCTGGTTCCCATGCCGGGAAACGAACCCGGGCCGTCAGGGTAAAAGCCAGATAGTGGCATAAAAATAACGCCCTAATTTTTTTCTTATGTATTATATAAGATAAATGCATTGTACCTTTTGTGTTTCTTATAAATGTAACTATACCATTTTGATTGGTAATTTACATGACAACACTGACTATATTGAAAAATAACCGCACGTTGTCAATCCAACGCTATATATGAGATAAACAAATATCCAAACCTCTTAAATTCTTGAAACCTAAGTAATTTGACCTATTATAAAAAATGTATTTTACGATCCTATAAAACCGATAAAATAATAACAATTACGCGAATTAATAAAATTTTGTCTAACTTTACACAAAATAACACCGTAATTTATTCGTCTGCCATATGCGGGCCGCACAACGTACATTTACTATACGCGTCTTCTGCATAAATCATAATTTTTATCTTTTCAAACAGTTTTGTTTACATATTTTTTTTTTGTAATCAAAATATACGAATCTTTCTACTTTATTGATCATCCATAAAATTCTCCATTATTTGCATTTTATAATTTCACTAAAAATTTATTTTTTAACTTTACGAATTAAACAATCAAATATCAAAAGAACAACGTTTGTATATTTCATTCGCGCAGACATAATTATTATTCCTTCTTGTCATAACAATAATAATTTTTTTAATAACTTTATTGTTTAGTGCGCGCTACGTACTATGCCACCAACCAACTCAATAATAAAAAAATAAAAAAAAACATGTTTGTTTATCTAAAATACTCGTTTGTAATATGATCTTGAAGTGGTATTACTTTCATAATAATTGTTATAGAAATAAGTTAAGGGTTGATGACTCAATAGAGAGATAAAATTCAAAAAACCTGTGTGCTATATGATACTTTTCGTGTGTGGTTCTATCAAAACCGAACCGAATATTTCGATCATCTAACATAACATAATCGTCTAAAACCAAAATATATATATATATTTATGCGTATACAATATCCGTCAAAACCAATAAACTTTAAGACGAGAGAGTTTTAAAGGAATAAAATCCTATTCACACACAGATAAGGGTGCGATATATAAAAGGAACTTTTATGGATTTTATTTATTTTTTTGTATTGTTGTGCGACAGGATTTTTATGAGTTTTACCAAATCATAAAAACAAAATTGATAATGTGAGAGGCTGGATAATACTAATTAACTTGGCGCCTTTTCAATTGATTTTATTGTACGCGCCGGTCTACGTGGCAATATTATTAATAGAAGTAACACCTTTAAATTAATGTGAGTGGCAATTATATTTATAATCAATAGTCTGGCCAGAATACTAACTAATCTATATGCTGATTGGAAAATAATTTGGCAACATTTCAATCGCGCACATATACATTTAAATTTTAATTTCGTATACAAATTAATTTTAATCCGCGTGTAATTGTTTTATAATAATTATTTTCTAATTTCTAAGTTTTATGTATTTCGATAATTTAAATATTATTTATGTAATAATGGCGGACTATTTTATTGTATTATAGTTAAATAATAAAAGTACGAAGAGAGTTAAATAACCCGATTATGTATAATTATTATTTAATATTGTTGTATGCCATAAACATTTTTTTTTTTTTTACTTCTTTTAATTTAAAACTAATTAGTAATTACTAGCATGTTTACCTGCCTGTAGATAATTTTTTTTATTTTTATGTTGCTGTTGTTATTAATGCACAATATATACAAGTTGCAACAGCAGCTACATAAGCAAATTAAAAACTAAGGTTTTTTTTGCACATAACCTGATGCTTCTTCGTGATTTATTCTTAATACTTCAAAAAAATGTAGGTACTGTATAGAGAAGAATGTAATAATTAATTAAAACAAATAATTTATCTCGTTCTTGTCGCTGGTATAATATTCTTTGTTCTTATATGTACTACATGTCTTACATACACTTGTGGGTGGGTGTTTTATATTCATTTTTTTTTATTCTGTTTTTTAATTTTAAGGCGCCAAGCTCATATTGTGTTAAATAATTAATTGTTTCGTGTCAATTTAGTTGATTTCTTTTTTATGAATAATAAATTTGATGATGTTATAATATGTAAGCTGGGTGTGTGTGTGTGTGTGTAAATTCATTTCGTATATACATATTTATAAATAAAATAATTTTTATCATGTATGTAAGCATCAAACTACTTGAAGAAGACAAGTTATATGATATACATACTACATATATTGTATCCTGACACTTCGCGCAGTCTTTATTTATAAAAATATATAGAAATGTTATCATTTAATTTATCTTAACTCATAAATCAAATATATATTTTATATCATTCAAATTATGTGTACTCGTATACATACATATATGAAATATAAGAATTTGTTTTGAAAATGGTCACACTCTTCATCATAAAAAAACCGGTAATTAGAGGAACGAAAATAATCTTTGTGATGAAGAAAAGAAATATTTCATGGATATTAAATTGAGTAGGTGGGGTGACATACAAGAACATCACACACAAGAAACCCGCATCTACATACAATATAATTTTTAATTCTCATGTCTTGAAATTCGTTTTGTTTTTTTTTGGTTTGGATTAGTAAGACACACACACACACACGGCTATCTAACACTTTGAACTTGCATATCATGTATATACATGAGCGATGACATTAAGGTGCGTACAATTAGGTTGGGCCATAAAATATCAATCGATGATGGTCAAGAAGAGATCTTGTATTTTATATGTTTTTGGAAAAATATTTGTACACTCGCAAACGCATATATATGACGTATATATACATATATAAGAATAAAAATTACAATTTTAGGGCGGTCCATTAAATTCATGCATTACAAAAATTTTGTGTAAAAAGAAATAATTTCGCCTCTTTTCATGAAGACAAAATATAATAAAATTAAACATAAAAAAAAAAATATTAAAATAATAATAAGAACAAGAAAAAGTAAAGAGGCGCGAGAAAAACTCCAAAAGATAAAACATTCAATATAATATATTAAAGAATTATGAAATAAGAAGACGCAAAAATAAAAAATCTCTGTCAGAAAGAAAAGTTGAAATAATATTTTATAATCAAATTGAATGCTATGTACATGGCAAAAAAAAACCGGCAAACCGAAGAAATTCCATTTCCAACTGAAAGCAAAAATATAACCATCATCATACATACTCGCATAGTGGATATATCGTATAGCGAAAATTCCTGTGTGTAAAATCTGTATTAAGATGAGGTTCGAAGAACAAGAAAAAAAAATTATGATCAAAGTGATGTAATTACATATATAAAAGCGCAGAGGATAATAAGCATAAAAAAAAGAGCTTTTGTTGTTGTTTTGAAAAATTATTTTCAATTTTTCCACTTTGATTCGGTTCGTATATATACCTAAATATGCAGCCCGTATTTTATGCGACGTGAGGAAGAATACATAATATACGGCGAGAGAAATAACTGTGCATTAAATAATTTTAGATGCACATTTAGTGGGATACATAATAAGAATTGCGCGTCGCGATATATATCTTAGCTGATGGCTCATAGTAGTTTTATATAATTCTCGAGGTAATTAATTTGCATCAACGATTTTTTCCGGTTCTCGCGCTCCTATTTTAACAATATGCAACAACTAATTTACGTATTTTTGAGTGAGTGATAAGTGGAAATGACATTGCGTCTAAACTTTAGGCAAATCAAAATATGTGTACGTGTATATACGAAACAATTATAAGTTTCCTGTAATTATATGTATCATGAGAGCATTTAATCCATATGGCAAAAATGATATTTCCGAGCTCTTTTTTTTTGTTAGTAATTGAGAAGTCATTTTCAATTAAGTTAACGTTAAAAACGAAACAGATTTATACTTTTGGTGTAATTATATGATGAAAAGATATAAATAAATTTTATTTTAATTTATTTTATTACACTTTGCTTGGTCTAATGTGATATTAAACGAGTCGTTGCAAATGATGTGATGGAAAATTATTCTCACAATCCAAACTGAGATCTCGTTTACTATAATCTCATTTCTTTCGTTCCTAATTTCCTAGTGGCTGTCTTATAGACACTCTCAATGCAATTTTAAAATAAATACTAACTAATGGCAAATACACGTTGAATAAAATTAATTTGTACAATTAATAGTCAATTGCACAAATTTGTCTACAAAATAACGAAAAACGAGAAGAACACTGGATATCAACTGAAGAAGTTGAAACACGCATGTTTTGTTACTTACTTTAATGTTTTCAGCATGTACGTTCGAGAAATTCGAAAGTTTATGCCAAATAATTTTTAACCGTGAGCTTTGATTCCTTAAATAAATAAAAATTTGGGCGAATAGATTTTTGATGATCAATGACAGATAATTGGACAGTATTATTTTTGGTAAATGAAATTTAAACGCGACCCTCAAAAAATGGAATGGCCGGTCATTATCATTTCATCCACCATTCACTGAATTGTATTGTAATTAAAACAGAAACAAATCAAGGGCGTTATTTGAAGTCAGTGGAAATTTTCCTACGAAAAAATTAAAAAATAATCGGAAATTTCTCCTCGTATCTTCGCTTGATACAATAGAATAAAAGTTCCCCGGATGGAATGGTAATTTAAAATTATTGAACTTATTCAAATTTTCTTATCGGATTTCTGGTATTGTGAAATTTCCACCGATTTCAAGAATAAAGCCCTATATAGGTATCCAAATAAATTTTATAATAAATTCTGAACGTATTTTAGATTCATAATCCACTCAATTTGAAATATTTAAAAAATTTGTTGGCGTTTAAATTATATTCCAATCTAAAGATTAAACTCTGTATTCTTTTATGAAACATCACATTCTCAATAAAAACTGAATAGGACAAAATTGCAAATTCATTGGATGAGTGAGACAAAACAACATTTCCAGTAAAATTTTACTGGCAAAACTTTGTATTGGTGGTCTTTGATCTGACTCAGTTTTGGTCAATGGGTGTATCCAACCCCTCACTAAAAATAACTAGGCCTCATGTCTCATCAACTGGATGCAAAATATCTCACTGTACAAAGTAGATACTCACTGTCTTACTCGTTCACTATTTCAGAGCTAATGATAGAAGCTGTGCGATCTAGACCAACGATGTGGAACATTAGATACTACGAGTATAGAAATAAGCTGATAAAAGCTCGATTATAGGAAGAGATCGCTAGCGAATCAAGTTTGATAATTTGGTTTTATAATAATTTTTAGTGATTAAATATTTAAAAAAAAATGTTTAACTAATTTTCTTTACAGATATAGTAAACAGCCCTGAAAATATTTTGTAAATCAAGTGTCCCTGGTCTTGTGTTTTATCGATTGAATAAAAGTCAGAATGGAAATTGTAAATTCTTGAATTCGAACGCCGTCGCAGTTGGAAACATCATCTATTTATTATTATCGCTCCAAACAAATTTTTGTTTAACTTTTTCACAGCAAGTCGAATGCGATTGCACAGTCGTGGTGGATCGAAGTTTGTCAGCAAAATAATCGGGACGCCAATTTTTATTTGTAATCGATGTGGTGGCAAGGCTGACACATCTATTCAAAAATTCAACTGGATAGTTCACGACATCATCTGAAATTCGTAACAGTTTCAATGGAATTGAATGTCACTATGTTCGATGGTGTTTATCGAATCGATGTTCGCATTTTTCGGTGCTAATAGTGCTCGTTCGCACAACCATTGTTGTTTTTTGTAATTGCGCTTTATTTGTTAAAATACGCACTTGATGTTCTCTTCCACGTTTGGAGCGAATATTCAGAAGTCATTTGGCAATGTGATGCATTTTGTTGTATCGATAATGGACATTTTACCTTTGCACAAATCTAATAGTTGCTTTGGAAAACGATCTGCCCTTGTGTGTTGTACATGCATAATTATCACTTATTTCAATACTTGAACTATGGCATTGCAGTGTATGATGTAAATCTCCTGTTAACAAAATCAGAGCACCGCCGAATGCTAGTTACATACCGTTCGTTGTTGCAGTGTAAAATTGGCAATTTTTCTGCGAGGAGTGCTTAAAGTGCTGTTGCATCGTAATCACTTTCTCGTCGTAGATCTCTGTCAAATGAATTAATGCCAGATCGAGTTGGTGTAATCATTCCATCTTGATTATGGGTTTTATTCACAATTGCCAAACATCTGTTTTCAAGTTCATATAAACTCAATCATGTCATTTTTGAACTTTTGTTTGCCACAATTCTTTTGGATTTGCTGGGAAACATGTCACCAATATAATTATAAATAATGCGCGCATACTTTGGATGGGTCATCTTTTATCGTATCTTCTCAATGTGTGGCGTTTTCCAGTAACTACTGTTCGCATGCTTCGCGATATGTGCAATACAATTAACCATTATTAAATTAAATTAATATTTATTTTCTTAGTTAAAATTTTTTTTATTTTGTACGAAAAAGAAAATACTATATTTACGAGTGTATATGTGACCAAGCTGCCACTCTACCTGCCCTTCTGCAGAAAAGTAATCAACATATGCCTCTCGCAAACCAATTTGGCTGCCTTTGTTGAGTTTCTATTCAATAGATTGAGGGGCATGAAATTATCTTTTTATTAATTTTGGATGTATGAAACAAACGTCTAACCTGGAACCATAACTCCTCTAACATCATAGTTCACAGGATCAGGAGTAGTAATAACTTGTGTTTTCTGTTTCGTAACCAATTGTGTAGGCACATGCAAGCTTGGACGATATTCTCCACCAAATCCGCTATTATTTCTGTTCCAAATAGAACTGATTGAAAGTTTGGAGCCTTGTATTTTTCTATGACATCTCTTAGTTCTGGAATTCTAAAAAAAAATATTATAATTTTGTTTCATGTTCGGGGCGCGTATGACGATCCAGTTTGATCTCTGGATGAGCTTTGGACCAATATTGATGTCGTAGTTCCTTCAGTATGTACGAGCGATTTGTGCTTGTCTCACACCAGATATCTAATCCGGAGGAAGGATGGCGAATTTGCTCCAGTTTTAATTTGGAACCCGATTGTTTGTTGTTCAGGACCGTTTTTAACTCATTGTCCGATTTTTGGGTTGCGTAATGATGCGTATTTCCATATCCAACCCCGTATGATTAATGGGCGATATCTCATTTTCGTTGTGTCTATAGACAATGCTTCGACTACCACATTATTTACACTCAAAGTGTATAAATTGAATATCTAATGTAAATTGTGATATGTAGTCTAACTGGCGAGCTTGACGGGGACTTCGTTCCAACTTTGAGGACATGGCAGTAAGTAGTCAGTGGTTTATGATCGGTAAGGAAAGTAAATACCATACTTTCGACAAAGCATCTGAAATGCTTGTTGAATCAGTAAATTGCAAGCAATTCACGGTCGAAGCTTAGCTTTTTGGAAAAAAATTCAAAAGGTTCCCAACATCCCTTGTTGTTCTGCTTCAATACAGCCCTGTTGAAAGCATCCGTCGTTATTTGGAATTTTCCACGCTTAACGGGATGAGCAAGAAGTGTTACCTGAGCCAGGGCAGCTTTGGTTTTATCCATAGCTGCTTGACATAGGTGGCCAATTGAAATTTTTCTTGTGAATGTAATGGACCGAGCAGTTCGGCTAAGTGAGGAATGAATGGTGATAGTAGTTAACCATTCGGATAAAGCGCTGCACTTGCCGTATAGATGTTGGTTGGGGGAAAATGTTTATATCCACGATTCTCTCTGTAAAATTGAGCGAAGTTACACCGAACACACACTTCGAGGGTTATAGAATTATGCCGAAATCTGTAAAGCGTTGGGAAAGGATGCGAAGGTGCTTAAAATGTTCGGACTCTGACTGGCTTGCCACCAAAATATCGTCGATATATGTATAAACGAAACTCAACCCTTCTGTGATTTTATCCATTAAACGCTGGAAAGTCTGTGCCGCGTTTCGCAGACCAAATGGCATTCTCATGAACTTAAACAGTGTAAAAGGAGTTGTGCTAGATGTTTTATATATATCTTCCAATGCTACTGGTATCTGGTGGTAGGCTCGGTTCAGGTCTATTTTTGAAAAGATAGTACAAACCCTGTAAATTCATGGAAAATTTTGGAATATGGGGAAGATACCTCTTTGCAATTCTGTATTTCTCTGAGTCTAACTGGCGTGCACGAGAGAATGGTAGTTATCCAACCGTTACATCATATCTATAGGTTCCTGTGTTCAGCTAGGAAATGATTGATGTATCTCTCCGATTGGCTCGTTGACCATAACCAGGCGAATTGATGGTATCGGATCGAATATGTCCATGGTATTAATTGTTAATAACGTATTCGAGTCAATTCGTCGTTTATTTCTGTGATACCGAATTTAGTATGGAAATCTGCACCTATATTAGGTCGGGTTACTGACGCTAGTATAAAAGGATGTTTGAATTCGCGGCGGAAACCAAGGTCAATACCGAGTAGTCGTACACCATATGTTACTATTGGTGAACCGTTTGCTGCGAAAATTGTGTTATGCGAGTCGAGTGTAGTGTTTTTAAAATAGCTTACTGGAACCACTGAGATGTCAGCTCCAGAATCGATCAGAAAACTAAAATTAGTTTTGTTACACTTGATAAATAGGCGACGAGTTTTATGCGTTCCATCATTTGTCGCGACAACTTTGGGACGATTTGGTTTTCCGTCTTTTCGTTATTATTATTGGATTGACCAAATGTACATGCACCACCAGAACATTTTCTAGCAACGATACCAAATCGATAGTTTTAATTGCACAAATTTCGTTTATTTGAAGAAGAACGGGTACGTGAGTGGGTTTTTCGGTTGGATTTTTTTTCGCAGACGCGGATGATGAGGTTGAAGGGCTATGAATATCGATCTTAATTGTTCCGGTAATCGTTTTAACCACAAGGCTTTCATAACATCGTCGGTCACCGCAGTCAAAGCACCTGTTCTTTGTTGTAGGCTGCGATAAAAAGCGAAAGGTGTTAAATCGCCCATTATGGTAGCGCCTATTAGTTTTTCTAGGCGTTGGATTTCTGATAAATTCAATCTTTTTATCACTTCTGACTTGAGTGCTACAAATTTCCCAGTTTCAGGCGGTTTTATTAGAATGTCCTGCATGGGGGCACTTTTATATCGAGGCTTTCACTTGCAAAAACCAAAGTCCCGGCATTTCATGCCAGAAAGGCGGAAATGGAATGGTTCTTTTCTACCGATTGTATCTTAATAAAATAATATAAAGGATCGAGTGAAATAGCAATTCAAGACCGAATGTATAGAGTAAAAGTAAAAATAATTCTCACCGTTTAAATCGTGTCGTTCCAACGTAGCATTCGATGTCAACGGTTCTTATATTTTAGTTTACAATTTAAATATCATCATCCAAAATTATGTAGTATGTTAATTTATTTTACCAAGTGCTGTATTCGTACATCCTTCTTCTAGTAATAACCATGGTAAATATATTTTTATTGTATCGAAATTAATTTCGGATACATGAAAATTTTAATAGCGATTTTTTATTAACTTGAATATATTTAAGAAGAAATCGGTTGGGATACCAACGCAGGTCTTTTATTTTATCCAATATTTCCAGACCATTAGAAAAACATACAGTTTAATAACTAAAATTTAATTAATAATAATAAAAAAAATTAATTTATAATTTTATAATTTATTAAAAAAAATTTCATTTTTCCAGAGTATTTTTATGACTTAAATTTAGTATTTAGTTTGATTTATCTATATTGTACATTTGGAAAATTAATAATAATATTTAAATTTTATAAATTTATTGGTTTGATTGTCCAAAAACTGCCGTCACGGGTATATCAATAGAAAAAATATATTTGATTAATTTATGATGTTGTTGTTATTTTAACAACGTCGTCTGGTGGATGTCATAAAATTTCCGATTTTTTTATTGAAATTCGGTGTTTGAACTTACTAAACGAAAAACTAATTTACAGACTAATTTCATTTTAGATTACAATCTTTATGTGTGCATTCGAGATGTACTTGCAGATTTTAATACACAATTGTATATATGTATATATGTATGTATGTAAGTAGAAAACATAACAATAAAACGACAAACGACATGCAAGAAACTTGTACTTATAAATCAGTTGTACATACTTATATACATACATATACGAGTACATCATTAATAAATCAAGAATTCAAGCAATTTAATAATACGTACATAATTGGTTAATTTCAATATATGTCTGCATGTCGTTTTTATTTTTTCTTCTTCTCGTCGTTTTATTCGATTTCTTCTTACATGTATGTATCTCTTAAGTCGATTTATTTCTTATTATTGTGAGAAATTGTGCGAATCAATTTATGTTTTTTTTTTTTTGTTAACCCATTCATTTGTATTATATATAGTGTGTAATACAATTATATATAAAAATCCAAAATTAATTAGAGCATTGTAAGCGAATTCGGGGCGCGCACAGTGTTTAGTGAAAATTCGAATAAAATTTTAATAAAGGGTTATGATTACTATATATACCATATATTGGTACATAAATTATCCAACAGCATTATATAGAGTAATAATAGTGTCAAAACACAACACAAGGTCTATATCATGGTCTCAACAACAACTTACGAAAATATTTTTTTTATTTTATTTTATTTCACAAGATTTATTATACCGTCTTCGTTTTCTTATTTATTTTATTTTATTTCAATTCCATTACTATGCGGTGTGTTTCGCGAATTATAAAATATAAAATTATACAAAAAAAAAAAAAAAAAAATTGGTTTAAAATAAATGTTATAAATAAATCATATTTCTTGTAAAATTCTATAATTTTTATCATCAATAATTTTATTATATATCTGCGCGATAGAATATTGTTTATGGGTTATAAGGTTTTCGTTCACGTTTATCCATCCGTTTTATTGTCTGGTCACTTGGAATTTTTGTTTTGGCCAAAATTAATATTTCTTGGTATATATTGTTATAATTGAGTTGATTTGGAATAAATTATGTGGCATTCATATGCCAAATAATTAATGGCTAAGAAAGGGTTCGTTCGTCTATATATATATGAGCGCTTGCGAACCTAATTTGATGATTCATTTTTATTTAATTTATAAGGTCCGATACAAATTTATTATATGATATATAGTCATATATACGCCAGGAGCATATTAATTATAAATAGGAGATTTTATTGCATTTGCGAGAGCCTTGAAATAAAATTTATTGCCTACGCTACAGACGCGTATAAATATTATTACAAACATATATGTACGCATACCATTTTCTAGAACCGTATGCCGCGCGTATTAAAATTTTTAATAAAATTTATCAGAATATAAATTATTTTTGACATTGGTTGACCAATATAATTGAAAAATGTACATACATTGGAAAAAAAAAAAATTAAAAAATTTGTATATGCATAAAAATTGATCAACGAACGAACGCACAACCACAAAATTCAATTAAAAATTGAAGCAATTTCCAAATACATTTAAATATTATAATTTTATTATAACAATTAATATAAATGGTAAAACAATGATATATAAAGTTCATAGATGAGTTTCGTGCCAATCATTAAAATAAAAATAATTATTTTTATTGTAGGTGGATAATTATTGTACGTTGGTATATAAATAATTACAATAGTGTATATAGTTGTTAAATAATTTCGCATACAACCTACACGCCTGCCAAAATTTTATGGCTTTATTATACGAGAACTGCAATGTCTGTTTCTATATATTATAGTCAATTACGTATAGGTAAACATACATGTGTGTAGGATGTTTTATTGCATTTCGATCTTGTCTATCTTTTTATTACACGATACTATAAAAATTATATATTTTAATGTCTCTATTTACTAAATTAATTTTATCAAAAACTAATATTGACTAAATTTAAAATTTCACAGGAGATCGATACATTTTTTTTATTAAATTAATAAAAATAAAATTCCTATCCAATAATATAAATAAAACAGTGTTTAAAGGCCATTACTGGCCCCTTACTGATTCAACAATCTAGTTCCAACGGTTTCGATCGTGGGCTTGGTCTTTATACTGTCTCTGACAACCTGAAGATTATAGAGAATAATCGGTTAGTCGATTACTGTTTTACTAACTAATCGGTTTTAATCGGTTATTTGAAATATTCAAAAATTTACAAATGTTCTATTCAAAACAGTGAAGTCTCAAAAAGTTTACGTCCATATTCAAACGATTTCTAATTTTGGTAATAAAATTTCCAGAAATAGAAAAGGCTATTTCACTATTTGTCGATGTTGGTTGAACGGTCAATAAGGCTTGATAAAAATTTTCCAATTGTTTGCTTCTTTAACAAGTTCCTTCTACAATCTTAAAATCTTTTTTGAGGTTGTCCGACGTATTTGGCCTGGGAACCATCAAAAAAGAATCTATTTTTTTGCACTATTCAGATTGACCATAACCAGATTCTTCCTCAATATTTAATACTTCTTGTTGAGCTATTTTATTTTCTCCAAATATAAATAATCTTTTGTATATTTCCCTGGCCAATAAATTTATATCACCTTTCGATGTGTATGACCAAAATTGATTCGCTTTGGGATAAGTAAAATTTTTCAAAAAATACATAAGAGAAATTGGACCCTTATTTCGACGCTCTTCGGATATGTCTTGGATATGTCTTGTTGGAACTATTAATTCATAATTATTTTATTAATTAATAATAATATTGAAAAAATTGGTGTTAGTATGTCAAACTTAAAAAACTCCCGAGTTAGTCCGACACTTTTACCTAATTGACTCTGGAGACGATGGGACTGGTGAAATAATGAAAAATAAATGAAATGGTTAGCTTAAGAACCATTGAATGGTTCGATTTACGTTTTTTTAAGATACTGTTTTGTGTATTTTATTTTCGTGATATTGAGATGGTTTGGGATGATAGTTTTATAAAACATTAGGACATATTTTTCCTGGGATGCGACGTAATTATAGGATGATAGTCAATCCTGGGCTGATAGTTGATATAAAAGTGTCGCTATAGTTATGGTGTTGCCATTGTATTTTTCTGGGATGAATCCTGGGTTTACTTTATATACATAGTCTGTAATACCAGTCTGTATTTGAGGCGACTCAACTACAGTCTGTGACGCATGATGAACACCAAGCAGGTCGGTAAAGTATTCATTCCATGCGTCGAGTACTGCGTCGATGTTAACAGAGAGGTTTCCATCCCGGTCCCGAATGCCAGTTGATGCAGGCTTGAAAGTATGGTGCAATCCAGTAATTCCTGTAAAAAAATTACGTGAACTGTGCTCATTGCTGAGTTGTTGTACTTTCAATCTCGCTTTTTCCGTCTACAAATCCGCTTAGCTGCCCTCCTAGTAAGAATAGCCTTGTTTTTCCTCGCAATTGTTCGACGTTGTTGCACTTCGCTGTGGGTTATATTTTGCTGCTCATTCTTCAAGACGACACTCGTCATCAAACCAATCATTCTTGGGTCTGACTTTCACTATACCTATATAGTTTCACAGTGCCTCCCAGACAGAGGTCACACAGTCGGACTGATAATTAGCTTCCTCAATGTTGTCGCTGATATGATCCTGAAACCGTTTCTTTCTGATATATGTTTGTGAGGGAAAAATGTGCTTGCTATACTCTAAGATCGATTGCAAAGTACATGATTCTCTCACTATTATCGGTCGCAGTTTCGTGTCGGGAGGACGGACCTATGTTTTCACACAAGTCGGTCTGATTTCTGCCAGCTCTACCGTTAAAGTCCCCAATTACCATTCTAACATTGTGTTCGGATATAGATCCCATCAGATCCAAGTCTTTGTAAAATGAGTCTTTATTTTGGAGCGCATGTACACAAATTATCGACAGGTTAGCTAACTTCATGCTCAAGCGAAGCTTACATACTCGGTTATTGATAAATCGGAGAAATCCAGCTCCACAATTTTCGGGGTCATCTCCACTGTATAACAACGTATAGCCCTGGGACACATGGTCTGGTACTTTTAGGCCAGCAACTCCTGGTTTCGTAAGTGACTGCACGTTCCACGCGCCGATCCTAAATCTCGTGTCAGGGTACTTGAGCGGGGGCCGGTGTTGTTTTGGCGGTATCCATTTTTCGTTTCGTTGACTTTATAAACAGCTAACTTTTGACGGATGCGGACCATCCAGCCTAGAGATTCAATAGTTTAGTCGCCTCCTACGACAAGCAAAGGATACTGTGGTGGTATTCTAGGAACACATGTTCGTGCAATTTAGGTTAACGAGACATCTGTGCCCACCGACCACAGGGGCCAATCCAAAAGTAATCATTATTTTATTTATTATGTTATAGCGATTCGGACAGGGGCCGCCCATAATTTCCCCTTTATATTATTAGAAAATAGGCGCTTAACACTCAATTAAGTTGCTTTTATATCGTTTTTCATCACCTAGTTTGTTACGATGACTTTTTTTACAAAAATGCAAACAATAGATTCTATTTAAATATGTAAATTCGATGATCAAATAAAAATATTACCAAATAAACTTAACTTCGGAACACAAAAAAAAAAAAAATACAAAATTTCCATATTTTATGGAAAATAATTTTACTTTTTAACAAACTCCCATTCATCTCGCGAGAAACTTTTCAATTCAAACTGAAGTTATTTATTTTAAAAACATATAATTTGATTGACATAATTCCAAATATAATTTTCATCTGTTGTGTTATAAATTTCAATCAAATTGCTTCCATCGTGAATTTTTTTTTTTTTTTGACTATAACAAAATTTTGTAGTTTGATTTTTAATTGGAAATTTTATGGCATAGCATTAATCATGGAAATTAATTAAAAATTATTTTTACGATGATTTTCGTCTTGGAAATCGCCTAATTTATATTATATGTATATGTACGATATATTTTGTTTATTTAGAAGAATTTATTTTTTGTGTTTACGACTCATCAAGTATTGAGTACATATACATACTACAAATGTATATGTTATGTTTGCCTAAGGGGGTTGAGTAATCAAAGAAAACGAAACAAATAACAGCAACAACAACAGAAATTATGGAAGTAAATATAACTCTTTATTAACGTAAAGTTATATATGCGATGAAAGAAAAGTTGAACGATAAATTTGCGCAAGAGTTTCCATGGATTTTATGACAAGCAATCTAATTAGGATTTTAACACTTTTAGGTATTGTTATACACTTTATATGCCATAAAATTCAGTTTTATGATGCAAAAATCCTTTTTAATGCTCTCTAAATTCTCATATTAATGAAATTTGTCTTATGGCGTATATATACGAGTATATATGCATATAAAACATAACGAGTAAACAACAAACAGTGAAGAGAATGTATTTAAGTTAAACAAATTTGGTTTTTTGGTTAGCGTACATACATATGAACGTATATATGCATATTGTATATTTTTCTACGAAGGCGGATGATTTTTATTATGGGAGGATATTTATTTTTGTGTACCAGCATTAAAAATATGTTTGTTCGGTTTTAAGACCTACTTATATATATAGGATTTTTAAATACGTTTCTTAAATCATGACAAAGAAATTAAAATAAAAAAAAAATTAGAGATTTTTGCACGCGCATCTCTAATAACCAAACTTTTTTGCCTAACAGTCTGTTACACAATTTTATTTATAAACCCTAATTGGATTTCACTCTACATATAGCTGGGAAACTTTTTAATTCGACATAACACAATAAAATTTCAAAGTAATTTATATTGTTGTTGAAATTTTTATGTATGTACATATATATGTAAATGCATTGTGCTTTATTGCATGTAATTATAATTTAATTTTTTTAAAATATGTATTTTCATTATTTTAATAAAATTATTTGCATTCATATTATTATTCCATATAATTAATTTGGAAACAAATGAAAAATTAATTTATTTTATTGGTTCGTGCCCTACTTTATCAAGTACGAGAAAAACAAAATTCAAATTATTTACAAATTTATTTATAATTTATAATATTTAACAAATTAAAATATAATAATATTTTGTTTAATTAAATTTTTTTTTTTCGAATTTATATCCACTTTATTGAATCTCAAGACTTATAGTTTGCAAAATATAAGAAAATATAAAAAGTGTTAAAATGTAACGGTTGGAATCGTTGTCTTAGCTCTTCTCACTTTAAAAATACTGGTCACAAATTTTCAATTCTTACGACTTTCAATCAGTAAGGATATTCCAAAGCAAGCTTTCGATCGACTTAATTCCAACTTTCTAATTAAAAAAAACATAAAATAAATGTTCTGGATGTTTTAACTTAAACCACCGCAAATCGAAACCGATTAGGATTGCTCTCAATCGAATAAAATTATTACGGTCGTTATAAAAATTTTCGTTATGTACTAAAAGCATAAAACTCTTGTTTTAAAATAATTTATTAGCTTATTTTTTAAGTCAGTTTTATTAAACCTTTAAAGACATCAATTTATTCAAATAATTGTTTGTGGTGCTACTTAGGGTATTTAAAGATCGCACATTCTATGAAATAATGCTTAAAAGCTCTCATATCGAAAATAAAAAATTAAAATTAAAATTTTTATAAATAAATGTTATCATAGAAACTGAACTTAATTTTACCGGATTACAAAAAAATATTTTTAAAGCTTAATGTTGGATAAAATGTATTTGAACCAAAACCATAATTAAACCTTAAATACAAACAAACCTATAGAGGCAATATTCCACTTCTATTGTTAAAAGTAACCAATTTTCTGGAGTCACTTTATTGTAAAGCTCCGCTAAAATGTTAAATCTTTAAATTGCGAAAACTTTTACTCCCAGTGGATTTTTAGTTTTGCAAGTTTAACTATTTAGTGAAAAATAACAGTTTAATAAAAAAAATTTAAAACCATATTTCTGTGAAATCTGCTGCTAGAGCAATCTATTAACAATAAAGCTCCCGTTAGCCTTAGTTGGTAAATGAATAATTAAAAAATTATTACATATTTTCTATTAATACAAATGCAATTAAATAACTGGAATAAAAAACTTCGTGAAAGCTTTAAATTTTTAAAAGTTAATATAATATTCTAATAAGAACGAATACATTAATTTATAAATTAGAAGCAGTACACTAAAAGCTCTTTTGACGAGAATAAATTATAAAAATACAAACTTAAATTTGAAATGGGAACTTTAAAAGTTTCATTAGTATACGGTTGATAGATCTATTTGCACGATCTCAATTCAATCAGATAAGTTTGATAGATTGAAAGCTCAGCATACATAATTCCAAAAAATCTGAACTTTTGACAATATTGTTTTCTTCATTATAAATGTTTTGTACGGAATGTTGGGTGTATTTCTACTTCAGATATAAAATTAGCTGTTAGTTAACTGTCTCGACAGTTGAAATTAAAAAAATTAAAATAAAATTTAGCCCCGATAAGGCGTCGGTAACTTTGTTTGTGACACCTGGTTTGTATATTTATTCAATTGTTTTCATTTTTTATTTGCTGTGAGATCAATCATGAGTGGTGGGTGGTCCGTAGCTGCTTAGCTAACATTTCCATACCGAGATACCAACATATGTAATTTATCGGTCGATCCTTACCGATTACTGCTTCTGTATAATTGTTACGGGATCCGAATGAAAGTGACATTATACAGTAAAATTTTTGGAGTTGCCACGACTGGCAATTGTATTGGAAAAACCCGGTACTGAAGCCAAATTGATGAATAATTGTAACAGTTTAATGAGGAAATTATAATATTTTTTCAATTTGTGTGAAAAGCTTCATGTAGGTTTTAAACTTTAACATAATTAATTTAAATTTCTTATAAGATTGTATGAAAACTAATTAATTAAAAGCAACTATGTTCTAAAATTGATGAAAGGGTAATATATTTATGTATTAAAAGCTCTTAGAAACTAAACCTATAAATCATAGAAACAAATAGAATATTTCTACTTAAACTATTAATCTTTTATTATCGAGAATAAATTATAAAATTTCAAATTGTTTCGATCGACTTAAGTGCAACTTTCTAATTTTACAAAAAAACTTAATTTATTATCCCGGAAGCTTGAACTTAAACCACTGCAAATTACATCGGATTTTTACGGTGGATATAAAATTATTCGTTGTGTACCCAAAAGCTTGAAAATCTTGTTTTAAAATAATTTATAAGCTTATTTTTTAAGTCAATTTTATTAAAACTTTAAATTGATTGTGAAAGCTCGCACCTTCTATGAAATAATGATTGAAAGCTCTAGTATCGGGAATCTAAATATATTTAAATAATTTACTGTAAAATTAATAATATCTTGCTTCTTATAATTAAAAATAAAAGCTCATTCATAATTAAACAGAAAAGCTCACTAACCTAATTCTTTTTTTAATGCATCCTAGATGAGATTTTAACTGACCGAAAAAGCTTCGTCAAAATGTGAAACCATAAAGTTTCGACAACTCCCTGTTAACTTTCAGTTTTGAAAGTTTAATTATTTACAGAACAATTTAATAAAATTCATTTTTAAAGCTTTCGCAATTAACCATATTTTTTGTGAAATAAGCTGCTAGAGCTATCTGGAGCTAGCGGTAGTTAGTAGGTAAACAAAACTATTTTAATTCAAACTGATAAATTTGATGAAGCTTTACAATGTACTATCTTTATCCACGCTGTATATTGCCTCGTCAGTTGAAGTACACAAAAAATTCAAATTTAAGTCGCTAAGGAGCTGGCAACTTTATTTATGATACCTGGTTTGTATATTGATTCAGTGTTTCCCAATTTTTTATTTGTTGTGAGAGCTAACGTTGGTTCGTGACTACATATTCGCATATAGATAATTCCGGAGATTGTCCAAAGGGACAAAATAATTCTAACTTTTTCTTTTCGTTGAATACATATAATTCTGTTCGGTATTGTTTAGAAATAAAAATATAGATATGTCGGTTATAGGTCGATCCTTACTAATTTCTTGTTGCGAGAGTACTGCTTCTATTCTATATAATTGTAATGGAATCTGGACGTAAGTTCTATTGTAGTAAAATTTTTGGAGTTGCCATGGCTGGAAAATGTAATTTGTAAGGTCTAGTACTGAAGCCAAAGTGGTGAATAAATATAAAGAATTCGGTTGGGTCATGATTTGGTGATTTAGAATAGGGTCAAAAAGTGGCAGGAAACTAGTGACTACCAATCATAGTCATCTATTAACTTTCCTATCATAATTATATTAATATATGTTGGGATATAGCCCAACGGCTAGTCCTAGAAAATACAATTATTTTAAAAAAAATAATAAATAAAATAATATTAAAATTAATTTTATGTACCATTCAGTAGATCAATTGGTTTGGTCCTTTGGAGACGTCTTATTATTTCGCCGTATCTGCATAGGCAATTTGTTTAGAGTTGATTATGATTGGGATTCTATTAGAAATATTTTTATTAGTAAAGTTCACATGCACAGATTTAGTTTAGTTTTATTCTCCATTTTTCATCTAATTGTTGACTGAATTTGTTGACTTTTGCAATTTGTTAGTAGTTACTTCTATACATTGTTCCCATTGTTGCCAAAATCGCAGTAATGGATTATGTAGGATTTCAGATTTTATAATATTGTTTAGGAAGGTCCCGCTTGAACTTGAACTCCAATCAGGAGATTCTTTCAGGTTTAAATTTTGAATTTCCTCTTTTAGCTCTTGTAGAGATACTCTTTGGATTTCAAGCTTCAAGCACATCAGGCCGTTTCAGTAGGTTAACATTTTCATCCTGTTTGCCTGGGTAATGGTTGAAACGTTTCTTCTAGGTGTCTCGCAAGCAAGTCTGCTTTTTGTTTACCGCTTCGAGCACAGCTTCCATCCTCATTTCTAATTGGTGCCGTCGAATTTGTTGGTCTCTTAAGTACTTTCGTTGCTTTCCATAAGGAATATTCGGTATCTTTTTGGCTAGTAAGTGACGACAAATATGTACTTATTGATTCATTCTCAACTGTTCTGTTTAGAGATTTCAACTTGTTACAAAGGTTATTTAAGGACGGTTTGATTTTCTTTGGTTCGATTTATTAGCCAAGACATTTGAGCTTTACGTGTCTTTGCCACAAGGTTTGTTACTTCAAGTGGATTGTTTTTACAGTTGATGTTATTTGCGTATTTGAAAGATGTACTTTGCCATGCATCTTGTTGTATGTTGCCTATTAGCCTTTCTACTTCCTCTTTGACTTGTTTGATGTTCCTTATTGATACTTGAAGATTGATGTTTTGTTCTAATAATTCTCGTAAATTACTTATTAGACAGTCTCGTTGTGATTTATTATTTAATTATTGTTTTACTGACCGTCATAATAACAGGAGATTGATCCGAAGTAAGCACTTCATTATTTTCCATTCGGCAACTACGAAGGTTCCTTGGCGTCTCGGGAAGGTACCGTCGTTTTTTTTAGTAGGTACTCCATATCCTCGGCTCCTCTCACTACTTTCTTGAAAAAGAGCAAGAAGTTTAGCTGGTCCGAAGAAGCTGAAGTGGCATTCAATTCCTTAAAACAAGCATTATGTTCAGCATCTCTTCTTGTCAAATTTGTCGAATTTTCATGCTCGTTTTTATATTCAATGTGAAGCTAGCTGTACTGGTACAGGGGCAGTCTAATTTCAGAGAGATGAAGAGGGAAATGATAGTCCTATCGCCTATATATGTCGAAAAAGCTTAATGCTGCACAACGAAATTATTCGGGTACGGAGCAAGAGTGCTTAGCAGCAATCGAAGCGATCAAGAAATTCAGACTATATGTAGAAGATCTCCCCTTTATGGTTATAACAGACCTTGCTAGCCTTAAGTGGCTCATATCACTTAAAGATGTATCTGGAAGACTTGCACGCTGGAGTTTAAAACTTCAGAGGCTCAATTTCGATATTCAGTTCATAAAAGGCTCCCAAAACACAGTCCTGATGCTTTGTCTTGAATCGAAATTGAATCCCCTGATATTCTTCCAACTCCTCCACCTGGATTTCCACTGCATGTCGAGCTAACATCCCTTGGTTTTCTTGATCCTTCATACCACAAATTAGTTTCCTCTTTACAACAATCGAACAAAAATTTAAACTTATTTACAGTCAACAATTTAATATATCTCAAGCCTTGGCCAAACAAAGCTAGGCTACCGAATTTTCCAGCTTATAAACCTTTAATTTCGGAATCTATACGACTCTGCATAATTACTTCTACTCATTGTACACCCACTGCCGCTCAGAATCAGCAAGACAGCGGAGGTCATTCAAGGATACGATTGCTGGCCAACTATCAATGCCGATGTAGCGAATTTTGCTAAATCATGTGATGAGTGTAAATTCAACAATGCACCTAATGACCTTATCCTCGCACCAAAAATGAAAACACCGGAATACTTAATGCGGTCGATCATTTCTCGAAATTCGTGATCACCAAACCGGTTTGACAGGATTTATGGAAGCGCAAATATTCCTGATGTTTGGAGTACCGGAAGTTATCCTTACTGATAACGGCAGGCAACAGCTCTAACTTTCCTTATATATTTTTTCATTTTTTTTCTAATAAAGTTACTAATTTCTGCGAGTACTTTATCTTAATTGTTTCTATTTTTATTTAATTTAGGGATTTTCACTTGAGTTTCTCTTTTCGTTATATTTCGCTTTTCAGGATGAGATAAATACGGTTTGCGGCTGATAAGGTTGGTATAGTTCTCGGCTCTTGAATTGCCTCCTGTTGTTTCAAATTCCTTTAACTTGTTCCTGTTTCCTTTGCGGTCTAGCAGATTAATTCATAGGCGTTTAAAACATGACCGCTCTAAAGTCCCTGAATGAATAATGACCAGTTAACAGTTCGGGTTATTTTGAGATTGATCGCAAGTCATGATCCACTCACCCACTAAAGACCTTTCGTTACAGCATCCTGTAATAATATCTGTTCCAGCAGCCAAGTACCCAGCAGTAAGTCCTTCCTCTAGCATTTTATACCTCTTGCCATGTAAAATCAGCCGCCTCTTACATGAGCAACAGACGCTGTTTGAAGCCGCACTTCCTGGTGACCAGACGCTTCTTGCAAGTTTTGGTCCGTGAGTGGTATTTTATTTTCCACTCACCCGCCGGTGTTCCGGTGTAAGCAACCTCCTATCCGCCACCTGGGGACGTGCCCGATAGGAAACTTCCAACTCCCACGTTGCATATTATGATGATAAAATGAAATCATTGTCTTAATCTACATGATTTAAAAAAAAAAATTATTTAGGTTAGAACGGATACGCGCGCCTGTTCGATCAACTCAAAAATTATTGTGCTATCATCACAACCCATTTCAATTTTGGTAAATGTAATATAATATTCAACCTCAATATTTTTTCGCCTTTTATATACTTCACCCCAAAAAATGTATGTAGTACATACATATACTGTATATTAAATTTACGGTAAATCAAATTAACTTTCCACCACAATTTTCTTCTTTTCTTTGCGTTTATGTATACCTAAGACACCTGCTTTCATTTGGTTTCCTCTATACATATACATATATACATACATAAAAAATAATATAAAATCGTGCTTTCCTGTTTTCATCTAATATTCTATTTACGGAACCTCATCTATATATGTACATATATATGTATATACATATGAGGAAATGTAACAATTTATCTAATAATTTTATTTTCATTTCTTGTTAGTTAAGTTATATACATATCTACTATATACCTACGTATAGGTATAAAGGTTGCACGAAAATATTAAGTTAAATATATTCCTATTCAATCTACTAGTTCATTGATCAGACGTGACAAAATTATTCCAAAGCAATGGCTAGGGAGTTATTAAGCTTTCACTGGGTCAGCACCGTATGTTGTATAGGGTTTTGAAAATTTATCTGCCAATTGAATTGATTTTCTTCACAACCAAACAACAACAATAACAAAAAAGTTTTCGTTTCCATCTTATACGTTGCCATTTCTATAATCAAATTAAAAGTTTTGTCATTTCGTCTTGTGATACGGATGGACTATAAGCGCACAAAAAAAGTAAAATTATTAAATTGTAACAAAAACATTTCATGCTTATAAATAATTCATAATTGAAGACAAATTTTTTTTTTTTTTTTGATTAAAAAATGAAAGCGAATTTTGTCATCATTATTGACCATCTGCCAAGAGTACCTATATATCGGCTTGGCAATATCATTAAACGAAGAAGAAAAATGGAAAAGTTTCATTTCAAGTTTTCGTTTTCGCATGCTTTTGTTGCTATTTTATAATTCCATTGAACCAGTTTTGTTGATATTGAATTATAAGATGATCATAAAGTGATCATCATTGCCCGTCTTCTGTATTCGGATATTATTTTCGCATTAAGACGATTTTTTTATATATTTCTTTTTTTATTGTCATTAATTATTTTTAATTTATGTTTCTTATTTATTACATTTATTATATATTATATTGATGTCTTGATGATTGGTTCATATAAAGGTAATCTAGATTATGACTATTTTATATATGTAAGTATGTTTGTGTTGTGTGCCGTTTTGGTTGTCTCAACTCGCTTTGTATATACGATGCAATTTAATGTCAGTCAATTAAAAGATTAAATGAAGTTGATGTGAAGAGCAGAATGTCACCTGAATTATAATTTATTGCGCGGTATCGTATTGCTTTAATATAATTACATCGGTCTATACAGGTAAATAATAATAATCATTTTATAAAAATTATAATTAATATACAAAATAAGGTGGTTTTCTAGACCGCCATAGTTCACTGATACAGTGTATAATGATCATCGTTAATATTTACTATATTTTGCTTAATTTTATTTTATTTCATTAAAATTAATTAAAACTAAATAATAATTAAAAAAATACAATTTCCATTTGTAAAGTGGAAATTTTTATTTAACTCTTATTAAATTCAGTCGAGATGGCACATGGAATGGAAGAAAAACATGGATTGACATTTTACACTCGCGCACTTGTGTTAAATATGGAAATGAAATCCAATTAATATTTTTAATTTATTTATTTAATATAAAAAAATAAAATAAATTATTATTTTTTAGAAATTTGTTTCGTCTTTTGTATATATAAGAGAACAGAGATGACATTTCATTAGATTAAAACTATATTTTTGTGTATACATATATAGAATTGGATATTTTCATCACTTCAGGCAAAACTGTAAAATAGCTTCCATTTGTGTATGAATCAAAATAATTCTTCTTATTTAGTTGCAATTTATATTTATGTATTTGCAATTTTTTTTTTATATTATAATTAGTTTTCTTAAGAAATGAAACGTATTTACGCGAAAATGAATAAATATGCTTGACTTGCGAACAAGAAACAGGTTCATGCATTTAAAAATTTATGTATAGACAATCGACATTTCTAAGGCGGTAAAACGGATAGACAAGTGTACAAAAATGTTTACATAATGAATCATTGTAGGTTTACCAATGGTGTAAGTATTTGTCTTAATTTTAACAAATGTTTATATTTGAAAAACTGAACAATTGATAATTAAACGGACTAATGGATTATATAAAGGTTGAAGCATTTGCCTCGTTTGGAATAAAGCACCGTTGTCACTAAAAATATATATTAAATAATGGAATTTTCACGTTCGGAACTTAGCAAAATGATATCCATTATTATATTTATAACACATCATCACATGACATAAAGATAGTAGTTAAATCCTCAATCTCATCACCAAATGCTAGTTCCATTATATACTGACAATATTGATTTTAAGCCACTTGATAGGCTTTCAATTGTGTTTTAATGTATTCCGAAGGGATATTTGTCAATAACTGATATTCGTTTCACATTCATTGTTAAAGTTGCAAGCCCCATTCAGCAATAATTTCGATCAAATAACGCTGGAATTCTAGTATATCTTCTTAATTTTGTTGTCCAACCGAAAGTCTACATAGACATTCTCTAATACAACCTGTTAAGCATACAGTTCTGCATACAAAATTCCATTCAAAGACCGACTATTATACTTATTTAGGCAGATAATACTCCTTTTTTGAAAATTTGATTAAGGTTTCACAACTCTCGATATTCACACATAAATGCCACAAACTTCGATTTAAGCATTAGATTTTTACGAAAAACTTCCACTTCGCTAGTAATAAATCAATCAAATATGAAACAGCGGATCTGCCAACTCAATATTTTTCAGAAAACCCTACCTATTTACTTTCATTCATTCCAATTAACTCATTCACTGGTACGATCGATCCGTCATTCGTCCCTTGCTTAAAAATGAAATGCGACGCTGAACCTGTGTCATTTTTACGAAAACCGAGCAATTGACCAACATATGATCTTGTATACACAGATTGCATTCAATTTTGGGGCGAATCTAGCGCTTTTGGGGTGTATCTAGAACCATGATAAATCGGATTGATTGGTTTTACAGTCAGTTTTGACCTATAGTATCAGCTGGTTCATTGAAACTTTACAAAACACGAATTCATGTTAAATTTTGCACTGCACCGTTTTAAATGAAATGCAGGAATGTAATTCTGTACATGTGCAATGTGTTAAAAAAACTCCGAAATTAATCCTATAATTAAATATTTAATTGGAGATTTTCAAAATCCCATTAATCGAATATTGAAAGCTTGCCCATTCCGCATTAAAATATGGGACATTTGCATTAGAAGTTCAAAATGCGTATAGTAACTCAGATATTGATCCATTAATTGACTTTGAAAACTTAACTTATAATGTGTCTTATAATGCCTGACATGGTGTCGATCTCCCTTTTTCAGAACGATACAATTTATGAAAAGCCAAAATATCAAATCTAAATGTAATTTGATATTTTGTGGCGTATTTCAAAAACAATTCCCAGAAACCTCCCATTAACGCCTAAAACAGAACTAAGAAATAGATCAAACTAATATCTCATAGTTATTACAAGTAAAGAAAATAAATAGAAATAAAACAACTTTTTCCAATGCACATAGTTTTCTTACATTTCTTACATGACCATCTATAGCCTTCATACAGGGTGGCTGATGAAAGCTGCTACCAAAAAAAAAATTTATAACTTTTTTTCTATGTAATTAATCTGTCCAATTGTTTTTTATTTTATAGATTGATTTTTAAATTTAACGAAAATAGAGAATTGGGACACTGAGAAAAGAATTTGGATTGTCCGCCGCTATCACGCATTGGAGTCCGTAGTTTCAGTACAAAAAGAAAATAGGCGCACGTTTAGCGGCACTGCTCCTAGCAGATGGACTATAATGAGCGTCGTAAATAATTTTGCAGTTCGGACGCAGGAAACTATCGCTGCTGTCATACAAGTTGAAAGAGTTTTGTTGTCGGCTACGCCGAAAGAGAATCACTTTCAACTCTGTGTGGTTTCAACAAGATGGTGCAACTCCTCACATAACACGGCCAGGTATGTCAGAATTGCAGCAAAAATTCCCCAATAAGCTGTTTTCAAGAAGCTCCATATTCCGTTTTCCCCCCAGGTCTCCTGATCTTATTGCGCCTGATTTTTTCTTGTGGGGTTATTGCAAACAGGATGTGTACAAAACAAAACCAACAAATAAGAATGATTTAAAGAAATCCATTCGAACGATAATTGAGGCAATTCCCGCTGCAACTCTCCAGGCAGTAATGCATAACTTTTTGCTAAGATGTCGCACATGCGTCAACGTGCGTGGTGGCTATTTAAATTCCATTATTTTTTAAACCAATTAAGAAATCTTAATAAAAATGAATAAAAATAAATTACGTGAATTAATCAAAAAGTTATTTGAGTTTCTTAATGTCTAGCAATATTCATTAGCCACCCGTTATGACAAACATAAAGTTAACTGGAAAGCCAGCAGCTTCACTGACGGAGCTTCTGGGTTTTCTTACTGGTTCTAGATGATTCAGCATCTCGATCGATAATTTGTTATGGTCATGTGGAACATTTGCCTTATCCTTTTCAGTTTTCGACCATCGTTTAACATAATGTAATGGTTCAACAAAGTCGTAATTCATGAGGACATGAGCTTGTTTTAGAACATACCTTGTTTTTATCGATTTTATACATAAGATATCGTTGTTTATGTCAAATTTAACGTCATAAGTACCGCTTTCCTGTTACTTTATTTCCTTAGTTGGCATTATAGGACAGTGTTGAACTCTGTTTTCTCTCACCATTCCTATCGCTCTTATGTTAGTCTTTTCAAATAAAACATTAGCGAGTGCGTGGTAAAATATATGACGAAGAAAATTAGATGCTTTGAAGGATTCGGCAGTTGTGCCTATAAGTCGATAACCACCTTTGAACCAACGGGTTTTTCTTTTATCATCTTTGAGAGCTTTTTGAATTTCATTAAATATATCCAATTCTAGAAATAAATTGTTTGCATGGGGTGCGTCTATGTTTATTAGTGGTCTTACTTTCCTATTGCGAAGAGATTGGGCTTGAAGCCCTACATAATCTCAATGGTAAAACACATACTTCTGTTTGTCGTCGTCTCGTAGAAAGCGTTGAAAATTATGGCATACCTGAAACTTTTCCTCGCAAATTATTTTGGCTGCAGCTACAGTGATGAGGAAGAGGAGGAAACTGTGGTCGACCTGCTCTTTGCCTATCCTCCTCTGGCACACAGTAGTATGAAATTTATGGGAGCTTCTCATTTTGATGACCTAACAGATCTTACCAAGATCAGCGTCAGGGTTCTTCAAAACTTCTTGGAATGCTCAGGATTATTCGATGAGTAAGGATGAGGAAACTTAAATGTGGTATAGCTACGTACCAAATTATGTCTATGCTAGTCCTTTAGGACGTCCATCTAGCTTAACCTAACCTAATCTACTTCATTAATTTAAGTTTTAAGATGTATAGCCGAACAGAACGAATTATAAGTAAAATGGCCAAAATAATACATCTTGGTAAACATGGTAAGCTGTTGATAAAAAATTGTAGAGTGACGCCATCGCAAAACAACAAACGTGACATGTGAAGAATTTGAGAAATTGAAAGGTGCTTTAATTTCGAAACTATATATACTTCAAATATACATAACTCCGCTCCTCACTGACGCAACTAAATGGTGCCTTGGTGCTGTGTTACTCTAAGATAATGATGTATCCTGTAATTTAGATAAAGTCGTGAAAATATAGACATTAAGTGAAGAAACATATAGCTCTGAACTTGAAGGTTTGACCAATGCGTATCGCAGAATTAATTAGTTAAGGCTATAAAATTAAAAATAGCAGGATATTGATCCGCATTTTAGGTAACAATAGAACGGAATCAATTGGTTTCTTAAATTCAATATCGCATAATCCATACAGATCCAGTAGGCGTTGAGGTCGAGTGTTCAAGCGTCAGAATAGCAAATTTGACATTTCTTGCGGTTCATTGTTATTGACTACAATGTCATAAAATAAGCAAAAATTAGCTTTAGAAGGGAGCATGAAATGGACAGTGGATTTTATTTAACGTGTATAAGCATACTCCTTTCCTTTCAAATAATGTATCGTTTGATTATTTTGTTGAAATAAGAGCAAATTTAAAACCGGGACCGTCAAGATATACACGAGATATATATAAATATATAGGAGCGGAGTACTGTCTGCATACGTAGATAATGCGAAAGTCTGTTATCGCAAACTATGAGATGTTCATACTTTGTAAATGACAAAATTCTGAGATGAGTCAATTACGTAAACGTGAAAAATTCTGGGATGAATCAACGGAATAAATTATATATTTTAAAATAGTCCGTAATGCAATTTTTACGTTCGTGTTGTTAGCAGGGATGGGCGACGTAGATTACGCCATGTAATCTACGCGGTTGTCGGCGCGTAAAATATTATATAGATTACATGGCAGTGTTTTGTGCAAACGTCAACAATTTAGACAACGTCAACAACCTATGATATTTTAACGTTTATATAGTCTATTAACAAGTACAGCATATTTTTTTAAATGTATCACATCCCTGCAAAATATTTGAAACAACGTTAGAAATTGACAAATAATTATTTGATAGTTTTACTTATAATTTTATCTCCTCTATAGTTATGGAATAATGTCGGAGCTTCGAAAGTATATGTACGTAACAGATATTAAAACAGATCATACCATTAAATAATTGAAATTCTAAATTAGTTGAAATAAATTATAGAAATATAATAATTTAATACTTTTCTAATCTAATTTAAGTTTCTAAGAGGATAAGTTAGATTAAAATGCCTTCAAGGATATTTTAAAACTGTCACCGTCCGTATCGCATTGTTATCCTAAAGAATCTGGTCACCGTAGTTTACAAAATCACATTACGAATTTTCTACAATATCGACGTTGTCTACGTTGGTGATATTGTTTATAGTTTCCCATATAGGGTTGTGTACCCATAAAGGGTTGTCGATGCGGCAATACAATAGGTCAAACCAATTTGTCATCTACAATCAAACACCAAATATTAACGCGGTCTAAGGGCGTTGTCTTTCTACATATGTTGTCCTAAACACCAACAGTTTACTCTAATCAATTATGCATGCGTTAAAAAAATGCTCTTGAATTGAATCTGCCCATTGACAACATACTATTCGATTGTCGTTCCTGTAATATCCAGTTACACCAGCCAAATTTTACAGATAAACACCATTCCAAGAGATGAAATCTGGGAATAGTGGCTTTTCCTTCCCGAATGATGAAACCATTATTATACTTACTTTGGTTGCCATGATAGTTGTGAGCGAGTCGTCGAAGAGAAACCCCTCTGATGTTGTTACTGTTTGAAATTGTATAGAATATTCCGATTTGGGTCCCGTCACTCGACAATCCATTATTTTCTATTTTATTACATTGACGATACTGCCATACAGAAATCAAAGTATATACTCAAATTCAACTTATTGCTCAAGTACAAACATAATTTCTAATTTTTTCAAATTTTGCATAATACACCTCAAATTATAATTAAAATTTGATTCAAGCCCATACCACGCAAATAGCGCAGTGGTTAAAGCTGCGACGTTTGGATCGGGAGGTACCGGGTTCGAATCCCAACAGAGGCGGGATGCAAAAGGGATTTTTCATTTCCCGATTACGATCGGTGATTAAATTGAAAACATCTATGACCTTCTGTTGGAATGTAGAACTCATGGGCCGGACCCATCTTTCATGTCACTGTACAGGGTGACATGGAGCTATGCAATGCGCAGATGGTATACTGTACTTGTGTGAATGGGATGAATGAATGGTTTGAACGAATGTTGTGTGAATGTAAGGTAAGGCTATGGACCAAAAAAGTGTCTATGCCAATACCTTTTAAAAAAAAAAAAAAAAAAAAAAGCCCATACTAGCATTTTTGGTAGAATTTTACTTAAGAAAATTCGCTCCACGTATTCAAAAGCTATTAAACTTCTAATATGTACGATTAATCATAATTTAAAATGAACTCAATTTTGTTTTTGTTGATATTCAACTTTATTTTGACTCATATAATTTAACTAAGTATTTTGTTTCTAATCACTCTAAAGTGTAATTAAAATTTGACTCAAATTCTTATACCTTAAATTATAATTCAAAATCTATAAGCAAACTCAAATAAGACAAAATATTTTTTTCAACTCAATTTAAAATTTAAAATGCATTCAAATTATTTTATTTTATTTTCACTCATTCTAGATTAATATAGAAAAAAAATAAAAATGTAGGCTCAAAAGGATACTAGAATTCTATCCTGAAATTTGACTTAAGCAAATCCACTCAAAATTACATACTTCGAAGTCTATACCAACTCAAATATAAATAAATATTTATAATATAAATTGCACTAAAATAATCTATGAATTGCGTTTAAAATTTAACTTAACTCCATAGTACAAATTGTAAACGGAATTTAACTGAAAAAGTTTCACTCAAAATTTATAATTCAAAGTGTACTCAATCAAATAGTTATAACAAAAAATTATTTTCTTATTAATGTTTGAGTCTTAATTAATATTTAAATTGACTCACATTTTGTTGACATCTATCCGTTAAAATAGTACAGTTCTACCTTGAATTTCACTTTAAAAATACACTAGAAATATAAAATTTAACATCCACTAAAACTTAAATAAGTAATCCCACCTTTGATTTCAAACAGAGTTTTTCGTTTGCTAGTTTTCCTCGATATCTCTTTTCATGTGCTCGGTATGCTGGGCAACCGTTATAGAGCAAATTTAGCCTCATATCTAGCGTTTTGTAATGAATGAAAATTTTACAATGAATCTTGTTTTTAGTTTGAACTGATGTTAGTTTAAAATTGTCTGTTCGAACCAAAGTAGGAGCGGAGCTTTATGAGAAACCATAGGTCGAAAAAAAAACGCTAAGCTCTCAAACTGATTTGATCGCTAATGACAGAATTTTAATTTAGTAGTATCCGTTTTATAATCAGGGATGAGGGATATATAGATTACTCCATGTAATGTATGCAGTTGTTGGCAAGTAGATTAATGGGCAATCTTTTTTGTTTGGTACGCCGACAGTTGAAATTTAATGTTCACATTTCACAGTGTTGTACTCATTTATAAAATAGCGATTCAGTTTACTCGTTTGACAAATAATAATTTGACAGTCTCAATTGTATTTCCCTTAGAGTTGTGAAATCAAAAAAATTAATAACTGGTTAAAAGAAAAAACTGCTTTTGTAAACATTCAAATTACAATGTACATAATTCTAAATTTCTTAAAGATAGATGATGAAAATATTTTAATTTAGAATTTTTCTAACCTAACCTTAATTGAAAAGAAAAAATCTAAAACTATCCCACTCGTAGTATCACATTAATCGTAAAAAATATCTAGCCACCGTAGTTTAGAAGTAGTTCATATCTACATTGTCTACGTTATCTACGGGTTGTCGACACGCCGACGTAGAAAACCATAGATGACCCGTAAACGCCCAACCCTGGTTGTTAGAGGTAATTTTTAATTATTCTGAGATGAAAGTGTACATGGGATAACTTCAGTACGGTCTGTTGAGTAGTAAATTTTTTTATAACTTTTTTATAAATGTTGCGTTTCAACTTCAAGCCAATGACTCATTAGGCAAACTGCTTTACACTAAATTAATGTCAATTTTATTATTTTCATATTCTCAGCAAGTGTGCTCGTCAGTTTTAATGATCAATTGACCAATCAAATATGAACCAGGAAATAGTATTACGTATTATATATAGATATAAATATTGTAGTTTGCGTACATCGTGTAGCGCAAAAAAAATTAAAATTAAACCTACACAACTTCTTACTGCTTATAACAACTATATTAGAATTCTTAATTGGTTTTTTATTATGATATCGGTTTTTTTTATACCTCAAGAAGCTAAATAAAGAAGTGTAATAAATCCATCTATTTTTATAATAATTTTACCTATTGTCGTCTTTTCTACATACATATTTTACGATACGTTATGTTTGTCTGTACGTATATTGAGTATTATGTTCCAAGTGTTACGCGTGATTTGCACAAAAAAAAAAAAAAAAAAATTCGCGCGGTATATACTCGCTCGCGTATATTTTCACACACTTTTAGACACTACTCAAAAATGTTAATAATATAAAAACTATAATATGTTTATTAATTTAAATATTATAAAATAAAAGTGTTAATAATTATTATATTTGGGTTTTTTAATTGTTTAAGTGTTTCATTTAAAAATATTTAGATAATTTAAATTTTATTTGCATGAAGTGGTTTGGTTTTTTACAGAAGACCGGAACCGATGGATTATATGCTGTGTGGGAGTTTATAAATATACATATATGCGTATAATATGCTAAATTTAATTGGCATGTTTGTGATGATCTCGCCAAATTTTCACTGTAATTTATACGTACATGAAAAGAATCATGTAAATTTGGTAATTTAAATTCAAGAACACAGAATCTGATGTGAAATATATACAAAAAATTAACTGTTTTTTTTATTTTTCATTATCTTAATCTAACCAAACATCTTCCATAATATAAACTCTCTCTCTGTTCATAAAGTGTTGTATAATGATAGCCCACTGTGAAATATTCATTTTAATCCAAAAAAATGAAAAAATATTTATTAACAATTAACTGTGTTGTATGGATGGGATCATCGGATTTTAGTTCGCTCGCCCAGATCTCTTCTGCGCGCTGTGTATCCATTATAAATATTATTTATTAGAATTTAGAAAGTGAAGAACGCAAGAAGAAGAAATCGATCATCTTTAACGATTATAAGAAATTAAATAACAGAAAAAAATTAATAAATTTAATTGAAACATGTGTTAATGTTTTGTTAACGTCGCTCAGTTGTAAACAATTTTAATTTGATATAAGATATACTCGCGTAAGTTATACCAAGAAACTAGTTTTGTTTTTTTATTAAACTTATTTAGTTTTTAAATTGGTTTCAATTTAATTTTGATTAAAAAACATATATATAAATAAATAATAAAATAATATTTATGGAATATTTTAATTCGTGTGTTTGCATTTTAAATATTATGAGCGTATGCGCGCGCGATAAAAACATAATTTACATCTTTGGGCGTTTAAATATGTAAGTATGTATATACAAAGTGGCCCGCAAAGCGTTTATTTATATATTTTTATTTTAACACAACCTTAATAACTGTAACAAAATTATTTATTTATTTTATTTTTTCGGGTGTTCAACATTTAATAATTTATAATTTTATAAATTTACTTAACGAGAGAATATTTATTTATATTAATTGGATGTGACATGTTAACTATATATATATGTATATACGTATAGTAAGAGGTAAGGTTGATATTCAGACCATCGTTCACATTTTTATATTTATTGGGAGTGTTGAAATTTTGTAATTCTATCTCGGTTATAGCTCGGTTGAATATATAACCAGTTCAAATACATATTTTATTTAATCTAATCCTGATACTAAATGGACGTAAATAATAAATTAAAAATTTCACGATGAATGAATTTCAAATTATTATACATTTTAAAAATTTTTAATCAATTAGAAAATTAATTATTTATATTATAAAATACATGTACAGTATTAATTGTAATTTTATTCCATCGAAACTAAAAAATGTATTTTTAATTTATTATAAATAATAAATAATAATGAACAAAAAATATCATTAAATATAAATTATTTTTATGATTATTGCTATTTTTTTTATTTTTTGTTATGCATTACAATAATAATTTTAATGAACATAATAGTAAAAATGATTACATCAAATGGCAAACAATTACATGCGAGTACACGAATTATAATAAATTGGTTAGTTCTTATTTTAATTAAAATTAAATTTATGTGTGACTAAACCCAACTGTTTTTGGTTTGGTGACACAATTTTCGCGGTTTAATATCGGTTTATTTATAAATATAAAATATCAAATAACAAAAAAAAACAAATTACTGATGATACACATCTTCCATATACATATATTATAGTGACATGCTTGTTGTCACATCAAATAATAATATGCGCTCTTGAGCTCATATAAATATTATTGTACATTTGTTATCAACTCAATGGACGTTCATAAATAGTTATAACACACATATGTTTATGTATTTTAACCTAAATGCAGGGTATATACATTATGAAAGAATTGTTAAAATTAAATTAAAAACTTATGTTTTATATGTTGTAAATAAAATTCACTAGATAACACCAGAGAGCAAGAGGAAAATAAAATACCTTCCGCAGGCCAACAAAGCCTATCATGCAATGCGTAAAACAAAAGGAAATAATACCCTTGTGGTATACTAGTCTGTAAATTGGTTACAGTGCCCTCTACGGAGACTGACCTAATGGATTCTGGGGAAGGCCATTCATTGCAAAAATTAATCAACGAAATTAATAGCAACGAAAAACCTTTCCGATGGAACTTCAGAACCATAACATCTTCTGCGACCCAGTTTCTTTAGCAGGAAAGATCTACAACAAAATACGTGGACGAATGAAAATGTCTTATGATATCATATGAAAAAATGAAGTGAGTGAGACAACTATATATATTTATAGTCGCGATGAAATTTATAGAAAAAAACGTAGGATGTACATTTTATATTTCGTTTGTTTACTTCATTCTAAAGGATGTAAGCGCCCGATTTTATTAAAAAAAATAAACTTATACACCTACGATCTCTGGGATTGCAATGGGAGCTGTGGATTTACCAAGAATGGTTCTAAAAAAATCCTAGTCGGGTTTCTTCCTATTTCTGAAAGTTGGATTACTAGTGGGTTTTGTAACCACTTCTAACTAGATATAATAGCATTGGTCACAAATAAAAACTTCTTCGGATACTTCCCAATTCAATACCCTATCCTTAATAAAATCTCAGACATGTGTGATGTCTAGCACTTTAATCTGTTTTTAGTAATAAATGTTTTTACCAGAAACTATCAAAACCAGATCATCATCACTATCAAAAGCTCCCGCAATGTCCAAGAAGGTATCCACTAGAAATTATTTGTTATTAAGTAATTTTTCGATTCTAGTAACGAGTTTATATAGAATAGTTCGCAGGATTTGCCAGCTCTGCAACCATGTTACATGAAACTTAGAGATGATGTATTTAAATATAATATTCTTAATAAATCTGTCGAGCTTAAAGAAAGATAGAGGTCAGACTAATGGGCCGAAAAGTCTGTGGGTCAGTATAATCCGACTTGCTGACTTTAATTATGAAAACGCCTGGAACAGGCTGAGCAGCGGAGTACAGATGGGTAGAAAACCATGGCACAATCCAGCAGGGAATACGCCATCAGGGCTACTTAATTTGGAAGGTACAAACGAGAAAACACTCCAGTGTACAACATCAGTAGTGATCAACCTACTTGCTGATACGTAACTTTACCTGAATGAATAATGTCATCGTCGGGAAAGTGGATAGACAACAGAAGCTCATATGAACTTCTCGCCTGGAAGAGTATTTTTGGCTTTATTTTTAATTTAACACTAGCCTGGTTTGTTGGTTTAATGGTTTAGTCTTGAACAGTCCGGTAGTCTTGAACATTAAGGATCCTCTGTTATTAGTATTCGAACTACACCACATTTCTAGATTCACCAATTCTTCTGAATGTGGCGGGGTGGAATCATAGGGTAAATAGGCTGACACAATGATCAGTTTGGAACATGAATCAGCATATTCGAGAGTGACGAGCGTCACCGCAAGATCAACAGTGCTTCATTTATGAATATAAATTGATTAAGAACATAGCTCTTATGAACGATCATGCCAAACGAGTACAAATCAGAAACTGATTTAATTAATCGATGTAATAAATGTAAACATATTAAATTAGAAATATTACTATCTCACTCACTCTTTTTTTCATATGATATTGCAAGACATTTTAATTCATCTTCGTACATCAGGCGATGTTAAGTTAAATCAACAAATAAATGAACCGGTAAACTTGAGTGGACAAGGGATTGCACAAAATCAAAGACAAAAGCATGAGCAAAACAAAAATATAATTCGACGACCAATTAACAAGGAAGTCGTTCATAATATTAATAGTAAGATAACTGCTCGGTCGTTTTCTCCTCGAGGGAACTGTGGCTCTCTCACGATTTCTATAGACAGTTGTCATAAAGTCGATGGTGCAGGGTTTGATTTCTTTTGTCCCAAGTATAGGCTCAGATTCTCGGGTAGTCTGGGTAAACACTGCACGGTTTTTCAAGCTGAGTTAATTGTACTTACCCATAGTGCAATTGAGGCGTTTAAGTTTAGTGACCCGCAAGGATATTATTATTGGCACGGATAGTACAGCCGTGCTCAATACCCTTAAAAACCCTTTGACCACATCTAAACTGGTCAAAGAGTGCAAACACTTCATTAATCTCCTTTGCTCTAATTCTAGAGTAAGGGTCATCTGGGTGCATGCTCATTGTGGCGTTGTGCGAAATGAGGTTGCTGACTTTTTAGCGAAAGTTGTGCCGAGCCAGCAATTCCTCTATCCTTCAACGTAAGGATGCTATTAAGAAGTTCGCTTTACTTGAACTGGCACAGAAGTGGCGTTCTACTCCTAGCTGTCGAAAGGCAAAACGGTTCATCATTGAACCCAATGTGAGGGCCACTAAATATGTGTTATCCTTAAAAGTAACCAATTCAAAATTCTGGTTGCACTTATTACAGGCCATGACCGTTTCAAGGTTCATCGCCAACGCATGAGACTATGGATGATCTTTGTGACTACTGTCTGGAGGAAGTGAACGACTGTCTACATTACCTATGCAGCTGTCCGGCCTTTGTCGAAGCCAAATCCCAAGTGATCTCATACGGATCTTTGAACGTAGATCAGTTATATCCATCTCGTGGTTCAAACTTACACAGTTTGCTAAGGGTGCAGTGCTTTTGCGAGGTAGGATAGATCCTCAAAGTTTTCAGCATGGGCTCATTGTGGAATTGAGTGCGGGACCTCTGTAAGTTCCAACCGTTTTAATAAAAACAAAAGAAGTAGTAAAATGGGCAGAAAAATGACACTCTCACAAGTGTTAACAAGCACCTATCAAAAAATCGTAAATTCACAAAATAATGATATTAACTCAACCTTGTAGTGTATATTGATAGAAATTACCAATTTAAAAAAACTGAACAATTAGAGAACAATAATAAAATACCTGTTCCCAAAACAAGCTTAAATGTCTAACCGCCTAAAAATTACATTATGGAATGCAAATGGACCGCATCAACATCACCAAGAATAACAAGCAATCCATATGTCATTTTAAAACGATCACTTTAAATGTTTTAAAAATATGTATTTTTAAATAATTTTTGATACCGAATTTTATGAAAGGAAGCAAAAAATGTATGCCGCCTCTGAAAGTTTAAGCCCCAAAATGTTGAAAAGTTTTGATTGTATGTTTGTATCAGTCAAGTCCTAAAACTAAGTTCAAAGACCAAAGAAATAGGGCCATTCTGATATAAATAATTTACGTAACAAATGAGTATGTAACACTGGTAACTTTTGAAACAAATGAGATTTGAAAGTTTTCAAAATACAAATCGTTTTGTAAGTAACATGGTGGTGCTAACACAAAAATGACAAAAAAGCATTCACAATCCCTAAGTACTGAGTGACGATTTTGTTACAAAAAATATGTGCTAAAAGTGATTTTAATCAAATTTGATTTAACTCTAATGTGACAAGGGCACTTCTTGAACGGGATGTGGCTTATCAACATTGGTAAAGGAACAAAACTGCGCAATATTAGAAATAAAATTTGCAGGGATGCCAAACGTTTCTATTTGTATAAAATGCTTCCTCTCAAGTCATCCCAAAAATAAATTTGGAGAAATTTATCCATTCAATGAGTGGCTGATAGTGAATATCAGTGAATAGTTCACATTTGTACAATCTATTATTAATAATTTAGTTTTTCTATAATGTCTTTCAACAGAATAAAATTTCGTTTTCAAATACAATCACTCGATTAAGTTATGAAGGTGTTGGTATGAATGAGGTGTATCATGCTAAACGTTGTATCAATTCTAGTGCCATGGGAATGAATAGTCTTTGTCCTAAATTCATAAAGCTAATCCTAATATGTAATTGCTAAAGTATAATTCCCATTTATAAGAAAGTCAAAATTCGTTCTCAATGGCCTGTTCAACTAAAGTGTATTCACCTAAGTTTAAGCCACTGGTTCAAATATTTAAACTAAATTGTAATTGCCAGTTGGTGTTTTATTTTATTTTTGAAATTTAATAATTTACTTTCCATCCCGCCACAAATATTATTCCAATAATAGTCTTAAGAATAATACCGCATTAAAAACGTGAAATTTGAAATACCTACAGTGACATAAACTATTGTTCGTACACCTGGTTAAGATTAATAATATCTAATTTCAAATAGCCAATTGTTTGGTTTTAATCCTCCAAACAATCGCCATTCCAAAGATTCACGTTGCAAAAAACACGAAAAATTGTTTATCGCTGATGCACGATTATTTTTCGTGTGTTTTACTATGAGATTGCGTGGAAGGGTGGACCAAAATTTGGTATCGAGAATTTTTTTTTTAATTTTTTTTTGTAAATTATAATAGTAAATGGAATTTTACAAAAAAAAACCAAATGTTAGTATGAAATTATAGTCGACTGAGCTTTGACATTCAGAAAATCTAATATTTTTTTACAATTATATTTGTATTAAATACATTTTGGTATATATAGTTTTGGCTATACTGTATTCGATCTACTCAGGCGACACTGTTTCAATAGAATGTTAAAAATTGGATTTGAATTCTTTGACAGACGTTTAAGTAAAATATGCCAACAACTTTCAAATGTGTGTACGAATAATTACTTGTGCAACAGTTTATAGTACTTACATATTAATTTTTTTCCTACGTGAATTATGGATTTTTATTATACGTAATATTCCCTTTTTTAACCACCGCCACATAAATTTAAACTCACTTGTGTGTTGGTTGGGGATATACCATAAAAAATTGTTTGTATCCCATACTTATACATATATACTGTAAATGTAGTATATCACTTTTGATCATGACTTTGGTTTTTCGTACCTTTAATAATTGGTTCATGTTAAATTTATGTTGAAAATTCTTGATATAATTATATAACCCAGAAGAATGAACGAAAGAAATCATTTTTCTTTTTTGTATCTTTTATTTTTATTTTTACTTCTTCTGCAGTGTATCGTAACACATCGGTATTAAATATTTTTTCACATACCTTCACCAAAAAATATAAAAAAAAAATCAAACCATCAAAAATGCTACCAAAAAATTAGGTTTTGTGTGTACGCGCTTTATATTTAAATTCTATTGAAATTATTTCATTTTAGGTATTTGTTGTTTAATGAATTAGACTTTTATTGTGTACAGGCACAACCAAAATTTGGGCATTGTCATCTTACAAGTCGAATGCATTTTATATTTTTCTATGTAATAATTTATCAGTATACATACATAGGTGCATTTCTTAACAATCATCCTTCCAACATATATTTTTTATTTATTTATACCATTACAATCTATCTAGTTACAGGACATCTAATAAGTAATTTATATTTGACTTAATCACTTTCCCATTGATATACTGGTATAGTCCTCTGTTTATGACTGAGCAATTTTTGTAAATTCGAAATTGACGGGATCAATTTGCAGATGCTATGTAGCTCATCATTGCGAATATACCACGGTGCTTTTACTATATGCCACGGAGTACTTTGTTTTGAAGGCGTTGAATTATTTATATGTGGCTTTGTTTAGTACAGCTCCAGATTTGTATTTCATAAATCCACACAGGTTTCAGGATTTGTTTATAAAGCAAAAGCTTATTATATGTAGACAGGCAGGACTTTCTTCCCATTAACCAGTACATTTTTCTGTATTTAAGTTCCAACTCTTAGCCAAACATCAAATGTCATGACTAAGTTTTTTGCTTTACTCGGATTCGGAATAATTTGTTCATTGGAACTCGGTTTGTATTCAATTCTCCTATTAGTGAAATCGGTATTCACAGATTTGCTCTCGTTTAAGTTTATATGCCATCTCTCAGTCCAGCTGTGTATTTGTGATATGGATGTTTGTTATTTTTCTGTTGAGTAATCATTGCTGTTTCCAACACCCACATTGCTGTTTTCTTCTCTCCCAGCGCCTTTTTAACAATATTTGTGATTCGATATCGCCTGTCCAAATTGATGATTTGGAATAAGATTCCTTATTTTGATTATAGGTTTAAACCTCTTCAATAACATCTGCTCGAACAGTTTTGACATTATCGGTAGTAATGATATTGGTCTCAAGCGTTGGTTTTTCTTGATTAGGTACCGCGAAATGACGCGTTAATCAAATTAGAGTAAGTTTTATTAAAACTTTTCTTGGGAGTGGTTTCAAGAATTCACCTGCTATTAGATCATATCCAGGAGCTATTTATGAAATGATATGTTTTTTTTATTTCTTGTCTTACTTCATGAAATTGAACAGGTTCATAGTTTTTTTTTATAAAACGGTTGGAACCTACAGAGGTTCCGCACTCAATGCCACAATGGGCCCATGAGACAATGGGCCCATGGAACAGGTTCATAGTTGTACACTTCTTCTAGGCTCTGGGAATCTTATCGCTCTTTGTTCATTGTTTCTGGCCCAACCCCCATCCGAAATTTTTATTAGTGGAACATGTATGATAGGCCTTGGTAGTTTTTGGTTCCCTCATTCTTCGGTTGTTTCATTTCATCTCTTAAGCATCTTGTGAGATTGTTTAGCTCTAGTTTGATGCCACTTCCTTCTTGCTCTTCTTTTTTCTGTAAGCAACTCTATGATTTCTCTAGGGTAATTTTTCCTATTTACCATGGGTATGATTTCGGAAGTGCTTTTTAATAAATGTTTCTAGTTCATTTTCTAGTTGCTCCGGCGTTTTGCAAGGAACGTCTATAGTTGTATTTTCTCTTCCAAGTTTTCTTTAAAACACGCTTAGTCTATTTTTTGAATTAACTAAGAATGAGTTATTCATTTTTTTTAGATGTTGTTTTTGCTTAGGGTTAACACGATCGGAGAGTAATCAAAGTTCATATCAAATCAGTCATCAATCTAAAGAAAGTTGAACGACTAATTTTTAATTATGAAAAAGTCAATCAAATCTGGGATCTTCTCAGGATTAGCGGACAATAGGTTGGTTCCCCTGCAGAGATTGGTTCACATTTTTTGTATTCTTCCATTGCATTAAGCAATTCTTTTCCTTTTGTGGTTGTTATAGAACCCCAATAAGTATGTTCTGCAAAAATGTGTTTTGCCCCACCTATTATAAATCGTGTTTCTTCTGTTGCATACCCGGATTCTTCATTGTGAGATATGTTTTCTTTAATTAGAGCTGCACTTCCAAATTTACAGGGTGAATAGTGTGGTACACTCTCTACACTCTGAACTTAATGTAGGATTGTGGTGTGAAATGAGTTTCTGCGATGAGGCAGATATTAATTGTTATTATACTTAGGATTGCTTGTTTATTCTTGCCGATGTTGATGCGATTCGTTTGCATTCCATAACGTAATTTTTAGGCGGTTAAACATTTAAGTTTGATTTGGGAACAACTGTTTTAGTACTGTTCTCTAAATTTCCAACTTTTTCGTTAATAGACAGTAATGATTTTTTTATATTTGTCATTTCTATCAATATACATTATATGGTTGAATGAATATCATTATTTTGTGAATTTACGATTTTTTGATTGGTGCTTGCTATAACACTTGTGCGAATGTAATTTTACTGCCTGACGCTTGATTAGCAATTACCTTACTATTAATATTATGAACGACTTCCCATGCTTTTGTCTTAGATTTTGTGCAATTCTTTGGCTACCATGCCACCTCATCTTCTGTTTTCAAACATTTGTGTGTTAAGTGGTTTCCAGCACATTGTACAACATTTTTTGTAACATTTTCTGGCTTGCAAGAAAGGGGCAGATTTTTGACCCCTATAATTTAATGGGTCTTATTTGTTTATTTTCATATGTGTACCATATTAGTTTTCTATATTTGTCTCCGTATTTAATGTAAAGTTTGGGTGAGTTGCCATTTAGCAGCGTCATGTGGAGCTATCTTCTGGAAGCTGTGTTATTACTAATATATTATGAAAAAGCCCGCTCTAGGATTTTATTCCTTCAATAACTATTGGAGATGGAGCCGGTTGCTTCCAATTTTATAGTTGTTCTTGGTTTTTTGCTGCTTTATTTGTATTGTGGTAAAGAGATTGTTTAGTCTTCCTATTTTTAGACCAGACCCTTATCCACTCGAGCTCCTTAACTCTTCCTTGTCTGTAGAGTATTTCTTAGGTTCAGCTTGTGTTTGTATTTTCATTCTCCTTATTATTTTTGTATATTTTTCACCTCCTGTGTTAGTATGTGGATTTGTTGTGGTAGTTGACTGAATAATTCATTCATGTGAGCTTTTTCACTGTCGCTAGCTTGCTATGCTGCAAAGATATCTTATTCTGTCAGAGTTAGGCTGTTTTTTTAGCTAGTATATACCGGTGCATTTATTTGTTGATTTAACTCAACATCGCCTGATGTACGAGGGTGAATCAAAATGTCTTGCTATATCATATGAAGAAAAGAGTGAGTGAGATAGTAATATTTCTAATTTAAGGTTTATACATTTATTACATCGATCAATTAACTTGCCTAAGCACTCTGAAAAAAAGTTTTCTTTTGCTCCATAAAATATTCACTTATAACAGACTGTAAAGACTGTAAATTTCTGGCGCCTTAGTTTTTTTTCTGATCGGGAAGCATAAAGCGGTCACTGGGTGCCAAGTCTGAACTGTAAAGTGGATTTTCTGCAAAGCCGCATTCCTTTAATGCAGCTTGAGGAACGTCAGCATTAGGCACTGGTTCATTGTCGTGAAGAAGTGAAATTTTTTTTCCTTGTGAAGGTGGTTATGTAATATGGTAACCACGAAACAGAACTACAATGGTTCTCCGATACAATTGTTTCTGTCAAAATTACATATGCGTAACGACCCGAACTATATACATATGAGCTCTTAAATTTAAAATATTATTAGCAGTCCGTTTGACATTTTCAATTTTATAGAACAAGCAAATTGTTCAATGTACAATACATTCTTTGAATTTGATGTGTTGTTGTTCTAATCGCAAGCATAAGTTGGTACATTTTTTAAGACCATCCTCAATTAGGAGAATCGATTTATTCAATAGGCTCTTTCCTTGTGTGACCTAATTGGCCCACGTGGTCGAAATGTAAACTGTTTAGGAAACGATTGAATTTATCGAAAATTATAAGAATCAGTCCTATTAAGATTTTGCTGCAAACAATAATTATTGTGAACAAGTCCATCAGCACCACGGATATTATTTTGCAACAGTCGATTTGCTTTGTGGACAGAAAAGTTTGCAACTGTCCTTCGAAAACTTGCGAGCAGAACATGTAGAGTGTGCTAATTTTACCCTTGGCGCCGATAAATATGTCGGATTGCATGTGAAACACGAAACGAAAAATTATCGAAGTTTGCTTTCGCATCGAAAGTCGAAATCTTTGGTGATGCGACCGATATCGTCTAAAAAGCAAATATAAAGAAACTTGTTAAGTTTTAAATATATCTAGCGATAGTACGAGGCAAATATTCTGATGGCTTCTCGAATAAATTCGCAACTAATAAAGGTTTGATTGGTAAATCAAAGGTCATATTTAAAGCTGATCGACCGATAATTTCGGTCAGTGGTCGGACGATTAACGTATTAAGTCCGGACCATCCCGTCATAGCAAGGTGTCACCCGATTTATCCGAAAATATTCCTCGTGTCGATAAATCTCTTGGATTCTTCTTCGGATCAAATTCAGCTGTGTAAGACAGTCCGTCACCATCCAAAATTATCGGAAACACACAGAAGAATAATTGTCGAACCTAAATACATATTAAGTCTAGCTAAACATTGTAAGATTCGGGATGTTTAAGAAATCGGAAGGTACAAATAATTATTTAACTAAAAAAAATGACAGCACAAAACTCTAATCGTAGCGGACAGAATAAACATTTTAACAAATAAGATAAAATAAAACGAATAAATTTCTGTTCTAAGGATAACACAAACAAGTTAGTGACAGACAAAAACTTTCATTCCGAACAAACAACCATCCGAATAAGTTATCCAAGCCGCTTTTGTTTTGGTATAATGCTGAGTAGTTAGTGGCTCTATAAGAAATCCGCTGATACTCAATCACAGCATGATGAATAGAAATAAAATTGCCTTTTATGTCAGGGTGAGGAATAAATCGAGACATAATACCCAACTTTACATATTCCCTCATGTATTTTAAGTACAACTTTTTATGTTCTTTGAATTATTAGAATCAACTGCACGACGTAGTTACATAATTCGTCGTCCTAAAATGTATATGTTCTCTATAAAGTGTGAATCATTCCGCAGTGCTCGATTTGAATGTTCAATAACCTGTTATTGTTTACCCCCTATATTTATGGATTGAATCTTGGAGCTCCACATATTAGTTTTGCTTTAACAGAGATGACAAAATCGAAACAGACGCAAAAATATCGTCAACAAATTGATGCAGCAATTCGGATGCAGTAATTTTGGCATTTAGTTAACTTCTCTGTGATCGTAGGAATTATTATTAGAATTCGAGTATAGGGCTTTCGCACAAACGCATTTATGCCTATATGTTAATATGGTCTGAAATTCGAAAAATATTCAATGTTTAAAATTTCGATAAAAACCGAAACAATCCGAATCGGCTATTGTATCGAATTAGTATAAAATTCTGTTCTAGTACGATAAAACAATGTAATTTTTTTAACATTCGAAATAATTAAATTTGATCTACTTGACCGTGATCAATCACCAGTACTAGCTATTGTGGCTTACTTATTAAACTAGCGTTGATTGTTTTAAACATAAGATATAAGGAATTTCCATTTAGTTCGGGAATTTGACAACTTACAAAAACCAGTGTATCAGCTTATTTGAAAAATACCACATAAGTACATATACTACTGAGGTTAGCAGCAAAATTTCAGCAGAAAAAGTCTGCATTATCGACATATATATTATGATTCAGTAGAAAAATGATTTTCTTGTGTCATTCAAATTCATTTATAGAATTACACAATCTACCCATTTATACTTTGTCGTGTAAGTGAATTCAATTTAGATTAAGACATACCTAGGTAGAGATGTTCCATGATGTACATATATCTGGACAAATTTTCATGCCGCATATCTGGTAAATTATGCGGGATCAGTTGAAAATAATTAAATTCCCCACCGATCTTTTATTCATATGAAATGGCCCATATTCAAAAATTCGGGTAGATGGCACTTTTGATTTGTCGTGTTACCTGACTATTTGTTGCGGTTGTTATTCTAATACATAACTTCTATGCTAAGTATCAGGTCATATTTTCTTTGGGATCAGATTAAAAATAATTAAATTCCCCACCCATCTTTACCAACCTAATATAGATGGGTTCGGGGATATTAATTATTTTCAACCTGATAAGAATAGAAGATACCTATATTAGGATAGTAACCCAAACTAACATCTAGGTAACACCACAAATCAAAAGTGCCAGCTACCCGAATTTTCGAATATGGGTCGAGAAATGACAAATCAAAAGTGCCAGCTTTTGCATATGAGATGTTTCATATGAATAAAAGATGGGTGGGGGATTTTAATTATTTTTAACCTGATCCCACATAAAATATGACCTGCGGTTCGAAAAATAGAAGTTCTCTGTTACGATGGTAACCCAAACTAATAGGTCAGTGAAACTACAAATCCAAAGAGTCGACTACCCGAATTTTATTATATGGAATTTTTTCTATTCTGTAGGTCGGACTACCGATTTTTTACTTAAATGTTATACATTTTGTCGGTTCCGATCGCTTCCCAATGAAACAAATTATCGGCGATATTTATTATCGTCGTGAGTATAACCTCAGCTCGTTGATAATTTTGTTAAAAACAAACAAACAAAACAATTGTTGTTGTAAAAATCTGAAATTATTGAGAATCGGCTCTCAAAATTCTACCATCTTGTAACGTTATCTAAATCTCTATAGAGAATTCCATTGAACATGTTCGCTCGCTATACCCACTTGAATAGTACGATTTTTCGTTCGTGAAATACCCAAAATTTGTATTTAAAAAATTAGAAAATTGATTTTTTTTTCCATGAAAACTTTTCGCTGGATTTTATGTGTACGAGTATATATGTAGGTATATCCAAAATTCTATTTTTGAACATTTTTATTTTTGTTTAAAACAAAAATTAAAATAAAAAATGACAGCAATTTAAAGTTGATGAAAATTAAAAACTTTTGTAAAAAATTGATCGGTGTCTTGTGACAATGAAATTAAATTTTTTCGTTTGTAAATTGCGGCGCGGTGCAAAATAGGCAAGGAACAATTTTATTTATTTTTTTTTTTTGGTTCTGATTGACAAAAAAATATAAAAATTTGCATTTTGATGAGGATTTTAATTTGTTGTATTTTTATTATTTTTTTTAAATTGTATTTTTGTCTTATTAAAGGGAAACACAAATTGCGTTAACAAAATGAAGTCGAACAACAAACAGTATATATAGGTTTTATTATTTTTTTGGTAAGTGGGATGAAGAGTATATAACAGAAGTTTAAATGATCGATTTGGGAATAATTATTATTATTTATGGTTTAGCGTAAAATTTATTATGAAATATGGCTTAAAGTGTTAAAGTTAAGTGGCTGGTCTTTATATCATAACATCAGCTGATCGAATCCCCGGGTGTAACTTTAAATATAAAGTTTATTCAACTTGTGTATAAATATATATTGCCATGTATTCCGTTTATCAATTGGTGATAAATTTTACTTATCGCACACAGTAAAAAGTACCAACATATTCAGGAAATTATTATCGTATATGTATATATAAAGGTGTATACGAGAGCAACAAAATTACTACAATGCAAAAATTACTTAATGGCTAAGTCGAGACGCGAACAAAGCAAAATAAAAAATAAATAAAAATTCACCAAAATTATTGGCACCTTCAAGGTAATCAATTTCATTTCCTTGAAAATTATTACAGCAAAAAAAAATGTTGTTGTTTCGTTCCAATATTCTTATTACAATTATGTAGGTATATACATATTACATTGTTGTCCAAGAGTAAAGTTTAAAAATTATATATTTTATAATGTATGTATTTATACGATTTTTATTTATCCAAATTAAATCGATTAAATTTATATTTTAATTTGTGAGTTTTAATTATAGATGTGTACTGCGTGAATTACTTTATCGTAATAATTATAATTATTGGGTAGCGATTACAATAAAAAAAAATTGGACACATTTCACATGGCTGGTGGCGCTTAGCAATAAATTATTTATTTATATCTACAATCAACAAGAATATAAATCGAAATTGTAATTATCGTAATTGAAAGTCGAAAAAAACATTATAACACCTAATTTATATTATTTAAAAAAATAAGAAACCAATTTAAATAATTTTTCGATACAAAAATTTTGGCCAATTCAATACCAACTATATAAATCTTTAAATTAAAATTATACCCTCAAAGCTTTATTTGTTGTTGTTGTTGGAAATTAAATAACCCCTTTGTATATTTGTATATTTATTTTATTTTGAAATATCGAAATCAAAATGGTTCAAATTATAATAAAAATATATATCTATTCCACTTATATATAATATTATATAAAATGTGTGTACATATATAACAACCGCAAAGTGAATCACTTCTTGTTTCGAAATGCCTGGTGTTGCCTGGTGTTATGAGGTTTTTTTTTTTTTTTTTAAATAAAAATCTTGTTTTGTTAACAAGATACATAATAATAATAAAAGAACTACCGAATAACGCGAAACATTATTCATATTTTTTGTACATTCTGTAACACAAACAAGAAACAAGAATGTTCATCATAAAAAAAAAATTATTCCACCTCAAATGGTAAAATTACGCCAAAAGCTTTATTTTTCAATCAAATTTACATATTATTAAATTTATCATGATTTTTTATCGGTGTATATACAGTTTTTTATTTTGTATAGTACGTTATCATGATTTTAAGAGTTGATCAATTTGAATAGATACAATATGATGGATTCCTATATCTAAATATTATGTTCGTATATGTATATGAAAAGCTTTCTCGTTAAGGGTGAAATTTACTAATATTTTTCTTCTGGGAACTTTAACATTTTTTATTTTTTGAGTTTTGTTATTTTTCACCAACTTCCATTCACATTATTTCATCATGTTTTGCAGCGTACAGCTTTTGTACAATACAACATGCTGTGAATTGAATTATTGCTTGGTGCCAATATATCGTGATATGAATTAAACGAAATTTTTAAATCTAATTCAACAAATTTAAAAAAAACTGACATTTTAACCAGATCTGAAATGTTCTTAATTCTTAAATATCGGAAGTTTTGTAGAAATAGTAAAAAAAATGTAAAAGCTTACATCAAATTTAAGTAATAGTTTTGAGGGTTCACCATCGATCGGGTATCTCTGAAACGCGTTTTTAACCTATTCATCAATAGTAACGACGAACGTTCTTGCTAAACAAGTTTTAAGAGCTGATTGAAGAAAAACCGCTTACGATGACTACGTATAAATTTTTGGTTTCAATGAGAGAGCATATTTAGATTTATGGCAATTAAATTATGGTTGCAAACGGTTCTTCGACAAAACGACAAATCAGCGAAAACGACAATTCACCAAAATCAATTCACCGAAAAAGATATTATATGGGAACTACTATACCGATTATATGAATTCGAATTATTTGATCCATTTCCAGTCATTGAAAAACGATTTTGTGGATAATGTTCTGAAATATGGCCATCTGGAACCGAATTAGGTCAATTATCATGGAACTTGACAAGTTGAATGTAGATGCGATTGGAAAATGATTTATGGCTACAATTCAGGAATATGGCTTTTTGGACCGGAACTAAACCAACCCATAACCAGGGATGGGCGAGGTAGATTACACCGTGTAATCTTCTCAGTTGTTGACACGTAAAATAACACGTAGATTACACAAAAATAACACGTAGATTTGTAATAAAATACACCGATGCGCAGTTGTATTTTGTAAAAGGGCGATTCAGTTAAGCCGTCAGGAGAAACTGAAGGATCATTCAAATTAAATCGGAAATCACATACCATATACTGTCATTTTGTAAATATGTGTTGAAATAAAACAAACAGAAGATTTAATTAAAGAAAGTTTATTGCACTAAAAAGTGCATTTGTTATTAAGGATAAAGTGAAACACATGCTGTACGATGTTTCTCAATTATATTCTACACAGCTTCTGATGTGACTGTGGCAGCAATATTGTTCCATTTAAAACGCATATTTTCAGCAATATTATCGCATCCGCCATTCTTCTTTTGACTATTTCCAAATATTTGGCTTAGATCTTCTGAGATAACGTTGATTTTAATAGTCTCCATTATAGCGTCTTTAGAGCAGAGCTTCGAATTGTAATAGATTTAATAAACAGAAACATTCTGTTTAACTTTCTATCGCGGGCACAAATATTCTTGTTGATTATTAAGGCTTGTGTTCCAAAAACATTAAAATGAACCTGTTTTGTTACAATTTTGCATTAATCTTAATTTAAAAGACCAAAATAATAGATGTAACTAAAAATGTTAACATGTTTTAACCTGGTTCCGTTCCGGAACCAAAAGAATTTCCTAAAACCGGCGCTGGAAACCGGAACAAAAGATCTTTTGGAACTGACTTCAAAACCAGAACGGTAAAAAAACTATGCTATGCTTTAGAATAATGTAACTATAGCTTAATCAAGCCTACACATTTCTGTTGTCATTCTCTTACGTACACATTCAACGTAACTGTGAAGGATGTGCCAAAGGCTTGGCTCTTTAGTCCACAACTGCAAATCGCTTGCAATTATAACTCTTTTTTCAAATTTATCTAACTTGAAGTGCTTATATATTTAGCGGAAGTATTGTCACTATTTTTGGTAATATATATAACTTTTGACCTGCTAACCTGTTTCAAATCCAATTTCACGTACCTTTCGTCATCCATCAACACTTATTATCAAAATTTTGTCAAAACTTGGTAATAAAACACCGGCACATTTAGCAGACAAGTACTGATTATCTGAACGATTTACGGCTTTTTAATAACTCGGTAATCCTTATAGCCTTCTTGAACTCGAATTCGTCATAGCATGGAACGGGATGTACTCAATTTTATGGTACGCTCATAATCAGAGGTCCTTGGATTATTCTTAATGGAAGTTATAATCTTGCGTATTTTATGTGAGTGCTGGCCAATGTCGACTAAAATTTGATAACGAAATGTTATTATTAATAAAATTTAAATTATATTTCAAATAAAAATATTCTCGACGCCATACTCACATAGTAAGTCACACGAAATTTTGTCTTCAATCAGCGCTGGACAATTTTTCGTGTGTTTTACTATGTGAGGGCCTGGCAAGTTCGAAAAAATGTTGGTGCCGAGAATTTTTATTATTTTTTACTCCACAGATAACCCAACTACTATTTCAGAAAAAATAATTAATCAAATTAATTAAAAATTAGGTATAATCAGCAATTAAATTTCTCTAATTTGGTTAATGTTGCACTTTCGAATATCAGTAAGTCGTGATATTTCAGCTGGTACATGACTCCCTTCGCAGACGGAAAACCATACGTATGTGTATAAATTTAAGGGTAGAACATGACGAATTTCATTCAACATGTCAAGTTTTAAGTTAATCGCTTAAAGATTGGCCTATAGTTCAAAACTTTATCTAAAAAATGTATAATTCCATTTCCACTCAATTCTCATGATAATCGGTTTTGGGCAGGGATGGGCGTTTACGCGTCATCTATTATTTTCTACGTCGACGTGTCGACAACCTGTAGACAACGTCGACAATGAAGACAACGTCGATAATGTAGGCATTTCCTAGAGTGATTTTGAGAATTAGTTCTAAACCAAGGAGACCATTTTTTTAGGATCAATGTGATACGAGTTGGTAACAATTTTAAAGAATTTTTTTCAATGCATTTTAAGTTTTCCAAAAAGAGCGGCCCTATTTAAAAACAAATTAGATTTGGGCGGATCACTCCAGGACTCAATGCCACAAATCGGCCCACGATGCAAGACCCGGAAAAACAAACTTACTTATACATAATAAAAATACACAACCTTGATTACAACATCGGGAATAGAACCCGAGACCCTCGAATACCAAACTACCAAAGCTAGGACACTATATTTACTGTATTTTCGGTTTCATTCATTGTTCGTCTGTCTAGTCTGCCATAAGCCAACTATTGAACTATATTCGGTTAGAAGAAACTCTCAGATGCCGAAAACAAATACTCTGCATTCAACAAACAATTCACTTAAAACTAAACGTAATCCAAAAAAAAAAAAAAAAATCGTAATCCAAGGCAATCACGCCACTTGGATTATATTAGCCAATTTAACATGGATATCCAGCAGTTTTCAAAACCTTTTTCAGAGATAACGAGGATTTTCTCGGCTAACATCGGGTACATTCAACGGCTTACCATCCATAAGGCAATGTCATGGACGAACGCTCACAACGCCAGATCAAATTTGCTATCAAGGTTCGAGTCAACACAATTAATTAGATCTCAGAAGCATCAACCGTTTTACTTGGTATCGGTAAATAAATCGACATTTTTGTTCCGAAATCACTCGTCAACTGCGATTACGTCTTGGTCAGGGTTAATATAATTCGAACTCGATTAAAAACTTTATACGATGGACCATACAAGGTTAGACGCCGCATACGCAAGCAATTTACTGTCTGAATTAGACACAAATTATTGTATTGTCAATTCAGCTAACCAAATATCAGTCACGAAACGATATAAAACCGTCCGATTTGTAGTATAATACCTCAAATTTTTAAATTATTTAACCGTGCATTAAATTGTCTGATTTTCAATATTTTTATTATACTTTAAAATTTTCGAAAAATTTTGAACGCACCTCTGAGAATCTATACTATAATTCTTAAAGTTTGGATTTCCGTTCCTTAAACTTCTCCTAGACGGAGCGTACTAGGAAGGTGATCTTGGACATTTTGGAAAGGATTCCTGATTTCTAGGTCAACGCAACTATATTTTCTGCTCTTCAAGTTGAGTCCTACGGAGTTACGGACATTTGAATTTTCTAAGAGTATTATTGAATTTTGACGTTTAATTTTAATTTTTAAAAAAGCAAAGTTATTCTTCGTAGTAGGTATAGTTTGGACTTTTTAAGAAAAGAAAAGGTTACTATGATACGGTGAACGGAAATGTCTGTTAAAGTCAAGTCATTAAAAATAAAATAAGAAAACACAAAAATCCAACCCGTATTGATGCGAAAAAGAAAAAAGTATTACGCGAAAATGCTTCAGAAGTTCTGAAAGAAAGAGAGCTTGAAGCAGACAGACGTAGAAAACAAACCTCATTTCAAAACGAAACTATTGAAGAAAATCAATAGACAAAGGAACATAAAGTCACGGCAAATCGAAACATCTAACGTAACTCATGTCCGCCTACAAATACAAAGGAAGCGACAAAGAAAATTGAGAGCTAACAACTGACTTCACCTGAAAGAAGAAGCATTTCATTTTGATCCATCATTGGAATACATGAATTTTCCGCAACTTCTTATTGGTAAGATGGACAATAAGTGTAATTTCTGTGGAGCACTCAAATTTAAAGGAGAAACACCTGGTTTATGTTGTTCCAACGGAAAAGTCAAGTTGCCCAACTACAACAAGTTGACTAAAAATAAACCTGGGCGAATAAACTCGGCTAGTTAATACATAAACTAGAATTGAGAGTAACACTTAGACTATGTTACTAAGTTGAACTTTTGCGTTTAGTTTTTGTTTTATAGACAAATTTCAAATATTAAATTAATTTTAATTTTTGTAATAAAGAATAATGATTTTCTAACATAGAATAAACCAGACTAAAATTCACGTAAACTGGCAACAAACATATATCACACTGCTGCAGTTCAGAATAGCACTCGGGGTCTACAATTTCATTTCCACAATAAATTAATTCGTACAAATTTCTCTAAGCAGTAACCAGCAGTAATCTTTGTACAGAGTAAAATCTAATTAAAGCTTTTCGTTTCAGGGTAATTCAACTATTTGTGTATCCACCAAGCAATCGTTTTTTATAATTGTTTTAACCCGTCAGAACATATATTTGTAGCAAAATCCCGTTTCTGTAGAACATGCAGAGTTTCATCATAATATAACAATTTTCTTACAAATTATTATTTACATTCATATTTAGATTAAACTATATACAAGTACTATTTTAAGCTAACATCCATATAATCTAAAAATAGCCTAGTTCTGTTCCAATTGATCATATTCAACAACATATATACATCCCCTTTTTATCCCACATTCGAATTCATTAAATCGGTATAGTAGTTCCCATGTATTTTCTTTTTCGGTGAATTGTCGTTTTCGGTGAATTGTCGTTTTCGATGAACTGTCGTTTTCAGTGCGTATTATCGTTTTCGGTAAATTATTGTTTTCGCTGAATTCTTTTCGGTGAATTGCTTTTCAAGCTTTTTACGTTTGATTTATCATAATGATTTTAGTTTCACCCCCTTGAAGTTAGCTTATAGGATTTCATCTCTGATTTTTAAAAAATACCTCTGACAACACACGCGTAAAAAAATCCTTCCCAGACTTATCTTAAAAATTTAAGAAGCCGATAGGGTCGCTTTTTGTATGCGCTTTTCTATACCAACTGTATTCTTTGTATGTGACAAAAAGTCTGGGATGAGCCGACTGTATAAAATCCTAAGGTGAACCAACTGTATGAATTAAACATTTTAAAAGAGTCTGGGATGGATTTTTTACGCTAGTATAAAAGACTTATTTTTAACAATCCTGGGCTGACTTCAAGGGGGTTTAATTCCATTAACTAAATATGGTAAATATATACAATATGTTTTGATCCGATCCATCAGTTAGACCGGATTCAATCGAATAGACTTTCGATTTTTAAATCAATTCAATCTACGGATTTTAGTAAGGAATACATCTTTTTTGTAAAATAATTTAAATTTCCAAAGTCCACAAAAATTAGAAAATTTTTAAAATTGCCAGTGTCACCACGGAATATATACAATCCCTCGATAACATCCGGAATATTCCATGATACAGGGAAAATATCTAAAGTTAAACACTTATATTTAAATATAGGGATATCAACCACTTTATCCAACAAAAATGTTACAAGAAAACATCAGGATATTCAGTGAATGGTGCCACAAAAATTCTTTACTGTTGAATATTTACAAATGCAATGCAAAGTAATATCTTTTCATGGCAAGAGAAAACCGATTAACTTTGCTTATAGCGTTAATAATAAAATAATAAACACGACAAGATGTTTAGAATTTAATAGTCAGCATGCCGATTGTTCTGATGTTGGCCAGCTTTGAGTACCTTGGTTTTCCAGAATGCTGTTATATTTTTGTCTATGTCCTTTTGCTCTCCCAAAACTTTAGTAAAAAATAATAGCCCCGGAAATCAAGAAATGTTGGCAGTTTCTTTAGTAAACCACTGGAATACTATACTTAATTGAACTTTTTATTATGAGAAGGGCAAATTTTTTTAATTGCCTTCAGGGCATTTGTTGCCGCCCAATACTTTAGACGAAATTTTTCAACTTTCCTAAGCTTAGTGCTAAAAAAGGACCTAATATAATTGCTATGAAACAGTAGAAAGGTCATAGTGTCGTCAAATATAAGTGAATACTCGGTATACATGTATGTATGAAAACACTTAATCAAAAAAATTACACAAATTCCAAGAAGGTAAAAATCTCTATAAATCATTTTAAAAGAGGCTACATATTGCGTATGTTGAAATCCTACGTCTAGACACAACATAATGCGTAAAAATTGTGACATCGCTTGCAAGTAAATAAATGTGTAAGCTTGTCTTCGTGTTCATCAATTTTAATGAAAAGCGTCGTTAGGCATTACAATTTTATAAATAAAATAAAATAAAGTTTTCTGTAAAGGTCATTTTTAACGAAATCAAATTAATTTATATAGTGCCTGCGTATTATTAATCAAACTGAGTTTCGTTGCTTTGACTATACATATCGATCGAAGCCCAGGGATGAGCGAGGTAATCTACATAAAATATATCGTAGATTTCTTGGTAGTGTTTTTTGGTTAACGTCGACAATTAAAATAAAGGCAACAACCTACGATATTTTAGCGATTTGAAATCGAATGCGCCTTTCTCGGGAGTATTTTGTAAAAGCGTTCATCTAAAGGTGATTTTTTCATTTGTCTCTTTTTGACAAAACGCTTTATTACGAAAATCAGTGTTCTGTGAGGAATGTGTTTCGTGCGCTTAGACCAAGTTTCGGTTCACATAATCGGCCTGTCGAGTTTGAAAGTTTGAATCGCTGTTTACAGTATTGGATGATACGCTACTAAATAGACGGTTTGGTGTGGTTTATGCGTCTGTGAAATCATTTGTCCATATTTCTTCTAAAAAGAAGACGACCGGATGTACCTGTAAATAGTGCTAGTTATTGCAAGTTATAACGGAATATTGAAGCCCGACCTCGACGACATTTGGTTCCAAGAAGTCGGTGCTATTTGCCATATAGCGTCCGAAGCAATTTTCTTATGGATCGTTGAATTGGGTATTTAGATCGTGTGATACCTGTAGACTCTTTTTTTTGGGGCTACCCAAAGTCCAAAGTATATGTGAATAAACCAGCTAGATTTCAGACATTGGAAGCCAATATTACTCGTGTCATTCGCCAAATACCATTCGACATTCTCGAACGCGTCATCAACAATTGGAATTTGATTGTTTTTATAATTTTTGCAAAAATCATCTTTATAGATTTCGTTATAACGGATAAAATCACGTACATGTTGTTTGAAGCTACTTGCTCCTGGAATAATTTTTTTGACTTCAGATCGACGAAAAATTTCTTTCGATATGTCGAAAACCTGTTGACTCTTTGAGATAACATAGATTTGATTAATCTCGTTCAAATTTATTGCTTCTGTTGGAATCAGCGTCGTGTGAACGAGCTCTATGGCCAAAACTTAACTGCTGAATCGTGTTGAAGAATTAGAGGCAAAATTCGTCGTTATGAAAAATGTGACAAAAATCTGGCTACACAACTGCAAATTCCTGGCCAAATCATGCATTTTTCTGTAAATGTATCTAACTTGTGGTGTTTCAAAACCAATTTCATGTACGTTTCGTCATCAATCAAAACACATCCACTAAATTTTGTGAAAATTTTGTCATCAGTCTGGCACAAATTTTATCTCAACGATTTGGCTTTTTAATAACTCGGTAGCACTCATAGCCTTCCTGAACTCGAATTCGTTTTACCATGGAGTGGTGTTTGTTAATTTTATGGTACGGTCATAGTTAAATTTCCCCGGATTAATTTTAATGAAGGTATAACATTTTTGTAAACATTTATATCAGTTGTGCCATGTAAAGATTTCCATCGTTGTTCAGCACGAATTTTAAATAATCCGATGGTCGAGTAAGCAGAGTGAATGCTCTTGATATCGTGGACTTGAGTTCAAGACTCGTCAGCGCCAATTCTTGTTTAATTTAATTTCTGCTGTAAAATTGGTTCCACACAGCTTTTGTTGAAATAGTATATAAGAGCCATCTCTTCTGAATGACCGTAATGAATTGTCCATTCCTGTTGCTAAAATTGGCAAACATAAAAGATTTGTATAGCACCAATTTTATATATGTCGGTGGTCCAGTAAGCATAGTCGTTGCATTTGGAATTGTGAATTTGAGTACAAGCTGCGGTTTGGCATTAAATAATTTTTAATTTAATTTGTTTAATTTCTCACTTCAATTGGCAAAGATAAACGATGAGTATAGCGGCAAACATATGAAGTTTTGAACAGAAGCTGTGTTAGATTTGAGTAATTTTATTTCACCATCACCAATTTGACAGGAGAAATTAAATCAAAAATGTTTGGCTCGATCGAGAATCGAACTTAGATACATAAATCCAAAGTCACTGACTTTGCTTACTAGACCACATATATATATATATTTTAGGCTATACAAAATTGAAAATTTTAGCAAAGGCAATAATGTTTAACAGAAGCTGTGCGTTGAACCAATTTGAATACAGTAAATTAAATTAAAATAATACCATCGCTAATGGGACTCGAACCTAGGTCCACGAATCCAAAGTCAATCACTGTACTACCTCGCCCACCACCGTAAATAAATCTGATGTTATGCAAATCTTTTGTACTTTCCAATTGAATTGAGAAACTTGCAAAAATTTTTAACAGAAGCTGAGTTGAAATAAAAATTTCCCAAGATTAATATCGTTTGAAACTTAACTGAACTGCATAGTGCCAGGTGCAACATTTAATGCGATGATATATTCCAAGCAGTGTTCCAAGCAAGTGAGGTATAGTTAAAAATCTCACAAGCTATTCCTCCTTATGTTCTTAAAAATTATAAAACTTCCCTTCCAGTCAATGATGCTTGATGCGATTTTCTAGTTGGGTCACAATATTGACCACTGAATACAAGTTTTAAGTTTAAGTCAGTACATGAATAACATTCAAATACAAAATTTCCCTGCACAAACTGAAAGTATAACAAATAGTTTAAGTGGTATAGTTAAGTATAATAGTGGGCGTGAGTTCAAGTGGCATTCGGGCTACCGTTTTATTAATTTAATTTCATCTTACAAATTAGTTCAACTCAGTTTCTATTAAAATTTTCAAATTTTTCCAATTAATTGCCAAGTATAAAAGAGGGATGTAGCAGCAATGAAAATGTACGGCGATGGTCAAATAAGCAGAGTCCAGAAATACTTTTGGTTATAAAAAATTGATCAGGTCAGGTATTTTTCTTCGAGCTGTTCTATACCGTTCCACCGTTATAAAGAGGGCCCCACTCTATATAACGCATATATCGTTGTTTTGGGTCAATTTAATAATTTTGTAAAGGATAAACATGACGCTGAAGTAGATTCATTGTATTGTACGATTAGTTTTAAATTCCGCTCTTTTTTAAACGAGATTTAAATGCATTGACGAAAATTATATAAAACTATTACCAATAAAGAATTTTGGTCACCCTTAAGTTTAGAACTAATTGACAAAACCACTCTATGAATTGAGTGGTTTAGAACTAATTGACGAAACCACTCTATCGACGTTGTCTACGTTTTTGACGTTATCTACGGGTTGGTCGACACCGTCAATGTAGAAAATAATAGATGACGCATAAACGCCCATCCCTGTTTAAGCCCAGACTTTGGTAAAGCACAATCCCTGTCTCTCATTTTCAACATATATTCATAAAGAGAATTTAGTTTTTTTTTGTATCATTATTTAATTTTCGAAATACAAAAGAAACCAAAATTACTTATTTACTTATACCACAATAATTTCGTTATCTATATTTGTTTTCTTGGAAAGCTTTCATCCCCCACATAATATATGTACACATGTATAGTGCAACAAAAACTTTCCAATTTAATTAAATTTTTACACTGAAACTTTACCAAATTTATTTACCCAAAAACTTTATGTGTGTTACAATTTAATTCGTTATATACATAAATACGAACGATACTCATTACAAAACATAATCTTATCGAGATTTAACAACAACAAAATATAGCGGTTTGTTTAGTAAATGGTAAAACTTTTTTTTTTTACTGATATTTAAAATAAATAAACAAATATGTTTATATATTTTATATTCTCAAATAAACATATCGAGACTTCTAGACTTTTCGATGCAGTAATATATAAGTAGTCCAAAACAAAAAAGCTCTTCCAGTCTTCTGTATTTATTTCTAATAATCAAAGTTGTTTCATAAAAATTATAAAAAATAAAAACGAAAAAAAATTAACTTTTCTATTTATTTCTAGAAAATTAAATAACTTTTAAGCAATAAGAAAACGAAAAGAAAGTTTTTTTTTTTTATTTTTTTGTTAAGTTTAAGTTGCTTTTTATATATTTTAACTCTATGATGAGTGATACAGAACAAACTTTTTCTCTTTGTACATATTATGTTTATATATTTCAAGCAAAAGGGTCGCTTTTTTATGTTTAAAAATAAAAAAATAGGAAAAAGCTTAAAAAATATTGATAAACTATTTTAATTAATTAAAGCATACTACATACATAAATATAAAGGGAAGCTGTACAAATCAAATTGAATGAAATAATTTTTGTTTTGTTTAATTTCGGAAATTTTCATTTCTTTGAAACAATTAATTTAATTTTGAACAAAATAAAAGTTGTTCTAGGAAGATATATAGATTGTATAAGTTTACATCGTGGTGTACATACCCAAAACCCTCCCAAAAAAAAAATTCCTATTCAAATTTGTTTAAATATCCGGAAGTGAAATAAAATATAAAAACAATAAAGTTATGATTGAACATTAATAATTTATCATTGATAGAATATGTATGTACATATTCGCTTGGTTATAGGCACGTACTATTTATTGGAAAATTATTGTGTGTGTTTTCATTCAATGAAAATAATTAATATTCGTGGAATGAGGCTTTATAATTCTAAATTATTCTGCTACACAAATAATTACGATATTATAGTTTTGTGAATGCGAAAATTGAATAACTGAAATGTGGAAGTTTTTCACACTCTTTGTCGTGTATTTTTTTTTTAACATTTTTCAATTTAATTAAAAAACTATTGAAAGCTAATCAAAGGAAGGTGTAAAATAATCGAGACCCCATAGGTTGTCTGTTTTGTTCACATTTTAGCTCAATAAAAATACATATTATAATTCTGGATTAATTCGCATGATAAGTTCAGAGGTTTAGCTGCTGTCACATTCGGTTCACGATTTAACGGAAATAAACAAATACATGTAAAATCAAATCAACAAATACATGTTTAAAAAATATTAATGTTTATAATTAATGTTACCAACGCAATTTTTGGAAATTTTTTTTCTAAAATTTAATTTTAATTAAGGGTAATAATTTCACTTAAAACTAAATTCATCTTAAATTAAACGTTTACAAAATTCATATAAAATTTAAAATTGTTGAATAAACTACATTTTTAGACCTTAAACTAAAATGTTAAAATTAGTAAAACATAAATTTAAAAATGTTGAAAAGATGAAATTCTACTTTATGAAATTGTTTACTGGTAATATAATTCATTTTAAATTTAGCGATTATGTATAATTGTTTACAACATAAATATATCGTCTAACTTTCTTATGTTCATTTTTCAGAGATTTATAAACCATTAGTTAGTCTCTAAAAATTTGGCCGCCCTATTGTGGTCTTCCCAATTCTAGCGGTTTATTTCTTTGGAGCCTTTGTACTACATTTGTGTTACTCAGCATACCACGTTACCCAACATATTGATGTTGACTAAGCCGTTGTATGTGTTTCTTCGTATGAGGTCCCCCATGATGTAGGTTAGCGTTTCTTATGTACCAAGGAGCGTTCACTTTTCCACGTAACACTTAAGTTCCTCCACACACTTTTTAGTTCCTCTTTTTTCTTTTTAATGTGCTCTTTCCATTTGAACTTAGCATCGAGAGTCATGCCAAGGTATTTGGCTGTGTTAGAATAAGAAGTTTGTTTAGAATTTGGCTCTATTGGTATCCAGTTAACTATTTGATTAATGCACCATTTTTTGGTCCAGTTATTTATTTGGTTCGTAGCCCGTTGCTGTTTTCTGGTTGCTTCGTCTTCTTTATAACTAGTAGCTAAAATTGCAGTATCGTCCGCAAATGTCCCTATTGTTGTTTGGCAAGTCGCTTGTGTAAAGTAAATACAAGCTTGGCCTCATCACGCTACCTTGGGGAACTCCTGCAGATACCTTCTTAAGCTCGGAAAATTCTTCGTCACATCTAAAGTGAAAATATTAGTTAGGAATATAAGGTTTCAATATGTGAAAGTATTCCTTTGGCAAATCTCGATGCAGGTTATATTCCAATCCAGGGTGTTTTACTTTATCGCAGACCTGTGCTACATCCAGAAATATTGTTGAGCATATTTTCGTATTTTCAAGTGCATCTTCAATAATACTTGTAATACTGAGAACTTGCTCTATGGTGGAGTGGTTTTCTCGAAATTCGAACTGATGTGGTGGTATTATCTTTCTCTCAAGTATTATACGTTTCATCCTTTTGTATAACAGTTTCACAAAAATTTTAGAAAGTACTATTTGGCTTTGGCATCATACTTATCTCTGCTACTCTCCATTGCAGAGGTACATATTTCAGTCGAAATGAAACGTTGATTATAATAAAGAAGTTATCGCACTATCATAGATGACGCGTAAACGCCCATCCCTGGGATTTTCTACTCAATAGACATCGTAGACAATGTCAATAGTGTAGACAATTCCTAGAATGATTTTGTAAATTAATTCTTAGCTACCAAATTGTGACCAAAATTCTTTAGCATCCAATAAGATGACAGTTTCATAGAATTTCCTTAAATATATTTTAATCTGCAATGATGACAAAATGTACGTCAAGTTAGATAACTATCCGTCGTATACACAAAATAATGAATATATTGAAACGTATTTTACCCCTAATTCGTTGACACGTTGGCCTGTATATAACAGCGCTAGCCAAACCCGGACATTTGTATATAACAGCGCTAGCCAAACCTGGACACATGAAAACCCGGGTTTTCGAGTTTGGAGATCATCAAAACCAAGTAAACCCGGGTTTCTTAAACAAAACTATTAGAAATAAAAATACTTATAATAACAATAAACAAACAATTCAATTTTATTCAAGAATAACAAAAACAAGTAAATAAATTATTTAAGGCGTTTATTGAATCATCCCCCAAACGCATTTTTGTTTAGTGGAGATATTTGAACCGCGCACTTTGCTGTTATTTTTGCAAAGGTACATTTTTTTAATCTGTTAAAAAGAGTTTGATGATATGTAAAGAGGATTTGTTAGTACAACGAAAAATGAATTCTAGTCAATCGAATTTTTTTTAGTCGCTGGAGAATTTTAAAACTCAGCTTAGGCACTCAAAGAAACTTTGGATATATACTGGAGGAGTGACTGGAGAAGGGTTAGCGATTGATATAGTGATTAATATTTCACATGTTGTTGCAAAACACTTGTGAGTGTGACGGACAGGTCAGACCATGGAAATTAATTTGGAACATAATATTTTTTTTTTTTGTTTTTTTTTTTTGTTTATTTATATTACGACTGAGTCTTGTACCCATTTAGTAATTACATTGCATAATACAGTATTTTGAATAGTCGGCGTAATCAAGTGATTATCCCCAGTTTAGTGTACTCTACTGACCTCCTGGTCGCGATAAGTCCAGTGGTTTGGTTCTTTGCAGTCTTCTTGTTGGAGATGTATACAGCATACAGCGTATGTCCAGATTTTGATGCTGGTGCAGACGTTGTAGGTGTTTTGTTGCATGATGCTTAATTTCATCCGCGACAAGCTCAATCTTGAGATCTCGATGGAGGTTGTCGTTTCGAATGTACCACGGTGCATTAACAATACATCGTAGGATTTTATTTTGAACTGTTTGTATCATTTTGATATTTGTCTTCTTGGCACAGCCCCAGAGTTGGCTACCATATGTCCATACAGGCTTCAGAATTTGTTTGTATAACAGCAGTTTGTTATGGATCGCTAGTTCAGATTGTCTCCCTAGGAGCCAATGCATTTTTCTAAATTTTATGTTTAGTTCTTCTCTCTTCTTTTTTATGTGTTCCTTCCATCTAAGCTTAGCATCTAAAGTCATACCAAGATATTTGGCAGTGTTTGCATGGAGTTTTATTTTGAACTATTGAGTTTATCATTATTGGTATATGGTTAACTTTTTGATTTGTAAAGTTCATTTGGATTGATTTTGCTTCATTTAATTTAATTCGCCATTTCTTTGTCCAATTACATATCAGGTTAGTAGCCCTCTGTAATTTACTAGTGGAGTCATTGATGTTCTTTGCTGTTGCAAGTATTGCCGTGTCATCGGCAAAAGTCGCCATTGTTTCTTCTGTAATTGATATATCTCTAGTATATAGGAGATATAGGATTGGTCCAAGAACACTTCCTTGTGGTACTCCGGCTGTTATTCATTTTAGTTGGAAGTACACATTCTCATACTTTACTCGGAAGTGCCTCTCTGATATGTATGATTTTAAAATTTGAAAAAATTGCTCCGGAAGATCTCGATGAAGTTTGAATTCTAGCCCCTGGTGCCATACTTTGTCAAATGCTTGCGCTACATCAAGGAATATAGTTAAGCATATTTGTTTGCTTTCTAGTGATTTCTCGATTACATCAGTAATTCGATGTACTTGTTCTATCGTAGAATGTTTTTCCCTAAATCACTGATGTGTAGGGATAAGATTCCTTTCTTCGATAATTGGTTTTAGTCTTTTAAGAAAAACTTTTTCAAATAGTTTCGATAATGTTGGTATCAGAGAAATTGGCCTATATGAAGCTTTATCATGCGGAGGTTTGTTCGGTTTAAGTCATAATTACTTCTTTGCAACTTTCCATTGTCTTGGTACATATCTTAGTCGAAATGCTGCATTAATTATATGCACTAGTTTCCTCAACGCTTTCTCCGGTAACAGTTTTATTATCTGACCCGTTATAAGATCATAACCTGGAGCCTTATACGCATTCAGATTATTCTTGATTTCCCATTTAAGTCCTTTCAATGTTACAGGTGTAATATCTACTTCATCCTGTTTATTTATTGGTGTAATATTTTCCTCTTCCGTTTGTTTTGGATAAGGTTGGAATGTTTCTTCAAGGTGATTTGCAAACAAATCTGCTTTTTGTTTAGCATTTCGAGCCCAATTTTCATTATTTTTAATTGGAGGAATCTGAAGTTTAGGTCTTTTAATATTCCTATCTAGTAGCTTTCCATAATGAATAATCAGTATCTTTTTGCCCAGTTAGAGTGCTGAGGTATTTATTAACTGATTGATTTTTAATGTCTTTTATAAGGTATTTTAATTTGTTACACAAATGGTTAAATACTCTTTTATTTTCTGGATTTCGATGTTTTTGCCAATTCTTCCGTGCTTTTCTTTTATTTTTAAGAAGTTCTCTCACTTCCTCTGGATAGCTAGCATTGCGCTTCATTTCCTGCCTATTATTTGGAGTGCTTTCCCACGCAGCATATTGGATATTATGGATGAGCGTATCTAATTCGTCTTCTATTTGGACTGGTCCCTGAATTGGGTACTGCAGACTAATACTTTCTGTTAACTGTGTTTGGAAGAGATCCCAATTGGTTTTGAAGCTCGTTAATTTCGGGTTGCTCTCTTTCAAAATAATTGTTTGGCTAAGTATCATAATAACTGGTGAATGATCTGATGATAGACTTTCACTGTTCTCTATATGGATATAATTATCTGAAATCCCTTTTGTAATAAAGAAGTCTATAAGGTCTGGAATCTTACTGGTATCCGTAGGCCAATAGGTTGGTGTACCGCCTGAGTGAAACTCGCATTTTAGTTGTTTGCCTGCTGAGAACAGTTCTTTTCCTTTAGCGGTAGTTAACCGAGATCCCCAATATGTATTTTTTGCATTATAGTCTTCTCCAACTAAAAAGACACTTCCTAGCGTTTTCAGAAGATTAGTATAATCTACTTGTTTGAGATTGTATCTTGGAGGGCAATATATTGCTGAGATACTGCATGTTTTAATATTGCTTAATTGTATTTTGATTGTTGTGACTTGCATGGAAAGGTTCTCAACTTTTGGTTCTTCGTTATGTTTTATATACTCTTTTATGAGGATAGCTGATCCACCTCTGGCTTTGTTCTCAGGATATAGTGCATAGTAGCAATTATATCCTTTTATTTTACAGAATGAAGTTTTGGAGAAATGGGTTTCTGATATAAGACATATATCTATATTATGCATGATTAAAAATATATCTAGTTCTTGAATGTGTTGCAATAGCCCATTTGCATTCCAGGTTACAATTCGTAATGTTTTATTCATTTCTTTTGTTTGTAATTCGATTTTATATAATTTATATTTTGATACACTCGACCAAGGTTTTCTTCTACTCTTTTATTGAAACTAGTTTGTGATTTAATTTCTTCTAGTGTTTTCTGCAGACTCATTTCCTGAGAAATAAGTCTTTTGTTAAGGTTCTCTAGATTTCTCAGTATGTCCTGTAGAACGAGCTCCACTTTTAACTGTTTCTCCTCTGTGTGCTGAACTATTTGTGCATAAGTAACGTTTTCGTTTACTCTCTGGCTTTGTATGTTATGATTAGCAGTTGACGATTTAGGCTCCGTGGTTCTTTTTATAGTTTGTACATTTATTGATGTACCTGGTTTGCGTGATTTATCTCTCATTTTTTGTAGTTCTACTGCAACTTCACATCCTCTGTAATTGGCTGGATGCTGGCCATTACAGTTGATACACTTCGGTGGTGTATCTCGGGGGACTGTGCAGTCATTTCCTGCGTGTTTTCCTGCACATTTAACACATCTTGCTTCACGGTGGCAGTACTTTTGTGTATGATTATAATCTTGGCACTTTTTACATTGTGGTATTAGTCGAGTGACCTTTCTCGGTGTTTCTATTTTAACTCTAAGGTTGAGGATAGCCTTAATATTATAAATATTTTCGATTTTTTCTTGTTTGTCGAAGGTTAGCATAAAAAGTGGGAGACCTCTTCTCATGATTTCAACATTTCCGTCCCTGTTTTCTCTTCTCTCTTTTCTGATGATGTTGACTGCATCGATTATTTTCAGGCCTTTGTTTTGCAGGTCCTCAATAATTTCATCTTTTGAGCAAGTGGAACATTAAATGAATTACTCCAATATTCCATTCTGTTGTTCTGATCGCGATTTAACATTCTAAAACATCATACACGCACAATTAAGTAAATTTTACTTTTGAAATCAATTGAAATGATTAGTAGCCGTACATTCAAATTGCTTGGCTTACATTATTTAACAACTGTTTCTTGATTTATGAAAGCATTCCAAGATGATTTAAATTTTTCAAAGCCAGTTTTATGAATTCGCATAGTAAAACTAACTGAAGCACTTTTTTTTAACTTTTCGTGAATATTTTCTAACTCAAGTTTTCAAGTGGGAAACCAGGGTTTTTGGGTTCAGCAATTTTGAAGGAAAACTCGAGTTTTTGGAACCAAGTATAACCATACTCGGCCTGCAAATGCTACCTGTATAGAAATTCTGTATAGGTTTCAGCGCGAGTTCCATCGAAAACTGAGTTTTTTAGTTTTACTGTGAGGGTGATAGAAACAAAATTCTATTAGACTGACAAAGGCAAAGAGTTCATTTAGTTAAATAAAATGTTTCTATGAATAAAAAAAAATTGTAGTAAAATATTTCATTTTAAAAATCGGATCTATGAACTAGTTGTTTACAAATGGAATTTTTTTTAAAATATCTAACAAGCGAAAGATATATTGGTGTAGTTTGAGATCGATTTACCAATTTTCTATGGCAGTAACACTGTTAAAAACATTCAGTATTTTTTTATTGTGATGAATTTCTGTCTCATCTGACAGCCAGTAATATATATATTTTTTCTTACTCTAATTTAACTGAGCAGTAAAATTTCTCCATGGATTTCAGGCGTTAGTAGAAATCGACCAAACTACATTATAGTCAGTGGTTTTATTCTTTCATCAATCAAGAATTATATGTATATAATAAGTAATTGTCTTGCAAAGGGTTTTAAAAAGCATAATCTATATTTTATTTTAGTAGAAATTGTTCATACTAATCTTGCCCGGTTTGCTGTCAATGTCACATCGGAAGTTGTCCAAAATCTCATGGAAAGCATCAAAGAACATGTGCGCAATTTTAAATGTAAAAACAAAATTTTAAATATAAACCAAATGGAACGTTTGGTGCAATAAATATTTTTAAATTAAAGGTTTTGTTTGCTTTATTTCAACATATATTTCCAAAGTTACAGTATGTTATGTGATCCTCAATTTAATTTGAATAATTCTTTAATTTCTTCCTATTCGACTTCACTGAACCGGCCTTTTACAAAACACAACTTTAAACTATGGCGCATTTTATTTCAAATCGCTAAATATTGTAGGTTGTCGACATTGTCTTAATTGTTGACGTTGCCAAACAACTTCGCCCATCCCAGGAAGCACCCTTTTCTCAGGAAGTGCCTCCACTATTGTGTAATTATAGCCATGAGATTTTTTCGTATTTATGTTATGGTTATTTTCGTCTTTCAACTCTTGTAGAGTTACAGGTGGTATGTCCTTACAATCCTCCTTGTGCACTGGTATTATATTTTCATCCGCCGATTGTCTAGCATGAGGTTGGAACCTTTTTTTTCTAGGTGAGATTCGAAAACTGCTGCTTTCTGTTTGGCACTTGTTACCCAAATTAACTCAACATTTTTTACTGGCTGTATTTGATAATTTGGTATTTTTAATGATTTTGTAGCTCCCCATAGAGAATACTCAGTTTCTTTAGAGTAAGATTACAAAGATAACGGGTGCTTATTGCAGAGGTAATTAAAAATTATTTTGCTTTGGGGTGCTCGGTTTCTCTGCCATGTTTTCTTTACTTTCCGTTTTTTATAAAGCAACTCCCTGCGATCTCGACTTGATAAGTGAAATTATTACGCTCCTTGTTTTGGATTACAGGACTGCTGTCCTATTCTATTGTATATTATTGATTAATAGTTCCACTTTATTTTCTAATTGAACCGGATGCTTGATTGGTACAAAAAGATTGGTGTTGTCTTCAACCTTGTTGTCCCGACCTGCGGCGTATAGTTCTCTTTGGAATTGTATAGTTCTCTTTCGAGATGTTGTTAATCTTGACCCCCCCAAAAGGATTTTTTGGATTAAAATCACCTCCACAAAATTAAATCATAGCTGCTTCAATAACTTTTTATAATCCTCTTTATTTAAATTATATCTGGGAGGACAATAAATTGAACAGACATTAAATATTTTTTTGCTATTAAGTTGAATGCTGATAGAAGTTGTATACTTTCTTCTTCGATTTTTATTCCCTCATGATGTTAAATATTTTCTTTCACAAATACTGTTGATTCTCGCACTTGCTCTTTCTGCTGGATGTAAAGCGTGATAAGAGACGTAACCACGTATTTTGGTATATTATGTTTTAGTAAGATGGCTTTCTGTTATTAAATATATATATATATGTAGATATATATATATATATATACATATATATATTTTGATATATATATATATATATATATATATATATATATATATATATATATATATCAACTTTTTGTAAATCCTATTCTTTAATAAATAATTCCCTCCAATAAAGCTTTACATTTGTTTAAATACGAAAAACAATTTAAGGTCCAATTTATCTATCTTTCTCTTAAAACTCTGTAAAAATAAAATAAAATTTATTTGTAGTGAAATTGTATACATTCTTGGGTACTTAAATCCCAAGATAAAACCTCTGAAATTCTTAGATCACTTTCTATTCTATGTAATTATAAATATTCAAAAAATTATTTAAAATCTATAATATACACCTAAACTATAAAATTAAAATTTATCTTTAATATTTTAAAAGTTTAAATTTTTAAAAATTGTCATATTATTGAAATGAAATTGAAACTACATTAATGTTTAATGTCTAAAGTTGCAGTTGTTTTTTATATTTTAAACGACAAAAATTGTTAAAAATATTAAAAATTGCAAAAGTTCAATATATTTGTAAAAACGACTGATAACGAAATTGTAAATTAGTAAAATTTATAAATTCTTACAATTTAAAATTTGGCATCAATTTTAAATTGTTAATTTTTTAACATACGCCATTCCGTATAAATGAACTACGAAATTATGACATAGAATTTCTGACACATTTTAAAATTTCCAAATTCGTATAAATTATTGTAAAAAAAATCCAAAACATTGCATTGTTTTGTTGTAGATTAAGAAATATCCGATACTGATTAGATGAAATTAATATTTAGGGAAAGGTTTAAATAAAATTGGAAATAGTTGAATTTTTAGAATTAATCATATTTGGTATATTTAAAAATTTAGAAAAATTGAATACTAAAATTAAATTAAATTCCACTTCGATAAAGTTTTAAATTTTGTTTAAAAAATAAAAATCCTAAAAAAATATAATTTTTCTTATGATTTTTTGAAATTTTTAAAATTATTGTTGTAAAATATATAAAAATTAACAATTTTTTTATGAAGATAAATTTTTGAGCCAATCTATTTCTCAAAACTGAAATTTGATGTAAAACGTATCATCAATAAGTTAGTGACGGCTATGCCATAAAATCGGCTAACACCAGCTTTAGATGGAAACGTGAAATCGTAAGTGGTATATTTTTTTAGCTTTGAAGTAGTCTGTTCGCATATTAACTTATGAAACAGTGTCCCGTTATAACTTCCAGGACCATGCTGTCTGGGCCGGTCCAATTTGGGCCAGACCTGCTTAGTTACCCACGATTTGGCATTCGTGCCTCTGAGAAAACAACCCACCCTCCTATCCCTTTTTGAACTATCAGGTGCTAAGCGCCTCATTGTTCAGCACTGCTCTCATGCAGCCAATTGTTTGAATGCAAGATCCAAGGAAGTGGTATGAAAGAGGATCTTCAACGATTGAGTATAGGTGCGCTCCTGAGTGCTCCACTTGTCCAAAAGTATTCTGTTCTATGAACTTTTATCAGAAGTTTTTGGTTGTCCATAGTTCTTAAAGCTGGTCACCAGTCAACAACTCCTTATAGTAATATGGGTCAAGCCAAAGGTGTTTCGTTCTGTCCGGAAAGGTAAAACTGGTATACTATTTAATGCTGGCGGAATCACAGCTGCCCATCTTAAAGAGAAAGCGTAGTGTGTATTGCAGAGAGTATAAGGATATTTTCCGAAGAAATTTTCCTAACCACCTTGAACCCTTATCCTTCCAGGTTTAATAACAGGTCAACAATGACCAAAGTCCTTAGAAGGGAGAAAAAACCCCACCTAGCAGTGTGCGTTCAATCGAAAATTTGCTGGCGAACGGTTCAATCAGCTGAGCTGTCATAAACCTGCCTCTTGTGTGACTTCCTAGTCTAACGTTGCTAAAATACTCCCTCTCTCCTCTTCCTTGTGAATATAACCTGGCAACAAAATCAGAAAAGTTCAAAAATGAAGCAAAACATACTGGATCGATTTTAACCAATTTTCATCGAGTTATAAATTGATTAAGACAACAAATAATTTATAATGGATTTTTCATAATCACAACAAACTAATCTAACATTATTGTTAAATGTAAATTTTTGGCTGATTTTTAATTTATTAAAAGAGAAGAATAGCTAATAAACATTAGAAGAGTCAATTAGCTTAACAATTATTAGTTTAGTAATAAAAAATATTTAACAATAACACACATTTAACTGTACAAATGAGTTCTCGAGTAAAATAATTCAACAATTATTGGTACGCAATTATATATAAATAAAAAATAATTCATAATAATAAAAATGCAATTTCCATTATCTATTGTTTAAACAATTCATTAACCCATATATCAATAGCGCGACTCAATGACATAATTAATTTCATATTTAAATCAACAGTGCACATACGAATCATCATTATTGCGCATCCATAAATTGCATTCGATATGCAATAAATACATTTCAACACGAATTATTATTTTTTTTAAATAAAACAATTATATTGTTCTTATGTTACAATAATAATTTATAAATAAAGGTTTTAATTATCAATTGTGTTTAATAAATAAAAATTTAATTTAATAGTTAATGATAATTTTATTGTATGTATGTACATATGTATGTATAGTTAAATTAATTGAGGAAATATTAATTTTAATAAATTAATTTCTTTATGTTGCTGTACAAAACAAATTTGTTTTATTTTTATTTTATTTAAACTATTAAAAATGGTTTTATTTTATATTTTTTACGTACAAATTTATTACTTTTATATTATAAAAGAAATGCTTAATTTTTTTCTTTATTTTAAATCGTGATATGAATTAATAAAAAAATAATTTAATTTCTATGAATTTTTTATTACTGCTGTTTATAGTTAATTTCTTATCAACTAAGCGCTGATATATTGGAACGTATGTGAAACTATTTAAGAGGTGTCGGATTTTCCAAGAAATATTTAAATACATGATGTAATTACATTAAAACATTGTTATTATAAACAATGACATTATGATGCATCAAACGAGATATATGTACATACGAGTTATTGTGAAGACAATAGAAAAATGCAAACAAATATTCTTGAACTGAATAACGTACCATAAAACATTAAATATATGTATTCAAATTTTACAGGCACCACACAGCAGCAGCTATATATGATGATTAAAAACAATTAAATATTATTTTATTATACAATCTCTTGGTTTGGAATTTGAAATTTTTTCATGAAATTCGAACGTCTAGCCGCTTATAGTGGAGTATTTACGATCATATTATTAAAATATAATATATGGATGGGTGATCAAGATAGATTTCTTGACTAGAATATGTATGTATGTATGTATATAGTATTGTTAATACGAATATATATAAAATTTATTTTTATTTCGGTATGAATTGAATATTAAAATCTCAATGTACATACACCCATAATAATATTAGTTTTGCTATTTCACGAAGACAAGTAGGTATTTGAACTTAAGAATTTAATCTATGTATATGCTTCGTTTTACGATGCCAGAGAGATGAAACAAAATTAAGTTGTTGAAATAATTAAATTTGATTGTCATTTATTACGTGACATAATTAATTTATTGAATCAATGTTGTATATTATAAAAATTCATTTTGATCGATTTACCTTTTGCGGTATGAGATATACACAAACAGAACTGTTTCAAATTAATTTAAATATAATTCGATTCGGAGTATACACATCAAAAATAAAATATTACTTATTTGGAATTTATTTTACCCGAGGTCTTTTTATCGATGTACAGAGTCTATGCGCATATCTCGCGTCAACCTTATATACATATAATGTGATGATAAATTAATTAAAATAAAATATTTCCTCCTACAACGTATATTTAATTTAATAACAATATCATCAACGCATTTCACATACTTATATCGTACATTCAATTAATATCAACAACAATAATCATTATTCATTAATTTTGTTCAAGAAAATGTTTCAAATTCTTTTCCAAAAATAAAAAATAAAAAAATGTTAATTTTAATATAATATATTTCTGTTGTCAATATAAGAAAGCAATTAAATTAAATAAATTTAATAAAATTAAGAATTTCGAACATGTTTTAAAAATCTTGAAACCTAATAAATTATTGAATATGTATATATTTAATTTGCATTTTATTTTTTTGTTTATACGAATATATTATATTTGTTACAAATAAATAAATTATAACAAGACAATATTTCTGTTGTTTAAATTTTTATTTTGTTTTATTTTAATTTAATTGAAATGTTTTATTTATTTAGTTGTTGCCGGTTGTGTAGTACAAGATAATTTATTTGATTTAAGTTTAAACAATTTTTTATCCAATTCGGTTTACAATATTTTGTTTCTTTCGTTCGTTTGCATTGACCAAGGTGCGCAAGCAAAAATATATCGCACATGCATTAATAGGGTTATTATATTGAATATGTGGTGCAATAACCTAAATATAAACACTTGACGATGCGGTTGTGCTCTAATTTATGCTAAATGTTTTCTATATAACTAACTATATCATCGATCAAGATTATCTGTAGACGCATATATTAAATAACTTCTTTCCACAACATGAACGCGGTAATCCCGCATAAAATCTGATAAAAATATATTTTACATAAAATACATAATTAATGACAACACTATCCTAATTGCCAACGAATAATTTATTTACAAAACATATAAACGAAAAAACTATTTTTACGAAGTCGAATCCAAATATAGAAAAAAAAAAAAAACATTTCTTATATAAATGTATGTTGGTCGTCTCTCTTTGAGATACACAATATACACCAACTAACCAAACCCATATTCAATTTAAAAAGATAAATTAAAATTTATATAATCTATTTTAAGATCAGATACTATATTATCTTTAAAAACTAATTTATTTTTAAATTTTATTTTTTTGTCAGATTTGTATATAAGAAAATGCACTCTCGCAGACTCTACGACTAAACTATATTATAACTATTAATATATGTATAGAGTGTAGTAGTAGACTATATAAAATAATAATAAATAACGATACATACTCGTAAGACAAAATAAATTCGTGCGGCTTTAGGAAATGGCCAAATTTTTTTTTTTTTTTTTTTTTTTTTTCATTTGGAATTAAGTTTCATGAAAATTGTGTTACCCAAACAAACATATATCATTCTGGTTGTGCGATGTGATAAAAATAAATTTTAATTGAGATATAAGTGTAATGTAAGATACTTACCAACTGTTTAAATTTGTCGTGTGGTCTTTATAACAACGAGCGTCGAATTAATTACTTATATAATCCGAGACTATAATTTATGTACTATTTAGAGGTATGTAGGTACTAATGGATGTGGAATAGATACTGAAACTAAATTGTTCAATATATGAATTCAACATTGCTATCAGAATATAAAACATCCATATAAATTTAATTGTTACTACTTTTCTATTTTTTATTTATTTAAAAACAATCAATAAAATCTAAATAAATTGTATATAAATTTTATTATCGTCTCTATATATATACATATGTACATAACTATATTTATTCCAACGTGATTTGAAATAGTAAAATTATCTCTTAACTCCCACGATTTATGTTATATGCTCAACTGTGTATATATATGTATATACATACCTACATATGTATGTATTACCAACAACAACAATATTATATAAATTTATTGGATGTGTAGGAAATAAAGGACACGATCGGCTATAAATTTTATATTTTGTGTATATAGTTTTTGGTATTTAGTTAGCGCTTTTATAGATCGAAAAATATAAGAAGCACCAACAAATAACTTTAATCTTCAACAGACATTAAAATTATCGTTAGTGCGGTTGTATTAAATACACATGTATACTATGTATTGTATGTATAAAAGAATAGGATGTAGTTTCCAACTATATCATCAATTTTTCCACTCATTAGTCAATGCCATTTTACTCTTAGAGAAAGCCGATTTGCTTTCATTCGGTTTATCCGTATGCCTCACTATTTTTATATTTTATATTTTTATTAAACCTAAAAGAAACGGTAATCATCAATTTAAAGATAACAAACAAATTTTTATTGACATTATTTTGATGAGACCGCCATCACAAACAATAAATGTATAAAAGTATAAACAAATAATTTTAAAATAGAAAATGTAAAATTTGAAACCTTAAATTTGTATTTTGCAAACTTATAAATTCTGAAAATATTCATATAAAGTTTAAAATATATTCATATTTAAAAATTTCATAAATTTTTAAAATTAGATTTTGAACGTAAACTATAAATTAACGTTCTATAGCTATATTTTAAAACCTCTGAAATTATTAAAATGAGAAATATTAAATTTTTAATAAATCCAATTTCTAATGATTTTTAATAAATCTGTAAATTCCTGAAAATTAATATTATTAAAACTTAAAATTCAAAAATAGATTTAAAATAACTTAAATTCGAGTACTTTTAATAATTAAAAAACAGAATTCATTAAATAATGGAATGGACTAAAATGATTTTTAAAATTCTGAAATGATCATTAAAAATCAATAAATTAATTTTAAATTTGAGAAATTTAAAAATCCTTTGATTTTAAAATTTATCAGCGATTTAAACTTATAAATTTCCCATATATGAATTCCTAATTCTTTTTTCAAATTTAATTAATTTAACAATTCATAAACATTTTTATTAAAATTCTTTAAAGCCATAAATATATTAATTTCAGAATTCAAATATTGCATCAATTTTAAAAACTGATATTGTTTTATAAATTTAAAAAAAAATTTAAAATATTAAAATTATATTAAATTTCACTCCAAAAAATTTTAAAATTAGGTTAGAAAATATTTAAACAAATTACAATTTCTGAATTTTCTCAAAAAAATGTTATAAAAATTCTGTAAAATTTAGAAAAAAACTAGTTTTAATTAATTTAAAAAAACAAGTTTTTAAAAACTTTTCTCTTTTAAATTCTTAGTGTATCTGTATGTATATTCTTTGAACTTCAAAACTCCGATAATAATAGTCTTAAATAATTTCTTATTTATTAACATAAAAATCTTAAAATGTATGAAAAACAGAAACTACTTTGAAAATTAAAGTTTTTAACGTCTTTTAAAAAGTTTACCATTTATATGAATTAAACAACTGTATTCTTGCAATATAAATTTTTCAAAACTTTAGTTTATAGAAATTTTAAAGCTTTTAGAATAAAGCGCTATGTTAATATGCAAATTGTCTTAAAATGCAAATCGACTGTTAAAATTGTTAAAATGATTTAAGTTTATTGTACTAAAAATTAGCCACATTTTGGAACCCCTTGCATGTGGTTTAAGCTGAAAATAAATTATTTTTTAAAAATTAGTTGAATTTTTGGACAAATTTTCAGGATATTTTAAATAATTATTTAAATTTAGTTTAAAATTTGCAAATATATTAAATTTTTAAAATTTATTTCCTCAAGTAATTCTCATACTACCTTGATCAACAATTTTTGGAAGCGTTGAAGACTAAGACCAATAACCTGTATTTAGTTACATCGAATTAAAATTTGCTTTGTAGACAGTCAGCAATTGAGAATATAGCCGCGTACACATTGAGTACTTTGTGTTGAAAAATTAAAAATGTCGAGTGAACAGATAATTCCGGCTGCTTGTTTTGTTATTATTACCGGGTTAGCCCATGAGAAAAAGAAAAGAAAACGACGTTGGTGATTGACTTCTATTTATGAAATCCGTAAAAAATAATCGACTACAGGATTTGGGCAAACAAGATTTAGGTCAGTTTCACAATTTCTTTAGAATGTCGGCATTTTGAGCGGTTACTTAATACAGTTGGTCCAAACATTTGAAGAGTAGGTTAGGTTAGAGTGGCTGCTACGGCACACTTAGACCGGTGACGGTTGTGATATCACAGGATCTTACTTCCCTATTACCCTTGCTTGAAACAGTTGTAATTGGGTGCCACCCTAATACGGGGTAATTGAGTGCCACCCTAGCCTCGACGTGACAGCTGTCCGTGTAAAAATTGCATGGTCCTCCTTTCTCATCATCGCGCTGTATATACCTTTTGGCTCAAACCTGGACCTCTAGCCCGAGATCTTCAAGTTCATCGAATTGGAGGTACTGCCAGCTAGCTATACGTGACGATGAACAATTACTGATTATTGGCGATTTTAATCTTCCGAGTACTACTTTGATGGATATCGATGGTGTTTTTTGGTATTTTCTGACGAGGACAAGGCTTTGGTTACGATGGATTACTTCGCAAGCATTCCTGCAACACAAGTTAACCGTACGTGTAACAGTCGAGGGAAATTTCTGGATTTTGTATTCAGAACTGACCATAGGTTCTCAGAAGTTTTGGCATGCGAGGATTTTACCGGCTGCTCCACACTCCATTAATGATAAATATATTTCACGAAGAATGCTTTTTGATTTTAGAAATGTTGACGACGCTGCCCTGAATGAATATTTCTACAATTCGGATTGGAATTTGCTTCAAGCTTCACAATTAAAGTTTCACAATTCAATGAACGACTCAATGCAGGTATCGAAAACCATGCTATAATGTTAAGTTGACACGCCTTGAAAATCGTCGTAATAAGCCCCACACGCTATACAGGTGGCATGGCAAACAGTATTATCCTGCTTTCACTAAAGCTTGTAAGGAATTCAAAATTTTAAACAATTTCTTATATCATAATTACGTTCTGCAGATTGACGTGGAGTTGTCTTCCAACCCACGAGGTTTTTGGCATTTCATCAACACTAGATGGAAGGTAGTCGGAGTCCCTTCTCCTATGACCTTTCAGAGCTGCTCTGCTAGGCTTTCCGTTGATATGTGTAATTTATTTGCTAGTTTCTTCGAATCAGTCTATGAACCGTATCAGACGCCAAATGTCAAACCTTTTGAGCTTGGAATTAATCAGGAATTCACTCAACTACATTATTAAGGGTGCAGGTCATGATGATTTTCCTCCCATCCTGATTAAAAATTGCCCGAAGATCCTGTGTGATCACATTACTGTTATCTTTAGCAAAAGTCTTCGAACGCAAGTTTTTCCAGATCCGTGGAAAATATACTTCATACGTCCCATATTCAAGTCGAGTAAACGAAGCGAGATCATCAACTAACGCGGGATTGCGATACTTTCTATCCTACAAAAGCTCTTTGAATCAATGGTTCATCGATTTTTGTTTTTCCATACAAAAAGGTATATGTCGCCTGTGCAACATTGTTTTTTTGCAGGAAGGTCGACAGTTACAAACCTAGTGTCTTTCAGCGGCCTTCTGCGCAGTACGATTGATTCCAGACTACAGCTGGACGTGATCTATACTGATTTTTCAAATGGTCTTTGGACACTTTCCAGTTTAATACCCTCTCCTTAATAAAATCTGAGGGTGTGATGTCTAGCACTTCTTGTCGATTTTTAGTAAAGAAGGTTGGCTTACACCCGATATTACATATATTTAGGTTAGTACTTAAAGTAAAATCAAGGAGTAACTCACCTCACCATTAGCATCACTGCCCATGATATGATGACTCCTACTTTTCGTTTTTGAGTCTCCATTATTGTACTGCCCAACCTACCTGGTGGTATATATTCCTCCTCGTATGATAGGTAGGCCGATATAAGCCAGAGATTTTGCCCATCCATCTCAATGCTAGCCACCACTACATCAGCGTTGCTGTAATTTAGTTGTAAAAAAATATTCAAATTATTTCTAGCGAGAATGCAGGAACCTATCTCACTTTCATTTTTCGAATGTAATATTTTTTATTTGAGAGTTCTGAGGCGCAGCACCCAGTTGATCTGAAGGATCTTAAGCAATAAATAGTTCTTAGCTCCACCACTGTCGAGCCAGACTCCCCCTCTGACAGCGATTCGTCCATTTGAAGCGCACAATGCAGCCCCAACAATCTCGACATCTCCGAGTCCACGTATATTGTGCCTCCTGAACGACTTCCGGGATACTCTGGATTTCTCGGTCACCAACACCAGGCTTGACTCCACAAGTGGTATCCCCACCGGCTGCAGATGCCCCAGATTGGTCGGTTTCATTGCACTTATTAACCTTGATCGTAATCGCCACAAATCCATAGCTGATTAAGCCTTCAGGTTTTGCCAGAGCACCTAAGGACTCTCTGTCAAGGTTAATAACGGCACTTCCTCTAACCTGGCAATCATCCAAGTGGCCGTTGGCAGATCCGGATTGCATGATTTTTTCACCTCTAATTTGATTTTACCCAGGCTGCCGATCGCCTTTTTGTGGAGTCACAGACCTTTCATCGGCACAGGCAGTCAGTTTAACGTGACTCCAGTGCCGTCCTCCGTCTCGGCAACACGGAGCAGGTTCCGGATTCTTCCTCATGATGTTTAAGAAGGTGGCGACTAAGGACTACTTCACCTCCCTCCAGTTAAGGGCCGTTCGTTCGCTCAATGTGTATGCGGCTTATGAGAACGGCAAAAAATTGTTGAGCACTACTGTTAGTCTGTTACTGATATTCACATATGTATACGAAAAACATAGACTTTAGTAGATTAAATATAATGGAAAAAATGAAATATTGAACAGTAAATATTGAATTGATGAGAAATCTTCTGCAACACAACAACAATAGGAAAAATTTTAAGGTGGAAAAATATATACCAAAAACTATATTGCACACAAGACGAAAAACATTGGAAAAATATAATGACATTTTGGAGTCGTCTTTGCTCATGGGTATGTGTATATGTAATATGTACATAAGTAAGTTGCAGAATTTTATGATTTTGAATGAAAAATTTTATTTAGATTTTCCTTCTTCATCATCCTGATAGGAAAAGTCAATAGATATATTTTTGTCTTGTTTAGAAAATATATCTACAGTAGTATGTACACATAGATGAAAAGAATTTAGGGTGAGTGCAATGTGGAAATAATTTAATATTTTCGTCTGCTGCTTTTTTTTGAAGGAGAGCTTTATGAGAATTGTTGTTGTTTTTTGAAAAATATTTATTATTTAAAATAATAAGAAATAGATATACTCGTATGTATACTGGATATAAATTTTCAGTTAAATCAACAATAAGATCTAGATATAGATAGATATTTTGTTGGTAAATATTTATTATTAATAATGAAAATTGGAATACATGTTCTTATACATTTTGTGGTTTTATCATATTATAGAGAGATTTTTCATCATCATCATGGCAACTGCTGATACAAATAATGATGATAGATTTTAAAAATATAAAATATTTTTTTGATTTAATTATATAACGATAAACTTATACATCCGTAACCCGGATCGAACAACTGAACCAAATTGGAAAAAAATCAATTTAGACATTCTTCCATTCAATGTGAATCAATATCGTCGTCATCCCATAGCTGTATGTGCATATATAAATGAGTATAGAACGTTAATTGAATAAAATACAACAACATAATCTATTATTATGTAGGTTAGTAACGTTAAATAAATTCTTGTAATTCTAATTACAAGTTAACAGTTAAATTTAAATAAAAATCGATTTTCCCTATATTTATTCCGTCATCCGACAAATCAAAAGTTAGAATTGATTTTCTTATTTTGTATTTTAAATCAATTAATGCAGTTTTTATTCTAATTTTTTTTTTGGTTTTATTAAATTAAATTCCCAACAAAAAATGTTTATCATTCTAATATTTAATTAATTTTTTTTTTTTGTCTTAACGGATGTTAATTTGTAATTACATTGTATATATAAATAGTAGTTCTGTTTCACTTGCCTTCTGACGCGAACCGCGTACACAAAAAACTGTTTCATCATTTTTATGTTTGGGGTTTTCGAAGCACAATATTTACCCATTTAATTGGACCGATTATAAAAATTAGCATAAATTGAATAATTCCCACTTTTTTGTTAATTTATTCGGTTGAATTTTGATGGTCATCCATCCCATATTGACGGAGTATTCTTTTAATTAATTTTTTTTTTTTTGTTTTTGGTCACCTTTTTGATAGAAAAATTAATGTTGTAAAGGATAATGGCGAAATATATGAGTCTTCCCCAACACATACTATATACGTATATGAAATTTAAATTGACAACCCTACCTTCAACTGGAACATTTCCATTACCATAAACAAATTTCCGTTTATAATTACAACCGTGTTCTCTTCCATTGCGCTATTATTATTTATATTACTTTTTAATTTAGTTGTAACTATTTTGAATACAATTGAATTACATTTATGCAAATTAGTCTTCAAATCCAAATAAAATTATTCTGTGTGTACTTTAAAATTATAAAGCAACCAAACCGAACCGAGCCATACACACACACACACACACAAAAAAAAATGAGAGATAGATCAAAAAACAATTTTCAGTTGTTCGTACTATAAATGTGACTCAGGAAGAATATTGTTTGGGTTGGATGGTTAGATGGATGAATGATGATAATGCTATAAATTATAAAAAGAGTTAACCTAATTTTATATATACTCGTATGTACGTATATATTCAAATTTGAAATTAAAAATAAAAGTTAGAATATATTTACTTTGGTGACTTGACAATTATTATCTCTCTGTATTTAATATGTATGTTGGCATTTTGTTTGTTTTGATAATGTATGACACGAAAAGGGTTAACACAAAAATTGTATGTACATCTTGTACTTGACTTGTATAACAATACCCCAAAAGAATATACCGACTAAATGAAAACATTAATTGATGTCAATCAATCCACCTGCTTTTCACCGTTTTTTTTTTTATTTGTTGTGTTGTGTTGTGTTCTGACTGACTTTAATCTCTCTAGATTAAATCCCCAAGAAAACAGATTTAATTTTTCGCTAGCAAAAAAGAAGAAAATCTCATTAAGAAAACAATACACAAGGAAAGTGTATGTGTATGGATGTATATAAACAAAGCAATTGGGTATAGAGTATATATGTAGTGGTTAGAGCGATACTAAAATAGTAATTTGGTTAATTGGAAAAGAATGAAAATCGTTGAGTTTTTTTTTATGTACAAAACGAGTAGCACAAAAAAAATTGATTTTTTTTTTGTTGCAGTTGTAACTATTTAATACAAGATTAAAAATGAAAATGCCAGATTGAATGAGTTTTCCAAGTTAGTTGGTTTTAATGTTTATGAGCTTTTTATGAGAAACTTTAATATTTTGTTGGTGCGCTTTTTACTATAAAATATATACTTTGCTCGAACATTAAATACAGATTTATAATTAAAGCTTAATTGTAATGATTTTAAAATTTTACTGTACATTAATTTAAGTGTACATACGTATACATGAGCTTTATATAATGGCTCAATTATACCGTTTATACTAATAGGCAGGAATGGGCGAGGTAGATTACGCCATGTTATCTACGCGGTTGTTGACACGTAAAATATAACGACACGTAGTTAAAATATATTTAAAGTCAATCAACCATGTAAATTTTATGTTGCGTATACGTTGGTGAACTATAAATCATCTATTAATCAGCGTCATCTACAAATAACTGAATGTGCCCTTTTAAGTTAAGTTTGAATATGTCATTAATATATATGAGGAATAAAGTAGGACCAAAGTTGGAACCTTGGAACTCCGCACTTCATATTCATCGGTAATGATTCAGATTCTCCTAAACGTACTATTTGTTCTCTGTCAACATGGATCAAATAATTGGATTGCAGTACCTGCGACACCGTACATTGCTAACTTTTTTATAAGGATAGAATGGTTAACACAGTCGAAAGCTTTCTGTAAATCAAGAAATAAACATGATGTGGCTTTTCTACTTTCCACCGACTGATAAATATTTTCTATTAAATTTTTCATAAATTTTACTAAAAACAGATATAGAATTTACAATTGGACGATAGTTGATTACTAGCAGCATTACTCGCCTGATTTATAAATTGGTTTAATTCGAGCTGGCTTTAGATACATAGGAAATATACACTCTCTATTGAGTTGATTGATGATGAAAGCATTGGAGTTATTTAAGATTTTCGAATGTTATTACTAATTTCGATGGGATATTTTCATAACCAGCACAAGTTGACTTTAAATTATTTACCATTAAATGTATTTCCTCATCTGAAGTATCTTCGAAAATGTTTTAAGGCCTATTAACCAAAGCCGTATATTGTAAATTATTCCTGATGCTATTGTTTGCCATTTCATCATGGACAGACTAAGCCCGGCATAGCGTCTACAAATTGTTCAGGTATTTTACTTACGAAAATCAGTGTTCTGTGAGGAATGTGTTTCGTGCGCTTGACCAAGTTATACGGTTGAAATAACCGGCATGTCCAGACCACTATTTGGAATACCATCGACCAGTTTGAATCCCTGCTTACAGTATTGGATGGTACGCGACTAAATAGACGGTTTAGTGTGGTTTATGGGCCTGTGAAATCATTCGTCCATATTTCTTCAAAAAAAAAGACGGCCGGGCCGTACCTGTGAATACAATTATTGCGCCATGATAACGGAATATTTGCTGCCTGTCCTAGACGACATTTGGTTCCAAACAGTCGGTGCTAATTGCCATTTAGCGCGCGAAGCAATGTACTTATTGAAAAATCATGTTGGCGAGCAAGTAATTTCACGGTTCGGATCGTTGAATTAGCTCTTTAGATTGTGTGATATGTGACCTATAGACTCTTTTTTTGGGGCTACGCAAAGTCCAGTCTATGTAAATAAACCAGCTTGATTTGAGGCATTGGAAGTCAACATTACTGTCATTCGCCAAATACCATTCGATATTCTCGAACGCGTCATCAAAAATTGGACTTTAAGAAAGGACAATCTCAGTTGTGGCCATCATTTGAAAGAAGTAATCTTTAAAAATAAATGGCAAGAAATGTTCTTTCGAACGATAATAAAGTTTCCATACGATTAAATTGAATTTTTTATTTTTTTTTATTTTAGTTTCTACATTGAAAATTTACCAATTTATTTTGATATTGCAGTTCCACCTGTTTGAAAATGTTAGAAATTCCACGATTTAAAAAATTATATTCAATAATATAAAATAACACTTCAAACAATTTAGAGTGTAAATAGTTTATTCTAATTCGAATTTTACATTGTCTATATTTTGTTGGTGCCTCTACAACAACAACTACATTGGATAATTCCACAGAGAATTAAAAAATTCCAAAAAAATAATTGGAATTATTTAAGTATTTCTTATTCCTAGTTTTAGTTCTGATCCCTAACACCAACTACAAGTGATTTTTATTTTAGTTTTAGTTTCCTAACTGGTTTCATGGTTTATCAAAATTTACTGATGAGATAAATGACATACGATCTACCATATTGGGCGCTTTCAGGTCTCCCAACATGTTGACATCGAAAATTTACTGATAGAACAAATGGCATACGATGTATCACATTATCATGAAATTTTCGATAAATCGAATGCATTCCAAACTTATCATGTTAAATTTATTCAACATGTTGCCAACAGTTGGTCGAACTGAAAGCGCCCAATGTTTTAGATTTAAACAAAAAAAATAATTCTTGGCTATTTTGTTAGAGAAAAGTTAATGGTTAAGAGAAAATTTTTTCTTTTTAAATTGATTCATGATTCTTTAAACAATCGATGAACTGTTTGTGATGACTTGGCTAATGTGGCATATTTTCAGTTCATAATGTAATAATAAACGACCAATTAGCATTTCAAATTATTACGAAGGACGTAACTTTCTAAAATTTTAAGCAATCGATTAAACAAGTGGCTAAATAAAATGGTATAACCATTTAACATATGATTTTAGTTACTCGTATGTTTGGCAATGTTTAAAACTTTAGTTCCAAAATAATTAAAAAAATCTTATAATCTACTTCAACTTATGCATTGACAAATCATCACCATAGATTAAATATTAAGACAGGCACTATAGAAGGTCCTTGATTTAAATTATTTTATTTTTCAAAATATATGTTTAAGTTTGAATTATTGATATTAGGTTTGAAATTCACAAATTTATTTACTACTGTTAAATTTCCAAAAGTTTCATTTTTGCCAGAATTTTCAGAATTTCATGATACTTTTTATATTATTTTAACAATTTGAGAATTCCAAATATTTCAGAACTTCGTGACATTTGTTCCGATTTGCATATTTTAATAACTTAAACGTGCAAAGCAAGATTTGGAAAAATGCTCGACATTTCAGAAAATTTGTTCAAGTTTCTGAATTGCGTATGTTTTTTTACATTATTTCAGAATATTTCAGAATTTTAAACCAAATTTTAATATGAAACCCAAAAATATTTAGAATTTGTTAAATTTGGGCATTTATTTCATTAGTTTAAAATTTTAACACTTCGGAAAACATTCAACATTCTACAAAATATTTAAATTTCAGAATTTAGGCCGATTATTGCTACAGAAATTCGGAAATTTAGAGTCTTTCAAAAATTGATAAAATATTTCCAAATTCTTAAAATAAAAAAATTAATATTTGCGTGTTTTAAATTTCATAATCAACAGAATTTTTTAAAATTTCAATTAAACGAATATGCACACCAATTCAAATAAATCTGTAAATTATATTTCGTTTAAAAAAATTGAACATTCCAAACCGCATACAATTGTGAAAACTCGTTAATTATTATATTTTAAATGTTAATGGGAATTTATATGTTGTAGAAATATAACAATAAAATTTTTAAAAAGATTTTCAAATAAATAATAATTTAATAATTTTGAAAATTTAAATTTGATGAGGTTAGCTCGAGTTTTCAAATATTTAAGAGATCAAACTTTCAATTCTAAAAATTTTTAAATTTACCAAAAATATTTTTTCAAAATACAAAATTAAAGTTGTTCAAAATTTAAAATTAATAAGCTCGAATCAAATTCGTTCGAAATTGTTAAAGTTCGATAACTTTTTCTGATTTAATATAAAAATTTAAATTAATTAATTTATGTATTTCATTGAAAATTGGAATTGTTCATTTTTCCATAAAATTTGTTTAAATTTCAGAATTCAGATAAAACTCCAAAATATTTAAATCTTCTTAAAATTTGATAATATTTGAGATATCGAGAAACTATTGAATATAATTTCGAAATTTGTTCCAATTCTGGTATTTTGATGAAAGTATAGAATTTTTTTATAGTACTTAATTCTAATTCGAAATAATTGTTTGCCCTTTTGTTTTTTTTTTGTTTAAAATTAAAATAAAAAATTTATTTATTTTCAAAATTCAGAATTTTTAGAATTTCGTCATATTTTTTGTAATACGAGTACATACTTTAATATAATACAATATTTCAGAATCTCGCGAAATTTGTTCAAATCTATTTATATTAGTAACATCAAGGTGCAAGCGAGATTTGGAAAAATGTTCGGCATTTCATTAAACTTGTTCAAATTTCTGAATTTCGTATTCTTTTTTAGTATTTTAGATATTTGTAAATTCATAATTTTAAATCAGATTTTGATGCGAAGCCCAAAAATATTAAGAGTTTGTTAAATTTAAGCCTTTATATAGCTTCAAAATTCAAAATTTCGGAAACATTCAACAAAATTAGCTTAATTTTCAGAATTTAGGCCAAATATTAACAAATGCTCTAAATTTTCAACTTTCTGTTACGCCAAATTAACAGAAAGTTGAAAGTTTAGAGTATTTCAGAAATTGATAGAACTCCCAATTGGAGATTCTTAAAGTTTGATAATATTTTATGGTTTAATGACGTCATTAGAATAGCTATTAAAAATAGGGACCTGGCATATAGACTATGGAAACATTCCCACAGTTCTGTAAGATGGAAATCATTCACCCAACTTCGCAACAATGTTAATTGTCTGATCAAGAATGCTAAGAGGGATTATTTTAATCATTATATTACATCCGATCTATCGACCAAAGTACTATGGAAACGTTTGAAACAGAATGGGATATCTACTCCGAATAGTGTAGATATTCCGTTCGACTTGAACTCGATTAATTCTACATTTTCAGGGTCTGCTTCTCTGAATGTCCCTCAACATAGTGATAATACCATGCATGGTCATCGTTCTCACACCAGTTCATCTTTCTCGTTTAGGAATGTTTCAATTGATGAAGTTGTTTCTGCGATCGAGAGTATAAAATCAAATTCCGTTGGAGATGACCAAATACCAATCAAGTTTATTAAGCTAATTTTACCTGCGATTGCTCCATTCATCATGTATTTATTTAATCACATACTCACAACATCTGTATTTCCCTCGGACTGGAAGATTGCTCGAGTAATCCCAATACCCAAAACGACCTATGTAAGAACTATGAATGATTTGAGACCTATAAGTATTCTTCCTGGGTTATCTAAAGCCTTTGAAAGAATTGCTCAAAATCAAATTAACGAACATCTAGCTTTTAATAATTTACTGTCACCAATGCAATCAGGCTTTAGGAAAAATCATGGAACCGATACAGCTTTATTACTCATTACCAACGATTTGATTTCTATGTTGGACGAAAAAAAAATTGCTATCCTGACTCTCTTGGATTTCACTAAAGCATTTGACTCAGTCAATCGAGAAATTTTAGCTGGAAAGCTTAGTGAGAAATTCGGCTTCACCTCATCTGCAGTGATACTTATATCGTCCTATCTTTCTGATCGTCTTCAATATGTAGAAGCTAATGGGAAGAAGTCTAATTTTGCTCCCAATTTCGTCGGGGTTCCACAGGGTTCTATTTTAGGACCCTTGTTGTTCTCTTTGTTTATCAACGATTTACCTGACGTGGTACGTTACTGTAAATGCCATATGTTTGCTGATGACGTCCAGCTATATCTTGGGAGAAAATCATTTGCCAAAGAGGAAATGGTTAGCCACTTGAACTTTGATCTCCAAAATATTGTGCAATGGGCTAAAAACAATCAACTCCTACTCAATCCTTCCAAATCCAAATGTGTTATCTTTGCACAGCATGATATAGAGTATCATAGGAATAATATTGGTCCCATTAAATTACTGGGAGAAAACATTGAGGTTTGTCGGAACGCAACTAATTTGGGTCTAACTATGGATAGTGGTCTTACATGGAACAATCATACTAACAACATCTGTGGTAGGATCTATGGTGGTTTACGTTCCCTGAGGAATTCCGCAATAGTCTTGAGCCAGCCGGTCAAGATAATGCTCGTTAAGACGTTGCTTATGCCGCATATTATCTATTGTTCACCGGTCATGGGGCTTCTACACGATAATGTCTTCAAAAAGATTCAGAAAAGTTTTTATGCCGCACTCCGGTTTGTATACAATGTGCCTAGGATAACTCATATGACTGAATATGCTATACGTTTTTTGGGTTGTACGTTGAAAATTTTCTTGAAATATAGGATTTGTCTTTTAATGCATAAGATCATTTCGTCGCGTCAGCCTGATTACCTGTTCGACAACTTACGTTTTGGTAACAGCGAGCGTTTAGGCCAATTATTATTACCTCGGAATCATAGCCGGGTCAAAAATGATTCATTTTTTGTGTATGGTGTATCTGTATACAACGAAATTCCAGTTGGTATTAGGTCAATAGCTTCACTCGCTGCATTTAAAAAAACATTATTTGAATTTCTATGTAATGGTTAATAATTAAACTATTATTCTGAATTATTGTGAGATTTCTAAGATGATGATGTAATTTCCTTCCCTTATTATCTAAGTGTACCATTTCATTTAATTATAAGTTGTGTAATTTACTGTAATTTAATTTATTATTATTATTTAATACCTTAACCATAATTTTCATTGTGTGCATCACTCAAACATAAATGTATTTTAAATCGTAAATATGTGCGATTTATAAGGCTAGGCCTTATGTATGTATTTTTTTTGGAATAAATAAATAAATAAATAAATAAATAAATAAATAAATAAATAAATAAATAAATAAATAAATAAATATTTGAGTTTTTAAAATTTTTTAATCGACAGAATTTTTAAAAATTCAATTAAACGAATATTTCAACAAATTTAGATGTGTCTCCTGTGTATGACCATAAAGAATGAATGTAAGAGCCATTTCTTATGTATCACCGTAATAAATAAATATAAAAGATTTGTATAGCACCAAATTTAAATACGCCGGTGGTCCAGTAAGCAAAGTCGGTTCATTTGGAATTGTGAACTTGAGTTGAAGCCTCGGTTCGGCACTAAATAATTTTTAATTTAATACAATTTCATTACCGTCATATTATCGTACAATTTCATTACCGTCCTATACCCATACTCATCTTTTATACTTGCCAATTTTACATGGAGAATATTGAAGTTTTGAACAGAAGCTGAGTTGAATTTGAAATTTTATTTCACCATCACCAATTTGACAGGAGAATTTAAATCAAACAAATGTTTGGCTCGATCGAGAATCGAACTTAGATCCATAAATCGAAAGTCACTGACTTTGCTTACTGGACCACCGCCGAATATACATTTCATGCTATACAAATCTTTAATATCTGTCATTTGAATAGAAAATATTGAAAATTTTAGCAAAGGCAATGGACTCGTTTATTTCACCATCGCTATATACCCATCTTGTATACATGCCACTACTTAAAAAATATGAAAATGTTTAACAGAAGCTGTGTGTTGAACCAATTTGAATACAGAAGAAATTAAATTAAAATAATACCGTCGCTAATTACACCCGAACCTAGGTCAACGAATCCAAAGTCAATCACTCTACTATCTCGCCCACCACCGTATATATATTTGATGTTATGCAAATCTTTTACACTTTCCATTTGAATTGAGAAACTGAGTTGAACCTGAGTTGATTAGTGGACGTAAGTTCAAACGGCATTCGGGCTAACGTTTTTTTAATTTAAATTCATCTTACAAATTAGTTCAACTCAGCTTCTATTAAAATTTTCAAATTTTTCCAATTTATTGCCAAGTATAAAAGAGGAATGTAGCAGCAATGAAAAATGTACGGCAATAGTCAAATACGCAAATTCCAAAAATCATGTCAGGTATTTTTCCTGGGTCAGTTGGCCAATATGTTGGTTTTCCAGTTGAAATGGATTCACATCCATTTTCTTTAATGGCAATCAGCAATTATTTTCCTTTAGTTGTAGTTAATCTACATAGAACCCCAGTGAGTATTATTAGCATTGAGGTCACCGCACCTATTATGAACCTTTTTCCCAGTCGCTTGAGGAACTCTGAGTATTGTTTGTTTTTAATAGAATATCTTGGGGGACAGTACAATCCTGCCACAATAATAGGAAAGTTGTTAGTTTTTACCTATATACATGAACAAGTGTTGGTTATTTGAATGATTTGGCTTTTTAATAACTCGGTAGCACTTATAGCCTTTCTGAACTCGAATTCGTTTTACCATGGAGTGGGGTGTGTTAAATTTTATGGATTTTTTGTGAGCAGTTATTCCGATTTTCCTGCGAGCTGTTCTATACCGTTGCACCGTTATAAAGAGGGCCAAACTCTATATAACGCTATATATCGTTGTTTTGGGTCAATTTAATAAGTTAATAGGTATTAAATGAGTATAACGACTTCGTCCTAAACTTGAAAAAGTTTACCTCTTCTGACTAGAACGATTATTTTAATTTTTTTTTTTGATTCAATCAAAAAACCTTAAAAATTATTTGATAAATTGAATAAATAAAAGCAACAGTTTTACATTTTTCCGGAGTATAGGATATATAAGGAAATAGTTTTTTGCTACTAACGCTATGTAAATAATATACGAGATTTGTAACTTTTTACCAAACATACATATATGTATATGAAATATTCAAGAGTTATCAAATTTATAGAAATTATGTAAAGCATATTGAATAACTTATGTTGTACTTATATACATAAATTCTCCATTTTGAACTTGAATTGTTTTAAACTGATGCAATGGTTTTCAAGCTCATTAAAAAAGTACATATCTTAAATGCAACATCCGTTTATTAACAAACAATTTCCACTATACATTATATAACCACATACGTGTACGTGCATATAAAATAAAGCTTAAGGTGTTTTTTGTACATACTCGTAATATACATATATATGTAGGCATGTTGTGTTAAATAAAATATTTAATTCATCGACACCAAACTAACAACTTACTGACTGTAAACACAAGAACATGAAATAATAATTCCGTTTAAATAAAATTTAATGTATTTTTAATTGAATTTACCTTAAGAAACCATGAAAGAAAAACGTCGAATATCAGTGATTAACACTTCCCAATGAATATTGTATATTGTTTGTAACAAAAACATTCATAAAGTCTTAATAATTATATAGTTTTTAAAAAAAAGACTATTTTATGTTTTTGTTTATTCTATAAAAGACAACAAATGTTTTTATTTTTATTATAATGTTACATTAAAACATCTGTCATAACTGTAATTAATTTTTTTTGTTTAATAAGAAAATTTGTGTACAAACCTAAAAGAGTAACAAATATAATTACGGTCTTTAGTGCTGTTTGTTATTATCTTAAAAATAATAAAAGACCAATATTATTTATTTATTATAAACTTTAATTGATATCCGAATAAATTCATAGTTTTGTATATTCTTATATACATACATACATATAGTAATAATAACAGTTTTTAAAGGCCATTACTGGCCCCTTACTGTATCAACAAATTGGCTCCAATGGTTTCGATCCTGAGCATGGTATTCATACTGTCTAAGACAATCTGAAGAAGCAATGTCATTCTCTACACCATGGAGCCATCGTCGCCTGCAGCGACCTCTGCGCCTAGTATATGGTGGCACTCCTTTCAGAGATCGCTGCACAATTCGTTCAGGATCAGCACCCAGAACGTCACCGAGCTATAGCGTACTCACTGAGATCTTACTTCCTGTATAATATCGGGGATCTTCATCATGATTCTTCTCTCAAATGTTAGGAGCGATTTCTCGTACTTGGCCGTCAGCGCCAAACTTTCACATCCATACATAACGGGTCATCAAAGCTTTGTAAAGCTTCACAGCATTTGATAGGTGTTTAGATTTCAGAAGTTGCCTTAGAGGATACAAAGCACAACTACCAGCCGTTATCGTGATTGATAAAAGAACCCAAATATTTGAACCTCCTCACTCCCTCAAAGGTGTAGTGAGCACTACTAAAACCTGGTGTGCCATTGTCCCTATGACCAGAGATCATGTATTTTGTGCGAACTCATTGATCTGGAGTCCAACTGAAGCTGAAAACTCTACAAGCGGATCAAGTATTTCCTTCACTCCGTTGCTATACAGTCTAATCACGCATATGTTATCTGCATATGCAAGCACCTGATTGGATTGGCGATATGAGATGTTGCGCTGAGGTGTTTCAGTTTTACGAAAGATGTACTCCAACATGAAATTAAAGAGTATCGGGGACAGAACCCAGGAAATAGCACAGTGGTTAAAGCTGCGACGTTTAGATCGGGAGGTACCGGGTTCGAATCCCAACAGAGGCGGGATGCCTGGATTATGCATCTCCCGGTTATGATCGGTGATTAAATTGAAAACATCTATGACCCTCTGTTTGAATGTAGAACTCATTTGCCCACCCATCTTCCATGTCACTGTATAGGGTGACATGGAGCTATGCAATGCACATGTACTGTACTTGTGTGAATGGTATGAACGGGTTGAATGAATGTTCGTGTGAATGTAAGGCTAGGCTATGGACCAAAAATGTGTCTGACAGAGCATCAGAGTTCTCAACTTAACCACAATATTGAGACTGTCATTCTACACAGTCGTACCAATTTTGTTGCCATTCCTATATGTTCCAAAGCAGACCACTAACTCTCTCGATTGAGCAAGTCATAGGCCTGCCGAAAATCCAGGAACACCTCGTAATATGTAGATAGAATCATCCGCAGCGAAAAGACCTGGTCAATGACTGATCGATTCGGACGAAATACTCCTTACTAGTCATCAACAGTTTTTAATAGTCAAGACAGTTCCTTAAAGTATTTCCTCCGAATATCAAGAGCTCCAAATTAATGCAGTATACACCTCAGGTGAGCGGTTTCGTTTTAGTCTCTGCATGGCCTTGGGGAATTCATCATGGGATGGATCCTCAATGCAAATTTCCGCAGTCTATATTTGAGGTAACTCAACACAGTCTGTGACACATGATGAACACCAAGCAGGTCAGTAAAGTGTCTACTCCATGCGTCGAGTACTGCATCGATGTTGACACAGAGGTTTCCATCTAGGTCCTGAATAGCGGATGACGCAGGCCTCAAAGTATGGTGCGATCTAGTAGAGTTGCCGTTCAGAAACTCGGCCTTCCACCATTCACGCTTCTACTGCACGTTCCACGTGCCGATCCTAAATCTCGTGTCCGGGTATATGAGCGGGGGTCCGGTACAGGTTTGCCGGTAACCAGTTTTTATTTTGTTGATATTGCAAACAGTTGAGTTTATTACGGATGTAAACGGTAAGCCCAGCGACCCGCCAGTGGTGGTATTCTAGGAAAATGGATGTTCGTGCATTTTAGGTTTAAGAGACATGTGAGTGCTCCTCGACCACAGAGGCCAACATACATATATACAAATGAAATATTTTTGTGATTTAAAAATTTTGTGTTCGGGTTACATGTTGAGATTTAAAATAACATTTCTTTAGTTACGAGTATGTATATAAACAGATGCCTTCCAAATAATTGTATGATTTGATTTAACAATAAATGAAGTACATAAATACAAATGGCACGCAATATAAGTAAATTATCAAAGATATTTGTTGGTAGATATATAGATTTTAAGACATACACGATTGCGGTTTATTTAAATTTTGGTACCAAGCCTTAAGCTGTGATTAACTACAACAATGCATCCAAAAATTTTATTTGAGTGCTTGGATAGCATGGATGTAACACAGATACATTTTTTGTCGATACAAATCTAGATGAGGAAATGTAGTCGACAAAAAATTCTTATTTAATTCCAATTGAATGCAAATAGGCTTGTGAGCCCGTTTATCCCAATAATACTATTAATTGGTTGAGTATAACGTGGGTATAAACTGTGGGTCACAGTTTAAGTAAAATTAAGGTGTTAAGTACTAATAAATTGGGTGTAAATAATTAAACATGTATATGTTTGGAGAATTGACCACCACTAGAGACGGCATCTGGGAATGAAAGACGCACTCGATTCAACCAAAAATCTGACGTTTACGTGATTTGATATTCACAGTCTTAGATAAATTGCTGTTTCAGATTTGTTGTTACTTTTGGATTTTCATGCCTGATACCAAAATCTTTGACTAAATTGGTGACTAAACTAAATTGATCGTTAGTTGACAGCACTCATAAATAGATGGCAACAGAAGTAATACCGACTATTCGTGAACAAATTGTTGACTTTTCGAAAGTCAAATTATCAAAAATTAAAATCCATGTCGGCGTGGTGTGCTGGTGCATTTCGAATAAATGAGACCTCTATAGAATCAAAACTGACATTATCCAAAAATTGGATTTTTGGGAATGAATTCATGAATAACTGTTCTGGCCTTTCTTTTGTGTGTTCTAGTTTCCCAAAGTAACTAATTTGAAGTCACTTGATGTTTTGATGAAATTTCTATATTGATAGATTTGCTGCCTCCTCCAGTATTTCACAGATAGTATTTTCTTCGAGATCACTCGTCTCAGAAACGTTTATAACGTTAACATAAAACTGCAGAATGCTTGGTGAGGAGTTTTTCGACGTTTACTTTCCTTTTGCGGCTTAAATTATTTCCTTCTGTAATTTTACCTTATTCTGAATCCTCGGATTTTTCCCCAATCTTAAATAAATTCTTAAAAACATTTTCATCACTATTATATGTAATCTTCCCACGGACAACGATTTTATTGGCTTTGTTTTTTTTAATAATAATCCGTTTGCATTTTAAAATCTGGAAATGTCATGATTGAACTGATTTGATGGTGGTCTTCATATGCTTTTCCAAGTTAAATTGAACCTTTTCCATGTTAAACGCAACTTATTCCAAAGTAAACGAAACCATTTCCAAATTGAACGCAAATTTTTCCAAATTAAATTAAACTTTTTCCAAATTGAATGCAATTTTTTTCATACTAAATTAGTATGACAAAGAATGCATAAATGCATGCAAAGAATTCAATTTGAAAAAAAATTAATTTAATTTGGAAAAAGTTGCGTTCAATTTGGAAATGGTTTCGTTTATGTTGGAAAAAGTTGCGCTTACCTTGGAAAAAGTTTAATTTAATCTGGAAAAGCTATAGTATGTTTAAAGTTGAATATATTGTTGGTCTGCCGTACAAGTTTAACAATCGCATAATTGGATATAACTTCATAAATTTACTCTTTCGTTGATATATCAGCTCCAATTTCCTTTTCGATTAAACCAAATCAAACACTCTGTCCAGTGGAATAAAACAGTGACCTGTTACAGGATATACTATTTGGATCTCTTTTCTATGGAGCTTTTGTTGCTAACCAATAGCTACACATAGCTACGACAGTTAAATTTTTTTAAGCAGCATATCCATCTGATGGCATACCTATCGTAATTTGTCAAGTCAATCACGCATATTGCATCCAACATACAAGATGCAATAATATTAGATTAAATCACGGGCGAATTAATTTTCGGTTCAACAGTCAGATGTTGCTGAGTCACGGTTTTTTTTGACTTACTATGGCCTCTAACAACTGTGACATTTTTGACATGAATCCGGCGACTGAAATATGTAGATTGATCAGGCAGGCAGGTTAGAGATCGGTAAATCTTTTACGCAATCAAATGATGAAATGAGTAGCTTTTCGTCAATATATTGCAGTTTCGAGAAATGCTTTGATCACCAAACACTTTTTGAACTAATTAAAACTACGCTTTTTAACGTTCAAAATTTCTACATGTTTTAGTATGAAGTGATTTTTATATGCCCTATCATGTTTTTTTATAAAATACCGAATGGAAGCTTTTAATTGTTAGCAATCTACAGCAAAGCTTTCCCGCTGAATGCTTGCATTTGGGATATACAGGAATGTCGGTAGCCATGTTTCTGGAACAAAAAAAACGTTACCTTAGAATGGTTATAAGTTTAATTTCGTAATAATATTAGACCGCATATTATTATATCGCCGGGTTCTATTTTTGATTTTTTAACATAAATACATGACACCAATTAAAATTATTGTAACGTTTGGCACATTTAAAAAAAACGTTTACCTTGCCATCTTGCGGATATTTTTTTCCACTGAGCCGGATTCCGTGTTTTTTCTCTTCTTTTCGACCCTTTTAAGACCCTAATACTGGAGAGACAAACTCTTCCATATTTTACCACCTATTGTATTTTTTTAATTGTTAATAAAGAAAATTTTGTTAGTTAATAATAATAACCGCACGACATAGAAGTAGATCACTAATGAACGATTATAGCCTGAATGATTTTAACCTGTTGCTCTTGTTAATATCAAAAAGTCGTTAATTTTATTGTTTTACATTTTATCCCGCAGTGATGAAATTATTAGTTAAAATATATTTTGCAGTTGCACACACTTTAAACAATTCCTGATACAAGCTAATTTATCTCTCAGTGTTTTCTTAACGTATTACTCTAAATCATTCTCGTAACAAAACTAACATTATCCTCTGGATGACAATAACCATCAATTTTAAATATGTGGTATTTCTAAGTGAATTTCGATAAATTTGAGTTTTGATTCTATAGAGGCCTCCTAACATCAAATATGTTGTTTAGGACAAATATCGAAATGCCAGATCAATCAAGCCACTCGTAAATTTTGAGTTTTTTGAAATACATTATGCCCAAATCGGATGTACGGAAGATTTACAAATGGGCTGATCTCGGTAAATAATGCAACTCGCAATTATTTGTATTACAAAAGAAATTCGGCTTCAAGCCAGAAACCTGTAAATTTATAGAGGTATCGTTGGTTCCTGTCTGGCAACTATATACCTCTCAAAAAACACTTTTTGAAATTATTCATTATACCATGAGTGGTAATTTAACCAGTTAAAACGCTCCTTATCGTTCACTACATACCAATAAAACAAATCTTCCAATGAGCGATGTACAAAAAAAACAGAAAAGAAGGTAACAAGCGAGATTTTGAGTGAATAGGTATAGTTTACGGATGGAATTCAATTTTACTAATCAAGCTGGTATACATTTTCCAACTGTATTTACTACTGATTTGAGACCTAGAAATTTGAAATTTTGAACATTTGTGTTAAGTCAATCCACTTGCGTTACAAACACAGGCCAGCTAAAATAAAACTCTTAACCTCTCAATAACTTATAGTTACAAATATCCATCTTATTGGATATACTTACTCATTACTTACTCATTACAAATATCCATCTTATTGGTGACAATGGTATTATTAGTAGTCATAATTAATTTTATACTCGTATCATGTTGGTTTCCATCTGTATTTAATGTAGAGTTAACAAATCTCTAATGAGCTAGGTGATATATTTGACTTTGGATTTCACAAGATACATTTGGCAATTTCCAGAGGTTTTGTATAACTTATAAATTTATCCGAATTATGCATAAAACACTTGCCACAGATCATCCAATCTTTTGTCGCATATACTTTTATTGTGCGCCTGCATTCATTAAAATTCTGATAAGTGCATGCATAATTATATTTCATCTGAATTTGTATCTTGTCAATGGCTTTATCGTTTACCATCTCCATCACTAATTATGTGATAAGCTATTACTGAAATTTGCACTGAAATACAAGAAGGGCACAACTAACCATTAAGAAATAATAATTTTCACTCTTTCAATATCAATTAACACATGCGATTAGACGGGAAATTCCTAGGAAACAATTTATTTAATAGAATATGATCGTACAACAACCATAAATTTGGGAGTTATATCAAAATCGGCGATAAAGAAGGGTAGTGTGGTTTGAAATTAAACAAATCCCCCAAAAACCCCATTTTCATCAATTATTGCTTGAGTAGATGGAATACAGTAGACAACACGATATGTAAAAACACAATCAGTACAATAATAATCAGAATAAGAAAAATAAAATTTCTTGATACTAAAATCTAGTCGACCTTTCCATGCGCACTCACATAGTAAAACACACGAATAATTGGCATGCATCAGTGTCATACAATTTTTCGTGTGTTTTACTATGTGACTCCTTCAAAAGGTCAACTAAAATTTAATATCGAAATTTAATATTTTATTATAAAAATGCATTTACTATAATTTTTATAAAACAAATTCTTGATTCAAAATTTTAATTAACCTTGAAGGTACTCGCAGAGTAAAACATAAGAAAATTTTTCTTGTGATATACTGCTGACCAATTTTTCGTGGATTTTATTATGTAAGTTACCAATGGTTTATAGAAAAGCTTGCACTTATATTACACAGCTCCAATAAACGGGCACAAAAGTCAATTAGGTTGATCATTGTAAGTATACAGTTTTGATCGAACTTCTGCTCGTCAGATCGATAACTTTAATCGCTTAAACCATAATATGGATGCATCGCATGCAGTAGACATGCTAACCCAGTTAAATTAAAATATCAATGGCTTTTGAAGTGTGTTTTATACGATTTCGTATATAAGATTGCTTAAGCCCATTGTTCTTTATATGGACATAAGTATATACATATCCAACCAATATTCATAAAAGCTTTTTTTTATTCAATAATACATAATATTAAATGGCAATCATGTACGATGAAATTCGATTGTTCAAGCTTTTTTGTTTTATACAAACACATATACATATAATATATTTACAGTGTATTTTTATCCAAATGGACCACGTAAAATTCTAGATAACACACATACACACACACACACACACCGATCCTATAAAAGTTTTAGTATTTTATTCTGCTGATGACATTCATCATTAAATATATTTTCGGAAAAAAAAAATTGGTTTTCTTTATTTTTCTCTCGGTTTCTTATCAGTGAAAAACAATAAGAGCAATAAATCAATAGTAAAATCCAAATATAAAATAAGCAAATATTAAATATTTGACTTCTTTAAGTTATCACTGTATACATATAAGTATGTACATACATATATATGTATACAGAGAATGGGACTTTTTGTGTTGGTTTTGTCGTATTTCTCGTTTTCAAAAACCATATATCTGAATGTATATAAAAGTAGCAGCGGGAACGATTCAATCGAAAGAATAAACTTATACACAGGGAAAATCTATAAAACAAATAAAATCACCAATTTTTTTTGTGCCATTTCATATTTGTAAAGTAGAAAAATTTGTGGAAATATCACTTGTCACTAAAACACAAAATGTATAAAAATATAGGTATGTGTATATGTATGTACGTATGTTGGTGTGGTGGAGAGAGAATGAAAATTATTATTATTATTGTTATTGCTGTTATTTTTCCAGAAAATCATTCATCCAAAAATAATAGTATTTATCCATTCATACATATACATACATATACATATAGAGACGTTCCATGTTCTATCTATGGTCTCTCCACTATTTTTTTTTTTTTTAATTTAGTCAAGCGGTTTAATATCCTCCACACCAATGATTTTAAGTTATATGAGCTTTTTTTGTATTTTGCTTGCTATGTTTTCTCTATTGTTTTACCACTCAACTGGATATAAGAAGATAAACAAAAGCTACGAGATTTAACTGAAATTATTTTTGTCACAAAAAAACCATAAAAAAAACTAAACTAAAACTAAAGTTTATTATTTATTTTATTCGAAATAGTTAAACGATAAAAAAAGGGTTTTAACTATATGTATCTAAGAAATCCCAAACTCAGATGACATGACTGTTAGCCATAAAACACACCGACCCGACAAAATAAATTAAAAATTGTTTTTATGTTTGTTTATATATAATACATTCATATATGTACATAAATATAAATAAATAAGCTTTATTTTTAATGCTTAATTGAAATAATTACTTTAGTTTTCGATTCAACGTATATCACATAAATTTTATTATGAAATCCTCAAAATCTTAAATAATTTAACAAAAAAAAAAAATTTTCCATTTTTTATTTCGAAATTAAATTTATTACAGGCATTGGTTTAACGACTTTTCGCATAATGTACCTTTGTAACATAATAAAAATCAAATATATATATGTATATGTGTGTGTGTGTGTACAAGACAAAAATCTTAAGTATAATTGTCTAATTAAATGTTTCGTGTTTTATTGGTGGTATATAATGAAACTCGTTGGTATGGTGCAGACGCGAGGTGAACCAAATTTTTTACACTTTTTCTTGCATCTAATTTAAATGAGATCAATAAAAAGTTGCTTCTTATTGAGATCTATGATTAGTATATATGTATATATTAAGAACAATGTCATCGTATTTTTTTTTTCTATACTTGACATCAAATGATAAAAATGTCGGCATCTTAAATAAAAACAAGAAATGCTTTATAATTTAAAATACATATAATCTAGATCGTTGAACAGCAGCCCATTGTAACTTTATGATTTCACTTGTGATATTGTTTTCGTCGGTGACCATAAGTTGGAAATTTTGAATAAAAATATAGACGTATAAAATCTAAATTAATTATCTAACACTAAAATTAATTTTTTTAAATGGTATAGGTAAATACTTTATCGAGATATTTAAATTGATAAGCATTGGGGAACAATATCAAAGAGAATTTGAATTATATATCGATTTTGGTATCTTGTATTACATAAGACAACTTTCACTACGTATGTATGTTCGTATATGACATGTGTGTGATATAAGAAATTTACAGTTTGATTGAATAATTCTTTGGTAGTAAGTAATAAGTCGATATCTGTAAAAGAGAGTGTGTTTTAAACTTCTCTATAAAATTTTGCTATCTGCGGCTGGCTGGTAATATCAGTGATTAAAATTTAGTGACGTTGCATAACCGGCAGGGATGGGCGGGATAGATTACGCCGTGTCGACACGTAAAATATTACGTAGATTATTTTGCAATAATTTTTGTCAAAAGTTCGGTTTGGTCTAAATTTCAAATTTTGTTATAACCGATAAAGTCAAGAACATGCTCCCCGTGAGATTCTACACAACTTGCGATGTGACTTTGGCAGCGATACTGTTCGATTTAGAACGCATATTTTCGGTAATTTTATATCGCATCCGCCATTCTTCCGAGCATTCTTTTCACTATAACATTGATTTGATTAGTCTCGTACCAATTTATTGCGTCTTTAAAGTAGTGTAAACAAGCTTCATCAGGCCAAAACTTTTGGTCTATACTATACCGTTACCATTTCAAAACGGTAACAATAGCAAAGATAATTAGATGAGGATTAGGCTATAATCTCAACTTATTGGAAAGAAATGCGATTTTCAATTTTGCACTGGGATTATAAAATGATTTTAGAGTGAAGTTCTTGCTTACCTATAATGAAACTTAACTGAGCTGTTTCTTAACCGGTTCTGATGAAATCCGACATGTTGAATTGAAATGGGATTATATATTGATTTTTGGATAAAGTTCTAGAAATTGAAAGAAAGTTTTCTGACCGTGTTATTTCTCGAAGAGGTGATCACAATTGACCACCTAGATCTTGTGATTTAATTAATAACTTTAGATTTTTTTCTTTGGGACCTCGTGAAAGATAAGGTCTATATGCCAATGATTCACAATCGATTTATCACCTTAAAGATGGAATTCGTGAAGTTATCGAAGACATACAGCCGCAAATGTTTCATGAAAAGGATATGGTGTTTTCATTTCTTTTCATTCATTCATTCATTTTTAAATCCTGTAGCTATCGAATTGACAAAGTTTCGTCATAATCGGTCGAGAAATGGGCTACCTAGCACTATTCTAGTTGGCCAATATTCAAGAATTGTATTCAAAAAATATTTAATCCCACTTTTTTCAAATCAAAAATCACTTAAAAATCATATTTCCATCCAACATGTCGAGGTTCATTATAATCGGTCAAGGATAAGCCTATAGTTCCGTTCAAATTGGTAATTTAGTGTTAACGAATTATAGCCAAAATCTTAACTCTTTTTGCAAATTTATCTAAATTGAAGTGCTTACATGTATTTAGCGGAAGCAAATTGTTACTATTTTTGGCAAAATATATATTTTGACCTGCAAACCTTTTTTTCATCCATCAAAACACATTCATTAAATTTTGTCAAAACTTAGTCATAGAGCAGTCTGGTATGTTAAGATCTCCGAATTAATTTTAATGTAAGTTATAATCAGCTGCTTTTTCTACGCTAAGACCTTCTTTATACCGTTTTATATCGTTGGTTTGCATTGATCATAATGAAATTTATTCACCGTAGTTTAGAACTACAAAATCACTCTAAGAATTGTCTACATTATTGGCGTTGTCTACGTTGTCCACGTTGTCTACGGGTTGTCGATAAGTTGACGTAGAAAATAATAGATGACGTGTCAACGTCCATCCCTGATAATCGGAGTATAACTTTATATATATGGTCGATTGTACGGTTCATGTAAGCCAGTTCGAACTTTATCAAATTTATGGTTTGACTATGAATCGTATTTTCTGAAGCCATTGGAGCAACTTTGAGATGTCGATGGAAGCGTTCGACCATATCATTGACTTGCGGATGATAAGCCGTTGTACATATCTGATGCGACCCGAGAAGTTTCGTTAACTCCGAGAAAAGTTTGGAAATTGTGTTCCTTGATCAATTCTTTGATCAAGCGGAACACCGAATCGCGATACATAAGAAACGCGAGGGAAACGATCGACTTAGATTAGTAGATAAGTATATCCATTGGACGGAGGAAGTGCTCCTACGATGTTCAAAGGAATAGGTTCGAATCGACCAGGTGAAATTTCGAACTGTCCAATAGAAGTTTTCGTATGCCATGAGAATATTGATTTTTGGATTTTTGCCAGAATAAACATGACTGTGCAGAATAAACCTCCTTAATTATACTCGGCCAAATGTAGCAAGCAGCGATCAATTTACTGTTAACACGGATACGTGGATGTGAAATGTGGTGTAAAGTTTTGAAGGATATGGTTCGACAATAAAGGGGTTCATGTTTTCCAGACGATTTTTTTTCCACCTATAGTTTAAAAAGCTGTAGTTTCATAGATGAACAGTTATAGTGTGACATGTAAACCAGAATATAAATTTTTATAAGAAAGTAAATTCTGGCATCCAAGTCTGCTTTTTATCTTTTAATGCTGATGTTGTAGTCGAAGTGAGTCGCGATTTCGTCCGTTTCGTGATACCGATCACGTGCGTGATAGTGTTTCTTTATTTATAAGGAGATAAGTCTACAAATATAACTTTAAAAAAGGTACATATGAGTATTTAGAAAATTATAAAGATAAACATAAGGCAACCATAAAATCAGGTTGAAGCAAAACGATGTTTTCACCTACGCTTAAAACTATATTTACTATTATACAAAAGTCAAACAGATGATCCGTTTTGTTAAAGCTTTTGACCATCATGTTTTCAAGATCATTATCACCATAATTTGGTTCTCGCCATAATTTGGATCGGCGATATTTTCGATATTTAAAACGATTTTTAAGAAAATAGTGAATATCTAATATGGGAACCTTGTGGTAAGCCAGCAGACATTTTTATTAAGACTGCAGTGGATTGCGTTCAGTTTTGGACTAAATTGTTCTAGTCGGAGGTTTGTGGTAGGTAGAAATTGAGAATTCCCAACCCTCAACAAATTACCTGACTTGTTTGATTGGCACGGGATGGGCATTTACGCGTAATCTATTATTTTGTACTTTGACGTGTCAACAACCCTTCGACAACGTAGACAATGTCAATAACGTAGAAAATGTCGATAATTTGAATTAAGACTACTCTTACAATAATTTTGTTAACCAGGTCTAAACTACGGTGACCAGATTTCTTTAGGATCTATGCGATACTAGTGGTGGGTGACAGTTTTAGAATGAATCTAAATTCTTGAATCTATTTCGCTCATCAGTTCATTCCCCCTATCAATGAAACCCTCTTTTCACATTGTCAAGGACAGGCAAAAACAGCTCAAAAGAATATAGATTATAAAAATTAATTAAACCTTTACAAACATATATAGAGCCACGATCAGGCCTTCATAAGGTAAATCCAGAAAAACTGGAATTTTTAAATTTCAAATGATTTTATATAAAAAAAATGGAGTTTTGAGGATCCCAAAATTACGAAGGAATTACTTAAAAGTTCAACCTATTGTCAGGTTCAATTACTAAGGTAAAAGTCGATTTTTAGTATTTTTAATTTATTGAAATACGTGCTATTCTTTATTTTCAGCTTACTCACTCCGTAGATTATTAAAAAATGAACAACCTTAACGTGAAACTCGGTTTACCCTGTTTTTTGATAGAGTAAATGAATTTAGTATAAGATTACTTTTACTTGTGAATTGGTCCGCAGCCTGGATCCAAAAAATTTCAATTTGTATGGTTCTCAATTATTATTCTGGCATCCACGCTTTTATGCATACAGGAAATGGGAATGCTTCAAATAATAAAATTATATTTTCTCAATGAGCGTAAACTTTAATAAAAGCTCAACTTAATTTAAAACAATTCCATCTTTCTAATGTATCCAATATGAACACAGCTTCAAAAAGTCAAAATTCTCTAAAGTTCGAGGCCCTACAGTAGCGTGGGGATTCAGCTCAAAAATTAATTTCTTTCATTTGGTTATGCTTCTTCCGGTTATGGTTATCCTAAATGATTCAAATGAGATATGTGCTCTTTTACTTATTTTTTTAATTGCGGGAAGAACAAATTGTTCCAAAGAAGGACAGTTCTTTTCCAAACAGCCTTAATTATGGCTAAGAATTGAAAAAAAAATTGATGTTTTACGGAGCTAATAGAAAAGTTCTTCATTTTTCGATTGGAACAAATACTTCACTCATTTATCACTCGATAATAAGCTGAGATATTCTGGGGCTCTATAAGTAAGTAAAGGAAGGAAAAGGTTAACAGTAGTAAAAAGTCATATTTAACTAATATAAATTGACATCCGTCGAAAATCGAGGTCGAATTGCATAGTAGGGCCTCTAGCGTTTCAAGTTTGAATAACATTTAAAAAAAAAGAGTAAACATGATCAGGGTGAAAAAAGAGAACATGTTCTCTTTTAAAGAAACATTCTGACCATCCCAACTTCAAGGTTGCTTCACGTGGTCGGATATTTACCATCTCTACTTAAATTCCAAATAATAAAATAGCCCAACAAATTCTTTCATTTCCCCTATTTCAGGTTGGTTCGCGAGGTCGGATATTTATTCGAGCTATTTCCATCCGATCATAAGATCAATATATTTTATCTTGAAAGAGTTGGAAACGGCTGATTTGTTTTCGTTATGGACGAATTATTTTGATAATTTTATTAGTTAATAGCTCGGATATAAATAGCTATAGGGTAAATATATGCGTCCTCCTGAATCAATCTTCAATGCATTTTATTTAACTTACCATCTCAGAAAAATAAGTTAGGTTAGAAAAGTATAAACATATATATAACAAATGAATTAAACATAAAGTTAAAACTTAAATTGTCAAATTATTATTTATCAATTTCTATCTTGTTTCTATAACTTGTTCCAGGGATGTTACACATTTAAAAATCATGCTTAATTGTTGATAAACTATAAAACTAGTTCTCTTGATAAGATTAAACTGAATCACTCTTTTTTAAATTACAACTGTGAACTGCATTCGATTTCAAAAGCTATATAACATCATAAGTTATTGACGTCGTCTCAATTATCGACGTTGACAAGAAACATAGTCAAGTAATCTACGTAACATTTTACGCGTTGACAGCCACGTACATTATAAGGCGTAACCTACTTCACCCATCCCTGCTAATTGGTAGATAAATTGCGAATAATTTCTGATCACACGCAGAATATTTCTTCTTGTACTGTTGCAGAACAGCTCCAACGGCCGTGTTTGATGCATCAGTCATCACGAATTTTGCGCCTGTCGGCGGATGTTCTAACAGAGTTATGTTAGATAATTCACTCTTGAGTGTCCAAGTGACATAGTGAATTTATGCCAGTGTTTCAGCGAGATTTGGAATAAATCGGTGATAGCAATTTATCACAATGCTTACGCGGTCTCGACACTGGAACATAACCTTCCGTGACAATGCGGTGGACCACATTGTGTCGAACTGGCAGTGGTGTTAAGACAAGTAGTTTAAATTTACTCAAATAATCAGCGCCAATGGTCGGTCGATTAACACCCTCTAAAATGAAAGCGTGAGTAAATTTTAATGTGAGGCCGATGTCTACTTGAATCAATTTTGTTCCGTAGGTATTTTTAGCTGAACCATTGGCGGTTGATAATACTTAAAATGTGTGTTATCAATAAAAATTAATCTATATAGCCGATTTTAATTGATCGGATGTACACGGCTTAATATGGGATTTCCGTGCGACTGCCCCAAATGTTTTGTGGTGCAAGCATAACCACCATCCATTTGTGTCACGGAAACAAAGCCGTAATCGTGAATATTGACGACTACTGGAGAGACTGAGACCATGAATATTAACAGATAATCAGTTCATCATATATAGCTGATTGACGTACCCTTCGAAAATGAAAATTTTCTTGAAAAATTGTGATAAAATTAGTGAGTTAGGTATCAACAGAGTTTCTCAATTAAAAACAAAAATGATTCTGTAATTTCCCTATTCAAATTTTTAATGACATGTACTCGTGTATACATACATATATGCTTTATGCAATATCCGTTTTCTAAAATTCTAAAAACAAATATGTAAGGGAAATTGATTTCTAAAAATTTGCATCATAATTAAAAAAAATAAAGCTTACCCGTTTTCTTATTTCCACATATTTTCCAAACGGTAAACAAACAAATTGCATTTCATTCCTATTGTATTCGAACTATATACGAGAATATAATTTTCCGGCAGGAGCATGTAAAGAAATTAACGTTTCATTCATTTAGGGGTGGAAAATTGGATTCAATATAAAATAAAGTAAAATGAAAAATGTATGTATGTATTACATAAGGAAATTGAAAAAGAAATAAAATAGAAAATAGAAAAGTTTTCTATTATATACATTTCGGTCACTCGAGACTCATTTTAAATAATAAACCACTACCTTTATTATATAATGTTGTTAAAGTAAAATGTATATAAAAGTAAAAATGAAGATTTTCCAAAAAACAAAATTATTTGGTTTTCCTTTTTGTAGTTGGTTTTGTTTTGAACTCACAAAATTTATTTGTGAAATGGATGAATTGTGTTACTTGAACCAAAAGAAATGAAATAAAAAATCATCAAATTCGTGCAGAGTTGGAATTGAACGTGAATGGCCGATGAATAATTGATCATTGCTCGGATTCGCCAGAGGGTCAAAATTATTTGACCCGCATATACCAGAGAATCACAATATGTATAATAAACGTATATTTGAATCATTCGATTCGGTTTATCGCCAGCCAGTACAATAATTCATCTCTGTATCCACCACGACGAAAACCAAAAAAAAAAAAAAAAGACTGATAATAGCAGAAACAGAAGACATTCAATGTTTCTTTTATATAATTTTTATTACCTAATACCGACGACTCCCCTCGCACACAAGGAAAACACAAACCCAACCAAATTTTTTTTCTTTATTTTGGTTTTTGTTGTTGTTTTTGGTGTTGTATATATATATTCACTTTGTAACATTTTTATTGTAATTGCGGTGTCTTATTATTTTATTTGTCATAAATTTTCTTTACATTTGGGTTCATTTTCTCTATTAACGTATTTTTTTTTTTTCTACCGTGCAACTTTTTATTTTGGTTTTTGTTTATTTATGGTTTTGCCTCTGCAACAATCCCCTATATATATACAAAAGAGACAACCTTATGTATACATAATATACAAGTAGAAAAATTGGGAACTATATATAATCACAACACAAGTACAAGGAGCAAATGGAAAACTTAATATTTTCTTTTGGGTGGAATTTTTCGTTTTTATTTTTATTTATTTTTTTTTCAATTTAAGTCAATTATGTGGTTTTTATTAAATTAATTTACTGGCGCTTTAATTTATATACCATTGTTTATTTTTATTAATCATGACATAATTGAGGGTAATAAGGATATCCTTCATTTATATATAGAGAGGGGATGACACTGCATTTAAAATAAAAATAATATTTTTTATAAAAAAAAAATCTTATTCGATCGAACGTTGCGCTTTCTTTCAGAGCCAAAGCTAATATACTAATATACCTCCTTATTGAAAAATATATTCTGTTGCATAGGTTTGAAGGCAACTGAAAGTGGAGCTTAATAAGTGTAATCATCTATTTCATTAAATCAAATGTAAAAATTGTTATACAGCTTTATACACCTATATACTGAAAGCCATAGCTAAGAAACCCATCCATATGGATATCAAACGTTTTCCTGCGATGGATTTGGAAAAGTCAACGGCTAAATAAAGAATATTAAGTAAAAAAATAAAAAATTTGAAACATAAAACAGATATTTGTCAAGTTGTCAAATGCAATAATATTAAATTAATTGATGAAAAATCATAAATAGTTTTCAACTAGGGACTTCGAATGCGCCTTTTAATTACCTAAAATTAAAAAATATTTTCCGGGCTCTTAATTAAATTTAGTAATTTATTATAATACCAAGGTCCAATAAATGCTGTTGGTCAACTGTGGATAATAAATTCGGATGTCTATAAATAGCTTTAGAACATTTATTTTGTAAGATCTGTAATTTTTTAATTCTGTTTTGGCAGCAGAACAAAAGGCTGTGATGGCATATTAAAGACGCGAATGGATAAACGGTTATCAGGAAAAATCACAAAATCGGTTAAATTATTAGGTTTAAAAAACAAGATACTCTCTCCAGCTCATGTAAGAAGAATTAGGATCCAGGACAAATTTCAACCGCCTATAAAGAATTGTGAATTTTGTCCTAAAAAAAATCCTAATTTTTTTTAATTTGTTTTAGGACCGCTTTAGGACTATCGATAAGATTTAATTTTATCTTACAATAATATCAGATACAATAATTTTGTGGAAATTCAGATTACAATGTAATTTTAAATTATCTAGAGATAAATTATGAAAATATTTTAAAACTTTTCTAGCTTAAACTATTTTAAAACAAATTAAAATACATTCAAAGAAATTACAAAACTAGTCGCCGCCTGTAACGCATTAAACTTAAAGAAATCTATCCACTGTAGTAGTTTAGAAATAGTTTACTAAATCACTGCATCAATAGTCTACATTATCAAGGTTTTCTACGAATAGACAACGTTGTCAACGATATTTACGTTGTCTACGAAATGTCGACACGTCGAGGTAGAGTATAATAGATAGCGCGTAACTGCCCATCCCTATTTATATTTCTTCATAAAATGTAATTAAAGTATTTTCTGTAGGTTAGTCGTAGCCTATACTAACATGAACGATGGGTCGGAACCCATGAGTTCTACATTCAAACAGAGGGTCATAGATGTGTTCAATTTAATCACCGATCGTAATCGAGAGATGAAAAATCCTTTTGCATCCCGCCTCTGTTGGAATTCGAACCCGGTACCTCCCGATCCAAACGTCACAGCTTTAACCACTGCGCTATTTGCTCGGTATTAGTATTAATTAGTTCAGTATTGTAAATGCGTATCCATTGAGTAGTTCAGCTTGTATATGTTGTCAGTTTCAGCGGCTTTGTTATTTCTCACAGCTCATTCATTATGGTACTTGTAACTTCCCGCTCTATTGGTGGATGGGTGTTAATGGTTTCGTTATAGTTGTCACGTGGAAGCTCCAGTTGTCCTCGAAAAAATCTTTCCATCTATTTAGTTGTTGGTCGTCTGTAGTTATGGGTTGTATTGGTGGTATATTTGTAAACTTTCCGGTGACCTTTCTTACACTTTGATGTAATGTGCGCATTTCCTTTTAATTTCCGCCGTATTTTGTTTGCATACTTGCCTTTCTATTTGGCGGCGTTCTTCAATTCTCTTCCATGTATCATCCCTAATCCATACGGTTTTTCTTGTGTTGTTTCTCGATAGCCGAACACACTTTTAGCAGGTTTCAAGTTTTTTTTTATTTATTCCCATTTTTCATCCATAGTGCTGGTTTCGTTATTAGGCAGATTGAGCTGGAGCGTTTCATTGAAGGTGTTTCTTGTGTCAGTATTTCTAAATCTATTCATTTTAAAATTCCTCCGTTTAGTCATTGAGTGCACTTCGCAGCGGCTGGTTTAAATCTGAAAGTTGCTATTACCAGTTGATGGCCGACGTGCATATCTGCTCCTCTCATTGCTCTGACATCTGTACCATATTAAGATATAGAAACTTCTTATTTACCAGTACATGATCTGGTGATGTCCTGGTGTTTTTATGAATATTACACCGTGGGAATTTGCTGCTGCTAGAAATCGATGAGTCTATCTTCATTGTGCCTGTTTACCGATGATGGTCGCTCATTCAGGTATTGCCAATTTCAAATTTCTCGTTAAATTTCCTTGATGGCATTACGGTGTGCACTAGAGATTGTGGCTTGTAACTGCTCGTAGAATTCATCTTCTGTTGAGCCTTCAGTTTTTACAATATTAAGTATTACTCCAAGATATTTGTATGTATCAGTACGAAATAATAACCGTAACTTGTAAAACGGACACTTCAAAAGTTTCAGGAAAATAACAAATTTACGTTTATTGAAATTCAGTTAGATTTTATTCAAATCAAACTGAAATAATAATGGCCGAAGTTGGATAGCACATTCAATACTTAAACTGCTACTTTTAATCCCATTAATTGCAACAAATTAATTTCTATAATAAAGATAGCTTTCCAACAGATTATAAGAAATGCCACCAAATCCTTAACAATTGTGAAAACTTATTCCGTAGTAAATCATAATCTATGAAATGGGAAACTGTGCGTAATTCTTAAAATAGGCCACACACATACTTTAGATTGTCAAAAGCTTTGTAAAGCAAATCAGTTATTTCAATTAATGCGAGATCAGTGTCAGAACCCTGTCTTAATACATATTAAATGTTGCAATGACTAAATTTTGGATAGCACCACCACATTAATGGGCTATTATGGGTATGGGCTATTTTTCGAATTAAGTTTCTTCTCCCTAAAATCCAACACTATGATGACGAAGTTTGCCCATCATAAGGAATTGTCCAGTATGAAGGTATCGCAGATGTTGCTCTCGTTTTATCATTCCTGTAGTATTAAAGGATGGTAAAACATTATATGTCATTGGTGCATTGAAAAGCTGTCCCCCATCTCGTAGTGTACCTGATTTATCGATAAACGGTTTTAGGTATTTTATTCTGCCCTATGATGGTAGTTCTTTGTTTAATGCAATTAGTTTTATCTCTGGTTGAAAGTGTTTGTGCTGGAAATGACGCGAGGTTTCTGCCATTCCGAGCTGAGTAAATATTGTGTTACGGATTCTCTTCAAGTTAATTTCAACTTTATGTTAATGTATCGAAGTACATAACCCAAATCTCGAACCACTTTTGCTAGCCATTTAGGACCATGCTATACCATAGATCAAAATCGTGCAATTTCCCTGGACGCACATTCAGCTGGATTATCCTGAGAGTTTACATGTTTTCACTGAGACCTATATTTGTGTTGCTGAGAATTTTTCTGGTTCTACTGTCAACAAAAGTGAACCACTTGGATGGACGTGCTGATAGTCAGTCTAAGACGATGGTAAAATCAGTGCAAGCAACAATATTAACGATATCAATCTTTAAGGCTTGTTTCTTGTCGATAGTAGTCTACTCAAGAGTAATGCTCCGCACAACTCCAAACGTGGAATGGATACTTGCTTCATGCATGCCATCTTTGTTTTGCCGATATTAGTGTGATGATTGAATATCCATCGGATTACTCAGTAAAGCTCATTTCTAGCTAAATGCTTTGGTTTTTGGGTTCAATTGCATTGATTACCATTCTCTGGTCATTAGGCAACCTTTTGCCTTTTAAACTGATTAGATCTTCAATTGAATTTGCTCTCATCTTCAATTAAATCTCCTCGGTCATTCGAGCATCTCGGCATCCCTTGTAAATGATTCACATAACATAAACGGACAAAACTTAAATGGTTTTGGTTTGATTGAAATAATGTTCGCTTAGTTCTTCTTCTTGAGCAAAATTTAGAAGCTTCAATTTCGTAAAATTTTCTCAATAAATTTTATAACGCCGGGAGAAGTAATATTGACGGAACTTGATTGTTTTGAATTTGATTCATCTGACTTGTTCGCAACTAGCCAACCTAATATTGTGTTTTGCATAATTAATTTATCGTATTCCATTTGAATGGAGCTCAAAAAATGATATCAACTTCTGCACTTTGGTAAAATTGAAATGATGAAGATTGATAAACTGTGAAACTGACGATTGTTTTGCAGTTTGCTTGGAAAATACTTAGGCGTCGATTTGAACGATTTGACATGGCTCAGTTTTATTCCATGGTATTATTGTTAAGGATATATACTACTCCCCTAGTATATCCATTTATATAGATGCTCTTTTGCCATATATAGCAATATCAGCAGCTATAAATGGATTCGTGCGGCCTAATTGGTTTTGATTCCAGAACTTTCTTAATTAATCACTGCGTTAAAGTTTCATACCAAAACTAATTACAATTGGATCATTATTTTGGGTATCAGGATGTAATGGGTTAACGAACAAATCAATATATCCATGAACTGTAATTGTGATAAAAAAAAATTCACCATATTCTGCGCATACAATTCACGTTTACATATATGATACACACGGGGAAAACTCATCGTAATCACACACAGTAGTAGTTGTTATAAAAGCAATAAAGTTTAATAATATTTTTTCGATTAAATTTTCTGTTACAATCACATTCACATATCCGTATTTCCCTATCGCATCCAGAGAATAAGAGATCGTATTATGTAGATGTGTGTTGAAGACACGTACTAATCCTATATATGTACATACATACAGATATACATATATTTTATCGTTAACTACGATAATAATAATGTTATTTTATTACAACTACTATAATATGCTATAAAGTTTTTTTTTTAACACTAACAACACTATATTATGTATATATACTATAATATAGAAAAAATCATATTTAAAAATCACACACACAAAAAGGGATACACCTAAGAGACCCATTTTAATCTTAAAGCCTTTTTTTTATGCTATCGTAGCTGTATCTCGTCTAATATTCCAAACAAGATTTTACACTTTCGCTTACAAAATGTAATTTCTAATAAAAATGTAGTTTTTATGTCATACAGCTATATACTCTATATGACACTATATACACATATGGTTAGCATGCGATTTCAAAAATCCAGACATATCCCATTCATATCCAACTTCATGTTTGTTATAAATTATAAGGATATATGTATGTATAAAATAATAACAGAAAGACAAAAACTCTGTGTTCTTAATTTGGTTGGCTGTGTAGTACATACATATATCTGCGCTAAGAAGGGTATGAAAAATAAATAATACAATAAACTTTTTATTTGACATGACATGAATGCAACTGATGAATACAACTGACAAAACCATTTTCTATTTGTTGTTGTTTGTTTTTATTTATATTCTATTCCAAAAAAACATAAAATTATGGATTTTTCTATAAAAATTTTCGTGCGGAATTCTCTTAAGATTTTCGTCGAACGGAAAATATTTCTAAAAAGTTAAAAATTAAAATTATTATATAAATCCGGGATATTACTGTACAAAAAATAAAAATAAAAAAGGGAAAGTCATTCCGGTTCTGTTTTGGAAAAATCAAATGACAACAACAACACGTAATAAAGAAAATGTTTAAAACTTTTTATTGAAAATTTTTATTTTTGTTATTTGGAAAGTTATTTGTGTGTTGATTTGTCTTTTATTTCACTTATCATGTGGTTTTTGTGGCAGAACGGAAAATATACAAAAAAAGAAAAGTTTTGCAGATTTCAATTGCACACACAAACAATTTTTCACAAATTCTTTATACTCGTATAAAGTTGTATACGTCGATACGCGTATATTGTATATGGGCCTTGCAAAATTATTTCCGTATTTGTTGGGCTGTAAATATAATTGAAATGTCATAAGATGAAATGATCTTATGTACGCACTGTGATGAGTATTGGTGGAGGATAGTACCATAGATAAATTCATACTTATAGAATTGCAAACGTCATTTAACAAAGTGTCTTCGTTGTTCTTAGACGACTTTAACCCCCTTTAGATCGTTGTATTTAAATTCAACAATAGAGAATTTTCATTGAATAAACAACATAAAGACGAAAATCAAGACAATCAAATGATTCATGTATTTTTATTTTATTCATTTTATACACAACAAATCAAATTAAATTAATGAATTTTATATATTTACTATACAATAATTAGCATCGAAATTACGTTGTAATGTAAAATTTAAATTAAAGGCGATTTAGAGTTTAAATGTTTTTCACGTTTTAAGATTTTAATAAATAAAAAAAATATTTAAAATTTTCGGAATTTTGATGGTCAGTAACATTTACATTTAGAATTTAAGAGTTTACAATTTAAACAACTTGTACATTTTTAAAATCCTGTTTATTGATTTTTAATATGGTTTTTTCAAATTTATAATTTGTTTTAATAATTTCTAACCAAATTTAATATTCTAAAATGTTTAAGATTTACAAATTCATATTAGTTTTTAGGATTAAATAATTTTCAGAATTGAGTGCCCATTTGATTTCTGAGTACTACCGATTTTTACTGCAACATAAAACAATCAAATTAATATATTTAATATATTTATATAATAATATATTTGAAAACGTAAGTGAATTGTTAAAAATGGTTGAATCTAAACAAAAAATTAGGAATAATTGGAGAACTAATATCTTATTTTCTTCATATTTTGAGAAATTACAAAAATTAGTTTAAGCTAAAATATTTGTAATATTTAAAATAATAGGTTTGACAAAATCAAATTTTTATAGATTTATTTAATTTTCTTAATTACTAATTTTAAATTATTTAAATTGGCAAAATAAATTCGAGTTCTTAAATTTATTTAAGAATCCGGTTATATTAAAAAAAATTAATAAAATTATTTGTAAAATTCTGAAACGATCATTAAATCTAGAAATAAATCCTTATTTAAAAATTTTACAAACTTAAAATAAATACATACATATATCATTTATTTATAGATTTTTAATGGTCGTTTCAGAATTTTAAAAATAAATTTATTAATACTATTTAATAAATTCGGAGTTCAAATTAACTTTAATTAAGAATTCGAATTTAATTTTTTTTAAACCTGTTAGACGATTATACGATTTTTTCAATTTTGGGGGTTTTGCCAATTTTCGTTTTTAAGAATTTACAGATTTATAAGAAATCTTTTAAAAAAATTATTTTAACTAGTATTTAAAAATATTAAGAATTTTACGAGATTTTAACTTAAAAATGTGTGAAACTCTAACCAAATTTTACATTTGATTTTAGTAATTTAATTCGCTGTTTGAAGTTGTAACTTTTGAAATCTATATAACAATAAAATCAAAAAACAAATCAAATTTTATAAATTTATATCGAAAATTTATAATTTTAAATAGCTGTGAAATAAAATTTTTAAGAATTTATAAATTTTAAGTTTGATATTCTAAGATCTCAAATTTATTTATTTTTAAACCTTTTAAAGTGACTGTACGATTTTTGAATTTAATGAAGTTTGTAAGTTTAATAATTTTCAATTTATCGATTTATTTATTGAAAAAATTTAAAATATTATTTCAGTATTTTAAATAATTCAAAATTTTTAAATTTAATTTTTATTAATTTTTTTAAAAATTTCAGAATCTTTAATTTTTTGAGAAATCGTTAATATTTTATTAATAACTAATTTAAATACTTTCCCCGAATATTTATATTTTTGGAACAGAGGAGGTTTTGAGATTTTCATGGGCTTTTAAGAATTAAGTAGCTAAAAATATTGAGTTGTGAAATTGAATTATAATATTTTTCATAATTTCATTATTTTAATATTTTAAATATCTGAACAAAAATTAGGATATAAATTTTATATTATTTTGATTCCATTTACAGATTTTAAAAATAATACAATTTTTCAAATTTCTCTCATTATCGCTGATAATTGGTTTTAAATTTAACAGTTGTTAAAAATAATTTTTTTCTTAATTTTAAATTAAAGCCTTAAGTGATATTTAATTCAGTTTAATTTTAATAATTAAATTAAATTACTAATTAGTAACTAATTTTTGAAAACTATTTAATTTAACAAATTTAATTTTATTAAGTAGCTCGAATTTAATAATATTTTAGAATTTTGTTTATAATTTTAAATATTTGTGTTATGGATATCCATTTTTTGTCTGTCTCTAATCACTGGAAGTTATTTTAAAAAAAGTATATTTTATTTTTATAATTTTTAAATTTTGAATAGTGATATTTTTTTCGTTAAATAGTTATATTAAAAAACCGAAGAATGAATTCTTTCCGAAATCGATTTTTTAATAAAATAAATTAAAATGTGATTCTCACAAATAATAAAGAAAATATAAATATTTGAAATTTAAAAATATAAAAATAAAACATAGTTTTATTTAAATAATTCAAACTGACTTAAACCGTTTAATTAAAGTTTTAAATCGTGTGATATTATAACGAAAATTTACATTTGAATGTAGTAATTTAATTCTTAGTTTAATGTGAAAATTTTGCAATCAATATAATAATAGGATTAGATAAAATTCAAATTTTATTAATTTATATGGAAATATATATGTTTTTAAAAGTTGCCAGCTGAAAATTTTAAAAATTTATAAATTTTAATGATCGGTTCAGAATTTTAAAAGTAATTTTATTAATTCTATTATTTAATAAATTAGTTTTGTTAATTGGAATATGTAATAAGATTTTAAGAACACAAATCATTAATTAAATTAATTTTTTTTAAATCCGTTTTAACCGACATTTAATAATTGTATTATCAGAAATTTAACGATTTTTTAGAAATCTTTAAAAAATAATTGCAGAAGTTTTAAACTATTTAGAAAGTTAAGATTAAAAGTTTTGGTTCCATAATTCTAATATTTTAATTTATTGAGAATTTTCGACTATTTTTGAAAATTAAAATACCGAAAATTAAGTTTTCAAAATTTATTATTTCTAGATTAAAAAATTTAAGATTTGTTAGAACAGAAGAGGTTTTGAGAGGATTTAAGGAATTTGGTAGCTAAGAAATAATTTTTAATATTTATTTATTAAAAAAACAAAAAAGAAATATTGATTTACGAAATTGAAATATAATTTTTTTTTAAATTTTAATTACTTAAAATATATGAATAAAAATATAGGATATACATTTTATATTATGTATTTTAATATTATGTATTTAATGTACTTTAACGTTTTCAGAATTTGTATACAAGGGTTTAATTCTAATAATTAAAACAAAATTTTTAGACTTAGAACTTCAATTTTAAATATTAAACTTGGAGAGTAATAAGAATTTTTTTTAATAAAATTCTATTTGTTTAAAAATAAATTAGAGACTAGTTTTTGATAACTTTAGAATAGTGACAGTTCTGTTCCAAATTTAATTTTATTAAGTATGTAGCTTCAATTTATTAATATTTAAGAATTTTATAAGTTTTTAATTTTAAATATTTGTGTTATGGATATCCATTTTTGTTTCTCTTTAATCACTTGAAATTATTTAAATAAACCAATATTTTATTTGTATATTTTTTAAATTTTGAATATTCATATTTTCTTTCTTATGTGTGATTTTTTATATTTTTTATTTATTTAATTAAAAAATCGATTTGAGAAATTATTCCTTCTTCGGTTTTTTAATATAACTATTTAACAAAAAAGAACTATTCAAAATTTTAAAAAATTAATTTTATTAATCTTATTATTTAATAAATTCGTTTTGTTAATTGGAATATGTAATAAGAATTATTTTTTTATTTTTAATCGGTTTTAGGCGACTGTACGTGGTTTGAATTTAATGGATTTTGCAAATTTAATAATGTTCATTATAAGGAATTTAATTTATTAGAAATTTTTTAAAAAAAAATTCAGTATTTTAAATAATCTTTTTTAAATTTAATTTTTATTCTTTATAAAAATTTGACAAGTGTTATACTATATGTATATAGAAAGGTAAGATTAATAAGTTTGTACCATAAATGTAATTTTTTACTTTCTTGAGATTTTTAAATATTTTAGAAATTTAAAATATAGAAAATTAAGATTTGTTAGAACCGAGGAGGTTTTGCGATTTTCAGAGGGTTTTAATTCAAGGAATTTAGTAGCTAAGAATTTATTTATTAGAAAAACAAAAAAGGAATATTGATTTGCGAAATTGAATTATAAGAGTAATCATTTTATTTAATTTTAAGTATTTAAAATATCAGAACAAAAAAATAGGAAATATATTTTATATTATTTTAATTCCATTTACAGATTAATAATAACTAAGAAATTTTTTAATTTTCGCTCACACAATTTATTTTATTTTACATTTAACGTTTTCAGAATTTGTATATATTTAAGAAAAATAATTTGAGGAATTTCTGAATGGGAGTTGTTAAAATAAATTTTCTTTTTAATTTTCAATTTAACCTTTAAATGATATTTAACTCAATTTAATTTTAATGATTAAATTAATTCAGTTGTTTCAAAATTTTCTGTTTTTAAAATGGTTGGACTTGGAACTTGAATTTTAAATATTTAATTTGGAATTTTTTAACAAAATTCTAATTGTTACTAATTTTTGAAGAGTTTAGAATTCTGATAATTTATGTTCCAAATTTTATTTTATAGTTGTTAGTTTTAAATATTTTTGTTATCAATAACCACTTTTTGTGTTTTTTACCATTTGAAATTATTTAAGTAAAATTAAATTTATTTAAGTTAATTATTTTCAGAAATGATTCTTCAGTTTTAATTACTATTTAAGGAAGAAAATATAAATATTCAAAATTTTAAAAATATAAAATCAAAATATTCTGTTATATAAATACAAGTTTTAAATAGTGTGATATACCAAATTTTACGTTTGATTTTAGTAACTTAATTTGAAGTGAAAATTTTCTAATCTATATAATAATAGGAATAATTTTAACAATTTTATGTTAAATTTTTATTCATTTTAAATGTTTCGTATTAAAATATATAGAACGTTAAGATTATAAGTTTATAAGTTCAATAAATCTAATTTTTTTAAATAAGAAAACTTTTTAAAATGTAGAATTTTATAAATTTAAGTTTTTAAAATTTATTATTATTTATAGAAGTTAATTTAACATTTTCATTAACAGGAAATTTAAATATATCCCGAGTGTTTCTAATTGTTAGAAAGGAGGAAGTTTTGAGATTTTCAAGGGGTATTAGGAATTTTGTTGCATACATTTTATGTTAAATAAATTTTAAATTTGTTGCTTGTGTTAAATTTAACATTTGCAGAATGTTTAAATTTTTAAAAAGATTAATTCAATTCAGTTTTAATAGTTAAATTAATTAAGTTATTTAATACATTTTAAATTTTATGATGTTAAATTTTAGGAACTATAAATGTTAAAGTTGGAATTTATAATAATTTTTTTTAACAAATTTTTATTTGCATTATGCGTTATGTAATTTTTAAAAGTTGTTATATTTTATATGAATTGGGCAAGCTCTAGGAATTTTGTAAATTGCCAATTGCCTTTAATTTATGATAGTGCAAAATAGTAATCATTATCTAATTTTTTTTAAATCACTTACAGTTATTCATATAAATTATGTTATGTACATTGTCCCCATTAGGAAATATGCGCGAATATAAATTGTGATTGAATTATTATAGTCTTGGTATAGTATACCGTTTTAAAAGAAACGACCAGTCGAGTGTGTAGGTGGATTTTATAATATAATAATATGTTCTGTATTCTGTATGTTTATTATGTTTTGTACATAAATATTTTTCAAACATGGAAAACAAAACCAATTTTAATTTTAACACTAATCTTGATAAAATACAAAGTTAATAAATTTTCTTTGAATTAAAAATCTAGATGTTATTGCAGCTTAACAGTGTTGTTCATTCAACATACATACATTCAGATCTTTAAATCATATAAAAAATTGTATATACATATATGTATATGTATACGTTTATGCAAAATTAAAACTTGTATAAATAATTTCTATCTACATACGAGTCGAGTAGCTATGTAGCTAGCTATGTAGGTAACTAACTATACACTAACATTAAAGCTAGAAAACTAAGCTAACTATAAATGTACAAAAAATAGTCTAAAACTCGTAAAAAATTATATGCTCCTGTAAAACAGGATAAGTGAAATGTTATTATTATTATTATTACTATTATGATACTCGTAGTTTTACTACCAAACATTTTCGGTTTTTTCCTACTCTATAGTGTAATGAATATTTGAAAACTTTAAAACATTAAAATTTTTAAAATGTATATCTCTCCTAGGTACTCGTATACATGTATGTATATATACACATATACGCTTCTATAGTACTATAAAAAATTTATTTATTTATATTCTTATTTATTTCATTTTTTTTTATTGAAAATTAATTAGTTTCGGTATCGTTTGGTCGGTTGGGAAAATACATAATAAAAACGAGAGCGGGAACAAGATCTTACCGACAAAGGAATATTAAGGATTTGTATTTTCATATATACATATACTATACACTATATATAGAGTGATAATTATTATTCCAACAAAATGATGATGATAATACAGTTTTGTGTGCCTATTTGATCTATTTGAGATGAGATTTTATAGATTCTCACTATATATGTATGTACATGTATACATATATGCGTATGTACATAAACAAGAATTAAAACAGGATTTTGAACATGTCGTATTTTTTCTAAACATGCTTGCTGTATACATATAGACGATTTCACAGATTAAGTTATTAATTATCAACCATTAAAATGGAATTAAGAAAATGAAAATAAAAAAATTCGTGAATTAATGGAGTTGTAAAAACAATTCTATACTGATTAACGAATCTATTAATTTTAAGATTAAAGCAACTCATATAACATGATCGCGCATCACATCCAAGTTCTATATAATATTGTTACGTTTATATAATGTGAATAACCGATTTTGAATGGTTATAGGTCTACTATCTATGTAATATATAGCTATGTATATTGCCGGTATTTTAAATTATGTATATAGTCTGCGCTGAAAATGGGTTTTAATTCAGATTATAATTCGTTGAGTTTTATATTTTTAAAAAAAATTATAATTTTTATTCGATTTCTGCGGTAGTCCACTATTTTTTGTTGATGCATACTAATTAGATTATATTATAGAAAGATTTAGACATTATTTTAATTTTGAAATCATTATGAAAAAGTTAAATACCTTTAATGTATCCGATTGTATGTTTAGCCCCAATAAATATATTCAATATTATTATTTATTGAAAACCATTCCGACCGTTTGGCAACAATATTGTTGCCAAACAATAAAATAAATTTAATGTAATTGTCAATTTTATGTGGGCGAAGTTTATAATAAATTATACTTCCAAAACTCATTAAGATTTTGATATAGACTTTGTAATATTTATTGAAAATAACCTAGCTATTAAGTATTGCAATACTTAGGCATTCAAACAATAGTTTTCGGTACCATTTCACACTTTTTCTAGCTGGACTATATTGGTGGAAATCTCTTAATTTTCAATTTTTGTTTATTATTTATTTTTTGTTTGAAATTTAGCTAACCAAATTTAGAAAGCCATTTTGAATAATAATTGTATTTTTAACCCTCGAATTATATTTTCTAACAAAATGGATTTCAAAATAAAAATTTTCCCACCAAAATCGTAATATTATGGATTGTGATACAAAAATAAACAACTCATGGCCATGTTCATTTATGACGTTTATTTGAGTATGTGAAAAAATATGTGTTTTGAAAATAATTGAACCAATTAAAAACGACGTCAAAATTGGGAATCTGCGCAAATGCGAAACAGGCCGTGAGGAGCCCTATTGTTTCACCCAGTGAAATTTCGTAACCAGGAACGTAAACATTTTGAATTTAGGAAATTATCAACAGCATTGATTGTCCGAAAGTGCTAGCTACCTAAATTTTCGAATACGGGCCATTTCATACGTAAAAATGGTGGGTGGGAATTTTAATTATTTGTGACCTGATCCCACATAAGATATGTTCTCTATTAGAATGGTAACCCAAATGTATAGCCTGCTTACACGACAAATTATAAGTGCCAGCTACTCGAATTTTGAGTATCGTCCATTTAGTGATAGTAAAAGGTGGATTACTTTTCATTATAATCTTGTGTTTACATTTCAAATTTATAGTTGAAATATAATTAAGATACATTTTACAAAAATATTAGCCCCTTGAAGTGATAAAAAATACCTCTGTAAACACAAGCGTAATAAATCCATCCAATTTATAAAAATTTTACAATGAAGGCCCGTCTAAGACTTTTGATCATATATAAACAATACAGTTGGAATAAAAAATCTCATCCCAGACTTTTTTATTAAATAAACTTTAAATAGGAAATTTTTCATCGAGACATTATTTGGGACTACCTATGAGCCAAATATATTCTGACTGTTAATGTGGTTAAGAAAACAACTTCCCTGAATTGGAATAATGGTTACGATGCTGTTCTCTGAGTGTGGGCAAGTTGACAGATTCTTGAATAATACACTCAAAAAACAAGTCCAGTGAAATTTAGGAAAATGGTCATTGTTTTGATAAAACATCCCCAGTAAACTTTTTATCTGAAGAATATTTAACAAATGTTTAAATTCACGACCGTCATTGTTTATTGTCTGAGGATCCAGGCATTTCTTATACGGAAACGTACTAACGTCTCCACCTGAAAAGGAACAATTGAAATCGCCAAGCAATGTTCTCTCGCGTTAAAGATTAAGTCCAGAACATGTGTTCTGAATTCTGGCAAAAGTATAGGTATTAGAATAACTATATCGTTTACAACAACGATCTAAGTGGCAACAGGAGAAACCAAATCCCCAACAAGGAAACATCGTATTATTGCAACCATGATGAATTGCAACCACCAGCGCAACCCTTCCTTAGCGCGGTGGAAGTTAAGGAGAATTAAAAACTGCCGATAATCTTTCCATCAAGAGAGAGATGTATTTACCACATCTGCATCGACAACAGCTCAGCCGGAAAGTAAAGCACGGAGAGAGTCATAGCACGATATACAAGCGAGTTCTGCTATATATTAATGCGTGCTGCAATGCACACGTTTAACCTGGTTCATCGCAAACTTTCTACAAAATCGCCAAGGTCGAATTAATAGCAACAAAATAGAAATTGTTAATCCGATTCAACCTGACCAGTTATTGGCAAGAGCTGAGAAGTGTAGAGGCTGGATTAACACTATTGTAAAAGGAATGCACTATAAGGCAAGGTCTATGAACTGTGATCTTTTAACACAACAACTTCGGTGGCAATCGAACAATATCAAGCAGGACAACGATTTTTTTATTCCCGGAGATTAAGACGCGAAGTCGGTGGTAACATCATCGGGCTCTTGAATGTGATATGTATGGAATCCTTTTTCAAAGGAAGCAACACCATATGAAGAACACTGAGAAAATCTATCTTAATTAAGAATGCAGAAACAGCCCTGATCGAATTATCCAGCCTTTTGTATAACAGACGCATGTTGATGTTTTGTTCGTGGAATACCGATTGTGCTGGAGATGCTCTCCCTTCAAAATACCCTTCACAATCTGGTAAGAACTTATCGTAGGCGCGTTATATTTGTTTTCGCTGTTAGAGATATGGATGATTCTGGACTAATTCTTCATCGCTTGCTAATCCCTTGTTCCCCGCATAATACGCTTCATATACAAAGACGTGACATTTTGCTGGTATTTATCGAATTGGCCATTTGGCCAGGGGCTCCTTTCCTAGTTTATTTTGACCAATTACGAGAGCTTTAAGTGCTGCTCGAATGAAATGGTCGTTTTCTGGATGGTAATACTTCTAGCACTGATGTGTGGTATGTATGTGCTCTTATATAAATCACTGGCTTGCATCGGGTGAGGTGTATGGAACAGTTCTTGTTTTATTGGGTTGATGGCTAACATCTCTGTTTTGGCCGACGTCGGATTAGTGTTACTGGCTCAGAGGACTATGTTAATCCGGCAAGATGCGTGCTTAGTTTGTAATAATAAGTCTTGCGTGAGATTTAATTGAGACTTAGTAAACTTACCATAGGTGCGGGTATGTATACTGAGTTTTATGAGAACAAAGAAATAACAATTACCTTCAAAGTTAATTTGATTTTGCTTTTATTGTACAAAACGGATGTGTATATACAAAATCATATACGATCACGTTTCACGATTACACTAACATTTTTTCTGATCATTGCTTCTTTTATAACATTCAACGAATTACTAGAAATCGTTCCGGTTAACCTAAATTGCAAATATGCAAACAATATTTGGTTTTACTAACAGAAAATTTAAGATGAACTTAACTTTTAAAGTAAACCAAACTGTTGCCCCTCCGTTAGAATCGACTTTAAATATGAGTTCGCAAGGTCGAATATATACCCTAGCTATTTACATTCGAGCTTTAAACCAATAAAATCACTAAAATAATTCATCAATAACCAAAAATATTCTTCTTTTAACCCTTTTTATGTTAAAATATTTGAGTTATCATTTGTACAAATTTCTTTAGAACGTGAAATAGAAGAGTGGCTCTACTTTTCGTTTTTTCTAAATTGTTTACTTCATTTTACGTTAACAATTAAATAATTTACTTCTGTTTACAAAAAACAAACTAAATCTAACCTAATGCACGTTATAAATTATTATCTAATGTATAATGAAAATTTAACTGAATTTAAACTAAAAAAGCAGCTATTTTGAATCCAAAACTTACTTTAAAGATACGTACTACGTACGGAGTAAGTTAATTTTAAAATGTTTGGTATCTTCAGTACACTACAATTTTTACAATACGATTCACTTTGTACTCAAATAACAATACTACTGTTGTGGTTCTCAATTGGATAATTGATTTTTTATCAATTTAACGTATGATTTAACTTTAATTATTTTTATGTGCGTACCATCCTTACAAACCTAAAAGTCAATTAGGTCATTTTTCAAATAACAGCACCCAAATAATTTCGAACTCCGCTGCCGGACCGAGATATTAGTATAGGAATTTACAATAATCATAAATTTGCATCAATCATTAAGTCACATAGTTACAATTTATCTCGTAATAAACAAGATTTAGAGCGTCATCACCACTACCTATAAGGTTAAAAAAATACATAATATGTTTATAGGAATATAGTTCAGGACTATATTTTGTAGCATGTATACCAGACAAATATTGATCAATCACAGAATTTATATTTCTAAAGTTAGGACAAGATTCGGACGGTTTCTATTTTTTGATGTTTCACAATCAACCAATGTTTGAGAATTTTTATTTTATAGTTCAGATAAAATTATTCGGTTTCGGTTATTTTCAGCACTATACCCAACTAGCCGAACACAGATAGAACTGAATTGGAGTCAGGGATGGGCAAGGTAGATTACGCCGTGTAATCTACGCCACGTAAAATATTACGTAGATTATTTGGCAATATTTTTTATCAATTTCGACAATTAAGACAACGATATTTATGTGATATGAAATAAAAGGAGGTATTTTGTAAAATTCTAAGTATTTGTTGAAATACAATGACCAAAAACTTTAATTAAAGAAAGTTTATGCACTAAACGGTCGGTTTGGTCTAAATTTAAAATTTTGTTATATCGAATAAAGTCAAGCATATGTTGTTCTTTTTATCGCATTTTTTTCACTATAACATTGATTTGATTAGTCTCGTACCAATTTAATGCGTCTTTAGAGTAGTGTAAACTAGCATATTCAGGCCAAAACTTTGGTTCTAGACTAGTTTATCATAAGCAATAATTCATCGCTATCACAATTTACCGTTACCATTTCAAAACTCGGTAAACAATAGCAAAGAGAATTAGGCTATCTCTCGATCGATTATGATAAATCTCAACATATTGGATGGAAATTCGATTTTAAATTGAACTTTGAATAAAGTTCTGAGTGACCAATTATGATGAAACTATAGCATGTTGAAGGGCAATGGGAGTATAAAATGATTTTAGAATGAAGTTCTGCCTTCCCTATACAAAAACTTAACTGAGGTTTTTCTTAACCGATTTGGATGAAATCCGACAAGTTGGATTGAACTGGAATTATAAATTGATTTTTGGATAAAGTTCTAGAATATTATTAATTGTGGGGAATAAAAAAAGATGTTTATATCATATTGTGAAATATGGCCAACTGGTATGAAACTAGGATATTTCTGTAAAAGTTAAGGTAACGTAAATCATATGATAATATCTATTATACCAATTTTATGGACAAATTTTAACAAAGAGGACATATTTCGTAACATTATGCGAATCAAAATTCATAAGTGGAGAAATGTAATCTTCATCAGTAAAGGCCATATTACAAAACTATCCTAAGGTCATATTCCAAAGTATATCTCAATAATCATGTTAGAATTTTCATTTAAACCAAACATATCGAGTTACATCATAATCGGTTATCGAATAATCTCAAAACTCATTTTTAAATCCTGTTCTATCGAACAGATTTAGTTTCGTCATAATCTAAAAGATTTGCTCTATTCTAGTTGGCCATATTCAAGAATTGTATTCAAAAAATATTGAATTCCACTTTGTCAAATCAAAAATCACTCAAATTTCCTATTTTCATCCATTATTTGAGGTATTTTGTTGGTTATTTTCCATAACTTTAAAATCTCATTTATATCCAACTTGACGAGTTCCATCATTGTCAAGAAATGATCATGTTCCGTGGTCCATTTATTATCGAATTTGATAATAATAATAACAGTGTTAAAGGCCATTACTGGCCCCTTACTGAATCAACAATCTGGCTCCAACGGTTTCGATCCTGAGCTTGGTCTTCATACTGTCTTAGACAATCTGAAGAGGCCAAGTCGTTCTCTACATCGTGGAGCCATCGTCGCCTGCAACGACCTCTGCGCCTACCATATGGTGGCTCTCCTTTCAGAGATCGCTGCACAATTCGTTCCGGATCAGCACGCAGAACGTGACCGAGCCAGCGTACTCGCTGAGATCTAACTTCATGTACAATATCGGGGATCTTCATCAGATCTCTGATCTCGAAATTGTACAGAGCTCGGTATGTACCATCTATTTCGCGTTTAGGGCCGTAAATCACACGCATGATTCTTCTCTCAAATGTAAGGAGCCATCTCTCGTACGAATTTGATAATAATTTAATAATTAATTGCCGCGCTGAATTGCCATCACGATGTGATGAATTGTTATTTCTTTGAACTTATTGCGATGAATTACTTATGATGAATTTGATAAGATAAATTGCTTGCGATAACGCGGCCGGTTACCAAAACTTTACTAATGAATCGTGTTAACGAATTATAGTCAAAATACGTTTCTGTAGCCACATTCTTGTATGTACACATTCGACGCTACTGTGAAGAATGACACAAAGACCTGTCACAGACCATGAGCTGACAACTGTAAATCGCTTGCCATCTTAATTATATTTGCAAATTTATCATCTAAGTTCAAGTGATTATATTTAGCGGGAGCGTATTAAATTTTGTCAAAACTTAGTCATAGAGCAGTCTGGCGCGTTAAGCGAACAAAGTTCTGTTTATCTGAACGGTTTGATTTTTTAATAACTCATTAGTTCATAGGCTTCCCGGACTCGAATTTGTGTTACAGTCAGAGATCACAGAATTAATTTTAATGTAAGTTATAATCATATTGTAAATTTGTTTTAACATAATTGTGCCGGGTTTCCGATTTTTATGAGATGCTCTTTCTACACTGAAACCATCTTTATACTATTTTAAAACACTTTATGTCGTTGATTTGTATTGATCCTAAAAAAGTTTGGCAATTTGGTGGTCTACATTGTCTCCGTCGTCTACGGGTTGGCGACACGTTGACGTAGAAAATAATAGGTGACGGGTAAACACCCATCCCTGATTGGAGCCCAAAGTCTGTTAAACACGAATCAAACATTCCATATAAATGTATGTATAACTTCAGGTCTGAACGGGTTAAATGTATTCAATAAAATATATTTAGCACCAATATGTATACATATGAACATTTTACCTTTTTATACACATGTACACATGCTAAAAACTCAATTTGTAATATGTATGTACGAGTATATAAAAATGAAAATCCATTCACACTTTGCAATCGAATTGGTTTTGATACAGCCTCTAATGTATTTTCGATTCGCTATTGTATATATCCTGTTGAATGGATAAAATAAAATATATTTTGATATATTATTTGAGTTCCAATTTGAATTCAATAATGTATATATGTATACATGTATATATATATGCGTAAACAACAACAACACAACCACAAAAAATATTTGTATGGCTTTATAAAATGTTTATGGATGTAAATACATAAAGAAGACATAACGATAAGAAATATGTACGATTTTTTTTTCATACCTTAATTTCAATTTATTAGGATTGTGTTCGATTCCTCGATTCCATACATAACATTTTTTAATAAATGTAAGCTCAAAGTGTTAATTTTTTTTAATTTTTTTAATGGCCCTGTATTTTTGGTGGTGTATCTGCATATATGTGTATAAAAAAAAACATGACATAAACTACCAACAATAACAACAAGTAAGAAAAACAAAATTATCAGTGTATAATGCCTTTAATTGATGTTGAAAAAAACACATTAGCTGATAACATGTAACGAACAAAAAAAAAGTGGTCCTCTTCTTTAAGATGACAACATTTTTCATTCACAACGAGTTATTATTACCGTCCGATATACATTATATATTATGTATTATATATACGTACGTATCATGTCGTGTATAATCATTTCGCGCAATATATGTATATGCAACAATATTTAATGGCTTGATTGCTGGTATGAATTTTAAAAGTTATCTTCAAAATTTTGGTTTTGTTGGTTATGTCGTTACATTATTAAGTCAAATACTCAGAAAACAAAAACAATAATGCATTTTCTACTCTTTATAAAATAATTTTAATTAAAATATTTATTCTTATTATTAAATTAAAAATATATAAGAAACGTACATAAGGAATAAAAATTAAATTAAGTAAATAGAACATATATGTATATAAGAAAAGAAACTATGCATGTACATATCTATATATATGCTTATATAAAAAATTCAATTTACATGATTATATTATTACTATTATTATTATTTTAATTTAATTAAATATATAAGAAAATATGTTTAAGAAAACGTAAAGTGTATAAAGACGTATATCACAATAATAATTATTTTTTTAAAATAAATAAAATATAATAATTTTAATTTTAATATAATTAATTTTCATATTTACATTATCATCTTCATCATCATCATCATCATCGTCTCATATCCAGCATTTACCATCGATGGGGTAGAAAATGTAAATATAATTTTGTTGTTGATGCGCGCGATGATGATGGTGTGATGATGATAATGATGATGGTGTAATTGAATAAAGTGATAATTGGAAATTATGTTAATTTAATTAAGGGAAATAGGGTTTTTTTGTTTTGTGCACGGAGTATATAATTTTGAAATGAATATATATATTCTAATGTATATGTATAGAAATCACCTAATACTGTCGAAAATTTAGTAATAGTCAAATATTTATATAGCCGATATTTCTCAGAAGATGGTTTCCAGCCGATATAGTTTCCAGCTGATATATGTCGATAAAGAAGATTTTTAATTCTTGTAAAAAAATAATTCGATAAATTGGATTTTGATACAATTGTGAGACAATTAAGACAAACTAATTGAAACTAGCTATATAATACACATTTTGGCCCAGTATCGCGTGTGGGCAAACCCGTCTCCATGTGACTTTGGAAAATCTAAATTTTTCAGAATCCCCACATGAAGGTTGAAAACTAAACTAATTTTTTAGTCAAAGCTATTGGAGTTGATGGGCCATATATATTAGGGAAGATCGATCTACTTTTTATTTTATTTTTCTAGATTAGTCTACCGACCATTGGATCAAATAAATCACGTGATTGATATACACTGATTCGTTAATGCAAATAATCATTCATTATTAGATTTGGTTATAAGAAATATAGAAAACAATAATTTTCTTAATCAAATCTGAGTCTAAACCCTACCCTAGTGACCACGATCTTATTTTTTTCCGTATGATATCGCTTTTAGGAAACCAGTTTCCACCTTTACTTTTGGCGATTACACTCGTTTGGCTGTGATGTAATGATTAGCAAATGCGATTCCTCCGATAAAGCTGAATACCTAACACATTTGATTAGGTATTTGTTAGATTTGAATCGGAGTTTCAGCCACTTGCAATACTTGTTGTGGCGTACCCCATGAATCAGTATTTCATCGGCAGCAACGGTAATTTCGCATTGCATTTATTACCTTTTTTGCAGATGATTTACAAATTTACAAATTTTTTGGTCCAAAAGGCAATCATAATAGTATTGCAATGGTTAATTCGGGCATACATTCGATAACGCAGCGGTCTTTGACCAATAAACTCGACCTAAATAGTGATAAGGCTTCCAAAAAATATTTGTTAAGGGAATTGCAAGTGAATAGTTTAGGTATGATGTTATGAACTACTAAAAACACCCATAATACAGAACTGAGACTAAAAATGGTTAAAACTTATATTCTGTCACATCTTTTATATGGTTACATATAGTTTTGTTTGGATTGAGATTGAGAAAGAAATATTTTAAAGATGTTCAAATGCTGTATTTAGATTGAGAAAATTTGTTCATATTTTCAGTTTTACAAACCTGTTATTAGGTTGCTCTCTGTTGCTTGTTATTAGGTTGGTATGATTATATAGCTTTAAGTTCTTAAAATATAAGAAACCTATATGGGTTGGTTTCTTATATATATATTAAGAACTTAAAGATTATATTTTAAAAAGTCAACAATTGATACCTGCGGTTAACAGGACTTCTAAATAGTAAAACATTCGTTTTTCGTTCATGGAGTATTTAGTATATGGAATTCACTGAGCAACAAAACCAAGAATTGTAAATCAGTAATTATGTTTCAAAAGAAATAATTCTCCAACGTCTAAAAAAAAATAGTTATATCGTTTGTACATGTTGTTGCCAAATTTTTAGGGTTTTGAAAAATGTAAAAAAGCACATGCACATTCGAATGTTGATCGGTAAATTATTAAAAATTATTGATGAATCGATATTGAAAAAAACCTCCGTATCCTAAAGTTTGGTACTAAGATTATATCCTTATATCCTGCGTGAGTAACCAAATTATTTCCACTTTTAACATAAAATACTCGTAACACCTAGAAAACGTAAGAAACTCGTAGGGGCAGTATATTTAGATTTCGAAATATCTACCACGAAGGCGAATATCATGGCTTGGAACATCACCAGTAACTGTTTTGTCGCACGTATATATAAGATGTCGCGTAGCTTTAAATGCACCACCCCATATTGCCAAATTGATTCAGCTAAGGCAAAATATATATATTTTAATGAAAATAACTTTGACAAGCATCTTAGGCGACTTTTTAAAATACCTATGCATTATTCGACAGGAGTAAACAAAACCTCATGGGTTTATGTGCTGCATTGTATTTAATTTAAGCATCCGAATAAGCGTTTTGAATATGGGTCATCAATCCCAGGCTGTAACGGATATTTACTATAACCCAAAACCCAAAAATGTCTTTCACCATTTTAATATTTATCTTATAAAATTATCTTCCATAACGAGTGCCCATTTTTTCTACAGTAGTAGACGTGTTCAGAGCTTTTAGGAGGTGCGCAAATTCTAATATAAGCGCCATCGATCAAATCAATAATCTCAGGAAATTTGGAAACAAAAATATATATATTCATGCGCAACCGAGCTTAGAGCTTAGATAGGCAAATAACAATGGCACAAAGTGGCGAAAATTTTGGATGGACCAAAAGTGGTAGTTTCTGTAACTCTTCCTAATTTTTTACAATTTTATTCACACGCTATTCACAAATAATTGCAGCCACTTGTTAAACTGGGGTGAATGGTGCCAAAATTATAAGAGCCATTATGACCCCGCAACCTGTTGATGGGGACGTGGGTGTACTTAAATTTGGTGTAATAGTAGGAATATACTACATGCTATTCATTTTTTAGAAATAAATAATTTAAAATATTTCGATATAAGTAAAACCCGCACTCTATTCCTCAGCTGTTAGCAATTTCTGAGCCACTACAAATAGAAACATTTAATTCTAATATATCGCCAATTCAAGGAATGTAAGAATGCCATCGGTAATTTTGGAAGTAAATTTTGAACATCATTACTGGTTCCTCCAAATTTTGCATTAATATTGAAGATCAAATGTTTATCATCACAGACAATTTGAAAATTCTACGAGTGCCCACCTTTTCTACAGTAAAAGTCGTGTTCAATGTTATTAGCAGGTACGTAAAATCTAATATGAGGACAAATATGCCGTTGACCAAACAAATAATCCCAGGAAAATTGAATAAATGAAAAAAAATGTTTTTGACTGCAGAGTTTCTTGTCCCGTTGGAAATCTGATATATTTAGGCGCAACAGAGTTTAGGTTCCGCCACTTCCGTGATACGGCTTACTAAAAAAAATCGTAAACTATATACAGTACCTTTAAATGTGATGGATCGTTCCTCTAAAAAATTTGAGTTTAAAAAAGAGTTTATTTATAAGCTCCGAGCATATTTACGGTCTATGAGTAACAATGTATCACTTAATACATACGGATATTGCCTCCGAAAGACATAATATTTTTGATATCTTGTATATCTTTTGACCTTTTTGATTATGTCTTTTAAAGCAAGAAAAGTTTAACTATCATCGTGGGGCGGCGTATTGATGATAATTGAAAACAACAATTTTTGAGTTTTTGGGCATTGTGTACTTACTTTTTATAAAAATTTCAGTTTCGTCAGATCGTTCCGAAAACGTACCTGTAGCAAATTAAAATTTTTGTTAAAGTGCAATTTCGAAATATGAACAATAAGACTTCATACACTAATCTTTTTATAACACAAAACGGAAACTATTTGTAATGGGAGTTTTAAGAATGAGTAATAATATTATTATTCAGAACCACACATCTCCATTGAATGGAACTACAAAGGAAATTTCTTAACTGATTATGATTAAAATATCGAGCAGATAGCACGGTAGTTGCAGCTGTGACGTTTGGATCGGAATAGAGGTAGGACACAAAAGTATAGCTATATTCGAAATGCGAAATTATATTTGACGTTTATAGTTCTGAATTTTAAATCAAAATATTAACTCGGATTAGGAAAACTTAAATTTCTTAATTAAATTTTAAAGTTCTGAAGATAAATTGAAAAAATAAATTGTGGAATTTTTGAAATTCACAAATTTACTAGAGAAACTATAATTTTGGGATATATTTAAAATTTTGAATTTTCATTCGAAATTAAGATGATTTTTCGAATTTCGGATTATAAAAACATTAAACAAAATTTTGATAATTTTTCGAATTTCCATAAATTTTTAAAAGTAAAATTATTAAATCTAAGAATATTTATCAAAACTAGGAGGAATAATTCAATTCTAATAAATTGTATTGGTTTGAATAGGTCTCGTATATGGTTTAAAATTAAGTACATTTTTGTTATAGTTTAAAATTTTGAAAAATTTCTTTAATTTTTAGTTGATTTTGTTGTTTCAAGACTCTTTTAGAGAAAGTCATTTTTGCCAAGGCTGCCATGTGCCAAACCCAATCATTTGCCAAATTTGTTGAATCGGTGGGAAAGATCTAAGGACTGATTGACAATGAGGCTACATGCAGTTGATATATGATGGATTCTAGCTACATATATATGTATACCACACTCATTGGAAAGGTGCGAAACGATTTATACTTTTAAAAAATATTTTAATTTTTTTTCTAATGAGCTACTCATAGAGATTACGACACAAAAGAGTTTCGGTTGGAATAATGTTCGAAGATATACATTGGTAAAAGATTTGTCTTAATTGCAAAATTTCGAATAATAATAACTTTAATTTTCCAAATTATTAAAAAATTTATCTAAATTTCAGAATTTCCAAAATTCTGTTTCGAATTTAATAATAACTTTAATTATGTTCATATAATTATGTTCAGACGTGGTTGATTTCTAGGCGGTTTATAGATCATCACAAATAAAACAATTAAAAAAATGGATAAATTTTGAAAATTTGAAAATTAAAATACGAAATCATTTGACTTTTGCAATCCTTTCACAGCAGTTTTTAAATTTCTTAATTTAATTTTAAAAATCGAAATCAAACTCGTATACTTTTCTGAACATTAAAATTAAAACACTCAGGAAAATCTCTAATTTATGGTGAATATTGCTTGAATTTTAGGGTAAACTTCCAATTTCCAACATTCGAAATTCACAAATTTTTAAACACTTAACTAGAATTTTGGGATATTTTTCAAATTTTGAAGTTTTTTTTTTTTTTAATTTTGAATTTCGGCATGCCACTCGAAATTTACCAAGCAAATAGCACAGTAATTAATTTGTGATAATTGAATCGAAGTACCGGGTTCGAATCTCAATAGAGGCAGGATACAAAAACTATTTGAATGGCGAGAGACTTGGGAGAGCTTCAGACCAAGTAGAAAAGCAAATCCCATTTTGACATGCTGGATGAGCATAATAGCTCGTGACTTTTGATACAAATTTGTTAGGAAACCCTTTTTTAATCGGATTACCCATAATGTGTACTGGCCGACTGAGTTGTGGAACTAAAGATATAACTGAGCATCAAAAAGCCGGCATAATTGTTTGCTATTTTTTTGATGTAAATACATCACTTTTAGTGGCACGAAAGAATTCAACATTAGTATCTTAAATTGTCAGACTAATAAAAACCACAAAAATCGATTCAATAATTGTTTTAAGCAATAAAATGGATGAGGCAGAGGTTACAGAGTTACACTAAAATTAAAACTTAGTTCAGTATAATACCTCGGCCATCATTTCGGTTTAACATATAACTTCAGTAATTGTCGTTTAACTGAAGGTACATTTCGATGAAGTATAAAACGAAATTGGAACTATCCGGCCCAGTTACTCTGATCAACTAATAGTTGTTTATGGTCGAAGAGGGCTATATTGAGTATACTTTCCAGGACTGGTTCAGTATGTTTAATTCTGTGAATTTTTAAAAATATAATTATCCTGTCCAATTATAAATATAATTATAACAATCAACTAAACAAATTTGAATTTTCAAATTTTAAGGTTGACGAAGAATTTTTGTATTTATATTTGCAATGAAAGGGTATAACTATAACCGCGAAGTTTGTAGAATTCATTGTGTAAAATTTAATTAAATTTGGAAAGCTGTTTTTCCTATATGGTGGTACAGATTGCTGAATGAAACATAGATTGAGGTAATAAATCTTTCCATTGATTTTCCTTATAATGCTTACATTGTATAATAAAAGATCAGTACTTTGTACAATTGCTGTTAAAATGGTTCGTCGTTAATTCGACATGATTTAAGAAATGATATTTCAATCGAATGCCAATATTTGGATTTATTGTCCCAGAGTCTTATCATTTTCCAAGGCATCTTATGAACAATTTGAATTATTTGTCGGTTTACCACGCAGCATGACGTTAGAAACAAAATTTCAAAGCTGATGGAATTTTATTGTTTTCATTTTCTTGTGACCGAAATTTAAAAATATAAAAACATTTTGGAAGTACGAAGTTATGTGACCAACTTAACTGCAAAGAGACAATTGAGCGATTTGCAAAATGTATAACTTGGTAAAAAATCATCACAAAATGTTGGTATTAAATTAAAGCTATCAACTATTTGTTATCTGGTATAGTTTGTAAATCGATCTTCCAACAGAATAACAATACTTTAGCGTCTATTTAAAAGAAACTCTTTATATGACCATCTTATTACTGCCCCCCTGTAGTTCAAACAGTGTCAAGTATATTAAAATCCTAAACTAAACAGGATTATCACCTATATATAGCTTTAAACACCTTCTGTGTACAATGTATTTACATGCGGAGGAACTTTAATTGATAAATCAAACTTAAAATATAAAAGGTAAAATTACCCAAAGTAACTTTAAAAGATGTAATCCTACAAATATCCGACTTATCATAATCTAGAAAAAAACAAAATTTCTCTTTATTTTTAATTTTTAAATATTTATAAAATAATTTTCATTAATAACATTATTAGTGTTAAAAGATTTATAAGTTTTTAGGTTTTGGTTTTGTTCGCTTGATAACAACAAATATTTAAAAAAAAAAACGAAATGATAAATTTTAAATAATTTAAGAAATCTCTTGACCAAAAATAATAATTTACATTTTGAGTTAATCAGTCACAGGTAATAAATTATTAATTTTCTTAAAAAATAAAGATATTTTTTGTGAATTTTTTTGTTAATTAATTAATTTAAACACCTTATGGAAAATATATACCGTATAAATTGAGATGATAGCCGCATTTACAGTTATGCATATTCTATTGTGACTAACTATCGATCGTCTTATTTATTTTAAGTCATTCGAGACACATAATAAAATTTTATCTCGGAAAGGGTTAGATGAATATGTCAAATAATTTAATCATTTGGAAATTTCTTCGACTTTATATGTATGTATGTATGTGTATGTGTTCGAAACAAGAAAGAAATTAGTTTAATATATAAAATGCTGTTAACGGGTTTTCTTTAAAAACAAAACAAAAAATTTATTATGTGTGTGTGTAGATAGATAACAGATTATTAGTCACATTTTTCAAGTGATTAGGAACACAGACATAACTTATTTTTTTATTTACATATCTCAAAGGTCCATTGTTCAGATCAATACTTTAAGATTTATTTTATTTTATTTTTGTTGAAATAAATAAGAAATTATAGAAAAGATAAAAATTGAATTTTTATTTTATGTTATAAGACGTTTGTTTATGATGTCTTAACCTTTGAAACTGGAATTATATTTTATAGATAAGACCTAGCGATGCGATAATTTATTTCAAGGTATTTAAAATTGTCGGTACTGCGTGGACATTCGTGCTACATAGGTGGTGAATCATTTATCAATATTTTGTAACCCGATATATGTATGTATTCGGAGATTATCATTCGATTTGTATGGACTAATAAAATATCACCCATATACACCACCATTCAATATATATTATTATGTTGTATAGTGCAAACAGACGAAAATTTATTATATATTCTTATCTCCTCACCTAAGCCATTTCGTATAGGTGTATACGTATACCTAAGGTGATAAATGAGTTATTGTGATGGACCACAATAGCTCCATAAAAAACAGTAAATTGGAAAATTTTACAATTCCAAAGTATGTGAATGGGTGGGTGGGTGTATGAGTGTGTGTATATTGTTTCGGGTAACCCAAAAATACCGCATCCGTTTATTACACTATATATATCCCAGCTCCCATTCTATTATTTATATTATGATTACAACATTAAATTTCGAGAGACTCTCGTCTATTCCGGTATACATATATGTATGTATGTATAGCTATATGTGAAAATAGAAAAAATTTAATTCTTTTGGATATGAGGGGTCTAAATGCAAAAACCGATATAATCCAAATTTTGAATTTTACATAAAGTAGAAAAAACTAATATTGACTAAAATTTTAAGATTTTATAGTGAGTTTATATTTCTACTGGAAGCTTATGTAACTAGCTATGAATTACATCATATTGAGGTGTTGGAGAAAGAATATTTACTTTTTTATTCAGTTGATAAACTTGGAGTTATCGGTTTTTGCATCTCAATAAAAACTCTTTCATTAAAAATTATCAAACATTGTATCTAAAAACATTTCTTTATTATAAAACAGTTAAGCAAAAACATAAATTTCGAGCAATAATTCATTTAGTTAGGAAATTAAGTCTTAAATTCATTTACAAACCGCCTCAAAACAAATTAAAAAATTTAAATTGGAAAATCTTCCTGCTCCAGCTGGCAACATTCATCAACGTCATGGTAATGCTCTGTTGAGTTGCGTCCACTATCCAGAACGGTTTTGTAAAACCGTAGATTATTAAAATTTCGCCATTCATCACCGTAATGAGCTTTCAGTAGAGCCTGGACATCTGACAATTTCTCCGGTTTTACAAAGTTGCCTAAAGGTATCACTCGTGGTTTTATTAATGATAGCTTACTCGATTTTTTCAATACGGATTTTCCGCAATTAATGTTAACCATATAGTTAGGTTCCCCTCTAACGAGGATGGTACCAGCATTGTCACCTCTGCTAAGCACCATTCGTTTTGCAGCGTTAAACTTAAAATGCCATTGCCCAGGTAACTTTACGTGCTTCTTAGCCTGCTCGCGCCAGTCATTTATTTCACAATCCGATGTCAGTTTAATGACTTTCCCGAATTGCTGGAAAATGTCAAAATACTCATTAGGTTCTATAATGTGATCTTTCGAGCGAACTATCTTCTCAATATTGCCAAACACACGATCCGGCGGCATAAAACTATGCCCTACGATCGGAAATATGATTTCAACTATCTCTACGGATGCAGGTGCAGTGCTGAACCATTTGACTAGCATAGTAAGCATGGTTGTGTTCTTGTTTTGCCCACCGCATCCGTCGGCAATAAGCCTAACTACTTTTACACATGGTGGGAAACTAGTATCATTGAGTCTGTGAAAGACGGCCGATGCAATTTCATTGGAACTTTTAGGTCTATCCACTTCGGGCCAGGCGTAAATAAATACGTTGTTTTGGGTAAGGGGACTTTTCGATGTCCCTTGAACTATTGTAAAGTTGTACATATAAAATTGTCGTGAGTAATATGCTTTTTGATCAGGTATTTTAGGCATCGGCAAATTTTTCTCACAATCAAACGAAAAGATCATGACATCTGGTGCTTGTTCTTTAAGCATTCTATAGAAAGCGGAAGCCTTTAAAAGGTGGACCTTCTTTTCAGTTATTAATGCATGTTTTTGATCAGGATCTGTGATAAATATAAGCCGCTCTTTGAATCTTAGGCAGGTGGAACATGCATCGGTTAATGGTGAACCAAATCCAATGTTATACTCTTTATTGAATACTGAACGGAAAAAACATTCCTTCACAATCTCAGACTCATTCAATTCGTTGTACATCCTCCACAATTTTTTTATGGACAGCTCGCACGACAAGTATTTTCGTTGTGTTTGCGAACGACAATAGTGACTTTCAGTACACTGCAGCGATTCAATAAAATTTCTTACCAGATTTTTTTTGTTTAACTGCTTGTGAGATGTATGGTCTCCGCCTCGTCGTTCCTTAGGCAGCGCTGCGTTTTCATGGAATTTCCTACCAATGCTACAAACACGATCTTTTCGAATGCCTAATATTTCTAAGAATGCCTTTTGGCAAATCCATTTTCTTTGTGTGTCTTGACAAACAATAAAATATTTAATAATAACGGAACGATTTTTTTTCGGGTCTTCTAAAACTCTTCGCCTTTTTGGCGTTTCGGATTGCAAGTGCTTTAAAATGAATGTGTCTTGTTCGATTTTGGTTGTGCATTTGTAAAATCGCGCATGGAAATTCATTATATCCTTCATTGTGAGATTACGACAAAATAGTTTTAATGACCCGTCTATGTGTTTACATGTTGGGAATTTCGCTAAACCTTTAGGTTTATACCTAAGGCAGTAACATTAGAAATATTAAACAAACTACATAATTTTAATTAATAAAAGTTTAATATTAGTCGCTACTTACCTTTCCGTTTTTTGTTGATTACGCTTGGAAAGCGAAGGATTGCATGATTTTTTTCGAGCATTTCCTGCGGTTGCAGGTTCTACATTTTGTGTAACAGATTCCATGTAATCAAAGGTTTTTAATAAATCTTAAATTAATTAAAATAACACATAACGTTTTGATATTTCACTATACAAATCACTTTATCCGTTTAAAAAAATTACACTTTTCAGTCTTCACTCAATCAAAATTGTCATTGCAATGAACATAAATCAAATTTTCCATTAAAATGCATTTAAAGAAAACAAAAAAACCATGTCACGTGATCAAAAACAACCTGATTATATTGGATATTGGAGATATCGGTTTTTGCATTTTATTTCAGTAGGCACATATCGGGTTTTGCATTTTTTTCTAAAATTGCAATGCAATTTACACGGTAGTTATCGTTCTTTGCAAATATACGGTTCTAAATTCGTATTCTACTATTCGAGCCGCGTTCAATGACATACATAACTCATTTTTGGAAAAAGTTGGATTTATCGGTTTTTGCTTTTAGACCCCTCATATCTCATCTTATTTTTATGTGAATTTTCTACTATACTCGTATATACGGTAAAATATTGTCTAATGGAGTTTTATATTCTTCTTATCTTAAGAAAAACTCGAGAAAATATATATACAGGTGAAAATGGTAATAGAAAATACATAAATGAATTAAAAAATACTACTGGTATTGTTTCGTATCATCTCATCGAATTGCATGAAAGGGTTTGAGTTGGAACAGAGGAAAAAAAGGTTCATTGCGGTATAAACTTTATTGTAGAAATTCGTATATAAGAAACATTAACAATTCATAAAAATGTATATGTATATACGTGAAGACATGTTGTTGTATATGTATGCGGGAATCGATGGCCTGAGTCTCGAAAAAAATTCCTAGAAAATTTATTTAATCAAATTTTTTGTTCGAAAATCGAATCTAATCCAATATCTCTCAGCCTCTTGCCGCATGGCATATACATATATACAACATGCAAACACATAATTTTATTAATAAACCGAGAAACCGATATGTATACGTATTATACAGATATTGAAAAAATTGGAAATTCGGAAGGAAGGATGTGGCTAAAAAACAAAAATTTCTTTGCCGTAAAACACATATAAGAATGTAAAATTTTCCAATTACGCATCAATACCATTATGTATGTATATAGATTGGTTTTGTGTGCTTTATTCTTAACAAATGAGATTTTTATGTTTGATTTTTAAGAAAAGCATCAAAAAAGGTTACCCATAATATACATACATACGGGTATATATAACAACATAAAACAGATTTTCCAAGTTCATGAAAACATAAGGTTACGTTATTTTTTGCTTTTTTTGAAATGAAAGTCATAAGGGGTTTGATTTGGTAACGAAAAGAGGTTTTTCTTTTTTCCTAATCTCGCATGTTGAAACAGTGGATTGATGTTTGTTTTAGTTAATTTGTATAATGTTTTTTTTTTTTTTTTTGTAACTTCTAGACTTCTTCGGTACCGAAAAAAAATGTTGATAATTGATTAGTTTCTTTTAGAAATGGTTGGCTAATCTATATAGATGAAAATGTCTAATGGATTTTATAAGGAATTTGGATATGTATATATATATATATATATATATATATATATATATATATATATATATATATATATATATATATATATATATATATATATATATATATGTACATGAAAGCACAGTTATTTAGTTAAGGCTTAGCACTAATTTTGGATCATCTGAAAATTCCGATGGTTACAAATCAATAGAAGGTGATGGGGAGTATTTTGTATACAGTTAGGCTTGGAAATACTGGTAATTTTTCTAACCAATACGGTTTAGAACAAAGATAATTTAGGAAGAAGCCTTAGTACAGGAAAGTGACTTTAGCACTCTTTAAAATGAATAGAAGAGGTTACTTCATTTCATTCCATTTGATATATTTTAACATTGTATAGTAAGGTGCCATGCAAAACCTTTATCCATTTCTACAACGTCATGCAAATTCGTTCATCAAAGCAAGTTTACTAAGTATCATCACCCTGTCTACATTCACAGGTATTGGAGTCTCCGAGACTAAGAATCCCATTCCTTTATGCCCTGTGATCATTTGCGTGAACCAATAACTTAACGGTGTATTTTTCGTAAATATCTGTAAATTATTCTACCAACCATAGAGTTCGTCTACTTGAGCGGGCTTAAGCGGTTTGGGCGTATCTAATTACTTAGAACTTGCAAGTTTCCTTAGTTTACAATTCACCGCTTTTTCTTATTTTATAGTTGGCAATCTGTGCTCGCAACTTTTTTGACTTGTGAAGTGACTGCGAGTCTATCGTTACAGTCCACTCAAAGTCACTTAATAGTTTTCACCATTTTAATTCTTAGACTATTTACGGAGATCCAGCTGTGGTTTTCTAATATCAAGTGACATACCCACGTGGTACTCTTGTCACTATTGCACCGGTCTACCTATGGTAAGTTGCGCGGTTTCTTGAATGGATTGTCTTGAGTTCACATTACCTTGTCGTCCGCGAATTCTACTTTTTTTAGTTTTTCAAGTAATTTACCTAAGACAGGCAACAGCATGATAGGCCTTTAATCCTTGGGATCGGTTTGACTAATATCCCCATTTTTTCTAATAATTTAAAATGATAACTAAATTAAAAAGTAACAGCATGGGAGGATACTTTTTGCTAATCGCCTGGCAGTGACAGGTGAGTAGTATAATGATGCTTTGAAATGAAAAGTTCCCTATTTAGTCGACAATTTTGGTGTTAGCCTCAAAGCATAAGGACAATATTCTAGTTGCCATTGAGGGAATATGTGCTTGGCTGGCCATGTTGTTAAATACAAAGGATCTGCTTCGTGCTATAAATTCTTCTCACTCATTTGTGTCCTTATTGTGCCAAAGTTTTGACTTAGCATTGAAGTCGGCAGTAAAATAATCGGATTGTTCATTAGAACGTCTATAATTCTATCAAACTTTTTTCATATTCCTCTGCTTGGTATTTAAACTACACACTGACCAGATAGAAACTATACTTAGATCAGATCTTACTTCTACAAATATGCAATGTGAATCGCAGTATTGTGGATGTGGCCAATATATATTCAGTTGGGCATCTTCAATCAACCAGTATTTTTGTCTTTCATTGTCATAAGCAGTTTTTGTTCAACATTAGGTTCAATGTCGTTTTTATGATGGACATATTTTGCTACAACAGGCTGTTACCATGGTCAAAGCTAAATAAAAAAGAGAACATGTGGTCCAAGACACAAACAACTAAAACTTATAAAGCTTAGCAATACTTGACAGAAGATAATGTCTTTCTGAAGATAAAACGAGTCTACTGTCAGATGTAATAGTCGAAAGGTCCTTTAATAAATTTTTTATTGCTACAAACGGTACACGGTATTCTTAAATTTCCAATTGGCATAAGCTTTAACGACGAAATGGTTGAGATCGATCGGGGTGATTGTCGCCTAGAACTGGTGAGGATATATAGGCTACACAATTTTTTTAATAATACCAAACTAAAGAATGTATATTGAAATTCATGTTTTGCAGCTTAAGTTTTCCTCTATCATATCGGCGAGAACATTAAAATGGAAGTTGACGCTTATGGTAGAATGTGGTTTACAACGGAGTGGTTCACTTTAGTGAGTATGTTGAGATATCAATGAAGAGTATGTCATGTTCTTCATCAACATGTAAAACTGTTTCAATGTTAGCGTTTCGGTAATAGCAGTAGTTTAGCATTTACTGTCAGTGAAGTAATATATACGATCGACCACTATTATCCATTATGGCTGCAAAAAGGTATAGGTAATTTGATTTTTGGTGTGTCGATAATTTTTAATTGGGACAATGTGCCTCAATAAGGATAAAAAATGGTGTTTCGACATTAAAACAATGGGTTTAAATGATTTTAATTCCCATTGAATTACCAAAATTTAATATACGAACGATCGAATTTGTATATCGTCGAAAATCACCTGTATATGGTAATTCGAGTAACGTAAACTAATTAACTTTTTTAAATCAAGAAAAGGCTCCTGCTCTTTTTGACCCACAGATTTCTATATATACTGGTAATTGGGTTCCTTACTAGCAAGTGCAGCGACCCACCACGATGATTAAGTTAACTGAGAAAACTTCAGTCATTTATGATGAAATACATAGAAAAGACTTACATCGCAAAATAAACACAAATATTCACTCAAATAAAAACACATACATATGTCTAATTTTGCTAGGCCCCTGACACAAACAAAAAAATAGAAATTCGGCCTTAGTTTTAGGTCGAAATTCATCAAGTCGATTTTCGGGAAATCGAATGAATTTCGACTTACAAAATAAATTAGACTTAATTTACAATTTTAGGGAGAATTTCGCTTTGAGATTAGGTTGAATTACTGGAGGCCCAGTTTTACGGAGAATGAATACTTTTAAGCTATCCCACCAACCACCAAACCCATATAGGTGAAATACATAGAAAAGACTTTCATCGCGAAATCAACACAAATATTGACTCAAATTAAACACAAACATGTCTGTTTTATTAGGTCATCGACAAAAAGTAAAAAAGGAAAGTCGACCATAGTTGTAGGTCGAAGTTCATAATGTCGAATTTCGGATTTTCAAATCGGATGAAACATGTCAGTTTAACGGAGAATGAATACTTTACAGCTATTCCACCAACCACCTAACTCGTATGGTGAAATACATAGAAAAGACTTTCATCGTGAAATGAACACAAATATTCACTCAAATAAAAAACACATATGTCTAATTTTGCTAGGCCTAAGTTTTAGGTCGAAATTCATCAAGTCGATTTTCGGGAAACCGAATGAATTTCGACCTAAAAAAATAATTAGACTTAGTTTACAATTTTAGGGAGAACATCGATTTGAGATTAGGTTGAATTACCAGATGTCCAGTTTCACGGAGAATGAAAACTTTAAAGCTATCCCACCAACCACCAAACCCATATGGTGAAATACATAGTAAAGACTTTCATCGTGAAACCAACACAAATATTCACTCAAATAGAAAACAAATATGTCTAAGTTTTATTAGGCCCCCGATATAAACTAAAAGAGAAAATTCGACATAACTTTTATATCGAATTTCTCGAAATTGAATTAATTTCGACCAAAAAAATAACTGGATTTAACTTACATCTTTTAGGGAGATCATCGCTTTCGAAAGAAAGGCCGAATTTCTAGAGGACCAGTTTCACGGAGACGGAATGCTTTAAAGCTATTCCACCAATCACCAAACCCATATAGGTGAAATACATAGAAAAGACTTTCATCGCGAAATCAATACAAATATTCACTAACAAATATGTATGTCTAAGTTTTATTAGGCCCCTCAACACAAACTAGAAAAGAAAATTCGGCTCAACTTAAAGGTCGAAATTCAAGATGGCCAAATTTCAGGAAATCGAATTCTAAAAATACATAACTACATTTAATTTAAATTTTTAGGGAGAACGTCGCTTTGAAATAAAGTCGAATTTCTAGAGACCCAGTTTCACGGAAAATGAACTATTCTACCAACCACCCATTTTACCATCGATTTAATTCAAACTATTTAAAATAATAACATTCTGATTATTTTAATTAGAAAAGTTTTTGTATTTTTTATTATTAACAAAATTCTAATTAAACTTTTAGTTTTTGCACATTTAATCGTGATAGAAGATTTGATAATTGAGTTTTGTCATTATCGTTGGCGTTATACAAAATTTAAGTTTCCGTTGCCAATTTCGTGGAATATGTTTTTTTGTTTAATCAAAATTTGCCAGTACAAAAAAAAATTAAATTAAATTTTTCCGTTTGTGTATAGCAATAAAATATTTTATATTTGGTCTAGTCTCTACATCGGAATAGCACTTTGTTATAAGTTATATTTTTGGACACTACAGGTTAGAATCTTATTTTGGTTTAACTTAATAAATCATACATAAAAATATTATTTTTGATATAAAATCTATGTGTGCGATATTCCATCTCCCGCTGCTAAATTAGAAGTTTTGGCCAACAAGCCAAAACTAACAACAAATCGATAATTAATTCAAATTTTATTTTGGCGTCTTAATTAATGTATATATGAAAGGCAAAAATAATAATATTTATTTAATATTAATCGATTTTTTTTTTTAGTTTTTGGTTATGGTTATTTGATATCTCAATTAGTTTGTCGTGGGATATTGTCACACACAGAAAAAAATAGTGTCAATGGCCGCGTACACAAATCCATGTCCAATTATATAAAATTAAAACGCATTAGCTGATTGATTTGCTACTTCTTTTTTTTTAAGCATATGACGGAATTCTTGAATAATGTATTCCATTTGTTAAAATGTTCTTTAGAATTTGCGAAATTCTTATAATATACACATTTTTAAGTCATTAAAAATAAAAATAAATTAAGAAATTTAAAAACAAAACGAAAAAAAAAAAATTAAGACGATTAATGATTATTATTGGTTATATATTTAAGATAAAATATTTGAGGAATTATAAACCCGCGACATTATAAATAATTTAAATGGTTATTCAACCTGGTATTGATTTAAATTAAATTTAAGGTGCATTTTTTTAGGTATACCTGCACCTCATGTGTGTTTAGTTCAAACTATAATCCTTTATAAAATAAATTTCAATTCAACTCAACATTACAATAATAGGTATATATGTATGTATGTATGTATGTATGTATGTATTAAAATAGCATTCAATAAAATTTAAATTTAATTTAAAAACAAAATACTATCATTTGTAATCAATTTATTGAAAATTTATTTTTCTTTCATTTATTTCTTAAGTCGTACCATAAACGAAAATAAAATTAGAACTTTCTTATGTTTCTTAAGTATTTTATATTATTTTGCCAAGATATAACTAGATTTAAAAAAAAAAAAAATGTATGAAAATTGAAAAGAAAATTGAAATAATATATATCGATGCTTTTTTGTTTTTCTATTTTTGTATAGTATATTGGTTGTGGAAATCGAAAGGAAAAAGGTCGAATTGAAAAAAAATAAAAAATCAATTGTATTTCATTTCCAAATACATATTGTATATACTATGAGAAATACGATTTTCCCTGTTTGAGATACTTTTCCAGGTGTGAATCGAAAAAAAACAAAAAAAAAACGAAAATTATTTTAAAAGTAATTTATCGATTCAATGAACTTGTTTTTGTTGTTTTTTTCCGTGTTTAAAACGAAAAAAATAACAATTTTCTTGGAATTTTCTTTTATTTACAAAATTGATGTATAATTTGGTAATCAATTCATTTTCTTGCAATGTGTGTATGAGTGTATATTGTATACACTGTAGTCGGGTGTTCAGAAAAACACATTTTTTTTTACAATTTACCCGGAAATATGACGTAATATCGCGTTTACAAATTAAACGGGATTTACAGGTTGGCATTTCAAAAGATCTAAATATGCGTGTAGTACCACTACACACACCCAATGATATAATAAAAAATATTATATAGAATAAGACCATAAATTTAACAATTTTCGTCTTTGATCTTTATGACGTATATTACCGTCACGTTTGTGATATATTTAATTTTAATTTTTTGATTGAAATTACAGAAGAAAAAAAAATCACATTAATTAATAATTTAAAAAAAATAAATACAAAATCAAAACGAACAGAAAAACAATAAAAAGTTATACGACATTTTAAGATAACAAATTTTATTACCAATAATCAATTTTTTTGTATTTAAATTAAAAACTAAAAATTCGAAAAACTATAAAAATGCAAATTAGACAAACATTTTTAAGTAAAATGTTTTTAAAAGTTTTTATCTGTTTGGGTATTTTTTATGTATTTGTATATACATATTACTAAAATAGGACGTGTGGCTTCACAAATTTTTTGTTGTTGTTGTTTTTTTTTTAGCTATTAGCGTTATTATTTCTTAATTTGTAGCTACTTTGAATTTGGTATAACCATAATGCTTATATACTTGACTCTATTTATGGGAACTATTTAGAGCTACTGAGAAATTAGCATAATTATGAGACAGTGTCGTAGCTGCGCTCAAAGTTAAAGCTAATGAAAATAAAGAGAACATTATAATAGTAATAGTTCGGCTTCCAAACAACTCTGTTAGAAATATCAAATAAATTAGAGCCATGTATGCTTCTCCGCCAAATAAATAAAGTGGAAAAATTTACGAATAAATAAAACCGTCACCCAAATAAATTTGTTAAAATTTTAATTCATATATCGAAACTATCTACTGGCAGCATGGATTGCGACAATATAATTGCGCTGGGGCAAACGGCCATACCAGGAATTTCGTATCATGATTTGAATGAAATACCATTGTGTTAGAGATTTTAGCAAATTAAACGAGGCTGCATTTTAACTAACAGCTTCTCGCTGGACTGGTGTAATATCTACATGTGTTCTGACATCAACAGTAGAGTAAATTACTTTAAGATCAATTTTATTAAACTATTCAATGACCATTTAGAAATAAGTCAACACCATGGTTCAATAGTTTCATTTTGAAGTCCATTAAAAACGAGATCAAACTTTACAAGTCTGGCGCAATAGTAAAAATCCTGCAGATTGGTCGACCTCCACTATTTATTATTATTATTAAAATTGGCTGGAACCCACGAGGATTCCGCACTCAATGCCACAAAGGCTCATGGTGCAAACCCAGGATTCTATCCCAATTCGCAAACGCGCACTGCTGCCTTCGCAAACTGAACAAGTTTAGACCAAGGCAGAGAGGACAACTGATCTAAATTCAAAGACCTAAAGTTGAATACCCGAACTCGTATAGAACTGAACGCAGGACAACTGCACACGAAGTGGAGGCAGTCATCATCCTCCTCAAGGCAGTCCTCGCAAATAACATCATGAGCTAAGCGCATACGATGTAGATGATCTTTAAAACGGCCATGTCCCGTAAGAATCGCTACCAAGACTCTTAACTGGCTCTTTTTTAAAGATAAAGCATACTTCGTGGACCTCAAATTGGGCTCCACAATGAAGTATTTCGCCTTACGACAACCAAAAGTCGCAAGCCACTGAGACCTTAAGTCTTTCAAAGCGTAATCCTTAATAACTTTCTTCCCGTAGTTGAAAGATATAGGAGTAGCTGGTTCAGGACCAATTAAAGTTGATTGGGAGCCAGCTTTGGCTAAACAATCCGCGATCTCATTGCCTATGATGTCACAATGAGCCGGAACCCACATGACCGTAACTTTATTGTTAGAACAAAGAAGGTTCATGAATTGTTTGCATTGTACCTCCACTAAGTTACGGAATAGAACTACTTGCCTTATACGGGATGCTTAACGAAAGTACTACTTTGATAAGTTGAAAAATGGGCATAAAAACGGTAACATTTGGAATTTTAAAAAAAAAATAAAAAATTACAGAATATCTAAATTTAAAGTTAATAAAAATAATATCTTACAACAAGAATGCAAAAAACATCAACAAGAATACTTCAAGGAAACGATTTACACTTAGCGATAGCAAATTTTTTTTCGGGGCAAACATATCGTTTAATTCAATAGAATCTCGTCAGTTTTACAACATGATCGAAAAATTCAAACCAGCATTATGCCAAATTTATCCCCAGTCGGAAATTGTTATCAACATCCCTTTTGGACGAAATTTATTTGAATTCCATCTAGTTCGGTTTTGCTGATCGACGGGTGGCAAAATACTTCAAGCAATACGAAAATAACAGAAACTATAATTCACAATGCAAATGGAGAGACAAGATGATGCTACTGATTCACTCAGAAGAGTGATGATTCTAGAAGAAATTCCAAAACATTTAAACTCTAATATTACGTCAAAAATATTTGATGAACAATTCATAGATGAAATCAAAATCATGAAGCAAATCCTTGAGCCGATTTGCAAATTAAGCAACATTTGCCAAAATTCGTCTACATCTATTGCCGACGCAGATGAAATATGGTTAAAATTCAAATGGGACGATGATTTGTTTACAATAATAGACTCTACCATGAAAAATAAGTTGATGAAATGTTTGAACGACCGTAAAAAAATGGAACTAAATAAGTATACTTTAACAAAAGTTATTACTTGCATCCAATATATGAAAACAGTTTATTAACGGAAGAACACATGAGTGTGATAAACAATTTCTTGTTAAAAAATTTAGATTACGATGGATGGAAAGTCTTAATGATTACAAAAATAAAACTAATTTTTTCGTGTCTTATATGATAAAAATATTCAAAAGTCAGACGTATTTTGGGGTACAGTGCCTTAAAACTATTTTTTTTAGAAGTCTTCATATAAGTTTGCCTGCTTTATTTGATCTAAAGTTGCTTGCCGATTTAGGAATATGGGACTTCACATATAGGTAGCGAAGTTTCTGATTAAAAGTTAAACGAACTGCCATCCTAATGTATTTTGTTCCAACTACCGACCAGATTTAGAATATTGAAATTATGTTAATCATATCAAATTAATAGAATTTTCCAAAATTGATGCCATTCGAATCGCTCACCCAAACAAAACGACATTGCCTTATCTTTACCAAAATTTGAAATTTTAAAAAAAATTTTGGTTCGTTCGATTGATATATTTTTGAAAAAAAAAAAAAGTTCAATTTCAAACCATTAAATTATACAAAAACGTCGAGCCTCATAAGATACATATTGGGTGAGCGATTCGAAAATTATGCCTAAAGAGATTTCAATCTGAAAAATTTACACGATTCAAAATTAAAATTGTTAAATTTTCTAACCTCAATAAATATTAAAAAGAATTTCAAACCCAATATCAATAATTCAAACTTAAACATATATTTTGAAAAGTAAAATAATTTAAACCGAGGACCGAAGAAGTAAACAAAAAATTGTACAGAGCAAAAATAGAATATTTCGTGATTAGTATGAACATGATAATAACCAGATTTGATAAGAGATGGCGTAGTTTAAATAATAAATTTTGGTTGTTTACATTTTATTCATAGATTATGTATAAAATAACCCTATGTAAATTACACGTTTCTTACTTGAAAAAACCGTATAAAGTACGTCGTGTAATTTACGCGCCCAACTGAGTTAAATCAAATGCTGCTGGTCATGACAATAGAGTGCCTAAATTAATGAAAATTTTATTGCCAGTAGTTTTACTCTACTGTACTCATACCTTTAATCCCATACTAATAACATGCTTCCTGTACTAAAAGCTTCAACACCATCTCAAACATCAGACTTTCGTCCAATTAGTATTTTGCCCTATTTATCCAAGGTCTTTGAGAGTCTTTTAGGTAAGCCTATATGAAAGTATATTTATATGAAAATAATCTTTTAGACCCATTCCAGTTTGGCTTCAGAGTAATCACTCCACTACTACTGCTTTAGGAAAAGTTTGTTATGATCTATTGCAGAATATGAATCAGTCTTACTTTTCTGTTTTGGTATTACTGGATTTTTCTAAAGCATTTGATTGCATTGGAGCTGAGACTCTACTATAAATTTTCTGATTACTCTACGCGTCTTATCATTTCATATTTAGCAGACAGAAAATGTGTTGTGAAGTATCATAATAGGTTTTATCATCGCCAATGTTAATTGCATCAGGTGAACCGCAGGGTTCTGTTTTGCGTCCATTGTTATTTTCATTATACATCAATGATTTGAATGACTTAATTTTGAATGCAATGAAGTCCCAATTACTACCAATATATAGAAAGTAGCATAATGTTGAGTTACCTCCTGCTCCTATAGTAATTAACGGTGAAAACTTAACGGTGTCTGATACTGTTCGGAATCTTGGAATAATGTTCAATAATACCTCAACGTGGAGTGCACATATTAATCTGATCTGTAGAAAAGTGTACTTTGTGTTGTATTCACTTAGGAAACTGAGCTATATAATCCCTGTTAAAATCAGGTTATTGTTGGTCACGAGGGTGATAATACCCTTATTTACCTGTGGGGAGATATTTGTATATAATGCCGATTATCAGTCATTGTATCGTTTGATGTTGGCTTTTAATTCGTGTATTAGGTACGTTAATTCTCTGCGGAAGTTTGATCATGTATCTTGTTTTCAGAAAACTATACTTGGTGTGCCATTAATGACATACCTTTTAATAAGAGTTTAATGTTTTATATTTAAGCTATTGCATATTATTCATCCAGCTTATTTGAATTCATTGTTGTTATTTAGGTCATCACCGAGAGTTTTTAGAATCAAGTCCTTGTCATCTGTTTTCATCATTCGTTTCTGTTCATGGAATTATTCAATTTAATTCACGGCCGGAAGCAATCAAACTTTCAAAATTCATTAATCAATTTAAAAAAGCATGGTTTGATGTCAGTGTAACTTTTATTAGTATATGTGTATTTTGAAAATTATATTTATAACTCAAATGTGTTATAATCTCGGATTATTAATTATTTATCTGCATTTTTATTATTAGAAATTATATTATTGTATGTGTACCATGGTATTAAAACTATAATTGTATTGTATACTTTTGGCCTTGAATATAAGTAAATAAATAAAAAATATAAAAAGTCTATCCAAAGGGTGTATGTTTGGTTCGTTTAAAAATTGTTACAGTTCTAGAAGTTGAAACAAGTCGTCTAGTGATTTTGCGGGTGAAAAATGTGAAAATCTGTTATTGGCATTTAGCAGATATATTTTTTACTTTGAACAAAGATATTTTTTCCGCATGTACTAAAACTTACGATCGTAGTTCTAATACACAAAAAAGTTGATGTGACTAGTTTCAGCACAACAACAATATTTATATATCTATGGTCCTTTTTTTTAAAAAACATGTTAACTACACTTTTTGCGGTTTTGCAAATGAAAATGATCTTAAATTTTTATATATTTTACTTCTCAGTTTCGATAAATTGAGGTTTTGAAGTTTTGTGGTTATTTTGAAAAATTATTATTATTATTAAAATTATTTTCAAAATTTCCTTCCATTTGCAAAAAACAAAAACAAAATATTTTTTTAAATAAATTGATAGTTGTAGTTATAAATCTGGTGGTCATTATTTTAAGCGCGACCCTCAGCAGACCTGTAATCGATTTTAAAAAATAGTCTTGTATCCAACGGCTAGACACTGGTTCAATGAATTTCCAGCGGTAGTTTTTGCGCAGTCATCAAAAACAACTCTCAACTTTGCTGCGCTATTTGTGGTTTTAATAAATCCATGATGTGATAGATAATATTGATGCTCGATATTACGGTTTCTCTATATCTAAATTCATACTTTACTTCCTTTATGTGTTCCAACTAGGCGGATTTAGGGTTTCTGATGAATCGCCGATTTGGTTTAAGAATTACCCACTTTAATGTAACCGGAATGCTCAATGGTTTTCGTATTTGTAAAGCATCTCTCTGCTACCTCTTCTGGCGAAAGATTTGGTTTTCTATATTTTCAATCTCCCAGAATTTTCGTAGTAGGTTTTAACAATCATGGTAATGGATGGCTTGGAGGTAATGATTAATTTGGCCTTCCCGCGATAACTCAACCTTGTTTAGTGTTTTGCAAAAATAATTGGTTCTTAGTTATAATCGTTCCGTCGGACAGAAGCTCAAACAAGCTATTTGCGCTTACTATACTAAAAATTTGGTCTCGAAAAGCCATTGATAGTTGCTTCTACGCCCGGTATAGCTAATTTAGAACTGCATAATAAACGTGCCTTGTGCCTCGGAATGTGACAATTTTCGGCTCAACTAGTCTTGATTATTCTGTTCTATCATCTGTACTAATGCTGTTGGTAATACGGCTTTACATGGATGAGTGGGGATATGACGTTATAGATTTGGGAGTTGAGTTAAATTTCTTATCCTGTGTTGACGTTCGTTGTAGCTACTTTTGCAGTGTGCTAAATCGGTATAATCTCATTAAGCAACATGTGATGTTTTCTGTTACACTGCCTACATCGAAATTTAGATTTAAACAAATACGAGTACACACTATGATTGTTACTAAAACCGTTAGAACGGTGATATATTGATTCTCACTGATAGAGCTTTTTATGGACTCAAGTGGATCGTTTCACTGCAGGCTGGTCATATTCTGCTTAGTTTTGAGCCAATAAGTTGTTATATGTATATCAACCAATTATACCTTTATTCGACATATTCGCATCAGAACTTGAATCATATTAAGGTTTCATCAGAGGTGTCGTAAAGTCGTCTTACATTACTATTATCAGCTGCTACCACTTTTATAGTAGCGCTCTTGAAGTTTACGTATTGCCTCTATATAATTTGTATCTGTTTTGCTGAAATGTTTTAATAGAATTGCACTTCTCCGCTTAATGTTCGCTATCAGTACATTAGCTTTTGAGATGGTGTTTGTCTACAGTCTACAAATCGTGGAACGATTGTTATTCGGTATAATCTCTTGTTAATAACGGAATGGATAATTTAAATAATTTCACGTCTACATGCTTGTAGAGTTGTATCGTTGATTAGATATACGTCTGGCTCGATTTTACGTAACGGACGATTTAATCCCGCCACTACCTTCTAGTAATTATCCTCAAATTCTGCATCCAAATTCTTTCAACGTTACTGTTCTGTTTTCGTTATCTTTCAACGTTACTATTCTGTATTCGATTTGTTTTCGGTCGTTAACCGTATCTTTGTGTAATCAGCATTCATATACCTCTGTTTATTGAATTGATAAATATGCTTCCCTTGATATATGCGCGTCTCTTCTTTAATTAAATGAGTTCAACCATGTTTAAGTCATACTGTTATACACAACACATCTTGCAATGCGTTAATTACACCAGTCCATTTAGTGATTCCCGGAAATACGCGTATCTGCACGGATAATAAGTGGTGATATTAAGCCCAGAAAATAAATGTATGTCCTGTATCCCGTTTCATTATAAATAATAATAATGAAAGACCTTTCAATTTTATTTACGTGAACCATAGTCTCTGTGCTGCTAAGCGGATAACCTTCACGGAAGCCTGAAGGTGAAAAAAAACGAAAAAATGTCATCAAGTTTGTGCTTGTTTGAAGGTGAACGATCGAAGCGATGTTCTTACTATTGATGCACTCTTGAATTTATAAAATAAAATTATTATTTTATAATTGATTCAATTGTTTTAACTCGGGGTTTCTCGTGAAGTAGTATGAGATGCGTTTCATCACCATCCATGTTTAATAACACTTTTAAATGTAGATATTTTTGATCAGGCACCCTCGATTATTTTGCTATCTGAAACATGGGCTTATGACCATGAATTGAACACAATTATAGTGCAGGTGGTGTTTGTGTATTTTATAACTCCAACATAGATTGTGAGCATGAAGTAATTTCGCTAAATATGTTTTTGTTAGTATAAACGTATATATAACCTATATAAAAATGCCGAAAAATTAAAAATGCCATAGTTGCAAAGGATCTAGACCTAAGATCATAACAGATTTGATGTAACTCAGTTCGTTCATCTCTGCTTTTGATTTCTCTTATGTTTACCTTCTTACAGGTCCTGGTTTAATTTTAGCTGATATAAGTTCAATTTACAAGAATTGCTTCATCCTGTGTTGTGAAAATTAATAAACGAAATTCAAAAGTAAAAATCAAACCTTGGACATCAAATAAATTGCTATGTTTAATGTAGAAAAAGAAAAAGGTAAGGAGGAAAAAGGAACATGAAACTTAAGGGTTATTTTAATGAGCTTTGTCGCAAGTTTGATGATACCATTGCTTCTGATAAACATTATTATTATAGCGATAGATATAGTAAATGCGGCAATGATAGATAGCAAGCTGACTTGGTCGGTTGTTAATGATGTGTTAAGGAATGGTTCCAAAGACTCAATTGATAAGATATTGTCTGTCGATTCAATACTTTTGACGGATTCAGAAGCAACAGCCAATGAGTTAAATTTTGCTCTCAAATTGTATTGGATTTAAGAGCATCTAATAATTTTGTGTCTTCATATGACTGATGCTGTTCTAATGATTTCTCATATTTGGAAATACTTAACGTCATAAGTAATAATCAACATGGGCTTAGGGCAGGGAAAAGTACTGAGACAGCGTTAAATGAGTTTTTGAATCGTGTCCATATATTAGATATAGAACAGTGTCCATACGTTCGATATGGTTGACCACTTAATATTGTTACATAAGTTATGATCACTTGGATTCAGAGGCAACTCGTTGAACTGATTTGAGTCATATATTAGTAATAGGTCCTACAAGGTTAGAATAGATACCTCAAATTGATTTATTTAGTATTGATTATGCAGTAGCTGAAGGCTCTGTGCTTGGGCCTACTGGTACAACCTGGTTGGTAAAATAACTCCATTCGATGACGATATGGATCTAACATACTGTGGAATGAACTCAGGTGCGGTAATAAATACTATCAACTTTGACAAGATATTGCTTCGTTCTTGGCTTGATGAGCACAAGTTGTTATTAAGTGAAAAAACAAGGGTGATGTATTTTAAGACACATAGTGATCCATATAGTAGTTATATTCCTATACTGTACTCTATACATTGTCCGAAATTGTGATTTGGTAAATTGTAGTGATTATTACCTAAAAATTGATACTGTGAGTTCATTTAAGTGCTTAGGTCTGAATCTTGCACTTCGTGAAATTTATCCGTTGCGTACATTTTGTCCATTTCATGTATTGCTAAATTTTTATTATTATTGCTTGTGTTGAGTCTCGACTTACGTATGGTTTGCCATGCTGGGGAGGAGTTCATATGAGATATGTGTTTTAAAACCTCTTCACATTTTGCAGAAGTATATTTTGCGTATTATATGTTTTAAACGTCGATGAGATCATAAGCTTAAATTTTTACCAGTTCAACATCATTGCATATTTAGAATGTTGAAATTATTTTATTCGCGATGTGGGCATCGGTTGCCGAGATTGAATACAGCGTATGATGTGCGCAATAACTATACCGTATTTTTTACAACGTTCATAGATTAGTAACTGATTTTTTCCGTAGATACTACCTGGTTGTATTAACTCAGTATTCGCATCCGACTCGAAGGACCAATAAGTTTATACAAAGTTATTAGCAATAAATTTAGAAATTTGATCTCTGTGCTCGATCATTTTTTAAACAACAACTTCTATAGCCTTATAGTAAAAGATCCTCGTTTTGCTTATTTAGAATGTTACCCTGTTACGCGAGATATTCGAGAACAGTATATCGAGGTTTGCAAAGGGGATATTATATATTTTGAGGAGCCACGTATTTCCATTGCCACGACTATATATGTATATGGAGCTGGAGTCATTGTTTGTGTTTTTTTCATCTACTTTTTAAATAGAACAAAGGCACTTTGTAATTAGAACTGGAGAAAGAATTAAGCATGTCCCAATTTAATTCCAGAAACAAGATGAAATAATGTTAATGCTTCTAATCCGAAATTTCATATTGGCAAATTATTTGGTTCAGGATATTATTTCCACGAGCAGACTTAAACGGAATGAATTTAAAAAAATTATTTGAAATATTTTTCTATACTTATTGAGAGTTTACTACCGTTAATGGCTGAGATAGCTCGAACACTATCTGTTCGAAATGTTTGCTGAACTGTCTCATTTAAGCAGAACATGCAGATATTTTTGGAGTATTTATAAAACTTATTATACGACGCCAGTTGTTATCGGAATTTCGATCAAATTTTTCATTTTTGCCATTTTGATCAATTTGACCATCGGATTCAGGTGTATTAGTATTGCTGAAATGACGGAAGTCGAGGATCATTGCTAATTTGTTTCGCTGCCTTTAATTTTAAATCAAATTTTGATAAAAAAAATTAATTAGAAATGCTTCTAGGACAAAAAAATGGTGCCGACTGAATTCGCCACTTTTAACAGTCATATCAAATACGTATAGCAGGAACGTCAGGTAGTTAAACATTTTGTGCAAGGTTGATGTTTATGATTGATAACTTGTTTCGCATTGCTTAAGAAATATTTTTAAATAAATATGTCAATTATATAAACAGAACAATAACAACAACAACAATTACAAAAATCTGCAATGTAGTTATATTTCGGTGCTAATCTTAAGTAGTTATAATTAGAAATCAAAAACACGCAAACACAAGTTAAACTTTTACTTTTTGTTGTACCGATATATATATGTACATACATTTATATATAACAATAACAAAAAAAAGATTAATTCCTTATTCCGACCCCGTCAATGATATTTCAAATTTAAATTTGTATTAAATTCTATTATTTCGGTGTTAATTGGGCATCAATCTTTGTGTTTGGAATATATGCGCTAAGCAACCACATTAAAAACTAGCAGCACTTAAATTATTTTTACCTATAGAGATGTAAATTAATTTAATCAATAATATTTATGTATCCATTTTAGATATTGAAATTACCTTGAGGCTAAACCTAATCGGAGAAAAAAAAACTTTAGACAAAACAAAAATATTAAAGTTAAATTATCTCGAAACAATTACGTATTGTAACACCTTAATAGTTATTAGGTTCAAATGTGATCTATATATGTGTATAAAATTATCTTGATCTATATTAAGGTCGCGCAGATTATTACGAGTCTGTACAATAAATTTATAATATATCAAGGATTTTATCTATAGATACAATATATGTATGTACATATATTAAGCTAATTACACAATTCAAATTGATTTTTATGTATAGTTTTGTTTGATTGTTGCTGTGGATAATTTAAAAACCAACAACAACAAAAACGCCAAATCTCCTAAATTGGAAAGTTTCATTTAGCAAAATGACAGAATATATTTATAAATTATATTATTGTTGAATGATTAATGCTTTTGTGAAATATCATTCATCTTACGTATATTTATGTAGAATACAAAGTGGCACACAATTTCAATCGTCCGCAGGGTGTTTTAACAAATTTTTAATGAAGTGTTCAAAACTGATCAAAATATTAATTATTGACATCGGCTTATTATTCACGTCGTTTCGCATATAAGTGTATACGCGCCGAATTTGGGAACATAAACATATGTAATTATATTCAAATTAGCAATTTGGGAAATTTTTTATACGTATACTCGTATGTGACATTAACCAATCGTATACTTATGTACAGATTTCTAAAATTTAAACATTTTAAAAATATTTAATAATTTTGAGTATGATTGAAAGCTTAACAGCTCACATATTTAAAACATCATTAATATGTTCTTATACATTATAATGAAACTAATAATTATATTGTGTGTATGTTTCAAGGCCATGCAGCATCTTTATACACAAAGTGTTTATTATTTATTTTATAAACAGCCTGAAGAAATATCTAAATTAACCCGCATTCCCATATAGCGCTTTGGTCTTTGATTTATGTGCGACCGAGTCTATCACAAATTTATATTCAAAAAGTATCTTTCGATTTTCTTAAATCATAAATATTTTTTATGAAAATGTTGTTAAAAATTAAATTACCTTACGCAGGGAAAAATCATCTTCACATTCCTCTCAATACATTAAAACATGCAGTTTATTTTTTTGTTGCTCGCATGGAACCTGACCCTGCGCTTTGTGTCTCTTATAGGCCCCCCATTTATTTTTCTCAATCCTATAGCTCCTGATCACATTCTACATTGTTGAAAGATTCCCCTGGCGACCTATTAATTATAGAGACCTGAGCAATCTATTTCTCTCTCGTCGCTACATCTCAGCTTAAGATGTTATAGCGAACTGATAATCGCGTGAGAAAGTCTTTGACCTGGATCAATTGTTATGCTTTGTGATGCTGTAATGCTCGCTTCTTTGTTCAAATGTAAAGTACAATGTGCTAACAATAGGCTCTAAATTATACCTTTCCGATGACAATGCGGCAATTCTAAATTAGACCTACATGATACGGCGTTTAACCTATGGTCTGTTTGTCAGGAAGACAATTAAATGGAATTGAATACTAAATAATTTTGGAAAGCGTAACGTCAACTATACAGAATTTGAGGGGTTACTGAATTTCGAGAAGTCGACTTTTAAAGTTTAAACTAATTTATAGCATTGATTTGAGTTGTAAAGTTGACATTAGTACTTATGAGATAAACTGGTGTGGGTTGGCTGCACTAGTGTCCAGTTCCCCTGAGGTATGACATTCATTCGGTTAGGTCATGTGGTTTGGTTCGTTTGAGCCGCCTTACTTCGTTTGTACTATCCAGTAGTTGTACGGCCTCAACGTTGGTGTGGATGAGAAGCCTCTTTTTAAGTTTGATGGCACATTCGCGGATGACACCATCTATCAATTGTATTTATAAATCATAGTGTATTTCTCTGTTAGTCACAAATCGGTAAGCATTGGTGACCATTCGAAGAAATTTATTTTGGCTACGTTGGATAATGTCTCTATTTGATTTATGAGAACAAGCCTGGTAAATTAGTCTTGTGAAATACAGGTTCGTTTTGGAATGATGCCCAATTAACGAGTGCATTTTCTAGTTTTAATCGTATTTGCTCAGCGTTTTGTCTCACGTGATGTTTCCAGTTAAGCCTTCAGTCTAGATGCAGACCAAGTGTTCGGCCGATTCAGCCTGCGGCACTTGCACCCCGTTGATGAATATGTGCTTGTTGATATTTTTGGGTCGGAGCGTAAATGTCATATGGGTTTATTTAAGCTCATTAAGCGCGATTTTCCAATCAATCGTCCATTAAGTAACGTTGTTCATTGCTCGTTGAGACTCGTCTATTGCTATAACAACAGTGTCATCAGCAAACGTACCGATGAATGTTTTGTTCCTTGTAGGTATGTCTGCAGTGTAGAGAAGGTAGAGGAGGGGTCCTAATACGCTTTGAATGTGCGATCAGAGAGGTATGATTCATTACAGTTGGCAATAATTTTGTGGTAGCAGTTTGCTCATCTTGAATGTCAATCCCTCGTGCCTAGGATACATCCAAAAATACATGCGGGGCAATAGTTCTTTTCTTCTAACGCTTGCTCTATCACCGTAGTGATTCGATGTGCTTGATCTGTTGTGGAGTGGTGACTTCTGAATCCATATTGAAAATCAGGTACCATTGGCTTGAGGCTTTTCAGAAGTAGTTTTTCAAACAGGTTTGATAAGGTCGGACGCAGTGAGTTTGGTTTGCTTGGTTTGGTTTCATCTGGTTTGCCTGGTTTCTTCAGCATAATTATTTGGACCAGTTTAAACCATTTGATATATACTTCAATTTCATACAGGCATTAAATAAGTATGTGATCATGATGATTGCTTTACGTGGTAGTTCCTTGAATAGACCCGTTGATATTTCAACAATTCCTGGTGAGTTTTTTTGGTTATGATTTTAGTCGATTTCTTCGGCAAATTTCCCGTGACCCTTTTAAAATCCTGACTTGGTTGATAAGCAGGTGTTACGTCGATGTTATAGATTGACCGTCATGGGGTTCAAATACGGTTGATAGGTGTTGAGCAAAGAGTACCGCTTTTTCTTTGTCTTGTCGAACCCAACTACCTTGAATATTTCTTATGGGTGGTATCCGAGCTACAGGTCGTTTACATTTTCTGGTTGCCTTCCATAACGAGTAGTCCTTATCCATTTCTGAACCTAGCCCGCTTAAGTAGTTGTCGATGCAATGTTGTTTAAAGCTTTTGATTAGCCTATTGAATTTGTTACTTATCCGATTGAAGGCTGTTTTGTCAATGGGATTTTTGGACAGATGCCACATTCTCCCCTTCTCTTTCCTTAATTTGTTCCCTGATATCAGTAGGGTATTTGACTTCCATGTTCGCTTTTTCCTAACCGCAAGCTGTATGTTTTATATTTTTCACGCCAATGATAAATCTTGGACCTAGTTTATTGAAGACATTGATATATTGTACCTTCGTTGGTGTATGCGGATCTGGAGGACAGTATGCTGCCGCAATATTTAGATCTGCGCCATTATATTACAGCTGAACCACCTCTAGCTCTTTCACTTGGATGGGTTGTCCAGTAGAAATTGAATCCCTTAATTCTAATAAGACTTTTGTTAGAGAAGTGCGTTTCTGTACTCAGGGTAATCTATATTGTTTGTATGGAGAAATATTTCCAGTTCTTGGGCTCGTTGAATGAGTTAGTTGCTTTGGTTTGTAATCGCTGTACTACGCTTCTTCTATTATTCTGTTGACTTTTAATTTTGTTCAGACATACAGGGCATCCTTCCTTTATAATTTGCAGTATGTCCTTCTTGAAGACAAAGAGCACATGAAGATGCGCTATCTGGTTGATTTTTGCATTTCGTTGTGGTGGTGATCTTCAGCACATTACACGCATTTGGTTTGACGATAGCAAAAATCGATGTTAAACAATGGAAAGTGACTTTTACACCATCAATTGTGACGATTTTGAATATTTGGTAACACCTGAGACTTCATGTCCCATCAAGTCTTCTCTAATTTCATCATGACTAATTGATGTTGGTAGGCCTCTGATAACCTCTTTAAGCCTTTTCACTCTTCAGCTGATAGGTGTAATATTTGATATTTTCTACTTGGTTGCTGGTTTTATTTTTTAATTCTTTTTTGGTAATAAAAAAGCAACAATTTGGTTGGAGACCTTGTTGTGACTATATAGGAGATTAAACACCGTGACCGTTACCCTATACCCCACATAAAACATTTTTTTATGGACTTAACCGCGGTTATACTATATATTCTCGAAAATTGACCTAGTTAGGGCAAATCATATGATACCTGTTGCTACAGAAGTTTGTCTTATTCGAATGTTTATTCTGCTCAAACAATTCAAAGGTTCATGTACGAGGTAGTTAAAGGACTAGATTTCATGTTTGGACACATTGATGATATTCTGGTAGCTTCGAAATCAGAAGAAGAGCACATATCGCATTTGCAATTACTGTTTAATGCGTTATTATGTTAAGCTCTTAACTTTCTAAGTCACAAAATTATCTCGAAAAGAATATTCGAATCCAAAGAAATAGTTGAAGCTATATCGGTATTTCCAGTGCCTATACATTCATTCAATTCATTCAATTTGCATGGTTAATTCATGGAAGCATCCGCTTAGAATAAAAGTGCGGTTACTTACGCATCTCTAAAAGCGAGAGGCGATACGATAAATTGGAGTTCACAAATGTCAATAATTCTTTCTGGCATATAGCTACACCAAAAAATAATATTAAACATTCCACGGCAGAACTAGTTTATGAACATCCACTAAAATTACCAAGCGATTTTTTTTTGGAAGTGCCAGATCAACAACCAACGGACTCCGATCAGGTTATTGAATATTTACGAAATACTATGCGCAAACTAGCTCTAGGTGCGTCACCACATGCTCTGAAAAGCGATATGTTTATTGCAAAAGCGCTGCACAAATGTGAGTTCGTTTCTATCCGTGTTGATAAAATTCCTACTTCCTTGCTGAAAATATATGCTTTTCAAATGGAAAAATATTGCTACCAAAGTATCACTTGAAGTTGTGTGGAATCTCACATGCATTGCCGTAATTTTATAAATCATTTACTATCTACGCTTCGCTTTGTGTTTGCCAAACATATTCAGCAATTAACCACTATGACCCAAAAAAAAATCAAAATAATTTTTGTTTATAAAATCCGCACCCCAAACATATTGTCTCTTAAAAATGAATTTATCAAATAAAAAATTAAATTTTAAACTAAATAATTGAAAAACCCCGATCATCGTAAGGTTACATATTTTACAAAAATGAAAAATTTGTCCAATAAAATTCAAATAAATTTTAATTTAAACAATTTTAAATGTTATTTTTACCCAATTTATTTAAGTCGACTAAATACACATTGTATCTATATAGATTTAAATTTTAAACTGTGCTCGCGTAAAATGAATATTGTTGTCGAAAATTTGTAATAAAAATCTTAATTTAAGAAAAAAAAATTTATTTTTGGAAAAATGCGGGTTAAAATAAAATATTTAAAAATAGAAAATGTTTATGAAAATTAAAATTTTATAATCATAATTTTATTTTATTTTTTATGTGGATTAATAAATAATATGTGGCTTTTGATCTTTATACGTTTCAGTGGGATGACAATTAATTTATCTTACCAGTTTATGACAAAATTCACTTCAAACAGAATATATATTGAAACATTCGATATGTTTCGTTATAAAAAATTTTCTTTTTTTGTTTTAATGTACTGTACTAAATCAATGCGGTAAGGTGGAAAGTGGAAAATACCATGCTTATAAATGATAATATTTAACAGATTTTTTAGGTCATTCGATTTACGTAACAGACAGAAGAATTCCGCGGATATTCATTAATCCTATACGTTATTTCCCGGAAAATGCGCGTTTTTTGTTATGTTTGTGTTCTATATATAATTGGAAAATAGAAAACTAAATTATATATTTTATTTAAACGAATACCGTTTTTCCGGTGCCAAGACTGTAATATATATAAATGCAACAAACAGTCTTTCGAATGAAAACGCAGAGAAAATGGAAATACGCGGCGGAGAAACAAAAGCAACGAAAAAAAAAATTAATAAACCAAAACAATGGAAAATATCCACGAGGGAAATCTCATATTTCCTTTTTCGTTCTTATTGTTCGTTTTGTAACAATTGTTCCCAAAGGATAATTTTAAAGTTAAAAATTTGTAGAACAAAAACAAAATAAGTGTTCTATAATGAAAATGATTTTTATTATTATTTTGTATTTATTTAATTTTAAATTCAATTTCTAAATAAAATAGAAAACTTTGTTCAAGCCAAACAACACAATTTGTAGAAATTAATTTTGAAATATTTGTTTAGGAAAACATGTGGATTTCGATCAAATAAAATCTGAACGTCGTAAGGAATCAGGGATGATTACGCCGTTTAATATACGCGGTTGTCGACACGTAAAACGTTACATAGATTATTTGGCAAGGGTTTTTATCAACGTCAACAATTAAGACAATGTCAACAACTAAGATATTTTTACGATTTGAAAAAAATGCGCTAGTTTGCAGCTGTTTTTTGTAAAAGGGAAATTCAGTTAAATCGTATACGAAGAAATTAAAGAATTATTGAAGTTAAATTGGGAATCCAACTGGGGTGTTGAAATACAAACAAACAATAGATTTAATCGAATTGGTCTAAATTTCAAATTATGTTATTACGTTTAAAATAATGCACGTGAGATTCCGCACAACTTCAAGTGATACTTTGGTAGCAATATTATTCCATTCTTCTTCATCATCCTATTCATTTACACACCGAATTATTATGCACATCTGTAATTGTTTTCATTGCTTATTGTGAATAATTCATCGCGGTCAGGGGTTGCAACATTGTGGAGATGGACTCCACATCACCCCTCTTCGAGTAAATGTTACAGGAAAATAATTAATAATTTTTTTCTAAACTGAAGCAATTTGGTTTTCCGATATTATTGATCGATACTCCAAAAGCTTGTTTAAGTCGATCGATAGGTATGTGTTTTTTCTATTGATGCATACACACGCGTATACACACTCCAAAAAGCTTTACATACGACTAGTGTTTCGTAACCTTTCGCGAACTGCATGCAATATTCAAATTATAAGTCTCATTTTCGTGCATTACATAAGAAAGGATCCGCAATTTGTACAATTTTAGATTATCGGCTCAGTTACCAGGGGCAAGGCTAAGACACAACTAAGATGTGTCGTTAAAATTGTAATTTAGATGGCAATTCGATCACGAATATAAAATGCAACAAACATAAAATTTGAGTAAATTTAAACAAATTTTGAACTGAATTTGATTGGAATTAATTACAGGTATACTAGCAAATTGAACACAATTTGAATTAAAACATCAGAAAAATCTAATTTCTAATCAAATTAGAAGTTAAAAACTTATTAAAATTTGATTAAAATAGTAAAACTGAGCTGCATATAACTTTATAGATCATAGACAAACATTCAACACAACATTTGAATGAAACGTAAAACTGTATTTTGAAAATAATTGTTTGAAACTTAGATTTGATTCCCAAAATATCGTTTTATAAACAAATGTTTTTTAGCTAATTTTAAACACAATAATTCAAAGTATACACTAAAATTGATTGAAAATTCAAAATTAAATTTTAAAATACTTTAAATTAAATTTATTAGAGTTTGAAAGGAGGTTGATTTCGAAAATATTTTTATTCAAACTATAAACAAAAATTATCTAACGTGGGTGTGGTGGGATAAATGTAAATCATTTTCAAATCGAATAACAGTAGCTAGAGTTGTATGGAATTGCAAAGAAATTTGAAGGGAATTTGAAATGTATTTGTTTTGAATTTTAATTAAATTTGAATTAAAAAATTTAACAAAATTAAATTTGAATTAAATTAAACTAAAAAAAAAATTTTTGAATGTTTACGATTCCCGGTAAAAGTCATGACCAAATTTGTGTTACACTTAGTGAACTTTTTAATTTTCAACTTGAAACATCAAACTATATTCAATTTCAAATAACATTAAAAAAATGTTCTTTAATTGAAATACATACCAAAATTGGTAAATTTAAAGTCAATCAAAATGAAATTTATTAATCCATTTTATTGAAAATAGTATTCAAATTTAAATTGTAATGTGGCAGAAATTTGAAACAATTAATAAAATTCGAATTAATATACTTAAATTAATAAAATTTTACTTATGTAAATTGAATTATAATTCTCGAGATGCCAAATTTGGTGATTTTGAACCATATTTCAGTTAAGTTTGATTAAAATTTAAACAAAATTAAAATTTTAAATTTTTTTTCCAAATTTTCAAATCGATTACAGTATATTTGGGTGGAATTACTTGAATAGAATTCAATTTTATATTTTTAGTCAAAACTTGTTATGGTAAATAATTTTAAATAATTTTCTAATCGTGATGTTATATTTGAGGTGAATTTCACGGAAATTTCAATATATAACATTTTCAGTTAATTGGATATTTAATTTGAATACATTTTTTACACAGTTTGAAAGAGGTTGAATGGAATTCACTTGTATAGAAAATTTACATCATAGAGACGTAGGCAAATATGAGTTAGTTTTGCTAAAATTTAACAAAAATTAGAGAAATGTTAAAACCTTAAATTGAAACATCAAACTCTATTCAATTTCTAATCAAATTGAAAAAAAAAAACAATATTTTTATAAAAATTAAACTCAAATTAACACGGCAGTTAACGAAAAAATATGGTTAACTATTGGATTAAAATTGAAAGAAAATTGAGACAAATTTGAAGAATGAACAATTTGTAAACTTGTTTTATCTGAATTTGAAAAAAGTTTGATTTTGGAGAACGGTTTCGATCCACATTATAATTATATTGAACGTATAGAAAAATTTCAAACTCAACTTAAAAATAGTTATTAAATATGTTTAACTATTTTTTATTATAATTTGAATTCAAATTAATCTCGAATCTGATTATACTTTGGCTGTATTTGAAAAAAACCTGATACAAATTTAAATGATATTGAATATTTTAAAATGATTTTTGTTTTAATAGGATTAGGACTATAAACTTGAATTAAATTTGACACAAAATATTAAATGATTTTGAAATGAAATTTTAATCAAACTGACCGGGATAAATTCAATAATTGATATTTAATGTTAGTAAAAATTTGAACTGCATTTCAGTTAAAGCTTGATGAGAATTTGAATGAAATTAAAAATATATTAAATAATTATTTTAAATTATGTTTGAGTTTATGTTAAACATAAACAAATTTCGAATCAAATTACATATTAAAGTTGAATAGAATTTGAATTAAATCTGGTTTGATTGTATATAGTTTGCAAAATGTTGGTGCTCAGTAAACCTGCTACTTTAATTCAACTCCAATCAAGTTTTTGTTTCTAGATCCGTGTTCAAATTTGACTAAAAATTGGAAAGTTAGTATAGAATATGTTATTTTAAACTGCCTATAGTTTTACTAGAAAACTGAACACAACTTGAACCGAAACTTTATAAAACATCAAATTAATGCAGCTCCTATTCAAATAAAAAATCATTTTTGATTTAATTTGACTTGAAATTTCAAAATTAAAGAATATATTATAATGTTTTAGTGAGAACAGGCTATCGACAGCTCTTGCAGTTAGCTCGGTTTACCACAAAATGTTTTCTGAATCGTCGAATTACCTTATGTGGGCCTTCGTAAGGCAATGTCAGCCTATTACAAATTTTATCAACCCGGAAAAACGAACTCACATTTGTCGTTTTCTAGAGCTAGTTTTCGAATAGTATTTCGTAGATATTTAATAACCTGATCAGAGTCTGCTGGTTGGCACTTCCATCAAAAATTCGCCTGGTAACTTTGGTGGTTGTTAATAATTGGTGATTATTCCAAGTAGAATTATTGACATTTGTGAACTACAATTTGTCGTATCGCCTCTCGCGATAACGCTGAATATTTCGTTTCAGCTGATGGTTGTAACTTTTTGGAGAAATATACTAGAGGTTCCTTATATTCATTTTTTAGTTGCTGCAAAACGGCTCCGATTACTGTATTCGAGTAATCAGTAGTAATACTGAACTCTACATCATCTAAAGGATGACTCAAAAGTGTTGCATTAGCAAACGCACTTTTATTCTCAGCGAATGATTCCATGAATTAACCATCCAAATTGAATGAATTGTTATAGTATAACCGCGGTTAAGTTCATAAAGAAATGTTGTATGTGGAGTATAGGGTAACGGTCACGGTGTTTAATCTTCTTTAGTCACATCAAAGCCTCCAACCAAGTTGTTCCTTTTTTATTACCAAAAAAGAATTAAAAAATAAAACCCACAACCAACTAGAAAATATCGAATATCACACCTATCAGATGAAGAGTGAAAAGATTTATAGAGTGGTTGTCAGGGGTCTACCAACATCCATTAGTCTTGATGAAATTAAAGCAGACTTAGAAAAAATGGGACATGAAGCCGCAGGTGTTATCAATATATTCAAGATCGTCACAATTGATGGTGAAACACTTTCCATTTTTTACATCGATTTAAAATAAAAAGACAACAAATATTAATAAATTCCAATAAATCGAAAATTTATCGTCAAATTTATTAAAATCATTCATTCTGCGCATATTTATCTGAAGTACATTAAAATCCCTTGAACATGAGGTGACTTGCGTTCGATGTTCACGCCATTCATCAACATTAAAGAAATATTCATTAACACTACAATCACTTAGACTGTGTCCGTAATCTGTGATAAAAAATCGTGATATAATTTTTTGACATTTGTTTAATAATTATTCCCCAACATTCACGATCTTTTATTATGCTGTCCGAAATTTGTTCGGAAAAATCTTCTTCTATGAAATGTTCCCTAATGATAGGCCTATTAGACCTATATAGCGGAAACTTGCCCAAATCTCCGAGAGTGCCCTGTTATTTAGTGTAAATGATAAAAAAAAATTAGAAATAACTCAAACTATATGTAAAAAATGCAGGAAAACTAATCTTAAATCCTCCGTTTGGAAAAATCTTCTTCTATGAAATGTTAATAGGGTTTTCTTCTATCTATAATTTTTTTTAAATTATTATTATTATTGCTTGCTTTTAATAATTGATTAAATTTTGTAAAACATTATGTTAAAAATCACTCATTTTTTCCAATAAGAATTGTATTTTGAGTGTTACTAATACAGATATATTTTTTGATAGAAACTTCACTCCGGTTTTTGTTATAAACTTCACAGGCACTAATAATAAGTTCATAATATTTAATGACGCATTAAGATGATTAATATTCGTAACTATGCCAATGTAAATTCATATCAAACAAAGATATCTTATTTAAAAAATATTTATTTAATTTCGATATATAAAGAAAAAAGACAATAATATATTTTTGTTTAAAAACTAAATAAATAAAACAAACGAAAATATAAAAAAATTTCATATTTCCAACAATAAACATAAAGCAAAAAATAATAATTTACAATTTTATTATGTTTCGAAGAAAAATCTAAATTTTCATGACTTTTTAAAAGCTCCTCTCTTACTAAATATAAGTATATGTACATAAAAACGAAAATATATTTATAAACTTTTATAAATGCATTATATTATTATTCCATTTTTTTAATATTCTCGGTTTTAATAACATATAAAAATTTTCTTTCTCGAACAAAATAAAAAAGAAAATCATTTCTTGTTTTAAAATCGTCACTTCAATAAAACAAAACAAAGAAAAAAAGTTTAAGGAAACAGAAAGCTTTTGTGAAATAATAAAAATTCTTGCATTTAATGGAATTTTTCAAAAATATACGAAAATTAAATCTAGGACAACATTTATTATTCTATATGATACATCAATAATCAGGACATGTACACCGTATATGTTGTATTGTTATGCAAACCCAAAGAGTGTATTGTGATAAAATATGCACCCGACGATTGCCAGAAGAATATTATTCACCAACGAAATATATATTCATTAAACTTTTTTGTTTGTTTTAAGCTTTTCTAGTGACATCGTGACATAATTTTTATTTTTTTATTCGTGTTAACTAAAAATATTGCTTAACATTAAATATAAGAAGTTTTTCGTTTCTTTCTACTCTATTATAACTATATACACCAACTTATTATCATTTTTATTTCTGTACGTATACTGTATATATATGTATATAAGTTTTTCAAATCTAGAACATGGCATTATATTCTAAATGAAAAACTAGAAATAATAATAAGAAATGAAAGTTTTCTTATTTGCCAGAGCTTTTTTATGCGATTTTGTGTGATAATAATTTAGGTCACATTTTTTTTGTATTTTAATTTTTAATTGAAAATGAAATAAAGTTACGATGCGACATGAAATTTTAATTAAATTTATTTAAATTTATCCGATATATATATCGTGTTGTTGGCTAGTTCAATCATACATGCGCATTATAATAAACGAGAGTGTAAATCAAATTAACCACGCGTGTTATTATTATGATCACGAATTGCAATTCAATAAAAAAAATTTTCCATTAATCATAACATTGTTATTATGTATTGTGGTATTTATAAGTCATAATATATAAATATTTCGGCCGGTCAAAATACTCATAAAACACGTAATGATTAATTAAATTAATCGATCAATATTTTGCATACTAAATTTTTAAGACAATATTGAATTAAACTGACCTTCAGCTTAATTATAAAAATAAAAATCCAGACAACCTTCAAACTAATTAAATGTAAATTTTTATGTTTGCAAAAAATTACCTCTGAGAAATTAAATTTAATTAATTTTAATTATTTAATAACTGCCTGAACATCCAACCGGCAAAAAATAAATTAAGTTTAATTCGTGGATCACGATCTTTAAGCCTCAAAAATTATTTACGATCATTAATTTATTGGAATTAAATAATATATTTTTTATTTATAAGTGTGTGCACAGACAAAACAAAAAAAAATTTAAAATACAACGGCTAGAGAAAAGAAAGTGTCAAAATAATGACTTAAGACAAATTTCTTAAAGTAATTTTATTTAATTGACTGTCCATTTTGATTAATAATAATTATTTTTTCTTGTATATTTGTGTATTTGTCTACGTCCATATACAATTTATCGAAATTAAAAAAAAAAAATTGTTTAACCCCATTTCTGGTTTTTGCTTTAAGTATATGAGCTTTAAAAGACATTAAAATTTATTTATTAGTTTCTAGGAATAGACCGTATAAACAAGTGAGTCGAGAAGAAAAGGTCAAATTAATTAGACGACAATTAATTTCGATGATACGGCCGCGCGTAATTTTATAATTTTTAATTTATTATCTATGTATGTACATATGTATGTACATAAACTGTATGTCTATTTAATTATTTGGAATTTAATTATTGTGTACACAATTCGATTCGTAATCAAATATAAAATAATACAAATAATTAAGATTTATTTATTTGTAATTTCATGAATTTTAATTAATTCTTTCACTTTTTACTATGAATTTTGAACTTTCAAAATCTATCAAAACCAACAAATCTGAGCAATTTTTGGCTAATGCGGTCGAGGTACTGTAACAATGTATGTATACATATTTAGAATCAATGATATTTATAATGACATTGTGAATTGAATTGGTAAATACAAATAAAAAAAACATTAATTTTTTTTTTCAGTTGTCTATTATAATAAATTTGACATATGATTGATAATTGGAATTGCATAAATACCTTACGTACAATGGAAAGCAAAACAAGTGCTTGTTTTCCCATCGTTGCAAAACTGTGCAGACGCAGCTGATTTTATGTTTATGTTTCCCAAACCGTTTAACATTCAATCAAGCATATAAAAAAAGGGGGATGTTGCTGATTTAATTATCATAATCATTCTTCTCAACTATATATGACAGTATTAATCATATCCAGTTATTAAATTTTCCCAGAAATATACAAAATTGGGAAAATATGAAATTTAAATTTTTAAAATTATGATTGATATGGATTTTGCCGTAATGTTAATTATTTTCATATCACCCATCATCAATTAAATTTTTATTTTGATTATTCTTCTTTTTTTTTTTGAATGAACCACACAAAGAAACATGATTGAAGATGTAAAATTTTTATAATTTTCACAGTACAAAATTAAATGTGTGGAAATGTGAAAATTATTTTTGACAAAACAATATATTCATTACATGAAATGTATTATATATAGGAAGGAAAGGATTAAAATTGTCTTATAATGAATTGATTGGGATTGAAGTGATTTAATATGGAAATTTACAATTTTTTTGGGTTTAGATATGAAATGATTAATTGAAATATAGATTAAGTCTTAAATATTATTATTATTTCATCTAAAGGCTCTATATATTAACAAAAGGGTCATAGATTATAGTATGATCATTTCGACTGGGCTTTATAAAATATCAGACAAGAACAACCCGTTTGAATCGTAATTTCCCGGAAATGGTACTGGTGCTACTTCGCAGTAGTTCTATCTTGGTGAAAGTCCAAAAACACGTTTATTAGTTTTTCATTCTTCCATTATAGTGTAAGTATGTGATAGCCCAAATTATATTTTTTATTCGATCAACTCTGATATTACTTACACCAATGATCTGATCACACCTGGTTATTATTATAAGAAACATCACGTTGCATCATAAGAAGTTTAATTCACTTATGTAAATTATGCGAAATTATCGTGGATATTACTTTTTCATGACGTTGACGTAGATTTTAAGCCGCAGAATTCAAAAATCTATCGCTGTAGAACAAATTTATCCTAATGAGGATCAGGATCGCATACAAATCCATAATATTTTTTTGGCGTCTTCAAGATTCCTTCCTTGAAAATCAAGAAAATTTGAGAAAATACTTTAATTTACTTTACAATTACAGTATGCAAAACATATTTTGAGTCAAAATAAAATCTTCGAAAATTGGAACGAGCAGTCAAGTAACTCATGGGAACCATGTTAAATATAAAGTTAATGAGGAAATGTTACATTTAAAGTTTTCGTAATTGAGTCACAGTATTGCCGCGCTTTCACTAAGGAAATATCTCGATACAAAACGAACCATTCGAAAAATGGTTAGAGCATCTTTGACAAATACAAGCGCTTCTGTAAAATTTATTATTAATCCAAATGGAACATCGTATCATAAACACAAAAAAAAAATCATGCTCGCTATATAAGACGGAGCGAGATTACGACAACTCATCTAGTTAAGACCAACCGAATTTGAAAATTTCAATGCAGCGTCAATTGTAATGAATTTCCCTTTGTTTGCTTCTTTAAGAAACATCATTTACCGGCAATCAAACCTGTATACTAATAGTTTGCAAAATTTCCAAAAATTTAGATTTGAGTATTTCTATTAAATAGTAAAATAAATTTAAATTATTATATTTTGAATCTTAGAAACCAGAATTATCTGGAACTATATGAAATTCTGAATCTGCAATTTAATAAGTGGGAAATTTTACCACTAGAATTTTCAGAAATTTAAACATTTGGATATTTTTATTATGAAGCGCAATCTGAAATTCTAAAATTTCTGAAATTTAAAATAGACTAAATATAGGTAGCTCGTGTATCACCAAGAATCAATCAACAAGCTTTAAATTAAAATATTTGTTTAAAATGTATGAAAATGCAGAATTAAAAATTTGGGTTCTGAAATTTTTATAACTTAATCGTTTAAAATTTGTAACCTTTTATTGCAATTCTGAAGTTTTAATAAAATTGAATTAATTTTAAAATAAATTTAATGAACTTAAAATATTAATTCTAAAGCATATTACAATTGGAGATTTGGAATCATGTATAACCTTATAAACGAAATTTAGATTTCAGTATCATGTATAACCTTATAAACGAAATTTAGATTTCAGTATCGTGGAAATAATTAGTTTTGAGAATCTTCATAATTTAGATTTTGGCGTAAACATTTGAGAGTTCAATTTCATAATTTAGGAAACCAAAATCTTTGGTTTACGATAATTTTAAAATATAACATTTTGTGACTGAAATTTTAAGAATATTGGACAAAGTGTCTAAAATACCTAGATAAGGTATTCCCCAAATTGGGATATTTCTAATCAATAATTTATCATAAAATTTTGTTTTGGAATGGTTAAAGTTTCGTTGTAATTTAACATGTAAAATACATCTTTGGTGTTGGTTGAAGTTCTTTTTGTCTTTGTACTTCCCGCCAGATCCATCGGAAAAAAATTCATTTATAAAATTAATTTTGTTCAAAAAATAAAATGATACTAATGGTATTGACGACGATGAGGATGATAATTGAGGCAGCAACTGTGATGTTTGCGCAGTGCCAACATCAACCATGTTAGCATTTTCTGGTCTTTCTACTCTTTTGGCAGATCTTTTCTTAATTTCGAAACGGCAGATGTTACAAAGATGTTAATACTCAGACCCGCTGCCATACCTAGAATATATCGTGTTACTGGCCGAGTTTGTTTAAAAATGATTTTACTATTGCATCATTTGATTTCTATTTTGCATTTTCACTATCAAAATAAATTTCACTGTTGTTAACTACATATATCACTTGTACACTTTGCTCTATTTATTTTCCGTTTAATTTTATATTTCGGTAGCTCTATTTATTATCAACACACAGATTATGCTAAATATTTTATATCTTTGTTATCAAATTTATAGGTAAATTTGTTAATAAACAGGAGTAAGCTTGTTAGATACTCGTAATAGGAACAGTTACTTGGTATTTTCTTCTATTCCACCTATCTAATTATTATTTTACTTTGAAAAGGTGAAATATCTGTTTAATACTCTATATTTGGTTTGTGAAAAGTTTGAGTTAAGCTTCAAACCAATAAAATCACCAAAAAAGATCAGCCATAACATAACCAAAAAAAATCATCGATCTCCTTACTTTCAAGTTATAATATTTTTATCTTACGGTTGGATATAAATCGCTTGGGTAAACATCCGGCCTCGCGAACTCGCCTTAATGGAAAATTTAGATTGTAATTGGTAATTGTACTGAAATGTTGAATTTCGGAAATAACTTTTCAATTATTATAATTCATAAATAATAATAAAATAAAATATATTCTTGATACCAAATTTTTGTCAATATTTCTACACACTCCCATAATAAACACACGAAAAATAAGCCCTGTGTAAGTACAATACAATTTTTTGTGTGTTTTACTATGAGAGTGCTTCAAAAGTTTGGCTAAAATTGGTACTGAAAATATTTTTTCATTTACTATAATTCACGAATAATAATAAAATAAAATATATTTTCGATACAAAATTTCAGTCAATATTTCTACACACTCCCATAATAAAACACACGAAAAATGGTCTTGTGTAAGTACAAGATATTTTTTGTGTATTTTACTATGGCAGTGCTTCAAATGTCTGACTAAAATTTGTACTGAAAATATTTTTTCCATTTACTATAATTCGTAAATAATAATAAAATAAAATATATTCTCGATACCAAATTTTAGTCAATATTTCTACACACTCTCATGAGTCATGGTAAAACACACGAAAAATAGTCTTGTGTAAGTACAAGACAATTTTTCGTGTGTTTTACTATGGGAGTGCTTCAAAAGTTTGACTAAAATTTGTACTGAAAATATTTTTTCCATTTACTATAATTCATAAATAATAATAAAATAAAATATATTTTCGATACAAAATTTTTGTCAATATTTCTACACACTCCCATAATAAAACAGACGAAAAATAGTCTTGTGTAAGTACAAGATATTTTTTTGTGTATTTTGCTATGGGAGCGCTTCAAATGTCTGACTAAAATTTGTACTGAAAATATTTTTTCTATTTACTATAATTCATAAATAATAATTAAATTAAACATATTCTCGATACCAAATTTTAGTCAATATTTAAATTACAGTTATAATTCTAAAATGCTAACCACGATGTTTTTATTAGTTGTTTATCTTTATTTAATTATTCAAAACTTCTTAAGAATTACTCATCATCATTTTCTGTAACCAAAAATTTTTTGCAAAGTTTATACTGCAATTTTTTACACGGCACATACACATATTAAAAATGATTTGTCATAATTCAAATATTCGTTTTACTCAGCAAAATTAGTGCTCGTAGCTTTTTTCAAAATTAGTACTCACAGCTATTTTTTTCAATGATGACTTTACCTGTCAAGAATTGAAAAAACATATTTTAATTTATTAATGAAGGTTTTTTGTAATAATCTTGATATAATTTTTAAAATGATTCTCAAAATACATAAATGAAAAACACAAAAATGAACAAATCGCTGCCTTATTAAAACCGCCACTGCTTGTAGCTGTCTGATAGTATAAGATTTGTAGATAAATATTCGATTCAATGTTATTATAAATAACTAAACTATTTTAAAATTCACAAACGATTCGTCCTATTTAAAGATCACGTGATAATATAATGAAAAGTTGACAGTTAAATTAAAAATAAATAAGGTAGACTGAAAATAAAATTTGAATTTTTTTAAATTCCAAAATTTGAGGTTAAAAAGAGGTTTTCATTTGACTTTTGTAGAAAAATTTAAAATTATGACTAATTTCGATGTTCTATAAAATTTTAATAAACTATATTTACGAATCGAGGCATTTTTTCACATTAACCCATGGAATTATTGTCTACGTGATGCAATTCCCGTATAATATGACGTTAAAGTTGAATTCATTAATATGTATATTGCCCATTATTTTAATTTTATTTTTATTATACTTCGTAGGTTGGATTATTGCGGAATATAGTCTCACAAAGGTATATGACATTAAAATAATTAATTTAACCAAAATGGTACACACGAAATATACAATAAGTATATTACGTACATACGTATATATGTATATACCACTTATATGATTGGAAAAGTTGTGAAAATCATACTATAATTACTAATTCATATAAGTGCATATAGTAGCTTCGAGAACATGCATAATCAATAAAACTGTGTACATACATATTTTTATATGTACGTTTGCATGACATCAAAATTAGAATTACATTGTTGAACTGAAAATGTAAAAACAATACGAAAAAAAAAAGTTCCGCATTGCACAATATCCTTATTGAAATTTTATTCATAACCATTTTCCAACCTTTTGTTGGTATTTTTACCATTTTTCTGTTGTTTTTTCCCAATGATGATAAAGATAATGATAATAAAAGGAATACATTTATTTTTTACAACAAAATATAATAAACATTTCTATGATAATTTTATTGACATTTTCATTTTTATTGTTTGTATTTAATTTGTTGTCCTTTTTCACTGTCTATCAAATAATTGGTATAGTAATGTACATATCTATGTATGTATATTATATAGAATTGAAAAATGGAAATGGAGAACTTTCCTGTTTTTATTTTTTTTTAAATTTTTTTTTTTTTAATTAAAAGGGTTTAATAAATATGACAGGTGTCGACTACAGAAGATTTGTAATTCCCTTTTGTTTTAACAACTACAAAAATTTTTACGTAAGGTGTATGAGGAAAGTTTTTTGAATTAAATTAAAAAGATTTTTTTAAGATAATCCTGGTTGTATAACCTCCAAAAAAATAATTACTTGCTGTGTGATAACACTAGGTAGATATACATATATAAGACAAGAGGGTGGAATTTCCCTTACAAATATTTACAGTACTTTGTGTGCTTACGGATTGCTGAATACGTAACGAAATTAACATAAATTTTCCTACCATGACCAAAAAAAAAGTTAATTTTGCCTTTCAAGGACAATTAAATATCGAAACAAAAACAAATATTTTTATGACAAATTAATTTTCCTTTCACTGAAACTATATATGATGAAAACCAGGTGAGGAAATTAATAATTTTTTTTTATGTGTTTTATAAATTTAATTTTTATTATGAATTAATATTCCGGTCGTATTTATTTATATTTTATTTTTGTTTGGTTTGTAGGCTTTGTTTTAATTAAAATAATTTTATGTTTGATAGATTTTTCTAAAACACGCAGAAATCTAATATAATTAATTGAAAATTTATTATTTTTTAATTTTCTTATATACCTACATATATATATATATATATATATATATATATATATATATATATATATATATATATATATATATATATATATACAAAAATAGTTTCAAGGATTAACTAATTCTAAAACAAAATATATTTCACTTTACGCCATGAAATATGTAGGTAATAAGCTGTTTTTTTTTCCATTTTCAATTTTCATAATTGAATTTTCTTGAACTTTAATCACAATGAAAATTCAATTACCGTTTGGTATACGTTCGTTCGATTCGTTTTGAATTCAATGGAGTCAACAGATGTTCAGGTCTAAATATAATTTTATGTGTATACGCGATGGGAAATAATAATTGCGCTCATTTATTTATTATTACGTAATGGCGTAATGTTTTGTTTTCTATAAATATAATTTTGGAATTGTATATATGTAGGTGTGCGGAATAATAATTACAAAGCTTTAAATAAATTTCGTCCTTTTGTTCGATGCCGATTTTATTTTTAATTTTTAAAATTCATTTTCATCATCATCAATTTGCCAAATACTGCAAAAAACCATATAAAAATAAAAAAGATATTTTTTTTTAATTAAAACCATTTTTTATTTTATTCATTTGACCAAAATTAAAAAAAAAATCGGATTAATATTACATAAAAAAAAATCAAAGGAATATTTTAATGAATTTAAAATTAAAAAAAATATATAAGCTTGAAACAAAAGACAATATGTAGTTTATTTTAATATTATTAAAGCTTTCATCCATTTAGGTTTTCCTATGAAAAACGTCTACGTATACAAAACAAATCTGCAACAAATATAAAATTCCGAGATATTTTCTACTCTATATAGTCTACACAGTTAATTAGTTAAATTAATATACGAAACATAATTATTTTTATTAATAATAGAAACCAATTAAGTTTTTATTTATGGTTATTAATTATGTATATAAAGAGTATTAAAATAAAATGTATATATTTAGAGTTTTGTTGTATGCTGTACAGTGTACAGTAACAAAAAAAATTATAAATAAAATTATAATGCGATTAGAAAATTAATTTTTCCGCAGGTTCAAAATAATTATGTATATACATATATTCTAATTTGGTGTGCTCGAGGCTTAATATTGCTTAATATTTAATATACGTGAGCGAAATTTAAAACTTCTATTTATAGAAAATAGCTTGTTATTTATTTAATTAAATTTCGTGAATTTAAAAGTTAATGTATAGGTAATTAATATTAGTAATTAATTAGTTCGAATTAATTAGTTAGGTTTAAAAGACTTAAAGCCAAAATAATTATATGCTTTTAATTTGAAACCTCTAATAGTTTAAATACAATACGAAAACGTAGCTTATCATATTGCAGTGGCGAAGCTCTTCAACAAGTAATTCTTTGACAATAAGCTTAAATTGAGTGGTTTACAATTAATATTAAAATTGCGGAGTACATAAAATCACCGAAGGATGACTCTGTTGCAATCGGTATTGTTAATATTTTTATGCTACATAATTGATAAAAATAAATTGTTGATGCACTTATTTAGACAACATCTTGGCTAGCTTAAAATTATTTTTAATTCAGTATCTTATTAAACTATTGTAGAAGGAATATTACGGGTTACACAAACATTCCTTTAAAGGCCAACAAATTTGAGACAGTCCCAAGTGTGCTAGCATAACTAAAAATTAGCAATTCTTAATTCCGTAATACTAGAAAAAATCTGCACACTATATGAAATAATAATACTAGTAATGTGTGTTACATATTATTATTATAATTATATTTATTATTATAATATGTGTTACAAACATTATTTTATAAATTTCATGAAGTATTTGAATTACATAGTTCAGACATATGCAGATTTTTTCTAAAATTCTTGTACTGTTCCTCAGATTTCTCATTATGAATTTAAAACAAATTTGGAAAAACAAACTCTGTTGGAATGTAGAACTCATGGGCCGACCCATCTTCCGTGTCACTCTACAGGGTGACATGGAGCTATACAATGCGCAGGTGGTATACTGTACTTGTGTGAATGAGATGAATGAATGGATTGAATGAATGTTGTGTGAATGTAAGGTAACGCTATGGATCGTAAAAGTATCTATGCCAAGTTCTTTTAAAAAAAAAAAAAAAAAAAAAAAAAACTCGGATAGGTTTATACTGGAGACTAAAACCAAATAACTATTTATAAAAAAAAATCAAAACTGTTATGTTTGTTGCATAATATAAGAAGAATTTAGATTTTATTTTTTTTGAAATTTTCAAAATCTAATTTTAAAACTATTCTTATAATAACAACAAATAATTTGAAAATCCAAAACATCACATTTTGCATTCTACATACTAAAAGTTAAAGTTGGGCGGATATATCTAGCACTCAATCCCAGAAACGGGCCCAGATACACACTTACTTATACACATTAAAAATTCCTTAATTGTTTGGTCACCGCACCGAGGCTCGCATTGTAGAGGCTGAGCTGGATGGCGTGACAGTTTCTGTCAAAGTTGCCAAAGGCTGCTCTCAAGGAGGTGTGCTCTCATCTCTGCTGTGGTTTTTGGTAATTGATGAGGTACTTGTTCAATCTGGCTTTATTACACAGAGCTATGCTGATGATGTTGTTGTGAATATATATATATACCATGCTGGTGAAGGCATGGTCATTGATAAGGGTCTGCACGTCAACCCGTCTAAGACTGATTTATTAATCTTTACTATGACTATCCAGTTCCTTCACTTTTTGGAAAACCAATTACCAGATGTGACCAATTCAAGCACCTTGGTGTAATCCTAGACAGCCAACTCTCCTGGAAATACCATCTTGACTGCAAACTTCAGAAAGCTACTGCCATATTTTGGCAATGTAGAAGAGCCTTGGGAATCCTAGTGTCTGATACCCAGGATGCTTTCTTTCATATACAAATCGCTTATAATATTATGAGATTATAAGCAATATTATAATCCAATATTATAATTAAGCAATAATTATAATAAGCAATATTGCTTATAGAGCTGTTACTGGTGCTTTGTCCTCGACTCCACTACTTGCTATAAAATCTATTCTTTCCATGCCTCAGCTACGAACCGTTATTCTTGGCACTCTCGATTATATCGTGGGGCATAGACACATTTTTAAAAAAATTACTTCATTTTTACCAGCAATTAATATGGTTAATGATAGATTACTTCCCGAATAAAACTTTTCCAATTTATTCTCGGTGGTATATTCTTCAAGAGATCTGTGGATTTCGGAGGATTTTCATTAGACCATACCTTAGTCTTCTTTTCGCATGGTTCTTGCTCTAATCTCAGTGCTGGATTTGGAATCTGCTGTCCCTGGTCTGATCTGAAATCTTTTGACAGTTGACCTCCATGCCTTAGTGTAAACTTGCCCAATGGGCCTTTGTGTATTGATTGCGGAACTTTCATGGATTCCAACTAATTTTAATAATAATAATAATACAGGACCTATATACTGACACAAATACTGAACCGTAGCAACCCAAAAATTCTTGATTTAAGGTATTCTGAAAAATTTAAGAGATTTTGATATTATCAAATTTGTATCGAATTAAAGTAAACATTTTAATTTAATTTTTATGGATAAATTTAGAAAAGAAATTATAAAATTTAAAGAATAAAATTCTAGTTTACAAATTTTAAAATTTTATATTAAATCTTAAAATTTAAAGAATTTTGTGTTTCTTTCGAAATTTGGATATATTAATCTACTTAAATTAAAAATTATAATTTTTTAAAACTCATAACATGCGAATAAATTCTTAATTCCATAATATACATAACAAATCTGTAAATGTAATATTTAACAATATTGTTATCAGATATTCCAAGTTCTAAAATTTCGAAATTCAATTTATAAATTCGCACTAAAGTTTTTTCACAATAAGTTCCAAAAAATTTAGAACAAATTCGAAGTACCAAGTAGAGGTAATTTCTGAAATTATTAAAATTTAAAAAAAATGTTTATTTCAAAATTTTTAAATTTTAATTTAATATTTAAACCAAAATTTATGAATATCGAAATTTTCTAAAATCAATTAGCTCCGTTTAAAGGATTGTATTTTAAAATTAATGTTACTTGCAGAAATGCAGAGGTTCCAGTTAGAATCTGATTCATTAAAATTATTTAAATTTAATTAAGAATTAAAATACCAAATTTAAACTATTTAAAATAAAAATGTTTAAACTTTTACTTTTTTACTAAAGATTTAGAAATTTCATTTAGATTTCATCAATTTCTTTAATTTTTAGTTTTATTTATGCCATTGGATTTTGAAGGGTTCACACAAAGCCATGACTTTGATATTTCAAATTTTAATTGATTTCCCAGTAAATTTTTTTTATTACAAAATTTGAAATGGAAAGAGCAAAGTTACATGTGATTAGGAAGATTACATTTAATAATCCCAATTTGCCGGTATAATTCAAGTATTTTCTAGGCTGTTTTAAAAAAAAAAAACCAAACGACTTTAAATAATTCGATTCGGTAAAATAATGACAATTTTAATTCAATTCAAATTTTTATTGACCAGACCTTACGAGATTACGTACATAAATAGTATCTGGAGCATTTCGGAATTGAACGATTCAACTTAAAAATAAAAATAATAAGATTAACGTAATTATGTATGTATGTAAATTATGCAGCATAATTAATTCACGTTCCTTTTGCACACACAACCTAACCGAAACATTAAGATTATTCGTAACAAAATTTTAATAATTTTTTTGTAAAATGTAATTTTTCATTTCAGTGTCTTCTTCTTCCGCGGAACGGCGTGTAATTCAAGATTACATTCGTATAACATTAAGAAATATAAACTCTAAAGGTAATTCATGTATTTATATTTATTATTTTTTAGTTTAGTTTTTGTTTTGTTTTTATTATATAAATTTTTTAATGTACAATTGAATTAATGTAATTTTTCGTTTTTAAACAGCATCTTCTTAACTTCTTCGTACGTATATATATATATATATAAATAAAACTACTAAGACAAGAAAAATGTCTTAGTTCAATTACATGCAATTTTTGTTGTTCTTTTGGTTTGTGTTGAGATTTAAATTAAGCTTAGTAATTTTACTGAACTGAGTAACTAAAAATAAAAACTAAAATTATTTTTTTTTTTATGTTGTCGATAGCATATATAGAACATAACATAGCATAACACAATCAAGATGAGATGATCAGCATGATGAAGAAATTAAACAAGGTTTATAAATTATCTGCCAGTATTAGTGTATGTATACCAAAAGGATTATGCGCTTTACAATAAAATTGTGTAATTATTTTACTAGATGGTTGTTGCACTGGAATTTAATTGTGTTTCCTAAGTACATAAAAAATTAACTTACGAAAACATTATTTTTTCAAGTAATTATTACTAAAATTATTATTAACAATAAATTTTTGTTCGGCTATATAGATTTTCTTTTGTTTTTGTTTATCTAAAAAGAAAAATAGCCGCAAATTGATTAAATTAACCATAAAAAAAAACGTTGTTGATATAAACTGGTAAACCCATGCATACAGTAGTTTTTTATGCACTGTGTTAAGATAGCGCAACGCGTTGGCCTGAAAGAGTTAAAATTTCTTAAATAAACGACAAGACAAGACAAATAATAATGATAATAATAATAATAATAAACTGATCAGTAAATATATAAATTTTTCCTCTTGTATTTTCTCAGGAATTAAAAACAAACAAATAACCAGCGCAAAAAAAAACCGAATCTAAGAAAATCGAATTACAGATAAGAAAATATATGTATACGTACATATATACATAAGAAAAATTGGTAGAGATGAGATAAAGTAGAAAATAAGACAAGATGTTATAATAAGATCTTGTTTGTTGATATTAAAGGGTTTTTTATTGTGTTGTTGTTTTTTTTTTTAATAATCATTGTACAACAACAATAAAAATCTTTATACTTATATATAAATTAAATGTGTATGTACTTGCAAAAGTTCATTAAACGAGAAATTACCATATTTAACACTAAAATTATATTGCATACTGTGATTATTATTGCATGTAGGCGACCGACAATATATACAGTTTTGATTTGAATATGTATATTGTGTGTATATAAAGTTACAAGAAAATTCAATAATAAATTGTAATGATAGTAATTAGAATTTAATGAAATTGTCTACTATAAATGTATCGCCATACGGATTTGCATTTTGATTTGAATTTAAATTTTAGCCTTTGACTTGAAATCGTGGGTATACCTACATATATAGTAAATGTATGAAGCTTAGCGGTGTAATATCGCCCATCCCTAAAAATAATTTATTGTAAACGTTATTGCGTGCATTTTCAATTGATTATGATTTGCTAATAGATTTTAGGGAACGACGTCATGTATGTGGCATATCGTGGCAGCGAATGTGGGTGACTTTATATACGTATATACATTATTTACCTAATAACAGAAGGGAAGGCCCATTCATCGCTAACATATTCCGCAAAACATTCGATATAAATGGAAGGCAGCAACCAATCAATTCACAATCGATGACGTCGTCCTTATCAAAAAAGATAACTTGTATCCCGCATCCAGTGGATGATTGGTAGAGTAACGAGAGTTCACCCTGGAAGTGATGAGATCATCAGGGTTGGTAACATTAAAAACAGCAAAAAACGAAGTCGGTGTCAAGACCTCTAACCACATACAAAAACTGCTACATACGGCTTGTCAGTGGGAGCAGTTTTTCTTTTACTCGTTTTGATGTAGAGTGGTCCAGCATAATCTAGGCCAACTTTAGAAAACGGTCGACTTTGGGTACACCTCGTTGCTGATAAATCGGCTGATACAACGAGTTGCCAACATGCATGTGGTTAATATGAATATCATGAATTAAGAGTTCGAATACTCGGTGGTTCTTCGATAAGATGATCGGATGTTTTGCGGAATATATTAGCGATGATTTGCTTAACCTCCCGTCTACTCGTAGTAATCCATTGGGTCTATGAATGTATCTGACGATGATAATTGGTGGTTTACCGGTAATGACTTGTTCTCTTTGAGCTTCTTTAATTCGTTGTCGAATGTCAGTTTCTGAACGTTGCAAAGAATTATTATTTCTGCTTCAATCATCTCGGCTGGGGTGATCGATTTATTGAGGTTGTTTTGATGTTTTTTTGTCGTTTTGGTCGACGCCGTCTCTTTTGATTTTGGCCAGTCTTGTTCATTCTCGCGTAGCTCGTATTCTCAATGATAGCTGCAGTTCCGCTTTTCCACCTTCGGAGGACATCGGACAGCCAGTGTAGTACTATCATGAAGTCGTAAACATCTATTTTATCGTATCCAAGAGATTCTATACAAAATTTTACGGAATTTCATAAGAGCACCGCACAACACAGCTCCAGTCTCGGGAGTGATACTTGTTTGATTGGAGCAACTTTACTTTTTGCACATACAATGTTGGTGGTGATATCTTCATTGTCACTTACAGCTCGGATATAAATAACTGCGTCATACCCTGCTTCAGAGGCGTCACACAATGCATGTAACTGGATATGTTGTGGATTGTTTTATGATGTCAGGCATCGGGAAATTTTTATTTCTCCTAAAGATGGTAGTCACTCGTATAGATACTTTGCCATGCATTTATGATGGAGTTTGGTAAAGTAGAATTCCCAGTCGATATTGACCAACCAAATCTTCTGGAACAACATTTTCTATAACGGATCATACACTTTCGAAGCTGTTTTGCGCTTGGTCCAACTAATATTAGTCTCACTTTGTTGAACTTTGAATGAGAAATTGTCTGGTTCTTCGTTCCACATGATTCCCAAGGTTTTGATTGAAGTATCATATTTTATCAATTTTGGAGTACTTTGAATTTCTTTTAGTTGAATCCACCATTACTTAAGATCATGTTAATCTTGTCTTTTAGTGCTATAGCCTCTCCAACGCTATCACAGTCAGTCATCAAATCATCAACATAAAAATCGTTGTTGATAATATGTGTAGCCTGTGGATGAAAAGCGTGCTTTTGAAATCGCAAAATGAAGTCAGATCAGCTTGTAGGTTTGGGCCAACTTAAAGTATATCGTCCAATGATACTTGTGTTCTGGTTTTACAAGAACCATCAAATACTACTCTCTACTCGCGTGATGTGGTAAATAATCTTTTTCGTTATCCAGAACTGGAACGTCACTCCAAGGTATATATGTCATGTGTTTGAGGGCAATATATTCATTCATGGAGGACTTCCGTTCCATTGTTCCTAACCGCTGATGCGCTACTTTGAATGAACTGCCTAATGAAGCTCTTGGTTTTTTGAATGGCAGTCTGACGATAAATCGACCATCGGCATCTCGTGTCATAATAAATTAATGTGTAAATTAATTGGTCCATGCTACTGGAATTAACCAACCAAATTTTGAAGCTTGCAGTAATGGAAATCCATCGGTAATACGTTTCTCGGAGTTCAATAATATAAAAATACGTCTGCTCCTAGTAGGAGCTAAGTCTAATCCCACAACTTGGTTTTGTTTAGTGATTGGTTTTGTTGGTAACATATTAGTTTGGTATGATATGAGCCTGTAAGTTTAATTTATCGTGTTTGTCTACACGTGAATATATGGTGTAACGCCCGTTATTTTAACTCTGCACGCATGAACGCAGTTTCGTCGATAATGGCCATACTCTTCCACTGTTACGCCTAGTTCATTGACCGTCGAATAGTTCAATTACCCCTTTCTATCCGGTTTACAAAAAAAAAAAAAATAAATAAATATACGGTTATTGAATTTGTCCGATACCATCGATGTAAATCGATCATTTCATTTTTGGCAAGCGTGGAGCTACATTTACTTTATAAACCAAACAAAAATAAAACAATAAAATAATAAATTTGGAAAAAAGAGAAATAATGAATAAATAATTTAAACGTGAGAACAAAAATTATATTATAAATACAAAAATTTATTTTTAACTCTGTGCGTGGATGGCACTTCCTTATCAATAGCACGCGAGCTGTTTAAGTTCCTAGGCGCAAGTTAATATACAAATAAAGGTAATCATTGTTATACTTTTAATTACTTTTCTCAATCTAAAATTAAATTTTAATCTTTCTTCGTTTTCTTTTATTCGTTAGTTAATGCTGGACCAGGTAAAGAAATCTAAATTAACGCGTGCACCTGAGTCCAGCTTAATTTTTGTTTCGTACTAGAAAAAAAAAAATTAAATCCAATTATTTCCTGCTACTTAACATTTTTTTTTATAAAAATTCGAAAGCTGCTCCATATACGGGAATTGTACCGGAGGAATATTGAAATTGGATTTACTTAAAAGTGACATTTTTTTTTGTTATTATTATTAATTAATAGTGAAAATACCAATATTGTTTAAATCTGAAAATTATTATGTTTTGAAAGTGATTTTGTGGTCTACTTTTTTTATTCATTGTATTGGTAATTTTTTTCTCTTCTTATTATTTAGTAAATTATCAGATTTATAAAAAAAAAACATTTGTTGCTAAATTTAATTAAGAAATATTATTATTTTTCTTTAATTATAATTCATAAATTATAATGTAGTTTATATATATATGAAAATATATTTATTTTTGACTGAAATTTATTAATTTAACAAAATGATTATCTTGTCTTTATAAACATGTGCTTAATGAGTTGCTAAAGTTTTTTTCTTGTTCAATTGAAAAGGGAAGTACAGTGTCAGTGAACATGATGGTGACGTCATAATATGATAGTGGGTGTTTGGATGAATATTGTTTTTTTATACATGCACATGAATTTATTTTGAATTTTTGTATTAGCGGTAATTGGTTGCACCTTTAACCCTCCCAGACCTGAGCCTACTCGAAAAAAATAAAACGAGCATGTGCACCCGCAACCGAAGGCTGTTACAATGGTCATATCGATTTTCCCCTTGATGGGCTTCGCTTAAGGCCTATAGGCGTTGAGCACATTGTTCGGTCACAAAAGAGGTTTGCGAATCCAAAAGTGCTCGAACTATTTGGAGTTCTCCGGAACGTGATACTACATTCACGACAGCAGTTGGTAGTACCGTGGTTGGCGATGCATAGAGCATATACAAAACAGTTTGCATTGGTTCATTCGTAGATTTAACTTCTTTTAACGACACGGCATTGCGATTATCTGCTGGTGAGTTATGAAATGACGGTTCATTGAACGAAATATGATAACTAGTAGATTGACGAGTTTCTGGTTGTGTTTTAGTTTGGCCTGGATGAACATGTAGCAGTGTGACCTCTTTTTAAACAGTTTTGGCATAAATTGTTTTCGTTCATAAATCTTATTATTGCTTCAACACTATTATTTTTAACACTGGGCACTTGAACAATGGGTGTTGTTGTTTACAAGCTAAGCACTCAAATACCGAATTATTGCTAGCGATTACAAATGATTTAGCAAGAGATCTTGTAGTTACCCTTTTGGCTGCATCACAAATTTCTAAGGCGTCACATCTTTTATTTAAAAATCCTAATAAAGCTTCAAACGTAGGAAAATTTTGACCAACTGATTCATTTGCCCATAACTGCTTATAGACTCATTGTCAATTTTGTTTAACAAAAAATGTATGAGCCACGGATCACGAGTTTCAGCGTCTGGTCCCAATGCACGAAGTCCACAAATTACCTCGTCACTTGCTTAGGTAACTCGACGCAATTCTTTTCCGTTCACTTGTAAACAGGGCTTTTGGTCAAAGAATGTTTGAATCAGTAATGTGACAATCGCAGTCATTTTGTTATACCGATTAAAAATTTTGTCCCAAAATGGCCTAACGTGGTATTAAGTTCATGAGTATCTTTGATTCCACCTCGTCCATGAATAGTACTTGCTTTGATCAATAATGCACGTGCCTTAAAATATATATAATCGACCTTATTGGTATATCTGGTACATACGTTGTATTTTCGCACAACTGATCTTCAAGGTCGTTAAATGTTTGATATCGAGTCTCTAGAGTGTCTAAGCGAACCTTTATGTTTTCAAGAGTGCTATCTTCCGTAACTAATTCACTAAATCGTATAATATGAAACATTTGATTATGAGCCCGATCGCGTAACCGTTCTACTCTATCGGTCATAATTAACTTTACACTTTGTTATAACTAATTATTGTTGTATATATAGCTTAATGACGTGTGAGAGTATTAGCGCTCAGCTAACACCGTTTTTAATAAATAAATTGTCAATGAATAATTATTGTAGTTTTATATAAATATAAGATAATAATAAAAGTGAACCGAAGTGGTGTTTTTTAGTGTTGTTATTTCACAAACACCCATTATACTCATAAATCAATAAAATATTTACATATAAGTTTTGTATTTGCATGCACCGATATTATTATTTATTTAACAATCATATTATTAAATAATACATTATTTTTTATTATTAATAAATGAGAGTACGAAAAAATGGTAACCACTAAAAAATATTGTGCAGAACTCATATCTGTTTAAAAAAAATATTAACCGAAACCAGGGTACGGAATCAAATGTTTGTATATATGTGCATACAAATCATATATATGTTTGAGATCAAACTGACCACTCATTTGTTCAATATAACCATAAAAATAATAATAACAATACAAAAATGAAATTCTTTATTTTGTAAAAGATAAACCGCAAAGTGCATGATAGCACGTTCAATATTGCAAAAAACATAAAAATAATAATAATTTCAAGACCAGAAAATTTTACATTATGAAAATTGATAAATCGGAATTTCATTTTAATTTACTCGGTATTGAAGAATTTTGTTGAAAATCTATACAAGGATTTCTCTATATATACCTACATATACAGAGCACTAATCAGGAATATAATTTTGAACACGTCCCATTTTGAAATCAATATACCAACCATATAGAAAAGTGTATCTTATATATACGGTTGACAAGAGTGTACAACTTTGGGTGGTATGCGCACACCATATAAAGGTATGCTAATTTTTTTAAACGACAATCTGTTAATTATTACAACATATAGGATATCCAAAAATGTGATTTTTATTTTCTTGCTCGCGTACCCTCATATATAGGTTAGGTTGCGTTGCGTTGCGTCGCTAGTAATCTAATAATCCAATCGAAATTTTAAATTAAGTTAAATTAAAACTATATATATATATATATTTATACAGCATAACAAGCACACACACACAATATATACACGACGCATTTATTTTTCTTGTGATTTAAGGTGATGATAAACAAGCCCAGAAACAAAAATTAAATAAAAAATTTAACCAGAAAATTATCTGATGAAATATTAAATTATATTTTTCTGGTTTTATCGAAAAAACTAATTTTTTTTACTTGTTGTATACAAACGTGACGTGATTTTAATTTTGTTCTGTTTTGAGATGAAACAAAAAAAAAAAAATCCTAAACTATATTTTAAGGTATGCTTAAAATATTTGTATAAGGGTCAATGCGATAGTCTCTAAAATTGGCCAAAATACCAAAATATTTTATTACTTTATCATTAGACTTCAACTATAATAGTTAACAAAACTCGATTTCAAAATATGTTTGCTCTAAGCTGGAACTATAAAAATTTATAAAACGCTATATGTAATAAAAAATCAGGGTGTTTTTTTAATTTCAATATAACCAAATGACCTACAAAGTTATAATTATGGTTACCAAAATTAGTTATTTTTACACGCCATTGGTAATAAGAAATAAACACAACGCCCTAATTTTTATTAATTATTCTTTTTTATTTATAATTTAAAATGTTTAAATTTCGATTAAAATTAAATTAATTAAAAATTGCCATCAAGCTGCCTAAATATCAACACTATTCACCCGACTCTATCACCATGATGATCACGCAATAATTCAAAGATCACATCTGGCACTATGTGGCGTTCAAGCCCATTAGTGATTCGCGTGAAGTTTGTCCAAAATGTGTCCTAAATTAGAAAAACAACAATTAGGACAAATTAAGAACAAATTTCACGCGACTGTTTAAAACTGTGAAGTTTGTCCTAATACCAAATAAATTTGCTTGTATTAGTGACAATAATCAACAAATTTAACTCAAAACGACCATGAACTTGTGTAAAGTAAATGAACGGAAACCTTAATGTTCCGATTAATAATAACAGTCCTCTATCTAGTAGCTAAGTGACTTCGGACAAGGGTGTATATACATTTTTGGGTAGCTGAGGACAATATCTAACTTAAAAATATTAAAGCCTTCGTAAATCTAGACGATAAGTGTCTTAGGACAGGGGTGTTTTACCACGTTGTATGTTAATACAAAATTGAGATTTTAAAAATTTTCTCCTACTAAACCAGGGATCGTACCCAGATAGCGATATACATTTTTGGGTAGCTGAGGACCATATCTAACTAAAATATATTAAATCATTAACCCTTTGGTAAATATAATAAACTAATTTCATGTTTATAGTTTCTGTGTATACTAATTTTAAAAATTTTCTTTAATTAGTGACACCATGGTGTCAATTAGGAGGATTGGGTATCGCGTGGGTAAATTCTACGGCTTCGTTACTAATACGTGAAACATGCGAAGCATTGTGGGACTTTTTTGCAGGGTTTAGCTTTTCAATCCTTTTTAATGTGGAAGCATATTAGTGATGAGTTCGAGAAACAATGGAATATTCCATATTATTTAGGAGCAATCGACAGAAAGCATGTCCTCATGCAGGTAAGCATTTATTCTAACTACGGTGTATTCGCGATATCGTGAACAAAATAAAACCAAGCAAGTTCATGTTAACGAGTTTGTTCATGTTTGCGGGAGTTGATTTTTTTCATTTGAAATTCTGATGTTTACATAATTATTAAAATACAACAAATATATAAAAAAGAAAGATTATTATTTTATTTAATTCAAGTTCCATTCATTACATTTACAAATATTACAATACAAAATTCCCCTAAATTTGCCCATTGTAAAGCCTCATTGAAAATTTCAATTGCTTCCTTCGGTCGAATTTTTTCTTTCGGCTCGGGAATAATGTCGCTGTCGCTGTCGGTTTCACTGTCCTCGATATTTTCATCATTTACTTCAATTTGCACATCTGAATTCCATGCATTGACTTCTATGTGCACCTATCCTACTAAATTTTGTAAGAATAATTTAAAAAAAGTTCTGATTTCTCAAAACACTTAAAAACATCGTCATACGGATCTTCCTTAACTCCAACAAAATTTAATATGTTTTTCCAAAGTCTTTCTGCCAAGTCTTTAGCAGTTAAACAAAGAATATCACATTTAAGTCTCAAGTCTCCAGCAGTTAAACAAAGAATATAATATTTAAGGTTTAACTTTTGTAGCTACACCGATATATCATATTCATTAGCCACTATTGAAACTAATAAACTAGTACGGTAATAAAGTTTTGTTATTCTTATTACATTTTGGTCCATTGGCTGAATGAGCTGTGTGACGATTTTAACTAGTTTTCAGGTGGATGAGATGGAGCTGTAACAATAAAAGAGGTTTTACTGGCAGATTTTTGCTTTACAAAAATGTTCTTACCTAAATTGATAAAGAGTTTAATTTACATTCATTAGTTTAAAAATATTTTTTATCCTGTGGTACAAATGATTTATGGAACCAGTCTTTAAATATTACAGCTATCACCCACGCAGTTTTAGAATGTTTGTAGTCGAAAGGACTACAAAGATTTTTCGTTTTTTCAACTTTTTCTTCCGCAGATGCGTTCTTTTCTAATGACGAAACAAAAGTTTTTTCTGGTAAAAGTTTCCTATACAAGCAGTTTCATCTGCATTGTAACTTTGGTTTACAGACAGATCAAGTTCAATCATTTTGGCTTGCATTTTACTTTTAAATGGCTCCACAAGCTCAAGTGGACAACTCAGGGCAACTTTTTCCCAGTAATTTTTAGAAACAGATATACTCTTACTAGGCCCTATAAAAGTGGTGTGCACCGCATTCAAAATTCTTTCACTTTTTTTTGTTAATTGCACAAATAGTGGACTTAGCAACATTGTAACACTTGCCCCTTTACGAAATTGTCCAATCATTTCCGATTTTTCCACTAAAGTTAAAACTGTTACTTTTTTACCCCTTTTTTTAATAAGGAACTATTTATCTCAAAGCACAATCAACTTTTTATAAACTGCACTAGCTTACCACAAAAAGTATTATCTCTTACTGATGCATTTCACCTTTACTCGATTCATATTATGATAAAACGAACAAATTGGGAATCCCCGAATCGTACGAAAATATATGTACATATATAGTAAGTTTTATGTGTACAATTTGACTTGCGAGATTGTTCACGTTACCGGGTAGTACATGTAATTAAAAAATTGTGCACGTTACCCGGAGTTCACGGAATAAAATCTTTTAATTTTCGGGCATTTGACAAATGTGGTTCCGTTTATTGAATTTATAAGCATACAGCCACAGTGTGGTATTATTCGCCATATATGTGATGCGAATTACCAATTTCAGAGATCCGGGTTATGTTGTGGACAGCAATATAGAAGGAGTAATTTTGGACGGGCTATAATATGCGGTGGAGAAGATTTAAGTTTATCATCTTCGTCTTTGGTATTAGTAACCATTTCCAAATTTGTTTCTTAATTGTATCGCAAATAGAATTTATTTTTGGATCGATCGTTTTTGGAGAGGCTCTCGCCGTGACAGTGGTTGAGATGAAGTTGACTCGGCCGAAGTTGGTTGGGCTGCATTTGGTTGAGCAGAAGTAGGTTGGGCTGAAGTTGGCTGTGGTCAATATTGTTCTGTACTTGATATTGCCAATGAATTGATGGTTATGCTTTGTGGTATTTTGGCGAATGTTATGGATGGTAAAGTGATATTTCCTGCTTCCGTTTCATTTGCAGCATCCGTATCAAAATAAACTTGAGACAATGTGTTTCCACTAATTGTACAAAACTGGTTATGGTTGCTCTATAAATTATAAGAAGTACGTGGGAAAACGATTTTAGTCCATTCAAATGTACTACTACTATGGGAAAAATTTAGTTGGTAATTCTGCGACCCTTTTTGCTCAAAGTAAGAATTTTCTCAACTCGAGTATGAAGCAAGTAGGCGGGGCTCTTTTACCGTTTGTGGCTATTTGATTGGTATAGACATCGGAAATTAAAACATTGCAAATTATTCCCGAGCTTCAAAGCGAAAGCACATTCAAAATCTACACAGACTAAATATATAGAAGTTATAGAAACGTTATTCCAATGACTGTTCGATTTGTTCTGCAAGCGTGTCGAAATAATCATTGGCAGAACTTTATTTAGAAGTTTTACAATTGTTCAAATCTCGTTTTTCAGGGAGCTTGATGAAGTAGCCCTAAGTACCCTAGGCAAAATGTAATTTCAGAGGTTTTTTCTAATTTGATTTCGCATTTTTGAGAGGACTGCTTCCGTCAGTCGCACAATGCCAACCACAAGATGTGATCGCTGAAAACTTTATTTGCTCTATTGGTCCTAAAAAAGCAGATGGCTCATAGCGTGTCACCAACAGGAATGGGCTAGGTAGATTACGCCATGTAATTTACGCGATTGTCGACACCTAAAATATAATGTAGATTACTTGTTAGTGTTTTTTGTCAAAGTCGACAATTAAAATGATGTGAACAACCTACAATATTTTAGCGATTTGAAATCGAATGCGCCAGTTCGCCAGTGTATTTTGTAAATTTTGTAAAACAGCAATTCAGTTAACCATGATTAATCTAGAGAGGATTTTTTATTTGTTTGTCAAATAACGCATAAGTAGTGTCAAACTATCATGGAATTTTTATTCAGTAGTGTTTTGTTCAGTAGCTTGAAGTGCTTATATTAAACAGGAACATTACCTAAGATAAGATACATTGGTAAGATACGTTTTTTGACCTAATTAATTGTTTCTAAACCAATTTCACGAACTTTTCGTCATTCATCAAAACACAAACACTAAATTTTGTGAAAATTTTGTCGTCAGTAGGGCACATTGATTTTAGCGGAGAAGTGTTGTTTATCTGAACGATTTGGATTTTTAATAACTCGGTAGCTTATAGCCTTCCTGAAATCGAATTTATTTTACCATGGAGCGACATGTGCTAAATGTTATGGCACGGTCATAGTCAAAGTTCCTCGGATTTATTTTTAATGAAAGTTATAACAGGTCCAATTTCATATAACTCTTGCTATATATCGTTGTTTTGGATCAATTTAATGATTTTGTAATGGATAACCATGAAGCTGAAATATAGATTCATGGTATTTGAGCACAGTTAGTATTCAATTCTTCTCTTTTTGAAACGAGATTAAAATGATTTGACGGAAATTCTATAAAACTATCACCAATAACGCATTGATCCTAATGAAATTTGGTCACCCTAGTTTAGAACTAATTGACATAACCACTCTAAGAATTGTCTACATAATCAACGTTGTCTACGTTGTTGACGTTTTCTACGGGTTATCGATACGTCAATGTAGAAAATAATAGATAACGCGTAAACGCCCATCCCCGGTCACCAATCACAAATTTAGCAGCAATACCCTTCCATAGATGGTTAAACGTATCATTCAGACGCAAATAAAAATAGCTTAAAGTTTGATACCTCAAATTTTCTGGTTGGTATGTAAAAACCCTGTTGTTAAACTAAGGCCTTTTCCGAGTTGCAAAAATCGTTATTGATACATGAAGTCCAATTTTTCATATGTTAGTTTCAAGAATCTTATATTTCAGTTGAGTGGTGAATGGTTAACCGCAACGGAAGTCGATAAAAATCCTGAATTTCTTATTTCCATCCAGACAAAAAAAATTCTGGGTACAGTTGATAGAAATTCCGAATTTATTAAAATATGGTAAATTTGCTATTAAATTATATTCCAACACCATTCAAAATTTGAATATTTTGTGAAATTGCAAAATTTATTTGAAATTAAAACAGTGAAAGCATTAAACGTCTTAAGTTGATATACAGATTCAAGAAATTTAAATAATTGTGAATTTTGTTAAATCTTTCAAAATTTATTATTTTATCGAGATAGCGTAGTTATAAGATAGTTAAACACTATATTTTAACTCTATATCGAAATATTTTTACTCTCTTGTGTGTGGGCCCTTTCAGGCACCTTTATCGAGTCTTACCTCCGGAGTTTCAACACATTGAAATTTTAATTGAAGGTTATGTCACCGGTTAAGTAGTTTTCATGATATTCTGTTCCGACTGTCCGAAATATAGGAGTTATGAATGTTATTGCTTTAACGTCCATTTTCGTAAAAATATCGAAATGTAAATTTATAATTTTATACAATAAATAAAAACAAATTTTATGTGTAAAGTTTCAAATTTATTTAACATTTCCACAGTGCAAAAAATTATTTCCAATTCGGTTTGTTGTATAAAAAAAAAAAAAAAACAATAAAAAGCCTAAAAAGTTTGACGAACGCTTAATGTAATTTCCACTTGTTTAACGAAAATAATAATAATTTCAATTTATTTATTTTTTTTTTATTAATTTATGAATTTTTATTTCCATAATAAATTTTTTTTTATTGTACTTTTCATTTTCTTTTACATGAATAAATGCTATGTACGTATGGTACACAGAGTGTATAAGAAAAGGCGAGACTAAGGAAAAACTTTTCGTTCGACCAAAATTTTAAATGTATTTCAATTTTGCGCTTATATACATATAGAGGTGAAAAGAAAATGCTTAAAGCACAATATAAAATGGTTTTTCCGTGTTTTTTTTTTGTTTGGTGGAAAATTGTTATTTTTATTATTAAGTTTAATTCTTTTATTCACTTATAATTGATTTTTATTTTATATTTCTATTGTGTGTGTATACAAAAATAAAATTTAATTATTTATTTTATTTATAACACCATTGAAAAAATTATGTTTAATAAAAGAATAATTATTAAAAACTTTTAATTTTTTATAAATATATATGTATACATTTGTTGTTAACTTTATGTAATTTTTATTTAATCATATTATTTCACGTGTCATCAACAGAAAAAATTAAATGTTACGTGATTTTTGGATAAAAATATTAAATAAATAACAAAAAATGTTACAATTTAAATGGTCACCAGAAAATACATACAAATATGTACAACAGCTAATGGACTGAAATACATTTATTAAGACGTGAATTTTGTAAAATCACATTTTTATTGGCGACCAATAAAATATTCTATATATACATACGTGTATTTCGCTGCTCGTCCAAAAATAATTATTCAGCTTTCATTTAAATGGATGCCAGACATAAAATTGTAATAATAATTTGGTTTTTTGCAGCGAATGATTTTTGTACAGAAAAAAAAAATTGACTATCAACCCTTATTTTATGTATAAATTTTACGCTTTTTCATTTTTATAGATTTAATTAGCTTTACCATTAATTTTCTGCACCAGAACGTGAATTTAAATTGATTAAATTATTTGCATATTCATTAAAATTTTAAAGATATAAATTTATTTATTTTTTAATTGTAGCGTTTGGGTGAGTTTTATTTTTTTTTATGATTTTTCACATATTTTTAATTTGTTGGCTTAAAATTTACCAATTTTCGCTTGACAATATTTAACGATAGTTGCTTAAATTGAAAAAAGATTTTAATTGGCGGTGTGACGGTGGATTATTATAAATAACGAGTCCAGTGCATGTAGCATATTTTGCAAGGAATATCTGTATAGCTGGAAATAATTACTCCGACAACGTTTTAATCAATTTGAAATTGTGGCTCATTTGTCTGAGAGCGCTGTTCCGTTTTGTTCCAGCGATAATAAGAAATAAATGTTGCCTTAAGAAATGTGATTTGATGTTCGATCAGAGTAATTAGCGTCTACAACTGGCCACAGTCAGTAGTACCGCATTCCAAAATCGGACTAGCAAATTGAATATAAATAATTTTGATCCCATATAGGCATCATGAAAATCTTTGTAAATCTTTTGATAAAACCCAGCAATGAATTTGTCCTCAAAATCTAACCATATTTACATGCTTCTGAAATAAATGATTAGGACTGAAGGTAATACCGAAATTCATTAAAACCAAAATCAAACTTAGTAATTACTTGTAAACGAGAAAATTGGGTTGCTTTACCCTCTATAATATTTAACAACCACCTCATGATTTTATTATAAATCGTTAAGAATGCCTGAATAATTCAGACAGCTAGTACTAAATGACTGCCTTGAGGGACCTCCAAAGTTCCTTGGACAGAACAGGTTAAGACATCAGATGTTATTGTGACCAGGGACGGGGGTTTACTTGTCATCTATTATTTTCTACATTGACGTGTCGACAACCCGTAGACAACCTCGATAATGTAAGCAATTCCTAGTGTGGTTTTGCCAATTAGTCCTAAACTAGGATGACCAAATTTCATTAGAAACAATGCGTTTCTGACAGTTTTATAGAATTTCTGTCAATGCATTTTAATCTCTTTTGAAAAAGAGCGGGTTTGAAAACTAATTGTTCTCAAATGTCATGAATCTACTTCATTGTCATGTTTATCCACTGCAAAATCATTAAATTGATACGAAACAACGCTATAGCGTTATATAGAGTGGGGCCCTTTTTATAAAGGTGGAACGGTAGAGAGGCTCACAAAAAACAAGAAAAATAACATAGCTGGTAGACATATTTACAAACAGGTTATAACTTTCCTTGGTAAAATGAATTCGAGTTCAGGAAGTCTATATGAGCTGCCGAGTTATTAAAAAGCCAAAACGTTTAGATAAACAGCACTTGTCCGCTAAAAAATGTGCCAGACTGGCGACAAAATTTCTTTTACAAAACTTAGTGGATGTGTTGGTGGATGATGGATGGCGAAACGTACGTGAAATAGTTTTAGAAACAAATAATTTGGTTAAAAGCACTTCAAGTTAGATACATTTGCAAAATATTGTATGATTTGGCTAGCAAGTTGCAGTTGTGGAGCCTGGAGCCCTACTATGACTTTCGACTACTATTTTTGAACGCTACAACTACTACTTTCGAACAAACAACATTATAAATTTACTATTGTTTATTTTTCTTCCTTTACTTACTATAGGAAAACGATAGCTGTCGAAAGTCATAGTATGGGGGCTCAGGTTTTTTCACATTTTTCAAAATGACGTATTTGGGCGCTAATTCGTCAACACGTAATTTTTCGACCTATCGAATAATATTGGGCTATAGTGGAAAGAGTGCTGAAGAAAATTGGCGGATGCGTTAATGGAACCATTTTGGTGCCAAAGTCACATCGGCAGTTGTGCCAGAAACAGAGAGCATCGAACAACATGTGCGTGATTTTTGCAAAAATTAAAATATTCAATTTCATTGTATGGAAACCTTATTTATATCATTCGAAAGAAAATTTTTTGCCATTTATTTTTTAAAGAATACGTCTTACAAATATTGCCGCAACTGCCCTGGTCCTTTGTTAAAGTCTAATTTTTGATGACGAGTTCGAGCATATCTAACGTGGTAACTGGCTAATGACACGCGTAATGTTGGATTCCAATTCTAGAGTGTAGCTGGTTTATCTACATAGACTTTGGACTTTACGTTGCCCCAAAGAAAAAAGTCTGGAGGTGTGCTTGCCAACATAATTCCTCAATAAGTGCATTATTTTGCGCGCTATATGGAAAGTAGTACCGTCTTTAGTAGTACTAATGTCGTTGAGATCAGACTTAAATTTCAGGCAGCAAATAGTCCGTTATCATGACGCAATATCGGGTGCCATTCACAGTTACTTCCCGGCTGTTTTCATTTTTGAAATATGGACCTACGATTTCACAGGCCCATAAATTACACCAAACTGTCTATTTGGTCGCGTATCATCCAATACTGTAAATTGCGATTCAAACTTTTCTATGGTATTTCAAATAGTGGTCTCGACAGGCCCATTATGTCAACCATAACTTGGTTGCTTAGAACGCTGAAATGGCAAACAATACTGAATAAAAATATCATGACAATTTTACACTACTCATGCGTCAGTTGCCAAAATGAAACAACTGTAAAAATCACCTCTAGATGAATCACACTTTAGTTTGGTATTTGATTCCCAATGTAATTTGAATTATTCAATTTCTTTCTAAAGGGTCCAATAAGAGGTTTCATTTTGATATTGAAAAAACGAGTATTTTTTTAAGAGAAATCAATGAATGTTTATTTCATTGTAAAGAGGACGGTATGCCATCAACAGTTGAAAACGATGTCAGCCAAATGGCCGCCACGGCTAAAGGTCTTGAATCTTTAAGGTCTTGAATCGATTGTGGAGCATTGGCATAGACCTTATCTTTCACGTGGTTCCAAAGAAAAAAGTCTAAAGGTGTTAAATCAAAAGATCTCGGTGGCCAATTATGGTACCCGTTCGAGAAATAACACGGTCAGGAATCTTTTCTTGCAAAATTTGGATTGTTTCGTTGCTTGTGTGGCACGTAGCGCCTTCTTGCTGAAAATAAACATCATCCACATCATAAAAAATCATTAATCATAGCTCGGTGGCACAATCCATTCACCGTAACAATTGCAACAGCCTCATTTTCAAAAAAGTAAGGTCCAATCACACCGCCAGTTCAAAAACCGCACCAAAAAGTGACACATTGAGGATGGAGAGGCTTTTCAACAATCATTCTTGGATTTTCTGAGCCCCAAATGCGACAATTCTGCTTGTTAACGTAGCCTCCGAGGTGAAAATGAGCCTCATCACTGAAGATGATTTTTCGATGAAAATTCGGATCATTTTAATGCATTTGAAGGACTCAATCAGAGAAGATACGACGTTTATGGTGATCAACCGGCTTGAGTTCTTGTGTTAAATGAACTTTAAAAGCCTTAAGACCTAAGTCTTTATGCAAAATACGGTGTAATGTCTAATTCCAAAGATCGACGAGGAATCGACAAACCTGGGTTTCCTTCAACACTACGGGCTACAGCAGCAATATTCTCAGTTGTTCTTGAGCGATGCACACTAACTTGTCCCAACAGCTCAAATTTCACGACGACCAAAAAGTGTTTTAGTTTTGCGAACTGTGACTGCAAAATTTTCACCATTTGTGTAGTGAATTTTAACAATTTCAATGCGTTGTTGAAGCGTGTATCGTCCCATTTTTAGTAATGGCGTAGTTTTTACTTGTCAAATGTCAAAAGATGACAGCTTCAAAATTGACAGCTGCCCAAATAGCAGGCTATTCAAAATGAAACCTCTTATTGGTAAACCCTTCAAATAGGTCTTAACTGAATTGCTCTTTTATAAACTACACTCTCCAACTGGCGCATTCGATTTTAAATTGCTAAAATATCGTAGGTGGTTGACATCATTTTAACTGTCGACGTTGACAAAAAACACTGACAAATAATGGCGTAATCTACCTCGCCCATCCCTGGTTGTGACGGAAACTTTTTGATGCGAAACGAGCGAAAACGGAATCTAAGACAATACGCTGTTTCAAATGTATCTAACAAAGCTTAACTCTATGTGAAAGGAATTTTACAAAAAAATTAAATTTAAAAGTTTTAAAAAACAGAAAAAAGTGTTTAGCATTGATGCAAGGCAATTTTTCATGTGTTCTGCTAAGAGAGTGTGTGGAAAGCCCGACTTAACTTAGGTATCGAGAATTTTACTACTGTTTTTATTATGAATTTAACTTTCACACCAAATTATAGTTGACCTTGCATTATTTTATGTGTGTTTCACTAATGCGAGTGCTTGACATAGTAAAACACACATGAAACTATCTAGCACTGATGTAAGACAAATTTTCGTGAGTTTGTCTATGTGAGTGCTTGGAACGGTTGACTACAATTTGGCATCGGGAGATTTTAATGTTCTTTTATTATTAGTTATATCGTTTAGGCTCTCTATTTATTTTCTATATTCAGGTGATACTACAGTGAGAGTAGAGCAGTCTTTGATTTTTATATGTGACGTATTGAATGGTTTATGTTTAGTTAAATGTGTTTTGCTGGCAAAGTTAAGGTTGTGTCGTTTGCCTTGTGTTGCACCAATAGAAGTATTTTGTAAATGGAAGTTTAATTGTTTCACTTTTTTGACAATGTTTAACAAATTACTGTATCCACATAGATCAATTCAATCAGAAAAATACAAAACATAGTTTTCAGCAGTATTAGTTTGAGAACTGATGAATAAAAGTCAGCTATTAGTGAATTTCTCTTCTCTCGCCTTCATTGTGTCGTATATAACGTTAGTAATCCATTATATCTGAAATAACCTAAAAAAATGGATTTTTAATTTCTGAGCTATACGTATATATCATGTATATGCGGTGCTATATCGACTAGATGAATCGCATTTTTAATGTTAACGTCTTTATATGGTCGGATCGGAAGCTGATGATTTTCTCATGAAAAACCCTACTCATGGCTATTCTAATTCAAATTGATTACAATTAGAGGGTAACCCCCGGCAATTCTCGGGTGGGTATTCCCGGGAATTTAGTTGGTTTTCTATTTTCCGTATCCCGGGAATTTGTTTTTGGCATTTCCCGGGATTTGTTTTAAAGGTTAGTTTCATTTAAACAACTATCAAAATACCATCAAGCAAAACATGACAGATATAATGCGAAAACCAAAAACTAATAATTTTGTTATGCATTTGAATTATTTCGAAATGAAGTTCGCCCAAATTCGTTGAAAACACTGAGTCTGAAAAAATCTCAAAGAAGATGGAAATGGAAAAAACTCTAAATACCTGCTATGTCCAAATTAAGTTTTAAGTGCCAAATGAACTTCTACAAGCGGATTAAGATGGCAGTCTAGATTAAGACGGCAGTCAAGTGTGCACAGTATCGATCCAAACAAACGTAAAGACGACTGCAATATTACAGGCTGTAGTAGTATTTTGGAATCCCCAAATCAGGGCGGTAATGTAGTATTGTAAAATTTGGTAAAGTTGAGCAGCCGTCTGGTTCTGTTATATCTTTTATCAAACGACAATCCATAACCTTCCTTGTTGCTGCTGATGGTTTTTGGATTCACGGTATTTGTAAAAGTGAATTTATTCGTCAGTCATTAAATGCTCGGCACTATACTTTGCCGAGGGGCAACCATCTGGTGATGAGTTTTATATATTAGTTTTATGAGTTGGCAAAAAAAGAAAATAATTGAAACCATAAAGTCTCACAAAAAAATGAGTGGAAAGTTCATTCTAGCTCTAGATGAATGGACGAGTGTAAGAAATCAACGATATTAGATTATTAACCAGAGTACATTAGTGATAGTGATCTCGAATAGGAATAACTAAATGTAGATTGAATGTAATATCAAAGTCGTATGGGATTTGCACATGGCTTTGAAACCCGTCGAATAAAAACGAAATTTCAAATGAATTTTTTAATGTTTTATTAGCGCGAATCAAAGAGCATCGGTATATCGAGCTTATCTCGTTGCTGAAATTTCTACATATACTCTGAATTTGAAAGATGAAACCGAAACGGAACAACAACTGATATATTCGTTAAAAACATCAGTTACAAAATTTGAACGGAATGTTATGAACAGATTATTGTAGACGATGCATCGAAATCGGACTCAGGTTACACAGCAAATTAGCGTTTGGATACAGCAGCAGAAGATGACGAGCAAGGAAACCGGCAAAGTACATAAATATCGAATTTAAAGGAAATGCTGGCCGAAACGATTACAGCTTCAATCATGTCTAAACCTGCCTATTGTCACGTTCTTCAAAAGAGTAGTCTACAAAATGTGATTCAAATTAACGAAGCTACACAACAACAAATAAAAAGAAACTGTAAAATTGTTCACTACTTAGCAAACATCTATAGAAAGGTACTGTCCTTATATCCCGGGAGTTCGCGGGATCCCGGGAATAAAATTTCATAATTCCCGTTTCCCGGGAATGAAATGATCCCGGGAATAGTGACCGTCTAATCACAATATATTATCAGATTTAATATGTACTCGAACCCAGCTTTTGTACATGAACGCTCTGGTAATACGAAGAATTTTTCATCAAAAACCTAATACAAAATATAAAAAACGTAAAAATAAACTCTCACCAAAAATGCCCACGCGTACCCACACATCGGAATAAAAAATTCAAATCGCAGCCTCCTAAAGATTTATATGATAAAACATAAAGTTATCATAAATATTGTAGGTGGATATCGTATTAAAAATTTAGCAATTCCATGTAAGTACATATATGTATGCAAAAGTGACCTTTTTCCTTCAACTTCTTCTTCTTGTGTGCCATTATTCTTGAGGTGAAATCAATTTCTTACATCTGCTTTGGCAAAAAAACCGAAAAAAACAAAAATCATGTAATTTATTAGAAAATTTTCATTCATCAATATACAAAGCAAAGTGATACTAAAAATAAAAATACGAAAAAAAGAATCGAATAAATCTTTTTTACCTTCTTGAAGTTATTTTTAATGAAAGAAAAATTTCAATATTTTTTTAAACATCTTTTTGGGGTAGGTTTGTTTATTATTCTATTGTTGAGATATAATATAAATGAAGAACAGAATTGTATGAAACGTACATATTCACATAATACGAATATTTTATTATTTCTATTATTTATAGTGGTCAACTGCCTACAGGACCTTTTATATGTTTTTATGCCTATTTTTATGCTGCGAGATACATATCTTTTCTAGAAAAAGGCACATTGAATAATATACGTTTGATATAATACACAATATTCACAATGCGTGTACTCGTAACACACCTCACTATATATATATATGTATGTATAGTGTATGAAGGAAAATCATTGTCATTCGTAAATAATTTTACAACATGACTAAGAACTTATAAACATAATACTTCATCTTGTTTAAATCTTTTGTATGCATCGTACATATACATGATTTGAATAAATAAACAGTAATGTTGTATATTTTTGAAAACTTAAAGACAATTTTGCTAACGTATTTAATTTGCACGCGGCAACCAAATTTATTATATCGGTAATCGGACTAAATTTTTCAGATTACGCCGCACGCACTGATTCACCTTTTATTGCTGACAAATTTATTCCATTTTACTGAAAGCATACACCAAAAATAAAACTTTCCACATTCAATTTTTTGTTTTCAACGCTTTTTTCGCTTATATACGTACATACATATCTGGCAAATGTATACAAGGCACACAAAGTACAAACACACAAAAAACAAAAAAAAATTAATTAGGCAGCGTCCTTAATTAAAAACTTTTTTTTATGAGTTTTCGTGAAAAGAAAATTAGAACCGAGCGACTGTATATATACACATAAGACAGAGAAGATATCAAAATCTTTTCAAAGTGTGTATACGGAAAATTATTCGTTATTGTGTTAATGCCTTGTTGAGGGTAAATTTTCAACATTTTTCCGACCATTTCTATTTTTTCTGTTTTGTTTTTATTATACTCTGTTTTAAGATATCAAAACAAGAATAAGAAATTAAAAATAATAATTATGATAATATTATGAAGACGAGAATGCTTCGTGTACATACTTAAATGTATGTATATTGGAAGCATAGTAAAGCAACAGCAACGGCAAAAAAAGGGGTTAGGAATTCAGTTGAAAAGATTTAATTTATGAAATAAAAAAGTAAAAATGTAAAAATTAATGAAATGGTTTTTCCTCGAGTGTTTTCTTTTTACATATTTTGTTCAAACTTTATAAAACAAAAATTTCCATTTTATTTTCTTGCAATTGACCAATTGAAATCTAAGTGAAAATGGTACACGCGAGCAAGAAGTGTAATTAGTGTGCGCGGCCAAAAATGTACGTAGTTCGCAAAATTTATGCAGGGTCAGTTGTAACGGAACATTTTTCAAGTATTTATAATCGAGATGATAATGATCGATTGACGATGGTACCGGACGCCCAATAAAATTTAGTTGGTGAGTCGAATGATCGAAAAAAATTTAAGTTATTTTACAAATCAGCTTCACATTCCTCGACTCAATAAATTAAAACATGCAGTTGATTTTTTCTGTTGCTCATCGAACCTGCGAAATTTCCCTGCGCTTTGTGTCTCTTATAGGCTCTTCATCATATTTGACCAATTATTCTTCTCAATTCTATAGCTTCTGATCACATTCTACATTGATTAAAGATTCCTGATAGATAGAGACCTGAGCAATCTATTTCCCTCTCGTCGCTATATCTCAGCCTAAAATGTCACTACAAATGAATGAAATCGCGTGAGAAAGTCTTTGTTCAAATGTAGGCGAAGTAAATTAGACCTATACATGAAACGGCGTTCAAGCTATGGTCTGTTTGTCACACTTTCTACAATTAAATGGAATTGAACAATAAGCGTAAAGTCAACTACAGAGTTTGAGGGGTTACTGAATTTCGAGAAATCTATTTTCAAATTTTAAATTAATTTTAACATTGATTTGAAAGCGAATGATTTCTTCAATTAGTTTGAAGTTGAACAACACTGCTGTAACATGATAACTATGCGAGAATTCTTACATCGTCATCAGCTCTAGCCGAACCGGATTTAATTCTACTAAATTGCAATTGGATTTCATCAATAGAAACACTTAAGAAACAAGAAAATAAATCATAAGGTGTTGTAAATTGTTTGGTTTTAAGTCAAATTCACTCGTTCAAACACGTCATTAGATGAGTAAAATGGATACATTATATATATTTAATGTAAATCTAAGATTAAAAATATTAAAATTTAAGAGATTGGCCATTGACATCTACAATTTGTCTTTTGAGTAGGTTCTGAAAATTGAGACTTGATAGGGCTGTCAAAAAAAAAAGTTGGTCTCAAACACTAAAATGTTTGAAGGGAAATTTTAAACAGCAAGTAACCATTTGGGTGATTCTTTTCCCAATTTATTCACTGAATTGTAAGCAAAATGCGCCGCCTTTCAAACATCATCCCTTAGTATAATTTTCGAAATTGCATCCCGAGCTAGGGTACTTAGTTTGTACCGAAGCAAGCAGGCGCCAAAGGATGGCAAATTGTACGGTTTAAACAGCGATTTAACTATATGTACAAATAAACTGTCAAATCAACGATAAAATAATGGCAACTTTACAAAACACATTATCGGCATACAGCAAGTTTTTGTCCGCAAATGTTGTGATTTTATGAAGAACCAATTCCTAGAAAAAATATTCAATTTTGTGCCAAACTTTAAAAATGATGAACTGATAATCGCGGTGCTCAAGAATTTCTTATAGTTATAGGTCAGCACTACACAAAACGAAATAAAATCCAATTGTTACTAAAGCGTTTTCAAAATCGAGTATCCTGTCGAGTTGTCTGTCCTAGAGCTAGAAGACACTTCAAGGAACATTTATTAACATACCTGTGAATTTTTCAAGGCCAAAGAAGCGAAAAATGAACAGCAAATAAATAATCGTTAATTTTGGAAACCAAATCCTTAACTGAAACTCTAATTAAAAGTCAGGCCAAATGCCGCGGAGGTCGTTGTAGGCGACGATGGTACCACAGTATAGAGAACGACATGGCTTCTGTATAGATCGTCTAAGACAATACGAAAACCAAGCGCAGGATCGAGCTCGGTGAAGCCGTATTGTTGACACAGTTAACGGCCTTTAAAAACAGTTAATAATGTAAACACAAAAGTTAAATTTTACACTAGACCTGTAACTCTACATACTTCCGTAAAATTACATGAAAATGGAGGGCATTCTTGCCCATTCTCAAAAGAATGTAAATGTATGACTAAACTATTCCTGAGCCCATATGGTTGTAAATTATCGATTGGTATATAATGGCCACCACCAACGCGAATCCAATTGGAGAATTTACGTCACAAACACAAACTCCACGATGCATTGTGCCTTGTAACATGTAGAGTGTGGTCACCTCCGGCGATGAATATAATAAATTGGTTAAGTCTGCAAAAATCACCTTGAATGTTGATGAAAAAAAAAAATACAACAACAACCCGTAAGTGTTACAAAATGGCACCGAAACAGGGACAGATTGGTCAATAGCAAATTAATTGTTGAATACATTACATTTTCTTAGGTTGCTCTAATAAAGCATCCAAAGAGGTTCACTCCTCAACTACAGCCGATATTAATGTTCAGCTATTTTTTTTTTTTTGGTTTTTAAACTTACCTTTTTGTACAGTTAATTCTAATCAAGGTTTCCACATTTAAGATAATTTAACGATTGATTTCAAAGTGATTCTTTGCTTCTCGTTCGTTGATTATTAATTTTTGGACCTTTGATTTCAGTTTACCTGATTTGGTTCGATATTGCATATGGTCGATCTCATACAGATATAGATTGATTTGCCGTGATTCGGTTATTCTCAACTTGTAGTTGTGTGTTTCCCATTTTCTTTGCCTAACCCGAAATGGATTCAATTTATTGCCGTATTATTGAATAACTTGGAATAGTGTGGTTCGATAGAGTTAGTTTTGCCTCAATGAACTAATTGATTTGCTGTGATTCAGTTATTCTTAGCTCATTGTCGGAACATATATTCGAGTAACCCTACACTATATCTTTAGTTTCAAGGAAACCCGCAGTAGTGTATCTCTTACATGATTTGTTTTGCTTGCCATACATTTATTTGTGAAATTTATTCACTCATTTCTATATGTGCGTTCTGGAAATGCGATCTGCCTTTCTTTCATGATATTCAAGTCATGAAAGAGACCGCGAAACTCGTCGTTCAATAGAACGTAAATTGCAATGTAAAGAAAGTTTTATTGACTTTGCACTGTGATACAGACATTGAATGGTGATCTCTCGAAACGTTTTTCCGAGATAGGACTCGTAGAAATCCTACGTGAAAATATGAGTCCCATTTTGAGGACTGCTACTCTATCCCTACAAATCGTATTTGGTCAAATTCGAGTTATGACCCAAGACAATTGGTAGGACACCCTAAACGACGTTTTAACGTTAATGAAATTGATAGAAGCATGAACCCACTGTAACAAAATTTAATAATTTAAATATTAACGAAGACCTATCACGCGATAATATAAATATTGCAGCCTTTAACGCATTTAGAAACGAAACAGGTCTGATACAGACCAATCATTTAATATTTTGGAACTGTAAAGACCTCGAACATCGTTATCAGGACTGCCTTATCTTCAGGATCAGGATCTTCAGGGGTTATTTTGTATCGGTTGTGGAAAGCCTGAAGTGAGAAATCCAAATTGTCTTAATTGTGCCAAGTATGCTTTAAACCAGAAGTCGAACGTGATCCATCCTGGGGAACCTCGTTCGGGACACTCGACTCCCAGGAATCCATAGTCTCTAATCGACCAATTTCAAAAATCATTGCTACGCAAACAACTTAGTTCATCATTAGAGACAATAATAACTGATCAATGTGAAGACTAAAGTGACTCAACTACTATCGTTGATACAAATAATGGTATCTCATCGGTAAACTCAAATCCACTACAATTGGTGTCTGATACAAAGCAAGTGATGCGGATTAAATGTTACTGTCATTATCGCCGATCCATCGGTAAACTATGTTGCACGTCTATCATACACTTTGGAAATGATCAAAGACCTCACATTAATATTTCCATTGAGGACCACAATATTCTAGGCCATCTAGATAGTGTGCTGGGTAAAGATGCTCTAGAATTTATTTGCAAGGTGGGATTTAATGGCACACCTAAACAAATTCTAGGATACGTGGAAGCTGAAGTGAAATATAATAATGAAGTCTATTCTAGGCGATTATATGTGGTACCAAGTTTAGCCAACAAGCTTTATTTGGGTATTGACTTTTGGTCCAAATTCAATTTAGCGCCCGCCATAATCAATGAGATCTCGGATCCTCAAACCAATGAGTCTACTCAACATTGTTTAACTCCGTCTGAAACCGGAACTCTTGAGTCGACTAGACAAATGTATCCTTTATTCGATGTACATGGCTTAGGCAAAACAAAATTGATCGAGCACGTAATTGACGTGCTCGAAACGTTTCACCACCAGTACAAGAGTTAATGTATATAACGAATTGGATCGAATGATACAATTGGGGGTGATAGAAGAGTCGGCTTGTGCCTGTAGTTCTCCCGCTGTCTTAGTTAAAAGAGCTATGTAAAGGACGGTTATGCTTAGATTCTAGAAGGTTGAATCAGGTTACCAAGAAGGATGCGTACCCACTTCCTCATATTGTTGGTAGGCCGCTTTAATGTAACCAAATATATTAGCGCGATAAACCTTAAAGATGCCTTCTGGCAAATACCTTTGGAGGTTTCTTCACGGCAGAAAACGGCATTCACAGGACCTGGTAGACCACTCTACCAGTTTAGTTGGATATGGGAGATGTAGTGACAAATCATTTGCCGCGAAACGCACAACGACAATCTTTAGTTATTTCAAAAGAGACCATTGAAAACATTGCTCCAGTTCAGCTCATAATCGTGTCATTCAAATAAGTAGTTGTGGTGGAATGGTCGCGTTAGCGGAATCATGTGGATTTTGGTGATCACCACGTACACCTCGTCCAAGATATCGTATAAATAAATGCTCCAGTTACATTCTATGCGGATGCTCAGCTGATATATATGGAGAGCTGCATGCATTTTTCTCAAATCAACTATAGCAGTTGCAGCTGGTCTCGATTCTGTGATGATTTTTAGAGATTTTAACCTGTCGAAAGTAAAATGGTTTACTATTGATGATGATCTTCTGCCAAATCGAACATTAAAAACAACAGCAAATGTTCCTAAAGCTATGTTGATTCGAACCGGAACTGTAAAGGTGTATATCCTCGCAAATGCCTCTCAATTCTGCATGACTGTTAGTGATCCGTAAAGAATCACTGACATCTTTTCAGCATTTTTTGAAAATGTTTGTATGTTCCTACTTCGAGAGAATGTCGATTTGATTTTAGTAAAAATCCAAATATTTAATTTCAGTTTACGACCGATGACGTATTGCATGTCCTGTTGAATGTAACTCTGAATATAAGTTGTGACTCGGACAAATATCACCCTCTTGTGTTAAATGAATATGCTTCTGCTTGGTTCGACCCCAGACATATCTGGTGAGTATTTACTTCAATCTGTAAATCCAGTTTCATTAAAGTCAATTTTCAAGAGTGGACGTAGAACAAAAATCGAAAATTACCGCGGTATCTCTTTCTTTGGTTCACAAATTGTTTGACTTTAGCATTAGAGGATGGGGATAGTATTGAAGTAGCGTCAATGATTTTAATAAATAAAGCGTTCGACAAAATTGATCAAACTGGAACAGTTCAAGTGTGATATTCTTCCTTTAAAGTGGATTTTGTAATACAGGTAGCCCTTGAAATAAGCAGCAAATTGGTTCCACAAAAACAGTGCACATATCAAATTCGCATAATTTAAGACTTATAGAATCAATAGAAAATAGGGAGTTACGTACTGAAATAAATTCCATTTTATTATTAATTAATTAGAGAATTCATTTCTATCTTATCACAGTTGCATTTATTCATATATGTATAACTATGTATCAAATCATAAAAAATTCAAAAATATCATTACATAGTTTCGTCGCCATCGATCTGTAATTAATGTTTGCGTTTTAGACATATCAAACTGTTTTTTAATATCGTAATATTGTGCCATGATTATGTCTACTTCGCGATCAAATTTTAGCCCTCTCTTAAATTGACAATTTATGTCAATTCCTTCTTGTAATATGTTTGGTTTAAATGTTAGTGTTTGTACATCTTCATTAACTTTGATTCAATTCTGGTTTTCGTCATATAAAATCAGAAGATCTTCCTCAGCTAAGTCTTCTTCAACTCTCATGTATTCATACACCTCATTCAATGTGATATCAATAAATCCCTCATCTCCAACCGACGCCGCTAAAGTCACCACTTGGTTTAATTCAGCTTCTACCTCTGGTACAACATGTAAGCCCAATTTTTCCAGGAACCTTGGACTGTATTCTGCTTTAGTTCCTTAATGGCTTTGGCGATAAATTGTACACAATTCTTTATAGAGTATTCTTTCTATATTTCGGTAATTGTTACAACTGGTCGGTTATCTTATTTATCTATGTTGTAAAAGTATTGCTTTAAAGGTGGCTATTATACGCTGGTCTAATGGTTGCAGCAACGATGTCGTATTAGCTGGTAAGAATATTACCTTCATGTTAAGATGATTTAGATCTGGTGGATGGCAGGGTGCATTATCAATGATAAGGAACACTTTGAAACCTGTTAAAAAAGTTAATTTATATCGCATAAAACCAAAATCGCATTAATTAAACCCGCATATTTCAAGGGTTACCTGTATTTGGTATCCAACCATTTATGGTTGGATTTTGTAGACTTGGGTGCCTTACTTTCTTAAAGTTTATCGTTTAAATTCCATATTGACAGATTTCTCAACAAGGCTAATTCAATGCTTCATGATCGATCTGCACTTCCATGGATCGAACTTTGGTGTGTTTTTTGGACTTGGTTTTTAATTCAAGTCGTGTTTCTGCCGTGTTCGATTTTAGTTTGTCTAAAAACGAATTTAAAAGTGTTACAAATAATTTTATTACAGTAATCTTCGTAAAATTAAGTTAAATGAACAGGATTAAGTTTACATAAGACCAACATAAAAATGACTGCATTCACACACAAGTATCACCGTAAAGGACATACAAATTTCCAGTCGTATAAAAACTATAAAATTAATAATAAAAACTGCATGTACACGAAATTAAAAACAATCTAATTTATTAATGTCACATTCGTTATTTAATTTTCTAATTTTTATTGTTGTAATTCTCTTGAAAACAATAGACCATTTTTAAGTTTTAATTCTTCTTCTTTTAATTTTCATAGTTTTTTTTACTTGCTGTATAATATGTCGTCTTGTCTCTCCCTCTGTATTTTATTGTTATTAAAAAAAAAAAAAAACTATTTCTGAACAATAAGACGTTGTATGTTGGCATGTATGTATATGTTTGTATGTACACATATACCGAAAAAAGCTCTATATGCATGTAACTAACATAAAAAAAAGTCACTTGTGTAATTAAATGTAATTAATAGTAAATGAAATTTTAAAGGACAGAACGAACAAAAACAAAAACTAAATAGATTTATTGTTTAAAAACTATTTTATTACGTTTTTTTTTTTGTTTTAATATTAAAAACATTTTGCCGGCATTCATTTTGTTAGTTCTGTGAATTTGTTGGTATACTAGTATGTAGATTCATAGGTCATGATGGTAAATGTTAATTTTGATTTAATAAATGTATGTACGCGCACTATTATAATAGTTTGGAATTTACTTGTGTCACCTTTAATTTGTGTCCACATAAATTGAAAAAATGTATGTACGATGGGAACTTTTTGGTTATAATATTTAGAGTTTTGGGTACACAATCTGCTAAAATTGTTTAGAAATTTTAAAACCGCATTGTTCCTGGTTCCCAAATACGCATGCATATCTTAAAGTACGTAAACAATATCAAAATACAAAAAAAATTGCCAGAGAATCTAAAATAATATCCACTTTGTATTTCTCTATCGCAAACGTACATCTCTCTAACGACCTAAAACGTACAAAAAAAAAAAATGTCTTTTGTGTGTCCTAATAACAACAATCTTAGAAAATATAAAGAATTATAACAAAAACTCCATTCTTAGAGATCTAACCAAGAAATAATATGTATGGATATATATGAAAGAAGTACCAGAAAGTATGAAGTGAATCTTATCGTAGAATCAAAATTTTATTTTTTATATTTTCTCTATATATAAAATACGTTAGAGGTACGTCGTCTTTGTACATATACACCACATACATAATATGTTCAGAGTTTCGAAATACTTAAGAATTTTTATATAACTAAGACGACTGAATAGGAATATCTTACCTTTTCTGCAAAATCGTAATTTACGTTACATTTTTGTTGTTGTTGTTGTTGTCGAAATGACATCACAACAACAACAACAAATGAATAGAGGAACATAAAAACCTACCTACCTACATACCTACGTATACAGTGGGTTTGATGAGTATTTGTTTAGATATACGTTAGTATATAGCTTCATTAATCAAATATGAAATATTATTGTCATATAAGAGTATAGTCTCTAGAGGGGTGACATATTATTGAAAATTAATTTAACAAAAAAAAAATCATTGGAAAATGTTATAAATCAAAATATGGGAAGGGACTTAATTAAAAAATATATACTTTGTCCGTGTGGTATGTAAGAAGAAGATATATTGGTGTGGTGTAGGTCGAGGAATGATATTTAATATTTTTACGTGTGCACGAATGAATATTAAAGACGATATATACGTGACATGCATGTATAGTATCCAGTCACCTAACCTAATTTATCAATTAAAAAATCTTCTCATTTTTTAATTAACATCTGATACTGCTCAGCTTCCAGTTAATTGCTCGTCGTACCTATATAGTTAAAATAAATCCCTTTTTATCATTTTTAACGCAATTATATGATTTTTTTTTCTCGCCATATCTCTTGCTTTAAATTATGTTTTACGTGATTTTTTAATATTGTTTCCATAATAAAAATTTAAAAAAAAAAACAAACAAACAGATAAAAGTATTCGTATGTATGTACATAAAACCCTTAAACCATAAATAATGTTGTGTGAGTAGCATTTAAAACGAAACCTTTATGTTTAACGTATAGAAGAGGCCTTACCTTTTTTAGTCTTGGATAATTTTTTTTATAAAAATAAATAATAACTTTATATTTTATTGTTTTGGATAAAATAAAAAAAAACATACAAATTAAAATTCTTTTATAGTTTTATCCTTTTTTTTTGTTATTTTAGATTTTTTATTCAATGTTTCTTGTGTGTTGTTATATGTACATAATCTCAAAACAAATCTACAAAAAATTATGGTTTTTTGAGAAAGTTGGATGATATTAAAATAAATAAACAAAACGTTATGGATCATCAACCTATTCATGCGAAACATTTATACGGAACACACCACGAGCTACCGAGTTTTATGAAATCCCTCAGAGTCCACAATTACGAACACGACATGCGAAAGAGTTGAAAAAGGTAAGTTTATAAGTTAACGAGCACAAAAAACGAAAAACTAACAAAACTATGCCATTAATTTTAGTTGTTTATTTTAATAGAATACTCCGAGCTAGATGTGTATGTGTATTTATGCAGAGTACATAAAATATTGTATAATATCTTATTTTCAAACAGCACAGCAAAAAAAAACGATATACATTATTCTTAAAGTTAACTAAACAACAACAAATCTACCATAGTTCGGTATATATACTATGTCAAAACAAGTAGAATTTTCCGTTTTTTTTTTTTGTTTTGTTTTTGGAAAAGCTACACATAAGGAAAATTCTTTATACAACATATAAGTATACGGTTCTTATCGTGTGAATTTGTGACCCAGAAAATCAACAAGAAAAGAAAATGTACGACGAAAAAATAAAGCGACGACCAAATGAAATGAATGAGGTAATAATTTTCATAACCTTACAATAGTGAATAGATTCTCTTCTTCTCTCGTCTTTATTTATTTCTATTGTTACTGATAAGGATAACGTATTAACAACATAATTTCTACGGTTGATTCTCTATATATATACGAGTATATTGTTGTTTTTGATTTTTTGTGTATATGCTGTCGATGTTCCCATGTTTTTATTTAACCTATACAGAAAGATTTAATTTGTATTGATTTTGAACAACAACTTAATTTGAAAAAAAATAACAAAAAAAATGCTTTTTGTTGATATTTATGTGAGAGACCTCATGGCGCTTAAACGTATTGAATTTTCAAGTATATGTATTAAATTTGAAAATACCATCCTCAATAATTCTGACCCAATTATGTATAGTATCAGACCTTCGGGATTGTTTAACACGATATACGTTTGTTTTGTTGTTAAAAATTCGGCGAAATATTTTGAATATATGGACAATGTATAATTCAAGCAAAATATAACCTAAATTCTTTATTAACATTTTTAAAATATGGGCAAATAATTATGCCAGAGCAGAATTTTAAATTAACATGTTTCAGAAAATTAAATTAATATTTTATGGAATTTAAATTAGCATAAAAATTAAATACAGAGTTTTTTTTTGATATTTCAATTTTCAAGCACATTTTCATTATTGTTTTTGCTTTTATTATCGCTAAGTGCAATAAAACAATCCATAAACTACATTGCGAGTGGTCTACGTAAATTTAAGTAATTTGTAAAGGGTGTCCCAAAATTTAAAACGCAAGATTTGAATTAAATAGAAAACACAGTTTATAGTCTTCAGATAGGGTTATTTATGGAATATCACATCGGGCAAATGGCCTCCACAGCTTTGCTGGCACATACGCACTCTTTTAACGCAATTCTCCGTGACCTTTTTGCATAAATGTGGCTGAATTTCGTTGATGCAGCGTTTAATTTCCTCCTGTAATGCACGGGTGGTTGTGGGCTCGTTGACATAGACCTTTGACTTCAAATAACTCCCTAAAAAGAAATCTAATGGTGTTAAATTACAGGATCTAGGGGGCCAATTCTGATCACCGAAACGAGAGAATACAAGACAAATGTCTCATGCAGTAATTGAATTGTCATCATCTTGTTGAAACCACATGTCGTCTATGTCAATATCATCCAACTGAGGCAGAAAGAAGTGTGTTATCATGTCGCAATATCGAGCACCAGTAACAGATACTGCTTGACCAGCCTCATTTTCAAAAAAGTATGGTCCTTGATACCTCCAACCCAAAATCCGCACCAAACAGTGACACGCTGTGGATGCATTTGTTTTTCGACAATCACATGTGGGTTCTCCGTACACCAAATGAGGCAAATTTGGCGATTAACAAAGCCATCAAGGTGAAAATGTGTTTCCACTTGTTGATATGCTGAATGCATGGTCATTAGGTTTCAGTTGTTGTGTTGATTGAATTTTGTAAGCATGAAGACACAGATCTTTAGTCAGTATATGCTGCAGGGAGCTTCTTGAACTTTGCAATTCGTGTCCACGAGGCCGAATTGATGTTCCTGGATTTTCACAAACACTAACACGCACTGCTTTGATATTGACATTCGAACGTCTTGTTTTTGGACGACCAGTGTATTTAGCGTCTCCAACTAATCCAGTCCTCTTGAATTTTAAACAGTTGCCGAAGTTAAAAGACTATTCCGACCATATTTTATATGAAATTTTCGAACTGCGGCTGCCAAACTTTCATTATTTTTACGATATTCTTCAATAATGAAAATACGTTGTTCTACCGTGTAACGCCACATTCTTACTAACCCTAACCTCTCAAGTTAGCCAACACTTTATTGCACAAATGGCGGCAAATTCAACTCATGCGTTATTTTTGGGACACCCTTTATGTACAAATATAATATTGCTTGCATAGGTTTTGTGACAGAACATGGTTTAAAATGACTCGTATATATAATCAAATGGAATGTGTTCAGCGATACGACGAAATATAAACATTTTCATAATCAGTACGGTACAAACGGTTTTTGAAATCAACTAAACATTATATTTTAATCTGTGATGAGCTTTATTCTTGAATTTTTCTTTATACGAAACTAACAAGAAGTGTGCAAAGATTACAATCTTAAATATATACAAAAATAAATTGGATCTAGTGGGTCTACCCTACGAAACCGTCTATATTTCGGTTATCCTAATAGTGCTCTTGTTAATTCATTGGAATGTGTTTCCTGGTTCGACAGGTACTCCAAACATCGTGCTTGTATCATATCTTTGACCGTTTTAATCCCAGGTGGCCCCTGTGGTCGGGGGCACTCATATGTCTCGTAAAACTAAATTGCACCGGAATGTTTTCCGCAAGAATACCACCACAGTATCCTTTGGTTATCGTAAGAGGCAATTAAAAGGTTGGATCGCTAGGCTGACGACCCGCATCCGTAAAACCACTAAAGAAAAAAAGATAACGCCAAGCCCTCGCTCCAGTACACCGACACGAGATTTAGGATCGGGACTTGGAACGTACACTTAGGAAACCAGGGGCGTTGGAAGGCAGGATTTTTTTCTATTCTAGGAGCTGTAAATTTTATACACAACAGTAATCACTTTACACCGAATACTCTTATTTCTATGATCTGTTGTTATTATTAATAAAATAGCTTATTATTACTCTCACTACCTGCTTTAACAGGACAATATTATTAACAGGAAATGTAAACACTTCATTTTTAGATCCTGCAGGTTGAGGAGACCCAATTCTTATCACTTATTGTGATTCTTTGGACACCCTGAAGTTTACATTTTAATTTTACCAAATTGCATTTCTTCTTGAGGCGCAGGTAAAGCAGGCTGTTTTGGACTTCCAAACAATCAACCTATCTTAGCCAACCTGTCGGTAATTTGTGTACACGCGCCCAAAGAAGTTATCCAGGTCCAAGATAAAGACTCATTTTACAATGACTTGGACGATCTAATGGGACGACTACTATACCCGAACACGATGTTAGAATGGTAATTGGGAATTTTAACGCTAGAGCTGGCAGCAATTAGGCCGACTTGTCTGAAAACATAGGTTCGTACTTCGAAAATAATATACTTTGCAATTTTTCACGAACTTAGAATAGTAAGCACGTTCTTCTCACACAAACAGATTCATCTAGAGACATGGACCCATCCTCGCGGTTCTACTCGCAGGCAAATTGACCATGTGTTAGTTTCTCAAGGTAGCGATGATCATTTGGTTGCTGCAAAGCTACAATGGAAGAGTGATCTTGCAATTCTCTTGATGCTGTTTAAGGTTTTTTGTGCGTGAAAACATAATAGCTGTGTCATCTGCAAAAATATTGATGTGACAACCTCAATTGTTGGCAGATCGGCAGTATACAGCAAATACAATACTGGTCCCAGAATGCTGACTAGTGGAGCTCCTATTTTTATGTCATTAAATTCAGTAATGGCTAAATCATGTTTAGCCAGGTGTTTTCTTTGAAATAAGTAGCTTTCAAGGACTACACGAATTTTTTAGTAGGCGTTTTTTAATTTTATATTGAAGACCCTTAAAGCGAGTTAAACTATGGTTACAACGATGTGCATTTGCTCGAAGTATCCTCCGTAAACTCTATTGTTAATTTTCCGTTTGGTGTGAATACTTTATTCAAGTGGTTAGAGAAACCTTTTCTACATAACTCCTGGCCCAATGTCCATCTGCTTTCTGCATAACTTCTGGCCCAATGTTCAATGTCCATCAATTGGTGGGCTCGGTAATATTGGTCTCTTAAGATTTTTTGTTGCTTTTTCTCGGTCGCCCAGAGTTCATTATAAGGTGTCTCTGGATTCCTTGGTCTTCTTCTTGTTTCAAATCTGTTTTTCTTATATAATGCTGATTTTAAGCCTGCCCCCTGTGGGAAATTTAATGCTCAGCTGATTAAAATAATCGATAAATTTTGATGGCGTGTTTTGGTATTTAGCCAATATTTAGGATTTCCAAACCAATACTCTAGAAAGATATTATTTCTTGTATTTTGTTTCTTTGATATTACCAATTTTGAACGGGTCAATATACAATTTTGAGTCAGATAACGTGTTGATTATACTGACTAGTTCATTGTTTGATGCATCTCTTAAATAAATTGGTGGCGGCTTTTCAGTATTCGCATTTTTAATACACTTACCATCGGCACCATCCACCTCCAAGCTAAAAAACCTATTGCCGAGCGATATTTGCTCAGTACCATTTTACAATCCTGAAGCTTTAGTTTTGCTAGTTAATTTAGCGCTGATTAATTTTTTTTAATTATAAATTTTAAGGCAAGTATGATTTTAGAATTCCATTTATTTAAAGGGCGTGGAGTTTGAAGTTGGATGAAAATAGTCTTGTTGATAGTAAAATTCAGACAAACTTAATCTATGTGCAGATACTCGCACATATCTGTTCAATAATTCGAGATACATTGTTTTATTCATAAATTTATAATTTCGTATTAGTCTAGCCCACTCGCAGCCATAGAATCCCATAACATATCTGATCCACCGCATAATCTGAGCCAATATTACCTTATTCCAGAAGTATTGTGGCTGATTATCGTATAGGCTTCAGCAAATTCAAAGCGCTTTTTTATTATCAGTGATTAAGCCATCTGGTAGCGAAGACTCTACCAAATCTTTTGTCACAATGCCTTCCAAGTTCACTCATTCTGCCGTAATTATGATTTGTAATTCTTCATTTGGAGCTGATTTTCTGAAAACTATAATTTTTTCCAATTCTCTCCAAAAATGCTCACTATGGTTTATACCTGGTGATGAAACGGTGCGCCTGAAAGCACGTTGATTTGGTTTTTTAACTTGATGGAAGTTTAAGAATAAGATAAGTTAGATACACACACCAAAGTTACACTATACCGCTACCATATTTGACGGTTTTACATTTTTCATTTCTTATGCCCGGTTTTCTTCAAATTCTTTGAATGCCATCTGACCCAAAAAGGTTAAACATGCTTTTATCGCCATCGCCAAGCATATCCCATGTTTGCCATTTAATATTGTACCGCGCTCATTTCAATCGCACAGATATTTTTTTTTTAAATAGATTCTTTCAAGCGACCGTTGAGTTGAATATACGATTATACGATTCTTAACAGTTTATGGTCAAGAGGGAAGGACAATTACAAGTCATCTATTATTTTCTACGTCGACGTGTAAACAACTCGTACACCACGTAGACAATGTAGATATAGTAGACAACGTATACTACTCGTAGAAAACTTCGAGACGATTGATAGCGTGATTTAGTGAACGTGAACTAGTTCTAAACTACTAAGGCCAGATTTCTTTATTTTAATCTGCTTTCGAAATAGGTTAGGTTAGAAAAGTTATAAATTAAAATACTTTCATAATATATATCTAGAAATTTAGAATTATATTGTGATCTGAATGTTCACTAATTTGGTTTTATCTGTTATACATTTTTCCAAAGTTAAAATTAAAACTACACCAGCCCCATTAATTCACTTGAATTTTTTTTCTAAATTTGTCCTAAGCTAAAAATTAGGATTTTTTTTAGAACAAATATCTGTCCAATACGTCATTTTGTAAAATTTCGTTGAAATTGAATTTTAAGATTCCTACCGAAAAAAGGAAACCTCTATTCCTTCCGAAAAACGTTCACCTTTTAAGTCGAATTCTAATGTTTGATATGCTTGATATGGTTACATATGTTTCTATGTTTTGCTAATATGGAAAAATCAGGGTTTCACTATACTAATCCCAGGAAGACTAATTAAGCCCACAAAAAAGTCAAACATTGATGTATGTTTCCATTGGATATAGGACACGTCACCATTAAAATATTTAAAAATATAATTTAGGCATGTGTCATTTATTCAAAATTAAATGGATATAGGACATTTAAGAATAAATTTACTTTTTTGGTACATTTACGTAATAATGTGTTCAAACAAACTTGTGGATGTAGGACAATTCAGAATTTAAATAAATGCAGAGAGCAAAGTGTTTATTCAATATAGGACATAGTTGATTCAGGCTATTTCATTATTTGTAAGAGATGCGACATTTTAGGTTAGAAATTTGGAAAGAGCATAGTCGAAAATATATGAATCCATTAGTAACTCATTTTACCAAAAAATTGGTCACATAGCATTCGTGTGACCATATATAGATGGTTGGTTGACCTTTATCCTAACTCTTAAAATTTTTTACAAGAGTTAGTGAGCGATTATCTGACTTTTCGGTGCCAGGTATTTTAATACCTCTGGACAATAACACCATAATGACATATATATCAACATGTCATTGGGTCGAAGCTACCCGAAAATATTTCAATTTTGGAAAATCGGGACATTGAAAGGTTTAGGACAACTAAATTTGATATGATCATATAATTTTTAAAACTGAAATAAGTTTATGGTGTTTATTTAGGATTTGTTTTTGTTACATTTTAGGACAAGTTTTGGACAAATTTCAAATAAGTGTCAAAGTATTATTGGTCATACGGCTTAACTGAATCGCTAGTCAGTAACAGCTTCGCATTTTCTCGCAATAGTTTTTATGCCAGTATATCCGGTATTTTATCGCATTTAACGACCGATAAATAAGTTTGGCAAGAGTTTTAGGCCAATACCTGTGATTTGATTAATGCATCGCTTTAAGTAAATGAAACCCAATTGCGGACAATTTTTAACGATCACATTTAATCCATAATCAATGGCCGAGGTGCAATCGGTCAAATCTAGATATTGAAACAGTCTTCTATTTGTAATTTTAACATGCCAAATTATCGTAGGTTGGTGCCGTTGTTTTAATTGTCGACGTCGATAAAAAATATTGCCAAGTAATCTACGAAATACTCTACCATGTTGACAATCGCGTAGTTTACATGGCGTAATCTGATAGTCAAACGCCAATATCAAATTGGTTTTTAATTGCTGTAGAAATCTTAGGGGTTGATATAGCTCTGTTTGCATCAATTTAATTGATAATGACGCAACAAATAAAACGTGATCGCACAAAATCGGCAGAATACGTAAAAATACAATAACTGGGCCGTATGCCGCACAGAAAATATAAGCAAAATTCCTTGAAACCAAAAATTGTTTATTATTATAGATGAAACCAACCCTAAGAACTCAAAAATATCAGACATTAATTTACACATATTTCCTTCCAACATCAAAAAAAATTATTGATAATACGATGATTTCTGCCGAAAGTGGCAGAAATTTGTAACTTATTGAACATTTTGATAAATTTTAATAATATAATAGTCGTCGCTGGCAACAATGCGGCAGTTATTGCAGGTAATTTTAATTGGGTAAAGGCTAAAATTCAATAACATCAAAAATATGTCTTATTTTTGGGCTGTATATGCCACTCCATTGCTCTTTGCGGAAATCATAACCTAACATCGGTTTTTAAGGTTTAAAATTTAAAAAATGGGTTAATCTAGAAAATACGTAAATAATAAATTTGGGATTTAGAACTTATTTTTTAATTTGTAGACTCAAGTCAAAAATTTTCAATTCGTGGAATTTAGGTTCTGTAATTTAAAATTAATTTATAATTAAGATACGGAATATATTCAACCGAAACACTTGTAGAATTTGGAGTATCGACTTAGAGTGTCGCACCACCTATCAATATTCACAAGATCCGTATATCAGCATTATACAATAAAACCTGACTTCAGCAGGTGCGTATCGCTTTAATAAAATTAATTTACTACATTATATATAGACATGCGCTGCTATTTGGGAATAATTTATTCTAATCGATAAAAATGTTGTTTCCAACAACCAAAAAACATGTGTTTTCATTATAAATGTATTACAAACCAACGATCATCTTTAGCATATACGAGTATAGCAGCAATCACCATTATATATGTCTGATTATGTTAATGTTTTCTAATAAGCATAATTCGATTTACCATTTCTAACACTTTCATCAAATTAGAATTCAATTCACATCAAAATCGTTTTAATTAAAAGCACATGGGTTAGGTCTAGGCAAGAATTCAGACAGAATATCTTTTTATTTCATTCAATATTTTTATGATTAAATCTAAAATCAATTCACGTCTTCTCATATTTTGTTTTTTTTTTTTGAACTTTTTAACAATTATACTTTACGTTATTATTTATTTATAATAATACTTTGTTTTTTGTATTTTATTTATTAATTAAATCAAAGAATTTTATCTATTCTCTAGACAGTCTTCTTGAATATTAATCCATATAGACATTTTTAGATAAGAGGATTCCTTCTTATTTATTTTAGTTTTTCGTCATTTTTTATTCGAGCCCGAGATCAATAAATTTTATTAAAATTCTTAATAAATCATCAAAAAAAAAATCCGTCTTGTTGTTATATACACAAAAATAAAAATTCATTGTTGTAAGTGACATATTCTTTGTGTTATGTCGTTTATTGTGTCTCGTTTTTTAATTTTTTTTTTATGTCGAATGTGTCTCATCTAACAAATAAATATTAAATTTAGATAAAAAGATCAAATTTTATGTCGTCGTGTACAACGGGAAGAAAACAAAAATATTTTCGTCTAATTTTCATATATAAATTTGAAACCTGAATTAATCTTTCTACCTTTTTTTATTCTACACTATATATGCATGCTCCTATACTACGAGTATATATGGTGGAGGAACTGTGTGTTGGTATAAAAAATGTCCAAATAGAAATTTTCGTCTATAAATAATAGCCGTTGAGAATACGATAATAATAATAATAATACATAATATTCTAAGTGAAATGAGAGACGATTTTTTTTGGCTGCTAAGATATACGGTTTTGGGGTAGATGAAATGGAAAAGGTAATTTGTCATAACAACAAAAAACGGAATATGAGATGGAAATGGGATGTAAATGTGTTTAGAGAATGAATGAAAATCTACCATTAAAATTTTTGAATTAATATTGTACAGCTTATAGAATAGGATAAATTGTGTGCCAAATTCGAATAACCTTGGGCTGACCCAACGAACGATATACTAATCTCTTCGCTATAATGCGATAATTTCGTTTTCTATAAAAATTATTCATACATAATCTCTGTGTATAGTTTTCTATATATACACTCGTACAATATATAAAAATGATGTATCCAATTTTTGAAGCAAATTACGAGATAATCTCTATTCGTATAAATAAATCCACTTTATATGTATATTTTGGGTAGCATAATTCGGATTCAACCGAAAAATAAAAATCCAATTCAATAGAATTTAAATACATGGATAGATAAAATCATCTTTTTTACAATCTAATTATAATTTTTATTTATCTGCAGTAATTATATCTGGTTTTTTGTTGCTATAAATTGGATTAGAATTTATCTAATTTTGACATATTAATTTTTATCTCGTTACTTTTTGGTTGTTGCTGCGAGATTAATGATCCTTTGATGAATTTGATTTGTGATTCATGTGTGTACTCGGGTGATACAAGAACGAGAGTTATTTTTGATTTTGTTGTAAAATTCGATTTGCAAATTTCAAGGTAGGTTTCAACTGGTATTAATATTTATATGGTATCGGATCTTCGAGGTTTTAGATTTAGCGAATTTACTGTGCAAAATAAAATCTGTGTTTTTTTTTCGACAAACTAGTTAACTGCAAAAACATCATTATTAGGAGATCGCATTTAAAACTAAATTGACTTTAACTCAAATAATTTAGAAATATTTATTGATTTATCAGTATCAGAAATTCGATGGCTGCAGATAGTTAGTATATGTAACAAATAATTGTCACAATGTTAATATTTAAGTAGAGACAACTAGGTTTAATAAAACGAAATCTTTTGCTTAAATCAAAAAGATTCGATGAAAATCAAGAATAGAATTTTTTAAAAGTTTAAAAAACTATGCACCGATTTTGTAATTTAACAAAATCTAAAATATAGGAAATACTCATTTGGTATACATTAAATTGGTGCTTTTTCTTACCTGACCGAATCAATTGCACTCAGCCATGGGGATGAAATATGAAATCGTGGTCACTATCACATTTAGACCAGGCCCTAGAAATTTGTGCTGCAATAAATCAAATTTGGAATCCAGTGTCATTAAATACTGGAGCATTGTTGCAACAATACTATTACGATTCCAGTGTGTGTGCCACTAAAAATGACCATTTGAGATTTTACATTTATTGAATCCGTCCGGTACTTAAACGGGTTGATTCCAACCTCGTCCACAAATTATTTCATCTTAGATGAAACAGTGTGTCGTATTGTCGATACAATTTTAAATGGTTAAACTAAAACTCCACAATTTTTTCCTATAAAATGCTGTGGAACATTTTAAGTATGGTGTTTATATAAATGGTGTTTATAAATACCGCACAATTTCAGCATATTTCAGCAGAACACGAATCATTTCTTTGAGAAATCAAAATATCTTTTACATTCTTGGACATTTCCTTTTTTATTTTCATGTCAAACATTTCGAGGACCTGTCCGATTGTGATTTTTTAAATTTGAGATTTAGAGATTTGAAAATTTCTCTATAAATTTGAAAAAATCATATGACCCTCAGCTAACTATAATTTTATCGTATGCGTTAAACCAAGTCGTGTGAGGCAATCCGATTTTTTGTACTTGATAAATATTTAACTTGATAAAATTACTTTCTTTTCGCTTCTCGTGTCTTGCCTGTAACTAATTTTATGAGATTAGTGTAGCGCAATAAGTAACTATTTTTAAGCGTATGCTTCCATTTCTTGTATGTATTTTGCCTCATATTCATATAATGCGCAATAAATGACATGTTAACCAAGGTGCAGTGTCGCATTGGGACACAATTTTTTTAAGTGGCACACATGCGGATGATAATAAATATGGAAAGAAGAAGTAATTTTTGAAACCAATTCAATTCGATTTCTTTGTGCCACGTAAAGATGTTTGACGTTTAAATCAGAGCGGTACGCAAGCACCACCATGGCGATTGCGATCAAATCTGAGAATATTATATTCTGATATATGAACTTGCGTATTATAGATATTGTCATCCAAGCGCGTTTCAGCCATGGATAGAACATCTAATTTGAGTTCTTTAAGTAAGACGCATACTTCATCGTAATATTTTGGCAGACTACGTATATTTAAATGTCCAATCATGATAGATTTGTCGTCCCTAGTTTTATATGAGTATACAGTTTAGTTAACAATTGGTGCCCCTGTGAAGTTCATGTTAATTCTCCAAACATCTAAAACAAAAGAAAAAACAGAATTAAACTGTTCAACAATATTAAATAATGATACGAAACCATGTGCTCAATCGATAAACCGCTGGCATTCAATGTTGCAAAATTACTTTTTGATGTAGTTCAAGTGTTTTTGGTAAAATGCTTTATTAGCCCCCCCTGCCGCCAGAAGTATGCTGTTTAAATTTAACCACATCATCAACTTTAGTTACTGGTTTTAGGCGCGAACAAATAAAGTTGTTAACCCTTTTACGACCTTATCCATAATTGTTCCGCGGGATAATTGGCTTTGATGTTAAAATTTAACACTTTGGTTCGGAGCAAAACCATTCTAGAAATGTTTAATGAGTTCATCGTTTTTGGGGCATAGTAATAGTATATTAGTGTTGCTGACATCCGAGCACTTCGAATGAAAGTGTTTTTTTGCAACAGAATTACGTCGGTCAACGATTCTCCTCCATTTTCTTAGCACAAGTAGAGCATAGAAGATCCATTATTAGGTTGAATATAATATTATGTATCAATAGCCGGATAACAACAGTCATGGGCTTTCCGAAATATTTTTATATGACTTAAACTTTTTAGCTAAAGGAATAAATTGGCACAATCAAATCCAAGTATAAAACAGATATTAAATATCTGGGTTTTCTAAAATGGGATTTTGGCGTGATGCTCGGTAATAGCTAATGTAAACTTAATTATTGATTCGCTGTACATTTATTTTTGTAATCAAATTACTAATATAGGGTGAGATAAGTAACGTTACGTTTTCTTTTATGAATAACTTTTTTCTTTATGATTTTATTTAACGTTGGCGTTTATTTAAAATTTAGGCTTTGACCTGACGTGCTCTTTCCAGAACATTTTCCATAACTTTTCTTAGAATCTCAGGTCTAACGCCCTCATTTCTTTTCGGATACTGGCCCTAAGCTGTTGGGTGGTTCTTGGCTTAGTGGCATACACCTTAACCCAAAAGAAAAAAATCGGGAGCCGTTAAATCGGGCGAACGCGGTGGCCTGTTAAAATTAGAAAAACGCGATATTATTATTCTTGAAAACGGCGACTATATTGAATGCATATTTGTGTATCATTTAGTTTTAACTCGTGAACCAATTGAATCTTAAATAGGAAAAGGTGTAACTTATGTAAAATTCTTTGCAAAGACCGCTATAGCCATCACCAACTGCTAGGAACTGGGCCTGGTGGAAGTTTCGGGGTGTTTCTCAGAACATGCTTGCACCCGAGCAATGTTCACATCATTTCGAACTACACGAGGCCTTCCAGCACGCGAAAGATCTCAGACAGCTCCTTGTTGCCAAAAACGCTGAACCAATCGATAAAATGTTCGAGCGCTAGGTGCATTTCAAACATGAAAGAGATTTTTCAAAATAAAATTGAATAACTTTGGTTCTTTGTTCTGTGCTGATCCATCATAAATTTTCCAAGTATTTCAAAGTTAATTCTGAAAAAAATACGTAAAAAAATGTCCTTGCAGTACAACATACGGTATTCTATATATTATATGTAAGAATCAACTTTTTAACGAAACTAAGACAGATTGAACCTTGACCCCTCATTACTAATCGCATAAGTCCTTTTAAAAAAATATTTTTTAAGTACATAGTTAGTTAGTTAATTTACCTAGGGTGCTTCTCCATACTTAGACCCGTGACAATCCATTGTGCTACCACAACATATAAGGTCCAAGTTTTAACAGGTCATATACACATTATATAGCTTCAACAGGAGCTCATTGTCCACAGTGTTCCTTAGTTCCAATATTCCTTAAAACATTTTTCTTGCAATTCCATAAATTAGTTTTGGACTAACTTTTTCAATTTTCTAGTGGTATCGATTTTATGATTTTGCCTTTATTAGACCCGTTCGATTGACTAGAATTTCTCTTAAATTTTGTTGCGTTTTTATTTCTGGGGTAATCTTTATTCATCACAGAGGGTGAGTGTGATTGCACTATAAATAAAAAAAATTAACACTTAACAATAAATTTCATAAACTATTTTGATTGGTTATCAATTTCAGGATGTACCTGGAACCCAGTCAGTTGGGTTTCAAATCTTTGGTTAAGTCATTATTTGATTGCACTACAATTAAATTAAAAAACTAAACAAACTGAAATGATCCCAACATAATGCAAAAAAAAACATAAAAACTAGGTAAATAAAACTTTCTCACCAGTATCAGTCGGTTCCATTTTACAAACTGCATTTTTTAGTAACTGGGAATCAGAGAGAAAATAGAGAAAATCATTTGAATTCACCACAGTCAGCCGTTGAGTTACTTTGAAATTAAAAAAATGTATCTGAAAATATATCGAACCTACCTAAGATATTTTAGAATAACATACCTTTAAATCATCAAATATTTGGTTAATTCGTTTCTAAAAGAATACTCTGAAATGTTTATTGAATCTGACCTTACCGATCGACCTTAAAGCAACAACATTTACACAATTTATTTGTCTTGTTCCGTTCAATTTCGGGATTGATGAAACGCAGACAGCGTTTACTCATTATAGACTGATTTGGTTCAACAAAACACGTATTTTTAGTGGGCGTAATGCATAAGACGTAGATCTAGCCAACTTTCTTGTTCATTGCCTTCAACAATTCGAAAATGATGGCATACGTTAAGCTTTGATCCACCCATAATTTCATCACAGTAGAAATTTGCCTATTATGCAAAATTTTGAAAACCAGCATTTTAAAAACTAACATTTTCAAAACAAGGGTTTTGAAAATGGGATTTTGAAATCACGATTTCGTACCTAGTCTCAATATTTTTTTTTTAATGTGCATTACAGCGCTCTTTAAACCTGCAAATTTATAAGAGTCCGAGTTTTGATACTCTTTAGGACGAAATTTAAGAAAATCAAAATCAATATATTGAAAACGATGATTTTGAAGAAAACCGTTATTTCGTACTTTACCCCAATTTTCATTTACAGTTATTTTGATTACATTCTGTTTGTATGATGTACGTTCTTCGAATTAAAAAATTAATAGAAGTTCATGTAATTAAAACTTGACATTAAAATTAATTAGAAGGATTTATCAAATTTACAAAATCAAGACTTAAATTTTGAATACTCGCAGCATATGAAAACCACGATTAGGGGAACTTTAATTTTAAAATCCAGCAAGTTTCAAACCAGGATATTAAAAATAGAATTTTAAAACCAGGATGCCGTAACTAACTGAACTCCCATTCAGAATTTTAAAACTAAATATTTTAAAAACAGGATATTGAAAACGATATTTTGAAACCATGATTTCGTATCTAAACCTAAATTTCTGTTAAGGGTTTCGCTCCTAACCCGATTGTTTTTTGAATTCATAATTAATAGAAGTTAATTTTGCAACCGACTTTTAAAACTATTTGGAACAATATATCAAATTTATAAAATCAAGATTATTATTTTGAAAACCAAGAGAATGCAAACCAGGACTAAGAAAACCGTTTGTTTGAAAATCGGGAGTTTGAAATCAGAATGATAATACCAGGGTTCTGTACTTAACTGTAATTTAATTAGTATAGATAAATTTTTATTCTAGATATTTTGTGTATATATTTCCACAAATTTTTTAATGTTCTAATCCACTTTTGACAAAAAACATTTTGAAAAGCAACATTTTGAAAATTATCATTCTAAAAATCAGACTTTTGAAACCAGGATTTTGTAAACCAGGGTTAGTCCAATATTATTTTTAAAAAAATTTGAATCGAACGATTTATCAAGATGATGTTAATGTTTAACATTAATGTTTTTAAATTCAAAATAATTTGTAAACCAAAAACAGCCTTTTGGAAAGTAGGATTTCATAATATTTTTTTATATCTGAATTACTTACATGTTTACGTATTCTTTCTTCGAACCTTACGTATATTTATTCGTAACACTATTTTCGACCTTCTATACATATTTAATAACTAATAATTATAACTCTTATTTTATTTGGTTTTAATCATCCCCTTCCGGAACTGTAAACGTACGTAATTTTTAACGATTCCAAAGACACATTCGCTATATATATGTATACGTATCTACATTACATTCCCTTAATCAAATCGATTAAAAATTCAAAAATTAGACGGCACAAGATTTATACACGTACACACACAGATAATAAACTACCGCACACAAACGATTTATATTAATTTTTGGGATACACAGCACAAACAGTATGTACGAAGGAAACGTAATACATATTTCATTCGTTACTTTATTCCAAAAACAAAACAAACAAACAAAAAAAACTATGTAAATATTTAGTTATTTGTGACAAGTATTACACCTACATTAATCTACCACCTTCTGTGATATAATTCCAGATAATTTAGAAACCACAAATGGCTACCCTTTTTCTATATATCCTCGTACATCTCTCGGATTCTTCTTGTTCTGTGGAAATTATTTTTGACTTTGGTTGTGTGTCACAAGTTAAATTTTGATTTTTAATGTAAGTATGTATATATATATATATATATTGTATATACATAATATGTCTATATATGTTCTGCGTACATATGTATGTATAAAAGGGTTGGTAAAATTAAATTATGTTTCGAAGAAGTATGCTTAACCAACAAAAAAAGGAAACGCACAAGATTTATTTTGATTTAATCAAATGGTATATTATAGACAATCCTTCTTCTTATTTTGCTTCTTAACCAAAAGGATTTCATTTTGTATATTCAGAATAAATTACATAAATATCCTTTGATGACATTTTTGTATTAATCTTATGTTACTTTTGTGAATTAAATTTACTTGTGATTAGATGATAGTTTTAATTACATGATGCTCACAGTGGGGGATGAATAGTCCAATAAATATTTTATTACGACAGTCGTCAGCCTAATTAATGATATTATGTATATATGTATTTGTTATGCCGTTTCAAAACGAAATTCTTAAATTTTTACCTGAACCGATAAATAAAATATGTTTTGTATTCATAAATTGAACAAAAGCATCCAAAAATTCTGTTTGTACCATTTTATGCCAAAATATTTTTGTATATATATCACTCCCTTAAAACCATATTTCTATTGTTGTTGCACACAAACGCAAAACTATATCAAAACTAAATTAAAAATTTGTAAGACGGTATTTGTATACCTCTCAATATATCTTATTGTTATATATATGTTTTGTGTTGTTCAACTATAAAAAAAAAATTAAAAACATAAGATAACCTCAATAAACTAACACAACAACTTACCCCTTGTGCCCTGGAGATGTTACTTTTATTTTTTAACACAATATTTTTATTTTATTTTATTATGTGTTCTGATGTGAATTGTTAATTTTGCAATAAAAAAATATAAATTTTCCATCTAAGAACTTTTTCTTGTTAAAAAAAAAAAAATACAAATATAAAAAATTCTGGGAAATAACGAAGAAACCAAAGCAACTTCATGCAGACTTCCATACAGAAGACACACACACACATATGAAAATAAAATCCCAATTTAGAATTTTTTTTTTTTTTTAATTTTTCTACACAAAACTTAACTTTAGGTTTTAATTGGCAAAATTATAACTGATTTTTCGGTTTTATGAATTTTTAACATTATTATGTTTTTTTTTTATGTTACAAGAATTAAAAATTAAAAAAATATAAAAAGTTCTCATAAGTTTAATGGTTTATGGTATTTTATATGTTGTGACATAAAAAGTTATTTGTTTGTTTCGAAACAAAAATAACAAAAAATTAAATAAAACACAAATGTTGACAAGATATTTTGTCAAAAAAGTGTCGTCTACACATCTCATTCTAAACGTATATGTATGTATGTACTCGTATATAATTTGCGTGTTATAGAATTAAGAAACTTTAAAAGATATAAAGTCATAATTTTAGACTGTTAGCTGATGTCCTATGTGATATATAGGAATTTTGTGACAAGCGATATTAGTTTGTGTCATAAATTTTTTGTTTTTAAGGTGGGAAAGTTTGTAATATGTTTATTTTTTTTATATTTTAAAGAAGAGTAGATTGTTGCTCCTAAGAAATTGTGACATATTTCACGATGCCGTCGTTTAAAACGAGAGATACACTATATACATCGAATTTATAATTCTGGTTTTCTCGAAATCCAAAATTTTGGTTTACAAAATATTGATAAACCATTGTATCTCGTGGGTTTAGAATTTTAAAAACCACGAATTGGAACCCGAGATTTCGTAACCCTACTTTGCATTGCTTTATGAATTGCATAGAATTTTCCATGTATTTAGAGGTTTAAAGACAATTGTTGCCACAGAAAATAATTGATGTTATTGAAATTGAATAAATTGTTTAACTCTTCTCATTCTCATTAATTTAATAACGTATCCATATTCCGATGTTCAAATGTTCAAATGAAATCGGAATTAATTATAATGGAAATGTTGGTGAATTTTGATTATGATACAAGAATTCAAATGTGGATTATGTTCTTTGTTAAAAGATTCTACAGGCTGTTAAATTCGACACTATAGAAATTTGAATTCAAATTTGTTAAGACAGAATAAATTTAATGAAACCGGGACATATTAATGTCTATTAGGCTGAAAAAAATGGAAAGATAATGTATTCATTTCGATTTTGATTACCAAATCATGATTTCCAAAGTCCAGGCGAAACTTTAATGTTTTAAAATTAAAATATTAAATTTAAAATTTCTAAATAGGTGTATTTAGTTAGGATTTTGTTCTGGGTTGAAAATTATTAGAAAATTAAAAAAATTGCATTTTATTTGTGGAAAACTATGAAAATGATAGTAAATCAACGTCTTTAATAAATTTGAAGCAGCGAATTTAGTAACCGATGTTTTTAAGTAAAACTGGGTCTATCTTGAAGGAAAATCACTTAAATTTTCCGAAAAGTAGGGGTACAGATACTACAATGATTGAATATTTTTGAACACAACTATCGTTAGCGGCCACTTTAATGACTGATGGTTTTTAGTCGAGCTAGCCTTTCTAACTGCAAATCATTTTCTTTTACATATTTTCTGTAAAGTAGGATTTTTGAACACAAGTAACGAAAAAATGATATTAAATACTCCTGTTCATAAATGCTCAATCCTAAATATCTTTTCCCCTACTTTTAAAGTATACAGTGTAGTACCTATATTTAAAACCAACGGTCACTCAAGTGGCCACTGCTCAGGAACACAGAATAGATGGTTTAATTAAGACCATAAGTCACAAAGGTGGTCGCTGATCAGGAGCACCAGAAAAATTAGCAAATTTCGATATCAAATTTTACGATACTTGTACTCAATAATGCTCAATCCTTAGTATCTGTTAATCTACTTTGCAAATAATCTAATTTTTCTTTAGAATTAATGGCCGTTGATTAGAAACCAAGTATATTTCCCACTTAACTAAGTATATTTCAAATCATTTTAGTTAGTTAGTAAAGAATTTTATTAGTTAATATTTTCATACTTTTCCAAAATAAGGGCTTACCAACTGTCAATATAAATCAATATAAATGTTCGTATTTTTTTACGAAACTAAAAAATTCTAATCACTCCCCACGCCATTTAATTATGAATTCTAAATCTATCTTAACCGAGCAAATAGCGCAGTGGTAAAGCAAATCTTGTTTGGATTGAGATGTGTACCGGGTTTTAATCCCAACAGAAGTGCGGCTTGCAAAAATTATTTTTCATCTCCCGATTACAATCGGTAATTAAATTGAAAACATCTAAGACTTATAAAAAATATAACACCATAATATTCAGAACTTTAATTATGAAGTTTGCCCGAATTTCAAATTTTTAAATTGTATTAAAATATTTCCAAAATTTAATTTTTATTTTGATAAATAAGAGCTTTTTAAAATTCTATTTTGGAAAATTTTTTAAATTAAAATTGAAAACTACGAATATAATTCTTCAAGTATTTGAAAATAATAGTTAAGCTCAAATGAAATCAAATCTAAAAACTAATATAGTTATGAGTTTAGCCAATTCATTTAGCCAGATCAACAATTCAGCAATTTGTGTATATGTACTTTCACCAAATTAAAAAAATTACAACGAAGCTTACGTACAACATTTTTTTTATTTTGGTTGATTCTTCAATTTGTCAACTGAATTTAGGCCATAGGTCATCCCTTAAGCATTAAATATAGATTTTTTTTTTAAAATCATGCTGAGAATCAGATACGTGACTCTAATTTGATAATTTATTGCATTAATGGTACGATCACATTCAAAATTCAACTATAAGAATGTAAATTGCGAAAATGTAAGTTTTAACCAAATTGTGCCTTTAGTCCTTTTAAAAATAGCAATTGGATTCCCCATAGTAATTGGATTGCAAAAGGGTGAAATTGGTACACCAATATACATTTTCAAACCAATTTTGTAGAAAATGTGTATGGGTTTCTTTAACCTTGCATGCTCCAATCTGCTTGAAAATAATACAAACTGATTTTGTTGAGCTTAAGAAAGCTTACAAAAATCCAGAATACATTAGCTTTAATCTACGCATTTCTAAAATAATTATTTGTCTCCTGCCCTTAGAGGGTCAAATTATAATCGAAACCTATCCAAGGTACCCAAAATATATAGACATTATTGGATAATTTTGCATTTAATATTTAATAGGCCACTATAGGAACTTCCAAAATGTCTTTTGAGCTTCGGTACTCGACAGGATATTTAAAGGAACATTTTTATTGATTTCTCAAAATCTTTGTACCAAGTCAAGTGATTTCTGTAAATTCGGATTCTTGTTCTAGATTCTATGAAACAATTTGTAAGAGATTTTAATTTGTTAAATGCCGACTCTATTATTATTATTATTATAATTGGTTGGAACCGGGTAGGCCCATATAGAGCAAACCCAGGATTCTATCACAAAGTTTACACGAAAGAGAGGACAGTTAACCTAAATATAAAGACCTAAAATATTGATTACCTGAAACCGAATAGAAATCATTGAAATCAGGTCAGTTCCTCACGAAGTAAAGCCAGTCATATCCTCCTCTAGGTACTCCTCGTGCACAACATCATGAGCTAAGGCCATACGATGTAGATGATCTTTAAAACGGCCATGTCCCGTAAGAGTCCCTACTAAACTCCAAATTATTAAGACATTTCATGTAGGGCGGTTTCAAGTACGCAGGGTGGTTTCAGAGGACTGATCGACTCTGTAAGCATGTTGCATGTGAGGAATTGATTAGAAAATAGCCTCTAATGAATCTGTTGACGATTATTTCCAGAGGTTTAAGAAAAGTTGAGGACAGGCTGGTTAATAGGCCAAAATGACTTAAGGTTCGTATAATCGGACTTACCATCTTTCTAGATAAAACAACTCTACTCATACTCCAAGATTCTGGAACATTGCTAAAAGCAATTCACTCTTGAAATAGGTGGAGTAAATTATCCTGAATTATTGAAAAGCCATGCTATAATTCAGCAGAGAAAACACCATCAGGACCTGGATCATACACTAATGTCAATCATCTCCTGCCAGACAGAGTTAACAAAAGTAGCCTCGCATCCAGTATTGAGAATTTCATGCTTGTGATGAGCATTAGGATCATAGACAATCACCCACCAAAGGTATATGATTGTTCTTACACCATGTCACAATATTAGTGAGTTCCTCAGGGAGGCGGTGAATAAAAGTTACAAGGCAAATAAACTGAGGCGATGACCAGCTGTAAGATCAGTCGAGCTACACTGGTTGATCAGAGCTGAATTACTATTATTGCCAATAAAAATGCACTCTTGAGTTTCAATGAAAAGAATTCTTATATAAGATTCTGCCATTAAATAAATTAAATCCAGGAACAGAATCATCAAGAAAGTGCGGTTCTTGAATTAGACAAATATCTGTATATGCATTACAGAAAGCGACTTCCTTAATTCAAATTAAGCTGAACTATGTTGGAAGTTGATTCCGACTCTAACATATTCTTCAAAGTTAATTCACGTACTTTTATTTGAACGAAATAAAAATAATAATTTGAATGAATAATGTAAAAGTTTGTTTTAAACTTTTGTTCAGCTTTATACATTGAGTATTCGTGATAGTTTGAGAGCTTTCAGTTCGTGATCCGATTTAACAAAATTTTATCTAAATATCAATATAAAGTTCGTGAGTGTTAAATATTATAAAAGTTATCATGAAACTTGATAAGTTGAAAATTGGCCTAGTTCTGTTCCAGACATATTCCAGAACTTTATCCAAAAATAATTTTCCAATCAGATTTCCATTAAATAATTCTCATTTTCGGTGAATTGTCGTTTTTGGCGAGTTGTCATTTTCGGTGAATTGTCGATTTCAGTGAATGATCGTTTTCAGTGAATTGTCGTTTTCGGTAAATTGGCGATTTCAGTAAATTGTCGTTTTCGGTGAATTGTTTTTCTGTGAATTGTCGTAGAACCGGTAAGACTATATGATGTTAATAAGTTGTTATTTTGTTTTTGTTGCGCTACAACATTAGTCTGAAATTGAAATGGTCTAATTTGGCTGTCAAATTGGAGAACGTTCACACAGAGTTTAATACAATTCTAGAAAATTACCAAGATAACTGCTATAAGTATCCCAGTCAATCTCATCATTTTCAGCATTTATGTCATTTATATATAAATATCCCTGCTACGATTGAGATATGAAAATATCTCCTACTGTTTTCAAAATAATACTATGTACGTGAATGTATATATCTAAAATCCTAAAAATAACTAATCAAACCTAAAAACATTTTCATATCATCGTTCGTCATCAACATAAACAACAAGACCAGCTCCAAAATAAAAATAAAAATCCAAATGACTTCTGTTGTGTGTTTGATTTTACTTTTTAAAAAAAAACATAACATATACATTTTTATAAAAGTTACATTGCATAATTTTTTATTGTTATCTGCAATCGAATTTATATGAAATAAAATACAAAAATACATGTGACATTGCAATTTGCAGTATTTCCAACCGAAATGAAAAAAAAAAGATTTTTAAAAATTGATTAGAAAAGAATGAATTATGTCAGAGGAATTGGAAAAATGTATAATCGATCTCTATATGTACACAACATATAACCACAATTTGTCATTACATTTTGTTTGTTATATAGGAGGTATCTAAACAAACCAACTCAGTCAGTTCTTTTGTTGGTATTTTGGTGTACATACAAAAATTTATACACAAATTGTTATGTTGGTTATATAGAAAATTACAATAAAGATCACTTCTGTGTATTACGTCCTTTTGTTAAAAAAAAATATGTGGACAAACCCACAGAAAATGATTTAACAGAACATGAATTTGTAAATTGAAAATGATTTTCCTACACAACACGATTTCATTTCGAAATTTTTTTTTGCAAAATTCAATGAAATCAACAATTTTGACCATCAATAATATAAAATTATGTTGACAACTTATATATAGTCGAGATATGCGATCTATGATTATGGTTTAACGGTTGTATGCACGCTAACTAGAATTTACCCTTTTTATGCCGTTCGTCTTACAAGCTACCAACCACCGCAGATGGTTTGCATTATACAATGAATTTCGCGATAAGATATTTTTTTGTTTCCATATGACAAAGCATTTGAAGGATGGTATTAAAACTTATATATGTTCTTACACTTAAATAATTATTATAATTCATTTTATATTTTTTTTTTTTGGATTTGTGTGAACTTCTTGACAAAATAAAAGAGTTTTATTTATATATAAGCGACACTCACAAAAAAGGCTAATCGAAAAAAAATAAAAACTCAAACAAACAAAAGGGTATATAGACGTCGTGGAGAGGAGACAAGGCAGATTAAAATTTAAAATATGATATCAAAATGACGAACCAAAAAATTTGTTTTAATTCATTTCTATGAACCCATAAAGAAGATTTTAAATTTATCCAACCAAAAATTTATTTATAATACATAATAATAATGCATCGTATTAATGTCACTTTAATTTTTAAGACTTTCGTATATAAATTTATCAAAATACGTATCGGTTGATATATTAAAAACGAGTACAAATACAAAATTCCCACTCCTTATATTCTGCGGGATAACAATAGGAATACGAATTCACAATATATATAAATATTCTTAATCTTAAATTATTTTTTTTTTGTGTGTACAACATAAATTCCAGTTCTTATTTAAAGAATTCAATTCTTTAAATTTTATAACAAGAGAAATGCAATTCTTAATCACAAATCTTAAAAAATATTTTTTTTTCGGTAATTTTTGGCAAAATTTCTTAACAACATTTTTTTTTTTGTGAACAAGGTAGTATCAGCAAAATACAATCACACCATTTGTAGATTTACTGATAGTGTCATGTATATTGGGTGGAGAGAAACTGGGCACAACGAAAGGTGTAATAATTTGTGGTGATTTTTTCTTTTTACTTTTCTGAATTCACATTCATTGACATTTATTGTTTGTGTATGGTGAAGAAAAAATATTTTGACATGAATTCTCAAAGGATTGGATTGTGTGTGTCCCAGGTGCTCTCCAGTTTCTTGACAATGTGTGCGGCTTATCAGAGATCTTTGTGCGCGTAAAATGAGATGGTACATGTCAGATGGAAACCTAAGCAACTGTTGTATGGTGTATATATAGATTAATGTGATTTCTCAAGAGAACCCAACGCTCTGGTAGACAACGGGTAAGTACTTTACTATACAGCTTAATCGTCTTCTTTACAATAAATTTTCAGTAATGTGTTTCATCATTTTTGGTAAATTTAAATTGCGTTGGAAGATCTACAATGGTCTAAGGATTACAATGTTGTGAATTCCCTAGCCCTGGTACTGTCACTTTCACACTTTATACTGACAATTTTATTTATAGAAATAAACGAATTTTCTAAAACAAACTAAACAACGCAGTTGCTATAAAGGCAATAGGGCTGAAATGGAATTATTCCATCCACGCTGGTACATATTATGTGTAGCTTAAAAGTAAACCAGCTTTTGGCGTAAAATTAGTTAAAATTCCAAACTTCATCGGCATAAATCAGTTGTGTTTAAACTTGGTTAGTGAATAGTATTGTTGTATGGTAATTGATGCTCAAAAAGTTTTTATATAATTATTAATCTTTACATCAAAAATTAAATCATTTATTTCTTCATAAAAAATTTTGTAACATAGCTATAATGGAGCTGTGACAGTAGAAAAAACCCTATTGTAAAGTTGTATTGGAAGCACAAGAAAGCTAAAACCAAAAGGAAATTTTTCACTATTATTGATCAATAAATTGCCAAAGATGACAAGGTGCTCATATAATGGCAAAATGTTTGATTGCGAGTGCATTTTATTTAAATAAATCCATCTTGTAAGATACGCTTATTTTAAACTACATTAAGATTGACGGACAGATCGCACTAAACGGACAGATCGCACTAAAAGTGTCCCACGCAAATCAGTTTTAATAAAACACTTTATAAAATTACGACATTACAAGATATTATCACTGTGTCAAAAAGTATTTATTTGCATATTATTGGTCGATCCTAGAGTGCATAGAATCTGTGCATAAGAGCATTTTACTAGAGGAGCTATTCCAATAGAAAAACTTGGAGGTGATAGATGTAGTACAGAATTTGCGAGACTTTTCCATCGAAAATATCGATTTTCATCATATTCAGCCAAAGAATACTTTAGTTCCGTTCCCGACGATTATTTTCTAGCTTTTTATCCTAGAATCATTTTATAATAACATTTCCATTGACAATATCGATTTTTATCAAAATCGGTCAAAGAATGCTTTAGTTCCGTTTCCGGAGGCCATATCCCAGCATTTTGTCCTAGAATCATTTAATAATTCCATTTCCATCAAAAATGTCGATTTTCATCATGATCGGCCGAAGAATGCTTTAGTTCCGTTCCCAAAGGTCATATTCTAGCATTTTATCCTAGAATCATTTCATAATTTCATTTCCATCGTAAAGCTCGATTTTCATCATAGTCGTTTAAAGAATTCTTTAGTTCCGTCCCCGGTGGGAATTTCTACGGAATTTATAAAATCGTTAAAAACATTCAATCATTAAATCCAACCATCGTACCGACGGGAGCATTAGTGAAGAAAGAAGAATTAGCCGATGTCCATAAATTGCTAGAGAAGCACTTAGGACTTTATTGGAGAAATAATTCATTATGCACTTTTTATAATAACTTATTTGACTGTACCTGAAGACAACCATGATGAAACAAATGATGTAATCTGTGAATTCCATGCCAAGAAATGACGTTTGTGAAATTTGTCCTAAATCTGTCCTAAAAGCAACAACAACAAATTACTATGCATGTGTGTGAGTGTGAAGATCAAATAAATGTTTCGTTATAACGAATTTTTATATTTTTATTGTGAATTATTAAATAAATAGAAATTAGTCAAATTACTAGCTTACCGGATTCACTTTTAAATTAAATTTAATGTATATTAGAGATCTACTGATATCTAAACAAAATAATTAGAATACGTCGAAACATGGCAAACATATAAGGAATTCTATAATTGTCGGTAGTATTTGAATTAAAAAATATTAAGCTTTAGCTTATTAAAAATAATAGGCACACTTAAAAAAAAGTAGGAAGTTTTAATAAGAGATTGTTCGTGTCCACTAAAAATGTTCAAATAATAGAAAAACTCCATAAAATTCGGATACTTCGACGTATGTATTTCAGTTTTGTTACTATGAACCAAAATTGTTCAATCCTAAGTACCTGAAAGCCTATATTTTGGAAAACCTGAACGGTTATCCATTAGACCAGACCCACACCTACTCAAACATTTTTCGGCTATGATGGCCCCTTATTAGAAACACTCGAAAAAATTCGGACACTTCGATATATGTATTTCAGTTTTGTTACTATGAACCTAAAGTGTTCAATCCTAAGTACCTGAAAGCCTATATTTTGGAAAACCTGAATGGTTTTCCATTAGACCAGACCCACACCTACTCAAAAATTTTTCGGCTATGATGGCCCCTTATTAGAAACACTCGAAAAAATTCGGACACTTCGATATATGTATTTCAGTTTTGTTACTATGAACCAAAAGTGTTCAATCCTAAGTACCTGAAAGCCTATATTTGGGAAAACCTGAATGGTTTTCCATTAGACCAGACCCACACCTACTCAAACATTTTTCGGCTATGATGGCCCCTTATTAGAAACACTCGAAAAAATTCGGACACTTCGATATATGTATTTCAGTTTTGTTACTATGAACCTAAAGTGTTCAATCCTAAGTACCTGAAAGCCTAAATTTTGGAAAACCTGAATGGTTTTCCATTAGACCAGACCTACACCTACTCAAACATTTTTCGGCTATGATGGCCCCTTATTAGAAACACTCGAAAAAAATCGGATACTTCGATATATGTATTTCAGTTTTGTTACTATGAACCAAAATTGTTCAATCCTAAGTACCTGAAAGCCTATATTTTGGAAAACCTGAATGGTTTTCCATTAGACCAGACCTACCTACTCAAACATTTTTCGGCTATGATGGCCCCTTATTAGAAACACTCGAAAAAATTCGGACTCTTCGATATATGTATTTCAGTTTTGTTACTATGAACCAAAAGTGTTCAATCCTAAGTACCTGAAAGCCTATATTTGGGAAAACCTGAATGGTTTTCCATTAGACCAGACCCGCACCTACTCAAACATTTTTCGGCTATGATGGCCCCTTATTAGAAACACTCGAAAAAAATCGGATACTTCGATATATGTATTTCAGTTTTGTTACTATGAACCAAAATTGTTCAATCCTAAGTACCTGAAAGCCTATATTTTGGAAAACCTGAATGGTTTTCCATTAGACCAGACCCACACCTACTCAAACATTTTTCGGCTATGATGGCCCCTTATTAGAAACACTCGAAAAAATTCGGACACTTCGATATATGTATTTCAGTTTTGTTACTATGAACCAAAAGTGTTCAATCCTAAGTACCTGAAAGCCTATATTTGGGAAAACCTGAATGGTTTTCCATTAGACCAGACCCGCACCTACTCAAACATTTTTCGGCTATGATGGCCCCTTATTAGAAACACTCGAAAAAAATCGGATACTTCGATATATATATTTCAGTTTTGTTACTATGAACCAAAATTGTTCAATCCTAAGTACCTGAAAGCCTATATTTGGGAAAACCTGAATGGTTTTCCATTAGACCAGACCCGCACCTACTCAAACATTTTTCGGCTATGATGGCCCCTTATTAGAAACACTCGAAAAAAATCGGATACTTCGATATATGTATTTCAGTTTTGTTACTATGAACCAAAATTGTTCAATCCTAAGTACCTGAAAGCCTATATTTTGGAAAACCTGAATGGTTTTCCATTAGACCAGACCCACACCTACTCAAACATTTTTCGGCTATGATGGCCCCTTATTAGAAACACTCGAAAAAAATCGGATACTTCGATATATGTATTTCAGTTTTGTTACTATGAACCAAAATTGTTCAATCCTAAGTACCTGAAAGCCTATATTTGGGAAAACCTGAATGGTTTTCCATTAGAGTAGGTGTGGGTCTGGTCTAATGGAAAACCATTCAGGTTTTCCAAAATATAGGCTTTCAGGTACTTAGGATTGAACAATTTTGGTTCATAGTAACAAAACTGAAATACATATATCGAAGTATCCGATTTTTTTCGAGTGTTTCTAATAAGGGGCCATCATAGCCGAAAAATGTTTGAGTAGGTGTGGGTCTGGTCTAATGGAAAACCATTCAGGTTTTCCCAAATATAGGCTTTCAGGTACTTAGGATTGAACAATTTTGGTTCATAGTAACAAAACTGAAATACATATATCGAAGTATCCGATTTTTTTCGAGTGTTTCTAATAAGAGGCCATCATAGCCGAAAAATGTTTGAGTAGGTGTGGGTCTGGTCTAATGGAAAACCATTCAGGTTTTCCAAAATATAGGCTTTCAGGTACTTAGGATTGAACAATTTTGGTTCATAGTAACAAAACTGAAATACATATATCGAAGTATCCGATTTTTTTCGAGTGTTTCTAATAAGGGGCCATCATAGCCGAAAAATGTTTGAGTAGGTGTGGGTCTGGTCTAATGGAAAACCATTCAGGTTTTCCCAAATATAGGCTTTCAGGTACTTAGGATTGAACACTTTTGGTTCATAGTAACAAAACTGAAATACATATATCGAAGTGTCCGATTTTTTTCGAGTGTTTCTAATAAGGGGCCATCATAGCCGAAAAATGTTTGAGTAGGTGTGGGTCTGGTCTAATGGAAAACCATTCAGGTTTTCCCAAATATAGGCTTTCAGGTACTTAGGATTGAACAATTTTGGTTCATAGTAACAAAACTGAAATACATATATCGAAGTATCCGATTTTTTTCGAGTGTTTCTAATAAGGGGCCATCATAGCCGAAAAATGTTTGAGTAGGTGTGGGTCTGGTCTAATGGAAAACCATTCAGGTTTTCCCAAATATAGGCTTTCAGGTACTTAGGATTGAACAATTTTGGTTCATAGTAACAAAACTGAAATACATATATCGAAGTATCCGAATTTTTTCGAGTGTTTCTAGTAAGGGGCCATCATAGCCGAAAAATGTTTGAGTAGGTGTGGGTCTGGTCTAATGGAAAACCATTCAGGTTTTCCCAAATATAGGCTTTCAGGTACTTAGGATTGAACAATTTTGGTTCATAGTAACAAAACTGAAATACATATATCGAAGTATCCGATTTTTTTCGAGTGTTTCTAATAAGGGGCCATCATAGCCGAAAAATGTTTGAGTAGGTGTGGGTCTGGTCTAATGGAAAACCATTCAGGTTTTCCCAAATATAGGCTTTCAGGTACTTAGGATTGAACACTTTTGGTTCATAGTAACAAAACTGAAATACATATATCGAAGTGTCCGAATTTTTTCGAGTGTTTCTAATAAGGGGCCATCATAGCCGAAAAATGTTTGAGTAGGTGTGGGTCTGGTCTAATGGAAAACCATTCAGGTTTTCCAAAATATAGGCTTTCAGGTACTTAGGATTGAACAATTTTGGTTCATAGTAACAAAACTGAAATACATATATCGAAGTGTCCGAATTTTTTCGAGTGTTTCTAATAAGGGGCCATCATAGCCGAAAAATGTTTGAGTAGGTGTGGGTCTGGTCTAATGGAAAACCATTCAGGTTTTCCAAAATATAGGCTTTCAGGTACTTAGGATTGAACAATTTTGGTTCATAGTAACAAAACTGAAATACATATATCGAAGTATCCGATTTTTTTCGAGTGTTTCTAATAAGGGGCCATCATAGCCGAAAAATGTTTGAGTAGGTGCGGGTCTGGTCTAATGGAAAACCATTCAGGTTTTCCCAAATATAGGCTTTCAGGTACTTAGGATTGAACACTTTTGGTTCATAGTAACAAAACTGAAATACATATATCGAAGTGTCCGATTTTTTTCGAGTGTTTCTAATAAGGGGCCATCATAGCCGAAAAATGTTTGAGTAGGTGTGGGTCTGGTCTAATGGAAAACCATTCAGGTTTTCCAAAATATAGGCTTTCAGGTACTTAGGATTGAACAATTTTGGTTCATAGTAACAAAACTGAAATACATATATCGAAGTATCCGATTTTTTTCGAGTGTTTCTAATAAGGGGCCATCATAGCCGAAAAATGTTTGAGTAGGTGCGGGTCTGGTCTAATGGAAAACCATTCAGGTTTTCCCAAATATAGGCTTTCAGGTACTTAGGATTGAACACTTTTGGTTCATAGTAACAAAACTGAAATACATATATCGAAGTGTCCGAATTTTTTCGAGTGTTTCTAATAAGGGGCCATCATAGCCGAAAAATGTTTGAGTAGGTGTGGGTCTAATCAGGGGCTTATTGGATTGGGAACAAGAAGCGCTTAAATCTTAGTAAAAACTACTACTTATTTAATCATTTTTTTTTTAAATAGAAAATTCAAATACAAAAACAGACGCATATGTACATATAAATAGAATTCGTTACTTGTTTACGTTACGTGTTATTTTGAGGAAGGCTCCTGATTATGGTTACATTAGTAGCAAATCTCTGATTAAATGTGAATCCGTATAGATATTTAAAAAAAAAACCGAATTTAAATAATTCACAATAAAAATTTAAAAATTCGTTATATCGAGACTTTCATTATACTCACACATGTACACATTTATTTGTTGTTGTTGCTTTTAGGACAGGTTTAGGATAAATTTCACGTGAATCAAGAAATGTAAAATAATTTAAAATTATTCTTGCTCGAGTTACAGAGGTACAACTATTCAAAGCATAATTAATTAAAACATTTTGCTTTCAAAGAAGAGTAATAATTACCAAAAAACAAAATGTTTTTGCTGAAAATCGACACTGTGAGAGACAATTGGTTGAAAAATAAGAGACTGGGAGATAATAACGTGAAACAACCTAGTTCTACTCCATAGAGGACCATATCTCAAAACTTTGCTGTAATATGTAACAAAGCTTGGTTGTAACATGTCCGCGAACAAAGTTACGACATAGCCGTGTTAAGACAATAATAGCACTTGAACATTTTGTGGCTTGCTCATGGACAGATTTAATGTCGCTATCAACTGTTTGATGAATAAAATATGTTACTCTTGGAGATACGTGGCCTTTCCTAATGTGCAAATTGTACTGAAAATATTTTTGAAATTTTCTGTCTAAAATTTGGAGGGAGAAGGGTGTTTCTCTACTCTGCGCCAAAGTATAAAATCACCTCAGAGATGTGTTATTTCTCAATATCATATTGGGGGTGCCTTGAAATTCTATTAATTTACATTCTACATCTTTTCAAATAAAGCCTTAGAATGCGGCTGAATTGAGCTAATAAATATATATTATGTAAACTGACGTATGCGTAATTTCTTATAAATCTGTCCTATAAAGCAACAAAAACAATTTCCGCATGTAGACTCGGTATAACGAAAATCCTAGAAACTAACATCATGACGACATACCCAGATATCATTGAGTCTCGGGCTCTCGGCTATCCGAAATATTCCAATTTTGTAAAAAATAGTGGATTAGAAAATTGAAATGTTTTTCGGATAGCTTAGACCTAAACACATCTTGGTATATACGTCATTATGGTGTTAGCTTCTTACGAATTTCCCAAAAAAATTTGAAAATTTATTTATTCGACATTAATGAGTTTAAAAAAATATCACATAGTCACATTCTAACCTAATTCTTCAAAATTAGTATTAAAGTTGGCTGGAACCCAAGCAGGTGCCGCACTCAATGCCACTCTGGGCCCATGGTGCAAAATTAATTTCTTCCAAATTAATTTAAGTAATTTTTTTTTGTTTTCACCGAAATGTAAAAAATAGTTTAAACTTGAAAGTTTTTTGAAATTCAAAAGTATACGTAAAAGCTTAGTTTAAATTTCTGTTCAGCTATATATAAAATGGAAGTTCGTGATAATCTTTCAATTCGGTTATTTATATGAAAACTTTACTATACACACAGAAAAATATTTTTATTTTAAAAGCTCGGATTAATGCAAATGTCACTTTATATATGGAGAAATTAATTGACTATAAAAGTTGACCTAGTATTTAGCGAAAGCTTACAATTATGAGCTTTTTATAGGTTGTAATTCTAAAGTTCATACAAAGAACTTCGCCATGCTTCGATTTTTATTTTATAAGCTGAGCTTTCATTTTGTGGTAATAGTTCAACGTTTACGATGATATAGCGATAAGGATTAAATAGGTAATATAAAAACAGTTTTTTAATCGAAAGCTCTACATCTTACTCATAGTTTCTCCTTCCACTTGAAACTTGCTAAACGTAAGTGTAATCTCGTATAACAAGCGTTTCCCAGTATAATGTCACCAAAATCACAATCAATGATGATGGTAAAAAATAATTTATAATCGAAACGTGATACTTCAAAATCCTAAACATTGTTTTTAATTGTTTTATAGTTCATACACGAGTATACATTTATATATGCATTCATTTGACATTTTAAATGAGCAGCCACTTATTGCAAATTTATTTCAATTTATATAAAAAAAAAATCGTTTTAATCTTTCATTAAAGCGATATTTTCGAGAGATAAAAAATCACGATATCCAATTTTTATATAATTAAATTTCCGAATGCGGTAGTTTTTGTGTATTTATATACCTAGGTATAGTAATAAAAATCGATGGCATTAAACTATATATCGTCGGCTTGTTCATGTATATTTTACGATATTAAATGATAAAACTATTCCAGATTCAATTTTTTATATATTTTTCTACAAAGATTTTTTATCGAAAAACGTTAAAATGCGATCGATAAATTTGTTGTTATAGATTTAATTAATAACATTTTAACAAGAACTACCATTTACATAATATAGTACATAGAATGAATGTTGTGCGCGCTTGTTTGATGAAACAACGGATAACAACAAATTATAAATCCGTATCGTTCTACTGTACATATACGCGAGTATGTAGATATATAAGTAGCAACGTTCTTAATAATAATTATATGTTATACAATTATTTGAATAATTATAAGCTTCATTATTATCGTGACTCCAGCTAATTTCATATAAATGTATATTTTATTTGATTTTAGCAAGTTCACACAACAAAAGTACAAAAGTATAAGTTATAAGTGAGGAACCAACAAATGGTAAATTCAAATCATAGTAATTTTGATTTAATGGATATATATCGTTCATGCTATATACGATTTCAATTCAAAACAAATAATATGAGGGTATATACATAGATATCATAATTTATCGCATTGGTCTATATTTCAATTAATTTAAGCCACACTATTATACGAGTGTCTAGATTTTCATGGGAAAATGATTAAAAATTACAAAAACCAACCAAACCAATTTGTCATATATCGTCGTTATTTAATTAAATAAAATTGTTATTGGTTTTGTGTGCTGTTCTGTTTGGTTGCCAATTCGAATCGTAGCGCATTCGAAACAAGAAAGCTATATAACAATTTTCATTTTCGGTGGTCTTACATTTTTAATTTATTTTTCTTTGCGCTGTGTGCAATGTGTACGTATATCTTATGAATATCAACAACCGGGTCATGTTGAGATTTATTGTTGGTCTTAATGTTCAAAATATATATGTATATAAATTAAAATGAGTTTTTTGTTGTTTTTATGTTTTGCTATTTTATTATATTATGAGAATTCTGATATTTTCACTGTGATAAATTAAGTTTTTCCATGGGAGTAGATTTTGTAGACAAACAAAAGAATTAATTATTAAATATTTTCCTATGTATAGGGACAATGTCACTTTAAGTTTTACATCATTGGTATAGTGCCCTACATTTATTTATGTATTATGTTTTTGAATGATTTATAAGCATAAATTAAGTAACAACTTCCTTAACGATTTCCTTGGAATTAAAATATTATCTGTTTGGCTTTTTTTTTTTTTATATTTTAAGATAAATTTTTTGGTGAATTATCACATGGGGCGGGCGATAAAAGCACACGCGGGATATTTATGTAAATACTAATTTTATCCGACTGTTTGAATTATACCTTCCTTTTGTTGACAGTTACATTTAAGATCCTATATATATATATATACATACCTGTACCGCACGCTGTTATATTTTAATTTTTTTAATGTATTTTAAAATTTAAAAATTATGTTGTATGCATTGCTGGGAAAAACCTCAAATCGTATATGAATAAATTGTAGCTCGTAGGCAAAATAAAAAATAAAGAACCTGATAGAAATTTTACCATAATTGAACGGAAAATTTATGGGACATAAATATATTATCCGTATTTCAGCTAAAAATCAATTTCCATATTACAACTTCTAAGTATCTCTATATAAATACATATATGTTGTGCCATACCCAGCCAGACAACATTAATCTTTTAAGAAAATGGAAAATACGAAAAAAAAAAAATCAAACCCACTTTGAATTTAAATCACTTCCATGCATAATACTGTACATATATACTAGTCGAAATGGGAAGCCAAACCAATTTTTTTTTTTTCGATTTTCGTATACATGTGTTTCTGTTCCAAGATTGAGTTATTTGATTTTATTTATTTATTATTTGTTATTATTTTTTCTTACTTAAAAGTTTCAATTCCATACAAAAATTCTTTGTGGGCGATCAATCATCAATTCTAATTTATTATTATTATTATTATTTGTTGGTTACTAGAAAATTCAATTTAGATAAATTCGATTTCTTACAATATTTATTTTTTATTTTATTATTTTTGATGAATTTTTGATTATTATTAGTTTAGTGCAGAGTATGTAGTGTACATACATATATGTACTCGTATATAGGTATACGATATAAAAAATAAAATAAAAAATATTTATTGAATAAACGTGAGATCATTTTAATTTGTTCTCTCGGATACATCGAAGATATCAATATACGATTTTGGTTTTGTTCTATTCAATTATTTAAGTATTTTTTTTTATTGAATAAATAAAACCAGAAGCCAATAAAAAAAATTAAAAATTAATGTTTTTGTTAGATTTATATTATTAAGAATATACAAACATAATAATAGTGATATACTGGATTTGTGCAACGTAAAAAACGTAACGTAAAAAAATATATGATTTACCATGAAATCTGATCTATGGGTAGTTTAGAGTTCAATCAGTATTTAATTTATTTTAAAGAAGAAAAAAGTGTTTTGGCTCAGGTCATAATTATACTCTTCATTTGAGGCGTCACAATGTTTGTGGTGTTGTTAACATTAATATGCTCTTTGCACCACGGGCGGATAATATGCTGCCTACACCTTATCTGAGTATAACCTTCAATCGATCGAAATGTTTGAAACTGATGAATTTTTTAATTTATTATTTTCAAGAGGCATCACGAAGCTCTTAATCAATTTAAAGAATTTCTGAGCTCCATTGATAACTTTCTATTAAAATTTGACTCTATAATCATCAGTGATTGTGATTTTGGTGACATTATATATATACTAGAACCGATTGTTATGCGAAATTACATCGTAATATTTTGTGAAGATGGTCGTGGAGTGTCAGACGCGGAGCTTCCGAGAAAAAACTGTTTTTTTATATTGCCCATTTAATCCTTATTGCTATATCATCGCAAATGCTAAACTCTTAAAAGCTTTAGTTAAATCAAAACAATTTGTACCATAAAATAAAAGCTATAAGCTCATAAAAAAATCGAAGCATGGCGAAGCTATGGAGTATCTCATGACTAGTTTATAATATCTGGAAGTTAAACCTTTAAAAAGTTTATAATTATTTAACATATGTGAAATATGTCCTAAATCTGTCCTAAAAAATAACAAAAACAATTTCCTCTTATATGCGTTAGTCTGGAAAGCGTCTCGATATAACGAATTTTATCATAAAGACAATCATATACCAAAGGTATATACATATAATGTATACATATAAGGTATCTGAATAGTATTTCTATTTTGGAAAAAGTAGGGGATTAGGGGGTTTAGGACAACCAAGTTTGGAATAACCTCAAGTATCTCGATAATATGATTTTTACTAATTTTCTCGGAAAAATCATAGGAAGCGGGTGCCATTATAACGCATATACCACGATATCTTAAGGTCCAACCTATCCGAAAAATGTTTCAATTTTGGAAAAAGTAGGGGATTAGGGGAATGAAATAATTTTCGGATAGCTTAAACCTTAAGATATCTTGGTATATGCGTCATTATTGTGTCCGCTTCCTAGGACTTTCAAAAGAAATTTCAGGAAATCATGTATAGTTCCTAGCAAATTTTATTGTCCTCTAAATAAAATTCGTTGAATCGAGACAATCTGCAATGCACACTGACACATATAAGCGAAAATAGTTGTTGTTGTTTTTTAGTACAATTTTAGGACAAACTTCACTCGTCTATATAGAATTGTGAATTTTGTCCTACAAATAAAAATCCTAATCCTAACATTTATAATAATATCCGCCGAGCTTCTAAAACAAAAATGTTGTTGTTTGTGTTACTCCATGGACTCCACCCTTCGAGTAAATGGTACGGGGAAAAAATTATTTATTTTTTTCAAAACTGAAACGGATTCCATTGAACGGCAATATAATTAAACAAAAAGGGACAAAAATAATTTCAAGGGGAAATTGCATCGGCAGATCATGCAGCTGCTTGGTCGTATCTAGAAAAATTTAAAAAAAATTAAGGATTCAAAACACATCAAGTGTTCAATGCTGATGAAACAGCGCATTTCAAGGCGCTATTAATAATAGATAAGGCCAGGTCATCCTAACGTTCAAATCCTGTTTCAACGTTCTAACACTATTTCATTGCTCCAGCCATTGGATCAAGGTATTATTTATACCTTTAAGACATATTACATCAGAAGATTATTACAATATGGATTTCTGATGCCAAATCTATTGATGCAACAGAAGGTTGGAAGCACTTTTCAATTAAGCATGCTATCGAAATGATATCCGCATCGTTAAAACAACAGAAAATTACAACATTAAATGGATATTGGAAAAAGATATAACCGGCATCAGTTGAAATAGAAAACGTGCTTGATTCAGTAGAAAATGAAATTGGTGGCACATTAGAACTTGCTAGATCGAGCGGCGAAGAAGGTTTTGTGGATATGGCTAATTAGGACATTCAAGAATTATTATAGGTCCAACCAAGTCAAATCGATTCCAGCTCTGATGACGATAGTGGTGTTAATAATTTTCACTCACAAAATTATAAGAAGGTTTTAAGCTTAGCCGAAAAGTTGGAATCATTTTTCGTGAATACAGACTCTTCCACTGAAAGAAGCCAAATATTCAAGAGATAACTACAAATAATCACCATATAATGAAATTTACAACGGCCTTAAAGGTCACAAAACCAAACGAAGTGCTAACATTTTTTAAATATTGCACGAGGTGCGTAAAATCTACATGATGCAGAAAAAACTTCAGAAAGTGAAGAGGATATCATTCTACCAAATAAACGTTCCCGTTTAATCATATTGAACATCGATGATGAAGAAAATTATTAAAAAAACAAAATGATTAATTAATTTAATGAAATTAATGATATGTACATATATGTGTATGTGTTAGTGAAAATTTTTTCTTGAATTTTTTGAAACATATTTTAGGAACCTATCTACCGTGTTATAGGAGAGTTACTTGTAATTTATAAAATTACTCTAGGAATTGTCTACATTATTAACGTTGTCCACGTTGTCAATATTGTATATGGATTGTCGACCCGTCGACGTAGAAAATAATAGATGACGCGTAAATGGCTATCCCTGGTCATGGGTTGGCCTAGTTTTATTCCAAATGGCCATATTCCTGAATTTTATCCATATAAATGATTTTCCAATCTAATTTACATTCGACTTGTTAAGTTTTTTGATAATCGGTCAACGACAGATTTAGTTCCGTTCCACATCCACAAACAATTTACATTCAATATGTTCCATCATAATCGGTCAAGGGTTGGCCTAGCTCAGTTCTAGACAACCATATTTCAAAACATTATCCAAAAATCATTTTCCAATCCGATTCCCATCAAATAATTCATTATAATCGGTATAGTAAATAGTTCCCATGTATTTTCTTTTTCGGTGAATTGTCGTTTTCGGTGAATTGTTTTTCGATGAATTTTCGTTTTCTGTGAATTGTCGTGCTACCAGTCACAGCGTGACGTGTGCATTTCAACCACGTTTACATAAATCCGCAGCAATATAATGAACGTAGGTTTGAAATAATAATTTCAAGAATAAAACAAAAAATATTAAAAAATGTAATCGCAATGTTTCACAAGTATCTTCTGTCATTATCAAAGATTTTAAATGATAAATTTTTAATTAAAGAAAAAATAATTACTTTTTTTTTATTCATTTACTGTGTTTGTCCGTGCCATCCCCCCGTGCACATTTTATATACCTTTATAGCTAGAGCTACACACAAGTAGGAAAAAAGGAAAAACCTTGAAATTATAATTATGTGTATACGTATGTATGTACATATCAATAAGAAAAATCGTATTAACTAAGAAAAAATTCTCACAATGCCTACACAATATCTGGTTATGTACATACATATGTAAACGTATATATAGCAAATAATATCCATCCCGCAACCATTTAGTTAATTATTCTCATATCGAAAAAATATATAAAAAATAAAAATAAACCGAAATCTATTCAAGAATTCTTTATAATTTTCTTTTGAAATTTATTTAATTTTACTACTATACGTAATTATTATTATATTTTCCATCTTTACAATAAGGAATATACTCGTACGTATTTATAAAAATAAAATGTCACCATATAGAAAAATAAAAAAATGTCGTCTTTTTATTTTTTGTAATATGTATACGACAACCGCGAAAAAATCGAATTGTTGTAATTTAAGTTGATCTTAAATAAAAAGAAATAACACACACACACACACACACACGCTCCCCGAACCGTAAAATGATTGTTCAGGATGGTATTTTTGTATTATTTTTTTGATTATGTGACATCGAGATAAATATATATATAGTTATGTATATATGTACAATTTTGTACAAAAGGACAAAAATTATTTTATTTAACAAAAATCCATTTATGTGTGTTTTCTTTTTGTTATAAGGAAAACAAAAGAAATACCAGATGCAATGGTTCAAAGCAATTGAACGTACACAAAAAAAAAAAAAAAATTGTGATGATTATAGAATGAAATGAAAATATTTTAGATTTTAAGATTTCAAGGATAAAATTTTAAAATATAAATAAATTTTTATGTGTACAGTACATATATGGAAACGAACTCGAGATATCGTTTATTTTTATGATTAGAAAGAGATTTAATCATATATAGCCAATTGTTAGATGTAGGACTTTTATAACTATATATATGTTATGTAGGTAGTTTATGGTAGTTAACAATATTGTAAGAACATAAACATTAAAACGCAATGATATTGTAATTGAACAAGAAATAATTACAACTCGAAATAAATATACATAAATAAAATATGATAGACTGCGTACCAGCTTTAAAGCTTGCTTAATTAAAAACCCAAACCATTATTTTTTATTCATTAATTTAAACTTTTTCAATGAACGATTTAACAACGTAAATTCAACACCTTCAGAGGAATCATAAAATTAAATTTTTAAAGTCAAAAATTAAAACTAAATAATTCCAATTTCAAAATCAAGCTTAATTAATTTAAATATTACATTTAGATATGCTGTACAATATTTTAAATTCTCCACTGTCACGGAAAATATTATGTCACTCATCCAATTCCTTCAGACAGTGAAATCCAGTCTTTCACGTCTAGAAAAATTCTGACCTCTATTATTACAAATCAGGGTTGACTTTTAATTTCTAAAATCCAAATTCCAAAAATTCTATTAACACAGTTTCAGAAGTTTTATCAATTTCAGAATTGCATATGTTGAAAGGATTTTAAAAATTCAAATTCAGAAAAAGCAATTTTGAATAATATTTGTCATTTTGTGATTCGAATAATTTAATAAATCTATGAAGCTTTTTAAATCGCAAATTGTATAGAATTTAAATATTAATAAAAATAAATTTGGTGGAAATTCAGACCGTCGGAGATACAGGTTACCCGCAGCTAATTTATTTATTTATTACCGACAGTACAATAAGAAAAAATACAATCGGTAATCTAAATATGAAAATCAAAAAATATAAATAAAACCAAGACACAATTTAATTAGTACTAAAAAAAATTAACCAACCCTACGATGAATGAATTTCAAGATATAATTTGGTAATTTAAGGCCAACAAGTAGTAGTTGAGATGTGGCAATCCCAGTATATTGAGACCTTGACGATATAGTGGGACGATACATTATAGCACACGCGGATGGTAGATGTTGGAAGGCAAGAAGTACCAATTGCATTTGAACGGAATCAATTCTCGCCGAGTGGCACGAATATAAAGGTGACCAAACCTAAGAGATGTATTCCAGAACAAGTCGAACAAATGACACAAACAAAGATTTTAATGTTAATGGATCAGAAAATTGATAATAGTTCAGCTTAATAAAACTAAATGTTAGACCCGAAGAGAACACTCAAATATCAATCATAAGTTCAACTCGATCAATTAACATATCATATAAAATATACTGATGCAGTAATATGGATCGGATTCTACAAAACCAGCTGTATTCTGGAGTCAATCGTACTATGAAGATGGCCGCAGAAAGACACTAAATTTTGAACTGTTAAAGATGGTGCCAATTTTTTCAAATTTTTAAATTAATACGTTATTTTTTATTTAAAATAATTCACTAATAATTACCAATGAAAAAATCGGGGAAAATTAAAAGTCAAATTAAAATACACTGGGGTAAAAAAATTCCCGACTGCTAGAAATACGTCAAGAATTCTCAATTCCCATGGAAAACCAGAATAGGGACACAGATAGCCACATTTCAGAATTTTATCCAAAATTCATTTTCATTCAATTTGTCAAGTTCCATTATAATTGGTCAAGGATTCCCGTAGCTCAGTTCCAGATAACCATATTCCAGAACTTTATCCAAAAATAATTTTCCAATCCCATTTCCATCAAATGGAGTACATTTTTCGTAAAATTGAAACTTTCTCAGCGCAACATCCTATAACGCGAGTCCAATCAGGTGCGCTAGCATATGCAGATAACATTTGCATGATTGGACAGAATAGCAACGAAGTGAAGAAAATAGTTGATCCGGTTGTAGAGTTTTCAGGTTCTGTTCGGCTCCAAAACAAAATACATGATCTCTGGTCATAGGGACAATGGCACACCAGATTTAAGTATTGGTCACTACACGTTTGAGGGAGTGAGGAGATTCAAATATTTGGGCTCTCTTATCACTCACGATAACAGTGTGGGTGAGGATTCTAAAGACGTGTCAAATAAACATTATACCATGGTTCTCGATATCATTTCGAAAATCAAAACACAAATTATTAGTACGGGTGAGAGACGCATTCTTCGTGAAATATATTTATCATTATTGGAGTGATGCTCGTACATCCGGTAAAATCCTCGCTAGTGAAAACCTCTGATCACATATCAGTTGAGAATATTATCGACTATTACACGTGCGGTTAACTTGTGTTGTAGAAATTCTGGCGAAATAATACATCGTAGCCAAAGCATTATCATCGGCAGAAAATGCCGTTAATCGATATCCAACGAATTATAGCAGCCGAAAGAATAAAACTCCCAATTATCAGTGATTATTCATCGTCACGTATTGCAAGCAGGACCTCAGAATTGATAAAGTTGAATATCTCGAGGTAGTGGTCCTGGTTTGAGCCGAAAGGTATATCAACACGACGTCAATCAGATATCACGTCAAGGCTGGAATGGCACACATTCACCTTTTTCGGAATTGTATTTTTCACGATAGTGAGATGAGTACTGAAACCATCTGTCCTTTTTTTGAACGATGCAGTCGGTCGGAAAATATTCTTCAGACATAAAACATTCAGCAGGCCTAGAAAAAAATTGAACTTACCACGGATGCTGGAGGCGTTGTGGTAGTAGAGGGATGTGAAGACTGTTCGGTCGAGGTTTCATATTAGAGCACCGAATCAGCACCTACTTCAACTACAACCCAACTGAACTTATTTTTTTTTGGGCGGTAAATAAACATATGGCTGAAGTAGTTGGGTGGACAATCAAACGAGACGAAGTCAAGGTTGCTCACATCTAGATTTTTAAAATATTGCGTCAAGCGGGATCGTTCGGCGGAGCTGCCATCCAAAGTTAAATCAACATGTGCATCAACATTGGGAACTGGAACTGCCGATTTAGAAAAATATCAAAACAGCGGCGTTCGTTTTTCAGGCTCCATTTTCTTTCTCGGTTCGTTCTCAAAGAATACCTTCGTCTTTCTTTTTCATTTGGGCTTGGAATGTCAAATTATAGTTAAACATGAAAAAAAAAAAGAAAAAGCCTTTGACAATTTTTGTGTTTGTGTGATTCGCGGTCTAACCTGGAATTTCTGATTTTTTGAAAGTTGGGAGCTGGTTGATGTATGATTTTGAACGCAATCTGGCCATAATTTCATCCACACTCTATTCATTGCTGATTCAGTGACTTCATCCCACGATTTTATGATGTTATTAATTGCATTCATTATATTAAATTTCTTCCAAAATTCTTTAATGGTTACTCGACTTAAATAGTAAGCCTAAAAATTAGCAATGACACCTTGGTTCATAGGTTGCAATAAAGGCATCGTGCTTGGTGGTACGAATATAATTTTAATGTGTTCAGGTACCTTGCCAAATTGATGGCGCCTTCAATAATAATGCTTTGTTGGCAATATTCTGTTCAGCTTTAAATTTTGTCACAGAAGATGAAAAAATGTTATTTAACCAGTCCTCAAAAACACTTGTTGTCACCCAATCTCGTTTGTTTGAGCGCCAAATAATATCAAGTGTTGATTTGTTAATGCCTTTGAATGCCCGTGGGATCAAACCAGCCTTTGCTAGCTAAATATTAACCGTGGTTGGCCACTATATCTTCGTGAAGGCTCTTGGCTTTTCCTTGGATAATTAATGTGGAAATCGGCATATATATCTGGGGTGCTGGTGTATTCAAGTACTCAACAAACGTTCCATTTCTTCCAAGCCAGGTGGCTTCTTTGCCGTGAAACACATTTTGCCGTTAACGGTGTAAGGCGTTTTGTACTGACCAATATTTTATCTTTATTATCTTTAATCGTACCCATGGTTGAAGTGGCGAGGCCTAAAAATTTTGAAGTTTATAAGTTTTTTTTCGCCGGCAACGAATCGTCTTAAGACATCTAATTTAATTTCTACTGTTATAGAATTTCAATTTTTGTATACACTTTTCATCAACACTTCCTGAACGCTTTTCTGTCATATTAACTGGGTAAGAAAGCGTAATTTGGGAATTCCCCGAAATAGAAACTAAGAGAATGCATAGATGAAAAGGTTTCTACTGAAAAAGAGAGCGAATTTTTGGTTCGTAGAGCGAATTTTGATTCCAAATAAATTTTGTCCATAAATTCGAAATTCCGTAAAACGGGCATTTGTATAAGGGGGTTTGCTGTATTTACTCGTATCACCGAAAAGATACATTTTATACATTCATCTCATATATGAATGTGGTATAATGTCTTTTACAAAAAATTTTAATTTTTATAATTTATTACTTTATTTAAAGGTATTGTAATAAATTCTTGAGCTGGGCTAACTGCACTCAACATTACATAAGGTATAAAACTGTTAGAGTTGCCTGGTACAAAACATTAATTTAAATATAATTTTAATTACAACTTCACATACAAATATGTATTTTACCAAATTAATCAAATTTCTCTGAATCGGAGATAAATATTTTAAATCATAAATAAGTTGATCTGAATTTTGAAAACGTTTGATTTTATTAAATCCTAAATTTGATGTTTACAAATTGCAATTTCAAAAGTCACAATTATTTAATTATTTTAAATTCTAAAATGTTGCGAAAATTTTGTATTTCGTTCAAATTGGAATTTTTTTAAATTTCTTATTTTAATTATTTTTCTTTTTGATTTCTACGAAATAATTTAAAAATTATTTATTATAAAGACTGTTAAAAGTTTAAATTTGAATATTTAAAATCTGATAATTTCTTAACTCGAAGAATATGGTTTAATAAATTGTTAAAATTATACATTTTAAATTGTATTTAAAATTTTGATTGTCAACGTTTTAAAATTGGATAAAATGCTTGGAATTATTATTATTAGGTTGGAATTATAGAAATTTAGTATGGTTTCTTAATTTATTATTTAAAATGTATTAACTTAAAAAATGAAAATTGACATCACCGAAACAAAACTTATATTGGCTAAGGGAATTTCTTTATAAGTAGCTCACTTCACATCTATCTGTATAATAGTCATGTTGTTCTGTATAATTTAATGAATCGAATTGCATTAACCACGTTTTACTTGAACATATATTTAAACTTCAAACTCCTGCATAATTTAATATTCCACATACACACGAGCATCTCAATAATTATGCGCCACGATTTTGCTTAAATTACATTTTTATACGCTCAATTGCATGTATATGTCACAAACATATATACATAAAATCCCCAAACTATTTTATTTATATTACATTATACGAAGAACGTGAATTAAACATTTCTTCATTGATTATAAACGTAATTTTGGTTCATTCGTTCCACATTCACAATATCAAATCAACCAAAAATTTATTTCGAAATTAAAAAAAAAAAAAAATAAGGAAGAAAGTTTTAAGTTGATTTTCATTTCTGGTAAAAAAATTTCTCGAATAGCAAGAATACTTAAAACTAAAGTTTTTTTTTTGCTCTTGTATTTACTATATTATATATTATATATTACTGTACTACCCTTATTTAATTTCCTTAGATCAAACCACTTAAATTATGTGCGGTTCAATTCATTTTGCGGTTGATTTTTTGTTAATGCGCTCGAACCCTTTCGGGAGTGTGTGACAATTTTGAATATTATTTAAATAATGTATATATGTATTCTTCCATTCAGGGTTGAACATTTTATTTTATTTTATTAATTTCCATAACATCAGCATCGCGCAATCATCCTATTCCTCATCCCATATATAACCACATAGCTTGGATTTTAAAAACTACAAATTTAGTGGCCAAACGAAAAATCAATGGAAAATCTTCTATAATGAGAAAAACAAGCGAACCTCCTTTGTTTTGTTTAGTTAAATAGTTTAACAAATGACAATTGTCATTTATCTATCGTATATAGGGATGATTAGGTTATGTAATACATTTTCTGAATTTCTTTAAAAAGATTCCTCCTCCTTGTATAAATTTTTTTTTGTCATTTATATAATATATTTAAAAGGAAAACAATACGAAACCCAAAACTAATATAAACGATATTGCGGAATTGTTTTTTGTTTATTCCATTAAGGAGAAACCGAAACATAAGACGCAAACGACGACACAAACACAAGACAATTTTGAATTTCTTTCCTCATCGACTATAACACAAAAGACGGGAAAAAAAAAATTCCTTTTAACAATTTTGTTTTTTTTCTTTTATAGATTATGTCATCCGGAAAGTTGATTCAGTTGTCGGAATCGATGTTATTTGTGTTCGTTGGATGTGTGTGTGTGTGTGTGTATATATATACATTACACACAGTATACCTCATCGTCTTGTTTAAATTGAAAGGTAATAGGATAAGAAGCAATAATAATATCTTACAAGCAACAAAAAGGGAAAAAGTAAATTCACCACAAGAACTCTTTTGTAATCAAGTATATATGGTATATAGTTTTGCGGAGAAGAACAACTAAATACAAGGAAAAAAATGCTTTTGATGACATTAAAAAAATTATTATTTTTATTATTATTATCTTGCGGGCAAGAAACTATTTCGATTGAAAAATTTTCTCATTACTATTACATTTCGTCGTCGTCTTACATTTCATAGCTCCTTTTCATATACATATATACCGTAAATAGTGGAAATAATAGGATTTAGTTTTTTGTCATGCCACTTTTAAATTGGTAATTTTAGAATTGCCATTCAACCATCTGAAGTGGTTATCTTTAGTAAATTACATAAAAGAATCGATTCAACCCGATTTTAATTAGACCAACCAAGTTACAGCTGCGATCGTGGTATATGTACGTAGGTAATCCTTTTTTCGTGTAAATATTTTTTTTTTAATGTGAAACGAAAATTACAACACTCTTTATATATACTTACATAACATTACCAATTGTAAATCGTTTGATCTAGATCGCCCGCTGAGTGTAGGTATTAGGTCTATACATTCCTTTAAAATAAACATAATCCGCCTAATCCAGATTTTGTTTGATTTATAACGACACAAAACAGAAATGTTTGTCCAAGTGTTCCTGTCAACCAAACCACACATTTACCTGACCGTAAATGGATTAATTTTGCGTTTAGTTTTATTCCATTAAAGATGATTATCTCGATTCCTTATTTCATTTCAGGTCGAACAATGCGGATCATCTTTACGGACATTTCTCCGTATATACATGCATATATATAATCGCATTAAAATCTCGATACTCAGCTGGCATGTTAAGTGGTTACATATGTACTTTTATATAACCATTGTTCATATACCATTTTCATGCAACTAAACACTTTGTGAAGGTAATTTTTACGTTTACTTTCAAAAATGGTTTGTGGTTAGTCCGCGCCGAAAATTGTAACCGTTTTACGTATAAAGAATTTCATTTATTGCGTTTTTCACGTCAAGATGTTCCTCATTAATCACAAAAACAAAATAAATGCTATATAATTAAATGTATATATGTTGTGTAATATATAGGTACATACATAGTCAAAAATTATATACAAACATCAGTAATTTAGTATTTAGAAAATAAAATAGTTAATTATATCTGCAATTATATGACGTACATACATTTTCTCAAAAAATAATTTTGGTAAACCTATATCAATCGACTGTCATCGATTTAGAAGTCGTTTAATTTATTTATATTTTATGTAACTGAAAGTAAAACCTTCGCATAATCACATATATGTATAGACATGCAATTTTTGAATTCTTGACACACTTTGCAGGTGGTCTGAAATAATGTAGATATATGAAAATAGGAAAGCCATATGATTTGGGATTCTCTTTCTATATATGATATCCTGCAAAGTATTTGTCCTTATAATTAAATTCAATTAACTTTAAAAATATATGTTATGTAAAGAGGCCAAAACCATATACATATATATATATATATATATTTTAATATTTAATCGACAAAAGTAAACAAGTATAATAATTTTCGTTTGAAAAACTAAAACCTTCTGGCAATTTTCCCATTTTCCTATATTATGTATTTTCATAAATTTTCATATTTCTATTTATGTAACAAAAAATAAATTGGGATAACCCAAATAGAAAAACTTTATATATAATACACATACATACCTTAAGAACACCACATCACAATAACTTGACACTATTTATGGTTAATTATGGTGTATAGCACCATCCATATACATATATACAAAAGATAAAAACCCTTTTTTCCACTATTAATTTTAATCAGAGTATATCACAAAATACAAAACCTTCTTATCTACCAATTTTATCTATGTATGTATGTACATAGTGCTCTAGCCTTCGTACAAAAATCTTTCATAAAATTTTTGCGACACCAAAATATGGTAATAAAAAATCATAATCCTATAGGTTATCTTATATTTTTGGTATTTTAATATTTTGTTAGTACATCATCATGTACACACGAAGCCAACAACGACGATACGATATATGTATGTCCTTTCAAGTACATATTCTATATACACAAATGTATGTATATGTCTAAAGATGTAGAATAATGATAGTGTATTTTTGTATATAGTGCCAGGCAAAATGTTAATTATTGACTTCCAATTAAAAATCCTAAACGAAATTGGAGAGCAAAAAAGGAAATATTTTTAATTTAGTCTCATCCATATGGTGTGTATACGTAATATATATAAAAGCATAGCAAAAGCAATTTGATCCTTTTTTGTTTTATGAAAATTGGAATTTTCACTAATCTCTAAACTTTGATCTTCTGTATATGTACTCGTATGTACATAAATATATTTGCTGTAAACTGAATTTGGCTTTTTATATGAATAGGTCTAACGTTATAGTTTAGTTATTTAATTAGAAAGGCAATGTAGAAGATGTGAGCGATAAAAATCTTCTTTTGTATAAGAGTTCTTTAAAAATTTATTAAAGAATTTGAACATTAATAACAAATAATGCGGAGAAATGGCTTAACTAACCTAATCAGATCTATTTATTATTATTATTATTAAATTTACCTGGAACCCATTAAGCTTCCGCACTCAATTCCACAAAGTGCGCATGGTGCAAACCTTGGGTTCTATCAAACCACGCACATGCTTTCTGCATCCTTAGCAAATTGGAGAATTTTGACCCAAGGCAGAGAGGATAGTAGATGTACAGGAATTCTCTTGTATATTCGTCGCATACGGCATTGTTGGCTAGTAGAATTGATACTATAGTTATCTTAAGTTATCCTTTTTTAATGGGAGAGTGTACTTAGTCAGCTTCGAATTGAGCTCACTAATAAAGTATTTCGCCTTACGGCTCCCCCTTTCACACAAAATCTAGCAACTCATTTTTTCAAGTTTGTGGGAAACTAAAATTTTGCATTTTGTATTTTTTCCGGGTGCAATATTTGATTTTCTTACGCCAATTTTATGTAATCTTATTTAGAAAATATTTTATTGTCAAACGTTATCATTCATTTTCCATTATACCTATTAACAGTAAAATTGAGGTTAAAGTTACTGAAAATAATTGTCCATACAAAAATTTGTACACCAATTTCACACAACACCTAGTATCTTTCAAGTTACTTTGTTTTGTTTAAAACAGGGTGAACATTTTTTATTCACCTTTTCCTTTATCACCAATGACGAATAGAAAGTCCAGTTTTTATTTTGAGCGAAATAGTTGTCAGCCTAAAAATTTAATTTCGACACATATCGTCTTGATTGTTGATTAATATTTAAGAAAAAAGATGCAACATCTGAGGCATGCCGACCCTTCATGGCTTGATGAAGTGGCGCAAAGGTTTCGTTAAACACCACTAACCGACTTACAATGGGAGTTCTTTGATTTAATGTTCGGTGTTATGATTATCTTTTGCATATCCACTGTAAATATATTGACGGTTTGCGGTCACTCATATGTCTTATCGATTTTGTAATATTTTCGGGCTTCTATGTAACTTAGGTTATGATAAGCAAATTTTTGGCAAATCACACACCTCGGAATGATTGGTTGATGTAGAAGTGTTCATCAGAATTAATTTTTTTGGTGTGGTTTATGTTCAGCACAAACCGGGCATTTGGGAACAACACAATTTTTCGTGTGTTTTACTATGGGAGTGCTTCAAAAGTTTGACTAAAATTGGTATTGAAATTATTTTTTCATTTATTATAATTCATAAATATAATAAAACAAAATTATTTTCTCGACACCAAATTTTATTCAATATTTCTACACACTCCCATAGTAAAACACACGAGAAATTGTCTTGTGTAGGTACAAGACAAATTTTCGTGTGTTTTACTATGGGAGTGCTTCAAAAATTTCATTAAAATTGGTACTGAAAATATATTTGATTGATTTTAAAATGTCAAATTAATTTACATTTTTTTCCTATTCTCATACATTTTTAAATGTTGTGTACATTTGAAAATACTTGGCTTCACTAAAATGGAGTTCTTTAATTTACTTCGATTAATTTAAACAAAAATCAAGATCAAATTTTTAATTTGACATAACTTTTTCTTAATATTTATAAATTTTAATATTTTTATTCTGAAACTTTAAGAATTTAGAAATTGTCCCTTTTCTGTGATTTCTAAAATTAAAAAATTTCTTAAATTCAAAAATTTAAATTTTAAAAATGTTGACGCTTAAATTAATATTTATAATTTTAATATTTCAAATCAGTGTTTAAAAATTAAACAAATTTTTAATTCTAATGAAATTTTTGATTTTACAAATTTTCGGAATTTAGAAAAATTCAACAGATTTCGAGAATTTATAGTCTGCAATTACGATATTCCTCAATTTCAATGAGTTTATAAATTTGAAATATTTCTTAAACTTCAGAAAATTTAATTTTTATTTTCTATAAATTGTAAAACTATTTTAAATTTAAATATTATACTCTGAAGTAACTAAATTATATTCTGGAATTTTCAAATTATCGGTTTTTAAAAATTTTTGGGTGTTTTAAAATTGTTAAACTATGTTGTGGCGATACGTATTTAAATTTGTTCATGTGCTTCTAATTCCTTATTTAATTTTTTTATGATTCCTAATTTTAAATTTATTTAATTAAATTTTATTCCATATTTTTAATTCTTATTAGTAAATATAATTTTTAATTCTTTAATTCCCAAAATCATAAATTCTTCATTTAAATGGCCAAAACTTAAAAACTTTGAGAAGTATCGTTTCCACATTTCTAAATTGCAAATTAATATTTTTAAATATGAAATATTTAAATTTTTATGTTTATAATCTGTTGGTAAAAAACAAATTTTAAATTTATAATTCCTAATATCATCTAAAAAATTTATGTCGATTTTCAAAATTTTAAAATTGACTTATAGTTCAATATTTAAAAGATCAATTCAGAAATTTTATTTAGAGTTTTTCGGTTTACATTTTTGGAGTTTAAAAATTTTCATTAATTCTTACGTAATTTTCAGATTTACGGTACTTAAAAATTTTGGAATTATAATTACAATTTTTTTAGTTTCGTATTATGACAGTTTAACGCAAATGTGTTGATTTAAATACTATGTTTCAGAAATCAGGGAGATCAATTATTTATCCAAAACCGTATTTCTTTATTTGAGTGGTCACATGAAATGCGCGGTGGCATTTAAAGTTTAATTTGAATAGTAAGATTAGCAAAAAAAAAATTGTTAATGCAAGAAAATTATCATAAATTAAAACTTCCAATAAAACTGATATATCTTAATAGCCTGTACTCGTACCTTGCAGAATATATACACACCGTTTTAGTAGCCTAATCTATCTATCATTTATAATGTGTACAGAGACGGCAAACGATCGCAAAGAACTCAGCAGACACATAAAAGTGTAGTTAATCTGCCAAGGCCACGTCAAAATAAGCACAAATAATCATAAATATTAAGTCAATTTTTTGACAATTATAATTCTCCGCGCTTACCTTGAAAATTTTTATATATTATGTATAATAAATAAATACGCGATTATTTCAAAATGATAAAAACGGTTTCTCATCATCATCAAAAACTTCATAAAAACTATCAGACAAATCATACCTACATACATATACTCGTACATATATACAAGACGAGAAAGATTCATTTCTGGTTTTATAATATTTCATTTCATTTCATGTTTTCTGCTGTTTGTAGCATCGCATCTACTGTAGATGGAATTTTTTAATTGGAATCATATAAAACAACAACACTATACACAGCCAAACAACTTCTCAATTTGTTTAGACAAAGTTTTTATGTTTTTTTTTTCATGAATAACAAATAATTACATGATGTACGTATTCGTTTTCTGTGTGCCGGAGTGTCAGGTCACTTCAAATATATACATGTACATATCTACTTAGTTAGATGAAAAACATATATAAAACAGAAAGTAAAAATAGAAAATGTTTACACTTCTTTAAGACCTTGACCTCATCTCTACATATTGTATCTTTGCATGTTCTATAATATGTATACGTATATGCGCTATTTTGCTAAATAATCTGATTTATACGGAGATAACAAGGTATTTAGAATAACGTTATAAAGAAATTAATAATTTTGTTTACGTTACAGACCAGACAATTACTCATCTCGATTCATCTACATTTATAAATATTATAAATTTTGTTGTTGTTACGAAGTCAATTAAAATTAATAATATTTTGTTTAGACAGTTCCACCTGTACTAATTCCAATTTTAAGTTTTTTTCCCCAAAATGTCGATATAGAAGCATTTCTTAAATTATGGGTTTCACGTCAATAAGGATTTAAAATCGATTGGAATATTTTTTTAATGACTTATATGCGTGTGTAACATTCTGGACAGTCACAAATTCATCATAGCTACGATATACAAAAATCGAAATCTCGAAAAATGTTTTTAAACCACGCGAACTAAAATACCACATGTCATTTTTATAAATAATCCTTTTTATCATTCGACTACTTTGTCTAGTTTTTTGTCTATTGTGTATACTGTATTTTTTAATAAGGATTATAAATTTTAAAAATTTTTTTGTGATTATCTAGACTAAAAAATCTTAAATTAAAAAATATAAATTTTTATTCGTCGTCATCAGCGCGAGATTGACATCCCTTTTTATATATATGTACTTGTGTATACATAAAACCCTTTTCCCAGAAATTCTAAACCTCATATCTAAGATCTATATATACAAATAATCTCTTTCGGGTTTGAGAACACTTCAATCAAACAAACGCATTTATGAATGAATGAAAAAAACCTTTTTGTGGTGTGTCAAACTATATGTACATATGTACTTGTATAATTTTATGTTGATTAGAAATATCCAACAAATTTTTGTAAATTACCATTTTAATGATTCTATGCGAGATAAATAAAAACTGATTAAAACCGAAATTTTATTGTTATGAATATTTCATATCATTTGTGCTATTTCGTACTCGAGTAATAGAATTTCGAGTAAACGATTTAAGATTGGCAAATACAAGAAGAACAAAAATGATTTATTCATGTTTGGGTTTTTCTGTGGAAAGTGCTATTTGATATGGAAATTTTTTTGGTTTAAATTCAACAATTCGCAATCACCTCGTTATATATTGTACACGAACATAAGGAGTTTCAATAATTTAATTGTTATTTGCTGTATTTTAATGGTGTCATTACAATTTGATGGAAATTCAAATTGTATAATCCATTTCAATCGATGAGACAAATACAATTATCAACCGTTTACGTATATAAAGCGGATTGAATTGATATTCAGTAATATACGACTATACAAAATATTATTGCAACTCCATCATGCTGAAATGAATGAGTACGATCTGTGGTATAAGCAACACGTTCACTTTACGTTAAATTCTACATTGCGTATCCAAAGTCGTTCTTATAGTTATAACAATTTTTCAATTTCGACGTTTGCGAGTGACAATATATAGAGGGTGATTCATCATCATTTTCAATTGTTTCTTTTTGACAGATGATGCATGATTTGAGTCGGCACATCGTCTATAAATTGTTCAGCTTTATGGTCAACATAATCGGCCTGTCCGGTCCAGGGATGGGCATTTACGGGTATATATATATATATCTATTAATTTCTACGTCGACATGTCAACAACCCGTCAACAAAGTAGACAATGTGGATAATGTAGACAATTCCTACAGTAATTTACTGAACTAGGTTTAAACTACGGTGATCATATTTCTTTAGGGTCAATGCGTTGCGAGTAAGGAAGGGCCCTAATTTCAGTAAGGTTCTTTAGAGGATTCCGAAGAATCATATTTATCCGTGCTTTGAATGGCCAATAAGACTTGGTTGCCAGATTTTATTTTCTCTAAAAACGGTTAACACCGTTTTACAATTGATTGTAATCCTCAGTTTATCTCGCACAGTAGCTACTTTGCACCTATTACGCTCATCGGTTCATTGAAAACCGTCAATGACACACCATTTTCACATTTTCATCTTGGTAAGGCTATCGGTTAATCACGTGAGTAAAAAAGGACGTTCCTTGTATTGTTTTATCCAGAAAAGAACAGGCAAAGTCAATTAACAAGAATCATAAATTAAAAAATTATAAAAAATTCATGAATCTTTACAAACAGACGCTTGCAGAGCCATGATCAGGCCTTGATTAGGTACTGAAGATTTTGGGAAGTCGCAAGAAATTTCTTAATTTCAACTTAAAATTTCGAGACCCTTAAAATACAAAAGAGTTACTTAAAAGTTCGACTGAATTCAGAAAATGTCAGTTTTCATGGCTCTGAACTCGTATTGCTCTCTGGATTGCCAACGCTTTTCCGCAAAGGAAAATGGAAATTATTCGAAGCATTTAATAAAAAGATTAAATGTAACCAAATTAAATCTGTTCTCAAAATGAGCGTAAACTTTAATAAAAGTTCATCTAAATTCATATACAATTTCCATTTTCATCTTGTTTCCCATATGAACACTGCTTCAAAAAATTAAAAATTCTCTGGAATTCGAGGCCCTGCAGTTGTGAGAGGATTAACTAGGTTTCCAACTCGGTTATCGGCTCAAAAAATAAATATCTTATGTTTATTAATCATAAATGGAACTCATGAGATGCAGGAGCACACGTCCAATTAATACGACGCAATTTCTGTACTTGTTTTAATATTTATCCAATTTTTCGGTTAGAAAATTCTAGAGGCTATTTAGAATAGAATTTTTTATTTTTTGTTTTATGGTTTTTGGGAACGTATTTTTCAAAAGTAACACATCCATAGCTTTTTTGTTAATTAGAATAGTTTGGTGTTCGAATGGTTGAAAGAAGAACAGAAAAGACCATTATGTATTCAAAAAAACAAATTGTTCCAAAAAAGCAAACATATGTTTAAAATGATATTTACTCTCGCAATATACATTCTACCTCTAAACCAATAAAACCAATAAAAAAATCATCCATTTCACCTCTTTCAGGTTGGTTTGCGAGGCCAGATATTTACTCCAGCTTTTTACATCCGACCATAATTATTTTGGTGATTTTATTGATTTAGAGCTCGGATGTAAATAACTAGGGTATATATCCGACTTCGTGAATCAATTTTCAATGCATTTTATCCAACTTACCATCTCAGAAAAATAAGTTAAGTTAGAAAAGTTTTAAAAACATCATTGTAATCTGAATCTCAAATTAAAGCTAAACCTGTGAAATTATTATTTATAATTTTCTATCAGTGTTTCTAACAATTTCCAGGGATGTTATAAATTTAAAAAAAAATTCCGTCTTCTCGAACTTGCCAATGTAAATAAATGGAAGAACAAATCGCATGTGAGAATTTTGTCTATTGCCGGCAATTTCTTCACTAAGAGACAGGCATTTTTTGGAGCAAGATTATAGCGAGCACTAATAAGTTGAAACTATTTTCTTTCCTGAAGACCTAAAGTCAGGCTTATGGAGTTATTTAATTAGTTAAATGAGAAAATGGAACAATAGGCGGTTTTTTTAGAATTTAAGTGATTTAATTATCTGAGTAGTGTGGATAGACTTTTACGTTAAAATGATATTTTCCATTATGTTAAAGAATCAAAGATAAGTTAATTGTAAAAGTCTTTTATTAAAAATTTCCGGGATTTAAAGAAACGGGCAGGAAATGATCCCCTACACGCAATGACCGCTTCGGCGCTGTTCTGTTGGCGTATTTTACGTAAGGACCTTGGTTTAAGAGCCTATAAAATCCAACTCGTACAAAAATTGAAGCCAACGTTTCTGTGTTTGTGCTCTTGAAAAGCTCGACGCCGATCAATTGTTTTCGATCAACATTTTGTTTAGGGAGAAAACCCATTACTTGCTTAATAGCAACGTCAATAAGCACAATTTAGGCTGAAGAGGATCCCGAAGAGTTTTAAGACCTGCAATTACATCCAGAGAAAACAACTGGTTGGTGTGGTTTGAGGGCCGAAGAAATTATCGTTTACCAGTGCGTGAAACAATGCACTTATTGAGCAAAATCGATTTGGCGACCAGTTTATTTCACACTTTGCACTGATAAGTTGACCACGTAGATCGTGTGATATGACACCTCTAGACTTTTTCCTTTGGGGCTTGGTAAAGTGTAAAGTCTACGTGGATAAACTAGCTACACTTTTGGCATTGGAATACCATACCACTCGAATTACTCGAACGCCTCATCATAAATTGGACCTTCAGAATGAACCATCTTAATTGCGGCCAGGTGCAGCCAAAGAAATAATCTTTAAAAAATAATTGCCAAGAAATGTTTCTTCGAATGATAATAAAGATTTCACAATTAAATTGATTATTTTGAGTTTTTTTGATTTTTGCAAAAATCACCTCGAGATGAATTACCCGGTATATAGTGCACAAGCTTTATTGGGATTTACATTTTGTTCATCCAGTTTATGTGGTCCTTTAGTTCGTGTTAATTCTATAATAATTCATGCGAATAACATATGATTGACTTTGAGCAAAAAGTATATATATTAAAGAGATACATAGTAGTACACGTTTTTCTACTATAGCATTGTTGTTGTAAAATATTGCTACCCTGGATGTGTATTAGTGCAAATTTGAAATAATCTGTATACAAGAGATCATAATATTTTAAATATAAAAACTACACATACATAGAAGAAAGGGGACATGCGCAAAGCACACAATATAATTCGTTTTGTTGTTTTCTCTATCTTCTATTCCGTGATCTTTTTAATAATTTTGGATTTTAAAAATTTGCCATTGATTTTCAAGTTGTGTTGTAGTTGTTGTATTTTAATTTTTCGATTTACGTCAGTAGATATTTAGTAAGATGGATCGCATTTTTGATTTTTAAATTTTGGAATCGTTTTGTAGTTTTGCTACACTCGTAAATAGTATAACATATCGGCATAGAATTTCTATGCAACTTTTTAAATGACAAACAAGTCTAGTTAGGTTAGGTTAGGTAAAGGTGGCCATCCTAAAGGACTAGCATGGACACAAAATTGGTCCATAGCTGTACCACACTCGAGTTTCTTCCTCTTCACTCGCTAAACCGAGTTTAATGTCCCGGATCCCGATCTTCCTAAGATCCGTGAGGTCGTTCAAAGGGGAAGTTCCCATAAATTTTGTACTGCTGTACGCTAGACTAGGACAGGTGCAGAGCAGATGGAGCACATTTTCCTCCTCCTCATCACCACAGCTGCGGCAGAAATCGTCAGCTGGGACACCCAGTCTGCACGGATGTATCCCAATGAGACAATGTCCCGTTATAGCTCCCACGACCATACCAGTATGGTGCCGTCGAAGCGATATCAGTTGGCCTGATCTGAACCGGTCAAGTCCAGGCTAAATCTGCCTGGTTATTACACACGAACTGGCGTTAGACCATCTGTCGTTCGTTTCTTTTGTGGTTGCTTCCTGAAGCAGCAGTTTACATGAAGCAAGCGGTATCTTTATATCCCGCCTGCCTTTGGTTATTAGGCGTGTTGTACCCTTGCGGGCCAACTCATCTGCCCTTACATTCTCTGCGATATTGAAATGCCCTGGCACCCACGTCAAGCGGATGTTGAACTGATCAGCCATCTCATTTAAAGATGTCAGACAGTTCTGGGCTACCTTCGACGTCAGGGAGTATGATTGTAGCGTTTCTGGTTATAGTTTCTGGAGTATACTTTCTCTGTTAGTTACGTAGAACATGTACCATGAATGCACCTACAAATAGCGTCATTGTCTGCCACATTCGTGCTATACGTTATCTGGATCGTTTGTAATTCTGGGGTTTTATTACACAGAACTAAGAATTAACATCATAACCGCGTTTAAATCCATCGTGTACATGACTGGCTACAAAATCGTTGTATGTGTCTTGTTCCACATCACTGAATTTCGGTCTTAAAACAATAACGATTCTTCATCCTCTTAAACTCATCCTACAATTTCATCCCAGGAATATTAAAAACTACCTCTGACAACTCGAGCAATTAGACCCATCTCAGGCTTTCTAAAAATATTTAATTTATACACTTCACCTTGATTTTGTACACTCGGCTCATCCCATGAACAATTTCTGCTCTTTTAAATACATTTTTTTATATTTACATTACTATATCAAAATTATTTGGGAACCATTGTGGGTCGTGGGATGGGATATAATGGGAATTTGAGCGAACAGATTTGGTTCACAGCTGGATCAGTTTTGCTAGTCTATAGAGTCACAAACAATATCAAGATGCACAATTTCTTGGCCAGCCAAAGTGGCCAGAATAATATTTTTATTGAACTACATAAATTTTACTTAAAAAGTTTGGCATACGTTTTTTTATACCAAATGTATTTTTTGTAGATATGTATATGCATACATATATGACAAAAAATAGGGGATCAGCTAACTGTATAAATTCAATATTTTTCGGTACCTGAGATGGGGTTTTAGTTGTCTGGGATGAAATACTGAGATAACTTCAAGAGACTCTTATTTTGCCGTCAAATCCGCTTAGTATTTTTCATCTCCGTATAGGCTATATTTTGTTACTCGATATCAGGACGGCACTCCTCATCAAACCAATCGTTTTTATGGTTTATTTCACAACAGAGTCTGGTGGCCATCTCTAAAATAGTGTCAGATTTTTGAGTATCTAACAAATCAGAATTTTCTGTATCAGACCGATATATACTCGTAAATCGCGATCACCGCCAGAAAATTATGTAACCATAGCTGAAGAGTACCTAATATAAAAAATAAGAATATACACAGCTTGCATATTTTAAATTATAGATTTTATTAAATTTACATTTAACTGTTTAAAATTGACAATTTTTCTTCTGAAATATTCTTCTTTGCTATCCATTTACAATGTTTTCTCAACAATACTAAAATCATAAAATCTAAAATCGCACAATGATGATCATAACATTCATTGTCCTGGTTTAGTACATTTAGAAATTCACATTTAGATTTAATTATTTCAATACATTTTTCCTTTATATAATTTTTAATATTTCGAATATGCGGAGTGCTAGTAAAAATTTTATGAAAAATACTCAAACAATATTTTGCAAAATTAAAAAATAGTTCAGATGGAGCGTTTAAGCTCCCGAAATCTGAATTTTTAGTATAATTTTTGAAATAGATGAAACGTTCGTTTTTAAGAGAAACTGTTTCATCGATTTTTGTTAGTAAACCTTTACATAAATCACATTTTTTGGTTTTGTTGCATTTGAAAAATACATACCCAATGTAATATTTAAGAGATGCATCATCTATATTTTCACTACAATCTAAATTATCCTTAGGTTGAGACAGTGAATCAGCCATCTCAAAAAAATCTTCCATCTGTTTTGCTTCATCTAGTATATTGTTAGTTTCCATCTCTTCACCAAATACAACTCTCGAGACTTCTTCTTGGTTCTCCAATTCGACGATAGCTGATAAGTTTTCTCCTTCGTCGTCATTTTCGCAATTTGAAAGGTTAGTATTTTTTAATAATTTTAAACACATTATTTGTGCTGCTGTTCTACTGAACTCCAAAATTGAGGGATTTTTAGAATTTCCACCTTTACTCCGAATAATTGAAAATGTATTTTCAAGAGGATCCTGATTGAATCTACACGTTATTATGAATCTATCATGCTTTTCTTGAAATAGATCATCAGACAATTGTAGAATTGAATTTATAGTTAATATTAAACCTTTAAAACAGAAATTGGTAGTCTTTTTGTGGCATTTGATACTGATTATATAATTTTTCATAACTGTTAAATTGTCAACGATGTGGTTATTTTGTTTTAGGGCACACAAATTATTATTTTTGGAATACAACGTTTTACTATTAATGGTATTTCTTCAGTTACCTCTAATAATTTATATGCCTTCCTGTTATTAGACCCTTGATCACATACTGTAGCTTTTACTTGGAATCCGATTTCATTCAAAAGTTTAATGTTATCATTAATTAAATTAACCAAATTTTCTCCGGATATACCTTTGGCTGAAGCATAGTAAGTTATTATATACTTATATTGGCAAAATAAGCCTCTCACCATAAACACTAATACATATTTTGCCATATCAGGCTTCCTCTCATTTCCGTCATCCGCGTATCCTTGAATTAAATCTAATTTGCCGTCGTACTCTAAATCCCGTCTAATATTTAATTCATCAAATAACAAGATAACGTTTCGATTTTCTATGGATAAATTTCTTGCTTTTCGTTTTAAATTTTCTATGACATTTTCATTTGGTCCGGGTCCAAGATTTTTTATAGGCATCCATTTTAAAATTGAATTTTTGGATGGCAAGTTCAATTCTAAACCCTCCCGAAGAAATCTGTACGAAGCGGGTGATATAAAAAAAATATTTTGTGCTATATTTCGATGTTCTTCAGCATATTTTGTTGTTTTTGATTTCCTACATAAAATCATTTTAGCAAAATCCTTAGCAGTTAAACTTAAATTTAACTTGTCAATCTGATCCATCATAAAATCTGGCTCAATCCTTTTCTTTGGAACATGTTTTCTGCGAGTTTGGTTTTGTAGCTTAAGCAATGCTTTTCTGTTTGTGATGTGCTTGATTCTTAACATATCATTTCGTTTTTTGAGTGCAAAATATTTTTTTTTATAAAATTCAGAGATTTTAATATGTTTTAGACAGATATTGCAATTGGCTTCAATATCGAAAGAACTACTTCCATACATCTTAGGAGATTTTATATTCTCAAAATCGAAAATATTCATTTCTGGTAATGCCCCACAGTCTTTATATTCATATGTTTTTATATTTTCATATTTTGACAAATTTGTGATTAATTCTACGTCCTCGGAAGTATTTGGGCCCGTGGGTATTATTTCAGAATCAACCAAATGTAATTTTGGAGTTACATTTTTTTTCAATTTACGCTTGCCTTTATCAGAGTCAACAAAATGTTTCTCACAAATGATTAGTTTTTTACCTAAAGATTCATTTGGTATTGAGCATTGTCTGACCCAAATTTGAAATAATTCCGAGTTTTCTTTCGGGAAACTGTAAAATTTTGTGTAAGGATGGCTTCTTCTAGTAGCTTTACAGTTTGCTACAGCACATGGAATCCCACATACCATATGATTTTCTTTGTCGAAAAAAGCCATTTCAACAAAATATGTAAGTTGGTTACACTTGGAGTAATAGTGAAAATAATAACCTAACTTAAATAGCAAATTTTTAAAATTCCTAAACAAAAATTCAAAAATTAGTATTTTGTAAAATACAAATATATTCTAATCGAATATAATAAAATATAAGAAAATAAGCAAAATAATTTCAAAAAAATCAAAAAATTTGAAAACACTGTATTTATTCTTTGCAATAAAATTACACAACCGAATTACGCCAAAACTATAATTCGAATAAAAATAAAATTTATTTTTGTATCCATAATTTTCCAAGCATTTTTTTATTTGCTTTGGAAGAGAGACAAATTATAGTATTTGTTTGTATATTTTATTGTGGTATTTGTGCGATCATTTATTTTATTAATATAAAATAAAAATCCTTATGGCAACGAGAAAAAAAAAGAATAAATTGAATTGAAAAAACAACAATAAAACGATCGTGCGTAGTAAAATAGAGCACATACAAATACAACCAACCACTGACTCAATGATTCAATACTCATCAGTCTCATCACTATAAACAAAATCATTCAATAGAAATATAATAATAAATGAGAAAATAATAAAATATATATATTTATTTGCATGTATATGTTCTCTTCTCTTGTGTACAAATTTCATAAATTTACACTAATACACATCCAGGGTAGCAATATTTTAATATGAAATAATTTGAAAAATAGAAAAAAGGTATATGACTATGTATCTCTTTAATATATATACTTTTTGCTTTGAGCCATAGGCACTAGACAGGCATCGAACCTAAAGCTCACAATCCTTAAAGTGGTTTTCGTTAATGCCCGCAGGTTGCAGCGGTGTAAGTCGAAATCAAACAATTTTTATCTGGCTATGTTGGAATACGATAATAACATGGTAATTGAGGCAGTTGGTTCCTAATGAACATTTTATTTATGGGCAAAAATCGGTTAATAATCCCAAAAACAACGATAAAAGTTCGAATAAACTAGTTACGATTTGTAACTTTTTTGCTAATACGTCAGTAGGTCTATAAGTCAATTATAAGTTAGACACTAAAAATGCTCATGATTCAATAATCATTGTTAAAAAAAACTGGTGAAAATTTAGCATAATGGTTACAGTTTTTTTTTTATAAATACCAACACGTACATTAATTAGAGACTGTTCGGCTAGTGGATTTATTGTCCTTTGTAAGCTGAACAGTATCCCTATATTGTACACGGCTACAGGTCCGTCTTTTAATTGGCCTTCAGCATAGCTCCATGCTATGTCGGTCCATGAGTTCTACATTCCAACAGAGAGTCGTAGATGTTTTCAATCAAATTACCAATCGTACTCGGGAGATGAAAAATCCCTTTTACATCCCGCTTCTGTTGCGATTCGAACCCAGTACCTCCCGATCCAAACATCGCATCTTTAGCCCCAATACTAACTTGGCCATACTAATTCGGTCCCGCCGAATGATATCAGCTGGTCGAATCTGAAACCCGACCATTTTTTGGCCACGCCGTCGAGCGATATCTGCTGGTCGAATCTGGACCGCATCGATTTTTGGCTTGATCTGTCTAGTTTATTACACGCGAGTTGGCGCTGAGCCATCTGTCATTCATTTCTCTTATAACTTCCTCCTGGAACAGCAGTTTAAATGAATCGTGCTATTTCAATATCTAACCTGCTTGATCAGCCATCTCATTGTTCATAACTGCCTTATTCACTTAGTCTTCTCTGGTGGAAGTCTCAATTAGGGACCTCACCTAGAAAGATTGTGATATGAGATATCGCAGTCGGTAGTGGGATACCTTTGCATCTTGTTGCTCAAAATAGTTGAGTGGCGAATGTTATTGCAGCTCCACATGGGTATGGATTTAACCCTTATAGCGGTGTATACAGCCCATTGTTTGGCCGCAAGGGATCGGGCGGGTGAGATGAAAAAAGATCTTCAAGGCTTGAGTAGAGCGCTTTTACTGTTCAACTGAAACACAAGCAGGCTGTCTTTGAACTTTCATCGAAAGTTTCAAGTTACCCATAATTTTTAAAGCTGGGATTCCAGTAACCACATTTTCCCAAATCTCAGTGTTACAGGAGTAGATGATCTGTCACGATCCTACCTCTAAAGCATTTCATTTATAACGAGTCTCTATATATCCAAGAAGGTCACCATAGAGTATTCCGTGCATCCAAGAGATTTCTTAATAATACCAATAAGGAATGAGTAGCATATTTCACCGATCATCCTTTACACTATGCTTGAGTCTCTAATGTAAGTTTCTATTCCTTCTAGGATGATAAGATTACAATGAGAACTTTATCCCATACCCTAGGTATAAATATTACTTTAGCTTCATTCAATTTACTAAGAATGTGATAAAGTTGTTTACCTTTGAAGATAAGTTTAATCCGCAGGATAAGGTTAAGTCAATAATTTGATGGACTTCCGCAGGAATAATGCGCTCAGATCCTGCCGAAGTTTATGGTTTAAAACTGTGTATTGCGCACAAGATTTTCCCCCTATTTACTATTGCCTTATGAGGAATACATCTCAGCCTCAATTATAGGCCTCTGGAGCCTCACTTTGGAATATGGTGCACTACACGTAGTCCATAATCTATCCGGATGTTGGAGATAACTCGGGGTGGAAGCACTAGAAGATAGAACTATATGAGGCCTAGCCACCTGTGGTGTTTCTGTAATTTATCACAGTCCTGCCTCCAAGCCCATGTTTTGGCACATCTTATCCCGTATTTGCATATTTGGAGAACCACCTTTTGCTTGTTTTGTAGCATTTGTGAAGTCTTCTGGCCGAGATTTGCTCCAAGTCTTACTAAGAGAGGATATGCAACATAAGTATATTAAAAGTGTCAGATAGCTTGCCTATACTAATACATCAAGCTCTAGTGTAAATACAGGTGGATTTGGAGCTGATCCCGATTATAAGTTTACCTATAGAATGATTATAAAAATGTTCCAGTGGGTTTTTCTCCGGTTTCTGAAAACTGTTTTTCTGGAAGATTTTTTGACTATAAATACTCGTGCAGTTGAGTACGCCCGATATTATGTAAACATGTTCGTTTTGGTTGTCCCTTAAAATTGGCGAAAACACTTAAACTATTGAAATTAAAAACGATTAAGTCAAATTTTGTCATAAATAAAACAAAATATCATAGTTCATATAATTGGTGCCTATACCGCAATAGTCTATCTCGCATAAGGCCCCGAGTGCGCTCCAAGCTGTTATAATGATTTTTATTTTAAAATTTAAATTTTAAAAAATTTCCGTCTATTGGTTTATGGCGTAATGCCAGAAAATTTGATCGATAACTGATATATCTGGAGAAGATCCTACAGTGGACTAACTTATTCTGTATAAAATTTAGTTGGTATAAATTTAACTAAATCCATTAATTTTGCTTTGCTAAGTAAACTAAATTTTTTGACTAGTGGTGCTTATACACGATCCTAGAAACATCCTAAACTTAAACTTAGTTTCCACAATATAAATTTGACTATCAAGGCTTTATATGAATACACATATAGTGCTATAAAGTTTCTATATATATATATATATATATATGTATATATATATATATATATATATATATATATAAGACTTTATAGTATAACAATATTAGTGGCATTAAAGAAATCATAACACAATATGTATGTATATATGTATATGTAATACGGAACAAAAATATAACATTCATGCCAACATCATAAAATTACTGATTGATTTATATTCGCTGGCATGAAGACGAATAATGAAACAGAAAAGTTATGGAAAATAATCTTCGCATAAGAACAAAATTTTTGATGGTATTTCTCGTACCGTATAGGTATGTATATATGTGCGCTTATTCCGTGTGTAATTGCTTTATATTTTGTTGTTGGCATATTATTCTTTGTCTTAAATATATTCTTGACATGTTTATAGGTTTTTCTTTTTATTTATTATTTATGAAATAATAATAATGGCAATAATAATCATAATAATAATAATAATAATAATGGTATATAGTAATTTACAATATGTGAATTTGTTATATATACGAGTTCGCCGAATGAGAGCGCGATAAATGGTAATATTATTGATGTAGGTGGATAATTAATTCAGATTATATGACAATGAGTAAAACGTAAGTGTTAATACGAAACGTGTTGAGAGTTATTGATCGCACAGACGTATTTTGATAGATTATTTCAATGTTATACATTTTTTTCAGCGCGACACATACGTTATATATACGCATATATTAACACTATATATGTGCCGGCTCTTTAATCTTTTTACTTAACTATACTTAAGTGTGACTAAAGGATGTATGGGTACATTAAATCTATTATTAATAATGCGTTCAAGTAAACCCCGACAAACATTGCACCAAAGTGAAACGTTAATCACACGTTCACCACTCAAAACGATCGGCAAATTTCAAAAACATACACGAGAGAAGTGTTTAAAAGACTTTTTAAAATTGAACCAATGTTATGTGACATAAATACATGCAATCGGGATAATCTTAAAAAAAACATCTTTTAATCTTTCTTGTATATATGTATGTATACATAAATACTATATGTACTTACGGGCGCGCACTTGAAAATTAAAATCCTAATACTTGGAATGCAGCAACAACAACAACATACATTATTAATATTTTCCATTAAAAATGAAAAATGAAAAATGAAAATGGTTTTTTTTTGTTGTTCTGTGTTGTTTTCTAAAAAAACACAAAAACCGTAATCTTAAAAATTAAAAAACAAAACAACACAAGGAATATTAATTAATCAAAAGTTAACAGATATGTACATATACATAACGACGAAACGACTCGACAGCAGTGTGTATAGAGTAGAGTGGCTCTAAAAATAAAGTTGTCATAATTTTCTTATTTAAAATAGATTATAACAATTTTGACATCTCGACAACTACACACACACACACACAGTAGTAGTAGAAAATATTAATATGTTGAAAGCAGGTTTAATTTAGTCACGGTATGCAAATGTACTGTTAATTTATTTATTTACACATATGTATGTTAGTTTGGTTTACATTTTACAATTTAATATCACATGTTGTTCGCAAAATACGATTAATTAAAACTGTCGCCGATAAACTATAGTTTGCGAGCCGGGTTCGACCTGCGTGTTAGGTTTCATTATAATAATGTAATCAAAATAAATTTACCAGTATCTGTGAATTTTCATAAAAACAATTTCGGAGAAGGAACACTAATAGGCCTATTAGTCTTGCTTGGTCGCAGTGGTTTCGCCTTCTGATTAAACCATCAATAATGCTTGTCATTTGAAATGTAGGATTTTTAATTACAGATTTATTGAGACTATCTTCTGGTTTACTGGTCATCAAGGAGAAAATCATCTTTTTGTAAAAACACCAACATGTCAACTTTGCTATATCGCTCGATGAGAGTGGCTCGTATTGATTTTTGGTTTCAACCCAGAACGAACGTGGGTCACATAAGGTCCCTTTAGGTCCCTCAAGATACTGCCTTATAGAAATTATAGCATCCGACTGAAATGTTCTTAATAATAATGGGTGTTTTTTAAGCCCGATAGAACTTGAAATTGTAAAAAATAATACAAAAAATTTAATTGTAATCAAAAATTTGTTTACCTATATTTGAAAGATCAATACATGGCATTAATATTTGAAAATGATTTCAGGCATGTGGGCATCGCGGCTGTTAGCGAAACGCATTCTGAACATCCAATTTTGGGCCACTTTTTGGAAACTGCTGGCCGTAGTCATGAATAACACGAGCAATGCTGGCCTCCAAGGCGTCAATTGTTGCTGGTTTGTCAGCATAAACCAGTGAGTTAACGTAGCCCCACAGAAACTAATCGAGAGGTGTCAAATCACACGACCTTGGAGGCCAATTAACAGGTCCATTTCTCGAAATCAACTTATCGCCAATTTTTGATTTTAATAAGTCGATGGTGCGATCGCCGTATGGCACGTATACAGTTTCCATTCCGGATATCCGAATATTCGACTATCCGGATTATCCGTTTATTTGAAAGCAATCTGTTATCCGGATAAATTTCATTGAAAAAATCGATCATCCGATTTACACATTTTTGAGAAAAAGTTTTGGTGAAATATGGCAAAATACTAGACGACATACCTCAATCATGTCACAATCGCATGCTCTTCATTTAGCAGTAACCGATACGTTTTATAAAAAAATGCTATTTGTTAATGAAGCTAACAATTCTGAAAATCGTGAAGTACTATACACATTGACAGTGCATTAGAAAACGAGGATGAAAATAGCCACGAGTATGATAATTTCAGTTCAAACAACGATGCAAATATTGGTTATAAACCCGAAGAAGCTGAAAATAATTGGTGTCTTAACAATTTTAAATAAAATCCAGATATGTGATAAAATGATAAGGTATCGTCAATCAAAAATTAAATTTTACAAGGCTATGTTATCAAACAAGAAGGTAAACCACCGGCACTACTCCTCGACGTAAAAATATGATGGAATTCTACCATTCCAATGGTAATGCGATTTTTACTCATTAAAAACTGTGTAAATCAAACTCTGCAGGAACTGGGAATGCCGACAATATCTGAAGAAGAAATGCCTATTTTACAGGATATTTTAGAAGTGGCCATTAAGGAATTAAGCAAAAATGTTTGCAACACTTCTAACACCCATAGGTGTCTTTAAATTTGTATTCCTCAAACTGGAAGAAATTAACACAGCATTACGCCAAGTTCTATTGAGGCAACTGAAAAAACGGAAAAATGAACGTCGCGACAAAACTAGTAAATCCCACATCTTCTGGCTCAGGAATTCAACCTGTGCTGGGATGTTCTACCATCACATTTTCGATAAATGTGACACAACTAACATCATGAGCATTGGTGATTTATTGGTTCCCTTGTTTGAGCTTAATTACTAGCACAATTCTGTTACGTAAACTGACTTGTTAAACAAAATTTGGCTGGCCGTTAAACGGTGTAGAGTGACCTTGATTAGTAAGACACTAAGCGATAGTTTTTTACGCGTACCGGTTATTTCGCTCGTTATTTTGTCCGTCCAATGCTAATCAATAATTCAACATTCGTCAGTGTCTGAGACCGTATAAAACTATGGTTATTTCTAAACAGCACTGCAAAATAGCAGGATTTAACATTTTTGTAAAACTTTTATTACTGATTTTACGAAATTAATTTATTAATTCATTCGGGCCATATAAATGCGACAGTTACATGAAATACTTTTATAGTAATTTAATTTGATTTGAAAGTCCACGAAAAATCGGGTAAAAACTAGAAAAGCTTCCAATTGAAAGTCGGTTAATTTCGGAGAGTAATTTTCATTTCCAAGAGGTGTATGACCGTAGATGCTGCCTAATAATCCGGTTAATTGGTTTTACTTGAGGAAATCAAAGTCTGTTAAAAACTGATCGATCAGTTATTTTTCAGTACTAAATTTAGATCCCACATCGGTTATTTTTCAGTACTAAATTTTCAAATTGTTAGTTATCGTTTTAATCGGTTTAATCGTTTTCGATTATTTTTACTGTTTCTGACAGTCGTATGGCCGTCATTTTGTGACCGCATATTCCGTCATTTTGTGACCGCATATTCGGGATCGTTTATTTGTATTTTATTTCCGATTCATTAAAATTGGTTAGTATTTTTCCTACTTTTCAAAATCGAATAGAGTTTGTGTAGCTTGTTGCGGTTAAAAATTGTTTGTCGATTATATATTTATAAATGTATTAAACACCACCTCCACCCCAAAACCTATGGGCTGGATCTGCCCTTGAAAAACATTGAATTAAATGTTCTCCTGTATTGTTAATCGGTGTGAACTTTATGCCAAATTAACAAACTGTACATTATACGTTTCAAAAGTATCCAAATTTTCATTAACTATTTTTTGCTCAAACGAAGGAAAGCAACTATTAACGAAAAATTATTTAAAAAATATTCAAAGAAAAGTGAAATTTTTAAAGGGTGAGATTTGAAACATAATTTTTAAATTTTGTAAATTTAATTCTCTTTTATTACTTCTAAAAAATTTCATGTGCAACTTGACTAAAATTGTATGAAAAAGTATATTTTATGTTTACTTATTTGCCATAAACCTCACACCAATGTAACGTTGTATGTTTAGGGTTTATAGCACCAGCACAATTTAGGAAGATCATAATATTGATAGGTTAAGCTCATGGTATTCGGTTAGTTGCAGAATTGAGCCTTGTAAATATCAGGAAACATTATTTTTGCTTAAGAATTCCCAAATGTAGAGGAAAACAAAACAATAAACTGACGAAGGATAATATTCGATTCTAATAAGTGGCGAAATGTGATTGTTTAATAAATTGTTATTATAAATAAAACTTCATTGAGTAACTACTACTTAGTTTGGCTTAATCCTAAATGATTTTAATTTTACAGATTAATTATTGGTTCCTAATGAATTAGATTTGTAAATGTACTACCGATAGTGCATATGTATACTATAGCAAGAAACGTAACAATTATGGGACTAGAAGAAGACTATGGGACTATGCCATTTCTCAACCATCTGTGGTGAAAATGTGCAACAAAAATATGAGTGGAGTTGAATAATTGGGCAACCATGTCTCAAAATTACGAGTATTTGTGCATACGAATTTTACATCCTTGTATGGTTTTGTAAATGCTGGCTATATAGTGGCGGTAATTATCTATACATTTGTTATTCTTACCGATTTTGGAAAACTGAAACTTTCTAATATAATTTTAGTTATAAAACTTTAAAATTAAAAGTATCATAAACTGCGCCAGTCAGAGTTTAAAATACCCATACTAATTTAACATTTTTACAAAAAAATCTCCAATTTTGGCAAATCAAATCTCTCAAAAAAATGTTTCCTTGAATCATGCTCGAATTGTTAAAATATTCTGCACGACACTGTAAACCACAACAAAATCTAGAGAGTAATTTTATTTTGTTTAATTGTTAACGATTTTTTATTCAAGTTAAAAATTCATACTGACGAATTGAAAGTGGTATGAAACAGCAAGCCAATGAATTTTTTTTATATAATCGGTATGGCAAAAAATCTGACACGATGATGAATAATATTCGTTAAATTATGCTGTATATTCTGCATAATATTTTGAAAATTTGTACTTATACCAATAACCCAATTTGTATAATTTTCGTACATCTAACAAGACATACCCATTTTATCATAACTACCCAATTATTATAATTCCGTATCCTCATATATGATAAGATCGGGCATACATTTTTTTTAAGTATCTCATTTGGTTTATGTACATCCAGGATTAAGCGCAAAACATATGATAAATTCAAAATATACATTTTTAAACATAAATTTGGAAAATTAAATCGTTCTGTACGTATATATTCCAAAAAAATCTAATAAGGATTATGTACAAAAAGGATTATCACAAAAATATGAAAATCATCATCTTTAAGACAACAAACTCGTCTTATTATTTTTTTGTGATATTATATCTTTTGATTTTCGAATTTTTATTTTTTGTCAAAAATAAATCCAACAACAATGTATATACAAAAAGGATTCAACAGATTTATTTAAGACGAACGGAAAATAAAATAATTCTCAAGATATGCAGTTTTTTTTGTTTATCTTAATTTAATTTACAAAAGTAACCAAATTAAATTTTATGATAACCGTATCAAATCCGAGCATATTTTTGGGATCAAAAATACACGAACAAAAAATATTAAGGCGTGTCCCGAGATATATATGTATATATATATATACAAACTTGTCAAAATGCCAATCTTTAAAATAAAAATTAAAAAAAAAATATAAAAATCGTCTGATAAGTGTAGAAACTCAGGTAAGATTATATTGTCAATTACAAGAAATATGTTTTTTTTTATTTTTAATAAATTAAAAATTTCCTTTAATTAACTCGGTTGGTGGTAAGGAAATAAATTTTACGTTATTCCTATCAAAGATTTCAGATCATATATATTTATCCATTAAAAATAATTCCCTTGATACGACCAAGATAAAAAGGGTTTAATTTATGTTACAGAAGTCGTGTTTTAGTAATTACGAGTTATAAATAATGTTATCGGGCAGGTGAATCATGTAAAAAAAAAATATGATTTTAAATCAAAATCTAAAACAGAACCAACTAGTTTAACATTTAATTCAAAATCATTAAGGATTTTAATTTTTTTTTTGCTTAAACAACTATTTATTTATTTAAATATATTTTAATTAAAATAAATACTTTTTATTTAAATATATAGAGATATAATTATTTCTGTGTAATTTTTTCGAAAGTTTATTTAACAAATTTTTTTTTCTGGCTTTTATCTCTAAATCCTAAATAAAGACCATACGTATACCAACAACTCGAAACTAAATTATATTTCTGTAGCTTTCGTTTTATGTACGACTCAAGGTAGAGAGATTTATCTTTCATTTTAAATACATTTTTTTTTTAGCTTCAGTTTAAATAAATAAATAAAATGAAAAATAGTTTTTAAAATATAGTTATAAAATAAATAAATTATATATATATATATATAAATAAACTCCTACATTATTATTTATCAAAACGTTATCTTATTATTTAATTTTTAATTCGTTTGTATAGTGCGCGAAGTATTTTATTTATAAAATGACAGCTTCTTACATACAATTTTCAATTAAAAATCCTATTTCTTTAAATATAAGATTAAATCCAAAACTGAAATCCCACTGAAAGGTACATACATATATAAGTATAGAAAAAATAATTAAAATATTATGATTAATAGATCAAATAAGATGACATCCTATACATTTCTTTATGTCGTTTATTATCTTTAAAAAATTATCTTTTAAAATGGAAGCGGAGGTTTTTATTTTTTTAATAAAATTAAATCCTTATTTAATGAAGGCTAAAACAACAAACAGTAATAATACGCGACTGCTTACACAACAATATATGTGTGTGTGTGTATACGTAAAATAATTGCAGTTGATATTAAATTATATGAACTGATTAGAAAGATAAGCTTCTCCCGTTTTTTTTATCCCATCTCTCGTTGTAAATAAATAAATATGTTTTTATGCTTTTTTATGTGTATGTAGATAGATAACGATTACCTGGAAGTACCTAATAATTTTGAGAGATTTGTTCCAAGATTATATTTTAAAGCTTTGATGTGCGAACATAGATTTAGTATTTACGTTTTATAATTAACTGGGTTCCCGGTATATTATTGTGAGTTTGTGACTAATTTGGTTTAATACTCTACACCCGCACACGAAAACAGAATATACTGATTGATTGATTGATCCCAAATCATATAATTAATTATTATTCACACCAAGCATTTCCCAAAAATTCATTATCTCCGTATTATGTAAAGTAAAACCACATTAAATTTAATGCGATAACCTACATACAGATATATCCCAACCCAAATATAGATTATATAGTTTGTTTAAAGTTATTCCAAATAATAAATTTTTATTGCCTTTTACTAAACGAAAAATAATAACAATAATAATAGTAATAGTATTATACATATAGTTGTAGTAAAAGTGAATATGTATACACAAAGCTTTATATATACCGATTTGAAACCAAATTTTCCGTATGATAGAATATCTAAATCCATTGAGCTTTTAAAGTTTTTTTTATGGGTGTGTGTGTGTTTGTACTTTTGTGTAGTATTATGAAAAGGTATTTTATCGGCAGGGTATACTAGTATCGTGGCCACTATCATCCATGCTGTATTAATTATGTACACAAACACACACATACAGACACATGTATTGAGTTTAATTTAAACTTTTTGATTACTCCTTATTACCAATTTTATAAATACATATATGTATATATGTTTGTACGAACATGCTGTAAAAATAATAAGCCCGCGGTGGATTTTGTATAGACGAGCACAATTTTTGTTTTAGTTGCCGTTTTTACCAGGGAAAAATCGAGAAAATTTTATGTAGACTCGTAGAATTTTCTTTTTTGTGTATGTACAGTACATAGTTAAAATTATACAACAAAAAAAGAATACTATTTTGAAGAACGTGTCCAGCCGCTGGGGATATGTTGTATCAATTTTATATTTTGTATATATATGTATATGCGTTTTTCAGCCATATATACGATATCAAAACGTACTAATAAATCATATCAATTGGACTTGCAGAGAAAACCATTTGGACTGTTATTGTCCCATTTGGAGTGAGGATAATCCACAAGCTTTTATCGAAACACCATTACATTCACAGAAAATTATTGTTTGGTGCGCTTTATGGGCTGGCGGAGTCATTAGTCCATATGTCGTCAACAACGATGATAGTCAGAATGTTACTGTCAATGGTGAGCGGTATAGGGATATGATTAGACTATTTTTCGTAGCTCGAATAGCTGGCATTAATCTTGCTTACATGTGGTTCGAACAGGACACATGCCACACGGCGCAGGCTACAATTGATTTACTCAAAGAAACTATTGATGAAATAATAATTTCGCGTAATGGTCCAATTAATTGGCCACCAAGATCGTGTGATTTAACCCCATTGGATTATTTTCTTTGGCGTTATGTCACATGTCTACGTCGATAAACCAGAGACAATTGAGCACCTGGGAAATCAATATTCAAAATGCGTGGTGGCCATATGACCGAAATCATATTTAAACATTACTGTCAAAAAAAGTTTCTATCCAGTAAAGCCCGTTTCATTGATATAATAAAAATATATTTCGTTTTTAAAATTATGATTTAAACTAGTGTAACTCTATAAAAGACACCCTTTACATATGTTGACGGGACAAACTAAAGTATCCACTCTAGAGAGAGAGATGTCCGGTAATGTAAGGATTCGTAAGAGCAATAGCTTTCATGGTATGTGCATGAGTCATTAATTTTGGCGCCGTAACATATAACGTTTGGTTCATACCACAGCGCCCACTAAACACAATACATCATTAAAGAACCTTTAATGATTTCAATCAAGAAAGTCGAGGATCTTACCCATTTAAAGTTTGAGAATAGGTTGCGGTCGTTTTGGCCCCAACTCCTCTAATCATTCGCTTTACCAGATAAGACTATTTACCCAAATATTAATATGCACCAGCTATCCTGAGGGAAACTTCGGAGGGAACCTGCTACTAGATGATTCGATTGGTCTTTCGGCCCTATACCCAATTCTGACAATCGATTTGCACGTCAGAACTACTACGATCCTCCAACAGCGTTTCACCTAACATCGAGCTGATCAGGTATAGTTCACCATCTTTCGGGTCACAGTATATATGCTTACAGTATGCTTTAACTCATAGAACATATTGTAAGCAATATGAGTTGATTAAAACGCCCATGGATGAAAATGTAATTATATATAATCACATGTAATCGCATATATTAGTTACGTTAATTGTGTCTTTAGGCTTAAAAGCCCAATTACTCGCACATATTTTAGATTCCTTGGTCCGTGTTTCAAGACGGGTCCCAAAGGCATCTCAAATCATTTAATTGTCGATAAGATCGACACTCAAACTGCATTTATTTAACATAAACCGTAGTAAATTTCGTTTCACGTACTGTTTAACTCTTTATTCTACGCATTTTTCAACTTTCCCTCACAGTACTTGTTTCTATCGGTCTCGTGGGTACATTTAGTCTTAGATGGAGATACCACCAACTTAGTACTGCACTATCAAGCAACACGACTCTCTAGAGAAATCTTCTTACACAAGATTATAGTTATACGGGCCTGGCACCCTCTGTGGGTAAATGGTCTCATTAAAGATGGGCTTGAACATTTAATCAAAATGCATAAAATGACAGATACTCCTTTACATTGAATTTCCATTCTTCCAGTAATCAGTAAAAGGACTTAATGCTGGACTATTGAATGTTGGACTCGAAAATTCATTTATTTCAATCACAAATATGTTTAAACTTAAAGCTTAAATTCACATAAATTAAACGTAGATCTTAGTATTAACAAGAGCTCTGCGTCACCGTTTTTGTAGAAAATTGTAACCAGTGGTTGCAGATATTTTAATGCATTGTTGAATAAGTTGATATTGTCATCCTCTTCAATTTCCTGATAAATTTCTTCTTCATAAAACGATATTTTCCTCTTGATGAATTTCATCTACGATGGAATTGAGATCTAGGAAATCATCTTCAACAACGACTTCGGCATCGATGTTAACAAATTCTTTGGAGCCTATATATCGCTATATAGTTGCATAAATTAGGCTATGATTGTAAATTGTTTATTTCTGGGCTAGAAAAAATCTGAACTTCGTCATTTATAATAATAATGTGAGGTGGCATTATCCAAAACCGTAAAATATAGGTTATTTTTGCGAAAATCTCGGTTTAGGCTGTTTAAATATTGCGTCATGATATCCCGTGTCATCCATGCTTTCCTGTTTGATTTCCAGTCCACTGGAAGGTTTTCGAACTTCAAACCTTTGAAGCACCTTGGTTTGTTCACTTTACCGATCACCAATAACTTTATTTTTTAACCGTTCATGCCAACAAATAGTAAAAGCGTAACTCGTTATTTCGATGGCTTGCCACCACGGCAAGTTTCGCCCCATACTAGAATTTTCACTGGAATTTTACTTTAAAAAATGCACTCAACATAGTTCAAAAGCTATTCAAGTGCAAATACGATTAAACTTGACTTAAATTTGTATACCTTAAATTTTAATTCAAAATCTATACGCAAACTCAAACAACACAAAGTATTTTATCAATTTTTTGTTTGATTTTTAACTCAATTTTAAATTTGAAATGTATTGTTAAAAAATTACTTTTTTTTCACTCACACAATTCATCTAAAAAACCATTAAAGACTCAAAAGAAAATCCACTCAAAAAATATACACCTCGAAGTCTATGCAAACTCAAATATGTGTAAATATTAATAATTTAAATTTAACTTCGATGATACTCGTATACCAAAACTGATCGAAGACGATCAAAGCATCAAAACTATAAGTATTATGTGGTATCCACATCTTAAGCAATGAAGGAATCTGGACTAAAATAAATATGCTGTCAGAAAGTTCCAATTTATAAGATCCGTTAGGTTGGTTGTCGTTACCTATTATAAAAAAACTTTAAGATTCTACTTTAGAAATTGTGGATATCCAAAACAGAATGGAATGAAGAAGCTCCAAATATCGTAGTTCGTACATTGCAAAAATGTATACAAAATTGCATCATCTGCAAGCCATAGAAATCCCTAGATGTATGTATTCAAGCCAGCAAAACCAACTTCTATTCAACTTCATGCATTTTGAGATGCTTCTGAATTAGCCTATGGTGCACGAATCTTTTAGTGTGTTCGAAGAGTAAGGTAGCATCAAAGAGTAAGGTACACTCAATTCATAGAAAAAGGTGGAGTCACGTGTCATCAAGTCAAAATCTAGCCGATTCTATATCCAGAGGCATAGATACACAATTAATCTCCAAATTCAATAGATTCCTGAAGAGGAATCAAAATGGCCAAGAACTATAACAAAACCCCCACCACCAGAATTGGATATTGAAGCTGGAACCAAAAGGGTAATTGCTTTGTTAGAAACAAGCGATAGTGAAGTGGTAAACCAATTAATTAATAAATTCGTTTCTTGGTTCAAAATTAAAAAGATAATGTTCTTCGGTTTTGAATACTGCCTATATCAGAATATAGAAGGCCAAATAGTAAATACTTGTAATATTGGGAGCACCAGTCAATCGAACTATACATTATACAAGCAACCCAGGCAACCAGTTTTAAGACGGGAATTACAAAACTAAAAATAAATCAATTATTAGAGTCCAATAATATATTAAGTTGATTTGACCCATTCTTAGATGTCAATAGAATTCTGCGAGTGGGTGGTCGACTAAAGAACGCACAAAGTTATGAAGTTAAACATCCGATTATCCTGCCAAAATAACATACAGCTAATAAACTAACAGTTCAAGAAATCTATATTCGAAATTTGCATGCTGCAAAAACACTGATGATGAACTTACTGCGTCAAAAATGTTGGATACTTGGGGCTAGAAAACTAATTAAAGTGTATATAAAAGCATGCGTGACTTCCACAAGATATCGAGGTGTTCAAGGAAACCAAAAAATCGCTGACTTACTAGCAGAAACCGGGAATGGATTTGCAGTTTTTATATGTCTTGCCATAAAAGCCGTGCACTTAGAGGTCGTGCGCCGTTTAAGTGCAGAATCATTTCTTGCCGCATTAAAACGATTTGTGTCACGTCGAGGACTACCTGCAATCAAATATGGTGTTACACGGGTTAATATTTTATTAGACCTAACAATGAGCTAAACACACTGAAAAGAGAACTAATATCAACTTTTATTTTACAGAAAGGCATTGAATTCATTGTGCCCCGCATTTTGGAAGCTTATGGGAAGCGGCAGTAAATACCATTTTAGAAGAGGTACAAATGCATCCAAATTGAATTTTGAAGAGATGACTACAATTATAACACAAATTGAAGGTTTATTGAACTCCAGACCATTATGCCGTATGAATGGCGACATTGATTTTATAAATATGTTGATGCCTGGATATTTTTTGATTGGTGAATCTTGGTACGGAAAAAATGCGAATTTTTCTTTTTAAAAATGAAACATCAATTTTAGTTTTATGTTTAATGATTTTTAGTGGACTGTGTCTTTTTTATTTATTTTCTAGTGTTATATGTATAGTACATAATTAGTGGTAGGGAGCAAAATAATTAAAAATCTATTTTATATTTTAAAACTAAATGGAAGGAAAGGGAAAAAGGATATATAACATAAATTTGTTAATACATATATGTATTGACAAACCAATAAAAGGATACAAGTAAATATAAAGGGATTAAGTATATAATGTAAATGGACGTTTTTGTTTTTTTTTTTTAATTGTTGGTAATTCCAACATCTGGATCATAAAAATGCGTTTCTAAGAATTTAAATGATTAAAATATCTTAACACTAAAATGATAATTCATCATACCGGCCCTCTTGAAAGGCTAGGCTTTCAAAAATATAAAAACAATTTACATCTGATTGTTGGTGAAAATAAACTTAACCATAATAAAAAGTATAATTAGGTATATTGATTAAAATTATTTCTTACGTAATTAATTTAACTAATACATATATCATTTCTTATGTATAGAAATATTTATTCTTAATTCATTATTTGATTTATTATTATTGATTGATATATAGTTCACTTGATAATGGCATCTTCGACAATTTTGTTATAGCTCGCTTAAATATTCCGGATTTTGTTTTAACATCGGCTACTCGAATCTTATTGTCTTGACCAGGATATGTTTTAACTACAATACCCATTAACCATTTCGAAGGAGGTAAATTATTGTCTACTAACAGAACGATATCGTTTATCTGAATATTTGGTAAATTGGTTTTCCATTTCTGTTTTTGTTGTAACGTGTGCAAATATTCGTTGGAATATCTTTTCCAAAAACCTTGGACTAACTGTGTTACGCGTTCCCAATTTGAAAGCCGATTTTGTGGTGTATCAAGTAATATTGGTTCTGGTATTGGAATTATTGAACCTCCGGTTAAAAAATGAGCAGGGGTTAGTGGTTCAGGGTCATTTGGATCATTTGAAATTTTGGTGATTGGTCGAGAATTAATGATTCCCTCAATTTGTATAATAAGTGTGTTCATTTCTTCATACGTTAACAACGTGTTGGAAGCTACCTTTTTTATATGTCGTTTCACTGACTTTATATTGCTTTCCCACAAACCTCCAAAATTCGGGGATCTGGGAGGAATAAATTTCCAATCAATATTTTCATGTGCACAAAATTCTTTGATTTTGTTATCGGGGCAAGTATCGTTGAATATTTTTAACAGACGTTGTATCTCATTATTACAACCTTGAAAATTTCCGGCATTGTCTGTCCAAAGCGTTCTACATTTTCCTCTTCTATTTAGGAAACGTTTTAGGCAATTAAGAAATGACTCAGCCGTTAAGTTTGAAACTAATTCTAAATGTATTGCTTTTGTAGAAAAACAAATAAATAGGGCAATATAAATTTTCTGGGTTGACCTATTTCGAAATGCTTTTTGTTTGATGTTAAAAGGACCACACAGATCTATTCCAGTTGACATGAATGGTTTGGTTGGTGTAATGCGATCCGCGGGAAAATCACCCATTAATTGTTGGGATGCAGAAGGCTTAAATTTAAAACACGGAATGCAAGAATGGCAAATTGATTTGGCTGTACTCGTTGCGCTAATTGGCCAAAACCGTTGACGAACGATAGAAACTAATTGGTTTGAACCTACATGCAAGTTTATCTCATGCTCGTATCTAAATACGAGTTTCGTAAAATGATGGTTTTTAGGAAGGAGCATTTGATGTTTTGAATCATATGGAATGTTGGCATTCTTGATTCTACCACCGACTCGGAGCACTTGATTTTTATCCAAAAATGGAGTAAGATTTAAAATATTACTTTTATCAGACACTCTTCCAAATTTAACTATGGCAGAAATTTCAGGTTTGAAATATTCTGATTGGATGCTTTTAACAATTGAAATCAATGCCTTGTCTAATTCTTCACTGGTGAGAATTCCGGTTTGTTTAGTAATACTTCGGCAATTGTTGATAAACCTATTACAAAATGCTGTAATCCGAATAAGTTTTTTGAATGAACTATAGCGGGCTATTAAAGACAAGAAATTATTTTGTTGAAAGAAATTACTGAGAGATTTATCTGGTTTCAGCTCTAATAGACTAGAATCAATTGGTGTGTTTGGAACAAGTAGGCAAGTATCATTAATTAAAATATCGGGTCCTTTCCACCACAGGGTATTGAATTCTAATTCGTTTGGCATTACTCCACGGGAAATGATATCTGCAGGATTGTTTATGCTATTAATATATCGCCATGAACAATTTTCGGTTAACTCCTGAATTTCGGTAATCCGATTTGCAACAAATATTTTTAATTGGTGAGGTTCCATTTTTATCCAATGTAAAACTATCATTGAATCAGACCACATACTTATTTTATCAAATTTAATTTCAAGGGATTCTAGGATAGGCTTTAGTAAAACTGTTAACAGATGGGCAGCACAAAGTTCTAAACGTGGAATTGTTATGGTTTTTAGCGGTGAAACTCTTGATTTACTACAAAGTAAAGAGATATTGGTGTTTTTGAATTTATCCACCGATTTGATATAAAAACAAGCTCCATAGGCCTTTTCTGAAGCATCAGAAAATCCATGTAGTTCTAAAACGACCGGTGTAAAATTAAATAAGCATCGGGGTATACTTAATTTATTTAAATGGTTTAATTGCGACTTGTACTCTAACCAATATGAATTTAATTCAATAGGAACAGGTGTATCCCAGTCAGATTTTAACTTCCAAAGTGACTGAATTATAAGTTTTGCGGTAATAACAACTGGAGAAATAAGGCCCATCGGATCGTATATTTTTAATAAATCAGAAAGAATGGTTCGTTTTGTTATCTGGTCGTTAGTAATGGGTATGTTTGGTATATTAAAAATAAAAGTGTCATCGTCAGGCTTCCATTCAATTCCTAATGCTTTGATGGATTCCTTTGAGCAAGCTTCACTTTTATGGAGAACTTCACGAAGATTTGTTGGAATAGTTTCCAATAATTTTTTTGAATTTGAGCACCATTTGTGTAGTTCAAATTTTCCTTTCTTTAATAAACTAATCAAATTTTGTTTTAACAGAATTGCATCATCTAAACTATCTGCTCCAGTCAAGACATCGTCAACATAGAAATCTCTTTTAAGAATATGAGCAGCTAATGGAAATTGTTGGGCTTCATCGTCTGCTAGTTGATTAAGTGTTCGTGTGGCAAGATAAGGAGCATAGGCGGTTCCATATGTGACCGTAGTTAATTCACATGTCGAAATTGGTTTGGCGGGATCAAATCTCCACAATATTCTTTGAAGTTTCGTATTATTTGGGTTAATTGAAATTTGTCGATACATTTTGCATATATCGGCCGTAAAGGCTACTTTATGTTTTCTGAATCTAAGTATGATTTTAAATAATTCTTGTTGTACTGTTGGACCAACTAACATAACATCGTTCAATGATAGATTTGTTGTGGTCTTTGCGGAAGCGTCAAATACTACACGTAATTTAGTAGTTGAACTATTGGGTTTTAAAATAGCGTGGTGTGGCATATAATAATAGATTGAATTAGGATCATCAAATTTTTCGTCGATAACTTTCATATGGTTATTTAATAAATATTCATTCATGAACTCAAAATATTGGGACTTAAGATCAGGGTTACGATTTAAACGTTGTTCAAGGTAGTTAAAGCGTTTTAGTGCTTGAGCCTTTGAATCACCTAGATTCAAGGCATTTGGAGACAAAGGTAATGAAACGACATATCGGTTATCACTTTCTCTATATGTGGAATTTTTGTAATGAGATTCACAAAATTGCTCATCTTTAGATAATAATTGAGAATTTGATACAGACTCTAAACTAAAAAATTTCAAAATGGATTCTTGGAGTAATTCATCTGTATTAACAGGACGATTTGTTGAATAAAAATTTTGTTCTGAATTTGCTTGATAGTTTCCGCTTATAATATAGCCAAAAACTGTATCTATGAGAATTGGTAAATTTGGTTTAAATTGGAATTTTTTATCTCTAATAACATGGAAAAATATATCGGCTCCTAATAAAATGTCAATAGGCCTCGGAAGATTAAAGAATGGATCTGCTAACTTAAAATCTGGCGGTATATTCCAACGCGAAATATTTACTTGGTTTTGTGGTAAGGCATCCGAAATATTATTTATAATGAATAGATTACACAGTACTTTATAAGACGACATTTTTGAACTTATCTCAGCACATATTTGTTCATTAACTAATGTGGGATTATTGTTAAGACCGGAAATAGAAAATTCATTTGACTGGGTTTTTATGAATTTAAATTTATTTGAAAAATTAGAAGAAATAAAATTAGACTGCGGCTACCACTATCTAATAAAGCTCTAGCTTCCTGAACTTTTCCAAATCTATCTTTTATTAGGACTATAGCTGTCGATAAAAATGTCATTTTGACAATATTTTTTTGAAGCGCACAAAAATTGCTTTTTGGTGTTTGTCATGATTGAGTTGGTTTTGTTTCGGAGGATGGTGTAATATTAGGATTAAGAATATTATTAGGAATCAAATTTGTGTTAGCGGTTGACGCTGAATTGGAACTATTAGCATGATGGAGTAGAGTGTTGTGTTTAAGGGAACACAAATGACATCCACGAGTTAGGCAATTGGAAGTGAAATGTTTGGAACTGAAACAATTAATACACAAATTTAGTTGTTTAATTTTATCGTATCTCTCATGCGTAGACATCTCCAAAAATTTGGGGCATGCACTAAATTTATGGAACGGTAATTTACAGAAAATACAACTATTTAAATTATTACTATGAGGCGTATGACGAATGGGTTGTTGTGAATTGGAACTTAGAAAAGCAGAACTAGGATAAGATGTAGTTGGGTTCGATTTACAAGCAGTAGAGTTATTCCTTGGAAAGTTGGATTTTGGAGAATTAAATGAATTTTGGTATTTTGACGAAGTGGATGGCTGTAAAATATCACTGACTCGTGATTTTTCCATAAGAAAGTTTTTTAATTTTATCCACGTTGGAAGAATATTTGCTAAACACAAAGATTCCCATTCCTTTCTTAAATGATAGTTTAACTTACGAGTAATGCAATTGACAATAAACAGTTCCCCTAGGTTCCCTATCTGTTGATCACAGGCTTCTAACGAAGAAGTGTGACCAATTGTTTTATTAAGCAAATCTTTTAATTCAAGGTTGGTGCCTTTATTAATTACTGGTAAATTTAAGAGACCATCTATGTGTACATTTACTAAAACATTTTTGTTCTGAAACCTTTGGTTTAATTCATCCCAAGCCTTTAAATAACCGTTGTGCGACAAGTCGATGTAGCCTATTGCAGCACGAGCATCGCCTTTCAGGTATTTTAACAGAAGGTTAAATTTTGTAATGCTACTTTTTAAATTTGGATTGTTGTGAATCACTGATTCAAATGTTTGTTTAAAGGTTAGCCATTCGCTTGGCTTTCCATCAAAACTTGGAACGTATAGTTCTGGAATGTTTACGTCTATTGAGTCAAGATTTTCGCTTTTAACAGGTTTTATGGATGTATGGCTATCTTTAATTGACATTAATTTGGGTTTTAAATCTTGAATATTATTTTCAAATTCTATGATTAAAATTTCAAAATCATCAGGGCTGAATTCACAATCATTATCGTGAAAATCGGATATGGCTTTTTCAAATTGGGAATAAATGGAATTTACTATTTCTATTTTACATTTTACTTCAGATAAATTGGTTTGATTTAGTTCAACGATATCCTCTAAAAAATCTATTATTGGGTATAATCTAACTTTCAAATGTTTAATTTTTAATTTTAGTTTTTCAAAATGGTTCACTTTGGGTTTTACCATATTGATGGAGAATGTTATAAATTATGAAAATAACCGAATGTCAAATGAACAATAACACAATTTACAAAGAGAACTTAACGATATTATATATAATAATAATCTTAAACTAAAATTAAAATTTGATACCTGTAGATAATGATATTGGCTGGTTGATTCTTCGGTTGATACTTCGGTTGAGTGGCTGGATACAAACTGGAACTGGTTAATAGTTGCTGAATAACTGGCTGGATGACACACTTTGACAATTTAACCGACAAAACTGGTTAAAATGAGCAACTATGGTTAATAGTTGCTGGATAACTGGCTGGATGACACACTTTGACAATTTAACCGACAAAACTGGTTAAAATGAGCAACTATGGTTAATAGTTGCTGGGAACTGGCTGGATGACACACTTTGACAATTTAACCGTCAAAACTGGTTAAAATAAACAACTATGATTAATAGTTGCTGGGAACTGGCTGGTTGACACACTTTGACAATTTAACCGACAAAACTGGTTAAAATGAGCAACTATGGTTAATAGTTGCTGGATAATTGGCTTTTTGACAACTTGTTGACAATAACTGGAGCACTGTTGTTACACTTAACTGCCACTTTATTTAAAAGTTTGTTTATTATAACTCTATATTCCTTTGAAACACTATGTTTTTTATTTTTAAGGATGGATATACAAAATGTGGCTCGATTGGACCAAAAATAATGGTACGGAAAAAATGCGAATTTTTCTTTTTAAAAATGAAACATCAATTTTAGTTTTATGTTTAATGATTTTTAGTGGACTGTGTCTTTTTTATTTATTTTCTAGTGTTATATGTATAGTACATAATTAGTGGTAGGGAGCAAAATAATTAAAAATCTATTTTATATTTTAAAACTAAATGGAAGGAAAGGGAAAAAGGATATATAACATAAATTTGTGAATACATATATGTATTGACAAACCAATAAAAGGATACAAGTAAATATAAAGGGATTAAGTATATAATGTAAATGGACGTTTTTGTTTTTTTTTTTTAATTGTTGGTAATTCCAACATCTGGATCATAAAAATGCGTTTCTAAGAATTTAAATGATTAAAATATCTTAAAACTAAAATGATAATTCACCAAATCTCTGCAAGCTGCTAAATACACCAGTTAATAAACTATCTCGATGGCAAAATATTCAGCGACGTACCCTGCAGTCATTCTGGAAAACCGGGTCCTCCGATTACCTAAATACGTTGCAACAAAGAAGTAAATGGAAATCGGGAAAAACAGTCATCAATGTTGACGATGTCGTCTTGATTATAGATGATAATTTACCACCGAATAGTGGAAGCACATCCGATTATTAACATACATTTTGAATTAAATTAGCAAACTTATCTAGTATACAGCTACTAAACAGGTAATGGTAAACGATGCTAACTAAAATGAATTAAATTGATTTATAATTTATTTATTTATTATTACAATATTTGTATTCAAAACAAAACAAAAGGAAACACTTACCCGTGCATGTCATTTGGACAGTTGGTTTACTATAAATTAACATTTATTGGCTCATTCATAAAGTTATGCGATGGTTTTCGAAAATAACGCGTATACATAATTACTACCATCTATTGATAAACTCAACTTCACTCACAAATGATAATGCTGCGTATACTATATCAAAACCTACTAATAAATCATATCAATTGGACTTGCAGAGAAAACCATTTGGACTGTTATACATATATGTAACATATTCTCAATAGTCCGGAAGTATTCAATTAATTTAAATTAAACAATTTTATTTAAAAAAAAAACGAGGCAAGACTAAAAAGTAAAGGTAATAAATTTAAAAAGTAATATTTGAAGGTAATTAAAAATTTTTACTATAAAGCCTGATATTTTCATTTGTTGATCATTATCCTTATCGAATTTGGATCTCATGTGTTTATATATAGTGTACACATTTTTTTTTTTTTTGGTTTGTTTTATAAAATTAAACGAAAATTACATGACACATGCCAATGAATCATTTCGGTAATTTATTGAGAGATTTTTTTTGTATATTTTATAAAATATGTGTCTTGTCTTATACGTGTACAGTTAAATTCTTTGTGTATGTTTTACATAACATTTTTTTTTTGTTGGTTTGATTAAAATTATTATACCCATGTCAATTAGTATAGTTTTGTGTTTGCTATTAATTTAATTTTAGGTAGTTAATTAAGCTCTCACCATTTTTTATTGTCATTATTGGAATGATTAATGGAATTTATTTAGTGGAAATAATTAAATGAATAACAATATTTACAGATAAGTAAAATATATGTGTACCGTGTAGTTTATTTCATTCATGAAAGATCAAGCTCGAATTTATGTGATGAATTTAAAGTTCACATTACAAGTAGGCTTTTTATTTGATTTCACAGCTTCGCTCCTAATTTGGCTAGACTAGATAATTTTAAAGGTAATTAACATCGGTTCTTACTAAAAACAAGATTCATTGCAAGATCTTATTAACAAATTTTAAGGAATACTTTAAATAAATTTTAAATTTGGAATGCGTTAGAAATAAACTAATTTAGAAATCATATTTAAACTGTATTGAATTGGAAAGACCAAATCTTTAAATAATAATCTTATGCAATAACGTCAATGACCTAAATAATTCGGCAGATCTAGAATAAAGCTTGATGTTAGCGATACTGCTGAATTTTAATATTAGCTTTAAAATGTTAAATTAGATTTTTGAAATCAAGCAACGGCGTTAGTAGATATTTGCTCCATAGCGGTTGTCCAGAATACCAAGCGCATGAAAAGTGATACCGAGAAAAAATAGAAAACATTGGTTGAAATCGAAGGTGAGGGTAAAAATGCCCACTTTTCAAAATATAATTTATTGATTCTTATTGGGATTTTAGTAGATATTAAATTATAATTTTGAGTGGATTTTTTTAAGTGAAACTCCAAGTAGATTTGTACCATGTAAGTGAGTTACATTTTAAACTCGTTTTGCAGACTTTTTACGGGTAGATTTCAACCAAATTTGAGGCCATTTAAATATTAATTAAATCTCAAACAATTATTAGAAAATATTTTTTTGTTATATTTGATTGTGATTGAGTAAAATTTGAACTAAATATTTTGAGTGAAACTTTTTAAGGTAAAGTTTGGTTTGCATATACGTATGTACTTCGAAGTATATATTTTTTGAGTGAAATTAAGAAATGAAATTGCAGAATAGAATCCTAAAATGAATTTGAGCCAAAATCTTTGAAGGTTTTTTAGGTGAATTGTATGAGTAAAAAGAAAGTAATTTAACAAAATTTTAGTACATTTCAATTTTAAAATTCAGGTAAAAATCAAACATTAAATTGAAATATTTTAAGTGAAACTTTTTAAGGTAAAGTTTGGTTTGCATATACGTATGTACTTCGAAGTATATATTTTTTGAGTGAAATTAAGAAATGAAATTGCAGAATAGAATCCTAAAATGAATTTGAGCCAAAATCTTTGAAGGTTTTTTAGGTGAATTGTATGAGTGAAAAGAAAGTAATTTAACAAAATTTTAGTACATTTCAATTTTAAAATTCAGGTAAAAATCAAACATTAAATTGAAAAATATATTTTGTGTTATTTGGGTTATTAGATTTTGAATTACAATTTAAGGTATAAGAATATAAGTTAAGTTTAATCGTATTTGTATTTGAATAGTTTTTGAACTAAGTTGAGTGGATTTTCTTAAGTAAAATTCCAGCGAAAATTCTAGTATTGGCTTTAATCAAATTTTAATTATAATTTAAAGTGATTTAGAAATATTTGAAAAAATTAGAAATTGTGTTTGAACTTTTTAAAGGATTTACTGGAATACCGTGGGTTTGAGCTGTGAGATGTCTACTGAGATGGTTTTTCTCTGTATATTACAGGAACGAAAATCGAAAGGTATGTTACCAATTACAAGCAATTACGATTCCATAGATATTTTTTTTCTGCGGTTTTTCGAAGCTCTGATATTATTCCATAACTATATAGAGGAAATTAAAACTAAATATATGAAATTATTATTTGTCAATTTTTAATATTGTTTCTAACAATTTGCTGAGATGTGGAATAAGAGTCTCGATTATTTTGCTGAGAAACATCGATCCACCACACGTGTGCAATATGGTAACCGGAAAATAGACTGGAGTTGTATTGCTGGCAAGAATTCCAATGATTCCAGAGGCGTTCAAAGTCAAGTGTTTACAATTTCCGGTTCGACTTGAACTTGCAATGTCAATCAATAAAGCGCGAAGCCAGTCACTTCAGGTCTGCGGCATAAACTTGGTTAATCCGTGTTTTTCACGTGGAAAATTGTGTGATGCGTGCTACAGGGTAGGTAAACCATTTGATTTATTCACTAACGCACCGGAGCATTAGAATAATTTATTTTTTCTCTTCATAATAAAAACATTGATTAAATTTCTTTTGCTGGGCAGCGAAGCGCACCGCGGGACAAAGTTATTTATATTTCAAAGTGTAAACTCCTAATGAGATTACTATGTATCTTGAATGACAGAAGTTTAAAAATAAATAAATTTGATTGGAGTTCTCGATTTAAAACTGAATAGAACAATTTACTGAACATATACATGCAACAATTTCGAGGTACAATCCAAAGAAATATTGGTTGAACCTTGAACGTCAGATTTCTCACGAACACCGATTAGGCCCCATTTGGTTAAGATTATAGAATATTTTGTAGAAAACATATACTAATTTTAACTTGAAGAGCTAAACAGTTGAAAGATTCCATTAATCATTATTTTGAATGCTATTCAATTTTTGTTTAATGTCTGCTTTGGTAAAGTTATTATATTATTGATCAACTTACGGTAACGGTATGCAATATCCATAACATTTTTTAATTAACATAATGCATTGCAAAATATAAAGAACAACCCAACCAAGCCAATTAACCACTAATCTAAACAAATGTTAATCGAGTGGGTTGAAGACATGCACATCCAAAAAAAATATTGAAGTGAGGTACATCTGGCAAGATGAGAAATTGATAAAAGTTCATTCAATTTTGAAAAACGCTGATCCTCGAAAAAAAATTTAATAAAAGAATTTTACAATTCATAGAAATGCCATGCTTTAAGTTAAATTGTTGAATTTTAAAAATTCCAAATAGCTTAGAAAATTTATTTTTAACGTTATTCAACTTTTGTAAAGTTTTGACTTTCAAAATTGAAATTAAAAACCGTTTTTACATTTTTGAATTCTTTCGTATAAAATTCAAAATTCGAATTTTGGTATTTATAATATTCTGAATTTAGAGATTATACTCAAAATTTTGGGTATTATTTTTCGTTTTAATAACATTTAAATCTAAATTTTGTAATAAACTTTAAAAAAACAAGGCAAAAATCGCCTGATTTGAACGAACATACCAGGAGAGGTTTATATTTTCAAAGACACATAAGCTAAACCTTCGGGGATCTAATTCAATACCTTAAATTGAAATATCTCTATAGTTATAGACAGTTTGTGACAAAAGTTTAGTTTCTAAAAAATTGTTCTCCCTGTGGCTTTAAGATAAAAGAATTCTGGGTTCTTGTGTATCGGTATAGGTTGGCAAATTATTCTTCCCAAATCGTTGCATATTCCACGTTAGACTGAATGATAGAACAGTAGAGTACAAGGTTTTAGAGGAATTTGAATTACGAATATCCTTTGTAACACGATGAATAAAGCCAAATAAGCCAACGACTTCCAAATTTTTAAATGTCGTTTCTCGTGAATCTCGTGATCACCAATATGATATGGATGAATCTTAACTGTTTTATCCTGCAGAGACTAAAAGTCTTGCATATAATATCTCTAAATTTAACTTAAACCTTTCCTAGATGATTATTTATGTAATAAATCACTCTGCATTTGTACTAGTAGAACGATGTCGGATAAATCCATATTTCTCAAGCGCTAATGGAGATTTTTTTTAAAATTGAACGGCAAATTGAAGATGTTCGCCTATTTTTAGTAGCAATCGTGTGTCTAGGCCTAGGTATTTGCAGCAGCACGTTCAGTAAAAAAAATCATATCGCTAGTTCAAACCTGCCTATAGCCGTTGGTTCAATACTGGATATATTTAAATATTTTGAAAAGTCGAATTTGAGCTTCGGAAATTTTAATTAAATTTTGCTTAATTTTAATTATTTTTTTAATTAGTCATAAAAGTTCCTTAGGTCCAATAATTCTTCTCGAATTATATAAATCACTAAATTATGAGGTTTTAGAGATTTATAAATTAAAATTTCGCAATAATTTTTATTTTTCTATACAACAAACTCAACAATTTAATATCGTTAGCACTAAATACTTGGCATAGTACAAAACCGCAAGAAAATCAGTTGAAAAAATTAGTTCAATACGGATTTGAACCTATGGTTATCACTATTCTAGCGCAAGTGTTTTTTAAAACATTAATTTCACTTTATTTATTTTGGTTCTAGAATTAGTTTTTCCCGACATCATTTGATTTGAATTGAGGTAGATATAGTTAGTAAAAATTTTTCTTCGAAATATGAAATCGCAATTGTTACAAGTGAATCAGTTAGATCATACATTAACAAAGCAAGATCTTAGGCCAAATTCTCAAAAAATTAAACCAACTTGCAATTATTTCAGACTATCATCTCAGGTTAATTTAAAGTAACCTCTAGCAGCACGAGCGTAAAATGTATAATTTATTTGGATTTATAGAAAAAAATTCGTTTGACCAAGTCGTTGAAAGGACGGCTGTTTTCTAATATAATATTAAAATGAAATTGGAGAAAAAAAATATTTTTTCATACCGGTTGAGTTAGGGACCATGTTGCCCATCACATTGCGAGCGCCGATAGTGTTTTGATCTTTGTAATTTACGCTACATAAATAAATGTTCGCCTTCGCCACTTTTTCAATTTATATTTTTTCAATTGTTGAAGAAAAAATAGTACATCAAAGGTATTGTGTATAGGTGTATAGACAATTCCAAATAATAATAAATAATCAGCATTGGCATAGTATTGGTCATAAGGGTCCTAAGCACATTGTCTCCCTACAAAAGCTTCATTTCTGATTTTAATTCCATTTGAAAAATTCGCAAAGTCAACATATTTATTTATCTAGCAACAATACTAAAGATTAAATTATTATCAGTACTGGCATCGTTGTAGCCATAAGATTCTCAAACTCAATCGCCATGAGCAAATAACCATCCCTACAAAAGCTTGGCCACACGATTTTTTGCCGCTTTTTTGTTTCTTTTTAAATAAAATTGGCGAACTCGATTCATTTATTTCTATAGAGGCAATTTAAAAGTTTAAACAATTATCAAGTTTGACGTACGATTTTTTTGCGATTTTAATTTTCTTTGAAAAGTTAAAATCAAATATTTCGATTTATTTGTTCATTTTATGATGATCAAACAAAAATAAATTTCAGTTTTCTGTCCAAATTTTAATTTTTAATAAAAATTTTAACTAATTGACTCACGGCCTTAATGAGTTACAAAATTTGTACGTGTATCCATACTTTGTAGGGAAGAAATTATTTGAATGCTGAAGAAATAGCTATTTTTATAGTAAACAATATCTTAATCAGCAAAATAAAAAAATTTTGTTAACCGAATGGTTGCATCAAATCAATTACCATCTGAAGTAAAATATAACGAATGTCCCATTACCCCAAAAGTTTAATCTGCTATGTTTTCTGCGGGGCTGCGAGTCTTAGCTAAACTGCATTCCATGTGTACGCGAATTTTTGGCTTCCAAATCCACTTGCCCTAAACACAGTTCTAACGCTTAATGAACCAATAATATAAATAAAACCGGTTCCGGTTCCAATAAAATCTTTAATTATGTTTCTTTGTATGGGATTGAAAAGAAGAGGAAATCTGACTAATATCCCAGAATTGAAGCGTATTAATGAAAATTTAGGTTAAATAGCGAAATAGCGAAAGATTCGCATGTATACAAAATTTTACATCTGAAAGTAATTTACAATTTTAGAAGAGCGCGATTGAAGCAGAGTTTACCTCTCTGTATCGCACGGGACAATTCGAAAGCTTATACAGATTTAACGGTCTTGCTAAAACGCAAATCACGTAGATTGAAGCCATCCACCATCTGATTATTAAATTCGCACGCAGTGTGTTTACCGAATCTGTATATACATATGTATAGTTCCCACACGCGGTTACATAATAACTATGTGTGTAAGAACTATTTCAATTTATTTCATTTTAATTTTAAAACTAAAAATTTTAGTTTACGTTATTATTTTCAATTTTATTAAAACAAAAACATATTTAACAAAAAAAAAAAACGCGAAAATTACCAAATCGTGCTTATATTTAGCGGTATTCTTTACTATAAAAAAAAAAAGTGACGCATCACAAAGTAAATGTTACTTTTATTATTGTAAATATATTCAGTGAGAAACACGCCAACCCAAATTATATTCAAATACATTTTTTTGGCATTTACCGAAATAAAATAAAAAATAAAAATGTTTATTTAATCATTTGGCATATTTCCGATATGGTTAATTATTATTCTTAAGGCGAAAAAATACATATTTAATAGCTCTAGCTTTTGTATATATATACAAAATTGAAGATTAATAATTATGGTACCTCAAAATGTCAATTTAGCCGTGTATATATGTATGTGGTAGTATTTGGCAAACTAATTGCTTCTTCTCACACCCATTTCAATTTTTTTTTATCTTTTTTTTTTGTTGTATTCGTCTTAAAATTTATTTTTTAATCTTACCAAAAAGAAATAACAAAATTTTATATCTTAAACGATAATTTTCATTTTCATTATCTCAATAAACACTTAATTTTTTGATCCATAATTTAATCTTTATTAAATTTAAATTATATTAAAAAAATCATCTTAAAGATTTCATTGTTAAAAATATTCTTCGTTGCTTTTTAAGGTGAGGTTCAAAGAATTATTATGAAAATTATATCGAATCCATTGTGTATACGAGTATACATGAAGACTTATTTTATTATTATTATATAAGAATAACAATTATGACAAGTATTTGGTGTTTTTGTTTCTTACATTCTTATTATGTATTTGTTTGGTAGGTGGTTAACGATAAAGTTCGTGTGGTCAAATATGTAATAGCCTTCGTTCGGTATATACATAATATATACAATTCTCACCAAAACCTGTACAAAAATCACTTACACTGTTTTATCATTGTAATGACTTTACACTTTTACATTTTTGTTGTACGTAACAAAAATCACATCTTTAATTCCCGTAGCGCGCTTATAAACAGTTTTTTTGAATGCCAAGATTTTTATCGATCGCGGTGTGATAAAGTTTATTAAACCGGTCAAATCAATCATTTAAGTTTAAAATAAAATAAACATAGCCTTGAAATAATTTAGTTCAAGTACAAATTATTAATTAAAAATTTACCATTTATTTGTGTAATAATTAATAATTTTTTATGACAATATTAATTGTAATAAATAAAAAATAAAAATATATATTATCTTATTTCCTACTGTTAGATTAAGTCTCTAAATATCATAACAAAATTAATTAAAATTAATTGGATCTTAAATTTTGAAACAAAAAAAATTTCAATTTATTTTTTTTATTTTTATAAACTTCAATAAGTAATTAGAATTAACGATAGATAAGTCATATTTACATAACCTTCAGATAATAATATATAACCGAATAAAAATTGAAAGTGGAACTAATTTGACAAATTTGTTATTTTTATTTATAATAATTTAATCTATATAATAAGCCATTACTAAGGCGATATTAATTACATGTGTATATATGGTTAAGTTTTATAGGGCAATACGATATTAATCGAAATGTTAAATAGTCGTGATTTACTTATTAATAAAATATATATTTCTACTATATACGTATGTATACACAATATGTCTTTGGACTTGTTGGTATTTAAATTTGATTTACTCAAGGATTTGTACTGTATATATGTATGTCTGTATATATTATTACTTAAGCGTCAAGTTTAAGGGAAATATATTATTCCCAAGCTGCGTTGACATAATTGTATATATGTTTACGATCTGTTCTTAGAACCCGTACCTAATTAAATATCATTTCGACCTGTTTTACATTTAATCATTGGTTTTGATGGGATCTCGCATTAGTTCACGATAATATCATTCAGACTATCATAAATTAAAAACTAAAAAATTACCACACAATAAAATCGCTATAAAATTATAACTATTCGCAATGAATTTTTTATGACTGTGGTATTTTGTTATATTTTATTATATTTGTATATGGAACCATCAATCCAATAAAATTCACCACACATGTGTACATATATACAAAAAAATAAATTATTAATTAAAAATTATAAATTATATTTTATTGTTTATATAAATAGTTCGCGAAATGTTGAACACAATATATAAGTATATATAGTTTAGTCGTTAGCTTCCGTATATATGTACATATATATGTGAATTCAAAATGGTTTTATTATAGCCAACTTTTATGAGCTCTTCGAAGTTCATAAATTGTGACCATGTCGTAACATTTCAAAAATTTATTATGATTTACATAACAGTTTTATTGTGGAATTATGTTTCATGTGATTTTATTTGATTAAGGTGGTTCGTGGTTTTCTTTTATATATACATTAAAATGAATTTATTGCGGTTGGCGCATTCGTATTTCACACTTCAGTTAATGGGAAGATGTTTATTAGTTTATTAGATTATTGCGATCTTCTGTTTCGTATTGTCTAATTCTTAACTCAAAGTGACAATTTTTAAACACCCAAATTTTGTATGTAAATGTTTTTTTTTTAAATTGTTTGGAACCCATACATATTCCGCAATCAATGCCGTGACGGCCCATGACCTATAAATCGACCCGTAAGAATCGCAACCAAGATTCTTAGCTGGTCCTTTTTCAAAGATAGAACATATTTAGTTGAATTCAAATTGGGCTCGGTAATGAAGTTCTTCGCCACACGACAACTGAAATAGCAAGCCAGTGTTGTCTTAGATCTTTCAGTGCGTAGGTCTTTATAACTTTCTAGGCGTAGATAAAAGATAAGGGAGCCGCGGGTTCTCATTCCCTTCGAGGGATTAATGTGCTACCGTAACGGTATTGTTGGAGCAAAAAAGAGTATTGAAGTGTTTGCAATACTTGACAAGTTTGGAGGCAGTCAAAGGATTTTTCAATGAATTGAGCACAGCTTTACTATCAGTACACAGAATAATGTTTTTGTTATTAACAGTGAAATTCAATTCAACACTATACGTCAGCTCTATTAGTTCCGCTTAGAAAACAGCGCAAAGCGAACCAAGTCTGTCAAAAGATCTCTGATTGGACCAAGGACAGTAGATTCTAAATCCAGCACTGAGGCTAGAACGAGAGCCATCTGAATAAAAGACTATGGACTCGACTAACATTTGGAGAAAGTTCTCCGAAAACCACAAATCCTTTGATGGATAAACCACCTTGAATAATTTGGAGAAGTCGTATTAACCATATTGATTTTTGGTAAAAATGAAGTGTAGTTTTTAAAGATTTGTCTATGTCCCACGATTGAACCGAGAACATCCCAGGCCCCAATGCACCTCAAGCAATACGCTGCAGAACAAGCAGTCCCAACAATAAAAGTGTGTAACTAGGGCAAGGAAAGAATAGACGCCATAGCGAGAAGCAGACTCGAGGACATAGCCCCAATAACACCCTTACAAGCCGTGTTTTGAAAACTATGTCTTGTAAACTATGTTTAATAGTAGAATCCTTTAGATTAACAACTGGCCACCACACTATAGAAGCATTGGAAGAAGAAATTATAAATGAAAAACCACATCCTGGGTGTTAGACCCCAGGATTTCCCAAAAGCCCTTCTATATTGTCAAAATATGGAAGTAGCTTTTTGTGTTTCGATGAAGTTTCAAGATGAAGTTTCCAGGAAAGTTTGCTATCTACGATAACACCAAGGTGCTTGACTTGGTTACATCTGGTAATCGGTATCCCAAAAAGAGAAGGAACGGATAGAACCAGATCACTCCTACGCCAAGTACATACAATTAAATCTGTCTTAAACGGGTTGACGTGCAAACCCTTGTCAGTGCACCATGCCTCCACAATATCTAGGGCCTGCTGCATTAAGTCGGATGAGATATTCAGATGTTTGCCTGAAACGGTTAAGACAAGATCATCAGCATTACTCTTTACAATAAAGCCAGATTGCTGCAGCTTAATCAGTAATCCGCCAATGACCAAAAGTAACAGCATATAAGAGAGCACACCTCCCTGGGGACAGCCCTTGGCAACCATGACAGAAACTGAGAAGACATCCAGGTGGCAATGGTGTGATTAATACTAAAATTATTACAGGCATATTTAATCTAGGTAAACGAGGTACTATCAAAAGCTCCCGTTATATCAAGCATACCTACAAGAAACTCAACGCCTTATTATAGAGGGATCACCGGAATTACCAACTCTGTAAGCATGTTAAGGTTTTAAGAAAAGTTGAAGGCATACTAATAGGTCGAAAAGACTTGGAATCCGTATATTCGGATTTGCCAGTCTTCGGGTCAAAAACGACTCTACCCTTGCTCCAGGATTTAGGAACAGCGCAGAAACCAATACACGCCTGGATAAGGTTAATCAAATGGTCTGGAATGATAGGAAAGCTGTGTTGTAATGCAGCCGGGAAAACACCATCAGGCCCACCAGCCTATAAGGTTGCAAAGGAAAATAGTCTCCAGTGCAGAACTTCCAGATGGATCAGCTTGTGAGCCATATCCCAATCAGGAGCCACAGAAGGAACCTTAGTGGGTAGCAGCTTCCAGACAGGAGGTAAGTTGACCGTCAGGTAGACGAAGAGTGTCAAGTCTCCAAACACCATTCTTAGCCATGGCATTATTTAATTTAGCCACCGCCGACAGGATATTAATTTCCTTGCAGAAGTTTAACCGCGAAGCTCTGTGAGCAGATCTTAAAATTCGTTTATATTCTTGTTGTGCCACTAGAAAATTATCCCTATCAATCCGACGATTGAAGTTTTTTGCTTTGTTTTTAAGCTTCCTAGCAGATTTCCTTAACCTTTTAAGATCAGAATTCGAAAAGGGTTGGTTATTACAATTTTGGTTTGTAATAAGAGGACCAGAATTTTCAAAAGCAGTCGAAATTTCCGACTCAAAGGAAGACGCATGTACCTCAATGTCGTTACACGGCCAGATTACTCTCAGTGGGGTATGTAAAGAAGCCAGCTCGAGAGAGAAAAGTTCCCAATTGGTTAATGTTAAAGATACAGCTGTGATCAGAGGTAAGAACATAATTCGTCACCCTCCAATTAAAAATTAAATCAATGATAAACATGCATAAACTGATGTCAATCACATCACGCCAAATGGAATTAACAAACGGCGGCTTGCTGCCTATAATTAGAATTTCAAGGTCAGAAGAACTTAAATAGTTGAACAAAGAAGATCCCTACTGATTAATATTCGTACCATCAAGAACGTACGGTTGAATTAGACAAATATCTATATGCATTACAGAAAGCAGCTTCCTTAGCTCCAACGAAGCTGACTTACTATGTTGCAATTTAATCTGTTTTATTCTGAGCATGGCCATCATTTTAAGTCCAGTATATAAGAAATAAAAAAGTGAAGCATTTACGGACCAGAGATGATCCTAAAAGAGATCATCTCTAGCACGTATTGCAACGATAAACCGGAACCCGTAATTTTCTCAAAGAAATTCTGGTCAATCCGAAAGACAATCGATTGACTATTCGCCTTACGCTTGCATCGGACAGCCTTCCATCCGTCAATCGATATTTTCGGATTCGTCAGCTTAAGGTTAGTTGTTACGAAGCAACCACTCTAAATTTCTTTCATTTTGGAGACTTGCTCTCCAAACCCCTTGTAGGTTTTTCTCGTTAGTGCATCTGTAGATGAAGACGCCATCCGAAGAATAGCACCCAAGCATCATTTAGATTGGATTCAGCCAGTTCTCAGAATTCACAATATAAAAATAAATATTTCTTTCGCTCGTGTATAAGATCCTTTTCAGTTCGAAATTCGATCTAAAACAGTGTTAAGCCTAAATTCCTGTGTTTGCTAAGCCTTGTTCTCGTTAGTCAAAGCAACTTGAAACGACCTAACTATTATGAACGCATCTCGTTTTATTTGAATTCAACTTAAATTTACTTGACTTCAAGTTTCAAGTAGAGAAAAGGTAACAATTTTTAAATACAAGGTTTAGAAGCCACCTTGGCTTTTATTTGGATTTCTTACAATAAGTTGTCATTTGTGGTTTGGATGAGGGGGCTTCTAAAACTTCCCTGTATTTAAAAATTTTAGAGTAGAGGTACTAACAATTTAAGTAGAGTATAGTGTGAGCATAGCTTAAAATATAAAAATTGAGTAGTGTGGATCGTTTTTATGTAAAAAGAGGTTACATTTTTGACATTTATATTAAATGAAGTGGATTAATGAAAAAAAATTATTTAATTGCTTGAAATTTATTAAAAGTTATAAAGATTTGTGGGACATTGAGTAAACCGAGTATCGCGACCGATATGCTCGAGATGAACATTTTAAACATTAATAAAAGAAATGAATAAAAATAATTAAAACCGTTTATGTACCGCCAAGAAATACGGAAAATAGAGCAACGCAAGAAAAGTGGTATGTCAACTGAGAAAATTTATAAACCAAAACTAAGCGGGTTTTGAGATACAGGTTGTTTGTTCTGAAACGTAACCGCTTCAAGAAACTTCAATTAAGTTATAATTTTATTTATATTAAAAAAAAATATATTTTAAACTGTACCCTTAAAGAAAGTAGGTTGGCTACTTAGTTCATTCTGCACCAATCATTTCTAATTGTCATAGTACTGAACCGATTCCTGCAAAATAATCCGCATCTGAAATACTCTTAATTTTCCAACATCCTGACTATAATTATTTGAACCCATCCCGGGTGTAATTATGTTGCGGTAAATATACAGTTCCATATACATATGGGTCTAAGCCAATTATGCAAAGAACAGATAACCAATATCACTAAATCCACTGTCTCATTTTCTACGATGCTACGAGCTCTATAGGATAGGCGATAATTGAATATCTTTTCTTTTAGTGTGGATGCGTTTATGCACCATTAAAATATATTATTTTCCAACACAATATTGAAACTGCTATTTCTAAATATGACACGTTAATTAGCTCTGATATTGCATCCTAAATCTATATTTACTATATAAACGATGATCGGCGTTAACTACGCCAAAAAATACAATAAAAACATATATTTGTTTATTATTGCAGGATAAAACAGTAGACTCAGAAATAGAAGAAATTTAAATTGAATTAAACATTTCAGACGAGTCTCAAGAGGGTAGTATACCCATACCTCGTAAACGAAAAGAAATGGTGACACCAACAAAATTAAAAAAAATATGTTAAATATATGTCATCACTAGATCTTGTTGTAGTTGCATTACTAAATCTAAATATATTAGTAAAAGTTAGTTCATCGGTCGCTGAGGACGAACTAGACCAGCAGTTTGAAAATAGTAGAAGAAAGACTTTCTGTTCTGTTGGAAACAGAATCGCTCATTCATTTTCATTTTACCTTCATACATGGCTGCAATACTTTACAAATATTTAAAAGAACCTCCGGTAGAAACGCAAATGTATTTTTTTGAACATGGAACAAATACTGCAGAGGTGTTAGTGCATAATTATTTCAAATTTTAATCTTGTCTAAACCACGTTGATTTATTTTTATTTTCTGCTCAATTATACTTAGTAGTGTTTCAAAATTGTCTACCGACATTCTTAGGATATTTTTGTAAGCTCCTCTATCCTCTTCTCTTAGTGAATTTCGTCCTCCAATCAATAATACCCGTATAGATCGTTTACGTTTATGTTTATTGGAATGAATATTTTCTATATTTTTAGAATGAAAAAATTAACAAAACTGGAATTCAACAAACCAAGATAAAAGATGGCCACTAATTTTTTACTTCATTGATTTTAAAATCATAAAATTCATAACTCAATTAAACATCCAAATCAATTATTTTTTATAATTCTGATAGTTCTTATAATTTTGAATCTTGGGATATTTGATAAAATATATACTTTGTGGCATTTTAAAATGTGTTATTTTTAAAAAACTCAAACAAGTTGTAAAATATAGAAATTCTAAAAAAAAAAAAAAAAAACAAATTGCTTTAATTCAAAATTATTCAGAAATTAGTTTATAAAATATATAAAGTTTACAAATTTTGTAAACAAATATCAGATTCATACGAGTAGGATCAAAGTTCAAAAATGCTTATGAAAATTTTGACTTGAAAGTTTAACATTTATTTTCGCTTTATATTTTGATTTCAATGATTTGCAAAATACAAAATAATTTATTTTATTCATATCAAAGGTCCTTCATCTATTTATGTGTCGTTTAGAAGCAAACCGGTGTCAATGGGGTAAACCGATCTATTTCATTTCTGGTTGTAAATCTTATGCGTTTTAGAAAGGCAAAAGAACGCCCTAATTTATGGTGTTTGTACATTGGTTTACTTTAAAAAGTCGGTACATATTTGACGTTAAACTTAAAAAAAATCTATACAAAAATATTTTCTATATAACTAAACTATCTGCTGGACTGTATAATAAAAACATGGAACCTCGCTTGATCACCCGACCGAAATCCAAATAAATCTCGGAAACACTCATAAACAAAAAAGAATGGAAACGCGATAAAACGGAAAGTTGAATTTATAAATTAAGTTTTAAGTTTTCATCGTTCTTATGATCAAGTGCAATCACAAGGAAAGTAATTGTACGGGGACTTGTAACTGCAACAAGGTGAATAAAAACGACGCCCGTTCTTCTTATGAAAATAAAACGAAATTAAACTAAGACAGCTTCATTTTGAAATAAATTGGTTTATGCTACCGCCAATGGGTCATACCTCAGAAGTTGGGAGCCATAAAACAGTGTAAATTTCATATAAAATCAAAAATTCCAATGGCACCCCCAATAGTGGTTCTTGCAACTCGAGATTTCGAATTATATAGCAGCCGGGGAATTGGTAAGTTTATGGAATCCAAGAGGAGAACTAAATTATAAATCAGGTATCGGAATTGCTAAACTAGTTCAGACACGACTAATGAAACCAAATAAAATTCAGTCTGTCAAGAAAGAGAAGTTGACAGACGTGGACAAACTATTGAAAAATCTTTACGGGCTGGAGCTTAAAGCAAACCCCTACAAGGTATAAATGACCCTTTGATTTGCGAGGAACATTCAGAAGTAGATACAATTCGAGCATAACTTTTTTTTTTGCTTTAATGGAAAAAACATTATGTGAATTATGTTGTGTGATTAATTATGTTTAAAAAAATGAATTACCAAATACTAGGCATTTACGAAATTTACGGCATTTTTTCGTCTAGAATTAACTAGTTGCGTAATACAAAAATATAATGCTAGGTCTAATTAATTTTTAATTTAAAATGCAACATTGTCATATTTCACTCAAACTCGTTTTAATGAGGATTGCTAGGTGATGGTAAGGTTCGTCGCCTCGTTGGCAGAGTAAGTAGTGACGTTCTTGACTTGGTATTCGGCAATTGGGGTTCGATTCACGTAGATGGTTGTTTTTAATGTGTCTAATTTTATGGTTTAAACCCTTTTCAAAACCACTCAATTTTTTCCAATTTTAACTCAATCATTATACCGAAATTTTTAATTGATTTAACATCCAATCATAAAAAGAAGAAAAATAAGGTTTTTACCTCAACGTTCTACAGGCTGGACGCAGCTGATTGTTCATTGCACTGTCTTCTTCATCGTTAATTTTGAGCTTTTGAATCGATCTTGATAATTATTTATTGGAACTTGAATCTGATATCAAGATGAACATTTCCCGTTTAAATGTGAAATTCATGGTCAACCCTTATGAGTTATAAAAAGAAAGAGGGAGCTTGGTCCTAAAATAGGTTTGCAAAATTGCGACATTTATTGAGTATATTTACCAATTGAAAAGTAATAGCTGCCATATAGCCGGTTTAAAATAATATTTAGTCTATTTGGCTCAGTGAATATTCTGGTTTTTTGGATATCATATAGCGATGGCTGTTCAATCTATTATTTGAAATGAAAAGCCTAATTATTTCCCAACAGAATGATTAACACCCGCGCTGTAAATCCAACCATGCAATATTTTTAAATGAAATTATTTACAGGGTGCGGCTCTGGTAAAAAGTGTACTTCGTTTTTCTCGTAAATGACTAGAGAACAAGCTCGATACCAAATAGTTTTCAGATGAAAGAAATTTATTTGCTGATCTTGGGTGGCCTTGAAAAGCTTTAGTTTTGAAGATACAGGCAACAAATAATTTTGTTATAGGATTTGCGTACTTTTAAAGCACTCTATCGATAGCCCTCATAAAACTCAATAACTTCTTTACATTTAATTATCGCAGTATCTGTTCAAATTGATAGTCATTTTAATTGAATTGACATTCGAGTTCTATAAGTAGCAGAAACTTATCCTATAAGAAATCCGTTAACTATATGACAAAACTGGATAAATTTAACATCGTCCTGCAATTTAATTTGAGCCCACTGGCACAATTTGTTTCTCTTAATAAAATCATTTCGTGAAAGCTCTTGGATAAGCATATGGGATGGAACTTATTTTTTTTTAGTAACGGATGATAGTAACGGCTTATACATAATAGCTCTTTCTCAAGCAAATTTCTGCAATGTCTATAGGCTGATGCTTAATATAATTTTCCGTGGTTTTAAACCGATTAGGCAAACGAGTAGTAAAATAATTTCTATCAAAATGACGCCCATTTGCAAAACGACTAATAAACAGCTGTGCTACTTGAGTAGTATTTTGTCGGCACCCACCATAATTCATCATCATGCCAAAACCTTCCCCATTTTGAAAAAAAACAATTTTTTTAAATATCACAAACACTATTAATCTTGATTAGTTTATTGAAGACTATCCAGGCCTTAAAAGCACAAAAATTCAATAAAAAAACATTTGTTTCTGTCTGTATTTCTGGCAAAACTAAATTCATTCAAGATCACCCAAGTTTATTCTGATAACTTTGGCAACAGGTATTGTCTCTGTTTCTCTAACCATTTTAGAAACGTGCAATTTTTATCACACAATCCTTATATTCCTGAATCACTTTACGTATCAGTTAATCACACAAAAACGTCTCAATTTGTCCAAGTTGGTGCCTCTAATGCAGCCATCTGCATCCATTTTCTTTCAGTTGGTTTGCATTTATTATAGACAAAATTCAATAGTTTGATGCGAGGTACAGAATGTAGTGCCAGATCAAATTGGCCTGACGAAATCATTTTAGGTATCTTATTTACATTTACCGTTGATAAGATCAAGGCATAGGCTTTGATTTTGAAATATAAGTTCAGAATATATCCTTACCCATCTTGCTGTAAATTATTAAACCTTCGGTTTTGAATCCCGCGTAGAGATACATAGTACACACGCTAAGTTTTAGCCACTTCGCCTTAAACTCGTAATTTTCTCGAAGTAGCTTTACACTGCACAAATTATGAAATTTACAATCCATGTTGGATACAAATTTCCTTACAGTCTTGCACTTAAATTTTATAGTGTTTATGTTTATATAGATTCGAAACGTTAGAACGGTCGTTTTTGTCGATTTTCGTTCCTTTATAATATGAGCTATCAAATCATGATGATTGTGACACACATTTCGAAACGTATTTGTTGCTTGAGTTACTGGAGTTCAAAATGGTTTAATATTTTTCTACTCAAGACAACTGTACCGACGTATATGGACTTGCCATCGTGTTTACGTCAATTCAGCGAGCTATGCCCTATACACGTTTGAGTGTTCACATTCTTGAGCCATTAGACCCGTAATTAAACGTATTAGTTTTTCGTTTTTGTCACATTTTGCTAGACTGTAGCTGGATTACGTTACTATATAATTTGCTTTGCTCATTTAACCTCAATAATTAAAAATATAATTAAATAGTTTGTGAAATACTTTCAAGTGGTTAAAGTATAAAGTTCTCATCCAAATTGCGTCAAGTTTTCAACTGAAAATATGACAAGGTGTAATCTTTAAAATATAAATAGGAGTATCGGAATTCATTAACGTTAAAATTTTAAAAATCAATTTATAAACTTGGCAGCATTCTAATTTAATAATTTTCAAAAGAATATGCATAGACACTCAACGATGGGGAACCATCAGTGCCAGCCGGAATTTATGAGGATGAAATTATTAAATTATGAGCAGCATTGTATTTAATGACCAAACTATGAAACTGTGCTTCAAACAAAATATTAAATATACGATTTTTGTTGTTGTACAGTAGATACTACCTGAATTACATCCGGTTAATATATTGGGCTGACGTCAATTATTTGTATGCTATTTCTCGCTGTCATATCATAAACATATCTTAATTTAGCGAATACAAATTTAAAAAAAATTATAATATTTGTCAGTAAATTATAGAACCATGGTCCCTCATACAGGTCATTTAGAGTGAGAATAAAATAAAATTCCATTTTATAAACTTGATGTGAAAGTTATATTCACCGAAGTTATCATTAATGTTTAAATATTCCACGAATTTTACAATACGAATGTTTCAACTATACGTTGTATGATTCATCCTCTATATACAACATATACAAATTTCATTCATATTTTATACGTATCAAGTTTAATGAGCATATACGAATTGGAATGCGTACAATGTATACGATATATATAAAAATCTTAAGTGAAATTTATTACATTTTGCGTATATGTACATTGTACATAAAAATAAAAATAATTTAATTCCAGAACATTTCATTAGAATCACATTTGTGGCATGCTGCTGCCTGGTGTGAATTTTATTCCAGGAACAACGATGCCACCAACAACAAAGTTCTGAATAAAAAAAAAAAAATTATTATTACATTTTGAAATTTTTTTTAAAGACAACAACCACAAAATCTAATAAAATTTTATTAACAAATAAAAATATCACCTTTATTCCATATACAATATGCGCTATATATACTTTCACCAACTCTTTAAAAAATAAAAAAATTATGTTTACGACTTAAAGAATAATTAAAAATATATATACTCGTATATATAATTTTTTATGAATATAATATTTTATTTAAGAACAAGGTCGAATCTATAATCAAATTCTGAAACATCTGACGGAACCCTTTTTAAATTTTATACCACTAAAAAGAATTAAAACCATTTTTTTAATCCATCAACATAATTTTTACTTCATCCCAATGTCAAAGTTGATACTTTATGTGTGCGGTTTAAAAACTAAACACAAAAATATTTTTTAAATTAAAAATTAAATTTTATTTTATTCGTTTTCGTGGAATTATTTATACATGTACATACGTATGTGTATGTGTATACGTATATTTTTTTGTTATGGTGGATCGCATAAACAAAAAAATTTTCTGCGGTTATAGCGTTTTTCGGTATTTTTACTATTTGCAGACAATTTATGTGACATAACACTGAAATTAAAAAAAAACAAAATAAAAATAATAATCATTTTTATTTCCTAAAAATAATTCAATAAATATTATGATTTTTGGTCAAGATTAAATTTTGTATAGGTAAATTTTTAATTAGTCAGATATGTAGGTATATGCGTATATATACGAGATGAATCACATAAAATTCACATTTTGTATATAATTATACACGATATTATATCAAATATCGCGCTAGGATGTCTATACTGTATGTGTATGAATGTAGTTATACAGATACAAAAAAATTAAAATCTACCGCGTTATGACGCGATAAAGCAAAATTCCATGCCAAAATCAATAAACAACGTGATTACAAATTTACGAGCTTTTATATATTTATATATACAATTGTGAGAGTATCTCGACGGTATGGATAATATAGTATATGACCAAATTGAATTTTACGACTTTTGGTGAATTAAAATCGCAAATAGTTTTATTATGATATTTCTAAAAAACTATAAAATATTTTATTTTATTTAATATGAAATCTATTTTAATGATTTCCTGTGTGGAAAATATGAGCTTTTCTAGCTATTAAATTTTAAAATAAATATTTGATTTAAAACGAACCATAATTTTATCGGAAATTACGTAAATGCCGAGTACCGCGATGAGTAATAAATTTGTATTTTTACCTTTTTCAACTGCCAATACGAAACTAACAAGAAGCGTGCGAAGCTTACAATCTAAAAAATTTATTATCTACGTCCTTAACCTTTCACAGATGTTGATGATGTATCACTTTTGGAAACGGTTGGCAAATGGACATTATTTGGATGTTCCGGAATGGTTCGAGTCGTGTTATCAACCAAGATATCAATTTATTCAGATTTTTAAATAATTTATTTCTATTCGTATGTTATCGTAATACTCGAATGAGTGTCAGGTTCTACCGAGATTAACAAAATAATACATACAGAATTAGAATAATACCGAGAACAATAATTGTTCTAAAAAAGAAGCAATGCTGTATTAGGAATTGCGTAAGGCCAATGATGCATTGGTTGAATCTAACAATTTAAATAAGCAATTAAATGATACAATTGCTTGAATGCAGGAACGCATACGGATTCTCGGAAACGAAGTTAAAGCCCTTAAAGCAAAGGAAAACGTTGATTCTCCTCCTACCCAACAAGTAATGGAACAAGAATACCATACGGATGAAGAAGGATTAGCTCACGAAACTGAGTGGATTATAGTCAAAAGCCAGAGAAAAAAAAGGAGAAGTAATGATACACCTACTCCTCCTCAACTAAGAGAGACAATTCCTAAAATAATTCAAAATAATTACCCCCAATAATTATAAATGGAGTTGAAAACTATTATCTACTGTATGAGAAAATTAAAACAATAACTACAACAGATAAATTTAATACAAAATTGATGAGTGGAAACAACATCAAAATAAACTTAGAAGATAGTAAAACCTAATGAGAAATGATAAAAATGTTAAGCGAAGAGGGACATTCTTGGCATACGTTTGAAAACAAACAAATCAGACCAATTAGAGTAATGGCTAAAAATCTGCACTCTAAATCAGAAAAAATAATTGAGGACCTGAAAGGAAAAGGTTTTAATGCAACTGAAGCATCAATTAAGCTAAAACGGAGAAGTAAGGAGCCTCTGAACATGTATATGCTGACATTCAGCGCAGATGATGATATTGAAAAAATACATCAAATCAAGTACATATGGGGGTGAAAAGTCAATATTCAGCCCTTAAGAAGATCTATAGGCTTATACCACAATGTAAAAAATGTCAAGCATATGGACATACTCAATAATACTGTAACAAGGAACCCAGGTGTGTCAAATGTCCAGGTAAACACCATACTAAAGATTGTGTCAAACCCACAGATGTACAGCCAAGAGGCTTTTGATAAAGTTTGGCACAAAGAACTTAACTATAAGTTAAGAACTGTACTACAATACTAGAATCATACTTGAAAGATAGATTCTTTAGAGTAAAATTAGACGATTCCTATTCTGAATTGAAAGAAATGAAGGCAGGAGTACCGCAGGGCAGTGTATTAGGTCCGGTCCTATACCTATTGTACACTAATGGTCTCCCTATATTAGATAACAACACTGTGGCGACCTTTGCTGATAACACAGCAATCTTAGCTGTTGGATATAGCAACGAAAAATCTACTCAGAATTTACAGTTAGCTATTACTCAAAGATGGCGAATTAAACTTAACGAAACTTAACCAGTTCTCATCAAATTTTACAAACGACTCGAACATATTCCGGTTACAATTAATCAAGAAATAATACCGTATGATGCAAAACTACTATGGAAAGCACACGTCAAAAAGAAAAGCGAAGAACTAGCGTTTAAAAAAAGAAAGATGTATTGGCTAATAGGAAGGAGCTCCGCTCTATTAACATGCAACAAACTTCTATTATATAAACAAATATTAAAACAGGTTTGGATTTATGGTATCCAACTTTGGGGTTGTACCAAACAGAGCAATGTAGAAATCATCCAAAGATCTCAAAACAAAGTATTATAAGGAAAATCGTTGATCCACCACGGTATGTTAGAAACAGAAAGCTCCACAGGGACCTTAAAGTGGACCCTTTTTCAAAGGAAATACAAAAAAATGCACTAGACATTGGAAAAGGCTCAAACAACATGTTAATACTGAGGCAACTAACCTGTTAAACAACACAGATGTTGTACGAAACAAACTAAACCTTTTGAACTGGTGTAATTGCAAGTGTAAACAGCGTAATGCTTATCTGAAATCCACAATAACGATGTGGTTTAATTCAATTTATTAGACTCTATGGAACACCAGTGTTAGAATAAAATTGCTCATTAGTCCAGGTGACTAGATTGTAATAATTATTTAATTAAAATATTAAATAAAAACAAAAAAAGAAGTATGCTATCACTTGCTTTTCGTCCGTCATTTTTTTTTTACTTTTAATATTTAAAATTTTTTATAACTCAAATTAGATGTTCCCTTCCTGGTACAGTTAAGGAAAATTAACAGATATCGTAAACAAATTTTTAGAAGTGGTGTTGATTTAATTAATTAGGGCCACAAGAAGAAACCAAATATTTATTCCTAATTTGAGAGTAAAAATATGAAAATTGAATCATGTTGAAAAAAAAATTAGGGCGTTCTTTTATTTCACAAATAATATTTTTTTACTTAAAATAAACGCCCTAATTGTGCGGTGGCATGTAAATATGCGGCTCAAGTTTAAAGTGAAATAATTTTCATTAGTTTTTATGCTGAAAAATCAATATATTTGAAATTTAAAAGTTACCAAAATGTTTCATACAACTTTGTATAGAAAAAATAACCATTCGGGAAAAAACCAATATATAAGAGTCCCATAAAATATTTAAACCATATTCTTTCCCCACAAACGACAAAGTTATGTTGTTTATCAATAAATAAAAATAATTAAATTATAAAAACACAAAATTTTGTTTCGTCTCCAGTAAATTTTCTTAGGGAAATTTTTTTGTTTTAAAACGATAATAAAATTATAATAAATTTGTGTTGTTATTTGTTTCATTATTATTGAATTTGTGTGAATTGGATGATTTAATTACATAAAAAAAAAAAAATTGAAAATTTGGTAAAAAATACAAATTAAATTAAGAGATTTTTTTTTCTGGTTTTTGAAAATATTTTTCCCATTTACATAAATTCAAAAACAATACGCGCGATTGTGTAATCTAGTTTGACGGTTCAACGATATATTTGTGCTTGATAAAATATATATACATCGCATAATTATGCCGCGGGGGTGAAACCAAAAAAATAAAAATAAAAAAGCGCGAGAGTATACGTACCCGTCGTATACATAACAGAAAAATTGCAACTCGATATTTACAATTTATTTCGTTGGCTTGACTATGTATACGTAGACTCATATTTCAATTTCTAAAATCAATATAAAAAATTAATTTTGTATTTTATTTCGAATTCTATTGGGAAATCAAATGCATTTTCCTTCGTATGATATAATACAAAAAAATAATAAACGGAATTGAAATCAAATCAAACCACAAATAAATAATAAAAAATACCGGCTATGTATGTATGTATGTATGTACTTTCTAACAATAAAATAAAATTCAATCAAATTATTTTTATTATTACATAATTCAAAATTAATAATTTTATTAAGGTCGTTTTACCAATTATTGAATTGAATTAAATTAAATAATTCCATTCGATTTTTTTAATTAATCCAAAATAGTTGTTATAATTATTGGGACATTAGTAGAGCTGACACTTAATAAATGAATACTCGATTTAAATGTTGTGTATATATGTGTATGCAATCACTATTTATTTATATATATAAATTATTCGATTATAATCTGTGGATTGCGTGACTTGGAATTCGATTATTATTTTTAGTTTATTTTGGAAAGAATCATCGAATTAAATTTTTTTTTTTTTTTCGAAAGTTTTTGAAATAATTTTTTTTTTTTCAGTTGCTAAATTGAGGATATCAATTATAAATGATATTTTATCGAATTTAATTTAAAATATTAAAATAATTGAATGAAAGTTGGGTGTTTTTGGTTGTTGTTGTTGTTTGTATCCAACATGCACTGGTATTATTTGATTAGGAAGTTAGAGTATTAAAATGTGTAAAGTAGACGAGGCACGTAACATTTAAAAACATTAGTTTTGTTAATCCATCGTGTTAGTGTCATGTATGTATATGTGTACAAAGATTCTACTACATAGAATAAAGTGTATTGTGTTATGTTCTGGAAAACTATATATGTATGTACGTATGTATATAAGAAGATATATTATTTTCTTGTTTCAAATAATCCATCAAATCTCCTATAATGGATTTTCATAATATTTACCATAAAATTTCAATATATTAATTCTCATGTGTGAAAAATTAGAATCCAAATAAAAATAAAATAGATTTTTATTCTGTCATGCAAGCGCATATTATTATTACCATTATTATTTTTAATTCTTTCTATATGTACCATCATCATCTAACTAGTTATGTATATACGTATACATATATAGACAGAACATATATAATAGTTTTAATAATAATCGTATTAATAACGAAGTAAAAATTAATATAACCATGCATGCGATAATGTCACGTTTTTCTTTTCGAATAATATGTAGACGACAAACAAACCACAAAAAAAAAATAGTTTATCTCCCTCCAGTAATGTATATAAACCAAAATCCATTGAATCTTTAGTGTAACATGTCGAATACTTAAAATCGAGTGTTTGTCTTTATTGTACATTTGTATGTATATACTCGTAGGATAGCTCCAGCTCTCAGAATCCAATTTAAATATTAAAATTGCAAAAAAAAAAATTAATTATATTCTTTTCTAATTGTATTAATATAATATCAAGACTGTGCTACCTGTTTTATTTTTTATTTTTAACATTTTCCTCGCGGAAAAATTAACATGGTACAGCAGAAACATACGTACATACTCGTACATATGTATATAGTATTTACCTGGAAAATGTAATAATATATACACGAATCCTTTCCAAATAACATTTCGAATACTACACCACCGCTATAGCGTACACAATTTATTCGAGGAGAGCGGTACAAGTACATATGTATGAATATATAGTGCTCGTCGTATACATAGGATGTTCATTTAATTCTAATGAAAAAAACAGCTGTTATGTATTAATGAGCTTATAATTATGTAAATCTTCCTGTTTTCTCGAAAGAAAAAAAAAATGTTGTTTGTTTGTGAATAAAATTGTTATTAAAACAGGTAACAACAATATTATATATACATAAAACGTGTATAGGTGTAATTTTACAATTCTAATTTAAAAATTTCTGTGTATTATACAAAAAAATAAAAGTGGCATAATATTATGTATGTATATATGTATGAAGAGGGGGTTGGTTTGGGTGGCCGAAAGAATATGGTACACAAGAAAATCCCAGGGCATTATGTACATATAGATAGTATATGTACATATGCGAGTGGGAAATGAATTTAATATTTGATTTGTTTATTTCAAAATTGAAATATTATTTAGACAGGGCAAATATTTGTGAGTGAAGTTTGAGAAATTTTCGAAGAATTGGGTATAGGAAAACTCAAAATTGTGTTGGTATATGTTTTCCATGTAGCTGATTTAGATCTAATTAAATAATACATTATTATATGCGTTGGGTATAGTTTGCCGCTCTTTGATAAACTTGCTACATAGGCTGACCAGATATTTTAGAGTGCAAAAGAATATGTTTTACAAAATTTAAATATTTGAAGACGTTCTAAATAAGCAACTAACATTTTTTTCAAACATTATAAAATCAGCGCCTGACTAAAAAATTATTAATTTATTTGAACTCTGCCACGATGTTAAGAGTAAAACCACTATGTTAAGAGTAAGACAATGCATAAATAGTAATAAAAAGACCACACACGTGGACCTAACCCCTAAATTCTGATGCCAATAGTTATCTCGTGGAACTTCCACTGCTATGTATTACTTCGCGAGAAGAGGCTCAGCCTTACCTGCCGTCATATTTTTTTCTAACTTCTCAGTTTCTTAATAATTCTTGCACTCATTTTACACACCACCTCCCAAATTTCTTCATATTCGGTTTTTAGTGATATCCAAAAGGTGTAAGAAATTAGAAAAGGTAATTAGAGGTTTGTGATTTCGATATTAACATCGAAAGGTTGTCAGATCCAATTATAGTTGGTAATTGTCAGCTCAGTAGAAAAATAACTTTTAAAATTATTTTCCAACGACGTAAGATGACGAAAAACTACTGAAAGATTCAAACCATTCTCTTCCATAAAATCCTTTGTCAATGGAAATATATCCATACTTGTTTCCAACGCATTTTTCCGAATAAACCCGCTAATATTGTCAAACATATTGAAAGTGTTTGTATTTGTAATAAGTACATCTCCCATACGACCTCTTGACAATCACCTAACTTCAACATGAATTAAAAGTTTTGTATAATCGGAACCCATTTCTCGGCATAAATTGGAAAAACTTTTAATAAAATTTATTACTGCCACAGCCACGTGTACAATTTTGTGCAAATCTGGATCGATTTTTCTCGCTACCAAAGCTTCTCTGTGTATGATGCAATGAGTAAAACATACTCCAATGTTGCAATGAATTTTTCTTTTATAATTGTTGTGAGGCCGATAAATTTTCCCTTCATTGATACTACACCATCAGTGCATACTCCCACCAAATGTTTCCAATTCAAAATATGTTATTCAAAAAAGGATTTTAACAGGAAAATAATATCTTGGTCAGTTGTTCTTTCCGCATCAGGGTGCGACAGAATAAGAGATCTTCATGAAATGTTTCATTAAAGCAATAACGTACGTTACATCAACTGAGATAAATTAGCGGGACTCTGTTGGATTCTGGATATTAATTGTTCCAAATTATCATTACTTATTGCCTTTATTCTTCTGTTTACGGTATTATTTGACAAAGGAATTATTTTTCAAATCATCTGCGAATTTGTTTCATTAGTTTTTACAGCAACTGGAAGAACTAAATCTTCACCAATTGTATCTGTTTTTTTTTCATTGTGCAATCAAATATGCAGCTTCGTATGATGTGAATAAATGTTTTTTTGGTATATTTGTGTGTTTGGATAATACAACCCTTTGTTGGATCAATTTGATTTAACCTTCTTTTGAAAAATGAAAGAGGTTTCTCGATGTACATCGGATGTTTTTAAGTGCCTTCTTAACTTGGTAGGTTTTAAACTTTCGTTTGACAAAGTTTCATTACAAATAACAGAGTTTGGTCGATGTTCGTCATTAATTTCGTTGTACGAAAATCCATATTTCAAATATTCTTCCGCATATTTTCTGTTCCCTGATTTCACTGTTTTATTGGTTGCCGCTGGAGTATCAGATTTATTAATTTGTTATATAAAATAAAGTCAAGTTCATGTTTTTATATGACTTTGGCAGCACTGTTCCAGCTTTGTTCCATTTAAATATTTTGGGTAATCTTAGCGTATCCGCCACTCTTCTTCAGCATTCTATTTACTATTGCCAATATAGAAAACCGGTCGGCCTAGCAACTTTGAGATAACATTAATTTGGTTAATCTCGTACCAATTTATTGCGTCTTTAGTATAAACTATGTAATTCAGGTCAAAACTTTGGATGTAGGCTAGTTTTTTCGCTAGCAATTCATCGCATGAAATCCATCGCATAAAATTCATCGCAAGCAGTTCATCGTAAGCAATTTATCGTAACCATTCATCGTTGTAAATTCGTTGCAAAACACGAATACTAATTTTCTATTTATTAGGACAAATTTTCACAAAGAGGACATGCTTTGTTACATTAAGCGAACGAAAATAGTGATATTCAAGAATTGTATTAAAAAAACTTTTAATAATCCCACGTTTTTCAAATCAAGAATCATTTAAAAATCCTATTATAATTGGCCAAGGATAGCCTAGTTTCATTCCAGTTTACCATAGTCCAATCCCATTTCCATCCAACATGTCAAGTTTTGTTATAATCGGTCAAGGATAAGCATTTTTTTTTTTTTTTTTTTTAAAAGGAGTTGGCATAGACACTCTTTTTGTCCATAGTTTTACCTTACATTCACACAACATTCATTCATCCCATTCACACAAGTACAGTATACCATCTGCGCATTGCATAGCTCCATGTCACCCTGTACAGTGACATGAAAGATGGGTCGGCCCCATGAATTCTACATTCCAACAGAGGGTCATAGATGTTTTCAATTTACCGACCGATGGTAATCGGGAGATGAAAAATCCCTTTTTGCATCCCACCCCTGGTGGGAGCTCCATGTCACCCTGTACAGTGACATGAAAGATGGGTCGGCCCCATGAATTCTACATTCCAACAGAGGGTCATAGATGTTTTCTATTTACTCACCGATCGTAATCGGGAGATGAAAAATCCCTTTTTGCATCCCGCCCCTGGGGGGGTTCGAACCTGGTACCTCCCGATCCAAACGTCGCAGCTTTAACCACTGCGCTATTTGCTCGGTATAGGATTAGCATAGTTCCGTTCAAGCTGGTCATTTTCCAGAACTTTCCCCAAAATTAGTTTTAAAATCTTATTTCTATGCAATAGTATTTTATTATTCAGCGGGAGCACATTATCACTATGGCAGATTATATAAAATATAATTGGCATTATAGCCTAAGACAGTCATTTGAATATAAGGTTAACCTTTTAAAGCTTTAACGCCAAAGCAAAGTTACCCCAGAATTGATTAAAAATAAGACGTAATCCTACATCAGAAACTAAGTTCTAAGAGTTGCCTTATTTCTTATTATTAAAATTAAAATTTAACAAACACGGATTTCAGAAATTTCTAAATTTTATTTTTAACTTGTTAAATTCAAAAATTTCCAAACTAAATTTTGGCAGTAGAATTTGCCCGTACAGTTAACCTTTAAGTTAACAGATAAATACAATTAGTATGGTGTAAATCAAACAAATTGGAATACATTTTAAGAATTTTACAACCCTCAAATTTTAATAATTTTAAAAATATTTCAAACTCAACAATCTTTAGAAATTTTAATATCGACTTTCGGATTACGAATATTATATTTTAAAATATTTTAAATTTAGAAAATTGTAAAAGTTTAAAATTAAGTAACAAGGCAATACGTGAGCTACGGCACCTTTCAAATTTTAGGCAATCAGATAAAACAAAATCAAATCTCACCTTACTAAAGAGACAAACACGGGAAAGCGTCGATAGCCTAATGGCAAGAAAGCGGACCAAGTCGATGGACAGCAAGACAACTTTTAGTTTCTTGCCAAACATTGAGAAAATATTAGAGAAAAAGCTGGCTTTAAGTGAACCGTTCAACAAAGATGTGAACCGATCACGGTAAACTAGTCTTTTGCTTACATAGAAAATGTTACCTGTAAATGCGATTACTAAGTGTCTCCTAGCCCACGTGCTATATGACTGTGCACTAATTGATGAAGCCAGGGCATAATTTCAGATGGAACTGAGGGCATAGTATACCTGGCGAATAACCTGGTTTTTTATATTTAAAGTGGTTGTTCCCACATCATACTAACGGACTTAAATGATTCTGTGATACCGCTATAAGTGGATTGGTAGATTCAGAATTTTTGAAATTTTTTAACGATGTTAACATATAACGCAAGATGCCACAACCAGAGATCATTTTAAAGGTTTTAAGCAGACTTAAATATTTTACGCGCTAAACGCAAGGTTTAAACCTGCAGAATTTCTATTTTTAATAAGGAGCCTGGGACTTACCCTCCAACAAGAAAGTAGACAAGTATGCAACTCCAAGTGGCAGGGATAGTAACAGATTATACCTGGCCAGGCATATCGATACCGTGTGTCTTCGTTCACCGAAATGAACGATGGCTATAAGGAAAATGGATGTAGGCTAAGCATTCGGGTGCCATTTGCAATAGACGTCCAACATATACAATAACAAAATTCTATTGCAAGCGATAATAGCGTTCGAGTATAGATAGAAATCGTGTTCACATGCAGTTTCATATAAAACAGTCAAAAGATTTTGCAATCTTTTGTTCAAATAAATTTCGATTAACGATAGAATTATGTTTATTGATTTTAACGATAGTAAAATAAATTTGCGCAAGAATTATTTTGAATTTGTTTAAGCAACTCTAAGAAACTTATCGGAGGGGCAGCTTATGCACAGCCTGTGAAAAACTAGACACCTATGGGACCGTGTAACATTATTCCACAGATATAAAAAAATTTGGGTATGTGCATGCCATCAACGATAAAGAAAGAAATAAAGAAGTACGTCATAAATGTATTAACGACATTTGAAGCAGTGTACGGAGGAGGAGGTGTCTAACTAATTCTCTCGGGCACCTACTTAGACTTTTCAAAGTGGCTCTGTATGGCAAACGCAGTGGAACAAAAAAATTAATCACTCGTAAGCTCACAACTGTAGAATTTTGCATTGGATGAAGTACTGCGATTGGGCTAAGTTGTACAGTATGGTACAGCTGTAAGCCATATAAATCGGCAAGACCTGATGGCATTATTACTGCAGATGTCCAGCATACTAGTGACTTAATTATAGAAGCCTAGAAATTTGTATCATTCCTAAAGGACAGAAGTAATAGTAATATTAATACCTAAGGCGGGAAAAATTTGTCATTGCTATCCCAAAGACTTTAGGCCTACAAGCTTATCCTCCTTCCTATTAAAATTACTAGAAAGCAAGTAGAAGCTCATATCAGGGGCTCAGTCAAGCCGGGCGAGTTGGCGAAATCTCAACATGCGTACAGTAAGGGACGATCGGTGAAAACAGCTCTCCACTCTCTTATTGGCCCTATTCAGGCACACCGCAAGATGGGGTTTTGTCCCCCTTCTTTGGAATTTGGTCATAACTAAACCTGGATTGGCAAGGCGTTAGGGGGGTTGCATACGCGGATAATGTTGCTATTGTGGTGTTCTGTAAATATCCTTGTACTTTTTTCGTCTGGTCAGCGTTAACAATTATGGCTAACCCGAAACTATTAATGAAAATCCAAAGAAATACCTACTTGTTTATAAATGAAGCACTCAAGAGCACATCTACCCAATCCTTGGACATTCTCTTTCATCTCACTTCCTTGGATCTTTCTGCCAAGAAACTTACAACTTCACGGTCTTTCGGCTCAAATCCTTATCTATGTGAACCTGTAACAACATAGGGCACTCATCCCATCGCCATCCGAGCTGAGGTTACAAGCTGGATTTGCTACCAGAGAGAACTGGGTGAGTGGGACGGTTATGGACAATAAGACGCTAAGCTTTTTCACGGATGGGTCAAAGAGGAACTAAGCGGTTGGGAGTGGGGTATTCTGTGGGGCACTGAGAGTCAATCCTCTTTTCGCCTTCCCGATGTTTGCTGTGTCTTTCTTTCAGGCTGAGTTTACCTCGATAATAGAAGTCATGCGGACTGGTTGAGGTATAATGTAATATCTACAAGGAATACGCGCAGTTGTACTCGTAGTCAGCCTGCTATTAAAAAGTTAAAACCCTACAATCACAATTCTTCTTTTTTATTTTAAGAGGCAGGAAGAGTTTTGAAAGAAGTGAGTTATTCAGCATAACTGTGAATACTGCAAAATAGAAGAACAAATAAAATCAAAATTTAATTATCAATCATGGATTCGAGATGATTTTTGTACATTGCTGGTTACCTCACATTTCGTTGATGTTTGGTATCTCTAGGATGTATTTGAAATAATGTAGGTAAAAGCACCCACAGCCAACGGAATTTAAAAAAAATCCATAATTGATGTTAGACCTTCGGTGAAAGACACCCCAGACCTAGTGTCATGAAGCCTTCTAATCTAAATTCGAGAATTGATTTTTCGAGCGGATTGAAAGAGAATGGCTACATTGATTCCTTGAATCGAAAATAATTTAATCATCGAAAGTAACCATATCAACCGAAGAAGTCAAAAGAGATTTTTTTTTGTATTGTATAGTGACAAAAAATATTTAATTTAAAAAATGTCTTAATTTATAAAAGGAAATATTCTCCTTGTTCAACACACAAACACACAACTCAAATACTGTGTTTTCCTTCCATCTGCGTTTGATCTCTAATTTACCATGAAAATATATCACACACTGTAATAAAACTAACGGAAATTTTTTAATTTTTTTTATATATTTTTGGCATTAATTGGAAATAATCTACTAAGGAATTTTTCTTATATATAAAATTAAATTCAAGATCAAAAGAATTAAAAAAATAAAAAATAATAAAAATATTGTTATTTTGCGAATAACGAATGTATCAGCGTGCAGACGGGAGATGACAGCAAAACATTTGTATATACAGCTATATGTACATAAGATATATTTGACATGAAAATTGGAGAAAATTTATTTCGATGCCATGTGTCGTCTTCTATACACATACAACATGTCAGTAGATTTGTTCTTATTTTTTTTTTATTCGTACATATTTAAATTCGATGATGGTGGTCGATAGATGAAAATTTATTAATTGATGTCCTTTCAGTATTCGGTTTCGTGTTTGTGACAGCAAAATCCAGTAAAAATTTTCGCGTTACCATAAAAAAAAAAATTCTTGCGAAAAAATGCTTTCATTTAATTAAATGTCTGCGGTTTATTTTTTTTGTGGTCTGTTTGTTTCTTCGAAGTGTTATTTTATATAATTTGTAGCCTGGAAAAATTTCTATATACTCGTATACAGTAAATTTAATTACTGTTGAATGTGTCACATAATTTATTCACTTTATTATATTATGATTTGCCTTTGGACAATATATATGTATATAGTATATGTACAGATTACGTTCATCTAAATCTTTAGAAATAATTTTTTTTATTGTTAAAAAGGATTAGCATCAACCAAATAATTATTAATCATATTCAAAATGTCAAACACTATTATTATGTCTTACCAAATATGACACAAGAATTGAAAATGTCTACATGCCGGTGTAGGTGGAAATGTTTATTTAAGAATTTTTAATTAAATTTGGCGTCAGCATTTTGTATAAATTATAGTATACACGTTACACATATAATTTTGTACTAAATCCAGAACTGTCAAATTAAATTATATAAGAAAATAATCTTCATATATGATATTGTCTTAATCATACCACTATACGCGCTTCTTCAAATTATTAATAAAAAAAATCATAATAATATTATAATTTTATATAAAAGAAGATATACCGAGACGCGTGAAATATTTACTGTCGGCAATGAAACGACAATGATTTACAACTTTTGTCTGCCAAAACATATGTTTCTGTTTAAAGTATTTTGTTGTTGCGATGGTTTGTATTATTTATTTGGTCGGAAAATGAAAATATTAAAAAAATGAAAAAAAAAAATTATGGAATGAGAACTCGCGTTGTGTCAACACAAGATGTCGGGCTAATTTTACAATCTGCACTGGAATAAAAAATAAAAACATCGCGATATAGTTTTGTTTATATAATTTATATAGGGACATCAATCTCATATATAACATGCAGAGTCGGAAGTGCTGGGTGATTTATGCGCAATCCAGATTTATAATAAGTATCTAGTGGTAATGTACCAGATTAATTCGACAATTTATTGATTCCGTTTTGTATATAAAAACCAGCTGACACCGCGTTAAAAATAAAATTCACTCGATTATATTTTTAGAAAGAGAAATGAAATTATATTTCAACACTCTTATAAATAATTATAATTTTCTTCTTTATTTAATTCAATTTTAATTTTTATTTATTATTTTTATGAAAAACAGGCGTTACACCAATTTTTTTTTTTTAACTTTTCCTCTAATAAAAATTTCATCAAATGGGAGTGTTTTACTATTTTCAATATTATAAATGAGATTTTGCTGTTTATAGTTTGGAAGATGAAATACATAAATTCGTAAAAAATTATTATTGTGTATATATATATCTAAGAAATGTTAATTGAATATATAAATAAATAATGTGAAAATTATTTTATTACATTTATTATTCGCGTGTTTGTGTGAATAACTTATTATGGTATATAGGGAAAATATTTACGATTATAATGTCTAGATCCATATCGCACTATTTTCCATAAATCCATTTCCATCTAATTAAAGTCGAAACAAAAATTTCATGATAAATTCAACAATATATATATACAACAATTATTGGATTATAAATAAATGTATGTTTGTATATCCAATAAATTGATCCTGTCAAATTGATATGAAAATAATTTTTAACAACACCAGATAGTTAATATTTATCGCCCTTTAGTTAGAGGATGAAAAATCGAACGTCGAATCATAAATTTTATTTCCATTTCCATCAATAATCTCCATTTCGCGGAATATACAAAAATTCAACAAAATAATAGCAATCTAATATTTTATATATGCGCAAAAAATCATAAATCATCATTTTCAAGTTGTATACAGTCGTTGTTGTTATTATAACTATATACAGATACATGTTATATAGTTTTAGTTTTCATCATAAATATAAACAATAAAATAATCATATAACTATTATATATACATAACACTCAACCATAACTATATAGATGTGCATTACATACGTACATATATCATCAACACTTTGAATACAAAAAATATTTTGTATAACAAAAAAAATTATCATAATCACTATCGATTATGTTATTATGTGAGCTTTTATGTAATTTATATGTTGTTTTTTTTGTTGGTGGCAAGCACATATAATAGTATAAACGATATCCTTCAACTTTAGGGCACAATGTTTATGAATTACGATTGATGTCAGCTCTATAGTAAGTATATAGTAAATAGATGGAGTGTTAATAGTTTTGTTTTCCCAAAACACAGAACTGTATTTACCAGACACTTCTTTACATTGTAAATAATTTCGGTAGTAATGAGAAAACTGTTCATTCCACGAAATTTAATTGTCGAATAAAATTGGAATTTTTATTTATTTATTGTTGAGCATTTGAAATGGTCCTTGGGCGTAACACTATATACGAATTTTGAAAATTAGGTCTACAAATTGTTAAACCATAACATAGCTTTTGGTAAAATAAGTTTATTTTTAAGATGCAGTTTTAATCGATCAATCAATTATTTTGGTGAAGCTAAACCTGAACAGCTGTCAAATTCGTATTGTACGAATGTAAGAAAACAATTTCTGAGGTGCAGAGCTGCTTTGAATGTGAAGTATATAGACTTGCCACCCTTCCAAAGTGCTGTCGTTTGAGTAATAGTTTGAAAAAATATCTGTCTTAAGGCGATGCCACATGGAAATGTGAAAACGGCAAATTCGTCCGGATTTTCCGTTTACTATGCCACATGAAAAGAAAATCACGGACGGCGAAATCGTCACATAAATAAATGAAACAAAATAAATGACGTTTAGCTTACGAAAAAATGAGCGAAAAAATTCGTTCATGATTTTGGAAAACGGGGGAGCGTTCGTTCGTTAACTTCAAAAATTATACCATTCAGTATTTTGCCGTCCGGATTTTAGGTTGACGGTAGAGTTTGCAAATTAGCCGGGTTTGATATAACTACGGTAACCGGTTACCAAAATTTCATAACCGCGGCTACGGTTACTTTTTTACCTAGTAATTATAATTCTCGGAAAATGTGCAATCAAAATTTTACTGTCTGTTGATTTTTAAAAATACAAGGCAATTTAATGAATGATCTCCTATTCGGGATCTCATCTTACAGCTAAAATTTGAGGATTTAGAGAAAACACGAGTTTATGTATAGGTCGAACGGATATAGTGCATCATAAAGTTTTTCAAGTGTGCTCAATCGCGTTCCTGTTTTCAGAAAGCAAGTAAATTCTTCGTTTATAAACTTTCTTGAAACTTTTTTTCTGTTATCTCTTTTGACGCTCGTTGTATAGCGACTTCCATTTTGTCTTTCAATGATAATGGCACAGGAATTCCACCAGAATCAAAATGTGTAGTTCTCTGTTGCTCCTCTGTCTCTGTAGCCGGTTGATCACGATTAGGAAATAATCGGTTATGCCAAATTTAATGTCATCTTTGGTTTCCACTTTTTGTTTAAGCAAACAGACTAATAAAGAATACACCTGCGGGTTAAACCTTTCTGTCATTATTTGTTCTACATTTTCTCTCAATACATTTCCTAAGGAACTTCTCCCTTCAAATGTAAAAAAATGATGGCTGCTTTAGCTGTTACTAAATTGGCGTCTTTTCGTCCCTAAGCAAGTACTGTAAGTGTCAACGGTTCCACCATCCCTCGTAGTAATTCAATAAATTGGAAATCAATCCCCTGTGTATTAAATGAATACTATTAAGCTCAGAGAAGGCAGCCTTTATTGGTTTTTGAAGTTTCAGAATTTTTTCCAACATTTGCTGAATTGAGTTCCATCTGTGTTTTACGTCCAATTCTAGTTGTAGTTCATATACACTATAAGTTCTACAACCACTTTTACAGATGAAAATTTAAAAAACTTAACAATCGCTCGTACTTTGTTTAAGGTCTGTGATATTGTCATAATCTGTACTACCTCCACGTTCATCTCCTTGGCACTCGTTGTTATTGAAGAATCATCATTCTCATCATCCTCAAAGTCATCATCATCATTTTCGTACTCTCCAATGTCGTTGTTAGCTGGTGGTTTCTGTTGCTTATACAATGTGTCACTAACTGCGAGGTGGAGACCGTGATTTAGACACAGTTGTAACTCAGCTGGATAATTCCTCCCATACTTTACCATTACACTTGCTCCATCATTGGATGTTGTAACGATATCAATTTCTAACGATAGATTGTAGTTGCGTAAAGATGATCGGTAGATCATCATCATGATATATGTAGTACTTAATCTGCGTTGCAAAATCCGACAATTCTTGCAAGTTCGAGATTGAACTTGTATTTAATTGTAAATATTTTTACATTTAAGTAACCAGTAATCGCGGTTATTAGCGGCAGTTAACGTTTACGGTTTCAATATCGCCAAAACTGCGGTTAACGGTTACGGTTAATCTAACCGTGCAAACCCTACTTGACGGCCATAAAAAACATAAAATAAGGTGTTTTTAAACGAAATTGTATCAATTTCAATAAAATTTTATAACAATATCTTAGTTATTGTTCATTAAAACTATTTTTAATTAACTTTAATGTTAAAGTTCTAGTTTTCTGTCAAAACTATTATTTGTCTGTTTTAAATGCCGGTTTGACGGTTGTGCTCATATGTGGCCTCGCCTTTACTAATTTCGACAAGCCTGATTATAGCTTACCTATAATGAAGATGTATGTTCAAAACTGGATAAACTAACAAGCGCAATAAATTCCCAAGTGCATACATTTGATATCTTGTGCAATAATATGGATGTGTATGAGTTTTAAAGCTCACAAGTATTGCTGTCTAACGAATTAGATAAATTCCTGAGTAGCATCAAGGTACTCAGAATATAACGTTGAATTCTGAGATATATGGACGTTGTTTCCGTGCAATATTTACATGACAACAAAAAATCAAATCGAAAGAAAGTAATCCAACATCGAATTTTATTGTTGTTAAGTTTAATTCTGCTAGTATCAAAGCAACACTCATGAAAAGGTGGAAAGATAAAAATATAGTGCCGGCCAATCAATTACCGTTGAATTATATCAATAATCCTTGAATTTACATTAGAGATAAACTAACATCATTTAAGTCAAACATATTTTGTGAATCACTAAATTTAAAGAACGAGTTAAAATACAAATATTTGTGGGTTGTTAATAACAAGATTTATCTACGCAAAGATGATGGCGCCAAAACATTTTTTACAACCATTTGGTGATTATGGAGGGTGTATTATTTTTGTAAACGATAAATTTGATTCATCACCATAGTTTTTTTGAGAAATTTGACGTGTTAAGATTGATACATACAATATGAACATTTTTGGCATATATAGACTACCTATTACTGCACCAACTACTTATCATTTAGTACTTATCAACTTATCATAACTTTTGATAATTTTCTGTTGCACCAAATTGTAATTTCATATAAGTATTTAATTGAGTTATAAGAAGTGATAAGCACTCACTTATCAAAATTAAATTGCACCAATTCGCGAAATGATAATTGATAAGTAATATTATGACAAGCGATAAGTTTGCGGTTTTTGGTAAGTTCTGTTGCACCAAAATATTTAACTTATCAATAATCGACTACTTTAATGATAACTTATCCAAAATACAAATCAATAAGAAAAATGTGGTTAAATGGGCCCAGAGCTCTATTGCACCAACTACTCATCACTTATTACTTATCAACTTAATCCTTAGATGTAACCACTGCGCCATCATTGGCACAGTAAGGGTATTCGAACGTCTCGAGTTCGATTCCCGGTGGTGATCAAAAATCAAGGTTGGGTATTTCTAACGTGTAAGTATGTGTGACTCTGTATAACTCTACATATCACGATGATCTTATAGTTGTAGATTGTAAAATTTAATAAATTTGTACCAAGTGTTTCAATTTATTTTGTAATTTTTATTTTTGAAATAAAGTTCCCACCTTAGCTATTATATGCCATTATCTATACTTAGCCATTAATTATTGTATGTTGATTGGTTTCATGCGAAAAATTTTTAAATTACAAATATGTAGCATGAGAATAAAGTCCCAGATGTATGTACACAGTTTATATATAAATCTGCTCGATGCATAACTTAGCACATAACAAATAACTATCCTATCTCAACAAAAAACAGTCAATCATTTCCTGTATATCACAAAAGTAGTAAAAAGCCGACTTGTGGACTCCAACGGGATATCATTGGATGGTTTCAGTATCGATCGAATCAAGGATGAACAATTTTTTTGCTTGCTCCTAATGAAATTCGAACCTCCGATCAAAGAGCCATAACTAAGTCACCATCAAATTGTTGGTCAGTATTTTTGACACTAGACTCACCGTACCGTAAGAACAATAATACCAAAATTTCAAAGTGGTAAGTTCAAGTCACATTTATGACGTATTTTTCGGTGCGATGAGAACCATTAAAGGGGCATAAACAAAGAAAACAAATTAGCGATTTTGCAATTAGTGAAAGATACTTAATTTTGATAATTAATCATTGTTCCGGTCCAATTGATGCAATCAGCTACCTAAGGGAAACCACCCTTTTCAATAAACTTCATCGGGATATCCTGGATATTTTAGGGCATTAACATTTCAGTTAAAACTTTTGGAGGGACAGAACTACGAAAAATTTATCAAAAACCTGAAATTTATCGCATATCAAAATATTACTTATCAATCATCATTTCGCGAATTGGTGCAATTTAATTTTGATAAGTCACTCACGTATCACGTATTATAACTCAATTGAGCACTTATCAAATTTCAATTTGGTGCAACAGAAAATTATCAAAAATTTTGATAAGTTGATAAGTAATAATTGATAAGTTGTTGGTGCCCACAACACTCTAACTTTAGTACGGTGCTTGATAAGTTGGAATTTATTACAAACAAATATCCTGATACTATTATGGTTGGCGATTTAAATATCAATTTGTTATTAAATAAGAGGATATCTGAAAAATATATTAATGTCTTATCCACGAATGGCTTCACTGTCTTGAATAATATGGCATTTGAATATTGATGATTTCTCCAGATCAATTCACAAAATTATTCTGTTTCGGTTTAAGAAGGAATTTCATCCAAAAATTGACCCCAAAAAAGAAATATCAATTTTTAATTACAGCAGAATGAAAAATAGCAACTGCTACCCTAAATCACCCCAAACTGATATTTTCAGCATTTAATATCAGGATTATCAAGTGAGATTAAATCAAACACTTACTACATTCAACCAAAAATACAGCAACCTAAGATTAAACAATTTAATGACTTCATCCATAAACCACAAAAGTTGTGGGTAAATTTGAATTATGTTATTTTCAAATGGAACACCAGATCCACCTATAAATTAAAAATCAATAATAGGTTTAACAATCATTTCACATCATCTAAGAAAGAAAAATTAGTTGCTCAGTTACCATTCGACCAAAGAAGTTAAATTTTTCTCAAGAGGCTTTCATTTAATTTCGATCTGACTTCGAAAGATGAAATAGGAAACGTAATAAAAGACCTAAAAAGAGTTTCAAGTAAATTTCAACAAAATTAATTCTTAATCGTTTTAGTGAAACTAATTAATAATCGTCAGAATTTCCGAATATTCGAATCTCTCGAAAGTGATACCCATTCCGAAAGTACAAAATACTAAGGAAATAATTTCGAGCAATTTCCATTCCATCCGTAATCACAAAGATTTTCGAACAAATCATTAATATTCGGCTGAATCAATTTCTGCACAAAAAACAATATTATAAGTGAGGCTCAATTTGGCTTTTCCCAAAATTCATTTTGGAGTACCCCATGGTTCTATGCTTGGGCCACTTTCATTTAAAACATTCATAAATGTACTTACTATTATTTGCAAATGGTATTGAACTAATGTTTGAAGATATAAATTTACATAATTTATTTCAAAATATGCAAGCTCATTTGTCTAACATATAAACAGTTGGCTTACGCACAGTAGTTTAATTCACCTTAACTCTAAACAACACATTTAAAGAATAACTTCATATATCTATTTGGGGCTAGCCATTGAAACTTTAGATGGAATTTACAAATAGAGAAATTAAAAAAATCCATTATACCTTATGTTTTTGCAATTAGGGAAACTAGATTCTAATTAAGATTTATATGCCATGCAATTACGAGAATGTCTCGTATTGTATATTTAAAGCCAATATGGAGTGGGGCACCGGACAATCATCTTGAAAGCATCCAGTTGCTTCAGAAAAAAAACTAATAAATTCATAATGAATGTACCTTCAGTGGTATTGTTAGACAAATTTTTATCATTAAAAATTACAAATGAAAGAGAATTGCTATAGTTGTCGCATTTAAAATAACTAAAAACTTATTAAACACAACTTTAGCTTAATGCAAACAGCAGAAATTCACAATTACTCAGAAATTTCCCAATCCAATATCTCAAAAAAAAAATAATAATAAAAAATTAAAATAAAAATGCAGAAAGATGTTATAAAAAATTTTAAATTTAACGAAATTTCTTAAAGATTTTGATTAAATTCGTAGTTTCTTATTCTTATTTTGGGTACCAGAAAACTTCAGATTGTCTTAAATTCGTTGGCAATTTATAAGTTTTTTAATTCGAGTATTATAAAACTCGTCAATATCCAAATTTTTTAATTTAGGTTCTAGGTAGAAGTTTTCCACAATTCAAAATTTTCGAATATCTAAATTTTTTAAATTTTAGAATTTTTAATTGAAAGGTTTTTAAAGTTTATAGTCGTTTCCGAATAACCACAATTTAAAATATTTCTGAATTTTATTAAAAACAAAAATTTTGCGATTTTTTTGAATTTTTAAAAAAAAATTTTAAAGTTCAATGTTTTATGTTGCATTTCATTGTTGCATTTTACAATTCTGAAATTTAAATCGTAATTTTAGTTATTTTAATTTGAAAATTCCAACCAACAGGAACTACATAAACTCAAACTCAGAGTAAGTATTATTGTAATTTACCCGCAATAAATTTTCAATTTTTAATTTTTAATTTTTTGAATTTAATAAAATTTAGCAAAATACTGCTAACGTGAGAGCCTATCATATTCGAGTAATGTAATGGGAAACATCCACCTTCAAAAGTTACTTTTTATACGCCATCCTTTTAATAAAATCTTGTCGTTGGTTAAACATTTCAGGTGTTTGGGAATGCTGAAACCTAGTTTTAAATCGGGAAATCTGAATGACCTTGAAAATTATATGCTGTAAACTTTCCATTTTACCCTAAGAGCTTGGTTTTGGCTACGCAACATTTATTGTTTCTTGACCTATCGATAATCACTTATTCCTTAAGCAGGGAAGCGCGGGGTAGATTACGCCATGTAATTTACGCAATTATCGACACGTAGAATATTATGTAGATTACTTGGCAATATTGTTTATCAACGTCGACCTTTAAGACAAGGTTAACAAATAGAAGACTGTTCGGCGGTCGTTGATAATGGATTAAAAGTGATCGATAAAAATTATTCGCAATTGGTTTTTGGTTACTTAATGCGATGTATTAATCAAATCACAGATATTGGTCGAAAACAATTGACAAACTGTTATGTTACTCTGCGTGAATTAAGCGTATCTGATTGTTCGAATGTAACGGATTTTGGACTTTATGAATTGGTTACATTAGGTGCTACTTTAAGGTATTTCTCGGTTGCCAAATGCGATAAAACATCGGAAGCTGGCTTAATAATTATGGCTAGAAGATGCTATATGTTATTGAAATATAAGAGGATGTGAAGCTGTTACTGACTAGCGATTTAGATCAGCCGTAAGACAAATAATAATTTGACACGTATGTGAAATTTATCTTAAATCTATTCTTTAAAGCCACAAAAACAATTTCCAAACTAACACCATAATGTTTGCACCATGGGTCTTTGTGGCATTGAGCGCGGAATCCTCGTGAGTTCTCACCAATTTTTAATAATAACACCATAATGATATACATACCACGATGTCATTGGTTCTAATTATCCGAAAAATAGTTTAGTTTTTAAAAAATTAGGGGATTAGAAGGGCAACAATTCGGAAAAGTCATTCAATCGAAATACATGATCAAATATAATTTGGCATCCTGAACCTCCCAATCTTGTATTTTTCAAAATTGAAATATTTTTCGGTTATCTGAGAGGAATAATAACATATTGAAATAATTGGCATTATGGTGTTAGCTTCCTAGGATTTTCCCAAGAAAATCCGGAAAAATTATTAAACTCACGTACCAAACTTGATTGTCTTAAACCCCCTAAAAATTTTCAATTGTTTCTAAACTAAATTTTTTTCGGATACCTTAGACCAAATGGCATCTTGAAATATACGTCATTATGGTGTTTTCCCAAGGAATTTTGGAAATTTATTTAATTGACATACATGAGTTGTAGAAAAGTCACATAATCGGTTAAATTATAAGATTTATGGGTTTATCCGAATAAACTTCACACTTGTACATGTAAACATTTTTAGGATTTAGGACAATCTGTGGGATGTTTGCCCTAAAAATATCCTAATTTTTATAGACAAATTTAAGACAAAATTCAACTTTTTCAGTAATCACGAGTACTCGTAAAGTACACTTTAATGCGTTACAAAGTGGTCACTCACAAGCGGGTAATTCGATTAAATTACAATAACTTTCGAAACGAAATTTGTATTACTTCGATTACTTACCTATATTTATGATTACCGTTGCATTACTAATGGCATGATAAATTCTGAGATATATACAAATTTAAATTTGAAAACATAATCTGTTTGATGGTACCAAAGTCGCAACTATAGACAGCTGTTTCTTTACTAATTTCGCTAGCCGTGGGTAAACTAGCTAGCTCTCTTGATTGTCACCATTTCAACCGGTCTTTCTACTGATCTATATCAGGTTCTTGGCAATACTGACGAACTTTTATTATTGCAGATCACTTTAGTGTTGTTATGATATGGTTTCAGTTATCAAAATTACCCAAATTATTTTTTTTATCGGAATTTTCACAACTAGGCTTAATAGGTTGTGGTTGTGACCCACCTCTCACTTGCATTTGCCGCATATCGGCCACGTTTACAATAATAGAGTCTTTTGCTTTATTATATACGCTATGACATTTGAAAATGCACGTTTCTTCCAAACGTGGGTTTGGTTCTAATATTAAATTAAATTAAAAATTTGAATGAATTTGTGAAAAAAATTTGAATTCAACTAAATTTTAGAAATTTGTATTGAACTTAAAAGAGATTTGAAATATTGAGCAAGGTAAGCATCAACATCAAACAAAGATTGCACTGTGCATTGTCTAGCGCAGATGCAATATACATTTTCGTGTGTTTTGCTATATGAATGCTAGGAAAGGTCGATTAAAATCGGTATCAACAATATTTATTTTGTAAATTTATTAATTTATTAATTTATGGAATTTCATAAAAAAACAAAATTTCTATAACAATTTTTGATCGAGTTTGCAAATTTTTGCAAAAATCGTTTTGGCTACTATATTCCTTCGGTCATGCGATACCGTTTTTGATGTTTATGAACATGAACTGGGAACTGGAATTTTAAACCATTACATTCATTTGAAAGCTTATAAATAATAAAATTGGGCTGGCCAGTGCAAAGTGGTAGAACTAAATTCGTCTTATTGGGAAACCCTGTATCTGAATTTTTAAACTGTTTGGTAACATTTATAATTTCTTTTATAAGAAAAGTATTTGTCCAATCTATATTTCTCTATCCAATCTAGAAAAATGGATACAACTCAATTAAAACTTAAGCCAAAATTTTCGTGTTAACGTGAATTACAAGTTGAAGAGTCGACGGTCTTACATACATTGGGTCTTCTTTCATCTCTATGTCACTTTTACGTTATGTGACATTTTTTAGCATTCCAAATAATATTAAATTATATTTTCTAAACTTTCACTCTCACCTCATCAATTAATATTTACTGTCAAAATGATAATTCATCTTTAGTGTTTCAAAAAACCGTCGTGGTAAATTTGTTAACTATTATTTTGGCTTTATTCAGAAGGGCTAATTTTTTAAAATTTCTGAAAATTAATTAAAAATTACGTCCACATCACTCACAATCCTTGTTCATTGGTCCGATTATATCTACACATTTGGGCTTCCAACCATTTCCTATTGTCTAATTAGATTTAAATTTAAAGTTTTTCCATAGACACACATACATATGTACGTACAAAAGGAAAATGTATATAATTTAATTTGAAATAAATTTTCTTCCAATTTTCCATCCACAATTTTATCTCGAGTTTTATTTTTTTTTATGCTGCTTATTTTAAGTAAAATTATCATTCATTCGAATTATTGGAAGCATGCCAATTTAATTTTTTATTTTTTGTACATAAGAAGCTTTTTCCTATTATTTTCCAACAAATAAATTAATAACTATGGTACAGGAAAAACTGTTCCCTGGTTTTCTGTTCTTTGTGGCTTTTGCATTGCACACAAAAAAGAAAAATGTTGTAATTTAATTTTTATTTCTGTGATAATTTTTTACGAGCTTTTTTTTGGGAGCTTTAATTTGTTCAAAGTGTTTATATCAGACAAAATAAATTTTAACGTATAAAATATAAATTTTTAATTGGATGTGACATAAAATAGGGTAGCTATATATGTATATGTACACGGTACACATAATATTATTATACTCTCAATGTGCATTTAATGATGGTTATCTGTTGAGTATGTTAAATTTTATTTTTGTATTTTAATGGCGATGATACTTATTTTCCTGTAATGGCCATTAAATTCAGAGTTTTACTTTTATTTTCCGCACATGCAAAAGTATTTTTGTTGCATTTATTATTTTAATTTTGTATATAGTTTCAACCACATAAAACCAATGAAAATAAATGTTGTGTATCACTTTAGGATATATGAAGTTATGGTGATAAATAAGTTTGATCTTTACAAGCGAAATAAAAAAACAAAGATTTACAGTCAGAAATGATATGGTTACGATCTTAAGGCAAAAAATGTCCAGTGTTTTGTTATTTCATACCTGAAATGTAATTTTGAAGTGATGTAAAAATATTTTTTTAACACGTTCATTATCGTTTCATTCCACATATATACACAATAAGTTAAAATTTATGGAATAATCCAAAAAGATTTCTAAAATAATTTTAACATTTTCTCTGAGATAATATACATTTTAAGATGTGTACATGTTTGTGAGTGGTCAAAACAGCTTTAGGTGAATTTTTAATTTTAATATATTTTTTTTTGTGTATATTATCTTCACAAAGTTTAAATGATTTTAATGATGAGAATAATTATATACTTAAGTGTCAGTTATAATCCGATTAGCAGAGTTATAATTATAAATGTATTTTATTTCTTAATGGATGGATTACCCAAACTTTACATACATATGGATGAGAATTTCTAATTATTTTGGATTCCCAAAATACAATTATCTTGTTAACAATTTTTAAATTCCATAGACGCCCATATTTCATCCGATTAAGTTATATATAGAAAATCAAAAATTCCATTAATAATTCAATTAAAATGTGAATGAACCGAAACAACATTGAAAGTTGGTAAATAATTAACTTCTTCTAAATTACAATATGTCGTGTTTATTATTCATACCTTAAGTGTCTTGAATCTGTCGCCTTAACTCAAATCATCATCATCAAAACAAAAAGAATCAATTTAATGCAGGAAAATAATCATCTGCCGAGAGATTCAGGCAAATTAAAGAACAGGGAATCTTCACTAATTATTTTAATTTAAGCTTTCAATTTCATCTTACAAAATCTTATGAAATATCAAAATGGTAAGATTTTGAAATCATGTCTCGTACATTTATCTATATAGTAATCAAACCAATCCAATTCTAATTCAGTAGATACAAACATATATAAATAAATAAGAGCACAAAATCTTATTAACAAGTTTTTATGGATGTATACGTCCATATGAAACTTGAAATTCCATTATAATATATAACCGACAGACACAGATATTTTAATTCCATAGAATAGTAAAAGCTGGGGATCTATTACTCATTTTATAGTATCAAAAAGTTTACTTTTATACGAACAGGTAGTAAAATCAACGTATAAAAACTAGGTCAAAAGATTCAACTTTTATATAGGTAGTTGATACTATATATATATAGTTTTTACTATATACAGCTAGCATATAGTAGTTTTTTATTTATTTACAACATCAAATCGGATTAATATGATGGTATCCTCAATCATCCTGTTTTATGTTTATACAAGTTTTATTTAAATTTTTGAAACATACACAGATGACACACAAATCTTGGCAGAATTTTCTTTATTTTTTCGAAACAAAAATCCTATCTGTTTTGGAATACCTTTTTTTTTTTAGTTGGCATAGTCTCTCACTGCTGCGTTGTGTTAATGTTGATAGTCTATCTAGAGTTTTCATTTTTATTTAAAAATCATCAACATTTATCTACTCCATTTGGTTATGTATATATATGTATGAAACAGACACCATGTAAGTTGCAAAAAATTCATAACACGTTGAGGTATTTAAATATACTGAAATTTTATGCTGTGCTATGTTATGCTATAATGACCAGCGAAAATTCATGATTTGTCGTTCTTTTTTTTTTTAAATTGGGCGGAATTTACTCCAGCACTCAATGCCACTAATGGGCCCACGGTGCAATACCCACATTCACACTAACATTCATTCAACCCAGTTCTACATTTCAACAGAGGGTCATAGATGTTTTCAATTTAATCGCCGATCATAATCGGGAGATGAAAAATCTCTTTTTTGCATCCCTCCTCTTTTGTTTGCTGTTAGTTTACAGGTAAGCAGAAAAAACTCAACCTAAAAAGTACTTCACAAAATAGCACTGGATTCAATCGGCAAATTATGTTGTTAACCGCTAAACATGTATTTTGGTTTAAAACACTATATAACAATTTTTGCAAACACAATTATTGATTCCAATTCACGGAATTAATTCTAATCATTATTGAACCGCCAATGCAACCTATATTTTCATTATTTTAAATATTATTTGTACCTTGGATGGTGCACTATAAATTTATAATTTAACAAAATTCCATTTAGAATTCATATTGCGACACTAACCGCATTATCCTATCGAGGCAACTAAAACGCTTGTAATTACGATTTATCTAAAATATTCGTTAATTTCTTCCCATTTTAGTATTTTATTTCTAAATTTGCAATTTTTTCAATTCAAACACTCTTATAAATTTGCAAATACTGAAATTCTTTGATATACTTACATCTAATTATGAAATTTCTTAACTCAAAAATTATAATTTCTAAACTACATACACCATTTGCAAATTTCGAGTTGATTAGCCTATACGTTTCTAAATTTCTAAATTTTCAAACTCAAATATTTGTTATTGATTCGTTTCTAAAATTCCAATATTTAGAGCAAATACCAAAACTCTCTAAACCATCTAAATTTTTAAATTATTATTTTTCCAATCTATTTGATTCTTAAATATTTGAAATATTTGAATCAAATAGCTGTTAGTTAATTGAGGGGAGCAACAAGTTTTAGTATAATTTTCTTAAATCTCGTTTAATATGCTGAAAACCTTTGTTTTTCGCCTTCCGCATATAAATTGAAAAATGGAACTCTTGGGGCTCGGCTCCGCTATCCGTTTATCTGGCGGAAATAATCTTAGGCTTATAACTTTTAAACTATCCTTCGTAACGAGTACAAATTTTGTATATTCTGATGGTAATTAATTGAATAACTAATAAAAAATAAATTAGTTGAATTTAATATGTTTCACACTTTTGCAATAATTTTATTTTAATTCCTACAACAATTTATGTTCAACACATTTCTTTCAGTGCTGGGATGTTCTAACATCACTTCTATTCGCTTCGATAGACACTTGTGTCTCTTTTTTCACGAACAAAATTGTATTCTATTTCGCAATTTATATTGTGATCATATAGCTTACTCGATTCTATTTCTATCAATTCATTCGATAAAATATCACCAATATTTTTATTTTCGATGGCAAGTGAAAAGAGGAAAAAGAGATAGTTTGCAAATTTATTCTAACAGGCTGAGATCGCAATAGACAAAACGTAATTCAAAAAATGCAATGGAGCACAATTTTGTTCATAAAAAAGGAGACACAAATGTCTATCGAAGCGAATCGAAGTGATGTTAGAACATCCCAGCACAGGTCATAAAAACATCCCACATATTTCCAGTTTAGGTTCCACTGAAATTTAGTTGTCGTCCTTCGATGGGTTACTTGTCTTCTATAAATTTTATTATGTAGTTTGCTTGGACTGAGGTCAAAAATTATGAAAATAGGAGTAAACTAAAGAATTGCATCTAAGTTGAACGTCCTTGTTTTCATAATAAGTCTTTTAAGGATACGTGTTTTAGGAACATGAAGACTAAAAACTATTATTGTTTAGGAAGTTTGGGGCAGAACTTTTAGAATCGAATTTTTTGACAGATGAAATTTGGCAGAGAAACTAGCCAAATCTGTGTTCAGTATTGTTTTAATGGAGTTCGACGAAAATTCAGTAAAGTTTGATTTGTATTTGATTAGAATTAATTAATTTAATTTAAAATTATTTTGAGAATATACTAATTAAATTTCATTTCAATTTTTTAAATTAAATTAAAGAACTTTTTTATGAAATTTTTTTAACAATTTGACAAAAATCATCGCATCCAAAATAAGGAAACTAAAGTTAACGAAAGCTTTGGTACGAAGATCAACAAAACTTGAAAATGTAATTAGAAACAAAACAGTCATCTGGATTTTTAATGACTGTGAAGTAATTACCAAACATATAATAACAAAACACTGTTAAATTTTGTAATTTTTTTAAAAAGGAATTACATAAAATGTTTCTAAAGATCCTCATGGAGTTCATGGGAAATCAAATATAATGTGTATTGCTGAGAATTTAGAAATTTCGTAATTTTGAAATATTGCAACAATTTTTTACCGATGATCCTACACATGTTCTCACCGATTCTTTTCCACAATTGTGCATAGCTTGGACCAGCCAAATTTAAAATGTGGGTTGCGAATAATCTCTAATTTAGACTTAGCTCTTCATATAAAATATTAAATGAAGTAAAAAGGTTAAGAAATTAAAAATTTCGAACCTGTCGAAAAATTTGATTTCTTAAACTAAAAATATTGATGAATTTTCCAAATTTTAAAATTCAAATAGTTCAAAGATGTTAACGAATTTAAAATATTAAATTTTTTATATTTATAATTTTGTAAATGTCATGATGTTTTGATTGACTCAGGTAGAATTTTCTAAATAGTTAAAGATTTGCCAAATCTGCAATTTTTCATTTTGGTTTTATTGGCCCTGCAAAAATTGGAATAGTTCGTTCGAGAAAATCATAAAAATTGTAATTTTATAAAATCCGAAGTATGGGCCTGCTGAGTTATTAAAATAAAAAATGTATTAAAATTTTAAGGGACCTTTTATTTTTAGTAATCATCCTAAAATTAAAGAATATTACAAATTTGAATAAATTAGTAAAGATTTAAGAATGCTACATACTGTGGTTTGCTATAAAAAACTATATATAAGTTGATGGCTATCCAAATTTACAAAATTATACATTCAAAAGTGTTTTTATTTATCACGTATGACGTCTAATTAAAAAAGGGTGAACTAAAAAATACAGGATATTTAGTTAAATCCTAAAACTTTTTTGCATCGAAGACACAAATTTTTTAATAAGTAGATCAGTCAATTTATCGATACAAAATGCTTTTCAATTTTTTGGCTTGTTTTAATCGCTAGATGATATCTTCCTGAACGTATCCATATATAAAATTTTTGTAGATTAGTGGAAAAATATTGATAAATTTGATGAAAACAATTTGTACGACACGTGCCTGGTTGATTGTGTAAAATAGAACCTTTAAATATTTCCAATTTGAAGCTTTGACGTATATTTTGGAGTGGATTAGTCCACAAATAATTGTAACCGATAGTTGTGCTCTTACTGGCTAGAAAATAATCCCTCAAATTTTAACGAAATTCGAATAATCCCGTCTAGGGACATCCATATAAAAAATACCTCTGGATCGTATATTTGCGTTGCTTGAAAATGTACCAAACACCACTATTGGGCCTGACGATTATAAAAATATATATTTGAAATATGGTTTGTAATACGTTAGGAAGCTAAGGATGTCCAGTATACAACTGGAAAACCCAATCAGCTTTAAAAATAATGTTATAATACAAAATTTTGAGTTCAATAAGGAGTTTTTTACGTGGTGAAAAGGTCTACAAAGCTGTACTGTTTAAGAAAATCTTCCTGATCAATTAATTAATGGACGAAGTATTAATTCAGTCAAATTTAAAGAAATCAGCTTAAATCAGTAGTTAAGTTTAAGCCCTGCTAATTAGTGATGAGAATAATATTTTCATTTTATTTCTCCACAATGTAATGAGACAAAATCCGCAAATATCTAACTGTCAATTTATTCGAAACAGTTTCAAAAGGCAAAGATACCCTTGAGTCCGACTGGAATTGTAGAACTATTGTATTAGTTCAGTGATTTGGTGAAGGGAAACATGATTGTTTTGTGAAATTCAAAGAAGATCATAGAAAAATGAGCAACAGTATCAATGAATAAATAAGCTTTGGAAATTGGAAAGCATGAAAAGTATTGGAGCTGGTTAATAAAATCCTGGAATCCTCTGATATCAACTTTGAGACGGATATAACTGGCATGATCATAAAATTTCCACCTTTCTATTTTTATGCTACAACCTACAACCATTCAATTAATTTGTCGATTAAAAATGTGTTCTACAAAAAAATAGACGATGACCTACCTTGTTAATGGCGATGAGCCAAACACAGATACTGACGATGACCGAAAGTTATGAAAACGATGGCAATGGATCGTTTTTTAGTTACAAATAATTGTATCACCTGTCAAAATCAGATTCGTACTACCATTTCAAAAATTCGTAAAATGGTTAAATTATTCAGGAATTCGTCAAATCGTAACTCAATTCTCCAACGTTATGTTTTGATGGTTGAGAAGTCGGAATAACGTTTAAATCGTTGCTCGATTGTAAACCACGGTGGAATAGCATGACGGTCATGGTTGAGCGATTTTTGAGATTGGTATAGAACCGATCACTACGAAATACACCGCGAAGCAATCAGTCATGTTCTCAAACCAGCAAAAGTTGTAATCGAAGCTCTATCACGGCGTGATACTAACATTTTGATAAGTGAATGTATTCTTAAGTTCCTTTTCGATACATTGGAGGAAAGTTTCAAATTACAATAATTGGAAATTCAACTATTAAAACACTGGAATCTAGCTATCCTTTTTTTGGTGAAGTTTTTGAATGATCTAAAATCTTATAGCATCCAAAACGGAAATTCAAAAACAGCGAAAACACAATGATTTTCCACCCCAGCCACACACAAATGTGATGAAAATTCTTTTTCCGTTGGATGTCCGAGATAGTGGAACCGTCAGTTCATTGAACGATAAATTGAATAAATCAATTCGCGCAATTAAAGCGGCCATCATCAACGCAGAATAGAGATATGTTTCCATTTCTGGAAATTTTGTTTCAAAAAAACGATCAAGGTTGCACGACAAAACCATTAACTGTCTTTGTTTTGTAAGACGAATATTTTACCCAAGTTTTTATGAATTTTATCGGGATTCTGGAAAAAATCGGATGAGGCTTTCGAGTCTCAAGACTAAGTAATCGTCCATGAATTTGACATCACTACTGCTAATGTCTGTGATGACGATAAATGTGATACTTTTATTGAAGACATGGATTTAAGAGACTCCTGTGTTAAGATAAGGATTAATTAGATTAATTTAACAAAATTAAGGTTGCAATCTATAAATTAATTAAAAAATTACTAAAACGATTTGTTCGTTTCTTATAATATTTTTAAACTAAACCCATCGGCGGTTGAAAATTTTAAAAACTATGATTAACAAAATAGAATTTACTAAGTTTGTTTTGTGGCCATGAATTTGGTTTTGAAATTATTTGGTCCGTGATCATTCAGTAGTTGAACAGTCCTGGATATATTTTTTAATTCATATACATATACGTATATGTTGACGGAATTTTATTATTTTAGACATATTTTAGAATTTTTGTATGTACTACATGAGACATGGCAATGGTTCGTTTGGTAGCTTGTTTTGTCTATATAGTTTTGTTTCGAAATATGGAAATAAAATTGAAATAGGATTTTTTGGTTTATGAATTTTAAATGTTTTATGGAATTGTAACATATTTACTTGACATACAGATTAAAAAATTAGACTTTTGAATTACATATCATATGGGGATATAAGTATATTGAACCCGAAATTTTTAATAGTATCGTGCACCGTGCTATACAATTTCAATAAAACTCATAATTACTGTTGAGGTAGACCCGAACAATTTTAGAAAACTTTGTACATAATTCATTTCTACTATACAAATTTCTATATTACAATAAATGGGCAATAAATTTTCAATAAAACATAAAAAAATTTGAAAGAAGCAAAAAAAATTGATTTATACATTCACATAAAAATCATTCATCAGTAGCCCATTAATTTTCACGTTAAAGTGTGTATTTTATTTATATGCCCCAGCCATGGCGATATAGAGTTTGGCCATATTCCAAAATTTAAAAAAAAAAATGCCGAGTGAAAGCATCTAATAAAATTATTACTTTAGAGATTTTAACATTTGTATAACGACAATTAAAATACTAGTGTCTAGGAATTTAGAAAAGCGATATAAAAAAAAATTAGAATACACAGCAGATATAGACGACATGTATACTCGTATAGTTATTGTTGTAAGAAATTTTTTAGTTTTTCTCTTTATTTTGGTACAACAATCAACAATATATAAACTTGAAAATTCCTTTAAAATTTTCTTATTTTCGTTCCAAATGTTCATTTCTATATTTACAATGTCTTATATATAAATTGTTGGACAATAGAATTTTTTGTAGTATTTTACGTTTCTATATATATTCATACATAGTATAGAGTATACTATATAGTAAATGAAGAGTTTTTTTACGTTTCTGTTTTTAAAATGTACAACAAGTTGTAGTTATTTGTCTATTTAAGACAGATCTCGATGTAGTATATGGCTTAAGTTCTATTTTTATTGTGTTCATGTAGTCTCAACAAACAAAAAAAATGTCTTTTGTTTGCACTTGGTATAGTTACGTTGTGGATTTTTATTTAACTTAAAATTTGACAAATTGATATTAACGAGATTACGATTGTGTACGAATCACCTATTAATAATGGTAATTTGCATATATATATACATACATGTTGCATAACCATTTGATATCTAAATCATGTGCTTTCCACCCACACGGATATATATATGTATATAGAAAAATGCAAATCTTTTTTACAAACTATATAAATTTACAATCTTAATCTGTTTGGCGCGCAGACAAAAAGAAAACCGCGCGAACAAATTTACAAAATGTATAATCTCGTTTAGCGTTCACCTCTGTATTTTTATGTTTTTTTTATGTATATAGTGATAAATTATGTAATATTTTCACATCAAATTTTGTTCAAAAAAAAAAAAAAAACAAAACGAGTGAATCGGCTACAAATCTGCAACATATAAAAAAAAGAAATGAATAAGAAAATTAATAAGATCAAACTGTATTATGTATTATGATCAATTCGCGAATTAATAATCATTTTATTTTGTGCATGTGTCTGAGTGAGAAAAATAATTTATTATTGTCTTGGTGGTTTTTAAGAATATCATAACAATAATATTCATTGTCGGTCATTTATAAAATTTCATCTTCTTGGATGTTCTCGGTTCCATAATAATTATTATTACGAAAATAAAAAAACATCTTAAGATTGCTGTTCGGTGTAATTTTTCAAAAACAAATCATAATTTTCACATTTACTGTTATGACAATTTGTATGTGCAGTATATAAAAATATAGTAAGAGAGCCAGCAGATAATTAAAATTGGTGTGTGCAACTCTATATATATAATGCGAGTATGGACGTAAGAAAATATATCAGAGTCTTCAGGTTTTTTTATTTTTTTTAATAATTTGGGCGATTAATTAAGTGTAATGTACCCTTCAGGTACAATTTACAAATGTGCGTACAAAAAATAAGTCGGCGAAAAATATATATTCATCCTATGTGCACACACAGCCTGATTAATTAGATAATTTAGGAGTCTCGATGGTGAATGTGTACAAAGTAATTGATTACATTTTTTTCCGGGGTTCTCATAATTATTGGTCTCTGGTTGACAAATATAATATAAAATATTTGTTAATCGTTTCCTAAAGAAAACTCCGTGATTAACTAAAGCAGGTTTATTTCACTTGAGGTCCAAAGGTAAAATAGCAGCATGATTATATAGGGAAACTACTGTAACTTCAACAAAACTTCTATTCTGCAAGATAATTTTATTTTAAACTTAAACTTGAGCTAAACAGGAAATCCATTGAATTGGTTTAAACGATTTTGGTTAAAAAACGAGTATTCAGACCGAAATCGTCATTTTGGATATACAGATTTTCAATAGAAAAGATGCCAGTTATCACTATAGTTTAACTCAATATTTGTCACTGTCAGTTAAAACAGTTAGAGATACAATACAACCAGTGTACAGCTGCTTCCACACCACTTAAAAATAAAAACTATAAACCAAAAAACACCTCATCTTTATGACCTATAAATTATCTGCAATCATCCACAAAAGTAAATGTCACATTTGCTTACTAAGCTATAAGTTTTGCCCACTGCTGTATGTATTCTTAAGGGTAGCTATGGCTAGAAAAAGGGTAGCCTCAGTGCTGAACTACCAATCAAATTATCACGAGCTTACCGTTTGCTTGTTGATGGTTTTAAGTGGTACGAACCAAATATGCGCCTCGTAAACGTGAACTCAGAGAAGAGTTTTGACTCAAATGAGCCGTCTCGATCACTAATTATTTCAAGGTATTCCAAACCATATAAAACGATTTGCTCAATAAATGTTTTAGGAATATTTAGTACTATTTCGAATGAGGTATGCCTCAGCTCTTCGATTGAATCGATCAATTATAATGAAAATGGTCTCACTACATTCACATGTTGTGATTTTATATGTCATTGCGTACTTTGGCGCAGCACAAGCAAGCCTTTTTGTGCTGTGGTAAGGGAAAATAAAAAACAAAATAACTTGACAACTTTGAACACTGTGCTCGCACGTTGCAACAAATCACCAAACTGTCAGTGTCAAAATCACCAAACTATCAGTGTGAAGTACACGAACGAACAACGTTTACAAATAATTAAAATTAAAAAAAAAAATCTGAGTCGGTGACTGCAACTTCAACAGCGTTAATCCCAATTTTTGGTCGTAATAATTTTTGGCTAAACGGCTTCGTCAACAAACAGAATATGCGTTATTGGTCATGTGAAAACCATCAGGTGGTTCAAGAAACACTACTTCATCCACAAAAAATAACTATATGGTGTGGTTTTCATTCTTCTAGTGTCATTAGATTTTTTTCGTTGATGAAAATGACCGTCACGTTACACTCAATGAAGATCGCTACAGAGACATGTTGCAACGTTATTTCTTTGGTCAATTGCATGAGCTAGACATTAATGATATGTGGTTCAACAAGTCGGTGGAACATGCCACACAGCGGGTCTAGCAATCGACTTATTGGAATCTAAACGCAATGAACGTGTTATATCCAGAAATGATCCTGTCGATTGGCCGCCTAGATCGTGTGATTTAACATTCTAGACTTTTTTTTATAGGGCTACGTTAAATCATTGGTTTAGGGTAACAAGCGGGCGTCGTTAGAGTAGCTCAGAACCAATATTGAACGAGAGATAGCGGCCTTTTCCGTCGAAATGTGTGGTCATCTAATTGGGTTCAACGTCTCAACACCTGCAAACGTGCCCGTGGTAGACATACTTATGAACGAAGTCGAATTCCATACATAAATGTTTTGATAAAAAAAATGATCAAATCCTTATTTGAGAACCTTTTATATAAGTGACTGTACTCACTTGAGAGCAGTAGTAGTAGTAGTACAGTAGTACATTAGTAGGCGGTGCGCCGACATACCATCTGCCTTCAAATGGCCTGGTCGCCTTTTATTTTTATTTTTGAAACATTAAACACATTTCATTCCGCGTGTGTGCGCGGCTTTCAAATTAACCATGCGAACGAAACCATCGATTTGAGTATAAGTTTTGACCACCCGACCTAATTTCCATTTAAGTGGCGGTTGATTTTCGTCGACAGAGACCACCATGTCATCTGCAGCGACATTTTGCGTTGATTTCATTTGTGCCATTGCTGAAGTGACCGCATATATTCTGTGGTCCAGCGATCCCAAAACACACAGTGAAATTCGATTTGCTGCTAAGCTAGTGTCTAACGGCGGTCGATCTATTAGATCAGGCATCGGTAAAGCATTGAGCAACATTGCAATTAAAAAATGTCCTGGCGTGAGACAATCAAAATCATCGAGAGACAGCTATAAGTGAGTGATCCAAGCGGTTGTTTGATTAACGTTACCATCTGCTCACATGTAAATTTGGCGGAATTTTGCAAGTTTCACTCCCATCACTGAAATTTCCACTCAATCTTATCATCCTCGTATATTAGTTGCAGCTCATCTATCAGTTGTTGAGACGATAGTCCCCAAATTTAAATTGGCCCCAACAAAATTGGTGTCATTGTTGGAAAAAGGATGTTTGCAGAGTCATCCGTGGCCACAAACCGCTTGTGGCACTCCACAAATGCTTGTTTGCTGAGATTGGATACCAGTTCAAGGTGATTCGCATTTGTGACAAAACAGTTGAAAATTCATAAATACGTCTTCGTTGAAGAACCGCTGATGTTACAGTGCATATAAAATAGTCCAGCGTAGACTACAACGATCGTGTTGAATGGTGGTGAGGCGGTTACTCGTTCCTTGGATTGATTTGCTATTTGTTACGCCATTAGAATTGGCCGAACAAAACACACCTTGCACTTGCTAATTTTTTTTTGAACATACTTTTATCATATAAGAGCCATTAGGACCGGCGGACGGCTGCCAATAAAGCCCGTTGGCCAGCTTCAAGACAGTTTCCTGTGGTAAAAGTTAATCAAAGTTATTGTAAAATGATGTGAATTTGGTAAAAGTATTGGATGTTTCTAAGTGTATAATTCGCCTTTTCCAAATCCGTATGGGCATTCTTTTATCAATGGTAGCGTAGTTGTCGAGTCGGAGCAATAGAACGTTTCGTTAATATTGAAGTTCAAGTTCTCGTAAATCTTGTTTGTCTGCACGAGTAATACTGATGCCCACAATTCTAGGCTACAAAAAATAGTTTTCTGAACCCACCCGCGATTTTGAAGAGTATATAGCTTCACACAGACACGTGAACATACAGCACTACATCGGTTCGCTATCATCGGCAAATTAATGTGGTTGAATGATTAGTGGTTGATTTGTACTGAACAGATGGCGATCGATCTTCGATTTGTTAATCCCGTTGAGACTCTGGGGAAGAGCAGTCCAATTTCAAATGACACAATGACTGAATCAGTTATTTTCCCAAAACGATTACAGATAACACTGAATATGAATACGGAACATTATTAGCTTATCATGGTGAATCGAAATGAGATTTTAAAATAACTTTTGGCAGAAGTTCCGGATGATGGCCAACATAAACAGAACTAGGACCTTTCTTGACCGATTCTGATGAAATTCGACATGTTGGATGGAAATGGGAATAAAATAATTTTTGGGTAATAAGTTCTTTAATATGGCCAACAGGAATGGAACTGGACCATTTCTTGACCTACAATAGATCTCGGTATGTTAGATAGAAATGGTATTCTGGGTCATTCCTTCACTGATCATAATAAAATCATACATGTTGGATTATAAAATTATTTTTCGATATAACTCTGCAATATTTGCAACTGGAACGGAACTAGGCTGTTTCTTAACTGATTATAAATAAATTGCTTCACTTAGTATTTCAATTTTCTTCACTTAATTTAAATCCTTCACAATAATTCATTTATAAGAAAATATGTGCTGCATTAAAATAACGGATTTGTCTTACATATTGGAAACAATAGAAAACTTTAAATCTAAGAGGAAGTTACTTTCACGCAACTATTTCATTGTTTGTTATGATATTTCAGATGAATAATTTTATGAAGGTATTTTACCGTCCCACAAACTTTTGGTTTCGTGTGCAAATGATAGTTTTAATAGTATTAAGGGCGTTTTGTTTGAAAGGGACGCTGTATTATATTTTCATAATATGATGCCCAAAGTAATTTCTGTTTCAACGACAATTGAAAACTTCAAATAAATTTTGTAAGTTAATTCTTTAAATATTGTTTATGAGACAAATTAGGCCTTTTGTATTGAAAAAATGGATGCACGAGAATATTTAACTAGAAAATAAATAGCTGCAAGTGGTTAAATGCTAAAATTGTTTTTCAGTTCACAACTGAAATTCAATTCAATTGTAATTCAAACTTCACGAAAAGTGTTGTTTCATTGAATTAGAACAAACAAACCGAATTTAATCAATAAATTAGAGACAGTGTTGCCAAATATTATTTTTCGTGCGTGACTGATGTCAAAAGAGTGCTAGATTGACAGTATATAGAATGCTAAATGATGATAAAACTAATTTTCGAATAATTCGTCAATTTAAAGGATTTCAGTTCAAAAAATTCACAAAACGAATATATAAAATGAATTGGTTTACTAGCACATCATGTATGGTCAGATTATTTCAGAGAGTCGAAAAATCTGGAAGCTTATTCCGAATTTTTAAAAATATGTCCATACGTGCTTTTTTAGAAAATGCGAATGTAGAAAGAGGTTAGTCGCTTATAACTAACCACTAGCGGCTAGCCAGTGGAACAAACAAAGGAATCATTTGAAAGTAGACATAATAATGGAGTTTTATTGGCTATGCAAGTATGTATGCAAAATTTGAACATAGATTGTGCAGATTTTTATAATTATCTTCTGCATAAACCGAAATAACACTATATTTTATGGAAGCACTGAAAAATATTGTAAAAACATACACATTATTGTGTTGTACACAACGTGTTTAAAGTTAAGTATTTTTTTGAATTATATAAATTTTATATCAGTTTATTTTTTATTAATTAACATGATTGTAAAAACTGTAATTTGAAACTGAAATAAATGTCCAATTGTCCATAATATGTAAAACTCCTCGTACCATAAAATTATTTTCTTAACTGAATTTTCGACTTTTCCTTATCACTCTTTAAAACACCAAAAAATTGCAAAACCATTTTAAAAATTGTTTGAAATGACCATATCGCCTTTTACAAATATGCTTTTACATCGAATGCGGATCATAAAAAAATAAACAGTTGTTCTTTAATTAAAGAATCCAATGAATACAAATATCAAAATTTTAATTTCTTATTGGTAGGACAGATACGGAAATGTTTTCCCAAAGCTCCTTTCGTCATAAAAATTTTTTTATATCAAATCGAAAACAAATATTTATTTTTTAATTACAAACACCGATAATTACAAAAATCAAGAATTTAATTTGCAATTCGTATGTCAATATTGTGAAACTGATTTTCAAAAAGCTCTCACTTTTCATAAAATAGCTTTTATAGCAAATTAGGGATAAATAAAATATTTTCACTTGCGTTTTAATTAAAAAACCAAATAAGTGATTAGAAATATGAAAAAGCTTAACTTTCTATCGGATTGGAATCTATCTAACAAATTGTTTTTAGTTACTCTTTAATAAAAAAAGCTTGTAATTAAAATTATCTAAAATTAAATTTAAGATCCACTTTTATACAAAAATCTTATATTTTCATAATAGAACGTTCTTGTCGGATCGGAATCAATTAAAATTTAAAAATTCAAAAATAAAAATTTCCAATTGTAAGAAACTATGAAAGATTTCCATAAAAAATGTTATGTTGGGAATCAATAAAAAGAAATAAGCTTATCATTTAATTTAGAGAAACAGATTTACAAAATATAACAACTGTAAAACATTTCTTCGTAAAGTTCATTTGTTCATAAAGAAGCTTTTATATTGGCTCGTAATTGAATACAAAATTTGCACATGTTCCAATTAGAAGGACAATTTTGAAACATTTTTACAAAAAGCCCATTTTTTATAAACGATTTTTTTTGTTGGATCGGATTCAATTAGAATGTTTTACTTTAATGAATATTAAAGATTAAATATAAAACTGGACATTTTCATAAATAATTTTTATGTTTATTTGTTTTTTTTTAAATAAACAGATAATTGAACAATCTAAAATTTAATTTTCAATTCGAAGGATAATATTGTGAAACTTAGTTTCAAAAGCTCAGCTTCTTCAACGTTATGTAAGGTCAGAGCGAAATAAAATATTTACACTTGTTTTTTAATTATAGCAGCACATAATTACAAACTTTTAGGACAATTGTAAAAACCTTCTTAAAAAGCTCATTTTAACATAAGTATAACGTTTATCTCGGATTGGAAACAAATAAAATATTTAATTTTCAATTGGAAGGACAATTGAAAGTTTGTTACTAAAAAGCTCAAGTTTTCATAAAATGAGATTTTTGGTTCATTGGAATCAATAAAATATTTTACACTTGTTCTTTAAAAGAAGCAGATAACTTATAACGATCAAAAATGTAATTTCCACCTGTTAATGTTATGTGCCAAAAGCTCATCTTTTCATAATAGAACTTTTATGTCAGATCAGACTCAATTAAAATGCTTTATTCAACTCAATTATTTTGGATCTACTATATGTATATTGGAAAGTTATGACCGATATTGATTCGAAGTTTGAACCATTAAGGGTACTCGGCGAATAGAAAAAACAGGGTAGGAGAAATCGGAAATCGGGTTGGCGCTCAATATATTGGATATTCAAGGTCACCTATACGTGGTCAACAACGTTAAGGTTAACTGTAAATTTGCTGAAAATGTAGAAAAATGTAGTAGGTTTTATAGCCTACATATTCGAATAAGGTGGGTTGATTCTCTCGAATTTATGACTCGTGACAAAAAAGAATAAACTATAGAAATGAACAATTAATCTCAAGTATTTTTGAAATTAGTGCTAAAAACATTTATACAGTGTGAAAATGCAAATCTGATTGGTACGGTGCTAAAATAAATTGGATAGTGCTAGATCTGGCACCGAAAGTGCTGAATTGGGAACACTGATTAGAGATACTAACTAAATTATTAAAATTAAACTGATTGACAGTAAATCGTTACTAGTATACCGATGATTTCAATAATTTTAATATATTTATTTGAATTATAAAAATTACTTCAACAATTTGCATCATAATCACTCTCCACGGATTAAACATGATGTGTTCAATTGTACTGTACTGTATTAGTAGTTAAAAATATTTTTGAAATCTAAATTCTTTATTCAAACATTTTTATGTTGTCAATCATGCCAATGACGGTCACCCTAACATATTTAAATTCATTCACCACAACAATATATATACAACATCTGTTCAAACTATAATTTTATTAAATTTCATATCCAACAATTTTTATATATAGCCTAAACCGAATTAAATGTTACATAACGTATATACAGCACCAAACAACTATCTAGAAACTTTAACTTGCATTTTTATGTGATAAAGGCGGAAAAATAAATGCAAAAATAACAAATCCAGTCTCTGATAATAGCGCACTGTACGTACTACATGTATGTATATAAATTAAGCAAGCATATAAATTGCACGTGAATGAAAACTAAAATAAAATGTAAAACTGAGTCAGAAAATTGTATTTCTATATTTGATAAATTGTAGGTGGAATTTAATATGTTAAGTTGTAAAACAAAAGCATACAACAAAAACTGGCTTGTTGAATGGATAATTTTAACATTTCCGACAGGCAAAATTATTACCTAATTGAGGTTATGTTTTAATAAGACATCCTATACTTATAAGTCGGAACTATAGACTGGTTTCTGGAAATGTTGTTTTCCATTCCGCACATACATAACAACCGCATTTTGTTTGATATAATATAACACAACACCATCAGAGCACAAACAAAAAAAATTATGTTGTATGTTGACATTGCTTCAACAAAATGTATATAACTTAATGAATATTATAAGCTCATGGGATCATCTATGTATATACAGCAGCATAAAAATATGACAAAACAAAAACATAAAAGTGACACAAATATGATTACATTCAAATCTCGTAAATTTTCGTGAATCCACTAGAATAATAATGTGGATTGTGTGTTTGGTACAGCAGCAGCAGCAGCAGTTCGTCTTCCACATATATTTTTTTATGCGGTGTTTTTGTCGTGTTGTGACTAAATATTTAGGGAATACAAAAACAGCTAACAGAGAAAAATGAGGATAATCCTGATGTGTCAGAATTTTATAGTTGCTCGATTTTCATGTATATACATATACAGTGTATAGTAGCTTTTGTGATTTATTGGAACTAAAGTTAACACAAATTTTCTCCTCCAATTGTCTCTCATCAGGATGTGAATTAAAAAACATAATAAGCGCAAGCATATGGGGATATATGTATATAGTGGGAAATGGGAAAATATTAATTAATTTTTTGCTCTACATTATGATGTATTGTAACAAGTGTACACGAACATTTTTCATTGTTTCGTATTTAGAGAGAAAATGAAATTTTTTTTTTTTTTTTCACAAAGACAAATTTTCGTTACAAAGTGCGATGGTATTATTTATGTTTTATGTTTCAACATTAAACATTGACACTTTGAACTTTCATTTATGTATATATGTACGAGTTTTAATTGATTTAATAAATTTGAGTAGTCAGCTAATTAAGTTGGTTTGTGAAATTTAGGTTTACCGACAAATATTTTATCGCCAAAAAATTTATGATTTTTATTTCCGTTGACGATATACGAATACATAATAAAATATTAACATTTGTTTTTATTTCCGTTAATTTACTTTAATTATGTATTTGTGAAGAATGGAACAGAACATAATAATATTTATAATTGGAGCTTTACAAATTATTCAGGCTTTAATTATCAAATAATATTGTGTATACAGAGTGTGTTAAAAAATTAAACTTTGCGTTAAAATATATCGGATGAACCAAAATGAAAAACAAAAGTTTGCATAAATTAAAAAACTAAAAAAAAAAAAAAAATCCACGGCAATTTAACACAAGTTCGTGTTTATAACCGAAATGTGTATATAATAAAAAATAAGCTTACAATAAAGTTTTATTATAAAAGTTTAATTTTAATTTTTTTTATTTTATTAACAAGAACAAAACTATTTTTTGTGTGTATGTGTGTGTGTGTAATATATGTATTATTGTTTCGACTTGTTTCATTTAAATAAATAAATGTACTTTTTTTAATTTTTTGTAACATTTCCCGGAAAAGCAATTTTCATTTTTTTGGTATGTGTGCGAATATGTGAAACTCGAGAATAATATAATAGACAGTATATGTACATGGTATTAATAAATAAATAGTAAACTAGTGGTTTATATAGTGTATATCGCTACAAGAATAAAATACAAAATCTATAAAATCTCCTGTACAGAAAAAGATAAAAATTCTCAAATTATGTAATTTTATTATTACCGAAACCAATTTTTCTATTGTATAAGCAAAATTAATAACGTCGGTATACCATTTCAGATTATAAGTGACAATGATATTGCTTGCGGAAGTTTATTCCAGCAGCCAGTTTAAATTTCGGGAGACTATGGGAAGCGGCAGTGAAGTCGATGAAGGCACATCTTATTCGATGACGGGAAACACCAATTTAACGTTCGAGGAGATGGCTACACTACTTTGCCAAACTGAACCGATATTAAATTCACGGCCATTATGTCAACTTAAATCAGACGATCTAAGCAACATATGTATTAACACCAGGCCATATTTTGATAATGACACCACTAATAGCATTACCAGAACCTGATTCAGGAGCAGTATTAAGTAATCGAGTTTCGAGATGGGAACAAATCACTAAGCGTGTCGGCAGTTTCTGGACGCGATATTCACAAGATTATCTTCATACGTTGCAACAAAGGAGTAAATCGCAACAAACGAATAGAACAATATCTATCCAGCAATAAATGACATCGGTGTTCTGAAAGAAGATAACCTACCTCCGTGTGAATGGTTAAAGGCTAGAATTACTGAAGTATATCCTGGGAAGGACGGTCTTGTGCGAGTAGTTATACTTCGGACGTCAAAATCAACATTAAAAAGACCAGTCACAAAAATCGTCCAACTTCTAATTAATTGAACATTATAGCGTTACAAATAATTAAAATAACATCTATTACCGGCGCTACTACACTTTATAATTACAAAGTTTTATAATTATACAAAAAGAAGGGACATCTTAAACAACTAAGTGTGATGATATTGACTCAGACCAGACACAGACGGCAACTATTTTGCCCCTAATAACGATGATGCCTCCGATGATTAAGAGCAAGAATCAACCCAACCGGAACCAGATTTAGACGGAGATGATGATGATGAATATACAGACGAAAATATTGATGAAAACCACCCATCAGCTACACCAAACCGTTTATTGTAATGTAATGGGCAAGAGAACCATCTAATTTCCGTCGCGTTCTTTCGTATAATATAAGTCTACTAGGATCCCCACATTGCTCCAGACTTTTAAATTTAATTTTACGTCCGAAATGTACGACATTATCAAAAGGCAGACAAATCGTAAAGCGCAATGTTCGTATGAGCATCCAGGGGCCCTATTCCTGAACTGGAATTCGTATAAAAATTGTACGGATTCGTACCATTGGTATTTTTGAATACGAATTCGAATTATTCGAATTTCCCTTATTCGATTATGAACGGATTCTGTTCATTGATGAATTATTTTACAACTCCAAATAAAAATATTTGCTAAGAATTTCTGATGATTGCATTTTAATAATTTCATAATTTAAATAATTTAATTATTCGAATTAAGGAAATAACTATAAATTTAATTAAAGGTTTCAATTTTTTTAAATTAAATTTACAGACTTTATCTATACATATTCTAAATTACGAGTAAATGTAAAATATAAAATTTTTGTATTTATGAAATGGGATTTGAAATATTGCCAATCGTCTTGGTGGCAACTTTTATAAAACTTTGGTTTGTTAGCAGAAAAAGTGCCAGGGATGTAAACTTCAATAAGCATACAAAAAAAAAAGTGAACAATGCTATATTATGGGCATCACTTGACATACCGGAGTGAAGTTTTTATTAAAAATATCAAATTTATGCGAGTGTACATTATAGTTTCTAAACAGTGTACTTCTAAAATAAATTCATATGTTATAAATACATATACATATAGACAAGTTCAAGAATCTAGGAAATTTTGCCATATAGACAGACACCTAGTATTTTGAAATAGTATAGGGAATTAATATGTAGAAAGGATTGGGCTGCGCTGATAAAGCTTGAAAAATTGGCAAAATTCAGGTAAACGTTTCACTCAAGCACAAAAATCTCAGAGTTTTTGCCTTATGGACACTAGTATTTCGGAATAGTGGACACTTGGAGCTTAACGAATTTTCTCTGACAAGCCCTACCTAAGGGCTGGGCGTCTACTATTCAACAATATTAGTAACGATATATAGAAAACTCTGAGATTCGTGTTAACTGACTTAACGTGAACGACTTGTTTGTTCATAGTTTTTATTAATATTTTGCCAGAGAACCCCAACTGTTTTTATACCCATACTTAATACTAATTTGGAAAAGTCTATTGCGTCCATTATGCAGCAGGATTAGCGATCATATTATGTAGAAATGGATTGGGCTGATCTGAGTGATATTTGTATTAGTAGTTTTTGTCAATAGTTCGAATTTTGTCACAGGACCCTTACCATTTTTATATGGTTCACCAATCCGGCAACCAGACGGACATTAGAGCAGAAGTGGCATAGAAATGCTAACCATTACATTCTACAAACGTCTAATACTTGGATAAGATAGTTCAACTTGACTAAACGTTGGCATGAAAAGCGCAATCTAATACAAAGAAAATTTCCTAAAATGCTCTGACTGATTGGAAGAAAAATGAAATCTTTCCATACAATATATAATCCTAATCCATCTATGAACGTTTAAAATTCAACTGTGCGACTCGTGGTCACTAGTTTCTGGTTAAGTGGATCGCTTGTAATGTAATCGATGTTGTTTTGATGATGGTGGATATTTGTTATTGGGCGTTCGTAACTCATCCGAAATAGAATTGTTGCCGTTCCTGATAACTTCCTTTGTGCAAGATGTTCTGGTGTATTTCTAATTTTTATATTATTTATATGGTTGTTAGTAGTGGGTAGGCTAAATTGCAGTGTAGTTGACGATGTACTTATATGATCATAGAATTCAGTGAAGTAAAGCTTATTATCTTTAATCATTTAGCATTCTTCAACCGTAAAAAGGTATCTGGCGCGTTTTTTTAAGCCGTGCAGCTGTACTGATAACAAAATTATTAATTATGGTAAAGTCTGGACACAACCGAAATATCATGTAGCGGCTTGTTGCGTTGTTTAAAGTCTACAACGAGTCTTGTGTATATTTATTTCCATCTATATGTCATCAGATATTTGACTAAGAAAATGTTGCTGTTGTATGGTTAATTACTTCCCGGATCACGCCGGTTTTTAATAATCCTTGAATGCATTTTTAGTTTCGTTGGATTGGCTTGTTGAAATTTACATCCTTAGTCACCTAGAGAATCGATCAAAAATTTGATACAACCATATATAGTTTGAAATACCATTAGAAACGGGAAATCTCAATGAGATATGCTCTTTTAAAAATGTATGAGCCGAGTTGAGTCATTGCCGAATACCCCATAATTTACAAAATTACAGTAACGTTTTAAATTTTGGATTTTTATGATCAAATTTTCAGTATAAAATTAAGAATTTGAAAATTAGAAATCGTTTTTCTTCCAATTTTTAAAATTTTTGATTTGAAAGTAATTTTAAACTTCTAATCTTATATTTTTTAATTCTGGGTACTACATTTATTTTATCGAATTTCGAATCTCAATTTTATTATGTTTACTATACTGCATAAATGGCCGAGTTATCGAATTTTTAAAATTTCAAACAAGTATTTAAAAATCGACGAGCTGTAACAAATTCAATTTTAACGATATTCTTACTTTTTCTTCCAAACACAATTCAGAATTTGCAATTTTTTCATATGTAGTTATTTTTCAATTTATTAAATTTAAGGACATATAATAAAATTTTCGTTAAACCGAATTTTACAATTTTAATTTTAATTACCAGAATTTTGAGATTTTGAAATGTTCTGGCCGGTTTAAAAACTCAAATTTCAACGAAATTTTATCAATACGAATTTATCACTGGGAAATCACATCAAAATATATGAGTATAGTTCGATACCAGTTGGTGACTGCTTAAAAATTATGTAAACCAATCAAACCCAAATAAACAAAATGCCAATTATAATTTCTGCTATTTATTACAAAATACCATAGTTTACCATTGTAAACAAACAAATGTTTTTATTCATATATGCACATACATAACAATGCTACACGCTTGAATTAACTTAATCATTTTTTTTTGTGTATGATAATCTATATACGAGTACGCCGAAACACAAATAAATAAATAATTGTTGTTTAATTAATAATTGATATTTTTATGGAATTTATAAATATTAAAAATTATTGTGATTAATTGGATTTTTCCAGAATGGTTGCCATATGCACATAAATATGTATTCAAAAAAATCATGTTATACCTACAATCAAGGAGTTTTGAATCACCTCTTGATCAGTAATAAAAATACAAAAAACATAAAATTCATATATGTATGCCCTATAGATGGAAACTATTAACTTGGTATTTTGTAAAATATCTACATATCTATACAATTACCTAACGGTTTAAATCAGACAATAATTAATGTTCTATATAATTTTAAAATCAAATTACCTTAAGGACTTTCTTGTGACTTAAGCTCGCGTATATGCACACATATATTATATACTTAAATATTGACTTTCGATTCAAAACAAGGTAAAAATTAAATTCGTATATCCATTCCGACCATCCCCATATCATTATTTAATTTTATTAATTTGCAGTTTAGAAATTATAACGTATCTCAAGTCACCAAAATAAAAAAATTTTTTTTTTGTGTGTACAAATTTTTTTTGCTTCAAGATTGCATGTTACTTATCTCAGGTATCCTTTTATATTTTAGAATATATGTAAAAAACTATATAATTCATTTTATATATGTTGTATACACAAAAAAGATGAGATTAGTCTTTTAGTTAAATGCAAATTATATATGTATGTATACGAACAAAAAATACCCAACAGAAAATATTTTGATCACGCAATTTGAAATATTTGTGTATGTTACAAACAGCGAAAAGGTAAAAATTGCTACTAATTTTTTTTTTGTTTTTTTATAGAAAGAAAATTGATAGGTATTTTCTCCTATCTAGCTTAGAGATGAAAAATGTCTAAAAAATGAAAATAGTCAGTATATATGTACATGGCAGTATTATTTATATCATTTCGATCTCATAAATAACGAAAAAATAACAAACATGGTAAACCTTGTGGTGTGGCTACGGTCTATAAAGGCCTGTCAATTGATTTTTTTTCGAGTTCAATGAAAGAACTGTACAGTTCATTTACATATAAAGTTTCTATACTGTGAAGATCTAATATTTTCTACGTTGACGTCTAAACAACCCGGCGACAACGTAGACAATGTCAACAACGTAGAAAATGTCGATAATTTAGATAACTTCTACAATGATTTTGTGAACTACGTCTAAACTACGAAGACCAGATTTCGTTAGGATCAATGCGATACGAGTGGTGAGTGACGGTTTTATAGAATCGTTGAATCTATTTCGCTTATCGGTTCATTGAGCCCCATTAATGAAACTCCCTTTAACATCTAAATTATAAAAATTACTTTAACCTTGACAATCTCTGCATTGCAGATCCACGAAAAGGCCTGCATAAGGTACTGACGATTTTGGAAGAATGCAATAAATTAATTTGATTTACTGGGTTTCCAATAATTTTATTTAAAAAAAATAGAATTTTGAGGATTCCGAAATTACGAAGGAGTTAATTAAAAGTTCGATTGAGGCTGCGGACCAATTCACGGGTAAAAATAGACTTTTACTTTAAAATTCGGTAAATCCATTTATCCTATCAAAATGTAAGGTAAACCGAGTAATTGGTTCTTATGAGATATGTGCTCCTTTACTTAGTTTTTTAATTATAGGGTAGTTGCGTTTTCAAATGATTTAAAAAAGAACAGAAACAAAAATATTTACGGGATAACAAACTGTTCCAAAGAAGGATGGCCAAGTATTAAATTATTCAACTTAATTTTGGCCAAGTATTGAAAACAAAAATCTGATGTTTTACGAAGGTCACTGCAAAATTCTTCATTTTTAGATTGCAACAAATATTTCACCCATTTATCACTCGATAATAAGCTCAGATGTTCTGGGGCTCTACTATGCAATTTTCGACGGCGATCATTTTGCAAAAGTTAGTAAAGGAAGGAAAAGGTAAGGAAATCTTATTTTCCTTTCTTCCTTGTATAATATAATAAAACGGCAACCGTCGAAAATAGTGTTCGAATTGCATATAGTAGGGCAAACTTTGTCAAGTTTGAATATATAGAAACTTAAAAAGAGAACAAAAGATAACATTCAAATAAATAAGAGTAAACAAGATCAGAGTGAAAAAGGAGAGAATGTTCTCCTTTAAAAAGACATTCTGGTAATCCAACCGTCAAGGTTGCTTCACGTGGACCCATATTTACCCTCGTTATTTACATTCTAGCCCAACAGGTTCATTCATTGCCCCTCTTTCAGGTTGGTTCGCGAGGTTGGATATAAACCCATCCGACCATAAGATCAAAATATTTTAACTTGAAAGATTAGGAAACTGATAATTTGTTTTGAGTTATTGACGAATTATTTTGAAAATTACATTGGTTTAGAGTTCGGATATAAAAAGCTAGGATAAATATATCCGTTCTCATGAATCAGTCTTCAATGCATTTTTTCTTAACTTACCACCTCAGAAAAATAAGTTAGGTTAGAAATATTAAAAAAATATCATTGTAATCTGAATGTTCGCAAACTTAGTTTATTATCCGTTACATACTGTTTTTCTCATCTCTGATATTATTTCACAAACTGTAGGGGACAAAAAGTTAAAACTTAAATTGTCAAATTATTATTTATTAATTTCTATCTTGTTTCTAACAATTTCCAGGTATGTTTTAAATTTAAAAATTATGCTGTATTGTTGATAAACTATAAAACACGTTTTCTATGATTCTTCATAAGCTTAAGCTGAATCACTCATTTTCAAACTGCAACTGTAAATATCGTAAGTTATTGACGTATAACATCGTAAGTTATTGACGTTGTCTTATAATTGTCGACGTAGATAAAAAATATTACCAAGTAATCTACATCATATACGTGTCGACAACTGCGTAGATTACTTGGTAATCTGCCTCGCCCATCCCTGAGATTCACGCCCATGAAGTTAGCCAAGGATTTCATCCCAGAGTTTTTAAAAAAATACCTCTGACAAGCGTAAAAAAATCCATCTCAGATTTTTTTAATTTATACAGTTGGTTCATCCCAGGATTTTTTTCACTCGGCTCATCCCAGGCTTTTTTAATAAGTAAAATTTAAATAGACACATATAAAGAAAATTATGCTGGCCTGGGAATTTCTCATCGGGATATTATTTGGGACCTTAGAGGCTATATTTTACTAAAAAAAAAAGTCTGGGAAGAATTGTTTTATACCAACTGTATTCTTTGTACACGACAAAAGTCTGGGTGTATTAAATCCTGGGATGAACCAACTGTATAAATTAATTATTTTTAAAAAGTCTGGAATGAATTTTTACGTTTGTGTTGTCAGAGGTATTTTATAAAAACTCTGAGATGAAATCCTGGGCTTACTTCGTTGAATGTCAGTGGTCAGAACAGAAACATTTTTTCCGGAAAAAAATAATAAAGGAAAACTGCTAAATGTAAGATGTAAGATGGAAACTACGATTATCAGGTAGAATTAGTGCGATTCATTTTGACAGTACAATATTCATCAACGAAATTTTGAGACAACTATTCTTACAAACCCAAGCAAAAATATGACTGAACTTGAATGTTTAGTTTTATCAAAACAACAATCAAATTAGATGGAACGGCTAGTGGCGAAATGTTTCCTAATCGACAAAACGGCTTAAAGTATAACTATACTTCTTTCCGAATCAGTTTAGATCCTGATCAATTCAAAACTGTACTTAATTATAAGCTGTGGCCACATGGGCTTTTTGTCAAAGGGTTCGAATGGAGACATCAAAGCCAACATTTATGAAAACCTATCACAACCAACAATCAGCTATAACCCAGCCTTTAATTTATCAACAATTAGCTGTAACCAACTCTATCCAGCCCTTAATTGCCATACCATCCAATACTAAAAACAGAGAACCATCAATAAAATATAAAAAATCCAAGAAATTCACAATATACTACCAGAACGTGCACAAGATGGCATCAAAAACTTCAAAATTTTAAATTTTTGTTCGAAAAACCAATTATTTAATTTATGTAATTGGTGAAGGGTCATTGAATCCAAACATTAACAGTAAGAAATATTTTGGTAATGATTACGCTGTTTATAGATGTCATCGTTCATCATTTAAAAGTGAAATCAGAAAGCGGTGTACTTATCACAGTGCTTTCATATGCTTTCCAGTATAGCTGTAAATTTCACTCCATCATGAATCGAGCAAAATAAATTTATTTGAACAGCCTGTATACCACCGAGTTCATGTAGTGAAAAATATGCAGATGCAGTGATGCGGTGATCGAATTAATTGATATCACCAAACCTAATGACTTAGTTTTAGTATACTAGGTAACTTTAATATTCCAAATGTAATGTGGAATTATGATCCAGATATGGATTTTCTGCAAAGCAATGTTACATCAGAATCGGAATATGTCTTTCTTGATGCTATGTATGGTTTTACACTAAAGCAAATCAACAACCTAGTGAATGCTCTTGAAAGAATATTAGAATTATTCGTCACAAACGATGTGGAAATATTTAAAGTGACTGAATCATTCAATCCATTTGTTGTTAATGATATTAACCACACATCTATACGGAAATAGTTTTTGATTTTCATGAAATTTAGCCTATGCAACATACTCACACTAGACTACAGAAGTACTTAGAAGCTATACATTGGGACGCTGCCCTAAACACTAATCATATAAACCAAGATGCTAACAAATTCTATCAGATTTTATTACAATATTTTGAAATTCACATTACATTGTGGTGGAAAAAATCTAGTATTCATCCTCATTGGTTTGATGATCATCTGATAAATCAGAAGAATCGTAAATATAGAGCCTATGTCAAGATGATTAGAAGTGGATTAGAATCGGATTGGACTACGTTTCTCCAATGTAATGAAGAATTTGATACATACATGAAGGAAAACCACCTCTCTTATATTGCGGATGTGCAACGAAACTTTACAACCTACCCCAGGTTAGGTTAGGTTAGGTAAGGGTGGCTGTCCTAAAGGACTAGCATAGACACAAAACAACCTACTCCAAATAATTCTGGAAATACTTTAGATCGAAACGAGTAATTGATGGTTATTCAACTAATATGTATTCGAATAAACTATGAGGAAATAACCGTAATGTCGTTTGGCAGCTTGTACGTATAATGTTTCAAAAAAAATTCCACCACAGTTTTCTAACAGAGATTTGTCTACAAACAAAAATAATCAAAAATTCCGATGGAATCGAGGTACAGAATAGCAAAACTCTAACAAAGATAAATACGGAGTTAAAATAACTTCCCGATGGACTTTTTGTCCAATGTAATTATTTTACCAGTGGAAACGAATTACAGAATAGGGATAATGATCATTCACATTGGACGTATTCAGGTATCTCTTCATGTTGGCGCTGAAAAAAAAACTGATCAAAATATGACATTTAAACTATCACCTTGCAATGAAATTGTCGATGAATCATATGCTTTCAAAACTAAATATGTTACATTTACAAAACATTTTGCTTAACCTGGATACGCCAATTGTAAGCCTCGATAATTCTAGTTGCTCCCATTATAGACCATATTTTGGCCCACATTTTTAACTTGAGTTTTGTGAAAATAATTTTTTTAGATATTATGAAATCAGCAGTGATTATTGCTTTCTTTTAAAAGGGTATTCCAAGTAATATGACTACCTTAAGACTTATTTCTTTACTTTCGGTTTTATCTATCCCGAAAGCTATCGTGTTAGCACTAAATGATTTCACAACCCGTACACTCTGCTTTATGATAACTTTAGTACAGGCACAGTTTTCAATGATTTTACTAAAGCGATCGATACTTTTGCTTCATGAACAAACAATTGTTATATAATCTGAATTGGGCATCTATACGAAGGATAGGTAATGTTTGGTTTCGTTGCTACCTAAATAATAGTAAGTAAACTGTGAAAATTAACAATGAGTACAGTGATATCAGAACGATAAACAAGGGTTGGTACTATGTGTCATTCTCTTTTTATTCTACATTAATTCATTACTGCTGATTGCCATTCATAACTCTAAATCGTAAAGAAAATTTTCCAAAAAAAATTAAACACTAAATGTCTTTGGCCCTGTGTTGTTGAAGAAAATTTTTAGAGAACCGTCGTAGCTTATTTCCAAAACATATACAAAGCCTGGCCAATATATTAAACCTGATTAAAATATAGCCTCTTTAAAATATTAAGTGACATTGGGTTTCTTAATTTAATTGAAATTAACGGTTTGTTGAACCTTGGCACGATTGGTGATATCAAATCAATATAGAGATGCATTTTATTAATTTACCGGATTAGAAGAAATAGTGAGCATCAGTATATATCGTGCGAAGAAATTGATTGCATTGATCGCTTTACCTCCAAACAATTTTCAATTGTCGCTTTGATTAAGTAATACGCAATATGTATATGAATAAACAAAATCAGGGCGTTATTTTTATGTTCATCAAAATGATATGTAACATAATCTACACCTCGAAACCGTTGTGTGATTAATGATTATAGTTTTAAAAAAAATCTGTCCTTGAACCCCTCGCAGCAGTCATTGGCCCGCCAGCCAGATCTTTTACGTGGTAAATACCCAACTTCTTTCTGGAGTCATCAGTTAATTCAAAGGCTACGTTACCAATGGCTTTGTTAATATTATCTTTAATAGCTTGAGGTGCTAGTTTTGCCGAAAATTGTTTCGTCGCATCGTTTTGAACAAAGTTTTTCACTAGGACAGTATCTTCCAGTTTAAAATTTCTTCATCTACTTCGTAGATTATAATAATTCTCGCGTACGTTTATGTGACTCTTTCAAATTTTGTGCTACCTTGAGCCGAATTGTGCTCAAGTGGTTACATTTTTCCGTAATGGATACGTTCCTAATGAGTTATGCAATTGGCAATCAGATTCATGAACTATCTGCTGCATACCAAATACGACAATGTGAGGTGTAAAACCAGTAGAACTGTGTTTTGAATTGTTCATAGCAGATTCAAACTCGTGGATATGCATATCCCAAGTTCTTTGAACATTTTTAATATATGCGCGTATTGATGCTAAAATTGTTCTGTTGACCTGGTCCGAAGCGTTGCTTTGGGGCGAGTACTTCGGAGTCAGAACATGATATATACCATATTTATTAAGTAAATTTTTGAAAAGGATTGACAAAAATTGTGCCATTGTCGGTGAAGACTATTTCGGGAATGGAAAATCGGTGAAAAAGCTTTTCGAGAAAGTTTACTGTGGCGAGTGCGGAATTTATCCAATACCATTAACATATACCATTAACTAAAAAATCCAAATTTAGATATTGAAATGGTCGAAATACTTCCGATATTTTTCCAATCGGATGCCTGGTTATATAATTGACTGGATTCACCGTTTTGCAGGTGAGACAACCTTTAATATAGTTTGTAACATCCTTTGCCATTCCAGACCAGAAGAATTGCCTCTGAATCCTGTTTAAACTTTTAGCTATACCCAAATGTCCAGAAGTGGGAGGTTCATGTGCCATAACTAATAACTTATTTATTAATGGTTTCGGAACGACCAACTTCCACTGTGGTTCGTCATCTTCCAAGTACATGATTCCATGATTTAGAAAAATAAACAGTTTACCATTTTCTTCGATAACGTTCGAATTCAAATTTGGTTTATCCCTTAATAGTTTAATTTTGCCGATATATTCGTCATCAGTGAAATGGCCTGATTGACGTTTCGGCTATAATGCCCCAAATGTTTGCTCTTGATAGAGCATCTGGTACAACTTTTTGCGAAACTGTACGATGCTGGATATCGAAATTATACGCTTGAAGATCTAGGCTCCATCTGGCCAACCGCCCAGTCAAATTTCTTTGCCTCATTTAATAACATTCCGCATAAGCTCTAAAAGACTTAACACCGTGAACATTGTATTCCAATTCAGTAATACTGTAATTTATTTGTGCGGCGTTAAGTTTCTTCGATACGTAAGCGATAGGATGTTCTTCTTCATTTTCATCTCGCTGGAGCAATACGCTTCCAATTCGTGTAGTGCTAGCGTCGCACTGTATATAAAATGTACGCTTATAGTCAGGGTTTTGTAACACAGGCGCAGTTGTCATAGCTCGCTCCAAACTTTGTGTCCATAACCATTTCTTATTTTTCTTTAATAGTTCAGCTAAAGGAGCTGCTAAAGATGAAGAGTTGTGTAAAATCTTCAATAATATAACCGGTCATTCCTAAAAATCTTCGAACCTGTTTTATTGATTTCGGCGGCAGATATTTTGTCACTGCTACTACCTTTTCCGGGTTTACTCTAAGCGCTCCATCTTCTATAATGTAACCCAAATATTTCACTCTTCGTAATAAAAATCGTCTTTTATCAATATTAATGGTAACGCTCTAAAATAACGATCTAATTTTTATTTTCTTCATAAAAATATCCGAACAACTGAAAACGTACGTTGCCAAATTCATACCGCTCATCCAGAGGAATTTGCCAAAACGCGTTTTTTAGATCCAATGTGGATATAAATCGTGTCTTGTCAAGACGACCTAGCAACCCCTCGATGATAGGCAATGGATGAGCATCCTTCACAATAACCTCGTTTACCTTCCGCCGTATCTTTCCATTTGGTCTTCGGATCAATGTGACAGGAGAATTCCATGAACTCTCACGGGCCTCCTCGATAACCCCTAGACTGAGCATTCTGTCAATCTCTGCATACAAATCTGCTTACATAGCTGGTGAAACTGGGTAGTATCGTTGTTTAATACCAGGTGCAGAGCCTACATCAATACTATGGCTGGTAACAGTGGTTTTTCCTAAGGCCAATTTCTCAGAATTTGGAAACGATATTGTGCAATTGCTGATTCTTTTTTAAAAGTAAATTTGTGTTGGGGCTATTGTTGAATAAAAATAACGCTCTAATTTTTATTTTCTTCATAAAAATATCCGAACAACTAAAAACGTACGTTGCCAAATTCATTTGATTGTCAAACATGAAATTGAATTCATTTATTGCATATTTAGAAAAATAGCTTTTTACAGATTTGATCCAAAAACAATTGAAATTTATTATACTCGCATGAAAAGAAAATATTATTTCACGTAAATATTATTTATACCTCACCCCTTCATTAAATCATTGCTCCCACATGTCATACATACATGTACGTATATACATACATATGTAATAAAATCATGCACCCAAGTTGAAAATGTATTGTTGACTCCAAAACAACAAACGAGTGTTATACATTTTATTGTGCATCATTTTCTTTAATTTATGTCATTTGTTGCGGAATGGCAGAATTGTATCGTAACGTTACACGAAAATGATATTTCCCCAAATGAATATGCCGGTGTGTAACAACAACATTCTGGTATACGTACATATATGTACATGTAAGGATGTTTTTGAAATGGGTAACTTCTTTTATCATAAATATCATTATTTTACATTGTTATAAACACATATAAAATATGTTATCCAATTTCTTGATTGTTGTTGTTATTGTTGTTGTTGTCAGGAGTATTACAAAAACATAAACATAGACATATATTTATAGAAAATTATAATTTGGTTGTTTATGCTGCGAGTTGTATATCTGTCGACTATTTCGATTACATACGTACGTATATGTATATAGTATATATGTGTGTAATAATCTTGTCTATCTACCCGTTCTGCGGCCGCTAACCCCCTCAGGAAGCAAACACAACAAAAAGGAAACAAACAACAATAACGGAAAATAAAAATGAATAATAAGAAAACGTAACGTCTATACACACAGAGTAAAGATGTTTTTCCCGGCGCAAATATCATCTCGATAAAATATTTGGGGTTGTGTGAATGGCGGTTAGATGTATGTATATAGATATAGACTCTATCATCTATACATAGAGTGCGGGAACACTTCAAGCATTATTATTATGATTACTGTTATTATATTTTCTTGCTTTCTCTTTACACTCTATATAGATATACACAGAAACCCGTTGGAAAAATCAAAGTGCACAAAAATAGATTACGCTTAGATGATGATATTAGTTATGGAAATTTTTTTTTTTTTTTTTTTTTGTTCCAGATATATAGGGGGAGAAAATATTTATTTCTCGGTTCGAGATTAAGATGTAACCCTAATGTTGATACACATTAATTTTATTGTTTTTATATAACTGTTTCATTGATATTTAATATGAATTGTTGATGTTTGTGTAGATAGATGTATAGACGAAAACAATGGTGCTTAGATAACGTTGTATGTTGACGGGAACAATATCTCCCCTCTAGGCTAGATATACAGCAGGTAAAGTATAATGCTCTTTTTATCGGTGTATCAAGAAGTCATGATTTCTTATTTCGCACATGCACAGATTATTCATTTATTCTAGCTGCATCTGTAATTCTGTAAATGAAATCTCACCTATATATAGTCTTATTACGAACTTCCTTCATTCAATCGTCTTGGATAATAATTATATAAGTTTATGACGGTCATAAATAAATTAAAACAATAAAAAAATAAAAATCGGGGCGTTATTTCGAACATTTAATTTTTCAAAACTTCCGCTTTATAGATGAGTATTGAAAGAAAATTTGGGATCTGATCTTTTCTCGAGACAAATCTAGTTAATTCATAATGATTATGTTTATTGTTTTTTTTTTTTTGGGATAACAATTTTGACATGTTTCAAACCTTAACCGAACCAAAATAAAATAAAATAAAATTATATCGTTTAACGCATATTCGATTTGAATGACCAAAAGTATGTAATTTAGTACCTATGTATACACATACATATGTATATATAAAACTATAAACAACCAGCATGTAAGAAATGGTTGATTTATAATATTTTTCTTGGGTTTCAGGTTATAATTTATAAAAAATAAAAAATAAAACAGAGATAGAGGATAATTGCATGATTAGTGCCTTTAGACTTAGTCCAAAATGTATATTATTTAAAAGGCATTAGAGAATCATCATTTTCGTGTTTACGTATATATATTGTGTATGTATGTATAGCTGCGTTTATAAAACAACTCAGACAAGTGTCTAATTTAAAAGAAAACAAAAGAAATAATCTTCTTTTTTTTTACAACACTAGCACTTAAGTATAATAATTCATTGACAATTTGGATTTATGTACGTATGTAAGAATCGATGAAATCCGATTATCAAATTAATGTGATTATATATACAGTGTGGCCGGGTGTATATAGTAAATGTCCTTCAAACACGAAGAAGGGGACTAATTACTCGTTAAAATTAAAAAAACTAATTTATATAATTATATATATGTATATGGGATCCAACACCGCAGCATCTGGATCCCCAAAATTGCATAAATTATGTAATATCCGAACATAACAATTGTTTTATGTGCGAGCTTGTTCCATTTTGTTGTAATCATTAATCAATCATCAAATTAGACAGATGGAAATATTTTAATGTTATAATTTTAATTTTATTTCAGTAATTTTTTTTAGAAGCTTCGACGATGATGGAGGGATTTTTTATTTTTATGTACTATGTACGTGAGATGAATGGATGGTTTATTTGGCTTTTATTTTTATTTTGGTTGTTTAATGAAAATAATTGGTTTTGATTTTTGCTGTTGTTGTTGTTTTAACTTTTAGTTTTAATTCATATTAAATATACGAAATCGATTGGGAAAATTGATTGTTCGTAATTGAAATGGAATTTAATTTTACGAGCGAGTGATGAGAGTTTTTGCGCAAAGTGTTTTTTATTTAACCTGTATGTATTGCCGCTGATGGTCCATTAGTTTTAATAATTAATTACAGTTTGTTTTAATTGATTCTGGTAATATGAACTATTATGTGGCAATATGGGCAATAAAGTACGTTTTTGTTGAACAAATTACAAAACATTCTAAATTTGTACACATTTTTTGTCAATTAGTCAAACAATAGTCTAGACAATTATTATACCATGTCATTTTGCATTTTTTTAGAAGAAAATTACATTTTTTATTTCGATTGTATATGAATTTATAATAAACAATATACATAGAACACAAAGTCTACGTACAATAGCCTCATAAAACTTCAGTTTTTATTTGTCTGAATTTTATATCGTTACCCGTATAAAGAAAACTTTTTTATTTGATTTAATTTATAGCTTAATGGCGTGCTTTTATTCGGCTTTGTTGTTATTATTTTAGCTTCTGTTGAACTTTACCTCGTCGAAACGTCATAATCACTTTTCAAAGCAAAATATACATACATACATTCAGAGGGAAGGTAAATAAATTTCAAAGTTTAATTGGTTTTTATTTAAAGTAAAATAAAATTTTCTAATTACCATCAATATAATAATATATAAACAGACATATACATATGTATGTATACGTGTATATATAGCGCAACAAGTTGATGGAATAATTTTTATTTAAATTTAAATAAATAAAATTCTTTCTGTATAATTGAAGAACTACTAAATACTATTTTCTAATTAATGATTTATTTATTACAAAATGGAAAAAAAAAATTGTAATTAAAAATTGAAAAGAAATAAAATAAAAAAAAAAAATTATAAATTTCCTTTTGAAATAAAAATTAAAAATGATTTTAAATTCCGTTTTGATAAAATAAAATTTATATATGTACATACATATAATGTGTAGAAAAATTAAATTATAATTTTAAATAAATATTTAGTTTTTGGATTTATTGGTTTTATTTATTTTTATTTGTGTCTGTTTGAAATTGATATGCAGAAGAAAGATTTGTTCTTTTTTTTTGGTATACATTAAAAACCATACGTCACAATTACCAAAATTTTTTACCGGAAATATAATCCAATAAATAAAATTGTAAAGAAATTTTATTGATAGCGCGCGGCTTTGGAACATTAGAGCAACATGCTTTTCGGATATAATTTATACGGTTTCTATTCGTAATCCAAAATAATTTTTGAAAACGAAATACTCAGGAACTTTTAATTATTTTATTTTTCCCGCAAAGGAACCTTGTGGTTGGTTAACGAAAAACTTAGTACCAAAAAAAATGTGTAACGAAACATAACCATTTTTATTTAACCCTCGGTCACTAGCGCCTGGGTGAAATCGACCGCAAGCGTAAAACATAGAAAATGAATTGTGACTAACTTTATACTTTATGTAATCTAACCTAAATAATTGCTTGTCCTGTTAGTTTTGGTCACTCAAGGGATGCGTTTCATTTATTTAAATAAGTATCTGGGTTTTTTTACCGACGAAAGTGTTTGTGCTTAATTTGTTTACCAAAATTTGGGTCGAATAAACCCACGTTAGTTACAAGGTAATTATATTCATTTGAATTGTTTTTCGCTATTTTTACGAGTTGGCTAGTATTTAGGATGGACGATTTACCAGCGGGAACAAAATCGGTTACGCGTAATCTTAACGGAAACGACATAACTCAGAAACGTACCAAGATAGAAATGCCCACAACATCGAGTGCGATGACAATAACGATGTTTTATTGGGGAAAGACGGTGGTTTTTGGAGAAAATCACCTTATAAGCACGGGCAAATTCAATAAACATATTCCAAACTTCACCAGCTATCACCAAATTTTCAAGCCATGTAAGAACTTCGATAGAAAGTTTCGAAATATACTTAAGTTTCACTAATCATATAGTGAAATGTACCAACAAATTCAGAAAACAGCAACAACCGAAATACCATTGCGACAGACAATATAGAAATAAATGCATTATTTGGGCTATTGTACGAACTTTTAAACCGGTTCGAATTTTTAAACCGTTTCGAACTTTTAAACCGGTTCGAACAGGTTCGAATTTTTAATACGTTGTATTCGGTTTGACAACGTCGTAGATAAGCTTGCACCTATTCGCAATATACTTCAAATCTTCATCCAGAACTATCTACAAAACTACAGTGTGGTGTGTTTCATAACAGTAGATGAAAAGTTAGAAGGTTTCCGATTAAGATGTAGTTTTAGGCAATATATTCCGAGGAAGCCTGCCAAATATGGCATTCAAATCTATTCAGTTGTTTATTCGGTATTATTTTATACTTCACACTAGAAGTATATTGTGGGAAACAACCGCCGGGTCAATATAACTTGTGTAATAACCTGACCAAATAGTTTTATGGTTAACAATTCATTTACAAAATGCGGGTCGAAACTTAACGGTAGATAACTAGTTTACAAATCATTATTTGGCAAAAGAGCTTCTCCAGAAAAGGACAACGATAGTGGGACCTATATAAGAAAAATAAAAGGATTCAACCATCATCTATGGCGACACGGCAAATAGCTTACCAGAGAACATATCCTTCTATAACAGCATGAAGGGAGGAGTAGACAACCCAGACCAATTATATGGCACATATAAATAATGTTACACGATCTTCTAATAGGTGACCAATGGTAATATTTTACAGTCTGTTAAATTTGGCAGGAATAAACGCCCGACAATTGTTTATAAGGATTTGGCTTGTAGCCCTATCCAGCCTTAAATAGACAGATATGAGACTGGTGAAATGGTTAGCTTAAAGCTAAATTGGCTCGCTCTCGACCGTGGAAATTTTTTGAAACGAACAGGATAAATTGGTGTTAGTATGCCAAACTTAAAATACATCCGAACTAATCCGAACCTAATTGACTTTGGAGACGATGGAATGATCAAATAATGAAAAATGTATGAAATGGTTACGTTATAGCTATCTTGTGATTTCCTGGGATGATAGTTTTATGAAACTGTCGCGACATTAGGACATATTTTTCCTAGGATGGGACAACATTATAGAATGATAGCTAATCCTGGGCTAATATAGTTGATATAAAAGTGTCACTATAGTTATGGTGTTGCCATTCCGTTTTCTGGGATGAATCCTGAGCTAACTTTATATATACATGTATAACAAATAAATTGATACACTACCGTTAACTGGTAGTTCGCTAACCTCAGTTAAAGGTTTTGTTTATCATAATCATAACAAAACATACATAGAAGGACCTGTATCTGTGTTTACCCAGTTGAGTCAGGGCGTGGTCATTCTTCACGTAAGATCTGATTGCTAACAGGTTCCAGGATCTTGTCTTCATTACAGAGTCTGATTCTTTCAAAGTAATGGAATCACTGAATCCATTTGCGGTAAATGATATCAACTACAAATCGTTGGACATAGTATTTGATACAATCTACTGTAAGTTGAAATATAACTATAAGAACACTAATTATGCCGGTTTACAAATTTATTTAGAAGCAGTATAATTTAGATGAAGATGTAGTGAAGGCAAATGTTGACAAATTTTATAACATGTTACACCAAGGCTTCGAACTCCATGTGCCTATTTTCAATAAAGCACCAAACATTCATCCGCCATGGTTTGATGATTTGCTATCAAATTTAAAATATCGAAAAGGTAAGGCCTACACTAAAATTATGAAATCACGATTAGAGACAGGCCAACTGTCCTTTTTACAACGCAGCAAGGAATTTGACCTCTATTGCAATATACAGGTCTTATCTTGTAAGTATCTAAGGTAAAATTAAACAAAATCCTAAACAATTTTGAAAATTCTCTTGATCTAAACGTGAAATCGAAGGATATCCCTCCATCATGACTTATAATAATATCTGCATTTTTCAATCAGTCTATAGTCCACATGATAATACTGGACACATTGATCAAATTAGCAACAACAATACAATAGTAGCTTACACAGATTTTAGTAAGGAATTTGATTCTATCTGTCATCGAAAGGCAGTCCAAAGTCTACATGCATTCGGTTTTACATCCGGATTTATTAATTGGTTCAAATGCAATATTTATCAATTGGAAAAGAGAAATCAAACGTTATCAAAGTGACATCTGGTGTGCCTCAAGGATCACATATAGTTCCATGGATCTTTATTGTTTTCATCGATGGAATAGTCAAGTTACTTAAATACTCAAATTTTAATATTGCCCGCATGACGTAAAAAAATGTCATACTTTTAAACATGAACTTGATGCTGAATGAACCGCAAGATGTCCTCATTAGACTTAGTGAGTGATGTGTCCACAATTCAGTGCACTTTAATATTATGAAATGTAAAATTATGCCGTTTCATCGTAAAAGAAACCCAATAATTACTGCATATAAAATAAATGAGATAGAACTTCCTAGAGTAAGCGAAATTATTGACCTAGCTAAAGCTACCTCCATTTGCTGTTCCAGAAGTTTGATTGTACTTTTTTGTATCCCATTTTCGAAGTATTCTATGGAGCTAGGGCCGTCTTTAGAATGATTGATATATGGGCTAAAAATAATTGTGTTTTATTCTATAGGCGGTTTTAGCGGTACTTTAATGTGCTGATAATGGATCATCATGACAGTGTTAGAAAATCTCAATACGTTTTGAAAACGGAGCGACCACTTTAAATTAAAATTGAAAAACCAACTGCAAAGTGCAACATTTGTTCCAAAGAATACAAGACGAGTGGAAATACAACAAATTTAATTGATCACATGCGCAGGATACACAAATCAAAATGAACCGGGCACTTCATTATTCATAAACCATAGGCCTGTAAAATCGTACCTGCTAAACAGGAATAAGAAGTCAATAGTCTAAGGCAAAAAGTTCTTTCGCGAAAATTAGTCGCCATCATTGCAAAAGACTTTTTGCCATTGTGTATAGTTGAGGGATGCTGGATTCAAAGAGTTTGTATTTGAACTGGATTTCAAGCTTGTGCTAGCGTCTCGCAGGCATATAAGCGATGTTCTATACTACCAAACGTCTATCAAAGTGCACGGCAAGTATTGCAGGTTATGCTACAACATGTTAAATTTCGTGCGCTTACTACTGACTCATGGAATTCCTCTGTTACTGAGGGATATATTACCGTAACGTGCCACTTTATACATCCACACCGTAAAAAGCAGATGTCAGCTGTTATGTCAACAGAAAAAATTGATGTAAGCCATACGGCTAAATGTTTCAAAGATGTTCACTCAGCAGTGATCGCCAAATGGGAAATTACGGGGAAAGTTACGACGATAATAACCGATAATGCGGCGAACATAGTCGCAGCTTTTAACCTACTGAAAATAAAACACATGCCGTGTTTCGCTCATACAATAAATTTAGTTGTAAAAGATGCTTTGTCGTCAACGTCAACAAACCCCGATTTAAAATATTTAATTAAACGGATTAAGGATATACGAGTACTCGCTGGAACAGTGAATTGGCCATGATACGACGTTATCTGAAATTAAGGAAGCATACCACAATGGTAATTATATTGCTCAAAAATAGGCCATCCGCATCTATTGCCATTACAGTCAGTGAAGCCGAAATATTAGAAGACATTGTTAACTTATTGGAGGCAATCAAAGATGCAACCACAGAAATTTCCGGTGATTAATATGAAACAATGTCATTGGTAATCCCACCAATACGTGGCATTACCTTGAAGCTGGACGAATTAATATCCAAAATTATTTCACCAATTGGGGAACAAATGCTTCAAGACTTAAAATAATCTGTCTCGAAAAGATTGTTCCCTTATGAAGAAGTTTTTGTGCTGCTGGGAAAATATTAAACGACCGTCGAAGCCGTCTGAAACTTAAAAAAGTCGACATGCTGGTGTTTTTACAAAATCGACATGCTTGTCTTTTTCATTTTTTCTAATGTTAGGTTTTGCAATATTTTTTATAATTTTGCTTTTGTACCTGAAAGTATGTATCTATAATTTATTATAATTGAATAAATACAATTTTGTTGTTTTTTTTGTAATTTTTGTGTTAAAATTGCAACCGATAGTATTATCGATAGCATCGATTTTTAAATTTAAACTGTCGATAAATATCGATTGGAGTCACTATCGATAGTATCTCATCACTATCATGTGGGTACCGGAGCCAAAACTGGTTCCCAATTAACTTTAATTTTTCCTGAACCAGTAGTTCCTTTATTTTTCAACTACGGGAAGAAACCTATAAAGGAATACGCTTTAAAAGACCTAAGGTTTCAGTGGCTTGAGACTTTTAGTTGTCGTAGATCGTGCTAGATCGTTTTAAAGATCATCTACATCGTTTTTGTTAGGTCATAATGTTATTTGTGAGGACTGCCTTGAGGAAGATGATGACTACCTTTACTTTCAGTTCTATTCGCTTTCAGGTATTTAACTTTAGGTCTTTAAATTTAGATCAGTTGTCCTCTCTGCATTGGTCTAAACTTATTCAGTTTGCGAAGGCAGCAGTACACATTTGCGAATAGGGATAGAATCTTGAGTTGGCACCATTGAGTGCGTAATCCTCGTTGGTTCCAACCAATTTTAGTAATAATAAACTTGATATTCAAGACTGACCCCAAAATACGGTCCATCAGTGAGTTTGTGGCGTATTATGTAATCAGAGTAAAACTACCAATAGCTTTTAAAAATGAATTTAAATTGTTAAATTTGCCATAATCTTATTTAAATTAAATATTTATTTATAACAACTTAAACCACTAAATTCCAATGGTCACTATACACTTGAATATTCAGAGTGACCAAACACATTTTTATTACCCATATTCGTATACACGTTCAAATTAATAAAATTCCATTATTTTATATTCATATATGTATTTATAGATTTTCAATTTTTATTAGATTTTAATTTGTAATGTTAAACCATTAGAATTTATAAATTTTCTATTTTCTAAAGTTTTTTTTAAAAATCATTTTAATAAATTATTACCATTATAATTATGTATTATTGTTTATTCAATATTATTACACAACAAAATAGGTATTTTGTTTTTTGATTTTATTGTTAAAAATTAGATGGATTTTTTTTGTTTATATTTTAAAATTAATTTTAATAGTCTATGTATATGAATTATTATTTCCATTTTTATTGAAAACAACAATAAAAAATATTATTATTCAAATTAAATTTATAGTGTTTTTTTGAACTACTATATAATTACTATAGTTAGTTTTATTGTACGGTTGGGAATTGAGTCGATGAAAATAATTTTGAATTATGGTTTATGATTTATTGAACTTTTAAATTTGTGATTTAATTTTATAACAATGTGTATCACCACCATCACCACACTGCGCACGCTAATACTCTACAAACCTCATTACACACATTTCTTTTTCGTTTTCAAATTAATTCATAAAAAAAAACGTCTTAATCGATAAAACTTCTAGAATTTGTAATTTAAAATAATTACACAGAAAATAATTGAATAAAAATAATGATTGACAGCTAATAACCGTGAAAATACTTGTTTCGATTTGCGCTTTAAATAACTATAAACTAAAAATAGTTGTTTATAAGATGATATGATAATGATGAAGCCAAAAATTTATAAGTTGTTTAGAATACAACGTTTAGTCGGTTTAGTAGATCAAATTGCTTTCTAATGGCGAAGAAGTTAGAAAAAAAAAAAAAAATTACAAACAAAATCGGCACATATGTGTCAAATATAATTAGAGAGAAGAAGCTGCGAAGACAATTGGATGGTATATTAATCGATAAAATTTCACCGAACGATCATTATTATAGATCAATGTTATCCTACATTTTACAAATTATTTTAGACACGCGATCAGTTTATAATAATAGATAATATATAGAATAGTTCTTTCACAAAAGTCATCTTCTGTATATAACGGTCTTCCCGATACCGGTCTTTTCTAAGGGAATTGGCTAATAGACTTCTTTAAGGTCTATCCCTGATATAAATTTCGTTTCCCGCAGTGACCCATCAATCAAAGGTAGTGGATATGCGTCCTTACGTGTAACTAAATATATACCTTTCGCGAATCCAGGCATAGCCCGATCTTGTTCTCTATATATAAGACCCATAGCAATCATTCTATCTAGTTCATAGTACATTACTTTTTAAACCGCGGATGAAACCGGGTAATGTCGTTGTTTTATTGGTAATGTAATGCTCAACTAACGTGGCTGATGGGAAAGAGTTTTTGATTATTTCGAGCACAAGTTTTTCTGCAGATGTTAAAAATGGTCGGTTATCTGTGAGATCCTCTTTATTTTTATTATCTCCGAAATTATTGCGGGTACAAACGACAAATAAACCCGATTTCCAATGAGGGAACAACGTGAAATGCATGATTTTTGACACCCCATTATATGTTACTGGATGATCAATAAACCCTAAAAACTTTATTAAATAGTGCCATCGGCTATTTTAACGCCGGAATACATTTTGTGGTAAGATTTTCCTGCTCTTTCCAACAATACTTCTGAGCCTCTAATATATAGTCTGTGATCCTCCGTTGTTCAAATAACGTTAGCTGCACAAACCTTTTCCAGCACTTTTCGAGATTTCCAATATTTAATAATTCGTAATAGTCATCTGGTTTTGAAAAGATTCTTGTAGCTTATATTACATAGGATTTTATCGGCCGCGGAATTGGTGGTGCATAAATCGGGTCGAAATTAAATGCGAATTTTGTCGCCAATTTGATACTAAATCTTTTAGAGAGGTATCTTATATAAATGGATGTAACAAATCTAAATTGGCAACTAAACGGTTGTGACGATTTATTTGAGGTTTGAGGGGTAACCGGACGAGATTTCCCTAGACTTATCTAGTCCGGATAATGGTGAGAGAATGATGTACTTTGCAATTGCTCATGATCTTAGAGTAGCAAGCACATTCTTCCCTCACAAACAGATACACCTAGAGACATGGACACATCCTCGCAAAACATCCCGGAGCCAAATTGACCACGTGTTAATTTCAAAAGGGCGAGCTCGGGTTGTGCAGGATGTGAGAACTTATCGGTCAGCAACCAAATACGTAGGCAGCGATCATTATTTGGTCGCTGCAAAGCTACGGTGGAAGTTTTCGTACAGGTCGGGGAACACAGCGAAACGGATGGAACGTTTCGACTGTGAAGGTCTGATAAATGAAGATCAAAAGAAACGATATCAGGATCTTGTCAGCGACAACATTGAGGGAGCTAATTACCAGTCTGACTGCGTGAACTCTGTCTGGGAGGTACTGAAAACTTCGGTTGTCAGTGCTGCTCAACAGACTTTAGGTATAGTGAAAGTCAGACCCAAGAATGATTGGTTTGATGACGAGTGTCGTCTTGCAGTTGAGCAACAAAATATAGCCCATAATGAAGTGCAACAACGTCTCACAATCACAAGGAAAAACAAGGCAGCTCTTGCAAGAAGGGCAGCTAAGCGAATTTGTAGACGGAAGAAGCGAGAATGGTGGAAGGCCGAGGTTCTGAAAGTACAACAACTCAGTAATGAGCGTAGTTCACGTAATTTATTTAAAGGAATTACTGGATTGCACCATACTTTCAGGCCTTCGTCAACCGCCATTCGGGACCGGGATGGAAACCTCTGTGTCAACATCGACGCACTACTTGACGCATGGAGTGGACACTTTACTGAGCTGCTTGATGTTCATCATGCGTCACAGACTGTTGTTGAGCCACCTCTAAAACAGTCTGCGGAGATTTGCACTGAGGAGCCATCCCATGAGGAATTCACTAAGGCCATGCAGAGAATGAAACGAAACCGCTCACCTGGAGTGGACTGCATTAATTCGGAGCTCTTGATATTCGGAGGGGATACTTTGTGGAACTGTCTTTTCGACCTTATTCGATTAGTATGGCGAACCGAAGTTATGCCTGATGAATGGAAAGTGGCCGCGATATGCCCCATCTTCAAGAAGGGAGACCGCTTGAAGTGTGAGAATTATCGCGGTATAGCTCTCCTTTGCACAGCATACAAGTTACTGTCATATATTTTATTGGATAGAATCACTCCTCTGGCGGAGGGCTTGGTTGGTGACTATCAAGGAGGATTTCGTCCGAATCGATCAGTCACTGATCAGGTCTTTTCGCTGCGGATGATTCTATCTAAATATTATGAGACATCCATCCCCGTACATCAGGTTTTCCTGGATTTCCGGCATGCCTACGACTCGATCAATCGAGAGAGTTTGTGGTCTGCCCTGGAATACCTAGGAATGCCAACAAAATTGGTACGACTGTGTAGGATGACAGTGACGCAGTCTCAATGCTGTGTTAAAGTTGAGAACAGGCTATCGACAATTTTTGCAGTTAGCTCGGGTGTTCGGCAGGGAGATGCTCTGTCCCCGATGCTGTTTAATCTCATGTTGGAGTACATCTTTCGTAAAACTGAAACACCTCAGCGCAACATCTTATATCGCCAGTCCAATCAAGTGCTTGCATATGCAGATGACATATGCGTGATTGGACTGAATAGCAACGGAGTGAAAGAAATACTTGATCCGCTTGTAGAGTTTTCAGCTTCTATTGGACTCCAGATCAATGAGTCCAAAACGAAATACCTGATCTCTGGTTTTAGAGACAATGGCACACCAGATTTTAGTAGTGGGCACCACACGTTTGAGGGAGTGAGGAGGTTCAAATATTTGGGCTCTCTTATCACTCACGATAACAGTGTGGGTGAGGATATTAAAGTGCGGCTGGCAGCTGGCAGTCGTTCCTTATATCCTCTAAGGCCACTGCTAAAATCTAAACACTTATCAAGTGCCGTGAAGCTGAAGCTTTACAAAGCGTTGATCAGGCCCGTTGTTATGTTTGGATGTGAAAGTTGGGCGCTGACGGATGAGTGCGAGAGATGGCTCCTTACATTTGAGAGAAGAATCATGCGTGTGATTTACGGCCCTAAACGCGAAATAGATGGTACATACCGAGCTCTGTACAATTTCGAGATCAGAGATCTGATGAAGATCCCCGATATTGTACATGAAGTTAGATCTCAGCGAGTACGCTGGCTCGGTCACGTTCTGCGTGCTGATCCGGAACGAATTGTGCAGCGATCTCTGAAAGGAGAGCCACCATATGGTAGGCGCAGAGGTCGTTGCAGGCGACGATGGCTCCACGTTGTAGAGAACGACTTGGCCTCTTCAGATTGTCTAAGACAGTATGAAGACCAAGCTCAGGATCGAAACCGTTGGAGCCAGATTGTTGATTCAGTAAGGGGCCAGTAATGGCCTTTAACACTGTTATTATTATTATCTAGTCCGGAATACCATTTCAAAGTAGTCTGGCCTGGCATACGGAACAATTCGGTTATCCAAAGCAGAATACGCCATGTAATGATGAAGAACAATCTTGATATCGGTGACCGGTATGACTACTGAATCGATGGATTAAGGCGGTTTTGAGTTGATTATACGTAGAGCTGGAGTACTTTCTGGCATAAACCCAGTCTCATTTCTCAGTGTTTTTTCAGAAATTGCGGCAAATTAGAATTAAGCTCTGAGTGCGGTATACGGTTTCTTTTGGCAAAATTTTCAAGTCTGAATAAAAATTCAGTTATTTCGAGTACAATAGATTTTGTTAATTCTGAGAAAGCTAAATTCTACTTTGGGAGATTTCATGATTTCCAGGTCCGGAATGATTAGCCAACATCAATCAAAGGTAGTGGATATGCGTCAATGTACGTGTAACTGAATATACCTTTCGTGAATCCAGGATCTTCCCGTTAGCATTTTCACTAGAACCATTGAGCTCCATCAACTGTTGTTTTCCTCTATTCAACTCCCATATCAATCATTCTATCTATAGTTCGTCGTACATTGCTTTTTGAACCTCGGATGAGACCGGGTAAGGTCGTTGTTTTATTGGTCGACTTTCACCTACATACATCGATGTAATGCTCAATTAATGTGGCTTTTCCAACAGTTCATACCCAAATAAAACCGATTTTCAAATTAGGGAATAACGGGAAATCGCATGATTTTTGTCATCCCATTATATGATCAATATGACTGGATGATCAATAAACCATAAAACAACAAACCCTAAAACTGTCCCCAGAATACTAATAGACGCACGGCTATCGAGCCAGCCCAGCAATGGCGTACCAAACATTGTTAAAGTAATGTGTGGTCTGGGATCCTCCGTTGTACAAAAAACGGTAGCTGCACAAACTTTTTTGAAATAATTCGTAATAGTCGTCTGGTTTTACATAGACTCACTGTAGATTATATTACAAGGATTCTATCGGCCGACATGACATAATTGGCGGTATTATCGGGTCGATAACAATTCGGTTCTAATACCCCGGTTTTACCACATCCAAAGCAGAATACGTCTCGTAACGATGAATAACAATCTTGATATCGGTGACGGATATCTTTGCAATTCAAACATATCAAAACTTTTTCCAATGAATTTGTATCGACTGTATTTTCGGCGGGCTTTTCATAAACATGATCCATTGCATGATTTTTACGTGTACGATTTTCGGTCAGTTTACGTGGATCATGTCCAGATTCCCTCCAAAGCTTTTTATTCCTTTGACAGGCTGCCCGAAATTCTTCTGTATAGTGACAACATTCATGTTCCCAACTTCCAATGCAAAACTTTCAAAATATACTTTTGGTTGTTTCAATTGCTCTACGGATTTCTCGATCGGTATAACTATACTGAATCGTTTAATTAAAGTGATTTTTAGTTGATTTTACGTAGAGCCGGGATACTTTATCGCATAAACATAGTCCCATCACTCAACCTTTTTTCAGAAATTGCGACAAATTAGAATTAAGCTCTAAGTACGGTGTACGGTTTCTTTTGGCAAATCTTTCAAGTCTGAATAAAAATTCAATTATTTCGAGATCAATACATTTGGTTAATCCTGAGAAAGCCATATTCCATTTTGGAAGCAATTTGCAATTCACGGGTTATGAAATGAACTGAGATTCTACATAATTTCCAGGTCCGGAATCCCGATCTTTCTGGCTGTCTTGGCATCCCTTGGTATTGTTGGACATATGGATTTAACATGGTGGAAGCCCACGTCGAATTACCTTATGTGCCATTGAAATTCAAGTTACTTCAGTTTAATTTAGTCTATTTGGCATAAAGCTAATGACTGTCCTGAGAGGTACAATCTTAGGAATGGATAGTAGTAATTTCGAAAATTTTATTATAAAAGTTATTAGCACCTTAAATTAGTCAGCCTCAGTCTTAACATTAAAAAACCAAATTTTGCTTAAAAGAGCTTGACTACATGGCTACGTTATGAGTGATGGTTGTTTAAAGGTTAATCCTGCAAAGGTTCGCAGGTCCTCTTATAGAGTTACTGAAGAAAGGGAAAAAATACCAATGGAATGATGATGCTCAGGCATCCTTTGTCACACTGAAAACCGCTTTGATATCAGCAACCGTCCTAGTCAACCCGAATTTCACTAAACCGTTTTATATCCAGTGTGACGCTAGTACGACAGGAGTGGGCAATGTCCTGTTCAAAAAAGTGATGATGGATCAGAAAAACCCATATGTCGCAGAAATTAAATGCGGTCAACGTAATTATTCTATTACGGAACTAGAGTGTGTATAGCAGTTGTGTTTTGGTCTTCCATTTACGATCATTACTGACGATTCAAGCTTGAAGTGGATTATATCACAAAAAGACCTTTTGGGAGACTTTATGTGTTCAACTTTGAAATTGAATATTGTAAAGGAAGTAACAATTCAGTACCTGACGCTTTGTCACGTGTCCGATCCGACGAAATTAATACCACCGAAGTATCAAATAACCCTGATTCTGAAAAATAACCATTGCACATTGACTTATATTCAACTACTTTTCAAGATACAAAGTATGTTCAGTTGATTAAATCCCTAAACAATTCACCGCAAGCTCTTAACACTTTTTATTAACACTTCACCGTGTGTACTGTATTCCGAGTCTGGTTATCCTGAATGGAAGTTAGTAGTTCCAGATCCTGGAACCCTATCATTAATTAAACAAGACCACAATGATCCTTCTGCTGCACCCTTGAGAATTGCTAATACCTTAGAACGGTTGAAGAGACATTCATCGTGTGCAACGCGTAAAACATGTAGTAGTTCCAACTATATTTTCAGTTCTACTATATGGATCGACAAATTGTAGAATAAACGTTCTAAACAGGGTAATATCCATATCATCATTGTGTTAGATCACCATTCGCGCTTCGTAAATGTTAAAGACTTCCGGCAAGCATTCGCTTCATTCAAAGGGAATTATACAGGATTGCACCATATTTTCAGCCATGCGTGGAAACCTCTGTGTCAATATCGGTGCAGTACTCGACCCATGGAGTGGACACTTTACCGACCTGCTTGGTGTTCATCATGCATCACAAACTAAGTCACCTCAAATACAGACTGCAGAGATATGCATTGAGGATCAATCCCATGAGGAATTCACTAGGGTCATGCAGAGACTAAAACGAAACCTCTCACCTGGAGTGGACTGCATTAATCCGAATCTCTTGATATTCGGAGGGGATTCTTTATGGAACTGTCATTTCGATCTTATTCGATCTTATTAGTATGGCGAACCGAAGTTATGCCTGACGAATGGAAATTGGCCGCGATATGCCCCGTCATCGTGAAGGGAGACCGCTTGAAGTGTAAGAATTATCGCTAGATAGCTCTTCTTTGCACAGCATACTAGTTAGTGTCCTACATTATATTGGCTAGAATCGGTTGGTGACTATCAAGGAGGATTTCGTCCGAATCGTCCAGTCACTGATCAGGTCTTTTCGCTGCGGGTGATGTTATCTAAATATTACGAGACATCTATCTCCGTACATCAGGTGTTCCTGGATGAGTCTAAAACAAAATAAGCGATCTCTGGCCATAGTGTAACGAGCCCCTAGAAATAAAGGCCGTTAACAGAAAATGCCGATAAATGTAATTAACCCTTTGCAGCCATTAACCCGCTAGCTGAAATCGGTAATGGGGTGAGTCGATGAGTTAAACATTTAACGGCGTGAGCTAGCTGCATTCAATTGTTTGACACTACATCACCAACAGTAATCAAATTCAGACCCCCCCTTTTCCCTTATGAAAAGAATTAATTCATAATTACATATTTATTTCATCACAAATAGCATATATAATGATTTAACTTTGCACTCATACTGTTATAATTTCAATTCAAAAATGTGCATAATTAATTAATCAAAATTAGAATATATAAAATAAAAACTCACCCAGTACATGAAGCTTTACGGGAGCTGCAAACTAGGCTAAAATACTTAGAAGAACCAAAAATATAATACATGCAAAAATTCACTATAGAATTGAAACTAACAGCACATGCAATTAATAAACACTAAAAAAAAAAAATACACAATTTTAAGAATTTAGAATTATGTCTATCTTATATTATATATACATTGTTAAATTAAAAAAAAAATTAATAAAGATGGTAAATATTAAATGTATTATTATCACTAATATGATGACATGACCACGATTTTTATTTTGTACACCAGTTGGTTTGGTATTCATCCATTGAACCAAATTGTTGGATATAATAGTGGTTGACTGTTGTTGTGGCGGTAGTGTATTCAAAGAAAAAAAAAACCGCTCAAATACGTCACCCACCGTCTTATGAGAATTACTATTTACAGCTAGATAGTAGCTACACAATGCACCGATAGTCGTAAATGGCCTTTTATAGAGAAGGTGATGTTACTGCAGATGTATTCGAATATACTGTTCGATTGTTTCTTTACAGCAATAGATTCATGCACTCTTCCTGATGCAACTGGGATTTCACAACGTTTTTATAACCTTTAATAAAATTATATTTCCAATGAGGTTACCTCTTGGTGGAAAGATGAAAGATTCACAACACTTACCCGTTTAAGGGATGCTAAAAAACGTGATCTATTAATTAATTCACTTATTTTAGTATGAAATTTTTTAAACTATAGCTAGTAGCTACACAATAGATTTTATCAAATAGATTTGACCTATTTTGATAAGAACAAATTTTGTTTGGTTTACCGCACAGTTTCACTCGTGTACAAAATATTTGTGACTGAATAATAAAAATCAGTTGACGGTTGATCACCATAAAATTGAATGATTTTCGATTTATTGATGATTGTTTCGTTAAGTATAGAAACCAGGGATGTGGACCGTTTCTTTCGTGCGCCGGGAATAAAAAAAATTAAGTTATTCACTTTGGATATCTTTAACATGGTAAACACCAAGGTTTTACCTTGTTCATCACTCACCTGGAATGCGACTTTGCCAACGTTTTTGATTATTCGAGCTTTAGTAGTTCTTGGTGCCAACTTTGCAGAGTATTGTTTACTAGCATCACTTTGCGTAAAGTTTTTCACGTACACGGTATCTCCGGGTTTGAACGTGCGTGGGCGAGTGCGTAAATTATAGTATCTGGCACTATTTTCATGCGATTTACTAAGATTGTTTATAGCATTTCTTCGAACTATACTTAATTTATTGGCATTATTGTTAATGGAAAAATAACCATCTTCGGTAAATCCAATTAGTTGATAAAGTTCATATTCTTTCCCATGTAATATTTGATTATTTCCAAAAATGACAAAATGCGGTGAATAGCCAGTACTACTATGCTTAGAATTGTTTAGGGCAGACTCAAATTCAGCCAGATGAACATCCCAAAGGCCTTGGTCATCCTTAATATAGGAGCGGATAGCTGACAAAAGCGTGCGGTTAACCCTCTCAGAGGCGTTACTCTGAGGGGGAGTACTTTGGAGTTAAGACATGATTTATGCCAAATTTATCTAGAAATTTTTTAAAGAGTATTGATCAAAATTGTTGTCCGTTATCAGTAAACAATGTTTGTGGTACCGAAAATCGGAAAAACAGTTTTTCTAAGAAATTAATGGTTGATTGAGCAGTAGCCTGGCGAAGAGGTTGCAAACAAACAAAACGGGATAGTTTATCTAGAACGATTAAAATGTAACAATTGCCTAATCTAGACCTCGGATATGGTCGTAGGAAATCTAGATATAGAAATTGAAATGGTCGGAAAGCATCTTGAAAGGAACCCATCAATGGTCGCGTGATATAATTCACGGGTTTGCAAGTTTTACATATAATGCAACTTTTAATGTAACCTTTCACGTCCTTAGTCATTCCAGACCAATAAAATTGGCGCTGTAAACGATCTAATGTTTTAGCAATTCCAAGATGTGCGGATGTAAGACTATCATGCGCCCGCATTATTAATTCCTTGCGCATTGAAATTGGTACAATTAACTTCCATTCGGTTGGGATCGTTTCGTCATAAACAGAACCCGAGTTAAAGTTTATGAGCAATTTGCCGTCTTCAAGCTTTAAATTTGTTGAGTCTGTGTTATTATCTAAAAGCTTCTGTATCAGCGTTTGATATTCAGTGTTATTAAACTCATCGGAAGACAAATCAACATAAAGAGGATCTGCAAATTTATAAATTTCTTTTTTTAATTCCGAGACACCTTGTGCAATTAGTTCGTCGGAATTTATCCTAGATAGGGCATCGGGAACGATATTTTGTGAACCACTTCGATGTAGAATTTTAAATGAAAAAGGCTGGAGTTTCAGTGCCCACCTTGCTAAACGACTGGCGAGATCACGCTGTGACATAAGCCATTTCAGTGCCGCATGATCAGTGACCACCGTAAAATTGTATCCTTCGACATATGTGCGGAAAACCTTTATTCCATGCACTACAGCGTAGCATTCTAATTCCGTAATGCTATATTTTTGTTGTGTGGCATTAAGTTTTTTTGAGGCGAAAGCAATTGGGTGTTCTTGTCCATCTACGTCATACTGGGTTAACACACTACCTATTCCTGTACTACTTGCGTCGCATTGGATGAAGAATTCTCTTGAAAAATCAGCATGTCGCAAAACTGGGGCTGTTGTCATGGCGTCTTTCAATGCCTCAAAGGCCATCTGGGCTTCTGTGGACCATTTAAAATTCTTTTGTTTCTTCAATAGGTTAGTTAAAGGGGTAGCAATGGTTGAATAATTTTGAATGAACCTACGATAATACCCTGTCATGCCAAGAAATTGCCTGACTTTTCTAACGGTTTTGGGGGCAGGATAATTCGCAATTGATTCGATTTTGCCAGGATCGATTTGTAGACCACCTTCTCCAACAATATAACCAAGAAACTTAGTGGATTTGAGAAGGAACTTGCTTTTGGTGACGTTAATGGTAAGTCCTGCCTCTCGTAACAATCGACTGACTTCTTTGAGAAGAGATAGGTGCTCTTGAAAAGTGGCAGATGTAATAAGCAAGTCATCGAGGTAGACGAAAATCCGATCATGGAGATGATATGGAATTACCCGATCCATTAGTCGGCACATTCGTTGTGGGGCATTGCACAACCCGAAAGGCATTACCGTGAATTGGTATAATGGACGACCGGGCACCCTACGGACCAATGTAATCGGGGAATTCCATTCACTCTCACAGCACTCCTCGATTACCCCGAGAGCAAGCATCCTATCGATCTCGCCGTACAGATCGGATTGGACGATAGGAGAAACAGGGTAATACCTTTGTTTAACCGGTACCGCGTTGTCCACCAAATTAATCTCATGGAAGGTTTTCGTCGTGCTTCCCAAACCGAGAACTTCTGAAGATGGAAAGGTTTTAATAATTTCCTCTACCTGCAACTTTTGGGTAGCATCCAGATCATGAACATTGCTTTTTCCCTCAATTTGTTTACCATTAGTAAGATTCGACGTAAGTTGTGACACAATGGTAGGAGCAATGCCGAATACCTTCCAAAAATCAATACCTAAGTATAGTTTTTCGGACAGATCTGGTGCCAAAGTGAATTTAAACATTTTTGTAATTCCATTGAAAGTTGTTGGTAGAGTAACATAACCAAGTACTTGTTTTTTCTGGCCACTGGCAGTGTGCAAAAAGGACGGGCGTTCACAGATTTTGACGCTATGTCTTGAAATAAATGCCTCACATCCATTTCCGAGTACGCTGACGTTAGCGCCACTATCCAAAAGTCCATCAAAATTTTCGTCCAATAGCTTAATGTTTGATCGAGGTCTACCATCATTTGAATCATATAGTATAGAAGATGTTACTAATTTTTTAAAAAATTTTCGTCGTTGCCAATAATCAATAGTCCGTTTTCGGTGTTGTGATGGAATTATAATACCTTCTGTTAAGTTTAGATGAAAATGATAATTTACGTTCTCCGGAATGTTACTTTCTGATTTTGATCCACCCAAGTGTTCATGGCGGTTGTCTCCTTCTGCAGACCGGGATTCGTTATTGTGGACTTCGGTGGATGACCCATCCCAGTAACAGGATCCACCTTTTGCCGGTTTCCCGAATAAAGCTTACATCGAGGACACACAATTTCATCAACATTTGGAAATCCACACTTTTTACAAAACTGATGGAGTAAAGTTTCAAATGGGCATTTAGAAAAAAGGTGTCCAGGTGCGGCACAATTCCAACAGTAAATTGACGAATGAGTGGTATTAGAATATGTATTGGGTGTATATGAGTTATTCTGGAAGGTCGGTTTCTGGTATGTTTTATGAAAGACGGCGGCAACATCTTTATGTAGTGTATTTAAAGGATTTTCTGAAACGTTTACGGGTACATCAGTTACATTAAAGTGATACATGGCCGGGTTTGGTGGTAAATTTTCGGTTGATTGCCTTTGGTACATACTAGGAAATGTCTGAGAAGCTGTATTTTCAGTACGCAATATTTCGTGAACTTCAGGTTTTCGTTGATGACTACGTGGGGCTGGTTTTTGTAAATTAAGTTCGGGTACAAAACATTCTTCATTCCACAGTTCTTCGAGCGATCGGCATCGTGTAAGAATTTGCTCTACCGTAATAAATGATTCGTTATTTGTAAAAATTTTAAGACCCGGGCGCATATTCTTACGAATAATGACGATAAATTCTGCATCTGAGTATGGAACAAGTAAAGATCCGGACAACGGTATACATGTCACTGAAGTAAGACATAAATGATTCATTAGTTTCCCATTGTTGAATGCGACGATCAATTTGGGATTTAATATTATCATCTGTTCTTGAATCTTGGAAGTATCGTTGCATTTCGTTCCGTAATTGATGCCAAGTAATAACTACATTAAAATTTTTACGAATAAATGCCCAATACCATTCTGAAGCTTCTTTTTCCAAAATAAAACCAAGTTCTTTAACCAGGCGAAATTGTGGAATATTAAAACTGCTAGCTAGATATTCTACTTGGAATAGAAATTTATCCACGCCCCTATCTTTTCTTTCGCCATTGTACTTCAGATTCCAGTGTTTCAGTGATATAAGCTTGGAATTATTTGTGTAATCCACATTAGAGGATGAAACTGAATTTGACACTGGTGGAGTATTTGAAAATGTATTTTGCGGATACGGAAAGTGCGATGTGGTCATAACAGGTGGAACATTCGTTGGAGTGATTCCATTTGGACACCAGGGGGTTGAAATTATGGGTTGATTTGACGCGATTGGTGAATTATTTCGGAAACTATTAACAGAATCGGATGTAGAATTAGATTGGTTTAAGTTTGTTGTTTTCCGAAAAAGATGGTTTACATTTACCGATTGAAGTGATAATTGTTCGGGATTTATTTGATTTGCGTTATTGGTATCATTGTGTTGAGGAATGGTGTACTGAAATTTATTTGTTTTGAAATCTTCAAATTTAGCGGTTAAATCTCGAATCAACTCATTAACTCTCTGATATTCAGATGTTGTATTACTCTCTGATTGAGTTGAAGAACATGGTGTGGTACAACGAGTCGAAGAAGCTGAACTATCGACTTTTATAGGATCTTGAAACTGAACCTTTTTAGGTGGTTTAAGACCCAACACCTTTAATTATTGTAACATTTCCTCCATACCAGACAACTGCTGACTTAGGTTTTGTGTTGCCAATTTATCGGCTTGAAGCAATATATCAGTTTGCTGAATAATTTCAGAAGTAGACGGTAAAGTTGCTGAAGGTTGAACATCAATAACACTCTCAGGCTCTTTAGAACTAGATTGTATATTGGAAATATTCTCAACGATAGACGGTTTAATTTGAGTTTGTGATGTATGTTGATCAGTTTCATCATCACTGGAATCATCCTCAGGTAAGTCTTCGAGCGAATAATTATGTGCGAATTCCCTTATTGAATCTTCGGTTAAACTAACATTATTCGAATTAGCTTCCATAACCAAAGATAAAAGTTTTTCACATTTGTCTATTGCAGATACAGCAAGATCTTTTGCAACTCGAGACGAATAAATACGATTTAATCGACTTTTAATATGTAATAATCGTGATTCGACTTTTGAAATAATTATTTGTTCATTATAATGTTCGGTTAATAAAAGTTGAACTTGCAATAATTTCCGATGACAAATGTTTACTTCCCGAAGTGGATTTTTACGAGCATTATCATGAGCGCGATGTGGAATTAATACCGGTGTCTGTAATTCTTTAGTAATTAGTAATTTCAAAGTATCATATTGTTCTAGAGCCGACTCCCCCAAATTCCGAACTTCACATTCGACCAAAAATTCATCATGTTCAAGATGATCGACATTCATGGTTGGAAATATAAGGATAACACCAACAACAAAAAAAAATAATAATATATAAGAACAATAATTTCTAATCCAAAAAAAACAATTTGTATACGATATACTATAATAATAGTTAAATAAACAATTAATGATTAAAGAAAAATCAAATGAAAATAATTATAAAAATGAATAAATATTAAAACTCAAAATAATATACAATCGTTAGGATAGCATATAAATTAGGGTGGAAAGGTCTGAACACGAACCGGGGAATGCAGCATCAAGAAAAAAAAGAGAAATTAAATAACTGATTAAGTATACTACAAAATTCAAGAGTAAAGCTGGAAACTTTTATTCAACCGTATTAGACGAGTAAAAATTTGCCATAGAATAAACTATTGAATTTGTTTTTAAATAATTAAATGAATTGAACTTTAAGGCAAAAGCGTTCCCATTGAATGATAAAATATTAACTAATTATCAACATCAACTATATAACTATCAAACTTAAACGAAAGTGAAAATTATTTAAAGAGGTTAATCAGCTCTTCGAGTACATAAGATCAACTAAACGTTCACTCTTAATTAAAGGACACGTCTAATTATAAAATATTATGAACTGTTAAAATTTTTCTGCTAAGCCCAAATTTCTTATCAACAATTGACATTGGATTAAGAAAATAACGGTTTAGTCGAAACTGTTCTATATTCAATGAGAAAAAAACGAGAAAAAAAATCTTGTATATTTTCTACAAATCACTTTTGGAAACTGGAAACGTTGTTATAAATGGAAATTGAAAATTGAATTGAATTGTTTTGAATTGAAAATACAAAAAAAAATTTACAAAAATTAGTAAAGGAAAATTAGTTCTATATGATTTAGGGAAATGAGTTAAGTTAAACTGGTTATTTCACCTTTTGGTTTATTCTTAGGTACCACTCCTTACAATCAAATTCGAAACTTATAATCAGCTGCTTTTTTGTGTTTTCATTATCACGCCACAATCCCCACTGTCCTGAAATTATTATAGATAGAATTTAATCTAAAAAAAATCCTGGACATTACGATATGTCAATGGTGCAATTACGTGTATGGTGAAAGAACAGTTTTAAATTTCCGGCAAAGTCTGTCGCTTTTATCTAAACTCCACAATGCTAAATTAATTTGTTTTGTATAGAAATTATTTCAATTGTAAATCGTTATGTGTATAAATATGTATATATGTACGTGTAATATAAAATCATAATATATATAAATTTTACGACATCAGCCACTGTACAGCAGAGATCAAACGAATTAAAACAGAAATTATTTTTTTATAGTTTTTTCCAGAGATTTTTCATAAAGGAAATACTAAAAAAATCCAATAAAATAGAAAATATATTTCCGATTTTCATTATATGTACACATAAATTGGATCATGGATTAAATTTTAATGTTGTATCTCAATTTTATAGATGATGATTATGGATGTGTACTCTTCTCTGCTATACAAATCATATTCCAAACTGTAGTGTTTACATTGAGGGCAGAAAATTATTTCTTTGTGTTGTAAAATATTTAATTGTTGTGTGAATAGGGAAATAATTTTATTTACATTTATGATTAATTAATTACATAATTTGCAGCCAATTTCAATAGTTTTCTTTATGCGGAACTTAATTAATTGATCTGTAAATAAAAAAAAAATTACAATCCATGTTTTTGTAATAAATAATTTGCATTTCACAACTTTTCAGTAATGATATGCAAATATCATGAGACCTGAATTTGTTTTTTTTTTTTTGGATTTAATTACATTTGTACATACTCGTACATACATATATTTCTAAATTAATATAAATATGATTTTAATGAACAAGAATTTGTAGAATAATTATGTGAAAAATACACATAAAAAAGTTATTTTATTACGATTTCCCTCCGTCATTTTTATTATTTATTATATATTTTAAGCATAAATTTATGTTTCTATGAATTCCCATCGGAATTACATCCAATGGCGCTCAAAATAAAATTTGTGATGAACACATCGCGGTTGTGTGCGCGCATTGAAATAAATTCATTTCTGTCATTGGAACTATAAAAATATATGTTTATGCAATGCGTATATGTATACTCCAATTATTATAATTACTGGTGTTGCCATATTTTATTAACCAATTTTGATTATGATCATTAAGTTTTTACGTTTCATGTCCTGCAAAGGTTAAAATTATATTTGTTGACCAACGTGCAGTTTGGTTTTGTTTACAATTTTTATTGTTGTTTAATTTGACATATCCCGTGCGGTATGTCGGTCGAATAGTTTTATTAATCTGTTTAAAAACCGTATAAAATATCGTGCAATTAAAAGCGATTAGTTTTAATTAAACTTCAAAAAATTCCCTTAACATTTATAATAAATACTTTCACTTTTTAACAAATAACAAATTTATTAAACTGACATTGACCATTTCTAAGTCAACCGTTTAGCGAATTACATAATTTTTTTTTTCCATTTAAGAAAAACATAACAAATCGGTTTTGTTTGCAAATAAAAATCAATATGTTGTGTTGTACATATATACAAAATAAATTACAAATTTGTTACATTTATTTATAAATAAAAAAAATTAAAATTATTTTAGTTTTACAAGCGCACATAGAGAAAGCAAAATTTTTTGATTTATTTGAATTTTAAATTAAATTTAACTTTAGGTTTTGGCGTCGCACATATTTATTTATTTTATTTATACCTAGCTATATAGTTTGAACAAAACGAAAGTACATATAAAGAGTTTTCCAATAAGAGATTTCATTTTGATTGTATAAAGAGGAAGGTATGCCATTAACATATGAAAACGATCTCAGTCAAATCGCCACCATGGCTGTATGTCCTCGATAATTTCACGAATTTCATCTTTATGGTCTTAAATCGACTGTGGAGCATTTTATTTTATTTATTTATCTTCTCTTTTTTGATTTGTTATATATAGGATTAAAACTAAGATATAAAAAGGATTTAAATATTAAAAATTAAACAATATAACAAGCTTATGATTTAAATACAAATATTGTGACATGCTGTGTTGAAATCATCTGACCAGAGTTTTATCCGGTAAAACTTTTATTTCTATATGCTTAAAAAATTAAAGGAAATATCTGTGATCACAAAGGATCAGAATCGATATTACCATCGAGAGTAATAAACTAAAATTAAAGAAGCAGTGGGGAAGCTTCTATAAAAAACAATTTAAAAATACAATTTTAAAATCGACAGAATTTAAAATAATTCAGTTTTAAATTCCAATCAACAAAATATAGTATCAATTATAAATAAAAACGTAAAAGGAAAGTGGTTTCATTTCAAAGTGTGAAAGAGAGTTTCAATATCATTTACTTCTATTAGCCATGATTTAACACCCTTCAAAAAGGTCAAATAAACAGGAATTTGTTTTAAACTATCTGATAGCTGATTATAAATTTTAGGCGCCACAGAGCTAAAAAAATGTTCCTTTCTTTGTGGTGGGCAATTAACGTAGTTTGCATTACGTAATGTATAGTTAACTACTTTTAAATTCCTACGATCACTACGTAAAAATTAAATTTTTAAAACTTTATAAACGTATAAATGTCTTAACGGAAGTATGTTTAAATTTCTAAATAAAGGTCGGGTATCAGTTAACCGTGGTTTGCAACATATCATTCTCATTATACAATTTTGTGCAACTATTAGGGCCTTCAAATTGGAATAGTAAATTCTACCTCAACAAGTTAAGCCATACTGAAGTTTTGACTGCACAATGCCAAAATACACTGATCTAAATACGGGCTCAGGAAAAATATATTTTTATAACAACTTAACCTGCCTCTGATCGATCGTGACTCCTAAGTATTTAAACGACTCATCTACATCTAAAACTTTACAATAGTCTGAACATGTAACACTATTATTTAAATAGTCTGAGGAATGATATACAACATCAGTTGGATTAGACATGACTCCAGATAATTTAATATATAGAATATTCGTTTTAGAACTGAGAACCATGTATAGTGTAGGTCAAACCAGCGTCTCAGAATTCGAAGATCGCTATTAATCTTCTGGTCATTAGTATCACTATCCCTGGAGCTATATACCATCGCTACATCATCAGCAAAACCAACTGAATGTCCATCTAACTTTAGTTCGAAATAGAATTAATATAGATCAAGAATAAGATAGGTCCTAAGACTGATCCTTGTGGCACTCCACACATAATTTTCCTAAATTCGCCAATACAATACACAATGTTTACCGCCTGCTGTCTGTCAGAAAGGTAAGGCAGAAACCATTCGTTTGCAATTCCGCGTATCCCTGCTTTATCTAAAACTGTTGTACGCTTCATTTGGATTTTTTTGCATAAAAACATGAGACCAATTTTCCCTACTGAAAACCTCATTTAACTTAGACAATCACTTGCCTAGAATGGATATTAGTTTGTCTATTCGATTTTTAAGGTTATTTCTTGTGATTTCAAGCGACAACATACAATGGTCTACAAAAAATGTGATCAATGGTGGTTGAAGTAGTATCAGTATCTCTAGTGAACTCTTGGACTAGCGAAGTCAACCCAAAGGAAGACATCATTTGAAGATATACACTAACATTAGGATTCGTAAGATGACGCTCTGGAATATCAATATTTAAATCACCCATAATAATAAGATTTTTATTTCTGATACCATTAAGATAAGTCGAAAATTCATCAACAAGCTCCAAGATTGAACAGAAGTGAAAACGATATACGCAAACCACACAAAACTCTTAGAGTCGATTAAAATATTTAACCTCAAAACGTCAGCAGTTTTTAATGATTTAGTAACAAAATTGTAATTTAGACCACATCTCACATAGCCAATTATACCTCCGGATGAGTAAGAATTATTACAGCAATCAACCAAATTAAAATTAGGAATCTTATAACTAGAAACCTCATTACTTCCAATCCAAATCTCTGAGAAAAATATAATATCCGGCAGGTTGGGATATGAATTAAGATGTGCAAATATTTTCACTATTTTTTCGTAAGCTGCGGGAATTTTGGTGGATTTACCTAAGTACAAGGTACTTTCATCTTTGGATATGGAGGAATTTTTTTTGATGAGAGATTTACCATTTGATCGTGACGAATACAATTTACAACTGACATTTAAAATTTAAGTTATTTAATTTATAAATTGAGCAGGTCTTCTTTGTCCTTGATTTCTATAGTCTCTCACTCCCATCAATTTTCCTCATGAAAACTTTAGAATTACGTACCCAAAGATGTTTATACTCCTTTTCCAGTTGCAAGATTTTAGCCTGATAGTATAATTCCCGCATTTTGAACTTCAATGACTCGTTGATGAATATAGGCTTACTCGTTTGAAAACCGCATGCTGTCCCCTTAAGATACCCTTTCTTTTCAGTATTGTCATTTGGCATGAAAGGAACACCAACCACATCAATTGAGTTTTGGTATTCAAGCTGCTCCATTTTATCGATTTTTGCTGCATAACCTTCACTTGGTATTTCAATTTGGCGTTTTTCGGTTAAGTACTTTAAAAGACTCGGTTAAGTTTTTAACAATAATTTCAAATTTATCGTTTAAGGCTTTAAAGTTTTCAGCAGATTCCTTTCTAAGCTGCTTTAGTTATGCGACAATTGTGCTTATTAACGTGACCTCCGAGGTGAAGATGGGCCTCATCACTGAAGATGATGTGTCGATGAAAATCCGGATCATTTTGATGCATTTGAAGGACCCAATGAGCGAAGATACGACGTTTATGGTGATCGACCGGCTTGAGTTATTCTGTTAACTGAACTTTAAAAGCTTAAAGACCTAAGTCTTTATGCAAATTACGGTGTAATGTCGTTTGTCGAATGTCTAATTCCAAAGATCGACGAGGAAACTTGTCCCCATAGCTCAAATTTTTCCAGAAGTTTCACTATTGCTGACCGAGAATCGGTGCTTCACGATGACCAAAAAGTGCTGTAGTTTTGCGAACTGTGACTGCAAAATTTTCACCATTTTTGTAGTGAATTTTAACAATTTCAATGCGTTGTTGAAGCGTGTATCTTACCATTTTTAGTAATGTCGTAATTTTTACTTGTCAAATGTCGAAAGATGACAGCTTCAAAATTGACAGCTGCCCAGATAGCGCAGGCTATATTCAAAATGTAACCTCTTATTGGAAAACCCTATATAATTGCTGCAGCAGTGTGTGGTTAATAAACCAACATTCGCATATTGCAGACGTATAAATATATTGAAGACGTTTAATTATAAAATATTTATTTTACTTGTTTACTTGTTGCTGATATAAATTAAACCCGAAAAGACTTTGTGCAAAATAGAACACAAAACATAAAAATTAATTAACTAAATAACATTAACAAAACAAAAACAAAACGACAAACCACCAAAATCGAATTAAGTAATTAAAAAAAATTTATTTTTCCTATTTTCCCAGTAGTTTTTCCGCGACACTTGTTTACCTATTCGATTTCCTCATCCCATCGTTCGTGGAGGTGAATAACAGCGCAGCATTCATTTGCACTGTGAAAATTTTTAATACAGGAAATTGTAATTAATGTTTTTGGTATTGTGCAATTTAGGTTTTAGGGATAAGTTTGTGCATAAATTAGTGGGCAATTTTATGCATTCTGTATTTTCATAGACAGCAACTTTTCCATCGCCGATATCTAACAATTGGTTCGAGAATGTGTAAGCGGATGGATCTTGTTGCATTTGGACGCGTATGTTTGGTGCATAAAAAAAAATAATTCATACCTTGTCCCGCCGAAACCGCCAGCATAATGCGGTCGTAAATGATTTTTTGTTCATTAGTCAGTAGTTGGATTTTGCGAATCACAATCGGTGCCATTTCTGCAGTCTCGTACTGCAGTTCACGATTCATTTCTGAGTCCATTAAATCACATGGAAATTGGCATTGAAAACGCAAAGATCCTCGATAGCAATCAATGCTTCATTGTACATAGCGTTGCTGAATGTAATCGTAAGATCGTTGCACCGTGTATGAGTTCGATGCAATATATCATCAGTCATTAAATCTTTGTGCTTATCCCACAACGTCCCTGCTCGTCCCGGGAAACATGTAGTCAACACTATAGCGAATAGTAGACGAATTTGTGTTGCTGTGCAGCCCAATGCTCCTTCAGCAAGCATATCGTCCCATGTGATTATCGTGTTCGAGCAAACCGAATGCAAGGCATGCATCTTTATATGTTGGATACTGTTGTCCATTCACTTTACGTATTACTTGAAATGACCATGGGCCAACATGGAAGCACTTAATCTGGCTTCGATTGACTGTATATACTCGGCTCAAAATGTTAATTGACTAGGCGGGGGCATGCCTTGCTTGTGGGTCATCAATTTTATTTATTTAATTCCATGTGAAATAGCGTAGTACTTCAGAATAGAGTATAGTGTTCGTGTAAAGAAACCGAAAGTATCCGCACGATTACACAATTCAAAAAATTCCTTGAGTGTAGTTTTTGGTGGATTTATGGCACCCTCAATTGCTGTCTCGTTGGTGAAAAGTACGCGCTGGCCGTTTTCAAGATGGTCTGCTTAATGTATAACTGCTGGGTCCCGTTCATGAATTTGGAAACCGATATATTGGATATCCGTTGGTGAAATCTTTAGGAAAGTGCTTTGTACATTTTCGATCTACCATGCAAGGCGATAAACGATTTAGATCACCGCATGTGCCATGTATCATGTTTGTGGTAACAATATCGAACATTATGGATTTCTTCAGGGCGTGTTTTGTCGACTAACCAATTCAAAATTTGTGCATGAGGTTATCTTCGCTTTTGCCATTCAACCGAATACATCCAGCAACGTGTGAGATCGAATACGTGTAATTTTGTAATGAATCTCATTAAACACTTCAATTTGTGTTTGAACACACGTGCTGTAATGTCATGACGATGTATTGTATTTTGGGCATTTCTGGCAAAACAAAGATGTAACCTCCTGCCACTTTGGATTACATGTAAACGTGATAAATAAACACGGTCGTCGGTACTCGCAAACGAAAGCATCCTGTATTTATTCTTGCATGTGACGTGGACTGCCTACGTATACGATGATGGTAGAATGATAGAATTACCAATTTCGCCGGTATCGGTGTCGCTCATATGATAGCGTCTCACAAATTAATATATTCTTGTTCGCTCTCTACCTTCACGTACAAATCTAAAATAAAAAATCCATCGAGCTCACTTCCTTGTTTGTTTCGGCTACTGTAACAACAATTTCATAAATATTAATTCAAAATGAGTAATGATGTTCATAATGAATGAATTACCTGTGGCGGAATCTTGTTGTTTATTGTTTATGCAATATGCAGCTTATCCCTTCCAGAAAATTAGCGGCTATTGGAGAGCATCGTATGAACGGTGTGTGTCGGAACTGCATATTATGGTTTCTTCTTCGAATCACGATTTCTCGCGTGCGGTCGCCAACCATGATTCCAGCAACGTTGTCAATAATAGCTGGTGTTTTATCAGGATTGATGACAAGAGTGTGATTGTCACTTTGCAATTCGTGCCTGTGTGATTTGAAGAATTTCAATAATTCATTGTGCTCATTCAATAGGGCTTCCAGTTCATCGACGATGCGCCTGGCATTAGGCGAAGTGAGGTTATTGTAGGCGCAACGTGCATTCACATGATTGATGTCCTCACCGCCCAGGAAGTAGATTTGTAAAAATGTATCAGGTTCATTTGGCAGTGGCAGTTGGCAGCAATGAGCCTACTTTGTGGTACACTTGACTGTACATTTTGAACATTGAATTGAATTTTCGACCATTTACCGCAGTATTGTGAACTATTTCAATGGTTCTGGTGGTCTCAATTTCTGGTAGTTACACTTTTCCTGATGTCCATAGCATCAATCAGCCCTTTCGGATGAGAAGAATATTGAATATCTGACTCTAATGCGATACGAAGGAACGAAGCGGATGTAAATACTCGATGTACTTGTTGGCGCTGTCGGTCATTTGCTCTGCGTGTTTTAACTACGAACCGGCGCGCTTGTCTCCGTTTCAATTTTCGTTGTTGATTTCGTTCAGTTTGGGGTTATAGGTATTTTTTAATGCCAAATTCAAAAAATATATGAATGGTATTTTTTGTAGAAATAGAAAACTACCAAATATAAATAAAAATCGGTTGAACCGTTTCGGAGGAGTGCGACCAAAAACACCGTGATACGAGATTTTTATATATTAGAGATAGACTAGCTGACCCGGCAAACGTTGTTCTGCCATATAAATTGTTTCTAGTAAATATTTTGGTTGTTAACTTACTGCACACTTACTTACAGTTGGCACGTCTGTGGGAATCATTTGAATTCGTGGCAGCAAAACATTTTCGGCTCGGAGTTTACCATTCAAAATTTAGGCTTCGATAATGTTTTCCATCAATTTTATCAATCGCGTGCCCTTGGCAGTGGTGAGTTAAAATTCCGAAGTAAAATAACCGGAGATCCAACTTCCAGTTGTAGAAGGTGTGGTGGCATGCCTGGCAATGCCAAAGAGTTCAAAAACTCTGTTGGATAATTTACAGCATTTTTGGCACCGCAAACTGTATAGATCGATTTGTTTGTTACCAAGTCACTTGGCAACGACTGCTGGATCTTGAAGTTTAAATCGTCGATGACCACATTTGTTGCTGCCAAAATGGCTCTTTCTGCCAGCCAAGCATGATTTATGTATGATATGCGTACATCGGGAAAAATGCTCATCCCATCGTTCGTAGCATTGATTTGCACTGTGAAAATTTTAATAAAGGGAATTGTAATTAATGTTTTTGGTATTGTGTTATTTATGTTTTAGGGATAACAAAATTATGATCTAATGTACGTCGAATACACTACCATATACGTACAACAAAAACAAACAAAAAAAAAATAAAGATATCAACATTATCTTAAATAGACATAATAAAATCGTGAATTAAGTAATAAGGCGATAAATAACACAAAACAAAACTACAAAAGTTAACTTGTTGATCTTTATAGGGCAATCATTTATTGGTTGGTGACTTCATAATATTCCATTATATACCAATACCGTGTGTATTTTTATGCAATTCATTCGAATAATTCAAGGGTAACAAATTCTTGGGTTAAAAAGTATTTAACAGTTATTGTAAGTACCTACATATATACCTTTAAGGGATTACCTTGAAATTTATACGAGTACTTTTCAATATTTTACAATTAATTATAAATCAATAATTATATTTCAATTAAAATAGTTTTAGTATGTAAGTTGGGCAATAATTTGTGTGTATTTATACCAAAAAAAAATTTAAATTAAAAATATCATTGTAGGGCATATTTCCGATATGTACAAGGCTACTTGTATTGAAATGGGCCAATTACTCAATTTTTGTTGTTGTACCATAAAAATATACACATCTATTGTTATTAACGGTAAGCGCACGTTATTTTATAAGAATTTCAATGTTATGCGCATATATACATAGTTATTAGTAAGATGATTAATTATGGAATCTGCGTGTGGTTTTTATAAAGCACCGCGACTAATTTTTCGCTTCCGGTATTCTAAAGTATGATACTCGTATATATATATATATATATATGAACACCCTATTATACCTAAAACTACGATTCAACATGACTTTCAATTATAAAAATGTCAAATATATATATATATATATATATATTTTAGGTGTCCAGTGATTTTTCTCAATTATATATGGATTTATTTCAATTTTGAGATTTCCAATTTTCCTTTTTTATTTTTCATCCTATTTTTGATGTAATATTAAAAGTCAATTCATTTCATACATCAAAAACAGAGACACTGTCGTAAATATAACAACCAAAAAAAAAAAAAGAATGAAAATCACAAGAAACAGTTTGCTTATCATTCACAATATCAAATCATGTTGACTCAGCAAGATGAACGTATATATACGAGACGATATAGAATTTATTTTCCCATATATTCCTAATAACATATAATAGAATATGTATGTGTGGGTATGTATGGGTATACGTATATATATATAGATGGAAATTATTTGGCAGGATATTATGTCAAAATCATCGTTATTGTGTGATGACTCAAAATATATAAAAACCGAATTATGATTTGTAGATAGGCCTGACGATACGGGAGGAATATGTTGAAGATGTGATACAGCTTACTTTAAGTTACGTGAAGTTAGTTACTTATGTAGCTTGCCAATATTTATGCGATTACCAATAACCGCAAAAACCCTGCAACGTACATATATATCATCACCAGTCCAGAAGATATGAAAAGATATCCCATCTAATTCAAATGCCTGAATATATCACCATATTTGACACAGATAAAGATCACCTATTTAACGAAAACTGATGAGCTGCAGTAATTATGCAAAAAAGCAAGACAGAAGCTCCTTGATGATGAAAGTATATTCGAGAAATATCCAGGTATATGAGGAAAATATGTAATTTTCCTAATATACCTGAAGATTTCAAACAACAACTACAATATTCCGTTTAATGACCGGAGTAAAAATTTTGACATTAACAGAAAAGTGTAGCTATACAAATTAACAAAAAAAAAATTCTGTACACAAAAAGTGGAGGATTAAAGCAACCTGCAATTATTATTTTAAAAATTGGTATTTCGGTTAATGAAATCAATTAAATTGAAATTAAAATACTAACGACAAATTTATTAATTTAAATTCTAAATAAACGGCCACCCAAAAGTATCACAAAGATAAACATAAAGTGGTTACATATATAACTTGGTAATAAGCCTTGGAAAGAAGATAAATAACATATGCTTTCCAAATCTCTCCGTGTTGTTTTAACACAACTAGGTTTGGCTCCGGTGACAATTTTGCCAACAATTATCATTTTGGGACTATCAGTCTTTAAATGTGCCTACTCTTTGCCGAATTACACGAATTTCAGAGATTTCGGTTTTCAAATCCGTCCATGTTGTAAAAACAATACCGATCGATGATCATTATCAAAAATGCTCTGTGAGTTTATCAGTATTTGATAAATTCATTTGTCATCGAAGCCAAACCCTGTTTTTATAGAATAGTATGGACAAATTTGGACAGTATGGTTTATTGCCTTTCCAAGTAATAAAATAGCACTTTATTGCGAAATCTGTGACATTCGTGTAATTCGGCAATGCACGTAGCGGCATTTCCAGACTAATGGTTCCAAAATAATAATCTTTTGAAAATTTAAAGCATTATGTGTTCCCTTTCCGAGTCTATTTACCAAGTTATTTAACCATTTTATGGCAACATCTCTGATATTTCTGTTATTTCGTAAAGTTTGCTTACAATTTACATTCGATAAATATTGGTTTATTTGTTTATCTTTTTGATATTTTTGGAATTTAAATTAACAAATTTATCGTTCGATTTTTAAATTTCAATTTAAATGACTTCATTGACAGAAATACCAATTTTTAAAATATTAATTGCAGGTTGCTTTATATCCTCCACTTTTTTGTATTAAGTTGTGTAGGTACACTTTTCTGTTAATGTCAAAATCTTCACACCGGTCTTTTAACGTATAACATCCAAACATGAAACATAATTCAATGAGTCTATTCTCTTCTGCAAGGATGCTGTAATATTTGATAACAAATAAAAGCATCCTCAATCTAGAGTTTACTGTCCAATATTTTAATTTTCTTGTTAAATAACAAATTTATAGCCTACTATACGATTACCGTAGCAATACATATTTATGTATAAACTTTTTAGTTTTGTCGAAAACTTCACAATCGTCCAATTTGAGGCAATACTTGAGCTCTTGTAAATAATCCTTCTACCACCTAGTCCAGAAATGTTGGTACTATTGTTGAACCAGCCGCCATCGTTTAATGATAATTGACGGATTTTACACCCGCTTCATATACAGTCCACCAAAATAAGATGATCTTGGTGGTTCGAAAGGTCACTCAATGTGTTGTCATGGTGTAAATGGGAGTCTTTCAGAAAACGGTAGAACTGGTGGAATTCTGATTTTGCACTCACAAAGGTATATACAGAGATTTGTGTTGATTGGTACACGCACTCGTAGTGTAATAATGGTCCACCAAAATCAATTCAACACACTTATTTGGTAAATTTCCTATTTTTTAAACAATTGAAGTTGGTTGCACTCGTCGACATCGTACATCGAACACCTTATGTTGGTAAAAGGATGGACAAAAGGAAGTGACAGACGACGTTTTGTAGAGTATGTCTCAATCTGCCGCCGACCCGAATGATGAGACCACGTGTACCCAAGAACAATGAAAGATTTTTCAACTGATTTGACCGAATGATGAAACCCATCTTTCGGGCCTTTTTTATACCTTCGGAAAACATTCAAATTGATGAATGATCATTGTCAGTCCGTTATCGAAATCCTTATTTGTTAAATTGACATGACATTCTTTCAATGTTCTCGTTGCGGATGTTGTGGAAGAATATGAATGCATATGCCATGACTCTGGCCAATTGATGGTTATTGTTAATAAACTTCATGTTACCGAATATCCGAATATACTGCCTTTCTTTGGAGACATAGTCATCAAATTTAACGATTTTTTGTACTCGTTATATTCTGGTTTGGAGCAAATTGGAGTTTTCGTAATAAGCCATAGAAACCTCGAAGATTGTAATATTAATTAGAGATACAACATCCGCTGGATTTTGTTTTGATTATACATATAGAACATATACGAAAATATGTATATGTGTGTGAATGAATGGGTATTCGTATATATATATATATATATATATATATATATATATATATATATATATATATATATATATATATATATATATATATATATATATATATATATATACATGTATATATATATATATATATATATATATATATATATATATATAAATAGATGGAAATTATGTCCAAATCATCGTTTTTGTGTGATGACTCAAAATATACGAAAATCGAATTATGATTTGTAACGGGTGGGCCATCTATCGGTTTAAATTTGAACCACCGGTTATTTCGAATCTGGCAATACTTATGTCATTCTATTCTGTCACAAAATTCAGTATATTATCTCCACTGAACGAAATGAATTGATTTACGCTTGAGCAACGTAGGGATTTATTGGAAATTTATTTCCAAAACAAAGACAATTGGTCGGAAATGGCACGAAAATGTCGTGCAAAATTTTATCGCAGAGAAGGACCAACAGTGCCCGGTATACGCAAGTTTATTGTTAAAGTTCGTGAAACTGGTGTCATTGTTGATGCGCCAAGACGTGAGCGTGCTTGTAGACAAGACCCGAAAATGTCGAAGCTGCTTGGCTAAGAGTGTGCGTGAGAATCCTTCAACATCAACGTTTCACGCACCAGTTTACGTCGAATTTTTCGAAAAGATCTCACGCAAGCCACAATCGATTTATTGCGTCAAACGTTTGATGGCCGATTAATTAGCCGAAATGGTGATGTCGGAATGTCGGAATGGAAACCAAAGACAATTGAGCATTTGAAGGCCATCATTCGTGATGCCATCGCCGAGATACGACCCCGTACACTCGAAAAAGTGCTCGAAAATTGGTCCGATCGAATGGGGTACTGTGAGGCCAGCCGCCATATGAATGAAATAATATTCCATCTTAAACCGGAATAATTAAACTTCACAACAAAAAAATTAATTTGGCAAAATTTCAAACCGTTTTTGTTTTATTGCATTTTTGAATTTAGACTTTTAAATGACCCACCCTTTAGATAAGCCTGACGATACGTGAGGAACATATTGAAGATGATACAGCACAAATTGGTGTTTCTGTTAATGAAATCATTAAAATTGAAATTAAAATACTTACTAAAATTAAATTTGTTAATTTAAATTCTAAATAAACGGCGACCTAAAACGATATACAAATATTTATCGAAATCAGATTGTAAGTATAGTTACTTTGCCAAATAGCAGAAATGTCAGAGATTTCTCCATAAAGTTAGTGGTTTTATAACTCGCTAAGGGAATAAACCATACTTTCCAAATCTGTCCGTATTATTTTATAAAACAGGGTTTGGCTCCGATGGCATTTTGAGACATTAGTCTGGAACTGCCCCTACACTTTGCCGAATTACACGAATATCAGAGACTTCGCCATGAAGTGACTGTATTATTCGGTAAGGGGATAATTCATGCTTTTGAAATCTATACATGTTATGTAGAAGCATTATCGATCGATGATCATTATCGAAGGACAGATTTGGAAAGCATGATTTATTCTCCCGTCGAATAGTATAGTCACTTAATGGCGAAATCCCTGACATCCGTGTAGTTCGGTAAAGTTTAGGGACATTTCCAGACTAATGTCCCAAAATAATAGTTTTTGGTTTATACCTTTCCCGAGGCTTATTACTAAGTTATATAACCATTTTATTACGAAATCTTTGACATTTCTGCTATTTGGCAAAGTAATTGCTTACAATCTAATTTCGGTAAATATATATAATTTGTGTGGCTACACTTTCCTGTTTGTGCCAAAAACTTCACACCGGCCTTTTAACGTATAGAACATCCAAACATGAAACGTATTTCAATGAGTATTCTCTTGTGCAATTATTCTGTAATACTTGATTTGTATATATACAATAAGTAATGGAGATATTGGTTTAAATACCGCTAAACTATCGGTTATATATAATTTTACCACGACCGCTGAAGTAGCACGAGTAGCAATGTCCGACCGAGTACCGCAACAACCAATGAATACAGATGAAGTAAAAATGCATTGGCAACAACATGTAGTTAGAAACCATGTGATTAATTAGTCGAGAAATGCTAAAACAATTGTTGAACCAGCCGCCTTCGTGTGTTGATATTTGACGGAGTTTATATCCGCTTCATACAGTCCACCAAAATGAGATGATCATTGTGGTTCGAAAGTTGACCCAATGTTGTCATCTTGGCACATATGCTTGATGTCATAGTGTAAATTTGAGTCTTTCAGAAAACCGTACAACTGGTGTAATTATAAATTTGCATTCATAAAGGTTGTTTTATTATCAGAAAACATTTTCTTGCAGCAAACCTCGAGTAGCACAAAAACGTTTTAAGGCACATTCAAAAATATGTGTTGATTGGTGCACGCACTCGTTGTGTAATATAGAACGGTCCACAAAAATGAATTCGACACACTTTTTTTGTAAATCTCTTATTTTTCAAACAATTTAATTTGTGGTTGAACTTATCGACATTGTTCGCAGTGTCGGAACACCTTGTCTTCGTAAAAATATCTGCAGAATGAGACCACTTGTGTCCAAGAACAATGAAAGATTTTTCAATTCATTTGACCGAATGATCAAATCCTTTCTTTGTAGGCTTTTGATTGCCTCCGGTAAACATTCAGATTGAATAAAGTGAATGATCATTGTCAGTCTGTTATCGAAATCCTCATTTGTTAAAGGTTCGGACATTCTTTCAATGGTCTTGTTGCGGGTGTTGTGTAAGAATCTGGAAGGATATACCGTCACTCTATTCAAACGATGGTAATTATTACTTTCATTCTTTGGAGATACGGCGATTAAACTTAATGATTTTTTGTGCTCGCTATATATTCAGATTCGTAGATTGTAATAATGGTGGTCCAGCGAACCATAAATTAACGCATCTCATTAAAGCAGCAGGCATTATACTAAGAGAGACAATATCCACAGGAATTTGTTTTGATTCAGTATGATACCAATGTTTGTGATTCGTCAGTTCTAGACACCCTATTTGCTACAAATGTTTTCAAGTTTGACGACGAAGAGTTGGGCAAATGGAGGACAATAGTTGAATCAGTCCAGTATAGATAACATCAGGGACAGGAACATTTACAATTGCTCAATTTAAGCTGAAACGAGATTATTCTGGACAGCATGGTACCACCATCAAAATCTCAGGAATTTCATAATTTCTCTCTGGAAAATTATCTCTGATATTTCATAATTTGGTCCCCTTTCCATATGTCTCGACCGTACTAAATATTCGGCGATATAGTTCTTGTAGGCGTCATCGAGGATATTGGTCCTACACAGCCTCCTTTCTAAATTGTAAAATCAACGCATGGTCATTGTTGCAGAATCGCCCAAATTGGAAGGTCTACAAACAATCGGGAGCCTGACGGTAAATCAACCAGTCCCATTTCGTGTGAAATTATCGCATAGGTATTAAATATTATACAGCCTTCTGTAATAGTGTCGAACTTCCAAAACATAAATCTTTAATGCTAGAAATCGATTATTTGAGAATCGCTCAGATACGATCCAACCTAAAACAGTATTTTAAAGAAAGGCAATAATAAAGTTCGGCTTCAATTAAGAGATCGATTTTGTACGCCCTTGTAAATTCTGAATTTGCTAGTTGTAGATTTGCTCGAATGGGCCAGTCAGCAGGTCTTATTGGCCTCGATGGAGTCATGGTTGTAATAGATGATAGCACCAGTACCTCAGTTTTAGAAGAGAAGATTGACAAAATTTAATTTAATTGTATGTTCACCCAATCGAGGTGATAAGTGTAAGAGAGCACAAATGAGAATTTAAACGTTTTAATAACTTCAACCATTTAATATGATGTTCAGATACTGGTTGGCTTGATAAATCGGTCCTTTAACTGGTTCCAGCAACATCATAATTTTTTTCCAAATCCAAAACTTAACTAAACTCTGACCATTTCATAGTGTCGCCACAAAATGTGGCTAATGCGGTGAAATGTTATTCTATTCGGCCTTGGGATTTTTAATATTTTTTAAAGTTTTTTCTTCAAACGTGGTCTAACCGACAAATAAAGGATTTTTACTGCAACTCTAGTAGCTGCCACATCCCTGTCCTTCTGAACCACTGGAATGAGTTATTTTTAGTTTTAAAGCGATATTTTGCTTCAAAAAATTCAAGATGAAGTTCAAATTAAAATTTCAAAAATATCAACAAAATGCCTAATGCACTATACTGCTGTAAATTTCATAACATGACGTAAAATGATGGCTTTCAGAGCCTCCAGTTCATATCACGCTATTCCTCTGATATTTAGTTCTGTTTTAAATTTTATTAAAAATGGCTGTCATCTATTGAGCAATAGATTAACTATATGTGCGCATAAAAATTTGATTGATTGAGATTTGATTCTTAATCGAGGTAAACATTTAATAGGCCCAAGTATTATCTGGTCCGTAACAGTGGCTCTGCAATATGTATATATGAAATTAAATTAAGAGCGGAAATAAGTTATACAAATTATTACTTTTTTTTCGTGTTCTAATTAAGTTATACAAATTATAACATACCTCAACATTAGTCAATTGTCTTATGTTATAATATACCCATCAGCTGATACCTTCTCAAAAATATTGTTATCTATTTTATTATTATATTTCTCCACACAAACCCAACAAATTGTCTTGTTGTTCTTATATATTATTATGTTGTATATGTCTCCGTCAGATTAATTCAATTTAATTTTATTATCATTCATTTTGGTTAATGGTGTCTTGTATTTTTAGGCGGAACAACATTAATTAGGATTAAGAATACAAATAATTTTGTTATATATGTACATCGTGTGTCTTATATATATAGAAAAAAAATTTAATGTATGTATTTCCACCAACCAACCTAACACAAAACCTTAATTAGACGATACAAAATATTTTGTGTTGTCAGATTCAACGAACCGTATATAAATATGTTATAGTTTATGTGTATGGTATTTCTTCTCAAAGGTTCTTGAGTCTCAAAACAAAAACCAAAAAATTCTTTGCTTCTACTATTTAAAAACACAAGACCAATTAATTATCTATATTTGATTATATTATTATGATAATTATAATTTTGGTGATTTCTATTCCAAATTAAATTAAAAATTTAAAATAAAGAGCTCCTGCTGTTCGTTCCATCATCCTAAGCCACTTAAAATCGTACTTTATTAACCGTTTCATATGCCCTTTAGATGACTGCAATGTGATTCATGGGCACATTGGTTGCGATAAATACATACATATATACATGACAGTATCAAAATCGTGGATAGACATTCAACATAACCTCGCGATTATTCATTTCCTTGTGTGTGTGTTGTTGCCTCTCGTGTTAAAATGCGACCAAATTTTTTGGACACAAAACTTAATCTTATCCCCAAATTATTTTTATATCAAAAAAAAAAAAAATGTTCGTTAAAGAGTCAGCGCAATTAAAATACGATTTCTTCGTTGTAGCGGCGGCTTCTTATGCATCAGCTTCGCTTTATATACAATACTTATAATCGTTTGATCTTATTGATGTACGATACCTTTAATTAGTGAAATAAATTTAATTTAGTTTTTATACGAGGATATATACATACATACATACAAGTCTTATATAAATTTAAAATTAAAAATGTCAATTTAAAATTGAACGAAAATAAAAATCTTTACAGAAACAAAACCAAAAAAAAAATATTGTTGCTGCTGCTGCACGCGATTGTCTTTAAATTTAAAACGAACGATTTTATTGTTGTTGCATATGCGCTATTTACTTCTTTTATTGGATACCTATATACATACATATGAGAATTTTATACCTTATGGGTTAAGTCACCAACCTCTTAAAATTGTAAAACTATTTTTATGACTTGAAATGCATTTTTCATTGATGCAGGCTAATATTAGAATCGAATTACATACTTGTATACGATGATGAGAGAGTTCATCGCTAGATTAGTATTTAAGATTAGCTTATTGATTTATACGAAATTAACACACATATATAGTAGTACCTTTCTAATGTTACATTTTATATAGTATATGCGCTGAGAAGATACTCAATATATAAGATTCTAAATATGTGATAAGCGCGGATATCACGTAATTAATATAAATAAAGTCGATTGGTTGAATTATATTGCCTGATGAGTCAAATGTCAAAAACATATATTGCAATTTTATATTTAAGTCGAATGTTTGAAACAAACTATTATTTCTAACTATGTTCCATCAACAAACATGGTAATCAAATAACTTTGTAGCGGTTCAAAATATTTAAAAAATATCATTTTGGGTCATTACAATCTGTCATCACACATTAACGCGCACCATCTACGCAAAAGCAAAACTACGTTCCCTACTTTCGAGTCGATTGTTGCTGGTATAGATTTTGCAGCCATAGTTTTGCTGAGCGAGCGAAAACACGTTGAACTCACAGTTTCGGCTGCGCAGATTATAATGTTAAACGATCCGGTTTTGAAACTACATAATTTTCATTCTCGTCAGTTTTAGATAGGAGTCGTCGTAATTTGTATTCGGGCCAATGCTGTGTCATAATATGTTGTCCAAAAACAATATAATGAGGGGAGAGGTTAGTTGATCCATGAACAACATTACGGAGAGCAGCAGCGATCTCTTGAATATGTAATTCCACTCATTATGGCGAGTATCGCTGATGTAGGAGCGAATGGTGGATAAGGCCGTTCGATTGACCCGTTCGGACACATTACTCTGTGGCGAATAAACTGGGGTACGAAGCTCTTGAAATAATTTCGAGACAAATTGCTTACCATTATCACTAGTAATAACTTCGGGTGTCGGAAATAATAAAAATTTGTCATTCTCGAGAAAATTACAAATCAAAGCTGCCGATGCTTCCCGTAAAGGCTTTAAATGAATGAGAATGATTAAATTGTATGCATTACCCTTCTTTGAACGTAGATACGGTCCCAATAGATCAATATATAGTCACTGGAATAGTTCGTTCAGATATAAATTGGTGTCCCATCTTGGGTCTGGTATTATAATTGACCGGCTTATTAATTTTACAAACTTGACAATTGTTTATGAATTTTTTAACATCCTGAGCCATTCGACGCCAATAAAAATGTTTACGGAGTATTTCCAAAGTCTTAGCAATACCCATATGTGCGGCAGATGGTGGTAACTGGGCTTGTTTGACTGAGTACGTTATTGAAGAAGGAACAACCAGTTTCCAAATTGGCACATCAGTTGTATCATAACGAATGGGTTATAGGGCAGTTGGTTTTAATTAATACAAAAGCATTCTGAACCCAGTTTCCAGATTTTATCTACTTGCTCCAAGTATTCGGAGTCCTCATAAGCAGATGAATCTAGATCAAAATGGAGTGGTTTAATGACATCCAAATTTTCACCGATGGTAGAATTATTATGTTTATCGGGTTGCATTGAAAGAGACGACAACATGCCTGGTTCGTTACTATACACTCGAGATAGAGCATCAGGCACAAGATTAACGGAGCCTTTTCTATAACCAATCTCAAAATTAAATGCCTGTAATTTTAGACTCCAACGAGCCAGCCGTCCTGATAAATCCTTTTGAGACATGAGCCAGCTTAAACTCGCATGGTCAGTCTAAATAGTAAAGCTGTACCCTTCTGTATACGCTCGGAACTTTTTGACGCTCAGTACCGCTGCGTGAAACTCTAATTCTCTGATGGAGCAATTCTTTTGAGAAATGAACGATATTGGTCGTTCTTCTCCGGCGGTATATAGGATTCTCGTAAGTAAGGATTTCTTAAAGTCCGGATTTGCCAGAACAGGTGCTGTTGTGAGTGCATGCTTTAGAGCCTTAAAAGACTCATTGGCTGTGTCTGACCATTTCCAGTTTACGCCCTTCTTGGTAAGATCTTTTAGTGGTCCTCCCGCAGTGTTGCGACACATCCCCATGAATCGTCTGACCTGCTTAACAGTTTTGGGAATAGGGTATTCATTGATTGCAACAACAGCCATTTTACACCAAAAATCAGGAAAATCTTAAGTACAAATTGTTTGCACAAGGAGCATGGTTTTTAACATGCAAGACACTTTTTCGTATCAGATTGTGCAAAATACACACACGTCCTAAAGCCGCTGGAAGCGTTAACAGCGCAAATTTTAAAAGATTTCTTGCAGGCACCATCCCAAAAAGACCTGTATAATTCGTTGAAAACCACGTTGTTGGAGTGGTTAAAGCCGTCAGAAAAGAGGCAACTCGATGCCCTCCTGGCAGGTACAGATATTGGCGACAAACGCCCATCGAAAGCGCTACGTATAATACGCGACCTAGCTGGCCATGACTTTTCAGATCGGGCCATTGAGAAAATGTGGTTGCAGCATATTTATCAAATCTCTCATCAAATACGATCGATGAACGCTTAGCACGACTATAGAAAACATGGTAAGAACACTTAGCATGCGAAATTTATCGGTGGTCGTCAAAACTCTAATCGTCCATACGTTCTCGTAGCAGCAACTAAAATTATAATCGCACCTGGTCAAATACCAAACATACAGACGGCGTATGATGGTATCACAACCCCTTCGAGGCGTGAGAAAATGTCACCCACCGTGTGGATTCAGACAAAAATATACATCGGCAATGGACATATAACAAATACAAAAACCGATTAGAAACCGCGGTGGAGTCGGCAAAAATCACAACGCGCTGTCAAACATTATATAAATTATAAATCAAGCTTTACAAAATCAGATCTAGTTCTATCAGCCGCCAATGGCACAGTTATTCAAACCTACGGTACAAAATTGCTTCAGGTAGACCTCGATCTCAGACGAAAATTGACGCATCTTACCGAACGTGAATCGACCGATCATTGGCGATGATTTCATAAGCAAATTCAAGCTACTTGTCGATCTATATCAAAAACGGCTGATTTATTCAGCGACTCAGCTGTTAATCCATGCCATATCGGTTTTTGTAGACACACCTCCACCGATTCATTTCACTATCGACAACGGCTATGGCACGCCACTAAAGAAGTTTCCATCCCTAACAGCGGAGCCAAACTACAATTTACAAGTCAAACAAAACGTGGTACATTATATTCGTCGACCACGTCGACAGCGTTCTCTGAATTCCAACACATGGTTGAATTAGAAATCTGCCGATCATCTTCATCACCAGTTTCTTGTCCATTACATATGGTCAAAAAGAAAGATCAAGATTGGAGACCATGTGCGGACTATCTTAGACTCAATACGGTCAGAACACCTAACCGCTTTCCGAAACCCCACATTCAAAACTTCACCATGCACTTGAATGGCTGCAAAGTTTTCTCCAAACTTGATCTCATCAAAGGTTATCACTACATTTCCGAAGCACTTGAAGACATTTCAAAACGGCAATTACCACTCCATATTTGGCCTCTTCGAATACATCCGAATGCCATTTGGATTACGCAATGACGCGCACACGTTTCAGTGCTTCATGAACGAAGTCGTTCGAGGCATGTCAAACTGAGGAGACACAAACTCCATCTGGAAACACTTTTCCAACGAATTGTCGAGTTTGATGTTCACATCACGTCATTATGTTAACACATCCACTGGAAAACACAAAATTCAGAGTGACGACGACTGATCCACCCGCGAGCAACAATATAATAACGATTGTTTGGAACCATTGGGATTCTTCTCAAAGAAACACTCGGATGCTGAGAAGAAATATTCAGCATTCAACATTAACGGACAACAATCGCCCATATATCGCAGAGCCTTTACTCCACAGTTTTTGACACACTGCACAACATTTCACATCCTGGTGTTCGTGCCACTCGTAAATTGATTACTACTCAATATTTCTGGCCAAGCATAAACAAAGACGTGATCCAATGGGCAATCTTGTTTAGGCTGCCAAAGATCGAAAGTTCAAAGGCATACAAAATCGCCTATATTGAACGATTCGATATTCCAACTGATAGATTTGAGCATATCCATATAGATATCGTGAGACCGCTTCCACCATCTAATGGATACTCATACATTCTAACTTGTGTCGATCGATTCACTCGTTGGCCCAAAGCATACTGCATAACCGACATGGCTGCATCCACTATTGCCACAATGTTTGTCCATGACTACGAATCACGATTAACAGGAAAACGGCATGGTTGAACGCTTTCACCGACATCTTACTTAGAATCCGAGCTACGGGTAAAGAGAACCTGAAGTGCTCACCAGCGGAAAAGGTTTATGGACAAACCATCAAGCTACCCGGTGAGTTCTTCGTCGAAAATCCTCTTCCGTTTTTGCCCACAACCGACACAGTCATCCAACAACTACGTATCACTATGCCAAATCTCATCCCCACAGCAACACATCAATCCAAACAAAGCGACATATTTGTTCCAAAATCGCTGGACTACTGCGACTTTGTTTTCGTTCGGGTATATAAGATTCGCACAGGTTATGCAATCCCTATTTAAAGGACCATGCAAGGTGATAAGACGACTGCGCAAACACTATATTGTCTTAATCAAAGACAAACCGCAGCCGATATCCATTGACAGACTGAAAGTGGCGTTCGGTATTCTAAGTTCTGCTGAACGTCAAACAGCAACTCAAACACCAAAATCTATCCGTATCATCACCTAAACTTCCACCGCCTTCATCACTAGAGGGGGAGTACTGTAGCGGTTCAAAATATTTTAAAAATAAATAAATATTTTTAAATACCGGGTGTGTCGTACAAGATTGATTGCATAATAAAATACTAAACTACCGATAAGTAGCTGCTGTAGTATACATGATCTAGAATATGACGGTTCTTAAGACATATATAAGATAATTGATATTAAATATAGATTTCGATGCTAAAGAAATGTACATTTGTCATAATTTATATAATACACCGAATGAAAAGAAATTCCCCCGTCCATTGTTATCATTTAATATGATAAATTTGATCAATTAATTTAAAAAATAAAAAATTATTAATGATAATCCATTTATCAATTAATCAAAATGTGTCTATAGTTAACTCTCTAAAGATATTAAATAGTTTTGATCGAATACAACAAAAAAAAAAAGAATGATCGATTTTATTTAAATTGATCGACGATATTAAAATTTGTATTGATGATCGTGTTTATTGTCAAAAATGATCGTTCTTTTATTATATTCTTATTGCGTTTAAGTCAATTAACCTTTGTATATAGTTTCATGTGGTGATCGCAAATTTCTATATATGTATTTTAAAAATATTGTTACACACACACGCACCCGCATCATAATAAAATATTTATTGCTGCAGGCAAATCTTTATAAAATATTGAAGGAATTTCAAAAGAAAATTTTGCAGTATCCGATGACGATCTGCGCGCACTTTAAATCAAGTAGTTCAATAACGTGACCTAACGGTTATTTATTAATTTATTTTTATATTTCCGACCTACTAACTCATCTCCAATAATATTGTCAATATTTTCTATGAACACAAAATTATACGATTGGGTTGAAAAAAGCACGATCATCCAATATCCCACAATCTGTTTCTGCTTCAAATTCTACCAAATCATTACAAAAAAGGGCGGATTTTTCAATACAATATTTTTTGCACTTTAAATTCAATTTAATAAAAACACGAATTCAATTACCATAAACGATTGCGAATTGTGTTAAGTCTTTTGGGGTCACATTCTAATTGTTTTATCGCGCATATACAATGTATCAATTCTAAAGGTACAAATTTCGATAATTATCGTATCGTTTTTAAGATACCAAAAATTACACCTTATGTTCGAGGTGCAAAATTGTGATAATAAGAACCATTTCGAAACGGAAATTTATATAACTTTTGATTGCGTGAGTAACATGGACAGAAGAAACCTTTTGGTTATGTTTATAAATAAAAATTGATTGACTATTAAAATACAACATGAGGCAATTTTAATTTGGTTAAAACGATTAATGGCAACCAATTTAGATAATTTACCATGTATGTGTGTGTGTGTAAACATTTGGTATTTTGAAATGTCGGTTATGACAAACGGTGATTAAATTTTTTTTGTTGTGTATCGGCGACTGATTAGGCAATTGCAAAATATTCTGTCACGATATTTTTTTTCCAGCACTGTACAAAACACAATACAATAAAAATAAAAATAATCATTCAAATAAATTATTTTAATTTTAATAATGGAATTTTATTATTTTTCTATTAAAATTCTTTATAAATAAGACAATAATTTTCGTTATTATACGGAAATTAAGTCATTTATTACTCAATTAAATTGTCTTGTCATAATTTTTTTTTTTTTTTGAAATAAGAAATAAAAATTATTTTTATTTTTTGGAAATAAAATTGATTCTCTTATGTTTTTTTTTTTTAAGACATAGACCGTAATTATATACATTTTAGGAAATTGAATGAAAACAAAAAATTTTAACGGTTATGTTAGAAAATAAAAAGAGAGTTTTAATTGGAGGAGACTGTGTCTACTACCTAAAGTTGTAAAATTTTAATTTTTTTTTTTAACCGCAGGTGTATGGTTTTTATTTAATATTTGTTGGCTTAACGATTTTGGGATTTAATTTATATTTTGGATTACGATTGGCAGGTATCAATCAATTGCAAGTAAGGTGCCTATTTCAAAAAAACCATAATATAGCGATGATCTAAATTATATTTGTGTTACAAGTGATTTGGCAACAAGAGTTTTTCGTAAAAATAAAAAGTTACTTTCAAAATTAAGTATAGCTATTAATTATTAGATCGCACTCTTTTTTTTAATTAATAATTTCAAATTATATCAATTTAATTATTAGTTGGTTCAAACTCTGATTCTTAATGAAACGTTCAATTGTAAATAAATTCTTTAATTGAATCTTATTCACTTACGCAAAATTCAGTATTTCAAAATAATATTTCGATTAATAATTAAATAATTTAATATTTCATATGAAGATCCGGAATTTTTTTGTTTAAGTTCTCTAATTTACATGATACACTGGATTTTACAACGTCGGTTATAATTTTTTTTTCGAATCTGGATTATTATCAAATTATAATTTTTGCCGAAAATTTAATAAATTTGAATAAATTCTAGAATTTAATAAACTGTTAATTATTATTATTATATCTCCACCTCATCGACTTTTATGCATTTTTTTTAATTAACGAAAATTCACTCAAGTATTCAATTTCAAAAGAATATTTTGAGTTAAGTCATTTAATTACAACATTTACTCAAGACCATCAAGATCGTTGTTAATACGATCTTATTAAAAAAGAAATATCAGAAATAAATTAAATTATATTAAAGGGATAATAATTAAGAACTCCACTAATTAAAAAATTGGATTAAATGTTTATTCTTAAAATAGAGGCCAAAAAAAGTAAATCATTGTATCAACTTGAAATTACGAGGCAAACTGTCTAATCTGAAGCATCCCCTTAACGTCACCCAAATTTCAATTAGATATTGTAATAATTGAGACATACTATGAGCACTTTGCTGGGTTTGCCTGATACCTGGATGAAGAAAATACCGATGTCATTCCAGCTCTGCAAAGCTTTACATTACAATTGCGAAAAAATATTTCACCAGAAGAAATTATCACTTTAATAGCTGTTGCCACAGTAAGAAAGTTACCGATTTTGTCTCACGCACTTCATTAAAAATGTGGCAATTTGCATTCGCAGAAAATTTATCGATATTACAAGAGTAAACTTACAGCAGCTTACATTATCAACAGTGCTGAAGCAACGGAAATAAAATTTGAATGGAACTCAATTTGCGATCTTATTCTGGTGTTGAAATCCTTAGTCCACGCAAACACAAGATTACGGCAGAGATTTTAAAAGTAGAGAACGAACTGCCAGTTATAGAAGGCAGACAGTCATTTCAAGTTCAAATGATTTGACTATCACTACAGTCTGAGATCCGTGGTTCTATTTTTACAACTAAAGATTTGCTAGAGAATTCCAACTAGAATATCTTGAAGTCATCTTCACTTTATCCTTATCTCTATAGAGCACGTGGATACGATAAGATAAGGCCACTTGAAAGACAGGCTAGAGTCCAGCTTGAAAACCTCCGAACCTATTGCTTGAGTCTTTCAAAAAGTCATCTATTACCTATTTGATATCGAATTCTAAAAACGAGAACTGCTTACTTATATGTCACACTTGTTAAGCGTTGAAATTTAAGTCTGACACAAGTTTCTCTAGAAGTGATGCCATTCAAAGCAGCAACCAAACAAACGATTGCTGTACGCGATTGGTTCACTTCTATATTGTGTGGGACGGACACTTCTATCGGCACATTTATTTAATTTCACATAAATAAATATTTACTTTTAATAATTCATAATATTTTTATAAATTTTAATTTTTTCACCAGTTGTTGATGCTGCGTCGTGCAGTGGCCAAGTATTTAAGCACCCTAATACATTATCTATAGGTGGGGATGTTTGGATAACATTCTAATTTATTATGAAGGATAATTCTGGATTCGAATTGACTTACTAGGAGTTGTTTGGCTAAATACTAAGTTACATTCAGCTATATGATACCTTATGCAGTCCTTAGTCTATCAAACATTTTACAAATCCTCCTGTTAATGTGAGGGCTTGCCCATAAACTAGTTCACCAAGTGGGCCATCGACAATGGTGAGCACATACACAAAACCTTTGGATGGTGTCAATGGTCCCACTATATCCATGTGTAAGTGTTCGAGCCACTCAGAAGGTGGTTTAAACTGTTCAGGCTCGGACTTTGTATATATCGATGGACCTTCCTCTTCTATTAACCGATACAGGATTTTACCCAATGCGTAATATCGATGTTAATAAATAGCGAGGAGTTCCCTGTCAAAGGCTGAGTATTTTATCTCTAATGCTTTCGTGAGAAATCCCAAATGTTTTCAACAATTTATATTCCATTGCTGTCTGTAGGACAGCTCTTACCGCACTATCAGACACATCAGTGGAAATCGTATAGCATGATTTGCTATTGGGATGGGCCAATAATGTGGAGATAGCAAGCAAGTGTTCTTTTAATTTTATCTAATGACTCATTGCATTTGTCGGGCCAAGAAAAACCTATTTTGTTCTTGGGAATTTTGTTGCCAAATGAGCATAAATTGGAGACAGTGATTCGGCTAGCTTTGGAATGAATCGATGGTAGCAATTGACTATTCCCACGAATAATTTAATCTCGATAGTTTCCACTCGCCGTAGCGAAGGAGTTATGCCATCTGGAATAACTTGGTGACTGAGGAACTCGAGAGCAGGAACACGATAAACTCATTTCAAAATTTGGATATTCGCCCCAAATTCGACGAGGCGTCCAAACAGTAGTTTGAGCTGATATTTGTGCGTTTGACGGCAAATTTGCAACCCAAAAAGTAAGTACGCTTATCCTTTTAATTTTGGTCGTGGCGGCTGTGGAAATTTTTTTTCGTCAGAGATACCTGCTTATTTAAAATTTGAAAATTTTGGTAAATTGAAATATGAACATTAACACCCCAAGTCGTGTTACTTAATGCAACTTAAAATTAATCCAAGGGATTTGACTGTATCACAAAACAAAAATGGAGCAGCAATTATAAATTCCGAATTGTAATCGATTTAATAAAAAAACGGCATTTTTTCGTACCTCGATTAGCTGGCATTAATCTTGCTGACATGTGGTTCAAACAGGAAGGAGCCACATGCTACACAGCGCGCGCTACAATTGATTTACTCAAACAAACTTTTGATGAAAGAATAATTTTGCGTAATGGTCCAATTAATTGGCCACCAAGATCGTGTGATTTAACCCCATTGGATTATTTTCTTTGGGGTTATGTAAAGTTACTTGTCTACGTCGATAAACCAGATACAATTCAACATCTGGAAATCAACATTCCAAGAGTTATTGGCGAAATACGGCCGCAAATGCTACGAAAAGTTTGTGAAAATTGGTGTTCCAGATTGCGCCTTGTACGCACCAGCCGTGGCGACTACATGGCCGAAATCATATTTAAACATTAATGTCATAAAATGTTCTATCCAATAAAACCCGTTTCATTGATATTAAAAATATATTTCTTTGTTTTATTATGATTTTAACTTGTGTAACTCTATAAAAAACACCCTTTATTTTGTAATCCCCAAATTAGGGCGGTAGTGTAGCAAAATTTGGTAAAATTGGGCAGCCGTCTGGGTCTGTTATATCTTTTATGAAACGCCAATCCATGGCGAACATTGTGGCGAAAATTGCTGCTATGCTTATGGTTTTTGGATTCATGGCATTTATAGAAGTGATCAAGAATAGGAATACCTAAATGAAGAATGCTCTGACACCGATGATGATGAGACGAATCCAAAGTATCTCCTTGTTGAACAAGCCAAAATGCACATTCGAAACGTTATAAATAATTTTAAATTTTTATGTAAAAATGAAACATGCAAAAAAGGAAACCAGATGAAATAGTATAGACGTAATCCTTGTCACCATCGAACACCATCGACGCAATGCATTCGGCATTAACTGATTTGGGATCCCAGACTAATTAAATCTAATATAAAAGTCGTATGTGATTTGCACATTGCTTTGAAACCCGTCGAACAAAAACGAAATTTCAAATGAGCTAGTTGATATTTTATTAGCGCGAATCAAAGAGCGTCGCTATATCGAGCTTATCTTCTTGCTGAAGTTTCTACAGACACTGAATTTGGCAGATGAAACCGAAACAGAACAACAACTGATAAATTCGTTAAAAACAACAGTTACCAAATTTACACGGAATGTCATAAATGGGAATGTTATGAGTGTTTGGAGACAGCAGCGGAAGATGACGAGCAAGTAAACCGGCAAAATACAGAAATATCGAATGTACAGGAATCGCTTCGCCTATTGTCACGTTCTGTAAAAGAGATCCCTACAAAAAGAAATTCAAATTTACGAAATAACAACAAATATAAAGAAACTGTTAGATTGTTGCTTTCGAATCACAATACTTAACCGCTCTTGTGTTCTTAAAAAAATTTAGTATTAAATAGTTTTGGAATTCCCGGGATCTCGGGAGTATGATTTCAAAATTTCCGTTTCACGGGAATCAAATTAATAGTGACCTAGAGGGTGAATGGCCATGAATCAATCAATCATTTAACTCACCTGTACTTCGTTGTGGGAAAACACCATTCGCTGGATTTTACAAAAACATCCGGTATTTGTCTATGGAAATGCAAAATTTTGAAAAAAAGGGTTTTTAAATAATAAAAATTTTAATTCAGAAATATTTAAAATAGATTTTGAAAAACTGAATTTAAAAAAAACAGAATTTCGCTACAACAGAATTTTGAAATTGAGAATTTTATTACGCTACCATGAAGTTGTTTAAAAAAGGGCTCAAAAATTCGACCCAAAATAAAAAAAACAAATTGTTTCAAAATTTGGTGATGTTCGTAATGATTGATTCTTACATTTAAAGAATTAATAAAGACAATGTTTGTTTGCCACCCTTTACAAAAAAATGCAGCTTTTGTGGTTTTTTTGATTAATTTTAAAACAAAATCGTAACTGCTTATAAATTGTAAATCGTGCTACTCTCCAGCAATTTAAACCAGCAATCTATTATTCATTGTTGATACCATGCAAATTAATTTTCACACGAAAAACCATTTATTTGTTTAATTAATAATTAATAATTAATTTAATATAATGATTTTCAAAATTAAAAATATTTCACTTACACAGGAACTGTGTAATGTATGTATATGTATAAATTATCCACTCAAATTTAAGGTTTAGTGAAATTGTGGGGATTCATGATAGGAATGTGATGGTTTATGCGATAAATAAATTAAATTAATTAATAAATAAAAATACAGAAATATTATAAAATGATAAGTTTATACATTTTTTTAAATAAAATAAAAATTGTAAACAGAATCGTCTTAATAAAATTTTTTGATTTGAAAAATTGATGAGACACGACTATTAGACTGTACATGAATTAGTAATGTATAAATACTATTTTTTGACATCTGTTTCAACCCACTTGTATCAAGTATAAGTTCCGCTTGAAGCGTCCACACCAATATTTGCCACAAAATTTTTAAAATTTAAGTTTTAAAAATTATTTCAATATACGATTACCACTCCAAAATATAAATTCCAATGAACTATAAAAAAACACAGTTTACGTCAATCAATTAGAAAATGTAGATCACTATCAAATGATAAAAAAAACTTTAATGTCAAATTTGTATTTAAATCATCAATTAATTTTTATATTTTTTTGTTGTGTATAGTAGCAGCCATTTGAATAATTCGAATACAAAAAAACCAAATCTAAAATATTCTAATAAATGAAATTAGAATTAAATAAAAAACAGATTTTGTATTTTGGAAATAAAAATGTCAATCAGTTGATATTTGATCTGAAAATAGAGAATCAACAAAAAATTTGTTTTTTATTTTTTGTTATGGTGATGGACTGTTGGTATCTATATAGCAGACCTATTAATAGATGATACATATAGCGATGTATTTTTGTTTATTAAATTTAACAATTTGATTTAATTGACTGATAAAATTTAAATTCGCGTAATTGATTTACGTATATTTTTGTGTTGAATTGATTTGTAAATTTTAAATTTCACGAGCTGCTACCATAATCGTACATTTCCTTTTTAATGTTTTTTTTGTTGTTATTTTTTAATATATAACAGGTGACAGTTTATAATTAAAATCTTCGATATAAAAATAAAATTAACGTAAGCTTTATTATATATCCCCACTATACATAAGAAATTTTGCGTGGAAGAAGCAAACGAACCAGTATTCTTCGATATATACATGCATGTACCTACGACATTAACATCATCGATTATCTTGATATAAATTTAATTAATTAGTGTCAATTGTATTAACGACAGTTTTAAGTTTCAAAATAACATTTTGTTTTTTTTGCGTTTGTATTTTGATTCTGTTTTCAATACTCATTCCACTGATTTTAAAAGATAAGAAACCGAATTAAAAAAAGTTTAACTTTAAAAATAAACAAAAACAACATTCTTATCGTGTATGTATTTATGTATTTATTTATATATGCTACAGGCAAATAACATTTTGTGCACATTATGCTATTCTAGGAACCAGACAACCTATAATTTATTTGCCAACTGTAATAAATATATATACACATAAGACATAATATCTATAGAAACGGCGTATATATAAGAATTTTTGCGTGAGCGGGAAATGCTTTTTTTTTTGTTTAGTTTCTTTGATATCAAAATCAAACATAAGAAAAATTGGAAAATTAATGTTGACATTACAATATACAATACTACCTGTTAGATGGCAACCATAATTTAAAATGAATTTATAGAAATGAAACAATGCGCGATTTATTAATTTGTATTTTATAGCATGTGTACGAATTGTGTTTGACAGTGTTCGCGGCTGATTATTGCAAAAATCTGACTATAAATGTAGACATTTAAAAAATTACTTTAAAATTTTAAAGATTATTGTGTATACAAGCGAAATTCAGTCGTCTTGACACCATATATACATAATATGTATACCTCCCCGGTAGACAAACATAAAAATATATGTTAATTTAAATTTGATTGTTATATGAGTAACCCTTCCAATGGTAGAATAAATATATAAATTACTTTATCCAAATAACTACATAGGTATGACTAATTATCTCCATATATATGTGTGTGTAGACATATTCATATACAAAAAAAAAAGTTCACAATGACTACATCCCTTAAAATATGTAATTTAATTTATTTGCTTTACCAATTTTATAAAATTTATTTTTTTTATATACACATGTCGTTACATATTGCCATAGTAGAGTAGATAAATCGTATACATGTATCTCTACACATACGTTTTTGCCTTGATATTATTTATTTTTTTAGCTTAACAACATGATATACTCCGTATATAGCATATCACTAAATTTTTATCAACAAACTCTAAACCCTTTTTTTTTGTGTACGGTTTCTGTGTCAAAATAATGTTATACAAAAAATTGTTTCCCTTCTACACAGTCTACAGATATATACGTCTAATACAACGAACAGACATTTTGATGACAAGTGATTCTATAAACTTAACATTAAGATATAGAACAACAAGAATATTTCAAGTGTTTGAAGCTAGTGTCTGACTTTCCCGATAGTTTTATCGATCCCGGGATTCGGGATTGCAAACAATTAATTTTCCTTGATTTCTCGGGATCCAGGATTTTATATTAATATTTGCATTAGTATTAGTTTGTTTCGGACGTCATGGAGAACTGCAGGACGAACGAACTAGCTAAGCACGGTACAACTCTCCAACTGCTACCGGAAACGGCAAATTTGGGGAGGTCTATTAAGACACTCAAGATAGTTCTTAAAAAGGAGGCAGTAGCCTCAGCGAATGAAGGATGAGCTCTCTCATGTAGCAAGGCTAGTCTGGCCAAAGCTGGACTTGAAACTCTCAAAGACACTGATCTTCCTACGCAGAGGTGAATTAAAAACGGTCGTGGGGATACTAACAGGACACTGCCTACTTGGAGAACATGCGAGGAGGCTAGGTCTAGGAGCAAATGATTTTTGCAGAAGCTGTATGGACAAGGAGGAGGAAGAGACGGTAGCCTACCTCCTTTGTTCATGTTCGGCTTTAGCACACAAAAGACATAAATATTTGGGTAGATTCTTAATGGACTGCCTCTCTGATCTCGAAAACTGTAAGGTGCGAGATATATCATGCTACATAAGCAGCTCAAACTGGCTATTACAGGGTACTCAAAGTAATAATATAATGTAATGTATTTACTCAAAAAATGTGAAACAAACAAAAAATATTTTAATTAAAGCTTAAATGAAATCTGTTAAATTCTTGATTATTATTTCTGAACTTGCTAAGGAATGCTACATTTGATCATTTCGTTGCCTGACTGACGTTTAAAATAGAACTAACAAAACATAAAATATCAATAGATTTGTCTAATAAATTAGCCCTCTTCTTCGTACAAAAATTTGATGAGCTAGAAAATACTCGATCGCATTCGGTAGAAGTTGGCTGAATACTTTTTAGGACATCAAATAATTTTTCCAAATTGGGTGTCAACCTTCCAGTTCCTTCAAAAACAATCATTTCTTTCTTAAATATTTGTTTATAATTTTGTACAGTGGGTACAATAATTTTTTTCGCCATCCCGTATAGCTGGAGCCAATTGACTATCCAATGCTCCTATATCTGTGAAATTGTATTGTATCGTTGGAAGCAACAATGTTACCATCGATCTGAAACCCTCGCTCTGCTTATACTTGAACTTCATTTCCCATTAGTTGTTCTCCTAGTCTTTTTATTCTTAGAAATATTTGAAGCGTTTCGTTCTTACGATTTATATAAAAATAATAATATGCCTCACTCGTAATTAGCGTCTCTTCTTCCAAGTGCTTCGACAGCTAACTTCACTGGCTTTAAAGCGTCAGTCAAATGACATATTATTGTTCAGATATTCAATATTAAAGAAATAGGAACAGTTTAGGTCTTTTAAAGCTTTAGAAATACAGTCATATATTTTGATAAATCGTTCTAACATCGTCATTATACTGTTCCATCTTATTTGAGATCAAGAATTAATTGCATTCTTTACTGGCGAAAATTTAAATAATTTGACTATTTTTCGAACGCTTTGTAGACCAGCTCTAATATCAGTGCACAGACTAGGAATAGGTAAAATTGTAACATGATTGTAACACTGTTGGTGGTGATATGGTGAAAAGCGCCCAAATTTTATCAGAACGGATGCACCATCTGTTGTTGATGCTACGATATCATTTGGAGATAAACTAAATTCTGCAAGCTTGGCTTGTACTAAATTAAGACCCACGTCCATTTCCACAACAACTACTATTTATTTTAATTAACCCTAAATTAATGAAATCTCCTCCCATGAAATGCAAATTAAGGGATGAGCGAGGTAGATTACGCCATATCATCGATTATCGACACGTAAAATATAACGTAGATTACTTGGCAGTGTTTTTTCTCAATGTCGACAGTTAAAATAATGTCAACAACCTACGATATTTTAGCGACTTGAAATCGAATGCGCCAGTTCGCGAGAGTATTTTGTAAATACGTTCATCTAGATGTGAATACGTGATTCTTTCTGACAAATGACACATGAATATTTTCAAACTGTCATCGTGTTTTTATTTATTCAGTATTGTTTGCCAATTCATCATGGAAATACTGAGCCGGCATAGCATCTACAAATTGTTCAGCTTTATTACGAAAATCAGCGTTCTGCGAGGAATGTGTTTCGTGCGCTTAGACCAAGTTACGGATGACATTACTTTTAAACTATTTTCTTTGAGGCTACGCAAAGTCCAAAGTCTATGTGAATAAACTAGCAAGATTTGAGGCATTATGGAAGCCAACACTAGTCATCACCAATCGGACTTCTTGAAAGGACCATCGCAGTTGCGGCCAGTTGCTGAATCATGTTGAAGAATTAGCTACAAAATACGTTGTTATGAAAAATGTGACAATAAGAACTGCAAATTGCTGGCCAAATCATACATTTTTCTGCTAATGTATCTAACTTGAAGTGTTTCAAAACCAATTTCATTTACATTTCGTCATCAATCAAAACACATCCACTAAATTTTGTGAACATTTTGCTCAATAGTCTGGCACATTTTTTATCGAGCAAGTGTTGGTTATCTCAACGATTTGGCTTTTTAATAACTCGGTAGCTCTCATAGCCTTCCTAAACTCGAATTCGTTTTACCATGGAGTGAGGTGCGTTAAATTGTATGGCACGATCATAGTTAAATTTCCCCGGATTATTTTTAATGAAGGTTATAACCTTTTCGTAAAGATTTCTATCGTTGTTCAGCACCAATTTTTAATACGCCGATGGTCGAGTAAGCAGAGTGAATGCTCTTGAAATCGTGGACTCGAGTTCAAGACTCGTCAGCGGCAATACTTTTTTAATTTAATTTCTGCTGTAAAATTGATTCAACACAGCTTCTGTTGAAATTTATATTCATTTTCGGCAAGTATAAGAGCCATCTCTTGTGTATGACCGTAATGGAAATGTCCGAGCCATCTCTTGTGTATGACCGTAATGAATTGTCCAGTTGCTAAAATGTTTAATTCTCTCTATTGAATTGGCAAACATAAAAGATTTGTATAACACCAAATTTATATACTGCGGTGGTCCAGTAAGCAGAATCGTTGCATTTGGAATTGTGAACTTGAGTTCAAGCTTCGGTTTCGCATTAAATAATTTTTAATTTAATTTATTTAATTTCTCCCTTCAATTGGCAAATATAAATGATGAGTATAGCGGCAAATTTATAAGTGGAAATGGTGATTAAGTAAACGGTGTCATAGGATTTGAAATGATGGCTGTTGTGCAGTGTTCGAACCTCGATTAAGAGTAAACAAATTTAGCGGGGCATCCACACATCATTTCTCATTATATTTAAAAAAAAACACTTTTTGATTTTAAAATGACCAATTTGCAATTAAATTAAAAATATATATTGAGGCTTGAACTCTAGTCATGGTTAAAATCCATTCACCCAGCTTCTTTCACTACCGAGCGACCGCCATACATATAAATAGTGATATTCCTAACGTTTATAGCTGCCATTTGAATAACATAATTGAAAATTTTAGCAACGGCAATGGACTCTCCTTATTTACCATCGCCGTGCAATTTCATTACCGCTCTTTACCCATACCCATCTTTTATACTTGCCACCTTTACATGGAGAATATTGAAGTTTTGAACAGAAGCTGAGGAGAAATTTGACAGGAGAAATTAAATCAAAAAATGTTTGGGCTCAATCGATGACATTCCAAGCAGTGTATTTTGAAGACGATAAAAATCTGACAAGCTATTCCTCATTATGTTCCTAAAACGAATAAAACTTCCGTTCCAGTCAATGATGATTGATGCGATTTTCTAGGCGGGCCAAAAGTTTTAAGTCAGTACATTGTCCATATAAAAAATTTCCCTGTACAAACTGAAAGTATAACAAATAGGTATAGCTGAGTTTAAGTCTCGATTAAAACTAAAATCAATTCAGATTCTGTTAAATTTTCATTTTTCTCTATTCAAATGGTGAGTATAAAATATTGATTTATCAGTAATGAAATTGTATGGCAGTGGTCATCTAAGCAAAGTAATGGGCGTCTGATTAGTGGACGTGAGTTCAAGCGGCATTCGGGCTAATTAGTTCAACTCAGCTTCTATTAAAATTTTCAAATGTTTCCAATAAATTGCCAAGTATAAAAGAGGGTTGTAGCAGCAATGAAAATGTACGACGATGGTCAAATAAGCAGAGTCCAGAAATTCTTTTGAAATTTTATGGCACGGTCATAGTTAAAGTACCCCTAAGGTAAAGGATTAATAACCGTTTTGTCTGATTTTTTATGAGCCATTTTTTCCAATTTTTCTGCGAGCTGGTCTATACCGTTCCACCGTTATAAAGAGGACCCACTTTATTTAATGCGATATATCGTTGTTTTGGGTCAATTGAATAATTTTGTAATGGATAAACATGACGGTGCAGTAAAATGGTACTTGAGCACGATTAGTTTTAAATTCCGCTCTTTTTGAAAATTTAAATGCATATAGCTTCCATATTTTTCAATATAATGATTTCATCAAAAAAAGTAGTTTGCTATTTCAAATAAGTCTTTAACCATGAAGAATGAAACTTGGACCAAAATAATTTGTTAGTCATATAGCTATTGGAAAAGCATTTTAAATCAATCCATCACCAGATATAACACTCTAGAGAGGCTGAATTTTTATAAATTCTCAATTATTTACATATGATTTTGGAAAATTTAAATTTCCCGGGATCCCCACAAGAAACTTTTCTTACCAGTATTAATAAAAAAAAATTCACAATTGTATGTCTTTTATTCAAGAATTAATGATCATCTTTATCGATATATACGTATATCGGCTGGAAATTATCGGCAATTTAAGTTGTATGATAGAAAGAGAAAATATACTTCAACTCTAATGTTCAATTCAAAACAAAAATGTATCTTCGTTATCGATTTTTTTCGGCTGGAAACTATCGGCTAACTTAAACAAGGTATTTTTCTAATAAAAAACACCATTCACTTCAATAATGTCAAACTCAGATTTGTGTATACACAATTTTATAATAATTGGTAATTTATCCCGGGAAATCCCGGGAGCCAGACACTATTTGAAGCTAGTCCTTAGCACTCCATTTTGTGTATGGCTGTTCAACGTTAATCGGAAGTATACAAAGAGCACACACACACGAGTACGAGAAACGATAATGAGTTTCAAAGTACTATGCTAATATAAATATTTCAATTAATTCCGCAACTATTTTCAACTATATATGTACAAATAACAAACAAAATTAATATTTATTCAGTTTTCCATATTATATTTATAAATAAACACAAAAACTATCTCCTACACACAAAAGTGTAAATAATATTTATTTTATTTTAATAAAAACGTTTAAATTATAATTATAAATAATCTAGTATACATAGAGATACAAATATATAAATTAAAGCAGCAAATAACAAACAAAACAATTACGGTGAAAACTTTAAAAATAAATAATAACTTAAGATTATTAAAATAAATAAGTAAAACAAAAAAAAACTTTATGTATTCGTATAGTTTTGATTTTGTTGTTGTTGTTCAGCATGTACGAGTACATGTACATACATACATACGTATACATATATAACAATGAAAAACCACATAATGAAAATTACATATTTTGCTTGCGCTTATATTTACTTAGATATACATATTATAGTTTGTTGCTTATTTATAAATAAGTAAAATATAATTTAATATACAAAAAAAATGGAAAATTGGTAAAATTTAATTTAAGAATTATATTAATATTTATTTATTTTAATGGTAAATAATTGTTATGGTTAGTGTTTGTATGCATACCAAATGTTTTAAAATTTTGTTTATTTGATTAAGGTTTAAGGATATGAATTTGTGTACAGCATTTATTTTTTCTGAATACACATAAGTAGTTTACAAGGTACACAGCAATGTACTTAGTTGTATGTGGTACGGACAAATTGTTGGTTGGTTGCAGGGATGGGCGAGGAAGATTACGCCATGTAATCTACGCGATTGTCGACACGTAAAACCACATCCTACGATATTTTTTGTGTTTTGAACTCGAAAGAACCAGTTCACAGTTGTATTTGTACAAAAATCTTGTACGACGAAACTTTAGGATAAAAACTAGTTTTTTAACAAATACAGTATATCTTTTAAATTTATCACATCTCTGTCAAATGTTAGAAACAACGTTAGAAATTGAATAATAATAATTTGATAGTTTTAGTTTAAATTAAAAGATAATTTAAAAATAATTTGTTTGCATTATCGACGTTCTCTATACTACGGATTTTCGACGTGGCCCACACCCAGTAATAGCGCTTTCAAAGGGCGTTATTTTAATCAAATTATGCATGCTATGTTCAGCCCCACGGTATTGACTAATAGATCTGTCTCGACTAGTATTAAAAATTAAATGCATCGAAATTCGTTTCCAGTAAATCTTTTACACTTGCATAATATTACAGATAACACTTACACCAATCCTTGTGATAAAATCTGGAAATTATTGCAAATTACCTCAACATCAAATGTGTTCAAACTCTTCCATCCCGAATGATGAAAGCGTTATTACCACAGAGACATTGATTGACGACACTGCCATAGAAACCAAAATATATACTCAAATTCAACTCATAGCTCACGTTCACACACAATTTCTTGATTTTTCAAATTTTGCTGACTAATCTAAGTTGAAATACTCTTTAAATTATAATTAAAATTTGATTCAAGGCCAGACTAGAATTTTAGTTGGAATGTTATTCTTTAGAAAATCCACTCAACATATAGTTCAAAAGCCATTAATAAATCTCGAATAATTTAACTAAAGATTTTGTTTCAAATCTACGTAAATTTCGCTCTAAAGTGAAATTAAAATTTGCCTTATACCTTTGAATTATAATTCAATATCTATGTATATACGCAAACTCAAATAATACAAAATATTTTTGTCAACTCTATATGTTTGATTTTTAACTCAATTTAAATTTAAAATGCACTCAAATTTTTTTCAAATCAAAGTGAAATATTACTTTATTTTCACTCGTACAATTCATCTATAAAACCGTTAAAGATTTTGGCTGAAACTCATTTTAGAATTCTGCCTGGCGTTTTAGCCAAGTATATGAGAAAATATTTATAATATAAATTGCACTCAAATAATCTATGAATCGCGAATAAAATTTCACTCAATTTCATAACACCAATTGTATTGGGAATTCAACTTAAAAAGTTCCACTCAAAATATATAAATCTATGCAAACTTAATTAGCTAGTTTTCCTCGGTATCTCTTTTCTATTTTGGGCAACCGTTATAGAGCAATTGTAGCCTCATATGTGCATCTAGCCCTTGACACGATTCATAACGCCGTTACTTAGGGGATGCTCGTTGATTTCCCAATATATTTTAATATTTTAAAGCAAATTTAACAGTTCAGCAGGATTTCTAACACCAAGCTTTCTGCTAGATCTGCCAAATTGTCTTCCAAAATTAATTGGTTTAGATTTTTTCAATTTTATATAACTTCAGGTCGTTAACGCTAGTTCATAAGAATATTATTTGATGATTTCATCTTTCCAATCCATCATAGTTTCAATACTATTTCTAAATTAGTTTATTTCTATCTTATTCCAACTTTAAAATTTATTTAAGAATCTCCTAAAATGTTGCATGCTTGAATGAAAAGAGAACAACTTTCAATGTTATTTTTACGATTGGCTGCCCATCTGCTTTGTAATCAGGGATGAGTGAGGTAGATTCGCTATGTAATTTACACAGTTGCCGACACATATCAAATTGGCAAATTTTACGTTGGTTTGACAGTTAATATAACATCAACAATCTATACGATATTTTGGCATGTTGAAATTAAATGGTCACAGTTCGCAGTTGTATTAATTTATAAAATAGCGATTTAGTTAAGTTAATCATCTCAGTTTTTATTTCATATCCTTAATTCTAAATTTCTTAAAAATAGATTATCAAAATATTTTAATTTACAACTTTTCTCACCTAACCTGAAATTGAAAAGAGATTAAAATGCATTGACAAGATTTTAAAACTCTCTCATCCGAATCGCATTAAACCTTAAAAAACTGTGACCAACGTAGAACTATAGTTCACTAAATCACTCTATCAATCGTCTATAAATTATCTACGATTTCTACGAATTGTCTACGTTGTCTACGATATCTACGTTGTCAACAAGTGGTTGACACATCGACGTAGAAAATGATAGATGACGCGTAAAAGCCCATCGATGGTTGATTGTTAAAAGACGGTGTCTTAAGCCAGATTGCAAGTTATTTCACTATACAAATGTCTTCGTATAATAAAATTTAATAAGAAATTTTCAATATTTTTATAATTTTTAAAATTTAATACAAAATTCACAATCAAATTAAAATGTTAAAATTTATGAATCAGTTTGAAGATTTATCGTACAAATCTAAGACTACTCTACTTTGACTCTATGACTGTAGTGTCATTGCTTGTGCTTTGCCAAAACGTCGTATAAAAAAAGAATATTATAATAATACATAATACATAATTATTCGTATCGACGTAGGATCATTTTGGTATTATGCTTTTAACTCTTATTTAACGAATCATAAGTATATATTAAATTCAGCAGTTTAAGATACATTTAAGGTACAACCATAGACAATAACAATTGTTATTATCTATGGTACAACCTTATAATATAAAAATCACAAAATCAAGGGTCGTTTCCGTTTCTGTATTATCATCGAAATAAGAATCCGAAAATAGTGTCCTTTCCTGCCATTTTTTTGGAGAAATGTCTAAACAATTACAGATAGAAAATGGCCAAATAGCTTATAAGTATATAGGTTTGCTATGTACCAGAAACCATGACAGATTTTTAAATCAATGATCGAATAGTGAAGATCGATTGAATGGGGGTTTTTTTTGTTACAGCACAACATTTCAGTTAACCTCTCGCAACTGTAGAGGCTTCGAAATTGCAACAGAGAGCGCCGCAATCACAAACCCCAGATGTCATGTGTCAATACCATCTGTCACTAAACCAAATTAAAATTTTCAGACAGATCTGTCATTTACTTCAGTTTTGACAGCCACAGACAACCCATTTTGCAATCATGGAAAAAAGTGAATTTCGTATGTTAATTAAACATTATTTTTTGGAAAAACCATTACGCAAGCCAAAACAAAGCTCGATAAATATTAAAGGGACTCTTCACCGTCGATTAAAATAATTCATATGTGGTTTACTGATTTTCGTGGTGGTCGTACAAGCACAACTGATGCCGAACGTTGGTGCACACGTGTGTAGTTGCCATGGTCAAAATGAATTACGCTTCGAATTGCTTCTACATCCGCCATATTCTCCAGAACTAGCCCGTGCGACTATTTCCCGTTTCCAAACTTCAAGAATGGCTCGGCGCAAAGAGATTCGGCTTTAATGAAACAAACGCCTATTTAGAAGGGTTGGAAAAATCGTTTTATTCGGAAGCGAAAAATTGGAAAAACGTTGGACTAAGTGTATCGAGCTAAAAGGCTACTACGTTGAAAAATAAATTTTTATTTGGTCGAAAATATTATTCCTTGTTTCATTTTTACCAGACTTCTCACTCCGCCCGTAACTTTCCCTTGGGAACAATAATCATATTGGAAACTCAGAAAATGGAAGTTTGAAAATGTACATAAATATTTTCGGCACCACTTTTGAGCTAAGGGAAAAATTGGAAGAATTTTTTAATTTTTTCCCGCACTGGTATTTCGTGAATGTGTTTTAAATGAGTTTTCCAATCCCTGAAAACCATGATTGTTCGCTGGCCCTATTTATTTAGTAATTGTAAAATGGTGTGAATTCTCGAATTAGACTGGAAACCTAAACTCCACTATATGATGTCGGTTTAAAAACTGTCTGTTTAATTTGTTGCACGAGTTAAATATACGATGGTGGTCTGATGAGAAGCTGTCTGGGGGAATCAAGTTGGCACTTGTTGCCAGCTCCGTATCTTGCAGCTTCCACAAGTGTGCGTGTTACCTCCCCGTGGTGACCACCGGGCAACTATTACACAATGTGGTGTACTAGGCGAAAACACGGCGCTAAATAACTGGGCCGGGTTAAGGTGGTAATCGTACCGTGCTAATAACCGGCCAGGCTGGGGGCCCAGTCTAAAAACTAGACCAGTCTCTAACGGTGTATCCGGATACTTGGCGCCCTCCGGATCATGTAGCCTTACCTGTGTATTGCGGATCTCTGCACAGGTGGACCTCCTTTCTCCGCTACTCGTGGGACCTATTATGGAAGATCCAGATAAAAAACAAGAAGAGCACGGTGCTCTTAAAAAACCGGAATCTAGTACTGCGGAGACATCGGCCTTTAGGCCCGGTCTCCAACGTGTAATTAGGGGCATAAGACCGAATGAGGCTGGCCCCTCGAAACCAAAGGGCAAAGGCACGAATGCTGGCCCTCCATCAGTGTCAAACTATCAGACCAGGAAGAGAGCCTGGCGCATGATCTCTAAGATCTGTAACATTCCTTTGGAGCAGAGAACGGATAGAGACAAGGATACGCTTGCGTGGGCAAGACGTATCACTGAGCCAAAGCAGGAGGGTTCCGTTGTGATCTCACAGCCGAAAAGGCAGAGATCTGATGATGAACCGCCTACGGAGGCTAAAAAGAAACGGGTTCCGGACAATGTTACCAGGCCCTTCAACGAGGTGCTAAAGGATCACCTGATCATGGCAGTTGTTGACAGGGCACAAGAAGATGGGAGCATTACGACCCTTAACTGGAGGAAGGTGGAGAAGGCCTTAGCCGCCATCTTCCTAAAAATCATGAGGGAGAACCCAGGACCTGCTCCGTCCTGCCGAGACGGAGGGTGGCACCGGGGTCACGTAAAACTGACTGCCTGTGCCGATGAGAGGTCTGTGACCCTCTATAAAAAGGCGATCGGCAGCCTGGGGGAAGTCTGGCCGGGGGCCAAACTAGCAGTGGTGACTAGAGAAGAAATTCCCTGCAGGCCAAAAAATCAGCAATCCGGATCTGCCAACGGCCACCTGGAAGATTGCCAGGTTAGATGAGGTTAAGGCGGAAACAGATCACAGATCGGCCGTCATAATCATCGACAGAGAATCCGTGGGTGCTTTGGCAAAATCTGGAGGCCTGGTCAGCTATGGATTTGGAGCGATTACGCTCAAAATCTATAAGCGCGATGAGGCTGACAGACCTGGGGCAACTGCAGCAGGTGGGGAAGCCACTAGTGGTGTCCCGCCTATTGCTGGTGACCCAGATGTCCAAAGCATCCCGAAAGACGCTCAGGAGACACTATCCCTGGACTCGGAGATATCGAGATCATTGGGACTACGCTGTGCGCTCCTACCGGACGAATCGACGTCAGAAGATTCTGATTCAACAGTGGTGGAGGTAAGCAATATCTAATGCTTAAGATCCTTCAGATCAACCTCCATCACTCTAAAGCCGCCTCGACGGCCCTCCTGCTCAAAATGGAATTTGAGTCCATTGATGTTGTTCTGGTTCAGGAACCTTGGGTCAATGGTGACCGGGTGCTGGGCCTCAGAACTTCCGAATATAAAATACTACATGCGAAGAATGAAGGTAAGATACGTTCCTGCATTCTCGCTAGAAATAATCTGAATATTTTTATACTACTTAATTACAGCAACGCTGATGTAGTGGTGGCTAGCATCGAGATGGATGGGCAAAATCTCTGGCTAATATCGGCCTACCTACCGTACGAGGAGGAAAACAGACCACCAGGTAGGTTGGTTAGTGCAATAATGGAGGCTCAAAAACGAAAAGTAGGAGTCATCATGGGCAGTGATGCTAATGCGCATCACTCAATCTGGGGAAGTACAAATATCAACAGGCGAGGTGAGTTACTCCTTGATTTTATTTTAAGTACTAACCTAAATATATGTAATATCGGGTGCAAGCCAACCTTTATTACTAAAAATAGACAAGAAGTGCTGGATATCACACTTGTCTCGGATTTTATTAAGGAGAGGGTATTGAACTGGAAAGTGTCCGAAGACCATTCCTTTTCTGACCATTGTTATCTCCAATACGAAGTGGATACAAAACCCACTAGCAAACCACCCTTCAGGAATAGGAGGAAAACTGATTGGGATTGTTTCAGAACCATTCTGGGTAACTTATTACCGGTATCGGTTCCAAAACCTCCTGCATCTATACAGGAGCTTGATGCTCTAGAAGCCAAGCTATCTGATGCTTTTAACAAGGCCATGTTAGGTGCATGTCCTATCAGTAGACCCTTGGGTAAATCTCGGCCACCCTGGTGGTCGAAGGAACTCCAAGGTACTCGTATGAAATGCAGGAGACTGTTCAAGAAAGCGAAGAACACAAATGCTGCTGCAGACTGGGACTGTTACAAGGAAGTCCTCAAAACCTATAAGTACGAGCTGAGAGCAGCCAAAACGAGGGCTTGGAAACTCTACTGTGGCAATATACAGGAGTCCTCGGAGGCGGCCAGGCTACGCAAAGTACTTTGTTCTAGTCCTTCCATCCCGAGTTATCTACAACGACCGGATGGTTCATGGACTACATGTAGTGAGGAATCCCTGGAGCTATTACTAGAAACGCACTTCCCGGAGTGCTCGGTACTAGCTCCGGAGGGACCCATGATAAATAGGGGTGTAAACTCCGTAAGCCATATAGTAAGCAGGCGGAATATCCTATGGGCAATAAACAGCTTTAAGCCATACAAGTCGGCAGGGCCTGATGGCATTATCCCTGCGGATATCCAACGAACTATTTACTTAACCCTGCCCTTGCTGGAAGTTATCTTCAAAGGCAACCTGGAACTCTGTCACATTCCTAGGAAGTGGACTGAAATAAAAGTAATATTTATACCTAAGGCGGGAAAAAGCTCTCACTGCTATCCCAAAGACTTTAGGCCTATAAGCGTATCTTCTTTTCTGTTGAAAACACTGGAAAGACTAATAGAGGCTCACATTAGAGGCTCAATCAAGCCGGGCGAGCTGTCGGAATCTCAACACGCATACCGTAAGGGACGATCGGTGGAAACAGCTCTCCACTCCCTTATTGGCCCGATTGAGAAATCACTTGAATATAAAGAATATTCAATGGTAACCTTCTTGGATATAGAGGGGGCCTTTAGCAACGTCAGACCGGGGGCAATCACTGGGACCCTTGCGTGTCTGGGGGTAGACGGGTCACTCAGAGGCTGGATATATCATATGCTTAGAGGCAGGATCGTGACAGCTTATCTGGGTGGGACGTCTGCCGCCAGATACGTGAGCAGAGGGACACCTCAAGGTGGGGTTTTATCCCCCCTTCTTTGGAACTACCAATAAACGACCTGTTACTAAACCTGGAAGGGCAAGACTTCAAGGTGGTTGCTTACGCGGATGACGTTGCTATTGCGGTCTTCGGTAAATATCCTAGTACGCTGAGTGAACGCAAACCCACAGAAAACAGAGCTGGTCCTCTTTACCAGGAAGCACAAGCTTCCTCAGTGTGACCCGCCAACATTAAATGGTACTCGCTTGATCTTTACGGATAGAGCAAAATACCTCGGACTTCTTTTGGATAGCAAGCTAAGCTGGAAACCAAACATCGTAGAGAGAGTAAAGAAAGCTACTATAGCGCTCTACTCCTGCAAAAATGCCATTGGAAAGAGATGGGGTATGGAGCCCCACATAGTACACTGGCTCTACGTTTCAGTGGTCAAACCTATACTGCTGTATGGGGTTTTCGTCTGGTGGCCAGCGTTAAAAATTATGGCCAACCTTAAACTATTGATGAAAGTCCAAAGAACGGCATGCTTGTGTATAAGTGGGGCTCTCAGGAGCACACCTACTCAAGCTCTGGAGATTCTCTTTCATCTTACTCCATTGGATATTGCGGCCGAGCAACTTGCATCTTGCACAGCCATTCGGCTCAAATCCATATCTATGTGGACCTGTAACAATGCAGGGCACTCGTCTATCCTATGCAACAGGGGTATTCCGGAAGCTACCGACTACGCTATTCCCTTGCCATCTGCTGAGGTGAGATTCCAAACTGAGTTTCCCACCAGAGAGGACTGGATGAACGAAACGGTTATGGACAATGAGGCGCTAAGCTTCTTCACGGATGGCTCAAAAAGGGATAACGGGGCTGGCTGCGGGGTATTCTGTGAGGCACTAGGGGTTAACCTCTCTTTTCGTCTTCCCGACTTTTGCAGCGTTTTTCAAGCTGAGCTGCTCGCGATAATGGAAGTCATGGACTGGTTGAAGTATAATGTAATATCTACGAGGGATATTCGCATTTTTACGGACAGCATGGCTGCTATTAAAACGCTACAATCATACTCCCTGACGTCGAAAGTAGCCCAGAACTGTCTGGCATCTTTAAATGAGATGGCTGATCATTTCAACATCCGCTTGACGTGGGTGCCAGGGCATTTCAATATCGCAGGGAATGTAAAGACAGATGAGTTGGCCCGCAAGGGTACAGCACGCCTAATAACCCAAAGAAGGAGGGATATAAAGATACCGCTTGCTTCATGTAAACTGTTGCTTCTGGAAGAAGCTATAAAAGAAACGAACGTCAGATGGTCTAACGCCAGTTCGTGTGTAATAACCAGGCAGATCTGGCCTGGTCTTGACCGGTCTGGATCAGACCAACTGATATCGCTTCGACGACACCATATTGGTATGGTCGTGGGAGCTATAACGGGACATTGTCTCATTGGAATACATGCGCGCAGACTGGGTGTCCCAGCCCACGATTTCTGCCGCAGCTGTGGTGATGATGAGGAGGAGGAAAATGTGCTCCATCTGCTCTGCACCTGTCCTGGTCTAGCGTACAGCAGAACAAAATTTATGGGGACTTCCCCTTTGAACGACCTCACGGATCTTAGTAAGATCGGGATCCGGGACTTTAAACGCTTCTTGGTAAGCTCACGATGGTTCAGCGAGTGAAGAGGAGAAAACTCGAATGTGGTACAGCTAAGGACCAATTTTGTGTCTATGCTAGTCCTTTAGGACGGCCACCATAACCTAACCTAAATATACGATGGTTCATAAGCTGATCAAATAAAACCATTGCATGTGACTTATTGTACGAAACATGTGCCTACAATGATCAATATCCAACACTTGTTATGATTTACCAGTCTTAGGGTGAATTTCAATAACAAAAAACTCATTGCACTTGTCGTACGTACCATTGTAATTACTGTAATTACAGTGTTTATTACAACTATATACGAGTACAAGAAGAAAAAAATGAATTCCAATTATAATTATTCATACCCCCCCCCCCCCCTCTGATAGTTTTCATCATATATTCATTCATACATTAAATTAAAGGATATCTCTCTTGACAATATGTACATATATTTAAAATATAAAATATTTCTATACTATTAATAGAAACACAGAGACAAAGTCAATTTTATTTTTATTCATTTTCCACATCATGAAAATTCCGCACATAAAAAAGGAAAACAAATTTCATCTGTTTTTTGTTTAAAACGTTACCCTTCAATCATGAAGTAATTATATTATATTTAATATTCATATCCTGGCGTCAAAAAAATCCCTATTATTTTCGCCGCTCTTACAACAGAAACACACACACACACACAGCATACCGAACACGTTTTATTTGTAAAATCACGTGCGCCACAGTACTTGCACCTTATAATAAATAATGGTGTGTACATACATATACTATACGTATAATGGGTACGCGATTGAAGTTTTATTTTTATTATTTTAACACTGGTTTCCTAACAGTATGCCAATTAATTTAATTTATTTTAATTTTCATTAAATTTTCTTAATAAAATAAAGAAATAACTGCGGAAAAGGTGGTTATTCTTTACGTTTTTATGGTGTGAGGTTTCTAATTAGACTATATACAACATGGTAGACATTTTGTTTGTCGCACCCTAAATATAAATTCTGTACTTATGTACTATTGGCTACCGCTAATCAATTGTCATGGTGTAATCTATATAATTGCATCCTGGCCAATAATAATAATATGTAAACCCACAATCGCGTGAGTAACCAAATAACAACAAAACTTTTGATAAATAGAAAAATTAAGACAATTTAAAGAGCTTTCTTAATATTTTATATTTATAAATATATATTCTTGGTTGAGTTTTATTAGGTTAGTCTGCAATAAAAAATAATTTATTGAAACATTGTAATAATTCATACTAACTGGTATATGGTTTTGTGACAAAACAGTTTAGCCTTAAGATGTGTGTGTATGTACGTACTATAAAGGAGAAATATTTTTTTATTATATTACAGCAAAAATAATGATTATTGATTATATAGCCATGTTACAGTTGCTGAGTAAATTTAAAGCCTTAAGGTTTGTCTTGAGACGTGTTATTTTAGAAAGATCTGAAAAGTATACCAAATTAGTTGTAACAAATTTACTACTGTTCGACCAAAAACTTAACTAAGGTACTTATCAGTCAACAACCAAAGGTTAATATCTCCCGGTTACACTATAAAAAGTAGGAAAGTATAAATCAAACTTTCTAACAACCAAAAAACTCATAAAAATTGGTTCTAATAATTCATAAATTTTTTTTTTGTGCTATAGCAATTTTGTCCATTAGATTAAGTTAATGGTTGTAACTTGTAATAGTTGTAATAATCATAAAACTATAAAAAAAAAAAAAAAATTATATTTTCTCTCAAAGATAAAACAATACATATTCATTTTATTTTTTATTATTAAATATGATAAATGATAATTCGTTTCGGTTATGTTATATTATTGTGTTGTTGCTGGTTTGTCGAAAAAAAAAAAAAAAAAAAAAAAAAATTTCCTGTCCGCCCTGTTGTTGGTTGATCTACACAAATCAACATAATTTTCACATAAAATATTTTAATTTATTCACGTAAAGGTGCGAAGTTTAAGAATTTTTTTTTATTCATTTTTATTTTATATTAAAACAAAAATTATAACAAATAAACATAAATTATCAATAAATATTGTTGAAGCAATTCACTGCCCACCACACCAAAATATACGTACGAGCGAAACATACGTTTTTTTTTTATTGTGCATACATACAATATATTCATTGAGTTGTCATCTAAATTTTTCTTATAATTTTAAAATTTATTATTTTATTGTTCTCGGTGTAGTACATAAAGTTGAAACATTAAGCATTCGACTACACACACACACATAAAAATAAAAATATTATTTATTAAATATTTCTCACTTTTATTATTTAATATATATAAAATTTATTTTTAAGAGAAATTATAATAAAATTTAAAAATTATAAGTTAATAAATTTTAGGCTTAATTTAAATTGGTCTTTTAACAAATTAAGACAACAAAAGAAATTAAAAGTTTTGATGTGCTTAAAGGTATAGAAAAACTGTAGTGAAATGGATTTGATTTGAGTTCTCATGGGTTAGTATTCAAATGTTATGTAAATCGAATTAATTACACGCAGCCGAAGAAAAAGAATTTAAATTTCAAATTCATAGCCGGATCCGTTTTCAGGTTGGTAATAAGCCGATAAAATATAGTTGTCATGATATACAATTCACCGAAAATCTAAATTTTTTCTATACCCCTCTAAAAAAATAATGTGTGCTGAAAGCAGAATTGTAAATGTTGCACTGAAATATATCCAACAAGCCGTCTAGAAAAATTTGAATTTAAATTTCTAGAAGCAATTCTTAGAATTTTGGAAATTTGTCAGAATTTGAAAACTCTTACTATCGTTTAAAATTTTGAAAACCAAATCAACTTTTTTGTTCAAATTTAAAGCTTCTTCGAATTTACCAAATTATATAAATGTGGAACTTCAAATCTTCATAATCCTAAATTTTTAAAAATTTTATTACACATGAAACATAAATAAATAGTATCTCGTTAAAAATATTCTTCTAAATTTCAGGAATTAAATTTAAAGTTCCTAGAATTTGAAAATAAATTGCAAAACTTAGACTTTCATATATTTTCAATAATTTATAAAAACAAAAATTTTTTTATTTCAGAACAACTAATTAATTCTTATTTTTATAGATATAAAAATTTTGTAAATGTTATATTTAAATCAAAATAAATTTTGTAAGCGTAATTTTAAATAAAAATCTTTACTTATTACAAATCTAAACAATTTATTTATTTTTATTGCACTAATTTTTGAAGATTTAAAATTATAAATTTAATTTAAGCTTAAGAATCGCAGTAATTATTTATAACTTAACATAAAAACTTAAAATGTGTAAAAAAATTCAATTCTATTTCACCTCTCTCTTAAAACTTGAAAATAGAAATAAAATTTGGTTAATGTAAATATTTAATTCTAAGTTATTATATTTAAAATTATGAAATCTTTCGAAATATTATAATTCAATTATGAAAAAATCGTTAAAAACTTGTTATATTATTGTATTTCTTTTTCTTATAAATTTTTAAATATCAAGTAGGTGAATCGGTTTATAATAAGTTTATCTTGAATTTAACAGAGTTCTCGAGTGAGATTAAACACTTAAATACAAATCAGAATTATTTGAAGTATTTCTCCTAGATCTAGCACCTGATATTGATGTTTCTATAATTGTTATGGTTGAAACTTTTTTTAAAGAATACGAGGTGAAATATTTAAATTTAGATGGGTATGATTCGTTCCATGTTGTTAGAAATTGTAGAGATGGTTGGGGTGTATTGATTTTCACAAAACCAAGTCTTGGGTTTAATAAAGTATGTGCACAGTCCTATTTAGAAAATGATTACCTGATTGTACATAGCACACTTATGAATTTGTCGACTTTTGGTACTTATACGCCTCCACATACCAACTTACAGTGTTTTCTCGAAAATTGTGAATAGATTCTTCTAAAATTTAACAAAAAATTAACTATTAATTTAGTAAATGATACAGATTTTCAATATGTAAATTACATAAGTAACTACTATAAATTCCAGTGTATTAAATATTATAAATAGTACTGATATAGATCATTATACCAGGCAACATCATTCTAATACAACTTCTATATTGCATCACATTTTATCGCCATTCACACACGGGTTTCAAGTTTATATGTATGACACCTGTCTTAGTAATCACAAATTTTTATTTTGTATATTTTAGAATATTACAAAATTGGAGAATGATCACAAAGTTTATATTGAAAAGATTAATTATAAATCCATATTGAATCGAGTATGCAATTTCCATGATTTAATATCCTTAGAAATCCAAAAACATACGGCACATTTGAAAATACCCTCAAAAAATGCTGTCAAGAATGAAATGTGGTTCAGAACTAATCTCAAAAAACTTATAAATGAACATAATTATAAGTTGTATAAAAAGTTTCCAAGCAATCTGTACTTTAAACTAAAATTGCTATTTCTAAAAAAAATGTGAATCAGGAAATATAAATTACAGAAAAGAAATATTTTGACATGATGAATCCAAAAAAATTATAGGAATAATAATAAATTCTAATAATATCTTAATAGAAGACACACAAGCAAAACATATTGAAAAATTTGATCCCGTAACCGATAGAGAAACAGCAGCTGTAATACGCAAACTGAATGCGTCATCCGCTAGAGGATACGATTTAGTATCAGTGAAATTTATAAAATCGCTGCCAACTAAATGTATTTCACTCATGATACTAGTTCTATCAACAAATTTTAACAATTATAGGCTATAGCAGTCTTATCCAGCTTATCAAAAATATTCGAGAGAGCTTTACACAATAAACTTTTAAATTACTTAGATTATAGTAGTATTTTGACCCATCGACAATTTAACTTCTTCAAAAAAAGCAGCACTCTATCACACTCTAAAGCACATTCTAAACTAAAAAAGTTACAGCATCCTTAAATAAGTTAAAATTAAATTTAAAAACGTGGAATCGAACAAATGTTGCTTAGTTTTAAAAAAATTAAAATTTGATGTCTTAAACCCTTATTATTATAATTAAAAAATCGAATAATTAAAATTATATTTAAACTTCTGGGGCAACCGCAACCATTCAAAATCTGTAAGTGTTAAATAAATATATTTTACATTTGGCAACTATCCAAAATTATGAGTTTTTGTCAAAAATTCGCTGTATTTGTTAATAAACTAGCAAACTAGTTGTTATGCAAAAGAATATTTCAAATAAAATCGAGAATCACATAACATAATTTTTTAGTCTATGTTCATTGTTTGCAATCGTTCGAGTTATAAACGGTCAAAGCGGTTGTAATAGTAAAAAGTTATTAAAAATGAAATTAAATAATCGAAAACTAAATGCGCACAAATACCTTAAAAATCCTTTTGCTACAGGTTTATCCATTGCAAAAACATTAAATTTGTCCAAAACAACAGTATAAAGAAGTCTCAGCGTAGAAAGAGCAGCTCACAAAAATGAGAAAACATGGCACAACTATGATAAAAATCTTTACAAATCTTTAAAAATAATTCTGAGATGTCTGACTAAGACCATACCATCAAATTTAATGCATTCCGCTCCATGGGGTAAGATGAATTCGATTTCATGTCCGCTAAATATATACCAGACTCGTCTATAATTAAGTTTTGACAAAATTTAGTGGATACAGACAAAACGTACGTGAAATTAGATGTGGAATAGTTAGCAGGTCATAAATTCAATGGTTCCGTTAAGCATTAGCACTTCAAGTTAGATAAATTTGCAAAATAATTTAATAAATTTGCGACAGATATTCCTATTATGAAACTCTATTTTCAATCGTACAATGTGTTTATTTGCCGGTAAGCAAACTTGTAATTGAACGGGAGGCTAATATAGATACACTTGCCAATCAACGAGAGTGATGTCTGGAAAATTAGCGGGCGGATTCTGTAAATTCAGTAAAAAATGATTTATAGACTTCAAATTGATCGTTTTTATATTAAAAAAGTTATGCGGGATCGAATTTTTCATAATAAACCTCCCGGAAATTTTTGAAACCTGGATTTTCCCATATACATATCAATGTTTATATCCAAATTTTCAATATTTTTTCACCATAAAACAGTAAAAGTTGCTTCTGTAAAGGTTTCAAGTGAAAAACACGAACTTTTTTACCGAGTATACCCGGCCTGAATCCTACCTGTCTATAGGAATACTGTGCAATTTTAACCGCGTATCGCATGGGAAACTAAGTTAACACATTTTACTGAGAAGCTGATGAAAACACAATTCCCGCGTTTGCACGAACCAGGCACTTAAAAGGTATCTTTCTCTCAAGCCTTTCTTCAATGTTTAGTAGGTAACCGTATGTTACTCTACCATCCTTTGAATTGGACAATCTATTTTGCCATAGGACTATTAACGATTTTATTGTTTGTCTCTTGAGTGATTCAGTCGTATCTGATTGCTCAGAACTTCCACTTTTCCGTAGCTCATCTATTCCCTTTTTCTTTTTTTATAGTGGACAATTTTTTCATTAAGTTAACTATATCTATAGGAATCTTTGCGGCCCAGACAGGAATTACATCAATTGATACCGTTCTATACGCCTTGTTGATTCCGAGCAGCAACTTACTTGAGCATTGATTAGGGTTCGCCGGTGGTAACAGTTCATTCTGTCAGCCCATCCAGCATAAGTCTTGGAAGAAACCACGAGGCCTTCAAAAATGGTAGACACTAGATAGGGTACCATGCTTGAGGCCCTATGTCTCTCTTGCTACTCTTTTTAGCACGGCTAAAGTGAGTGACTCCGAGCCTTTCATCAAAGTCCACTCCAAGCCATTTGACAGTTTTTACCATCTTAATTCGTTGACCGTTTATTGAGATCAAATGAGGTCTTCTGATGTCAAATAGTCTAGTAACCTTTGCACCAGTCTATCAAATGTGGTAAAAATAAATATCATGACCTTGGGAGCACCCCTTTTTGTCATAATTTTGGAATATACGGTGACTTGTGGTTACAGTGGCTTTCTTTCAGAAAAATTATCGTTTATGAGGTTGAAAAAATCCCAGATTGTACATTTAGTTCGGTATTTACATGGTATTTTCTGTGAATCCAAATGTTTATCATTGTATTTGCCACTCTTTTGGAATATGTCTATCAACCTGCCGGTAATTCGTTTTTCAAGTAATTTACCTAAGACAAACAATATCATGATCGGCCTATGTATATGCCTTTGGATCGGTTTCACACCTATCCCCACCTTTCCCTATTATAACCACTTTGCCATTATTCAAGCTTTGAGAAAAACTCCTTTACTCAGACAGGTATTCATTAAGCAGTGATACTGGGTCAATTACGTTGTATCACTTCCACCTCGATGTTTTCTCGACATAGCACCTAGCTTTGTTTATTTTCGTAAACGAGATCGCCAAAGTGGCCTCTTCATCACTGAACTGGCTCACATTTAGCGTATGTGGTACAATGTTGCGATGCACACGGATTATACTTTGCACATCCGAGTCACTTTTCTCACTGTCATTCGTTATAGCAATGTATCGAGTAAGCATTTTGTGGTGTCCTCTCAACAGATTGTTGATTGTCCACCACCCGTACCAGGGTACTTACTACCACATTAGTTTTCATTTTTCCGGTGCTAAACTTATAGACGAAACCCCACGGTTCTGCATTACCGTGCTCTGTTATAAACTGCTTTAGCTTTTGTCACTTATACTTTTGAAATACGCATTACGGTTTGCTACATATGTTAGTTTCTTTGATTGTTTTTTTTTGTGGTTATACGTTTACGTGGTATATAGTAGCGCAACAGACTGTCCTTATTGTGCCAAAGTTTCGACTTTGTATTGAAGTCGCCTGTTATTATAATTGGATGTTTTTTAGGTTAAGCTTATGTACATATATCTCTGGCTCGCCTTAATTCTGAAAGTAGATACCGACTAGATAGAAACTACCTAGATCCGATTTTAATTCTACACATACGCAATGCGCATCGCAGTACTGTGAAATCTTAAAATTTCTAGATCATTATTGAAGATGCCAGTGACTGGCTTAACGTTATCATCATTCCCCACGATAACTCTTGTGTATGTTGCCAAACCGCCTGTTTTACGTTTAAACACATATGGTTCCTGCATGCAGTATATCAATTTCTGATTTCATGCCCCACTGCTTTTGCATTCCGCATGTTCAGTTGAACAATTTTCAATCGATAAGTAATTTTGTCTTCAACTGTCATAAACAGTTTTCTTTATGTGATTATAGGTTCATGCCATTTTATAAGAAGAGTGGTCCAACCCCTTGTTTGCTTTCTTACAACAAGCGCATTTAGCGTCTTCGGTCTTTCTTGGACAGGTATTTAGTTCGTGACCACACTCACAGCAATAACCGCATAGACGATCTTGTTCTTTGCAATATGTCCAAAGGCATGGCATTTATAGCACCTTGTAACCCTGATAAAGTTTTAGCCCAGTCATGAAACGCCATTTCATCTTCACGCATTCAGTGCTTTGTTTGATTATTGCTTCTTTGCACTATATACTTCGAAATATTTTAATAGCTGACGGGACAGCTGAAAATGGTATAGAATAACAATAGTTCCAGTCGCCAACACATTGGAGCCTAATTTTACGATTTTATACTGTTAAATATCGTAGGTTGCCAAGATTGGCCTAACTGTCGATATTGACAAAAAACCTTGCAAAGTAATCTACGCGTAAAATATTAATGTGTCGACAGCCGCGTAATTGCTATAGATATCACCAATTTTCACTATTTTTATTTTGTTTCATTTCGTTTTGACCAGATCGTCGTTGTTGTAACAAATAACAATATTCATCAATTTGAACGTAATTACAGCTAATAAGCGAACAAAAATAAAAAATTCTTAATTAAAAGTAATAAATTTAGGTGACCAAATTAAAATTCTAAAATTATGATTTCATCAAAATATTTTAATCGGTAGCACCGGACACAACCTAAAATATTATACCAAGTTGCCCAATGAAACCGGCACGTGAAAATCGTAACTTTGTGCATTCATAATTTACTCGAACATTTATAGAAACAAAAATACTCTCGCATCCACATAATTAGTTAATTGATTTTTTGGTGAACATCCAAAAGACGTAAAAAATTAATTTTTAATTTAAACGATCTAATTATTAATTTTCGTATACCATTTGGTAAAAAATTTATTTATTTTCGTACTGTGTGTCTGTATATATGTACATGTATATGTCTATGTAAATAATTAATTTAATTTTTCTTTCAAGACAATATTTTACAGCTACTTTTCTTGTAAAACATTAAAATTATTGCAGTAATAATTAAATGAAAAACTTCACGAGGAAGAATAAAATTGATGAGGATACTCATTTCGGCTTGGAAAAATCATAAATCAATTTTTAATTTTTCATCAACACACAAATAATAAAAATTAACTAAACTAATTAAAATAGTTATGATTTTTTATTTTATTTATTTTGTTGGCTGTATAAAAATAGAAATAAAATTATATTTATCTCGGAACAAAAACAAAACTATACACCAATGCTTTCTTGTTGTGTTTAGAGGGTGAAATAAAATACCAACAACAACAACAATGACAATGATGATAATAACATGAAAATGTATTTGTTAAGAAATTACCGCGATTTTTAAAGACGATGTACCCACCGTCTTGCGTATCTCATTAAAAATGTTAAAAACAATTTTGTTAAAATAAAATGTTCAATTTATTTTGTTTGGGGTTTTCTGGTTTATATCACACTTCATGCCGGCGCGTATATTATGTACATGAGGGTTACATATAGCGCGCGTGTTATATTACACAAGAATGTTTACTTGGGTAATTTATTGTTTTAGATTAGTGTGTAATTTATAAATAGCTTCAAAAATAGATTTAGTGTTTTACTTCGGTTCATTAAATATTTGGATTAATTTGGTACATTAAGACATGATATTGAAAGTATGTCATATCATCGGATTATATTGGCTAAAATAAATCAAATTTTTGGTTTAAGTATATGTACATACTGTGTCCTAATGGAATTAACTAATGGCGGTGAACATATACGAGTATGTATATAGAGAGACGAAAAATTGGAAAAACTATATTTTGTGTCTAGCCTATTGGGTATTTTTATTTTTTCCATACAGTGTACCCCTTCGTCTTATGTTGTGCACACAAAGAGATCACAAGAATTGTAACAAAAAAAAATTGTTCATGATTTTATTTATTTATTTGTTGTATTACGTTTTGTGTTTTGAGGATATAGGTCTCCAATTTTATTAAATATACGTATATACAAGGATATGTTTTCTTATTTTTTGAGATAAATATATAAGAAAAATATAATATATTTTCATTTGATTTACTCTTCTTCTTCTTTTTTTTTTAAATAAAGTAAAACAAAACTTTGAATCTGATTTAAAACACAGAGTAAAATAACCATGAGATTGGAATATATAAGAAGAAGGATGTAAGATAGATAAATTTTACTTTATACTTTTGGTTGTAATGAAGTAAAAATATCCCTTCAATTAATCCAAATAGGATTTTATCTTCAACCAACCATTAACAATAATAAATTAAAAAATAAAAGTCTCCAAGATATATACGGTAAGAAACATAAAATAGGTTTTAGGATTTTTTGTTGTTGTTGTTATTCGTATCGTTCGTTCATCTTCAAAATGAGATATATGAGAAACTTTAGTTTACGGTTACTAGCATTGGAAATTGAAAGGATTTATCTGTGTAATGAAATGGTTGAGTTACGAAAGTTCAATTTACCCTATCCGAGAATAAAATAAGTTTCAATCACTTTAAGTATATTAAGCTTTTTAGATTCTACGAAATATGATGTGTGTATATACCACATACAGAACAAAATTGAAATGATACATATCTGTGTATATACCTGCTGTTACATATATCGCCATAACAATATATACCATATATACACTCTTAAAAGAATTAACCCCAAAAAACACTCTTGGAAACGGAAAAGAAAACGGAAAAAGTTTTTTTTTTTTTTTTTTAAATTGAATTCCTTTTATTATTTTATTTTAACAAATTGAATTCAATAATTAAATATAAACGAAATAAAGAAATAATAGCACATATGTGAATTTTTTTTTCTTGTGGTGAAAATTAAAAAAATAATAGACGAAAATAATGTATATACGAATAGACGAGAATGGAAAACTACTTTGCTACGGTTATATTCGTATACAAAAAGAATAGAAAAGTTTGTAAATTCAATAGTTTTTGGTTTTGTGAGGGATATGATTTGGAATTTTTCCAACATGTGCGGATGAATGCATGTATTACTAATCATGCTCTTTGTTTTAACCAATTTTTTTGTTTGGCTGAAAATATATAACTAACTTGAAGTAATTGTTATAGAAAAGTTTTTTATATTTAAAATTTACACAATTTTAAGAAATAAAATATTTTGCCTCGATAAAAGCTTTTCTTTTCGGTATCGGTAGGTATATGTACGAATATATAACCAAAAAGTTTTATTTATTGTATATACGTATTCCCTAAAAGATTTTCGAATCGTCCCAAAAGCAGTTAAACTTTTTATATATATACATATTATGGTTATTTTTCCATTTTAAGGCAATAATTGAAAATGTTTTCGGCGCAAGAAGAAAATGCAAAACGAAAAAATAAATTGTTAACATCGATACAAAATATGTAGACTAAAAAAAAACTTTTAGTTTATTGCTGTAACTTACTATGTTGCTGTGTATTTATCACTATTTCCAGTTTGTAATTTATAAGTTTTAATGATCATAGTTTATCATGATTGTGATAAATCGAATAGCTGTTATAGTCGTCCATAGACCATTACAAAACCCATTGTTAAGCGGGTGAAGTTTAGGTTCTGGTATATGAAAGATTCGCGGTTTCAGTATACAATAACCATTGAAATACGTATTTGATAAAATTGAAATAATTGAATTTTCTATAATAAAAAAAATTAGGGCGTTGTTTCTATTTCATAATTTTAACATTATCGTGTATAAATAAGTACAAAAATAGTTTGGTTTGGTACGAATTCAATATTATTCGTTGCAATGAAATAAAAAAAAATCCCTATTTTTTTTTACCGAAACCTGTTTTTCGGTAAAACCGGCCAAAATTGAAAACCGAAAAAACCGGTTTTATTTAATGGACAGAGATGAAGAAAATTCAGAATGCGAATTTCAATTGGAAATTGACAATGAGGGCAAGGAAACTCATAATACTTGCCAGTGGAAAGAAGATATTGGACAAATGATTCATAAAATTAGAAAAGTGGTAAATAATTTTAAACGATCCCCTACGGGAGAACGACATTTTAAATATGCTGATCTTTTTAGCTATATTGCTGCTCCTACAGCAGAGATAAATACAAACAATTATAATATATTCATTAAACCGCCACAGAATAATTTAGTATTACAAATTTATCTACTTCTTCAGAGGTTCAACATAAATGATTAGGAAATATAATTGAAGAGCCAGAAAATGAAAATTTATCTATACTCTATAGATTCAGATGAGAATGAAAACGAATCTGGAGATATATTATATTTACCCGAGCTATTTACGACCGTAAGATAAAAATTTGTTAACTTGAAAGTGCGGAAATGGATGAATTTTTTTGGTTATGGATGAACTTTTTTGTGATTTTATTGGTTTAGAGCTCGGATGTAAATATAGCTAGGGTATATATCCAACCTCGCGAACTCATCTTTAAAGAAAAAATTGATTGGAAAATGTTAAAAAAGACTAAAACAGATTTACTAAAGATTTACGTTTAAAAGTTTTATTTTAGGTTAAAAATAATTTATTCTGAAAACCGGTATAATCGGTTAAAATTTTGGAAAACCGAAAACCGGGTTTTAAAAATATCGACGGTCTTGCAAGCCCTACTCCTAACAAAATTAGACAATTTTGTTATTTTCAATTATACCTGCTACAGTAAAGAAAGTTCAGAGAGTTAATATGTTTGAATTATTAAGAAATATTTGTTAATTATTTTGGTTGAAAGCGAGCGAGAAAGTTCATTGTAAAAATTTTTTTTGGCGCTTCATCTTTGGCCTCTCAAAATGACAAAAAAATATTTTTGTGGTTTTTACTTTCTAACTATAGTTGGATCAAAGAAATTTTATAATAAAATTTTTTTGTGGGACCTGGGCCCCATCACACAATTAACTGTAGTGCCCGAATATCAAACTATTTATTTATTTTCCATTTATTTATTTTCCTCACAATCGAAACAAGCATTTACGTTTTCCACTTAGGTACTTATAGTGCAGATGTGGTTCATCTCGAGGTGAGACAAGTTTAAAACAGAAATTAACATTAAAAATTTCCACGCATTGATTTTATATATTCTTGATTTAATTTCGAATTACGATTAGATGCGAAATGAACGTGTACAATTCTCATTTTAAACTCAAAATATTAATTAGATTTTGAAAAGTCGAAAATTTTTTAAACTTCAAAATTTCTTAATCAAATTGAAAAATTTCGAAACTTAATTTTACATATCGATGGTAACAATGCAATAGTCTGTATCTACGCCGTATCTATGGTGTCTTATAGCGATCCTCTACACTCATGTAAGTTTCACATTAAATAAATTTGATATTTTACAATTAACTGTGTAAAAAAGTATCAGTTATTGAAAATTTCTTTATTCTTATAAGTTAATATTAGGTTGTAAACCTATTGTAGATAGACAGAAATGAAAAATCAAAACTATGTTTTATTTTTATTTTGCTGTTACACGCTGATGAGCCTAAAGAAACTTTTGTTATCTAGATTTTTAAATAAAATAGAACAATGGCAGAAAGAGGAAGACTTTTTGTAAAGCTGGCGTTGGAAAAATTAAAAGAAAATCTATCGCCATCCACTTAAATGCACACAAAAATATCATCCCCGCCTTCAATCTAATATTGTTTTGCCGCTGTTTGAACCGATACCATTTACTTAGTATACAATTTCGAATTTATCGAATATTTGCAACTGAAAAGATCACAATTAGATACAACGCCCACCATAAGATAGCATATAGATAAATTACCGAAAGTGAAGTGCCTTTGATGGTAATCAAGATTTTCTTAAATATGAGTCTAGTGAAGGCTGAGATTTCACAGAAGAAAGCAATACAAAATCGAATTATATGTCATTCGAAACCGATTCCAACAATGACACAATAAACGAATCCGACTCTGAAAATTCTACACTAAATAATGATCCTATCTTAAGCCACCAAGAAATAGTGCCAATTAAACCAATTGAAAATATATCTTGCGAGAATCCACTTAAGCCATAGTATCTAATGAACACGAAAATGATGGCTTGAAGAAAATGACGAAAAGAATCCATGGGGAAAGCAAAATGAAATGCTCGGCACGAAATATATGATGTTGCGAAAAAATTTTAAGGAAAATAATTCTTATAGGGGAATGCAGGATGTGCTAAATGAAAAACGAAAAATGGAACCACGGTGTACTATCTAGACATGCAAAAAATTTGCAAACCATTTTGAGCATTGTGGTGCGGTAAGCGAAGCTTGTGTTGAGCAAAAATGTTCAACAATTTCTGGAAGTTGAACTGGACAAAAAAGCAAATTTACGTATGATATTTAGTGCAAGCTGTACCAAAGTTTATTCGCCCCCTGTAAAATTCCAAAAAACGTTGATCTATTGGATTGTTGAGATCGATATAAAAAAAATTGTAAATTTGAATTATTGAATCTATATTCAGCAATTTCACATTTGTTAAATACTTGTTTTAATTACAAAAATTCTTATACGTAAACTTTCAAAAGAACTTGCAAGCCTTTAGTTCTAATTCATTTTACCATACAACTACAGAATGAAATATCAGAGATTCATTTAAAAATCCATGACATGGGAGTTACATAAAACGTTTAAGGCTTCGTCAATTTGAAAATGTTTCCAAATTAAATAAAAAATTAAAATCGGGTTTCAATTAAATGTTTACTTTAATTTTATTGGTTTAATAAATTCAAGATGTACTCGTCCATATATTTATTTGTAATTTTTGTTATTTTTGTAAATTTAATTTCCAAATTCTGAAATTTCGAAAGCCAAAATTTGACGTTCTGAATTTTTGGTTTTTAAAAAATAACTGTTTTTCTTGTTTTCAAATTCGCAGCAGTTTTTAAAGATCGTAATCAAATTGATAAATTTGGAAATCTAATTTTACGTATACGTATTCTGAAGATTAAAATTAAAATTCGAATTGTTAATTGTTTAAAATTTGAATATTAAACGCTATTTTTAATTATAGAGCATTCCATCAATTATTTTCAATATTCAAAAATCACAAATTTAAAGTTAGCTAAGTACAATTTTAAAAGCTTTAAAACATTAAAGCTTTGACCGTTGGATCGGGAGGTACTGGATTAGAATCTTAATAGAGGAACGTGTCAAAAGGAATGAGAACTAAATCGGCCCTGTAATTAAAGACAGATTTGGTCCTTAGGCCAAGAAAAAAAACCAATCCGGCATTTGGATGAACAAGGCAGGTTATGATTTTTGGTAGAAATTTGTTAGGTAACCCTTTATTTAATACTGGCCCAAGGCCTGGAGTATCCATAATCTGGCACTGATTTCATGATAACATTATTAGGTTTGTTTATAATTTAAAAACAGCTACCAATATGAATATTTCATTGGGAGCAACATTTTGGTTGTTGGTGGAGATTTTCAACAGTGCATACTAGAAATGTAAAGTATATCAGTTCAGGCTCTTCTTATATAACTTTGATAAAATTAATCAAACAAATCAGTGCAAACCCTCTTATTAGGAATGGGCATTAACGCGTCATCTATTATTTTCTACGTGTCGACAATCCGTAAACAACGTAGATATCGTAGATTACGTAGACAATTCGTAGAAAACGTCGATAATGTAGACGATTGATAGAGAGATTTAGTGAACTAGTTCTAGTTCTACCTCGCACCTTTCTTAATTACAAAGTAGATGGGCAACCAAATCTTAAAAATATCAATTAATGTTTTATATATTATAAAAGCTAATAACAGGTCACAAAAGAAATCCACTACTAAATTAAAATTCTGTCATTCAAAATAATTCGGCTCAAATTCAAACAAGATTCAATGCAAAATTTTGCCAATTCTAAAAATTATTTTGTAAACTTTAACTAGCGTTTAACTTAAACTTAAATAAAATCAAAAGAATCTAAAACAACTAGTTTTGCAAGATAATTCGGCAGATCTAGAATAAAGTTTGATGTAAGCAATGCTGCTAATCTTTTAAATTTGCGTTAAAATATTAAAATATTTTGGGAAATCAATCAGCATCGCCTAAGCAACGGCGTTAGGTACCGTGTCATAAGAGATGGGCATGAGGCTATATTTGCTCTATAATTGTATTTTGAGTGAAATTTTTAAAGTGCAATTCAAGGTAGGCTTGTACTATGAAGTTGGGCTGAATTTTTTAGGTATAGATTTCAACAAAATTTGAATGCAATTTATATTATAATATTTATTCATATTTGAGTTTGGATTAAACTTAAATGGATCCGCTTAAGTGAAATTCCAGAATAGAATTCTACATGAATTTGAGCCAAAATCTTTACAGGTTTTATAGAAGAATTTATTTTATGAGTGAAAATAATATAATATTTCACTTTGACTTTTGAGTGTATTTTAAATTGAGTTAGAAATCAAACACTGAGTTGAAAAAAATATTTTGACGTATTTGAGTTTGCGTATAGATTTTGAATTATAATTTAAGGTACAAGAATTTGAGTTAAGTTTTAACAAAATATTTAGTTAAATTAAACGAGTGAATATATATTGATATATTCCATTGAATATGAACAAAAATTGAGTGCATTTTAAATTATGTTTAATCGTATTTGTATTTGAATTTAACTTTTGAGCTTTCAGGTAAAGTTCTAATATGGGCAGAATCAAATTTTAATTATATTTTTTACGCAATATTAAGTGCAATGCGTTGAATTTGAGTATATACTACGATTTCTATGAGAGTGTCGTCAATGTCCCGCGTATGCGCATTCAACTTATATCTATAATGCTTATAATGGGAAATAGAGGTGTGACGCGTGACGTAATCCAAATCTACATATTCTATACAATTTCGAACAGTTATCGCATCATAGTGGCTTCTCTTCGATGACCTGGCACAACTATCATGGCAACTAAAAATAACTAATAATGCTTTCTATTTTTGGGATAGAAAAGCTTGAGCACATTTGATGTTAAAATAATTGGTCACAATTTCCAAGTTTTATCACTTGGATTGGTTTTAAGTGTTTGCAAGTGTAAAGGATTTACTGAAAACGAATTTTGATGCATTTTGTTTTTAATATTATCCGCGGCAGAGCTCTTGGTCAATACCGTGGGGTTGAAGCCAGTGTGATTCGTGTATCTCTGTATATTACAGGAAGAAAAATCGAATAGTATTTTTCCAATTGGCTCGCGAGCAATTACGATTGAACAAACATTTTTTTACGTTCTATTATTTGTTTGCCAAATGTGGTTCGGAGAGATAAATCGGATAAGAAGTAAATTTTTGGTGGCTACGACAAGTTGAAAAACCACTCGCTTTGACCGCGTAAATATTTGGTGTGGGCTTATAGGTGAAAAATTGGTTTGCCCTACTTTTTTAAAATTTCTAATGTTGTTTCTAGCATTTTGCAGAGATATGATAAATTTTAAAACATGCTGTATTTTTTATTAAGTTTACGTGAACTGTCTTAATTGTTGATGTTGATACAAAACAAAGTCAAGTAAATCTAAGTACGTAATATATTACGTATCGACAACCGCGTAAAGTACATTGCGTATTTTACCTCGCCCATCCCCTGATTCTTACTATACGAACAACAAATATTCCAGTCGAATATTTAAATTCACTTGAGACACAAGTATTCAGCTATTACGAAAATCCCGTTACACTAAAAATATGTCAAACCAGGGGAACCGCGTTTTTTTTGCGAAATTTTTTGCTAGATGAAAAAATCTTCCATAGTTTTAAATTTGTAGTCAACTACAAAAACATCATCGATACCAGTGTGCTGCATCATGAAAATCGATTCGAATCCCAAATTGTTTGTGTTGAAATCCATATACGTTATACATATATGTATGTAGATATATCATTCTAATTATTGTATTCTACATTCATCTTTTATTAATTTTTTTTTAACCAATTTTTTATAATGACAAATTAAAAATGACAGATACGTCGTACGTAGGCATACGTATTTTGTGTTGTTGTATTTTCATTTTTCGCTTTTCTAAAATAAGACAAAAAAACATAAATTTAGAAAATGAAAAATTATTTTTGACAAGTAAATAAGTCTTCTAGATTACAACAATATTATTATACGAATACAAATATTTTACCAATTTTTCACTATGCACACACATACATACATGAAAAGTGTGTGCTATTTTTAGGAAAAATCAACACAGTTTTGTCTATATGGTGATTAAGACAATAATAGGAAGTGACGATGTAATATACAACAAGTAAATTATAGTTTTGTGTGTTTATTTATACGTATAGTTGGTGGAAATATTGTTATGGCGTGATCATATATTGACATCGAATTTAGTTTATTCTAACCAACTGTACACTATAATATACTATACATATGTATATATATATATATAACAGACAAATTTGAAAATTAAATAAAAGGGGTTTTTCCATATATTATTGTTGTAATTATGCATTTTCACAGCATGTTTTCTTTAATTCCAATTCATTAGGTTGGTTATATGGTTTTAAATATTATGTATAGATATGTATGTATGTATATAAAGAATGAGAACAAGATTTCTTAATAATAATATTGTACAAAAAAAAAACATGTAAGATAAAATTTTATTTTACTTTTAACCATTTGGTTGGTTTCTTATACACAAAATGCATTACCTAATTATAGATTACAATAATTATTATTACTACTACCTTCCTGTTTTTCTGCTCTAAAAATACTATTTTTATTTGTATATATGGTGATCATGTACACCCTTTCGTGTCTTATACATTTAGTATACCGGGTGTTTTTTTTAAACTGAGACGATCAAATATCTCGAAAAATAGCCACTCTACGGAAAAAATGTCCATAATCAAAATTTAATCATACCGCGGGGGAAATACATTAGTGCAAAAAAAAAGTCCCCCCACCCCCGCTTTGTAGGTGGGGCGGGGGTAACTTTTAAACTAAGATAGGAAGCCATATTTTTTATTGCAGATACGGATTCTACGACTAAAAGTACGTATGATTTGAATAAAATATTTTGTTCGGTTCATGATAGATGGCGTTGCAATCGACGAAATTCAATTTTTTCAATTTCTCCTTCTTAGAACACACGCATTCGATTCTGCAATACGTTTGAAATAAAAAGCATCACGTTTTCATTGGAAATACTCGAAATTCGTCATCAAAACAATTTATTCAGTTTTGTAAATCTAAATAAGTGTTCAAAATGATGGCCTGAATTTTGTATTTTTGAAATTTAATAATAAAACTTGAAATTAATTTTGAACACTTATTTAGATTTACAAAACTGAATAAATTGTTTTGATGACGAATTTCGAGTATTTCCAATGAAAACGTGATGTTTTTTATTTCAAACGTATTGCAGAATCGAATGCGTGTGTTCTAAGAAGGAGAAATTGAAAAAATTGGATTTCGTCGATTGCAACGCCATCTATCATGAACCGAACAAAATATTTTATTCAAATCATACGTACTTTTAGTCGTAGAATCCGTATCTGCAATAAAAAATCTGGCTTCCTATCTTAGTTTAAAAGTTACCCCCGCCCCACCTACAAAGCGGGGGTGGGGGGACTTTTTTTTTTGCACTAATGTATTTCCCCCGCGGTATGATTAAATTTTGATTATGCACATTTTTTCCGTAGAGTGGCTATTTTTCGAGATATTTGATCGTCTCAGTTTAAAAAAAACACCCGGTATAATGGATTTATTTTTAATATAATTTGGGATATGGAAAATTGATTTATTTTAATTAATTTGAACCAACAAAAAATGATTTATCGACGTGTCATCTCGAAATGTCAACTACATATTTTGCTCCCAGAAAACGAACTATACATGTATACATGTCCTTTGTAATTGATTATTTTAATAACATTTTGATAATATAAAAACCGCAAGAACATGGTGTGAATTAGTTTTTTTGTGTTGTTTAAGATACATAAATTTTAGGATTACTTATAATGACAAACCATCAGGTGTTCTATAGAGATTTACAAAATTTCATTAATTATAAATAAGATTGTGAAGGCTCGATATCTATATCCCTCGTTGATATATAAACTAATCTGATTACTATTATGTGAAAGCAGTGTACGTTTATCGCGTTAATATGAACGGTCTAACTGAAATACCTCCAGTTCTTCTATGGTAATCTTCTTTCGTGGAAATATAAGCAGGGATGGGCGTTTACGCGTCATTTATTATTTTTTACGTCGGCGTGTCACAAACCTGTAGGCAACGTCGATAATGTAGACAAATCCTAGAGTGATTTTGAGAATTCGTTCTAAACTACGGAGACCAAATTTTTTGGGTTGGTGACAATTTTAAAGAATTCTTTGCAATGCATTTTAAGTTTTTTCAAAAGAGCGGTCACATTTAAAAACAAATTAAAGTTGTGCGGTTCACTCCAGGACTGAATGCCACCAATGGACCCACGATGCAAGACCCGGAATAACACACATACTTATATACTTATACATTAAAAACACACAACCTTGATTTCACCATCGGGAATTGAACTCGAGACCCTCGAATACCAAACTACCAAAGCTAGGACACTTTACTAAGCTTTCGGTTTCACTCATTGTTCGTCTGTCTGTAGTCTGCCAGATGGTCATAACTTTTGAACTATATTCGGTTAGAAGAAACTCTCGGATGCCCAAAATAAATACTCTGCAATCGACCGAAAACAAATACTCTGCATTCAACGAGCAATCCAGTCTAAAACTAAACGTAATCCTAGGCAACCACGCTACTTGGATCATACTAGTTAATTTGACACGGATAACCAGCATTTTAAAAGTACCGATAACGTTGTTGCAGATCAACAACGAAACGGCCATTTATCCTGTCAAAAATCAAAAGTATGTTTTCGAAACTTTTCTCAGAGTTAACTCCTCGGCTAACCTCGAGTACATTCAACGGCTTACCATCCATAAGGCAATGTCATGGGCGAACGCTCAAACCGACATATCAAATCTGATCTCAAGGTTCGAGGCAACACAATTAATTGGATCTCAGAAGTACCAGCCGGTTTACTTGGTAATCGATATTTTTGTTCCGAAATTACTCAACAACTGCGACCAAGTCTTGGTCAGGGTTAAGAAAATTCGAACTGGATTAAAAACTTCATACGATGGACCATACAAGGCTAGACGGCACATACGAAAGCAATTTATTATCTGAATTAAAGACAAACAACAATCAATCTCGAACTATATACATTGAAACCAGCATACGGTATTGTCAATTCAGTTAACCAAATATCAGTCACGAAATGATATTAAAGCGTCTGATTTGTAGTATAATACCTCAAACTTTATGGTGTTCCATCTGTGAAAGGGAGTCATGTACCAGCTCAAATATCACTGATATTTGAAATGATATTCGAAGCTCTAACAATAACCAAATTAGAGAAATTCAATGGCTGATTATATCTAATTTTTAATTAATTTACTTAATTATTTTCTGAAATAGAAGTTGAGTTATCTGTGGAGTGAAAAAAATAAAAATTCTCGACACCAACATTTTATCGAACTTGCTAAGCCCTCACATAGTAAAACACACGAAAAATTGTCTAGCGCTGATTCAAGACAAAATTTCGTGTGATTTACTATGTAAGTATGGCGTCGAGAATCTTTTTACTTTAAATATTATTTAAATTTTATTAAGAATAACATTTCGTTACCAAATTTTAGTTGACCTTGGCCAGCACTCATATAAAATACGCAAGATTATAACTTCCATTAAAAATAATTTAAGGTGCTCTGATTATGACCGTACCATAAAATTGAGTACATCCCGTTCCATGGTAAGACGGATTCCAGTTCAAGAAGGCTATAAGAATTACCGAGTTATTAAAAAGCCATAAATCGTTCAGATAACCAGAACTTGTCCGCTAAATGTGCCGTGTGTGTGTCGCTGTTCTATTACCGAGTTTTCACAAAATGTTGGGATTATGTTTTGATGGATGACGAAAGGTCTTAGAAAAAATAGTGACAAAGCGTCTCCTAAATATATAAGCACTTTAAGTTGGATAAATTTTTAAAAAAGAGTTATAATTGCAAGCGATTTGCAGTTGTGCACTCATCCTTCACAGTTACGTCGAATGTGTACGCAAGAGAATGTCGACAGAAACGAATTTTGTCTCTAGTTCGTTGATACGATTCAGCAGTAAAATGTTGGTCTGATTAAACTATAGTTACACTAATCTAAAGCATGGAACAGATTTTTTATCGTTCTGGTTTTGGATTTAATTACAAGAGATGTTTTGTTCCGGTTTCCTGCGCCGGTTTAACAAAAAAGGTTTGTGCCCGCGATATAAAGTTAAGAAGGATGTTTCTGTCTATTAAATTTATTACAATTCGGAAAATATTTCGGTTAATTACGGTTGAATATTCCAGTTCAGTTCCTGTTCGAAGCTCGGCTCTAAGGACACTATAAAGGAGACTAATCAAATCAGAAGATGTAAGCCGACCGGTTTCGACCTACCCAAAAATATTTGGAAATAGAGAAAAAAAGAATGGCGGATGCGATAAGACTGCTGAAAATATGCGTTTTAAATGGAACAATATTGCTGCCTAAGTCACGTCGGAAGCCGTGTTGAATATCATTGAGAAACATCGAACAACATGTGCTTGACTTTATCCTTAATAACAAAATTTGAAATTAATATCAATTAAGACCAATCCAATTAATTGCACTGTCTAGTGCAATAAACTTTCTTTAATTTAAGCTTCTGTTTGTTTTATTTCAACACATATTTACAAAATTACAGCATATGGTATGTAATTTCCGAATTAATTTGAATGGTTTTTTAGTTTCTCGCCTGATGGCTTGACTGAATCGCCCTTTTACAAAATACAACGGCGCACTGGCGCATTTTATTTCAAATCGTTAAAATATCGTAGGTTGTTGACATTGACTTAAATGTCAATGATGACATAAACTTATGCCAAGTAATCTGCGTATTATTTTACGTGTCGATAACCGAGTAGATTATACAGCGTAATCTACCTCGCCCATCCCTGAATATATGTGCATTGACTGCAATCATCGAACTTTGAAACGAACTTTAAAGTTTACATATCAAGGACAAAAGTACGATCCATATAGCTGCTGGAGATATATTGCAGCAGGCTGCTGCAGGTAGCGCCAATGTTCGTAGCGCCAATGTTCGTATGATAAAATGTATACGTATAATGCGGGGCTTATTCATCACGAAGTAAGAAGAGAAGCATTTAAAATACCGCAAGCAAATGAGCTCATACCCAATTGTCTGTGCAATGCTCTAACCAAATATCAATCACCAGTCGTAATGATAACTGATAACGCTTCGTGTCGTACGTCTATTGAAGATGTATTTATTGAAAGTGTTAATAAAATTCAAAATAATTTTAGCTTTAGATCTCTAGCGACTTTCTCCATTTGGAAATGATATCCAGTAAAATATTTCTAATTTAAAATTGATACTCTTTAAGTCTTAGATAACCTAATGTTGATGTAAGAACATCTCAGCACTGAAGAGCACACAAAGTGATCAACAACACTGTTATTTATTTTTCAATAATGAAATATCCAAATTACATTTTTTTTGATGTTCAACAAGATTTTTGGAACTTAATTAAAAAAATTAAACTCTTATATTGGAAACCACGGTGGCTCAAGCGTGTATAATATTTATATCAGAGCAAGACACAATACCTCGAAAAAGATTAAAATATGTCTAAGCTAATAAACATAATTATGTGATTTTGATTTGATTTGATTTGAATTTAGTGTTCGACCAAGCATTAAGCAGGATCTCCCGGAGATGCCCGGATCTCACTGAACACCCACTGTTTACACATAACATAAAGAGGATATGGATAGGTTCAGTTAGTATCATAGAAATTGACCCGGTTACAGACTCCTGGTCTAGCTAATAGTTAGTAACACAGGACGATACAGTTCTAATCTACTTTTATAATTTTTAACAGCATCACTGGGCTCTGAATCAAAATTTATTAGTTGGCCTGGATCAGACTTATGAGATGTGCAGAAATTCACGAATTAAAGTCGCTACTATTTCCAAAATTAGATTTTATTTTCAGACGCCTAGACCTTACCAAACTGTTATTAAATATTGTAAAGGGTTTATATAAGAAGGGTTGAACTCTTCTGAAAATTCCAAATATTGGCAAATGAACACGAACAAAAGAATCGTCAACACAAGGCAAATTTACAAGAATCTCTTAGTTTTCTATATATATACTCGTAGTCGGTAGTATTTCTGAATAGTGGACGCCTAGACTTTTACAAATTGATATGAAATATAGTTGTAAAATGGGTTGGGATCCTTCGAAAAATTTCAAAATATTGATAAAAACTACTGTATTGTTCAAAGCAAGCTAATTAACACGAATCTCTGAGCTTTCTCCATATGGTCGCTAGTATTTATGAATTTGTAACCACCTTTACAAATTCGCATTAAATATGAGTTTAAAAGTGGTTGGACTTCTCGGGCAAAGTTCGAAATATTGAAAGCAAAAACCAGAATAAAAAGAATAAAAGAATCGTTCAAGTAAGGCCAATTAACACGAATCTTGGAGCTTTCTATTTATCATCGCTATAGTATTCCTGAATAGTCGATGCGGCACTTCCAATTGGTAAAAGTTCTTCACTATTAAGAAATAGTAGCGACTATATGTAGACAATTCTGAGGTTCGCGTTAATTGGCTTATGTGGACAATTAGCGACTATACATATATGTAGAAAACTCTATGATTTATGTTAATTGGCATTACGTGAACGATTATTTGTTCGAGGTTTATGTTAATATTTCGATTTTTGGAATTTTGTCAGGGGAGTCCAAATCCCAAACAGGGGAGTCCAAATCCCAATGATTGATCCCAATTTGTAATGTCTAGGCTGGCAATATGCATGAATACTAGTTACCATATGTAGAAAACTCTGAGATTTCTCAAACCCCAGCCCTCTTTACAAATACTTAATTCAATTTTGTATAAGCGGCCACTATTCAGAATTACCATAGCGACTACTTAGAGAAAATTATGGTTGATGTTCATTTTTAGTATAGATCACGCTATTCAAGTTAAAGTTAAATTTTTCGAGTTTGACTGATCGTTGGATTGATTGGACTGTATAGAGGTATAGGACCAAATATTTGCCATGTCAAATTTATAACCACCTAATAAATTAATTAAAATATAATTGTTAAAATAAATAAGCAATCGTTTTGTAAAATTATTTAAAATTATTTTCTATGAGGCGCCATCTGGAGTGTAGTGTGTTATTTGTTTTTCAAATAAATCAAACAAGTTTAAAATAAGTATACATGTGTGTTAGCTTATAAGATACACAAATTCCACGAAGATTTTACAAAATTTTCGATGTCGTGATCTAAACCAATCCACGAAATTAATGAACGGCCACGCATTTTGATGCGCACAATTCTCACATAAAATTCAAGTAACAGTTTTAAAATTTTTTGTTTAAATGTATCTGGAATTAAAATACGATTTCCATAGAAAATACAGACACTTGAATACAAGAATCGAACTTTTCTAAATATTTTAAAAATCCCTTCATCAAATAATTATAAAAGACCTTCAATTTACTATCTGTTTGGTTCTCTACTTCCAGATCTTTCATTATTTTAAAGGCAAATTCTCTGTCAAATTGAACATGTCACATCTGCACTCGCTATTTGTGACCCCGTCGATATTTGATTTCATAATCGTCCATCAATTAATTCGATTAGCCGCTATGGTTTATAGTTCCTTTATTTGATTAAAAATATATTTCAAAGGCGGATATTAAACTTAAAAATTTACAACGGTGCTTAACGATGAAAAAGTAAAGAGTACGGAACGTTCAGTGCCATATATTTCACTCACTGACACGGCTCCTGCACCATAAGGATTGGCATCACAACTTATGAGTTGTAACTTTTCAGAATAATACGGTGTTAAAATGTTATTAGTTAAACTGAGAGTAACTGGTTACTCTCTTCAAATTCATTGCGGTTTATTCCCCCTACCAGTATGTTATCAAGATTATAAGTTACCTTTAGGATACCAAATAGGTTACGATTCACTTTGGAATATTGGGGGGTGGTTGAGATCTAAATGACCGTCTTTGGTATTTGGAAAAAAACCTTATGTGCTTATTAACTGCGACTAATTCCTTTGACCTTTCGAAAAGTTTTAGTTGAGTGTATTCCCTTTCTAAATCAAAAAGTTATTCAGTGTCTTTTTAAAATCTATACATAAACGAATATTATTTTACATACCTAAGCGGTTTAGTTCCGTTACAATACCGACTTTCGAACGTTACACTATTCAGTTCTGTCAACTATTTCGTTTGAGTAATTTGATCTCTTAATCCTGTTCCAAATTTATCCCTTAGCTACCGTTTTAAATTGTTGCCGAAATTTCAATTTGCCGCTTAATTCATTTAGGTTAATTTAAAATTGTTTTTAAGTTTTTGCTATCTCGTTTGATTTTGATGCGGAGTTAGGTTTTAATTTGTCCTGGCTTTCTGGTGGTGAGTTCGGTTGTATAAATTTATCAAGTAAATTGTTTTATAAAATAAGGCGTAATATACAACTCTAGATACAACAAATATATTGGCAAAGTACAACAAAAATTGTTTGGACACCCTTTGATCCTGGGCAACCGGGCCAGGTTCTGAAATCCTTGGAATAAATAAATTAATACTCAATTCATAACTTACAGTAAATAAGAGACAATTATTCGCTCGTTAACTAAAATTTATTTTTATAAAATTAGGTGCCATCTATTAAGCAATAGTTTAACTATATTAATACCAATAAATAGATCTTATAGATATACGAATATACACAAAAAAACAGCAACAGCAGTTCGACTTTTTTTAGTTCGATAAATTGTACGAATCGATATTTTTCTAGTCAAAAACTATGATGAACACTAAACAAATACTATGGCCAATTTAATTTTAGTTTGATCCAGATGTGCATATACAAATACAACAGATAGATTTTAATCATATAAACAGTTTTGCAAAATAGTCAGTCTGAAAAAGCAGCAGCACATCATTTTGATTACATCAACCAAGTAAGTTTTCCATACAAGTACAAATGTATGTATTTATAATACTCACAATTTTATTTTATTTTTGTTAAATAAAAATCAGTTTTTAAAAGTTAAATCCGATTAAATGGGAAAAAAATTATTTTCATGTTACATAACTGAAAAACTACCAAAATAATTTTGTATTTTTTTGCCCAGTATCGAATGGAGCAAATCCCTTTTGAGAATTTTTCTTATGTACTCGTATGCAATGCAATATTCAAAAGTTTAAATCAAATAAAAAATTTTGTAACATTTTTGTAATTAAAATGAAGCCATCAAATCGAATTAAGGATTACCATTGAAGCGCTATATATTTTATATTTTGCGGTAGCCCCATACCACAATTTACACGGTACATACGACCCCTATATACATATATATGTATGTACTTTATATATATAACTGTCAAAATTCAACCTCTTATTTTATCCCAATAAAAACAGAAACCAAATAATCTTATATACGAGTATATCCAAAACCAAACCAACAACAGAAAACTAATTTATCATTAAAAATAAAATAAAATTATGTCTTAACCATAAAAACATGAAAATATTTTAAGATAATAAGAAAATCTAATTAAGGATAAGAAAATTATTTTTTTTCGAGAACGAGAGAGAGAGAGAGGGAGAAATTATAAGGAAAACTAATTCCGTATAAAATATTTTCCAGCTATATAGTGTATTTTATCCACGTCTATATAGATTAACCCTTATCGGTGTGTGTTCTCGAAATAATTACAAAAAAAATTCTATTTTCGGGGCGAAACATGAGTTATAAATTTACATTCGATACGGTTTAAAGGTAAGGTGGATACAAAACTTTAAACTTTTTCGCTATCTTTAAACTATATCACACGATGACACTGACACAAAACATGGGAAAAAAATGGTGAATTTGTCGTCGAACAATGAAAACACGACAAAGTTTGATACATTTTTTATCTGTTATAAATTTATTATATCCTCAATAATAATTTATAATTTATGTTGAAAAATTACAATGTAATCCTTTTATATACAGTTATAATGTTCTGGAAATCCTTAGAAAATTTGCTATCATCGTTTTTTTTTTTTTGAAAACATTGAGGAATATTATATTGAAAGTCATCTCATACAAAAATTATAATTTTCTAGTTGTTTGAATCTCGTTTCGTGTCGGCCACATGTCGTATATGATTGGTAATAACACCCCATTAGCTGTTAACATTTGGAGTAGAAAAGTGAAATAAGCCGCAGAGAAAAATGTGTACCTTATCTATAGGGCAGATTACAATATACTAGGAAATTTTAATTTTGAAAATTACTTTATGTGTATTTGCTATTTATTTATAATATTCGTAAATTGACATGGAATTTCTTGGTAAATTAAATTTCCTTTATCATAAAATGGAAAAGAAAAATTCTACAGGTGAAATGAAAAATGATAATTTAATTATTTGCGCTTCTAAGGTGATATAAGTATCGTATATAGAAACTGTAAACATATTTGATTGATATCAAGACAGAAGAAATTCTTTTCTAATAAATGATATATCACGCGCAGATTTCTTCCCTTGTATATATGTTGTTATATTACAACAGAGCATTGATATGTAATATGCTGTCTACGTTTAACAAAGTATGTACATATCTACATACACATGTACATACAATAGCGGAAGCGAAATCAAATTCCCTGGAGCATAATTTAATCATATCATACATGAAATTTTTGTTTTAGTGTAAAACGTTTTCATGTTGTATGTAGCAGCAGCTAATATACAGCTTTTCGTTTGTCAGTCGGTTTGTGGAAATATAAAAAAAATGGTTCTTGTGTAGCAGCAGTACATTATTATATGTACGAAAAATTGACATTAATTTAATTGCCAATTTGCTTCCTGATTTCTATTTATATTTTTCAAAATAATTTTTCTTATTTTATTGTTTATGTCTGTCTATGTATGTACATATATACATATACTTGTCATATCTGCCATATCATTATTATTATTGTGTTATACGTACTGATTTGTGGGTGAGTATTGTGAAACTAGTTTAGAATATACACGATTACTAATTTTAATATTAATTAATCTATTAATCTAGTACCATTAAGTTTCAAATTGCTCTTTCAGAACATATTTAAAACTTACAGAATTTTTATAGTTATATTTAAGAAAATTATCAATTTTTATGAATTTCCGAGTGGGAGTTCCAACATTCTAATTATTTGTTAAATTTAATTTTAGACATTAAAATTAATTACAGTTTCTAAATAATTTTAAATTAACAATTTTCAGATTCAGACAATTTTTATAAAAAATGTAATTGTACGTTTTAAAACTAAAATTTAACAATTTTTCGAATATTAATAATTTATTGTTTAGAATACAATATTTTTGATTAATATTATGTGAATTTCAAAAGTAAAATCAGTTAACGTGTTTAATTTAATAAAATGTAATTATTGCTGTAAACATACTTTAAAATTTTTCCAGCAATTATTATATTATATTTTATTAATTTGAACACGTTTACCGATTTTCAAAAAAAATTTAAATGTGCAGAATAAATTTACGTGATATTGAATTATAATATTTTTCAGAATTTATTAATAATGAATTGGCCCCTGTGGTCGGGGGGCACTCACATGTCTCGTAAATCAAAATTGCACGAACATGTTTCCCAAGAATACCACCACAGTATCCTTTGCTTGTCGTAGGAGGCGACTAAACGGTTGGATCGCTGGGCTGACGACCCGCATCCGTAAAAAAATAAAATGTTTATAAAGTCAACAAAAAGAAAAATGGATGCCGCCAAAAAAACACCGGACCCCCGCTCAAGTACCCGGACACGAGATTTAGGATCGGCACGTGGAACGTGCAATCACTAAGGAAACCAGGAGCGTTAGAGGGTCTAATCACGTGCATGAAGGAGTATCGGCTGGAACTCGTTGCTCTTCAAGAAACTCGCTGGCCTAAAAGTGGAGACCATGTGTCCCAGGGCTATACATTGTTCTACAGTGGAGATGACCTCGGAAATCTTAGAGCTGGATTTCTTCTTGGGCCGCAGGTAAAAAACGCTGTTTTGGATTTCCAAGCAGTCAATAACCGATTGTGTAAGCTTCGCTTGCGCATGAAGTTAGCTAACCTGTCGATAATTTGTGTACATGCGCCCACAGAAGTCAGCCAGCCCCAAGATAAAGACTCATTTTACAATGACTTGGACGATCTGATGGGATCTATACCCGAACACGATGTTTGAATGGTAATTTGGGACTTTAATGCTAGAGCTGGCAGAAATCCGACCGACTTGTGTGAAAACATAGGTCCGTACTCCTGACACGAAACTGCGACCGATAATGGTGAGAGAATGATGTACTTTGCGGTTGCTCATGATCTTCGAGTAGCAAGCACATTCTTCCCTCACAAACACATACATCTTGAGACATGGACACATCCTCGCGGAACTTCCCGCAGCCAAATTGACCATGTGTTAGTTTCTAAAGGACGGGCTCAGGTTGTGCAGGATGTGAGAACTTATCGGTCAGCAACCAAATACGTAGGCAGCGATCATCATTTGGTCGCTGCAAAGCTACGATGGAAGTTTTCGTACAAGTCTGGGAACACAGCGAAACGCATGGTACGTTTCGATTGTGAAGGTCTGATAAATGAAGATCAAAAGAAACTATATCAGGATCTTGTCAGCGACAACATTAATGAAGCTAATTACCAGTCTGACTGCGTGAACTCTGTGTGGGAGGTACTGAAAATTTCGGTTGTCAGTGCTGCTCAACAGACTTTAGGTATAGTGAAAGTCAGACCCAAGAATGATTGGTTTGATGACGAGTGTCGTCTTGCAGTTGAGCAACAAAATATAGCCCATAATGAAGTGCAACAACGTCTCACAATCGCGAGGAAAAACAAGGCTGCTCTTGCAAGAAGGGCAGCTAAGCGGATTTGTAGACGGAAGAAGCGAGAATGGTGGAAGGCCGAGGTTCTGAAAGTACAACAACTCAGCAATGAGCGTAGTTCGCGTAATTTCTTTAAAGGAATTACTGGACTGCACCATACTTTCAGGCCTACGTCAACCGCCATTCGGGACCGGGATGGAAACCTCTGTGTCAACATCGACGCAGTACTTGACGCATGGATTGGACACTTTACTGACCTGCTTGATGTCCATCATGCGTCACAGACTGTTGTTGAGCCACCTCTAACACAGACTGCGGAGATTTGCACTGAGGAGCCATCCCATGAGGAATTCACTAAAGCCATGCAGAGATTGAAACGAAACCGTGCACCTGGAGTGGACTGCATTAATTCGGATCTCTTGATATTCGGAGGGGATACTTTGTTGAACTGTCTTTCCGACCTTATTCGATTAGTATGGCGAACCGAAGTTATGCCTGACGAATGGAAAGTGGCCGCGATATGCCCCATCTTCAAGAAGGGAGACCGCTTGAAGTGTGAGAATTATCGCGGTATAGCCCTCCTTTGCACAGCGTACAAGTTACTGTCATACATTGTATTGGATAGAATCACTCCTCTAGCGGAGGGTTTGGTTGGTGACTATCAAGGAGGATTTCGTCCGAATCGATCAGTCACCGATCAGGTCTTTTCGCTGCGGATGGTTCTATCTAAATATTATGAGACATCCATCCCCGTACATCAGGTGTTCCTGGATTTCCGGCAGGCCTATGACTCGATCAATCGAGAGAGTTTATGGTCTGCCCTGGAATACCTAGGAATGCCAACAAAACTGGTACGACTATGTAGGATGACAGCGATGCAGTCCCAATGCTGTGTTAAAGTTGAGAACAGGCTATCGACAAGTTTTGTAGTTAACTCGGGTGTTCGGCAGGGAGATGCTCTGTCCCCGATACTCTTTAATCTCATGTTGGAGTACATGTTTCGTAAAACTGAAACACCTCAGCGTAACATCTTATATCGCCAGTCCAATCAGGTGCTTGCATATGCAGATGACATATGCGTGATTGGACTGAATTGCAACGGAGTGAAAGAAATACTTGATCCGCTTGTAGAGTTTTCAGCTTCAGTTGGACTTCAGATCAATGAGTCCAAAACGAAATACCTGATCTCTGGTTTTAGGGACAATGGCACACCAGATTTTAGTAGTGGCCACCACACGTTTGAGGGAGTGAGGAGGTTCAAATATTTGGGTTCTCTTATCACTCACGATAACAGTGTGGATGAGGATATTAAAGTGCGGCTGGCAGCTGGCAGTCGTTCTTTGTATCCTCTAAGGCCACTGCTAAAATCTAAACACTTATCAAGTGCCGTGAAGCTGAAGCTTTACAAAGCGTTGATCAGGCCCGTTGTTATGTTTGGATGTGAAAGTTGGGCGCTGACGGATGAGTATGAGAGATGGCTCCTAACATTTGAGAGAAGAGTCATGCGTGTGATTTACGGCCCAAAACGCGAAATAGATGGTACCTACCGAGCTCTGTACAATATCGAGATCAGAGATCTGATGAAGATCCCCGATATTGTACATGAAATAAGATCTCAGCGAGTACGCTGGCTCGGGCACGTTCTGCGTGCTGATCCGGAACGAATTGTGCAGCGATCTCTGAAAGGAGAGCCACCATATGGTAGGCGCAGAGGTCGTTGCAGGCGACGATGGCTCCACGATGTAGAGAACGACTTGGCCTCTTCAGATGGTCTTAGACAGTATGAAGACCATGCTCGGGATCGAAACCGCTGGAGCCGAATTGTTGACTCAGTAAGGGGCCAGTAATGGCCTTTAAAACTTTTTTAATTAATTAATTAATATTGAATGTTCCAGATTTTTTCAAATTGTTATTGAAATATAAGAATTATAATTTATTACGAATTTTGTCTTAAGAAATATAAAATTTTTGAAGGTTCATCAAGATTTTTAAGAAATTTAATTATAAATTAATTTTAAGAAATCATTCAAATTACGCTTCAGTACTTATTAATTTTTAAATTTTATAGGTATAAATTAAACCTAAATTAAACCTAAATATTTAAGAATAATAATTTCAATTAGAGGATTGAAATTTCAGATATTTCATCTAAACAGTATATCCGGTTAACCAACCTACAACATAATCAATCAAATTATTACATTTACGAGTATTAAGGATTTTCTTTTTATAATTTATACAAATTTTACAATAAAATAAATAAAAACATACTTATATTTTTATTTTATTAAATTTTAAGAATTGAATTTTTGGAAGTAAATTTTCTGTAAATTTTAAAATAATAAATTTATATGTAACTATGTAAACTCTGAAAAAAGAATTACAATTTTTACAATTAAAATTTATTTACCATATATTTACAGATTTTGAATGGTTGTCTCAAGATTTTAAATATAATTTTATTAATTCGATTTTTTAATTGTAATAATAAGAGTTGAACAAATTAAATTTTAAATTTTTTAAAACTAGGATCTATATATATTGAAGGTTAACAGATTTAGAGTTTATATTCTAAAAATTTAATATTTTCAAGAATTTTGAACCAGGTAAATTACATATGTATTTTAATTAACGTTAACTCTGATAAAAAATTACAATTTTCAATAGGTACCAAATTTAAAATTTATTTACACTACATTTACAAATTTTTAATGGTTGCCTCAGAATTTTAAATATAATTTTATTAATTCAATTTTTAATTTGTAACATTAAGAGATTAAAAACCAAATTTTATAATATTCAAAACAAAGATCTAATTTGTTTAAATCATTTTACGAAATCCCTAACATATTTTCGCTTCAACGTTCTTAAATTTAATTTTTATTAATTTTAGCATATTTAGAATTCTTAAATATATATTGAAGGCTAGATTTAGAGTTTAAGTTCTAAAAATTTAATATTCATAATATTTTAAGAATATTGAAATTTTTAAATTATATATGTTAACTAACCTAAAAAAAAATTGCAATTTTGAATAGCTGCCACATTCAAAATTTGTTTACCATATTTTTAATGGTTGCCTCAGAATTTTAAATATAATTTTATTAATTCGATTTTTTAATGGTCATAATTAGAGTTTAAAAAAATCAAATAAAATTTTTTTAAAACTAGGTTCTAATTAGTTTAAATGATTTTACGAAATTGCCTGGCATACTTTCGCTTCAACTTTTTTATATTAGATGTTAATTAATTTTAACGAATTTAGAATTTTTTAAATATATGCTATATATTGAAGGCTAATTACGGAGATCTCATGTCTTTTTCATTCAATTCATCCATATAATTTTATATTTCCGGATTCTACGTCAACAAAAACGTCACTTTTGTCTGAAATATTTTTTTGTATTCGGTGCAAATGGCGGTGTAATAGATGTTGGAAAATGTAAGAATTCAAACGACTAAACCTAAAAACCGTCTTTATTAATATTTTTCATTCATAGTTTCTCTTGCGAGCAACACAAAAGCATGCAAGAAATTTTGCTGTATCGAATTTCAATTACAGCGCCATCTGAACCGAAAACCAAAAATACTTCAGACAAAAGTTAAGTATTTTCTGACGTAGAATCCGAGCTTTTCCAAAAATATTCATCCTGGTTCATATTTTACACCCTGTATTTTGACAAAACTTGTATTTATTTATCACTACAATATTCAAAATTATACCTACTTAACTATTTTAATAAGAAAATTGTAATAAAATAAAATTATCACTTCCGATTCTTTTGAAGCCATGGCTTGTTTTCAAATGACAGTATTTTGTATGATTTATGCATTAATTTTGTTTGATTGCCCAAAAATTGTTTCTATAGGGTTTCCTTTATTACATTCAATTGTACCAACTTCGGCAAGATTATTTCCAAGATAGTTTATTAATTTTCAGTCTCCCATCTTTAGTCCATTAAGTATTCTTTTATTATTTTTTCGTAGATCCCGGGGTCTGATCAATTGAATATTTTATTACATTTTGGTGTCACGAATGGAGTCTAGAAAAATTCCTATTGGAATGGGATTCTTCAATGATGTTTGGCAGGGATGGGCAAGGTACATTATACGCTATCTAATATACTCGGTTGTCGACACGTAAAATATTACGTAGATTACTTGGCAGTGTTTTCTGTAAACGTCAACAATTAAAACAATGTCAATAATCTGCGATATTTTAAAGATTTGAAATCGAATGCACCAGTTCGTGGGTGTACTTTGTAAAATAATAAATCTGTTAAGACGTAAATATATAGGATGATATTAAAAAATGATTCAAATTAAATCGGGAATCACATACCATACAAAAGAGTGATTCATCTAGAGGTAATTTATTATAGTAGTGTCAAACTGTCATAGTATTTTTATTCAGAATTGTTTGCCATTCCATTATGTCTACAATTTGTTCAGCTTTATTAATAAAATCAGGATTCTGTGAGGAATGTGTTTCGTGCGCTTAGACAAAATTATGGTTGATATAATTGGTCTATCGAGACCACTATTTGGAGCACCATTGAAATGTTTGACTCCTAATTTAGGGTAGGGTAGGTAAGGGTGACATAAAATTGGTCCGTATCTATAACACATTCGAGCTGCTTCCTCTTCACTCGTTAAACCATCCTGAGCTCACCAAGAAGCGTTTAAAGTCTCGGATCTCGATCTTACTAAGATCAGTGTGGTCGTTCAAAGGGGAAGTTCCCATAAATTTTGTGCTGCAGTACGCTAGACTAGCAGAGCAGATGGGGCACACTTTCCTCCTCCTCCTCATCACATCAGCTACGGCAGAAATCATGGGTAGGGACACCCAGTCTGCCCGCATGTATCCCAATGAATCCTAATTTACAGTATTGGATGATACGCGGCAAAGTGTAGTTTATGGGCCTGTGAAATTATCGGTTCCAATTCCTTCACAATACAGCGTTACTTGCCATACTGCTCGTGAAACAATTTCACGCTTCGTACCGATGATTTGGCAATCTAGGTCGTGGGATACCACACCTCAGAATTTTTTCTTTGGGGCTACGTAAAGTTCAAAGTGTATGTGGATAAAACAGCTACATTTGAGGCATTGGAAGCCAATCATACAGAAGCTTCATCAGGATAGGGCTGTCAAAATTGACCATCTTAATTGCAGTTGTGGCAAACATTTAAACCAAATGATTTTTAAACAAATAAATGGTCAGAAATATTTTTTCGAATGACAATAAAGTTTCTTTTTGATTAAATTGATTTTTTGTTTTTTTTTTTTTATTTTTTGCAGAAATCATCTCTAGATGTATCGCACTCTTTATAACTTTCGAAAATATGTTGAAATAAAATATCCAATATTAAAACTATAAGGTTCTTTAATGCGCTACACGATTTGATGCTCCTTGTTTCTGACACAACTTCCGGTGTGACTTTTGCACCAAAATGGTTCTATTAACGTATCCGCCATTCTTCTTCAGCACTCTGGATTCTCTCTAAAGTCAAATATTTTCGATAGATCGAAAACCTGCGGACTCAGCTTCTTTAAGATAACATCGACATCGAACTGAAATACGTCATTTTGGAAAAAGTGACACAAATCTAGTTCCACAACTGCAAATTGCTACCAAATTGGTAATTTCACGTACGTTTCGTTCATCAAGACACATCCACTAAATTTTGTTAAAATTTGATCTTCAGTCTAGCACATTTTTTAGCGAACAAGTGTTGGTTATATGAACGATTTAGCATTTTAATTACTCGGTATCAATATCTAATAGCCTTCCTGAACTTAATTGTGTTAAATTTTATGGCACGGTCATTGTGAGTGCCTCCCGAAATATGTTTTATAAAAGTTATAACCTTCTTATAAAGAATTCAGTTGTGCTATGTTTCTGATTTTTGTGAGCGTTTTTTTTTCGATTTTTGTGCGAGCTGTTCTTTCCACGGTATAAAGAGAGTCCCATTTTATATACCGTTGTTTTGGGTATCAATTTAATGATCTTGTAATGGATAAACAGGACGCTGAAAGAGGTTCATGGTATTTGAGCACAATTAATTTCCTATTATGCCCATCTTTAATAACTTTTTACCATTGTAACTGATTTTATCGACACATTGGATAATTATAATCATATACAAGTTATGTTATGTGATTCCCGATTTAATTTGAACTATTCTTTAGCTTAAAACTTAGTTGATTATCAAATACACATTGTTGCAAATTGTTCAAAGCACTTAACTTCGGAAAACAGTTTATATCACAGATAAAACTAATTTTGTGATTACATTCAGATTACAATGAATTTCTAAATTTCTTGCGATAAATTGTGGAAATATAATAATTTAAACCTTTTCCAACCATGCTTAATTTTCTTAGAGATTAAGTATAATAATATCTAACAAGAGGAGCATACAATTTGTAAGTTCAGCTACCTATATATAAGAAAAAAATACTGTCAGATATGTACGCTCTTTTGGAAGAGAATAAAATGCATTGATGGAAATTCTATAAAACTGCCACCAGGAACGCATTGATCCTAAAATAATTTGGTCACCCTAGTTTAGAAATTAAATTTCAATGTACAGGATTTTTTGTTTCTAAAAGTTTAAGGTACTAACTATAACAACAATTGTGGTGGATGTCAAAAAATTAGTTTTGTACTTGACATTTTTTACTAAAAATATTAACCGAGCATATGTCACAATGCATGGATTTAGTTTCCGTCAAGATTTTTATTCCTCATTTAAACTTATAATATTTTATTTTAAAAACAAAGATTTATTGAAATTGAATATTAGTGTGGTGATTTTTGTGCTATATATTTTACATTTCCAACTTTTTCGTTTTATTTGCAGAGTTTTCCGATAAACAAATTTATAACAAAACAAATTAAACAGCAAAAAACCAAGTACTAATACGGGAAACTAACTTTTTTTTCTCTCTCAATACAAATACACAAAAAATCGAAACTTTTTCCAATTTTTGTTTCGATTTTTTTGGTTATTTACAAATTTTAATCGATTTGATGAAAAAGTTTTAATTGGAATTTAAATTATATTTTTTTTTTCTTTTTTTGGCAAAAACATTTATGTATACCAAAATAAAAAAAATCAAACAAAACTTAGTTTTTATGTAGGTTTGAGGTTTTTCCGAATTTTCTTTTCTAAATGAAATGTCAAATTATTATTATAATTATTTTTCTAACACTTAGTGAACGGTATAAAATCTAATTTATACACACATATAAGTTTGTTTTTGCTGCTTACTCTCGTTTATACATTATTTAATTTCGATTTTCCATCAAACTGATTTTTTCCTACTATGTATAAAACATATAGATAGGCTTGTCTCCCACTTAATCCATTTTCTTCTCATTCGTTGGTTGTTTTTCATGTTGAAAAAGCTTATCACAAAAAAAAAACAAAAACAAAAAAATAATTATTTATATTTTATCTTTGATCAGAATTACAAAATTAGAAGTCAGATTGTATTAATGATTTTTCAATAATGAGATGATTCTAATCAGGCCAACCAACACATGACATATACGAAATTAGATAAGAATTACACATATACATATATGTACATAGATCAGATTTAATTGGAAATGATGGAAATTTTGTTTTGGTTTAGTTTTTTGTTTGGCAAATTAAATTGTCATTGCGACGTTATTTTTTGTCGTTTATCATGTAAGATCCAAACAGTCAATTCTTGTACATGTAATCTATAAAAATGGTGTCTGTAAAGATTGTAATAGCCTTTCTCAGGAACCAGACATCGCAGGTAGCTCAAATTTTCACCATAGATTAGGATTTTAGCGGTTTGGGCCCGATAGGTGGCGCTGTTTACAAGATATAACGGTTTTTCTGTTTCTTAGCAACGAAGTATCTTAGGAACTTCAGATTTTAACCATAGGTTTGTTTCGTTGCTATTTGGGTTTTTGTGAAATTTGGATCCGATAGGTGGCACTGTTTTCGAGATAGTAGGTGGTAATACCGCTATTTTTGGCATTTATTTAGTTTCATTACATCACACGCAAGAATACATCGTAGGACGCAACATTTATAATTAATCGTAAAAAAACGTTGATTTTTATTAATTTACACTAAATAACTGTTAAAAACAAATTAATTAAATTAAAATTACGATTTAAAATAAAATTTTACAAAACTAAAAGAGTACACGAAAACATTGATCGCAGGACGCATAAAAGTCACTATATTTTCTATTATTGATTGTGTTACCAACAACACTAAGTGACAGTTAAAGATAATAGATCGCAATACGCGAAGAAACCAACCGATTAGACGATATAGAGAAAATATTAATGCTGACCAGCAATTATCAGAATTAAAGACACAAATTAGTAATTTGCTTCATTTTAGGTAAGTTTTTTTGGACAGGTAAGTTTTTTTGGATATAACCCCTTTCCCCTTTTTATCATCAAAAATTCATAAAAAAATATCGTAAAATATTTCAGGTAAAGTTGTTTTACCAATTTTAAATCCACCACCTGAACCTTTAAAATCCTTGATGACAGGAGAATCAAGTGATTCAAAGCTATTTTAGTCAAAAATATGGAAATTTAATCAATGTTTCCAAATGACATCTTTTGGCGCAAAACAAATTACCAATATTGATTCTCTTGGTCGTAATTTGCATCAACTTTTAAAATTCAAGGCCAAGTTTACCACCAACCAAGAACAAGTTTAAATCATTAACACAATTCAACAATTATTCCAAAAATTTACACCACAATTGGAAAATGATAATTACATGATCGTCATTAAAGCAGATAAAACACCAACAGGTGCCCACGTCCGTAGATATAATGCACCAACAGTTGATGAAGTTGCTATTGTAATGGTTGGGAAAGCTTTTGAATCACGTGACATAGTTATTGCGTATAGATAACTTCATTCAGATAATTGAAGACACTCATCGCTGTTACGACGCATTGCAATGCCCTTTAATTTTTTGGGAAGTTGATGATGGATATCACATCAACATAAAACAAACAAATCCATCCACCGGCACAGAACTGACCAAAAAAGTGAGTGCTATGAGTTATTACGCTTATCGACTAATGATTAGATCTACTGAAGACAATCACATTATAAAACGTATATTTTTATACCATCAGTATCTAACCAAAATCTAGAGTGAACGAATGTCAAAATTACGAAGCGACGAATATATCCACTTGCGTGATGCTATAAATGGAAATATAGACAGAAGTATTAATGCCAATGACATCGGTAATACTGTTATTCTTTCTTCATCAAACATTGGCAGTCCGCGTCATATGCAAGAGTACCTTCAAGACGCTATGACTTTCGTTCGTCATTACGGAACACCCGATTTATTTATAACATTCACATGCAATCCAAAGTGGCACAACATCATTCCAACATGAATGAGAAGCCTGTCAACGTATGAGATTGCTAGAGAATGACACTCATTGGGACCACAGTCTCCAATGCTATAATTTCGTCAAATGCTGAACAAATACGAACATTTTGTCTATAATTTTGTCAACACCGATTTATTTATGGAATAAATATAAACTTCATATGGCCGAAGTTATATTGCATCAGATGCGTCTTAGAACATCGAATGCAGATTTGCAAATGAACGATTAAATCCACAATGAAGCATTAATTTTAATTGAGGACATGTGTTTAATGCTTAGCAACAAAGGATTAGTACAATTTGGAATGACAGCGCCCAATCGCCCAATGCACGACGAATTTAATCAAGAGTTGTGACGCGAAACCCAATACGACTCCGAAGCATTAAAAGAAACCGTTCAATTTTTAAATCGTTCGACCCTAACTAAATTAGTAAAAACATTTGTATTGCACAGGTATTGCAGCTATGTTGTTGAAAGGCAGCCGAACAGCTCATTCAGCAAAAATAGGCGTTGAATATGAAAACTAATGAAACTCTTACTTGCAACTTTTCGACGAATTTTGTGATGAATGCACAATGGCACACAAAATAACTTTGGAGGCATTAGACCGCACGATGCCAGATTTACTAAACAACCAAAACCGGTTTTGTGATGATTCTATTGGCAGGTGATTTTCGACAAACATTACCACTGATTTCACGATCAACGGCAGCCGACTTTCATGTTATATTGTTTACTCTTACTGTACAAAATTTGAAAAATTAATTTTCGATAACTACATGCAGTAACATCTATTTAATGAATCGAGAGGCAATACAAAACAAAAGGTTTATTTAGGGCTAGCAAGGTGGACCGGGTTGAGCGTATATACATAATTATTTACATATACATATATACAAAATTAATCAATAATTTACCCAAACCAGAGACTAAATACTAAATATATAGTCGTTATGTCGTTTGAGATAAATTAAATAACCAAAAAAATTATTTAAAAAGAAATCTCATTAATATTTAATTGTACAGAGATAAGAAAGACTATATTTAAATTAGTACAAGAAGAAGAGTAACAAAAAAATTAAATGAACCATTCAATTTGATTGCCAATCCGTGACATGGCAAATATTAAAATCCAATCCTTTTTTTTTTTTTTATATTCCTCGTTTCGATTTTATTTATTTATGTAGTTTAATCAAAAAACTCTCTCGTCTTATGTACTTAAGTATTGATAATTTATTTAAGATAAGACGCTAATAAGTTTATTGTTTTCAAGTAAAATACTTCCGATTCAATTGATTTATTGGGAAGATAAGCTTTAAAAATAATAATAATAATAATAAAATGTCTTATAATTTTGGGTTTCTTTTGTTTTTTTTTGGCTTGTTGATTGTTCATTATATTTAGGTATGTATACTCGTGTATATATAGTTATTAAAATTTGTTGTTTTTGTAAAAGTATGTTATATAGTTTTATGATTTAATAATCGTAATATAATAATGAATATCATGATATACAACAACCACATAAATACAACCCCAGTCTTATTGTTATATGAACGATATAAAATTCGTCTAGCCATAATTCCAGTTTTGTTGTTGTTATAATTTTTTTTACTTGACCTTATGACTTACTTATTGTTTCACAAATTTCGTATTATTATTGTGATTTTACAAGGTGGTCGAAATAATGGTTTTTAATTATAATTTAATTGATGGAATTATGGTTTGCTTACAGTACTGCACCACTAATATGGATTGGCACGTTAAAACCCACTATATACAAAACGACCCCAGGCAAAAAACAAGAATCAGCATCAAAAGTAAATTAAATATCGATCTTATAAACTCAAGTGCATCTCATTGAGACTTTATAAACGAGTAGGTATATACAGATTTAACAGGCGAAAGTAGTTCCGATTAACAACTTCAATAGTTAACGTTAACAACCGTTGTACGCGTGTTTATAGAGAAAAAAGTACTTTTACATTTTTATTTTTATATAAATTCCCCCCGCAAATAAATTTTTTTTTTATATTCCATTTTAACTTCTTAACTCGATTACAATCCAATCAACCAAAAAGTAAAATTTGTTCATCAAAGAAAAGCATCGTAGTTTAAATTGCTTTCCACTGAAGATTATAATCCGATTATTATTTTCAAGTACCCACATATCTCGAAAATAATACGCGTATGTGTGTCGTGGTTATATACATACATTCAAACAAATAAAATTTCTGTGTTTTTTCCAAAAATTTTGTGTGAGATTAAATGTGATTCATCAATTTCATTTACAAAAAAACGAACGAACAAAGTTAAAACAATTTTCATCAATAATCCGATCAAGCAATCCCCAACACACAAAATAAATTCCGAGTATGTACATATATGGTAAAGGCAAAACGTTAAAATGTAATTAAAGTGTTCATTTTTTATATGTGTATGTGGTGTACTTGTCTCTATACATAGAAAATTCATTATTTCGATGAAACGCTAATTAAATTTTTGTTTTTATATCCCTGGGATCTCGCTTTGTCTCAAATTTTTTTTACTTTTTAAATCACGAATTTACTGATAACACAAACAATATTCTAACTTTTCTAGTCTTGTTTATACAACTCAATTAACTACAAAGATTTAAGTGTGGACAATGTCTTGCTATATATATGTATACACTTTGAAGATAAGAATTTATATATTTTATTGTCACCATAAGTGTTTTTCTTTGACTTCTTTATATAATCATCATCGTCGTCTTGTTAAGTTCTTTTGAAAAACAAAAACGAAAAAAATTGGAATTCCTTTTTTATTTTGTCGGTTATCTTCTCCTAAAAAAAAACAATTGATAAGAGCTAATGCACAGAATGATTATTATGATGAGTATAGTGTATAATGGATTTGGTAAAGGCGGGCGCTGAAGCATATTGTCTGCGTATAGTTGTCGATAGCGGCGTTCAGATCGTCAAACGAATTAAATAACTAGATCGTATTTTATGGTTATAGTTTTTTTCTTCTCTTTAAATCAGGAAGCTATTAATTTAAATAGATTTTAATTTTTTTAGTTGCGGTCGTTCGTATGATATTAAAATTTATTTTATATTTTTACAGACACCTTAATGTTATCGTGATGGAAGGATTACTCAGATACATTTATTATATGCGACGATGTGAAACAGATGCGCTACGTTATTTGGAATCATTTACACCATGTTTATTTCGAAAATAAAACTCTTGAATCAAATCTTGACAATTCGTTAAGCTTGACAAAATATTTTGCAAACCCAAATTTAATTGAATGAAACATCGGTCAGAGAATGCGAATCACAGCTTCGTACATAAAAAAACTTTTCAATTCCCATTACTGACAAATCTGCAAATGTTTAAAGTTTGTAAAATTGTAAGCTACTTTCAGAATTGAGAATAAAGTAATAACGAAATGTAGGAATTTAGGAAACTCACAACTTGAGAATTAATTTCTCACATCGTATTTGGGTATTTAAGAATTTTGGAATATTCGAAGGATTTTAGCATTTGCGGAATACAGAAATTAAAATGTTTAGAAATCTAGGGAATTTAGCAAATTGAAAATTTAGATATTAGGAAATTTAATCGCAATTTAGAAAAATAGGAAATTAGGTAAATCGGAATTATGAATGAAACTAAATAATCGATGTTAGGAAATTTAAAAATTTAATTATTTCAGAACTTTCAGAATTTTAGCAACAACAGAATTCAGAAGTTTATGAATTTTTAATCTAGAATTAAGCAATAACGAAATATTGGAATTTCGGCAACTCACAATTTGAGAAAATCAAATTTTATTTTCTTAAATCAAATTTAGAAATTAAGGACTTTAGAAAATTAATAACTCTGAGTATTGAAATTTCGGGATTTAGGTATTTAGCATTTATTGAATTTAGAAAGTAAGAAATCTGGATTTTCATGAGAATTTGGCGAATTCAGAATTAAGAATGAAATAATAGCGAAATACAGAAAATAAAAATTTCTGGATTTTCAGAATTTGAAGAATTTAGAAATTTAAAAATTCACATTAAATCACAGAAATCAGGAATAATGGAATCTAGAATAAAGCCTTTACGAAATCTAGAAATTTAGAAAACTCATAATTTAAGAAATTATTTTCTCAAATCGAATTTAGAATTTGAATTTCAAGAATTTACTAAATTAATAAAAAAATTTAGGGATTTAATGGAATTCGAGAATTTAAATATTTGGGAACTTCTAAAAATTTATAATGAAATAATTTAAAAATGCAAAAAATTAAAAATTTTGAAGTTTGAAAATAATTTAGACAGAATTTAGAATTTTTGCAATTACAGATTTAAGATAGGTGTTTAAGATAATACAATCTAGAATAAAAATATAACGAAACTTAGGACTTTTGTAAACTCACAATTTGAGAAATAAAAATTGTTAAATCGAATTTATCTTTTAATGCATTTAGGAATTAAAGAATTTAGGAACCTCGGACTTTAGAAAAATAGAAAATTAGAAAAGTGGGAGTTTAGAATGAAATAATTGCAAAATCCTTAAAATTCTGAATTTTCAGACATAACGTTAAAAAATTATTTATTTAAATATTTAGAATTTTATAAATATAATAGTGCAATCAAGAATAAAGTAATAATTAATTTTTTAAATCGGATTTAGGTATCTCCCGCATTCAGGAATTTAGCATTTCTGGCATTTAAACATTAAGAAATTAAAGAATTTATGAATCTGGGAATTCACGAAAATAGGATATTAGGTAAGTGGGAATTTAGAATAAAACAATTGCTAAATACTGGAAACAAATTGCTATTTTGAGAAATTAGATAATTTAGAAATTCAAAAATTTAGTTACTTAAGAATTTAGAATTTTAGCATAGTACAGAGCTTAGGAATTTCAGATAATTGAATCTAGAATAAAGCCTTAACGAAATGTAGGATTATATAGGAAACTCACAAGTTAAGAAATTAATTTCTTAAATCAAATTTAGGAATTTAAGAATTTAGAATTTATATTATCATATTGCTAAACAAAACCAAAATTTGTAGAAACGTTTTAAAAATTAAATTCATAACATTTTATTGACATGGTGAGATAAGCGTTACTTTAGGCGCCCAACTTTGGGACATGTTTGCTATGGAAACAAACACATACAAACAATTGTCAGTGTAAAGTTTCTGCGATGGAGCGGTTTTTTGTCATTTTAGTTGATTTGATTGGGGATTTAAATTCCTAGGATTTGAATCCGGTCTGGTGAACACGGTTTTAAAGGGTAATGCGAACTAAACTGTTAATAATTTTGTTATTTGTACAGTCTAGTATATTTAATTATAATATTTATTTAAATTATATTTCCACGTATACATATTCTGACAATTTTTGATTATTGATAAATAATTAGTTTGTTGTAAATTATATTGCCAATAATATTGACGTCAGGATTTGTTTTTTGTTTGGTGGGTTAACCGGTAAGGTTAAGAATTATGTATAATATCACAAGTACATATGGTTTTAGGTTAAGTAGATTAAATATATTATAATTTATTTAAGTGTTAGTTGTTATTTATTTGTTAGTTTAAGTGATGTGTGTGTGTGTGAATGTCGTGAGATTAGTTAATTTAATTTGTTTACGTATTGTATGTAAGTGGTAGCATAAGTGTTAATTTATTTAATTTATTAAATTTTAACATTTAGGTAAAGTTTAAAGTATACCTATTAGACGAGAAAGGTTTAGTCATCACAATCTTTTCGGTTGTTAAAATTTCATTTGTGTGGGTGTATTAGACTCTGTATTGGTGGCCAGTTCATGTGAATAATAAGTTTGGGTTGAGGAAGTTTTTATGTTAGCATCTAACCAAAATTTTTATGAAATTTGTATTTTATGTTTTTTGGTATTTCATAAAAATTTTCGTTTTCGAGGTAAAGATGTAAAATAAATCAGTTTGTATTAATGGTAAGAAAACTATTTATTCCCGTTGTTCAAATTTCCTTCCCCTCAGTTTCTGTTTGGTCACTAATCATTTTTAGAGTGCTGTGCTATTTAGAGTGCTGTGCTGAAGGATATTTTAATCTGTGTGTGTAAAAAAAAGAGAACAAGGAGTAGGAGTATCGTAGAATGCACTGCTAGCTCAGCATACTGGTCAAGATAGTTGCGTGCAAACAGTTCTCACTCAATCCATGGAACAGTCCAAACATTTAATTTATTTATTTTGTGTCAGCTTGATGAACCGTCATGCCTCGGGCAGTTAATGTGTATTTATTTTGTTTATTTATAGTGTCGTGGAATATTTGGAATGAATGGCGGACAGAGGCAACTACATTGAAGTTTGTAAAACTTGGTTACGCGCAACTTGTGCTTGGTGGGACTTTTGAACATAGTTGTACACAATCGAAGAATTGAATAGTTTTCATAATTCGTAAAATTTTATTAAAATTTATTTTTATCTACATTTATTCCACATCAATTAAATTTGAGTACATATTGTTAATTTTGGCATGCGAAATTTGGCTATAAAAAACAGTGTAGGTGTCAGCTTTAACAAAATTTTAAATTTGGAACAAACAGAATTTTTGTAAATTCCGATAAAATTAAAGTGTAAAATTATAATATTCGGTTTGAAAAGTTCTATTGCAAAATTAAAATATTCTTAAACTTAATAAATTAGAAACAAAAAAAAAAATTCTTAAGTTTGTGACTTTAAATTCAGAACTGCAAATAAATTATGATATTCAATATTTCAACGATTCATAATTTCCGAAATTTTAAAATTTAATTTGTAATACGTTAAGTCGCAAAAATCGCACTTAAAAAAGTTGAATAATTTTAAAATTGAATTATAACAGAATTATACATAAACATTATTATATAGAATTTTACATAAACATTATTTTAGGATTCAGATCTAAATACTAGAATACTTAACCTAAAATTTTTAAAACAATGAAAATTATTAATTTAGAATTTAGACTAAAAAATCTGACAAGAGTAAAATTATAATTTTTTAAGAGTACCATTTTACCATAAGCTGTAAAATTCGAATTCAAAAGTTCAAAACTCGGTAAAAACTTTTTTTATTACCGAAAATATTAAAATTGTCCCAAAACATCGAAATTTAGTAAATTAAAGAAAAAGAAAAATATTCTTAAATTCACAAGACTTCTGGTGAATACCACATTAAATTCAAAATTATAAATACACATACGAAATTCGACATTTCAAAAGATTTATTATTAAATGCCAAAGATTTATACCTTAGAATATTTATTCTTACCTTCGCTATTCTCCTTTAAATCTAATAAATATGAAATATGTATTTATAAAAAAAATCGTGATGCAAATTTTATCAAGTCAACAATTTTAACCAAATAATGTGGCCCAAATGTATAATTGTATCAATTCTGGGCTTCTGTAATGACTATACGTCGCTCGAACAGTGACAATAACGGCTTCAAAAATTCTGTTTATTTCTAATTGCTGGGAAATCTGCATCCAAATTTGTTAAATTGTCCGATTAGATCAACTGTTGAACAAGTTATAAAGTTTATAGGAAATGGTGTTAAAATTGGTATAGAAATATATTTTTGGTTCGAAGAATTCCAAAATTTTTAATTTCTAAAATATGCTAAAATTATAAAAAATAAAATAAAATTGGAAAGATCATAAAATTTATTTAAAGGTATTAACAGCTCTATTTGACTTCAATCAAAATTAGGCTTGACAAATTAACGATAAAGCAAATCTCAACTTTTATTGTACTTTTAAATAAACTCCAAATCAAATTTTTCAATTTGATGTACATTTAAATCCACGCATGCTATAAAATGGGTTAATGGATAGATTAAGCCAAATTCATCGTTTAGTACTTTAAAATAAATTTTAATCGCAGCAAAAAAAATTTTAATCGCGGCCATTGAAAATGCCAATGGAGTGGTCTTTAGCGTGGAATCAAAACTAGACTTGACAAATTAAAGGTTGAGTTAAATTGAGCTTTTAGTACTTTGAAATAAATTCCATAACAAATTTTTCAATTTGATGTAAATTTTAAATTAAAGTTGCGCGGAGTACTCCAGTACTTGATGTAAATTGGAATAGTTCCATACTCTAAAATATGTTGATATACGAACGTAAGTTTAATATAATATGTACTTTCTTCGGATTAACCGATAAACAAAATAATTACAGTGAAATTAGCCCTAATGCTATATCTTATGAAGCGATTTTTGTTTCACCTCTCCCTATAATTTTTGAAATAGCGATGTTTTTCTTCTATCAGTTTTTATCCAGAACAACTCAAATATAGTTTTAGTTTTTGGTCCCCGTATTTCTGAGCATCGGGGAAAATTTAGCAAATTTAATTTTCACGTGTACCATAAAATTTGCATTCTCAGATCCTATATCTTTTCAAATGGTGCGCTTTTCCTATTTGAGACCCAAGACATTACACAGTTACCACGAAATAAAATATTTACAATTTTGTTCGAAAATACGTATAGTTTTACACATGTGTGCGTGTATACATTCATACAAACAGATATTTTTGTTGGTTTAGGAATATTTACGAAATAATTCACATTCATCAATTTTGCGATTTTCAACATTCAATAATTCAAATTGATATTATTAGAATTAAATAATTCGATTATAATATATCAAAATTGGATAAACCCAAATTTTATTACCTGAAATTTCAAAATTTCCCAAAATTTAAATTCAATAACTAAAATTTATTTTTACGCTACATCGAAATGTAACAAACGGAGAAAGACGAAAAATTCTTAAATGCAACAAATTTTTGATTCAAATCAGAAATATAACCACAAAATTCAACATTTCAAAAAATATATTATTTATATATATATTATGAATACGTAAAATCTCAAACATTAGTTTGAAAACTGTATGTATTTGGAAATGTCTTTAGGAACTTTATTCCATTGTAATTTTTATGTGTAAGGTAATATCTTCATATGCAGATGATTCAGAAGGTCCGCTTAGAATATAATTCTTAACCTCGATACTCTTCTTTAAATCTTTCTTATTTATGTATCTAAGAACAAACAATTAATAATCATAATATATACGCCAACGGTTTAAAATCTTACATCTTTCGAGTTTGGAGTTATCGATAATATTTTTAAATTTTTAAGAACCTTACCGTTTTTAAAAATCTATTATTGGCGAATATAGCAATTTTCCACGGGAAACTGCACATCGTATTTGATATATTTTATCTATAATACAGCATATGGTATTATAGTTGAATCGTAAAATTTGCAACACATTACTTCATTTTAAATTAATCCAAAAAAAAAATTTAAACGTATTATACGTACTAGTATTGAAGAAGTTTGGTTTATTTTCTGCACAGATCATCGTGAGATACATTTCACATGTTCGTATATATACGTATAATAGTTGAGTAGATAATTTTTTTTACAAAAATCGATTGTAAAAATTGTACATTTCTATTGTTAAGTACATATTGATTTTAAAATACACGATTGACTGAAATCGTCTGTTGTTTATTCGAGAATAATATAGCGCCCTGTGTACAAATATAGCACCCGCATGTATCGTATCGCTCATTCTCAAGGCAAGTCTAATTAAATGGTTCAGTGTATATAGTTTTTTTCAGTGTATAGTGTTTTTGTCATACATATCACCCTTGACCTAATCCTAAATATATATTTTTTGTATATATATACAAATACCAATTTGTTATTATGATGTAATAATTTTCCATTTTGACTTTACTTTTAAAAATTATCTAAGAATATTATTTTTACAACTCGACAATTATACAGACATACATACATCAAAATTAGTATTAATTATAATAATAAATATTATAGAAACTGTCCATCATATATTTGTTTTTGTATTTAATTTTTTTGTTCGAAATAATTAGGTTGAATTATTAGAAATACATAATTCTAGAACACAATGAGGTTATTACGTGTGGAATGTCAGTTTGTTGTTATTATTTTTTGAACTGAAAAAAATATGTTTAATAATATGTAAATTTGTTCGACTCTTGAGTTCATCTAAATCTCCAGATATCAAATTTTAAAGGTGTATCGCGTCGTATTAACAGGTGAAGCTTTTTCCTCCATTTATAGTGGAAGCGTCAAAAATCTAGTTCGATTAAAACTTTTAATCAGGGTAGAAGTCTTTTTAAATTCTAATTAAATAAATTTTCCTTTGTAATTTTGTGGTTAGTCCGTATTTAAAATTATACATTCTTGATTTTAATAGTTGTAGAAAGGCTCATTTAAGTAACATGTAATCTAAATTAGGAATTAAAAAGTTGGTATTTAAAAAAATATCTACAGTTAAAAATATGTTCATCGCAAAACGATTTTTAAAAAAAACACCGCGGATAGTTGAGTGGAAGTCTGTCAAAAAACTTCACAAATTTTTGACTATCATAAATTTGGGTTAATGAATTTTTCCAAACTAACTTTTGAATTGTGAGTGTTACACAATATTAAAATCCAAAATCATGACGTAAGTAAATTGTGTGGTTTTTCTAATCCAATGTAAACAAATTTATTATTTAAGTCTACTTATTTAATTATGTCGTTGATTAAAAAATTAGCTTGTAACGTCAAAACTTAAGTTTTGTTATAGTGTTTTTTTTAATTTCATTCTGTTTAATTTTGTATTTAACTCGAATTATTGTGTGACTTTGTTGATTGTAATTTAAACGATTTTTTATGAAACAAATATGTTCGTTTTTTAAACAAAATTATTTTAAGTTGCATTTTAAATTGTAGAATTAACATGAACAACAATATGAGTAGATCCGCACGGATGGAAGTATTAGCTTCTAAAGCACCTAAAAAAAATACAATATGAAAATGAACATATAACTACCCAAGATCCCACCGTTGCTGAATATTTAGATACTAATATTCAAAAATCAAATATAAATGACGGCGAACTTGTTGAAGAAGTTATTTGCGAAGATGACCCATTAGAAAATAATGACGATTCTGATCCTGACCCGCACACTATAGATGCCATCTCCTAATCAATCGGACGATGACGAAGAAATTTAATTTGTTGCCGAACAAATTGAACGCAATCTAGAAAGAAATAGAATTCAAGCAAATGTGCTGAGGTTACTAATGCCAACGAAAGCAATCAAAAACCATCTTCAAGCAAGATGTATTAAAAAAAAAAATTAAATTGAAGTCTTATATTTCTTCAAGCCGGCGATCAGTCAATTAACGAAAATGCAAACCATTCGACAAATGTCGAAAGGATTGCCAAACGAAGTTGTTGTTCGATCAACAAAAAACTATTTTCGATCAATATTGGAATTTAAAATCCTACAATTTACGATGCGCTTTCTTGTCGAGATTGATAAAAATCCACAATAAAAAATTTCAGACATTACAAAAGTAATCAATGAAAGTACGAAACTACTCGTGTTATTACTTTATAAAAGTTAGCAGTGATAAGATTTATTGTATGCAAGAATTTTTTAAAAAAAGAATGTACTGAAAACACCCATGGGGGATCTGAAATTCAATGAAAAAAGCAACAGAGTTTCCTTCATTTGTTTTGATTTGCAAAATGTAATTAAGTGCCCAAAGTCTAAAATTAGCGAGGTATTACCGTGCAAAGCTAAACGCAAAAATAAATTCTTACAAGAATCTTGGAAAAAAACGATTTTCGACCTGCTGTGCAGGAAATAAATCATGCTCACAATGAAATCGAGATAGTTAATAGAAAAAATTAATTTTTTTCGCCACTATAGGTCTTCTTCGAGTATACAAAAAATATAAATCGAAAAAACCAGGCTCCTACAGTTATCCACCAGAGATATGTTTTCGTGAAATTTCCAAAATCTGTAATTACAAAATTGTTCAGTGAATTTAGGATCCGAAGTCACAACCAGAAAGAAACAAAGCTCAACTGTGGTCTAATTCTGTAAAAACAAGATAATGTGAAAAAACGAAACATTGAAATAGTTTACACAAAAAAAATTTACACAATTTCTATCTTATTTAGGTTAAATGGTATTCTATAAAACAAAGTAGTCAGCGTGTAAATTTTTTCTTGCTGAATAATTTTATCGTGTCTAAAACCACTTTGACGTTTTGTTAGTGGTTCATTTCATAATATAATATAAAGAGTAACAAGGACAAACATGATTTTTTTGTACGGCGCTAGCCCGCCTTCTTCGTGAAATTTTTGTTTTAAATTTTAAATTTTTATCCGTGAAAACGAACTATACAAGATAAATTGTATGTGTAGTTTTTTGACGTTAATTTATCTTGGTGTAAAGTTATAGAATACCATTTTGGTATGAAAACGTGTAAAGTACTCGTTTTCGCGTTTTCACGTTATCTTATTCGTTATAGAATTAGGCTACTGATATTTTTTGTCCAAAACAAATTATTTGCGATTCGGGAATAAAGGATCATAAACAAAAACCTTTCCAAGTAATGTTCAAATTTATGGGAGGAGCGCAAGACAAGAGATTTTATAGAACCATTGCCAATATATATCTAGTAAATAAAATAATCATACTACTTGTCCCATTTGATACTTAATTTCTCGTCAAGTACACAAATCGAACACGATTACGAAACTGGTGATGCAGATCTCTTATGATGAAGTTTACTTTTATATATGTACAATACTATTTTATTCAATAAGAAATTAATTAATCTGTGATTTTTATAATACGGCTGCTGTGAATTTATGAACCCAAACCACGAAAGCTTTTAATTTTGAATTTCATCTAATATTTTAGTCATATAAATAAAATGTGATAAATTATTTATAATTTATGTGTTAATTTTGAATATATCTTAGAACTATAGCCCATTCCTATAATGGAAAGGTATAGTTAAATTAAGTACAATGGTTGTATGTGGTCAGTTAGAACCCTATATGTTCTGAACTTATGGCATCAATCATTTAGTTATTAAAGTACGTGACTAATTTCTAATTTAATAATAATTTATGCGAGTGTGTACTTAGTGTGCACACTCGCATAAAACTACAGTAGTTTGTATTAAACAGCACTTTAATTTTCCTTAAATTCACTAAATATGTGAATATGTATATATGGACCAAAGCTCTCATACACTAAATTGAATTACGTAAACCTCAGAGATTGACTCATATGGAGAGAATATAAATTCAAAATAACATAGAATTGGCTGTTCAAAGTAGTCAAGTAAATTTGGATATGTGTATTCTTGAGTGAAATTTCCAAAAACAGCGCAAATATGTATATATGGACAAAAGCTCTCCTACATTAAATTAAATTACTTAAATCCCAGAGAGTGTCTGATATGGAGACAATATAAATTAGAAAGAAGATACATTAGGCCGTTCAAATTAGCCAATGGTATTTCAATATGAGCCGTAGGGCTCTTGAGTGAAATTTCCAAAAATTTATTAAAAATGTGAATTAGGATATATTGAGAAAAGCTCTTCTACACTAAATTGAATTTCTCGATCATTAGAGATTGTCTCATATGGAGACAATATAGATTGGGAACATGAAGCATTAGTCTGTTCAAATTAGTCAATGGTATTTTGATATGAGTCGTAGAGCTCTTGAGTGAAATTTTCAAAAATTTACTAAAAATACGAATACGTTTATTTGGATAAAAGCTAAATCTCTCCTAAAAGCTCTCCTACATTAAATTGAATTACTTGAATCCCAGAGAGTGTCTGATATGGAGACAATATAGATTAGAAAGAAGATACATTAGGCTGTTCAAATTAGCCAATGGTATTTCAATATGAGCCGTAGGGCTCTTGAGTGAAATTTCCAAAAATTTGCTAAAAATGTGAATTAGGATATATGGAGAAAAGCTCTCCTACATTAAATTGAATTATCCAAATATCTGATATTCGCTCATATGGTGACCATACAGATTAGAAAGAAGATATATTTGGCTGTTCAAATTAGTCAATTTAATTTCGATATGAGCCGTAGGGCTCTTGAGTGAAATTTCCAAAAATTTACTAAAAATATGAATTAGAATACCATGGACAAAAGCTTTCCTACATTAAATTTAATTTCTCGAATATAAGTGATTGGCACAAATAGAGACAATATAGGTAGGGTAGAAAAAACATTAGACTATTAAAATCAGTCAGGATCTTGAGCAAAATTTTCAAAAAGTTACAAAAAACGTGAATTAGAATATATGGATAAAAGCTCTCCTATGTTAAATTAAAGCTCTCCTATATTATTAATATTATTATTGGCTCATATGGTGACCATACAAATTGAAAAGAAGATACATTAGGCTGTTCTAATTAATAAATTGTATTTCGATGTAAGCCGTAGGGCTGTTAAGTGAAATTTTCAAAATTTTACTAAAAATGTGATTTAGGAAATATGGAAAAAAGCTCTCTTACACTGAATTGAATTACACGAATCTCAGAAATTGGTTCATATGGAGGCAATTTAGATTGGAAATCAGAATTATTAGGCTGTTCAGATTAGTCAATGGTATTTTGATATAAGCCGTAGGGGTCTATAGTGAAATTTTCAAAAATATATTAAAAATACGTTAAAAATATATCAACTTAACCACTCCTACACTAAATTGAATTACTTGAATCTCAATAGTTGGCTTATGTGGTGACAATATATGTAGATAAGAAAGAATATACATTAGGCTGTTCAAATACGTTACTTATATACATTGTTAAAATTTCAATCGAGAATTTAACAATTGATAAATAATTTGAATCTTTCCCATCTTGATATTCAAAAGAAGGTGTTGAAGGATCACACAATATGTTTTACATGAATTTTTTAAATTCTCGTTAATATTAAAACGACGCAAGAAATATTTAATCCCTATTCCTTATTATTTATTTAACAAAAAAAAATATGTATAAAGCCACCGCTATTAATATACAAGTAAATTACATAATTTCTGTCTTGTATATATATTTTATATTCCTTTTTAATATGAGAAAAGAAAATTAAGCTGACCAGACTTAAGTCACAAAAAAAAAACAACAACAAAACAAACTTTGAAAATGTGATGGAATTTTTTAATGTTAAACGATTTTTTTTTGTGTGTTTGCTTGGTGTCACAAAAGAAAGATAAATTTAGATTTCAGTCCAATTTTTTTTTTTTTTTTTTTGGTTTGACAGACAATATTTTTGTTTAATGGACCTTAAAGATAGGTATGTAGTCTAAGTCTACACGGTGGATAAAAATAGATAATATGAAATAAAAAATTAGGAAGCGCATAAAGAAAAATCACCTGTTCTGTGCGGTGTCATAAATAATATGACATGGATTTTATTAATTGTTTGTTAAATTGCTCATTTTGGTATGTCGGCGTATTTTTAGAATTTATATATAAAAGACATATACGGTATCAAATGATGAAATGGTGTAAACGTGGTTAGGACGTACACCCTATATCATGTTGAATATATTTATATACATGCATATAGCAGTTCACGATCACCATTCAATATTATGGCATTGTTTCGTTTTATAATTCCCTTCAAATATTATAAATCATTTCACATTAACCAAAAAAAAAATCGTTTATTTGATCTTTTTATCGTTCCTAAAACTTCGCTGTTGAAAATGAAATCGAATTTTTATTGTCTTTCAATTCAAAACAATATATATACAAGGACCGCCACAATTTTATTTATTAAGCGCACAACAAAGCCAAATTCGAATTTGAAAATAAAAACTAAAAGTTGTCAATATATACCACATACAGTAATCGATCGACTGGAAGATCATCCAGATCCGAGTATATACTCGTAAATATATATTTAAAATTCGTTTTAACATTTTGCAGCATGCACTGTACGTATAATTTTTTCTTAAGTATTTTATAGATCAAATGAATCAAAGTATCGATTATAATCAATTTTTTTGTTTTTGCTTCGTATATCCGATTAATAAAAAATAAAACAACTTTGGTTATAAACGTACATATATACTACATCTAAAGTTAAATCACTGCAGGAGATAAAAATTTATAGCGAACATTTAATTCATGAAAAAAAAAAAATACAAGAAGATACACAATAAGATCAATTCGAGAGTTAGAAATTGATGATCACCATTAACTGTTTTGATATTATTGCAAGTGATTATCGTAAATTGTGTCATTCTGTATCTCTCTATAGAGGTAATTTAATAAAATATATTCTGGTCATTAAGGTATTAAGTGTTATAATTTTGCTACGAATAAATGTCAAATGAATATCGTTATATGGGGAGAGCATTATTCATATGTGAAACACACGATATAAAAATTATAACTCATCCATATTCATATACATATGTGTATCCATTGTCTTGTTTTTGTTATCTAAATTTACATGATAACGGAATGAATCTAAGCAACAACCTTTATATATGTGCCCCCGTATATAGTGTATTTTATGTATATATGTATGTACGATAGGAGAGATAGATATTAAAAAATTCATTTCAACACACGATGTATGAGATGTCAACCTGAATTTTTTATCCTTTTGTCCTTTTATTTTTTCCGAACGGTTTACTTTTTTATTTCATATGCCTTTCAGAAATTCTAAGCAACATACAACAATATACGGCAGAATCCATATTTTAACGCTTGTTGTGACACAGTTAAAAAAAAAGGATCATTTTTTTAAATATTCATTTATTCAAATGAACTTTCTAATTTTTGCGTTCCAACCCAGATGACATGAGTGATAAATGTCGTTTTGTTGTTTTTATGTTCGAGAGCGATTAGAGTTAAATTATTCATATAGCACAGAACAATTGAGACGCAGATATAAATAAATTTTTACTATTAGTCGTACGATAGTGAAATTAATTTTTAATCAAAATCTAATATTCGTGTTACCCATATATAGAAAATCACATGTATTCGGACCTCCCATATTTACTTATCGCATGAATTCAATAATGATAGTTTCTTTCTATTTCTATATACCTATATGTATATACATATATATACATGATAGATTGGGAATAGTATAATAATTATTTACATTTTAAAATATGAAATTATTGTTAAAATTGAAAAGGTATTCATTAAAAAGCGTTAAAAAATTCGTGCTGCCATTTGACGTGTGTGTCTTTCATTGTTTTTTGTTGACGTACATATATTAGACTTATAATTATTCGTAATTTTATATTGTGTACCGGTAATAATGCAAATAATGGATTGGTAACATCATTCATTACAGTTACCATAAATATATATAGCAATAATTAGTTCATCCATATCATTATAATTACGATTATTTTGCACAAAAATAAATCTAATGTCTAGCTACTTAGTTTAAATGCAAATTGAAACGTCAGATATATATATATATATATATATATATATATATATATATATATATATATATATATATATATATATATATATATATATATATATATATGTATATATATATATATATATATATATATATATATATATATATATATATATATATATATATATATATATATATATATATATATATATATATATATATATATATATATATATATATATATATATATATATATATATATATATAATTATATGACTTTAGCACAATAATTTAAAATTGTGTAAAGTAAGAGTTAAATTTAATTTTTTTTTAAAATCTAAATCACCTGTAGACCACAAATCTCTCCACTGAATTTTAAATTTGTACAAACTCAAATTAATCAAATTTAATCAAATAATTTTAAAAAAATTTCGAACACTGACCCAAAAGCACATATAGGAAAAATAGCACTTCAACTTCGTGGTAGGCCAAGATTAAATATGTTGCTTTATGTATTATTTTAAAAAATTTAGTGAAACAAATGTATTATTTTATAATTATGGTGTAGTCTGTCCAAGGAATTTTGCAACAGCTTCAGATAAGTCTTTTATATCATATAGGTATAGGAATCGGAAATAACATTTGGAAGCAAAAGCCTGTGTTCATAGAAATAAAAGTCTAAGAGGGTAGGATGAGGGCAAAGAAAAAATGAGGTTAGGTTAGAGCAAAAGCTCTTGCATTTATTCAAAACCAAATTCACTTACTTCTGGCATATCCCGTTTTGATCGCAAATTCACAATTGTGTAAAGCAAAAATGGTACAGTTAACATAATCATATATGAAGATGGCACTTCGCATACTTCGATATAATTTTTTCTCGTGGTTGTGAAAAGCCACCATCTTAGCCATAAAATAATAAAGTAGACCTACTTGATTCGTAAAATAATAATAAATAATATTATTGGACTGATCTAGAGCTTGGGTCGGGTCTGTCCGCACGCACAACAACATTGCCTGGTTTGCTCAGCGAGCAGTTCACTCTCTGGATGGGACGAACCTCTTTTGCTTGACAAGCAAGGGTTTACAAACAATTAAATTCAGCAAATCCCTCTTCAATTATAACTTCTAATCTGGAAGAAAATTTACCAGATTTCTGGAATGCTGGAAATAAAATGCTAGGTTGTTCAAAATGTACTGCTATTGATAACCTTTCGGTTATCGTAATGTACTGCTATTAATAACATTTTAATTGAAAATCCTACTTAATTGTCCTAAAATTGCTGGTACAAGGCTATTAGAATTGCTTATCATATTACAAACAAAATTGTTTACTTCTTCCGGATCAATATTTTCGACTAGACCCTGATGGTTATTTGCTCTATATTGGCAGTTTGTGTAAAATTCCATTATAGAAGTTATCAAGCCTTGAGTGGCGTCATATATTGTTGTTTTTTTTTGGAAAAGGGAAGGATTTTACCCCAGATTTTCGAGTTTTTATTTTCAGCTATTTCTTGATTTTTCTGTTCAACTTATCCCTTATGGTCATTTCTTATATAGTTACTGTTTGTATAAAATGCCCTTATAGAAGTTATCTTCCTTGGGTGCATTTCCTATATGGTGGCTGTTTCGCTGTTTGTGTAAACTTATTATTTAAAAAATATATTATTAAAAATTTAAAAGTTTCGTTGTTATTAGAAAACCTGCTGTTTATTGTCTTTTAGTTTATTTAGGTTCCTAATACGATACCAAGAATAGGCGAAGTTGATTGCGCTATATAATCGTCGTGGTAGTCGACACGTAAAATATTACGTAGATTACTAACCAATTAAGATAACGTAAACAAGATATTTTATTTCTACGATATTTTAGCGTTTTAGAATCGAATGCGCAGGTTCACAGTTGGTTTTGTAGAAAGGCAATCCAATTAAGCAACAAACAAAGCAACTAGCATGCAATCAGTGTTGTGCAACTGTTCTACAAATCTAACACGATCTTTTTATTTAGGTCTCATTGGAAAATATAGACTATCTCTATATTTTACTGGGAATTTTCTGCCTATTTTCAAATAGATTAAGTTCGGGTTGGGACTTTAACTTTTTCCATAAAAGACTTATCATGACTAGATGTGGGTTGGGAATTTAAAAAAAACTGCTGTACTATGGTAAGGCGGCAAGGAAATCACTCGTATAAAGAGTCTCGGGTATTACTTTAATCAATATAGAGAAGGAATATTGCCTACCACAAAAACAAAGCAAACATAACATTATGAAATCACACCTCAAGTTACAAAAACTTTACTAGAAAATTCAACTAAATTTTGCCAACTATTTTCCGGACCAGGACATGAAAATAGCGTCAAATATTTAAATATTTCGAGACCCCACAGTTGTGAGGGTATTTAGAAAAGTTAACTTAAGCCAGCAAATTTCATATATTTTATTCAAAGTTGGCTCTTTGTTCAAAATTGTTTATAGGTTCTATTGAACTGAGATCTCCATATATATTACAATTCTACACAATTTAATTGAAGGTATCTTTAAAAGCTTATTAAGGATGCCGAACTGCTTATCAAAAACAATTGATTTGAAATATTTCACCGATTAATATTTTCTTATCGAAATTTTTTAGCATAAATCCTAAATAATAACGAAAATCAGAGGCTTAAATCGGTTACATAAAGAATTCTCTATTCGCCTTTAATTTTCTGAAATTTCTACTTTCTTGGAAAATTTCATGCAGCAAACATTTGAATTTTGTGAAATTAGTAAAATTATTTGGTAATTTCCTTCCTACGGAAATTTAAAATTAGAACCATAGACATCTGGAAATTTGTAGAATTCATTGGAATTACACGATTTGCAGATATTATTCTATTCGAATTACAAATTTAAAACAGGCCATCTAGGTAATATTTACGAAACTATTAGAATTTTAATTTTCCAATGTTGGTTCTGAAACTTTTAATTAAATTTAATAAATTTTATTATGAATAGTCGAGAAATTTAATTTTAAAAGAGATTAACAATTAAGAAAGATGATTCTAAAAATTTAGTATTAAAAGATTGAATTTCTGGAATTAAGATTTTAAAATATTAATTCTTGAGTTTTGACATCTAATAAATCTTCTCTAAAATTTCTAGAAGACTGAAAACTTAAATTTTTCGAATTCAGATTTTTAAAAAATGGAAACCGAGATATTAGGTTTAAAATTTGATACAATATTTAAAATTGAGAATATGAACGGAGTGTTTTTATAGGTTTTTAAATTAAGTAAATTTTATTATAAATCGAGAAATTTTAATTATAAATTAAGAATTTTTTTAGATTAAGAATTGTTATTATAAAAATTTAAAAGTATGAACCTGATTTTCTAGAATTTAGCTTTGATAATATTCAATCTAGAACATTGGAACTTGTATTAACATTTTGATTTTTAAAATGTATAATCTGGCATCTGAGGTTAAAATGTTTAGAACTCATTTGTTGTGATTAAGAATTATATCTAGTGACGAATGACCAAATAAAATGCGTATGTACAGTGCAAGTGGAGTTTCCGGAGGGCCATCGCAGGGTATATATGAATATGTTAACCGGCTTGATTATGGTTAAAAAAAGGTGCTGGTTATGGAAGAAACTTCTAGATATGAAGGTCGATAGGGGTGGGCGTATATAGGTATGGTATAAAGAGATACAGTTCTGGGGGCTGCAGAGGGGAGGGAGGGAGGGAAAGAGGGTGATGGGAAGTAGGATAGATCATACGGTTACTATCGGAGGACAAGCCGTTTCCACCATTACCCAAGAGGTGGGCTCTTTGGGATATCCAATTAAATCAGGCCTAATCCCCTTTTATAAAATAAAGCTATTACTAATCATACGGTTACATTTATCGTGTCTCAAGAGAGATCCTCCGGCCCACCCATTGTAACGTGTTCTACCAACCCTGTTGGACGAACGGCTAATTGTAACGCAACCCTTTTAATGTTTGAAGTGGTATTTTGTATAAATGTGTAGGAAGTTGTATTGGTTGGTGTAGCCGTCTGAATAAATCCGACAATGGCCACGGTCATGACACCATAGCCAATGGCGAGCAAGGGATGGAAAGGTGGCGGAAAAACAGCTCATGAAATAGGTTGAATTGGTAACGGGGTGGTTCCTCTTGGAGGAGTTGGGATTAGTGGTGTTTGTCAACGATTTGGAAGGCTGGGCTATTCGACTATGTTAAGCCCTTCTTCGCTTTCTTCACCAAGTGACTCACTATAGTCCGTTTCAACAAGTGTCATAGATTTCATTGGTCGCTTGCCCATATTCAGTACGCAGTGGGAGCAATGTCTCTCATTCTATATGAGGTCTACCAAAGTAACTTAAATCCTGCTTTAGTGAGTCATTCTAGGTGCAACCGAAGCGTCCCAACTTTTTGGGACCGGCAATGTAGGAAGACGCTGCTCTAAGAAGGTGGGTGGGATACCTACGATGGATGTGTCTCCAATAATTAATTTGGAGTACCTTGATTCTTTTGGTAATAGTCTTACCATGTAAGATGTCCTTGATTTTACGTGAGCGAGGTTGGTAAGGATAAAACTCGAGTAGTTTCTTTAGAAAAAAAACTCGTATTTCTTTAGCCGGCGTTGGTTTGCAAAGGTTAGAGCAGCTGTCTGTAAACCATATGCACCGAGTACGAATGTTGAGAAGTCGACTTAACTTGGAGGTTAAATATGTACATAAATATCGCATCGTATCAACACGGTTGAAAGTGACACCAGACAACTACAAATGATGCTGAGGGATCTCGGATCAGAGCGGTGCATTTATGGGGGTTTAATTCTAATAAGCCCGCTAATTTTAGTTAGGGCACCTAGTATATCATCCAGAATGAGTTCTAATGCTCTCATGTCTCGTGCATTATGTCTAATGTCATCTGCATAGGTGAGTATATAAGAGGAAGTTGCAACTCAACACGCTGATCTAGTTTTAACTCAGGAAATTAGTCTGCCACAGTTAGTAAAACCTGGTGAGAGTTGGGAAAAGTGGTACTAAACTAATTATCATTCATTACAGTGTCTATCACAGCTCAAATATATGTAATAATAATAATAAATTGTACTAAATTACAGGATCTCTGCCAGTTAAATTTAAACTAAAATTAATTAATTAAAGGTTAATTTGAGTTCAATTTTCAGGAGTATCTCATACGTCTGATCCAGCAAACTAATAAATTTTAAATTCAGAGTGGCGCTGAAAAAATTATAAAAGTAGATTAGAACCGTATATCATCCTGTTCGGTGGAGCTTGGCCATTTCCGGGAGATGGAACACAATTTCTTGAATCCGGAATTACTCGTAGCAAGGTTTGGTGAAGAATATCAAGAAAGTGCAGTAAGTAGTTGCAATTTAGATATATAGATGCATTTGACTTTTAACGGCTAGCACGAAACCTATATAGCTATATATAGAGAACTCAAAATACTTAGAAATTAGTCGGAAATGGCATAGTCATTAAGTATTTTGAGATTGAAAGGAAAATTCGTTCACCAATTTTAAACTATAGCCCTGTCAAGACTAATTAATATAACTTAAAACAAGTGCATATCTTGAATTGGAGCTAAATTAACAAAAATGAAACACTCAAACCAAGATAGGGTCTTCATTTATAGTGTTTTATCCATTCGGTTTTAGAGTTAATTAATTTGATATTTCAACTATTTTCCATAAATGGTATATAGATAACCATTTTGAGTATACTTAAAAGCTTTCAATTATAATGTATATTTTAAGTATAACCTCATCATATTCAATATAGTTTGCAATTAAACATATAAACATAAAAATGAGAATTGCAATCTGATCTTGTTAACTTAACGTGCATTTCATGATAAGACCGCACTATACGTATATACATGTAATGCATATCTAGCTCTTTGAACTAAAATTCACGTCATGGTTTTTATTATTTATATTATTTGTTGAACCAAAGTAAATTCATAAAATAATATTATATATTAAGTACTTACTTATGTATATATAGTCGTATCTAAAGAGCTGCAATAAAACTAACATAAATTAAATATCGCGTGGTATAGTTTGTCGATTTTCGTGCATTAAGTGATTCTTTCATGCTTTTATTAAATAATTTCTTTATAGAAGATAAAACTAAAATGTTAAAGGATTTTATTGTTGTTATTCTATACATAGCACACATGGACACGGAATTCGAAACGAAATCTCGCACACAATTTGTGAAAAGAATAAAATAATAAAACGTTTTACTTATCTTCACCTTTTATAAGTCATTCGGTTAATTAATTTCTTACTATAGTGAAATGTGCTGGCTGGCCTCCGTAATCTTAATCTTTTATAGCGAATATGTATTTATACATGTACATACGTATACAGTGATTTTAATTTCAATTTCATGTTCAATAGTAATATCGGTGTTTGTGTATTGTATACGATATACGCCAGCTACCGTGTATTTCATCTCGAGCTCGCATAGAAATTTTTAAGATATCGAAATAAATGTTGTAAAGTTTTTTATTTATATTTTTTTTATTATTTTGATTTAAGTCGCACACAAGTGGATTATTTTATTCAATATATGAGGATACAAAGAAAAAATTTTATAAAACGTAAGGAAATGATGCGATCTTTAAAATCAAACCACCAAAAGGAAAAAAATAAAAAATTCTTTTCATCTCTGTGTTGCAAATTTTATTTTTTTGTAATTTTTATCGTAAAATATATAAAACAAAACAAAAATCGTATATTTGAAACCCACCGCGAATATATTTAAGCTTCACAACCGAAATACGATTTCATTATATTTCACCTCCGTTTCTGTTATCAAAATCTTTTTATCTTAAAATTTTGCTGTATACAAAAGACGAAGCGCAGCTAAACTGAAAAAAAAAATTGATTTCTTATATAGCTGCCGTTTATATTTCGTTTCGCAAAACCAATTAAAATTCGATTGACACTAAGTAGATTTATGTTGCGATTTTTTGTATATATGCCCGCATATGTATATACAGTCGTTGTTGATCCGTACGTACGGCTGATTTTATAATGCATCGTTTTTCGCGAGCCTTTTTCACTGAATTATTTATGAAAAATGGGAATGTGGTTTTGTTTTACATTTAGCAAAAAAATTTTATAATTTTAGGTAATTTGAAACGGAATGAATTTAATTATATAATTTATGGAATGGAATTTAGAATTCGACAACGCTTATATATTGTATCACGCGCATAACATTTTGTTTTTCGTAATATGTACCTACACATGGCTTATTCCTTTTCAAATATGTATACGAGTAATTTATTTATGAGACATCCTTTCGTGAATTTTTAAAAAAATATTTTTTTTGCTTAAAAGTGGATTATCGATTAGGAAATAAAAACAATTTTCCGCCCACTCGCAGTTTATAATACTGTAGAGATACGTCGTTACGTACAGAGATACTTTACTCACCTGTGATCACAAAATAATCACGTTCATGAAATAAATATATATTTTTTGATAAAAAAATAAAATAAAATTGCAGCAACAACAAACACGAAGAAATTGATTCAAAATAGAATCTTATGGTATAAGTGTAATGTATGTATGTATAGGAAAGATATCTTGTTCAATCGACCATTAAAGATTTTTATTGAGAATAAATGTAAGAACACACACACACACACACACACACATGTATACTACAAACATGTGAATAGGATATGCTTATATATGTACACATAGAACATATTTGAGATTTAATTTATGGATACAATTAAATTTTATTATCTAAATTGAATGTTTATTAGAAAATTAAATATTCGTACATTTTAAGATTTTGATTTTGATTTTATTTAATTAATTTAAGTGCTTTTTAACATGCAACTAATAAATTTTCTTGTATGTATGTACATGTACCTATATATTATAATAATAGATGGAGCAGAATTAAGGATCGATTGTAAATATATTGACTGGATGCCACTTAAATGATTTGATAGTATTTATGTGTACGTGCGTTATTTTTGTAGTGTCCGATGCCAATCACCCAATGAGCCAATATCAACTAGCTTTATTTACTTTCTAAATACAGAGTTAACTTTCATACTGTGAATTCCTGCCGTACGCACTCGAACAGTACACCAATCAACATTTTGTTGACAAACTAAATCTATTTAATATTCTTACAATAAATGTGTGCTTGACTAGTGGGTTCCAATATACGGAAAGTAAGTTCCTAATTTAAATCAACCTTAAGTCTAGTCATTAAGTGCTTAATTCCAAACATAGGGGCAGAAATACTTAAGAACAAATACTTAAGAAAAGCTTTAAAGTTAAAACCGGAACAAACAAAAAATTACGAATATCGTATGCTGTATATAGTACCTCAACATCAGGGATGGGCGTTTAGGCGTCATCTTTTATTTACAACAACGTAGACAACGTCGATAATGTAGATAAATCCGGGAATGATTTTGCGAACTAGTTTTAAACTAAGGTGAACAAATTTCATTAGGATCATTGCAATACGGGTGGTAATAATTTAATAGAATTTTCTTCAATTGATTTTAATCTACAATTTTCAAAAATAAAAATCAATGAAATGAAATATGAAAACTGTTTTCTTCTTTCTGTCGTCGACAAATACCTTAATTACTTTAACGGCAGGGCAAAATAATTAAATAATTAATTAGATTCGGAAAAAACCATGGTATAAACAGTTATGAAACGGTACTAATAAGGTCTCAGCGTAGAAAGAGAAGCTGACAAAGCAAGGCTAAAAAAGTTATCGAGTTATTAAAAAGCAAAATCATTCAGATAACCATAACTTGTCCTCTAAACGTGTCTATGACCAAGTTTTGTCAAAATTTACAGAATGTGCTATGATGGATGACTAAACGGACGAGAAATTTGATTTGAAGCAAGGTTAGCGTAGATCAAAAATTGTATCTTGGCCAAAATAGTGATAAAGCTTCCGCTAAATTTAACACTTCAATTTAGATAAATTTGCAAAAATCATTATGATGGCAAGTGATTTGCAGTTGTGGACTCAAAAGCCAAACAGTGGTGATTTATGGATTAGCGAGGCCATGGGTAACATTTCATGCGGCCCTTTTGAGTTTGCAAGGAACAAATATTTATAATAATTATTTAACGAAAAACTCGTACTCAGTAGCGGCCCTTGGGACAAACCAGAGTGAGCCACCTTTTAATACTGAATATTAAAATTAAAAATGAGAAATACATTTAAATTTTTCGGTTTTAGCATTTAATATTAAAATTAGACTAAATTGTCTAATTTAGACTACTGCAAAATCCATAAAATATGTAATTTCAAATGATGGCGGATAAAGTAACATTTCAATAAGTAGGTTGTGCTAGACCCAGTAGAATAGCTAGTCACTCGCAGCACCCACTCTTTTTTTTTAAATTTATAAATTTGTCATATGTCTCAATGGTACAATTTTACTGCTAAAGTCACATCGGAAGTTGTGTAGAATCTGATGGGGAGCTTCAACCAACCACATGTGCTTGACTTTATCCGTATAAACAAAATTTGAAATTTTGATCAATTCGAACGATTAGTGCAATAAACTTTCTTTAATTAATCCTTTGGTTTGTTTTATTTGTGTTGTTTGATTTTCAATTTAAATTGAATCATTCTTTAATTTCTTCTTACGGCTTAACTCAATCGTCCTTTTACAAAATAAAACTTCAAACTGACGCATTTTATTTCAAATTACTAATATCTCGGATCGTCAAGTAATCTATGTAATATAATTTAATTCGCCCATCCCTGCTCAATAGATGGTCTCCACTTCTAGCGCAAGAAAATAACTTCAGAACTTTAAAAATATACAGAGGTGTCGGAATAGTAGTATTTTAGCAAACACAAAAATAGGTCATGCATGTTCAAAACGCCATTTAAAAAACTTAACACGCACAATACACCTTTAAAAAATGTATAATAGTTCCAAAGTGTTAAAATATAATCCTCACCCCAACTAGGAAGTTCGTAGCCGAGTCGAGATTCCACACACGCGTGATAAGTTCATTAAAACTGACGACGGGCAAAAATGATGCATAGGCAAATACATCGCACGCAAAGAGTAGTTTAATTGCTCTTTGTACCGAAATAATTTTTGATAGGTTTACCTTTACTTTACTAATACCGACGATACCACTGTCATTTGAAAATGACGAGATTGTATTTATTAACATTTTGAATAATTTTGCTAGAAAACCGACAATATTTAAGGTAGGTATGGAACAAATTTTAATTGATTTAACTGTGTTTGCTATATATGTTATGTGCTAGTTCAATAACATTTTTTTTTTTTTCAAAAACTAGCACAAATACAATAAAAGCAATCCGGTTGTTATGTTCGACTGAAGCCGAAATCGAGACTGTTTTTTCAAAATAGTTCTGAAAAGAAATGAATGACTATCAAACCATGTTCTTAACAAATACATGATTAATCTGAGAGGTAATTTCAGAGATACTTGAGCCATAGGAACTTAAGGTAATATCGTTGATAAAGCAATAATTTCACCTATAATTATGTAATTTAAATTAGCAAGAGTACCCTTAAGACAGACCCTTGAGGCACAACAAAATCAACATTAAAAGGTAAGCTAAAACTATTGCCAATTTTTACTTTAAAATTTCTGCCATTTATAGCTATGATGACAACCTTTTATGCGGCTACAGGGTAAAGCCACATAAAAAGAGTTTATGCAGAAATAATTCAATTAATTACAACCCAATTCATTTAGAAGTTAACACTTTTCATTTGTACTCAATTGAACATTTTGTTTTTTTGAGTAGTGATACTCGTTTCTATGTCACGTGCGAATTTTATTGAACTGGGCATTTCCAAAAATCAATTAAAATCCCATTTGCATCTAACGTGTTGAATTTCGATTATGATAATTGGCTAAGGAATAGCTTAGTTCCGTTAAAGTTGGCCTTATTCAAAAACTTTTCATAAAAATCAATTTCGAGTTCTATTTTCATTATATATGTTGAGTTTCATCCGTATACGTATATATAGGTATATAGGTCAAGAAATGGCTTAGGTCCGTCCAGTTGTTATATTCCATCCACATCTTACTATTTAGGTATGCGATCGGCGCAACATCTAGAACTCCACCATCTTAACATTTTTTTCGTAAAATATTGGATTAACGTAAGTTAATCTTGAAAACTTCTTCCAACAGTTATTTTTTGTGGAATAATGCTATCATGTTATGTCCTGAGAAGTCAGGTATAGTAATGTGGTACCTACTTCTGTATGTGAGCTGCGACACTATTTGTTTTTAGGGGCTAGGGCTCGTAAATACTCGAAAAAATTATTATGGATACTAGGCCTCAGTGAAGTAAGATTGAAAAATAGTGAAGAACTTACAACAAACACTGGTGTTTTATCCGATGTTCTCTGGTAGAACACACACACACACGAACAATGCGTAGGCATATTAGCAACAGCTAAAGGAAAGAAGACACGACTCGAACGGAAAGATTCCATTCGAATAGACTACAAGCCACAATATCTAGTACACACCGAAATCCAAATTGTCCAAGGAGATTTCAATGCTAAAATTGGGTAATTGTGAGCTATGTGCTATACTCATCGACTGTTGTGTCACAAACCAACTATTCATAGGAGGCCGCAAATTCCCACATAAAGAAATACACAAATACACTTGGACATCACCAGATCGCAGAATCAAGAACCAAATCGACCATGCGTACTTTATAAGAAATGTCTAACCTCCCTCCCTGCAGGATGTTGTCAGAACAATGCGAAGAGCAGGTAGATTTACACAGCGAACATCAATACTGATAATAGCAACTTTCAAAGTCAAACAAGCCGCTGTAAAAACACACATGAAATCATATCGGAGGAAGTTTAACATCAACAGATTGAGATACACTGACACAAATAGTTCATTCAAAGAAATGCTCCAAATCAAACTAGCAAGCAATAAAACCAGTCAGTAGTACCAAGATCAATCAAAAATGGGGAAAATTAGAAGATGCCGATACATCAAAATTGCTGGTACCAATGTGCTCGGCTACCAAGACAACACCAGAAAACCATGGAAGCGTGGATACGTGGAAAAAAATCGAGGAACGTACTCAACTCAAGTTACAACTATGTCACCTAGATACGACGCAAATCCGAAGGAAATATGAAAATATAGCCCAACAAGTGAATAAGATGGCAAGTAGAGACCGCAGAAAATATACACAAGACATTCCCGTAACTGCAGAGGAACCAGCTGCAATCAGAAACATGCAGTTTCAAATTTACCGAATACTTCTATTCAATTAATGCCTATCTCCTCCGATTTCCTCCGAAAATGATCACCATCAACTCTCTACTGATCAGTGTCAACGATTGCAAACCGTGGTGGAAATTTGAAGGAACCGGGTGAAATTTGACTATGTCTTGATACCCATCGATTCACTAGGGTTGCTAAAAAGGTTACATCTCCACTACTAATGAGATTAATATCCAGCCTGATTCCTCACCATCTTCATGACCGGGTATTCGCCTATCGAGATGACTTGTTAAACACTAAACTGCAAATTTTGATGAGCATTTGTCTTTGGATGTCGCTACAAGAATGACAAAAGCTTACGGCTTACGATAAACGTTCAGATTGAACTGGTATAAGGGCAGTATTATTTCAGACTGATGAGGAGAGAAATGATAGGCCTTTCGCCTTTAACTCAAAAAGCATAATATGTAGAAGGTCTTCCCTTTACGGTTATAATAGACTATTGAAGCCTTTATTGGTTCATGTCGCTTGTCCAGGTGTGCCTGGAAGAGACGCCGCCGGTATAGTTACTTGCGGTCTTTCATTACTTTGTACAATTTCTTTTATCATTTTATTATTAGTTCAAGAAATGTTCTTTGATTGTGACATGTGTTGTTAACTCAGCTTGTGCATCGTCAACTGAGTAAAAATCAATTTTGTTATTAATAGAATAATGAAGAGGATCAGAAATTAAGAATAGCAAAAATGTCTTTGTTTTAAACAAAAACTTAACATAGATTTTGATTCTTCCTATTGCATATTAAAATAGACAGTTCAACGCTCAGTAATATGAAATCCTCACCTTAATATAAAATATATCTTTATATAGGTCGTCTAATATAACTATATTACTAACATAAATTTGAAACCTACATTTGTGGGTGTACTTAACATATATTAACAACAGGATCTCCTACCTGACATTGCTATCTAATACGATTTCTATTCTGACTCATTTATGACATTTTTCTGCAGTATTTTTTCAGTTTTGATCGGCGGCCGCGGAAACATTATACCTGTTAGTCGAGGTCAATGAGGTTAATGATTTGAACATCTGATAATGCGATGTGTTTAATTTAAATTTAACATTTACCATCCTTCTCGCATCCAAAATTTGTAAATTTTAAATTTTAAATTTTTTACTGGTAACTTGGTAAGCCATCGTTTAGTGGTCGATTGATCGTTTACCGGTACAGCGGTTCCTACCTGTAAGACATCCTGTAACAGAATTTAAAAAAATCTATGTTTAACATTTTGAATATATGTACATATTTGTTTTTGTTTGGAATTTATATGTTTTATACCGATATACATATTTATGGATAAAATTAGCATCAATTCATAATAAAACCAAATATGATTGTTTTTGTTTACAAAGCGCGTAACAATTTATAATACCGCGAATTATATATAGAATGGTGTGATTGTGTGACTTATGCCAAATAATATACCGTGCTGTTATCAACTATCGCAATTCACTTTTATTTTCATTCGCAAATAAATTCCATACAATGAATTTAAAACAGAATTCATGTTTCGAAATAAACTATTTTTTGTGCCTACGCAACATTCAATATTCAGAATGTAATTATTCGCAATTTTCTTAGTATCCAATATCAGAATGGAATTATTTAGCATCGTTGGAAACAGTATCTGTAAAACTAGCGTGGATTAGATGAGATCGAACTAAGATGTGCCATGAAAAGTAATGATCAATTTTTGTTTTACTTTCACAGAGCTTTTGGAGACTTCTTGCGATGAAACTGGACAATATTTGTCTAACGTATTTGGTCGATATTGTGTATGCCGTAATAGATACCTGCAGCATCTGTCTGTTATAACCATTATTAAAGAATTTATATAATTATAAAGTAAATATATATATAAGTAATGAAGTCACGTACGGAGGGCGAATTATACAACAATTGTAGCTGTTCCTCCAAACAAAGAACATTTCCAATAATTAGAAGATGTAGATGTATCGCAAATAAATTATAGTTAATTTTTATAATTAACTTAACAATTTAGTTTTGCCCTGGATACAATTATTCATGTGAGAATACAATTCAAACAGCACTATCAGCCTCACTGTAAAAGTGATTTTATTTGGAATTTGTCTAAGATTCTAATAATCGGTTCAAAAAGAATTGTTTGGATTTCGAAACCCACCCATCTAGCATGTTCATATATTTATCGAGAACATCAAACATCATAATATATTTTTGTATTAAAATTTAAATTTATTAGATTAATTCATATACAGATTTAGATAAATAAAATAATTTTAATTAGATAAATTTTTCATTATTGATCATAACAGTCGCAGTGTCCATAACGGCATTTACAAATTCGAACAAGTACGTTAGATAAAAACTCTCCAGTTTCATCGCTATGTTCGCACATTGCCAGAAGTCCACAAACACTCTGTGAAATTTAAAAAAAAACGTTAAATAAATTGGACTATAACTAAAACAGCAACACAAACCTGTGCCGATCGATCCGATTCGATGACCCCAATAACATCCTGTGACAATTGATCATCACTTTTCATGGCACTTAGCACATTTTCGTTCGATCTCATCCATTCGACACTAGCTTTACAGATACTGCATTGTGGATTTGTCGTCTCCAACGAGGCAGAATATACCATTCCGACAATGGATACTAAAAAAATTGCGAGTAACTTCATTTTGAATATAAACCAACTGATCAAATGTTTCAATTAAACTGAATAATTTAATTCGCACGCAATGAACTTTTATATAGTACGCGACCAAAAATAATTTTTCTCCACACACGAATTCAAATTTAAATTGTTTATTTCGTATTTTAACTGCATGAAAATAAAAGTGAATTACATAGAATTGATAACAGCGCGATATCATTTTGCATTATTCACATTATTCGCGGTAAATTGTAATGATTTTTAAATAATTTGATTGATTCATATTTTTATTTTTAATATTATAAATTTTATCAATTTATGTAGATTTGTAGATTGGAATTCAATTCTGGAACAATTTTACTCATTTTCTTTGTCATGCTGATCATGCAAAAAACTATTTTCTGTTCCCAAACACTTAACAAAGGAAACACTGTAAAAACCGGCAAACACGAATCGGAAACTGGAACATCAGAAGCGCACAAGTAGAAAAGGAATTGAATCGGTATAATATCGAGATACTACTCAGTGAAGTAAGATGGAAAAATAGTGGAAAACTTACAACAAGCACTGGTTACTATTTGATGTTCTCTGATAGAACAGAAACACACGAACAAGGTGTATAGGCATACTAACAACAACTAAAGGAATGATGGCACAACTTGAATGGGAACCAATAAGTAGCAGAATAATAACAGCAAGATTCCATTCGAAAATACGAAACACAACAATCATACAGTGCTATGCATCTACGGAAGAGGCAGATGACATAACAAAAGATGAAAAGATTATAGTACACATCGAAACGACATCAAAATTGTCCAAGAAGATGCTGAAATTGGAACCGATAACACAGGCATGACGTAAATCATGGGTAAATGTGCGCTAGGTGCTACACGAAACAACAATGGAGATAGACTTATCGACTGTTGTGTCCCAAACCAACTAATCATAGGAGGCAGCAAATTCCCACGTAAAGACATCAGACCAGATGAGAGAATCAAGAACCAAATCGACCATATTGTACTGGTAAATAAGAAATTCCTAACCTTGCAAATGTCCGAACAATGCGAGGAGCGACCACCAACTGGTAACAGCAACTTTCAATGTCAAACCAGCCGCTGTAAAAACACCATGAAGGCATATCGGAGGAATTTTAACATCAACAGATTGAGATACACTGACACAAATAATACATTTAAAGAAATGCTCCAACTCAATCTAGCAAGCAATGAAAACAGTAGCAACATCGATCAAAGATGTCTACATCAAGACTATTACCAATGTGCTCGGCTACTAAGACAACACCAGAAAGCCATGGAAGCGATCATAGGGTCACCGGAAAATACACGAACATTCCACCCATAAAGGATCTATCTCGTCAAATAAACCTTAACCACACAGAACACTTTGAGGACAACTGCGTAGATAGCGAAGAAAATGAAGAGCTCCCAGATGGCAATTATAACGAAACTATCAACACCCGCATCCATCAAAGGAGCGGGAAGTCAGATTTGCTATCCAGAAGCTAAAGAACAATAAGGCCGCTGGTACAGACAAGATACCAGCTGAAATATTCATGGACGACATATCTATAGTAGTAGAAACTCTAACACCACTATTAGGCGGCTTATGGAACACAGGAAAAATTCCGCAGAAATGGAAATAAGAGAATGCAAAAACTGGCGAGGCATGTATTAGCGATGATCATTCTCGAACGAATATCTCCATCAATCAACCAACACATGAGAAATAAAAAAGCTTAGGCCAAGTAGAAACTGTACAGATCATATCAACACGATCCGTATGATCATAGAGCAATCAAATGAATGGGACTCACCACTATATCTTCTAATCATGGACTCAATCAACGGAGGCGCTATTTGGAAAACATCGTTGTGAAATAGGCAGACCAAAGAAAATAATTGAACTAATACAAGAAATCTAGCGAGATGCCGGAAACAAGGTTCAACACGAAGGAAAAAAGTGACAAATACTGCAACTCACGAAGAGTAATACAAGGATGCAAACTGTCCCCATTACTGTTTCTCTTAGTACTGGATAGCGTAATGCGTAAACTTGATAATACAACACCAAATAGTACCCAATGGGAACCACGAAAACGGCTCAATGATTTAGACTACGCAGATGATATATGCTATGATCTAGACTACGCAGATGTTATATGACTGATATCAGTCATCAGAAGCTATCAGACCTAGCACATAAAGTAGGTCTCAAAATCAACATCAGTAAAACAAAAGCCATTACACTGAACATAAACATTAGTACACCAATCACCAGCAACTTCAAGCCAATCAAACAGGTTGAAAAATTGGTCTACCTTGGTAGCAATACTTTCAATATCATGCTCCATAACATCTTGGAATGCGTCCGTGCTGCCGAGGAACACGAAGCTATGAATGTTCAATTCATGTGTAAAATCAGTACTGCTGTATGGGTGTGAAACGTGGAAACACACACAGAAGATCACAAATAGACTCCAGGTGTTTGTGAACAAATAACTAAGAAGATTGATAAAATGCTTCTCGCCGAACACAATCAGCATAATAGAACTTCTGCGGCAAACAAAGCAAACAAACATTGAGACCGAAATAAGAAAGCGCAAATGGAGATGAATCGGGCACACATTGAGGAAAAATCCGAATGACATAACATGGATGTGATTAGAGTGGAATCCACAAGGAAAACGTAAAGTGGGAAGACCAGCTATAACCTGGAAAAGAACGGTGCTAGCCGAAGCGAAAGACCTCTGTAAAACATAAGGAGAGCTGAAAGCAATAGCCCCCAACAGAGTCAGTGGTCCAGCCTACTGGGCGCCCTATGCTCCTAAATTGGAGTAAAACAAAAACAAACACTTGCTTTTTAATTATTTCAATATAAACTTAATTTCAACAAAAGTGTTGTATACCTTATTTGAATCCGTAGCTCGAGTTGATTTTAAAATACAAAGTATTTTCGATCTGAACCGACTATGAAACAGGTTTCAGATTTGTCGAATCAAAACTATAATATTGAATGTATTTATCACATTTCACTAGCGAAACTAAAACAAATCTAAGAAATTGGAATATTTTTTCAAATCGAAAAATTTCATCTAATGAATCGGAAATATGTCGATCTAAGCGGGATAAAGGAACAGCTATTTTTAATTACTCCAGGTACTAGAAAAAGTTATTAATGTTTTAGATGATATTTTGGAAATTATAAGTCCAATACTTGACTTCGCTTTCCATTATTTTGTTTTATAAATTGAAATGCTCCCTCAACATTTAAATTTTCTATTTTATTTAAATGGTGGTAGATGAAGTCAGAAGCTTCTCCAGTTCAACGTAAGCGGCTTTTGTTCAAAGACCGCATCAGAAGATTCCTTAATACTTCGACTCGGAAATACTACATATTAAAAGCTGTTTAGCAAAATTTTTCCTTGTAGCTTTAGATGAATAATTTTAAAACTTATTTCGTAAATACTCGACGCAATTACCTGAGTAGTCGGGTTCTCAGAAAAATAGGTACCGGATAATATACGCCCCAATAGTGGCGTAGATACGATTTCCAGACTCTTAAACAGGAAATATTTTTCAGTTTCCTTTTAAGTACAAAGTAAAATTATAAAAATTGTTATGTCGAAAAAAATTAGGGCGTTGTATTTATGTATTTCATAAAATAAATTTTATATTTTTGTGTTATTTGTCTTTAAATGTGTTCTGAAAATGGCGTAATAAATGGTTAATTGTTTAACTTTTCGTTTTTTAAATCTAAAAATTTAAGTCTACAAATTTTTGCATTATTTTTAGCGCATTGGTTATTTTGAAATAAAATCAACGCTCTTATTTTTATCTTCAACCATTTTTAATTAAATATATATTCATAAATCCCTTCAAAATTTTTAATTTCAATCGTATGGAAAATTTTTGTTAAATCTATAGGTAATTATGGTTTATTCGTTATATGCTGTTCAAATCACAATCAAATCTCGTCTTTAAACAGTCAAACGATCAAAAATGTAAACCGTAAGCCAAATAAACTTATGCTTGTCATAAAGATATATCGAATTCAAAGTCATGCGTATTTAAAGCTTAAGGACAAATCATTATTGTAATCCAAATTTGGTAAATCAATTTTATTTATTTTTAAATAATTTTGGTAATTTACAAAAAATGTTGTTGGTACAAAATATAGATATATACGAAATAACTTTAATTTATATCGATAAAATCACGTACTGTGGACGAATTTAAATTTATTTAATTTTTGTATATACGGTACTTCATTGTAGCCAACGTGTCAAAATGAAATGTATACATCCATACATACATACATAAATAGAGAGTAAAAGTCAAATAAGTTTGATTTGTATATAAAAGCTTCCAGCTATTAATCAAGCAGTGATACCAATTAGGACTGATTTAATTATTTAATAATAATTAAATTAACCATTTATTTTATAAACGTATAGTGAATACTATAACCATAAATAAATAAAAATATTTTTAACAAAAAAAAAAAAATTGAATACACTAAATTAATTTAAAATAAATTTTCATTTATTTATAAGTTTATATATTTAATTTTTTATTTTTTTTTTCGCTCGATTGTAATTTATGTATTATTATATGCAACTCTTTTTTTTAAATATAAATTTTATTTTATATTATTTAAACTATATACATAATAAATAGGAATGAAGTTGAAAAAAAAATGTTTATAATTTTTGTTATACTTCGTACAGTCGGCGAAAACATTGCGTGTTTATTTTGGGACGCTAAAATCGGTCGCTGGTCAATTTTTTTACATCAACTGTACACAAGTGTGTTTTTGTTGTATTTCATTTTATTATTATTTTTATTTAAATAAATTTACAATTTTATATCCAACTAATTGGTAGTATAATGGACAGAATATTGTCATAAATCAATAAATTGTTATTTGCCCGTTTATTTTAATTTATTATTTGTTGTGTTTTTAACATATCTTTTTTACCATTAATAAACTATTCTGTATTATATAATTTAAATATGTACAACTAGTTTTCTAGAATTTTGTTGTAGATAACACGATCAGAATTAGACATTTCAAAGAGTGTTTGATTCTTACGCTGCAGCTACGAGTGCGATTCTAGTCGTTTACTCTCAACTGTTATATGTATAACCTCTATTTAGCAAGCGATTTGCAGTGGTTGACTCAAGAGTCGATTTTGTCACATTCTCCACAATGACGTCGATTCCCTGCAAGTTAAGTAGAAATCGATTAAACTGCATTATAGTCCGTTGTTTTATTCTTTCAACAATTAATTTAAAAAATAGTGTTGAATGGGCAAATGAAATCAAACAATCGTCACTATAATTTTTATTTTAGTAAAAAAATTGTGATCTTGCACAGAAATCCTTTACTGAGGTAGTTAGTTCACACTTATCTAAAGGCACAATGAATTGGTACGATACTTATCTATTCGCAGTGTTGTCTCAAAGGGGCTGTAATACATACGGTGGAACTGGGAAAATGCCAACCATCGTGTTCTCCAGTGTCTAGTCCTTTGCATATACGGTTAGGAACAACTAAGAAACAACTTGGTTGTCATAGATCCTAACCATTACCCTATACCATACATACAACATTTCTCTATGAACCGGTTGTACTTTATACTATATGAATATATTGCTAAGACAGTAATAATCATTCGTTTTGGCTTATTCGAATTCACGCGAATGATCAGACATTTCAAAGACTTATGAACAAGGTAGTTATGAGGACTGGATTTCGTGTTTGCATACATAGATGATGTTTTGTAGCTTCAAAATCAGAAGAAGAGCACCAATCGCATTGCAACTACGGTTTATAAGGCTTGTGTTTTTGGTGTTAATGCTCTTAATTTTCTAATAGTCCCACAATTATCCCTAAGGGAATACTCCCATCCGAGGGAACAGTTGATATTGGGATTTCCAGTGCCTATATACCCATAATAAACAAATTCAACAATTTATTGGCATGGTTCATTCTTCCCATTGCTTTGTACCAAAACTAGCTGAATTGTTATCGCCGATTGATGCGCATCTAGTTTTGTTACTCAGAAAGCCAAAACCTGCAATAAATTTTGCTTGGTCAGAAGAGTGGAATAAATTCGCTTAGAATAAAAGAGCGCTTGCTCATCCAACACTTTTGGGTTTAGATTCGAACATCGCAGTTGAAGCCGTCTTGCAGCAAATTAAAAACGGGTGTAGGGAACCTCCAACCAGTTGTTACGAAATATTACGAAAATTACAACCAGCCGAAATGAAATATTCAGCATTTGATAGAGAATGAATTATACGTCACATACTTAGCGGTTAACCATTTTTGATATTTTATAGAAGGTTGAGAATTTACGATTTACATACCTAACCTTCATAAGCTCCAAAACAAAACTAAGTTCACGACAGCATCGTCATTTGGATTGTATTGCGCAGTTTACAACGGATATTCAATATATTATAGGCAAAGATAATGTTGACATCCTTTCACACAGAAGCGACAACGGAATTGCCTCTATCGAAAAAACACTAATCTCAAATCTATTTCGGGATCACAGAAGCCGGCGAGGAACTTCAGAAATTACTTTCTGGTTCCTGTCGTCTCACAACTAGAAAATTAAAAACGGGTTTTTACTTTTGGGAATCACATGAATAAAGACGTTAGCATCTGAGTACAGTACTGTCTTTCATGCCAAAACTCTAAAATTCAAAGATCGTTCTAAATACATTCATTTGGACATGGTTGAGCCACATCCTCTATCATATGGACATGTTTTTATTTATTTTCTTATTTTACAATCTAAGTTGTTCTCAGAATTAACGAAGTTTAACTGATAATATTAAATATTTCCCGGCAGAACAAGTTTATGGACAACCACTAAATGTTTTATGGAAGCACTAGATCAACAACCAGCAGGCTCCAATCAGGTTATTAAACAACTACGAAATAATATGCGTAATCTAGTTTCAGCTGCGCCATATTTATTCCAAAAACTCTGTATAAATGTGAGTTCCTTTTTATCAGGGTAGATAAAATTTGTACTAAGCTGACATCGCCTTACGAAGGCCCGCATAAGGAAGGTTATTTGACGATTCAGAAAATATTTTGTGGTGGACTTCAATGAGAAAAACATATCCATATATCTATCGATCCAGCACTTAAACCAGCTTTGGGAGTCCCGATCAATAATATCGCAAAACCAATATGTGCTCAGTTTTCAGTTTAAGTTCAACTCTGCATGTCTATACTATATATACAGATTTCGCAAAGTTTTTGAGTCGATCGATTCTCCAATGCTTTTGTGAAATGGATTTCATCGTATCTTAACGGTAGACAACAATATATCGAAATTGGTGGTGTAAGTTTTAGACCAATTACTGAACGTTTTATAGTTTCGCAGGGCTCTCATCTGGGACCATGGATTTTCATCGTTTTCATTAATGATGTAACGAATGTTATCCAAAGCTCTGATGTGCTGATATATGCTGACCACATGAAAATATTCAAAATAATCAGAAACAATGAAGATACATCTGCAAGATAATTTAGACCGAGTTACTAGCTGCGGTGCGAATCTAATCGATTACGACTAAATATAAACAAAGTCGAATAAAAGTGGAATTTACTGGTCTCCGTATAACCAAATTCATAACAGCCACATCGAAAAAATTAAAAAAAAAGTATTTATTATACATCGTCTGGTAAAATGGCTGGAACTATGACAACAATACACCACAAAATTATTTCTCGGCTGCCGGGACACATTGACTCACCGTATATTCTAGAAGACATCTCCCTTCATGTCCCAACCAAGATTACTCGTCAGAGTATGGCGAATGAACCTGTCAACCGAATGGCCAAACAGTTGAACGAAATAAGCAATGCTTTTAACTTCGGATTTTCTCAGGACACCTTAAAGTATCATTTAAAACGATTTTTTAAGTAAATTTTTTATTTTTGTTCAAGCTTTACAAGCTTCCAATTTTATCTGAGAGATCATCTGACTAATATTCGGCAAGGTAAAAAAAAACACGATTATAAATACCTGTGGATTAGTAACAGTAAAATCCTCTTTCGGAAAGTTGAGGAATCCAAAATTATCAAAATACAGTCAAGACCCGATTTCATCAAAATCACGAGTAATGGAACACCAACTCACGTCACTAAAATACATATTATATCTGTCCAGTTGTTTATGTTTTATGATTTTAAGTAAAGAACGGGTTCTTGTGAATCTAATTCATTAAACAGCTGGCATTATTAAATTATCGCTGTTTCTTGATAATAACAACAGTTTTCAAAATGCCATTACTGGCCTATTACTGAGTCAACAATTTTGCTCCAACGGTTTCGTTCCTTACCTTGTCATAGACAATCTGCCGAAGCCAAGTCGTTCTCTGCACCGTGGAGCCATCGTTGCCTGCAACTACCTCTGCGTCTCAAATGATGGTTCTTATTTGAAAATATTAGGCTCTAATTTGAAAATATTTGAACCTCCTTACTGCAGAGCCCAAATATTTGAAAGTCCTCACTCCTTCATACGTGTAGTGGCCACTATTAAAATCTGATCTTCGTCATTGTCTATATATAACCCATGACTTTCACTATACCTAAAGTATGGTGAGCAGCATTAACAACCGAAATTTTCAGTACCTCTCAGACAGAGTTCACACAGTCATCCTGGCAATTAGCCTTCTCAATGTTGTCGCTGAAAGGATCCTGATATCGTTTCTTTTGGTCTTCATTTACCAGACCTTCAAAGTCGAAATGTCCTATGCGTTTTACTGTGTTCCCATCGTAGCTTTGCAGCGAACAAATTTAGATTGCTGCCTACGCATTTCAGTGCTAGCCGATAAGTTTTCACACCCTGAAAAACACGAGCTCACCCTTTTGAAATTAACACGGGTTAATTTGGCTTCTTTACCTGTGGCCTAAGAATAAATCTAGTTTCAAGATTTCCAAGGTCATCGGTGACGGGTCGTCAGCCTATCATCGTTTAATCATCTCCTACTATAAAGAAAGGATACTGTGGTGGTGTTCTTGGAAAACATCAGCACCATCCGACCATAGGGGCTACATCTATATAAATAATAATAATATACAGTTTATAAAGGCCATTACTGGCCCCTCATGGTGGCTCTCCTTTCAGAGATCGCTGCACAACTCGTTCCGGATCAGCACGCAGAACGTGACCAGGCCAGCGTACTCGCCGAGATCTTACTTCATGTACAATATCGGAGATCTTCATCAGATCTCTGATCTCGATATTCTATACAAAGCTCGGTATGTACCATCTATTTCAAGTTTTGGGCCGTAAATCACACGCATGATACTTCTCTCAAATGTAAGGAGCCATCTCTCGTACTAATCCGTCAGTGCCCAACTTTCACATCCAAACATAACAACAGGCCTGATCAACGCTTTGTAAAGCTTCAGCTTCACAGAACTTGATAAGTGTTTAGATTTCAGCAGTGGCCTTAGAGGATACAAAGCACGGCTGGCAGCTGCCAGCTGCACTTTAATATCCTCACCCACACTGTTATCGTGAGTGCTAAGAGAACCCAAATATTTGAACCTCCTCACTCCCTCAAACGTGTGGTGGCCACACTAAAATCTGGTGTGCCATTGTCCCTAAAACCAGAGATGAGGCATTTCGTTTTCGACTCATTGATCTGAAGTCCAACTGAAGCTGAAAACTCTACAAGCGGATCAAGTATTTCCTTCACTCCGTTGCTATTCCGTCCAATCACGCATATATCATCTGCATATGCAAGCACCTGATTGGACTGGCGATATAAGATGTTGCGCTGAGGTGTTTCAGTTTTACGAAAGATGTACTCCAACATGAGATTAAAGAGTATCGAGGACAGAGCATCTAGCTGCCGAACACCCGAGTTAACTGCAAAAATTGTCGATAGCCTTGTTCTCAACTTTATTACAGCATTGAGACTGCGTCACTGTCATCCTACACAGTCGTACCAATTTCGTTGGCATTGCTAGGTATTTCAGGGCAGAAATCCAGGAACACCTGATGTACAGGGATGGATGTCTCATAATATTTAGACAGAATCATCCGCAGCAAAAAAACCTGATCAAGACTGATCGATTCGGACCAAATCCTCCTTGATAGTCACCACCCAAGCCCTCCGCTAGAGGAGTGATTCTATCCAATACAATGTATGACAGTAACTTGTATGCTGTGCAAAGGAGAGCTGTACCGCGATAATTCTCACACTTCAAGCGGTCTCCCTTCTTGAAGATGGGGCATATCGCGGCCAGTTTCCATTCGTCAGGCATAACTGCGGTTCGCCATACTAATCGAATAAGGTCGAAAAGACAGTTCCACGAAGTATCCACTCCGAATATCAAGAGGTCCGAATTAATGCAGTCCACTCCAGGTGAGCGGTTTCCTCAGTGCAAATCTCCGCAGTCTGTATTAGAGGTGGCTCAACAACAGTCTGTGACGCATGATGGACATCAAGCAGGTCAGTAAAGTGTCCACTCCATTCGTCAAGTACTGTGTCGATGATGACACAGAGGTTTCCATCCCAGTCCCAAATGGCGGTTGACGTAGGCCTGAAAGTATGGTGCAGTCCAGTAATTCCTTTAAAGAAATTACGCGAACTGCGCTAATTGCTGAGTTGTTGTACTTTCAGAACCTCGGTCTTCCACCATTCTCGCTTCTTCCGTCTACAAATCCGATTAGCTGCCCTTCTTGCAAGAGCAGCCTTGTGTTTCCTCGCGATTGTGTGACGTTGTTGCACTTCACTATGGGCTAAATTTTGTTGCTCAACCGCAAGACGACACTCGTCATCAAACCAATCATTCTTGGGTCTGACTTTCACTATACCTAAAGTCTGTTGAGCAGCACTGAAACCCAAGTTTTCAGTACCTCGCAGACAGAGTTAACGCAGCCAGACTGGTAATTAGCTTCATCAATGTTGTCGCTGACAAGATCCTGATATCGTTTCTTTTGATCTTCATTTATCAAATTTTCACAGTCGAAACGTACAATGCGTTTCGCTGTGTTCCCAGACTTATACGAAAACGTCAATCGTAGTTCTGCAGCCACCAAATGATGATCGCTGCCTACGTATTTGGGTGCTGACCGATAAGTCCTCACATCCTGCACAACCCGAGCCCGTCCTTTTGAAACTAACACATGGTCAATTTGGGTGCGGGAAGCTCCGCGAGGATGTGTCCATGTCTCTAGATGATTGTCTTTGTGAAGGAAGAATATGCTTCCTACTCTAAGATCATGAGCAATTTCAAAGTAGATCATTCTCTCACCATTATCGGTCGCAGTTTCGTGTTGGGAGTACGGACTTATATTTTCACACAAGTCGGTCGGATGTCTGCCAGCTCTAGCATTAAAGTCCCCAATTACCATTCTAACATCGTGTTCGTGTATAGATCCCATCAGATCGTCCAAGTCATTGTAAAATGAGTCTTTATCTTGGAGCTGGCTGACTTCTATGGCCGCATGTACACAAATTATGAAGCTTACATAATCGGTTATTGACTGCTTGGAAATCAAAAACAGCGTTCTTTACCTGCGGCCCAAGAAGAAATCCAGCTCCAAGATTTCAGAGGTCATCTCCACTGTAGAGCAGCGTATAGCCCTGGGACACATGGTCTCCACTTTTAGGCCAGCGAGTTTCTTGAAGAGCAACGAGTTCCAGCCAATACTCCTTCATGCACGTGATTAGGCCGATCCTAAATCTCGTGTCCGAGTACTTGAGCGGGGGTCCGGTGTTGTTTTGGTGGTATCCATTTTTCTTTTAGTTGACTTTATAAACATTTTATTTCTTTACGTCTTTCTTTACTTTTACATCTTTACGTTTTTCTACATCTATATACTATTTGTAATTTATTATTTTTATACTTGTGTTAAATTGAAATCACGTATGTAGGCGGAATCAAATTTTTCAACACAGATATCAACGCCATTTTACCTCATTTGTAATTTTTTCAAACGGCTTTTCTATTTCACGTTATAACAAGAAAAGTTATCAATATGTAGTATATAGGTTTCATCGACGATACCAGTAGCGTTACAATTTGACTGACGAAGCTAGCATGGTAATTGCAAATAGAACCGACTCTGAGGTCAAGCAACTTTAATAGATATATTTGAACGCAAATGAAAAACATAAAGTAGTCCGAGTCGCCGAAAGCGTTCAACATAAATTTGTAATTTATGAGTGGACAAGAGTATGATTGATAGTGGAATCAGCACAAATTTAATAATTCCGGGAATGTATTGAACGATGATATTGACATTCGCGAAGGCATAAAATTCACATGCAAATTATCTCCTCTTATATAAAGAATCCATTTCTTATATTATTTGACTTATCACTAATTTACCATTTCAAAACACAATCATATCTTTTATTGTTCATATATTGAATAAAAATTTGTATATTTTTGTAATTTCTGTAATCACCATGAATCCTTGACTTTTTCTATATTCCCATCTTGTGTGTGTGTGTGTATACCGATACATTATACTCTCGTACCTGTTTTTTCATTTCTGTGTAATTCATTCGACAAATTTAAATTATTCACATACACGTACTTTCTTAACATAAAATTATTTGTGTGTACATTGAACAATAAACGTTTGTTCAACGAATTATTCCGTTTGGTTTCTTTTTGTATGTATCTTAAGATTAACAACAAAAATAAAAAAAATTTACTATAAAAAATCATTTTTATGGAGGTTATTATGATACTTTTGTGTGTTGTCTCTATATATACAGCTGTATACGTATTCGTTTCGTACACTAACATCTCTAATCAAAATGGTAATAATCTTTATCCCTGGCACAATGTATATGAAATAATTATTTTATTGTTAAATTGTTCGGTCGCTAAATTTATTGTTCGGCCACTTAAAACCTTGGCTTTCATATTTAAGATGTACATAAATTTACGTTATCTTCGTTTTATGTGCATGTACTGCTCTTAAAGTTGTAATAAAGTTATGTTATGATCAACAATGATGACTTTTAAGAATATACTTGGTTGTTATATACGAAAAGAAGGCAATTATTTTTAGCTTAATAAAGTTAAATTAAATTAGTTGAATTTAACAAATGATTTCCGGTATTTATAATAATTAACTTCGAAAGTAGAGCAAGGGAAATGAAATATGTAAAAAACTTGGCTTGATTTATAATGAATAGTAAATTCAAAAATCAATTAAAGTAAAACTATAAAAATTATTTATAATGCATATAACCCATTTTTATCAATTAACATATAATCATTAAATAATTATAATCAAGTAATTAAAACAAACCGCGAAATAGTATAAAATTCAAACCGCACATTCATCGATTTATTACCACTGCAGTCAGTAGATAATTATGTACTAGGAAATAATACATAAATCCCCGCAGGAAAGTGTGAATTAATTAAAATATAAATAAATAATATATTCACAAATAAACAAAAACAATTATAATTGAATATTACATCAACTATATACAGAATATTTTTCACTCACCCGTACGTACCTTGGTGGTTTGTGTGTGATTTATGTATACGATTCGTCCCTATCCCTTAATGCATAATATATATATCATACCTAAGATGAATTATTTGACAATAGAAATACAAGTAATTTAATAATAATTTAAAACTAATTTAAATATTTGTATACGTACTTCTTGAAGTCGCGCGAACAAAGGAAATATGAAAATTAGATGCACCCTTAAGAAAAAAAAATCCTTCAAATTGGGTGCATTAATTATGATTTATAGAGAAATAATTTTGTTATTTGCAAAAATACGAATTAATTTGAATAATGTATATAGAAATAAAGATTTTAAAAAATACTTAAGAATTATGTATGTATGCGTATATACTCCCCATTAAATATGTCCACAACAACAAATGATCCCTTTTGCCTTATACTTACATTATACAATTTGATTTAAATATAAACGGAAATAATATTATTTTGATTTTTAAGAATTTTTATGCAAATCTTTTATTTATTTATTTATTTTTGTACTAATCAACCATTTTTGTTATGCTTTATATGTTGGTTTTGTGAGCAGCAGCATAATAACAACAACAACAAAAATGCTTTGCGTTTCCTTTTTTGGTATAAGCATATAAATTTTGTTAAAAGATATTTATTATGTTCCCGGTTCATAAGAATTGTGAATATTTTTTTTTATATTAATGATGAAGCAGCAGCTCGATAAAGTTTTAAATTTAGTGCATTTAAAAAATTTATCATTAAAAAGTTTTAAACTTTTATGCCCTCATAATTCATTTATAGTGCGGATATAAAGTTTCGATTATGAATTATAAAATAGAGTCGTCATAAATATAATAACAATAAATTAATAAATTAAAATTTAGTACTCACTATAGACGACTAAAAATGGTTAAGCGGTAATTTTTTTAACTATAGTCGAAATACAGTAGCCAATACGACACACATAGTAAAACATTTGCAAAATGTCTTGTCTTACGAGTATATCAGTGCTAGATAATTAGAAATTTTGTTTAATTTACTATTGTTCATCAACAATATTTAAAAAAAATAAATTCTCATATACCAAATTTTAATTAACCTTTCTAGACACTCACATAGTAAAATACACGAAAAATGGTCTTGTATCAGTGTTAGACAATTTTTTGTGTGTTTTACTATGTGAGCGCTTCGCAAGGTCGAATAAAATTTGTTTTAGAAATTTTATTTTATAAAATTTTGTAAATTAAAATGTAAAAAAAAAAATTATTCGACTTTTTAAGCTCTCACATAGTAAAACAGAATAGTAAATCATAATTAATTTTGCTACCGCCGAGTAAACATTAAAAATAATTTAAAAGTGTGAAAAGTTGAATCAGCAGTTATTAATTTTTTATATAAAATACAAATAAAAAATTTGACGTGAAAAATATTAGAAATCGTGATGTTTCATTATTCTCCACCTCAAATAAGAAAGGCTGGGCGAAATCTACAGAAAGCGAAGTCCGCAAGCCATTTGGCGCTAAACGCCACGACCATAATAGTGACAAACAAAATGGTGCAACATAGTCCAAAAAGACAACACATCGCACACTCAAAAAAATTTCAGCAGTGAAATTTATAAAAATGGATTGTAAAATAGCCTACAAAAAAATATTATAAGTTTCACAAAATTTTTTTAAATTACATGTAAAAACTATTAAATTTCAAATTAATTTTTATTTTTTATCAATTAATTTATGGATTTTAATATTTTTTTATAAAATTTATAAAAAAATTTAATTTTTTTATTTTTGTTTTATTTATTGAAATTTTTATAAAAATAATTGTCATTTTTCTAAAATTTAATTGAAATATAATTTATTTTTAATAAAAATATTAGAGAAAGATATAAAAAATTTATATTATTTACAAAACGAAATTGCAAGTAAAAAATCATAATTGTGAAGCGTTTATAAAATTTTTTGTTAAATGTATTATAAAATTACACATGATTTTGTATAATATAAATAAATTTATTTCAGGTATCTCTATTATTTATAAAGCTTTTTATGCTTTATACAATTATTTGGTAATTTTATATTTAAAAAAAAAATTCAGTTGATAACTTTTTTTAATAATTTTAATTTTTTGCTTTAAATAAAATTCAATATGTCTATAAAAATACAATTATTTGAAAAGTATAAAAAACTTGATTTTAGTTGTATATAGGCCTTAGAAGTTAGTGGAGCTTGTCTGCATGTGATCACTGCACATTTTTAATGATTCTTGAATTATTTTTAGTATGTGTATTGACTTATTTGTAGGCTTATTGTATAAAAATCTACTCTAAAACCTGATCGATTTTTACAATTTTTTTGTTGATTTGATCTTCGAGAGTATCGTCATATGTACATAAATTAGTTTTTTCTGAAAATTAGAGAATTTCCCAAATTGGAGAAAATCATGAGTCAAAATTAACCTACGTTCTTTTAAGGAATAAGAATGGAGCTAAATTTTCATTCCAAATACATTCTAAATTATAGCCAAGCTATTATTTATCATATTAAAAAATTATTCAACTCCGAAAAAAATCAATCTTTACTGAAATTTGTGAGTTTAATGAAAATTGAACCTGGCCAGGTTTGGTTTTCATCGATTTTGCTTTATATTTTTAAAATTATTTTAAAACAATTCGTTATAGTCTTGCCAGACTGCTAAACATTAGCTAAACCGCATTGATTAAATCGTAATCTGGTTAACCTATTAGAATAATTTTATAAAATATAGTATATGTATATATAATAAAAGAACATTTATGGAATATTGAAAATTTTCATTATCATAAAAAAACTTATGTAAAATAAAACTGATTGAAAAATTTCTGATGATTTCATAAAAAATGTATACAAACATGGGTACAAAATTAAATTGTTTTGTTCCAGAATATGTAATTCTACATTAACCACGACTTAATCAAATTAATAAAATATTTTTGTAAATTTTATAGAATTAATTAAAAATTATCAAACAATTGTAAAATTTATAAAGTTTCATTTCATTTATAAAAAAATTAGTTGAATTCAAGAAATTTTTATAAACTTTACAAAAAATTTATAAATTGTTCAAATTTTTGTCTAAAATAACAGTAAATGAATCTTCCGTTAGAAATAAATGATGTTTTAATAAAAATGTGGTAGTGACTGTGTGAAGATCAAATTGTTGGTGTCTAATTTTTATTCTAAAAATAAAATTACCGGGTCTTATATTTCATAAGAATGTAATAGCAAAGTGCAAAGTGTTGTGAAATATCTGTTTGATATTAAAAATTAAATGTTTAATTAAAGCTTTCTTTGTTTAATTAATAAAAGTGTGTTTAGTGAAAATTTAATTTGTACATTTTATATTTTTGTGTAATGGCGGAAGACTTACAAGGTATCTTTTCGGAAATTGGAATTAGTAATGAAATTTTAGTCAAATACAATATTTTAAAAGCATTAGAAGGTAAGAAAGTTAATAAATTTATTTATATGACTTATACTACATAGAAATACCTAAGTATATGTAGCAAACCTTATATAATATTTTTGTAACACGTGTGCTTCAACTGGGTTTTTATTGTAGAAGCTGAAATTAATGGTGAAACATTGAAGCACATTACACCTGAGCATTGGGAACAATTTTTTAAAATATGTAAAGTGCCCATAGGTTTACAATTAATTATTGAGAAAAACGTTGAAGTTTGGCAAAAATTGCAAGTAAGTTGATTTTATTTGGATATATTTGTATTGAACTGTATACCTATTCATAACGTCTACAGTTTACAATTTAAATTACAGGGGTTTTATCATCACTAATCACGTAAAATAGTAAAAATTTATTTATTGTTGAATTAGTAAGTTTTACGATGAAATGTTTTATTTGTAAGTTACTTGTTGAAAGTTTTCACCCACATTACTTAGCTTATGTACCTGATCCCGAAACTATTATTCAAAGCCAAATTCTTCGAAATATAAATAAATTTAGTGGCCCACCACTTAATTTAAATCAAACAGTACGGGGCGACCGCTTTCTACGTCTTAAAGAATATTTTTAAAATTAGGTATTGTAATATGTGTCGGTTTTTTTATGTGTTTATTTTGGCTCCGTGTGACAATTATTTATGTTCTTATCAGATATCAATTTCAAACTAAACTTAGAGAAATCTTAAAACAATCGCATTCTAAAAGAAAATTTTAAAATGGAACACGATAATGTATATACACTATTAAACATGGACGGACCATCGAAACAACCGTGTCAAGCATCAAATGTTATCGAATATACTGTAGTCTATAATAATGATAATAATATAAACGAATTACCGTCTAACTCAGCTGTATCATCAATTCCTACAGTTGATTTAAATATAATCAACACTCAGGAAACCCCATCATCGCCAGAAATGTATGAAGATAATTTAACCACTTCACAAAAGGATCTGCGTGAACTTTTAACTTCATGGAATTTGCAAAAAATATTTCATAAATGCATTGGTAAACAATATTTAACAAATTTTATTACCATTTCAAAATATAAATTATTAAATTTATTTCAGAATTAGAGATAGATCTTCAGCAACTAGAACGAATGGATGTCAAACATTTAAATAAATTTTTAGAACATTTTTCGCTGGGCGTACAAATCGATTTTTCATATTTTTTTAATAAATGGCTGGCTTCTAGAACAACTCTAACGGAATCACTGTCCATTAGCACGGTCAATGAAATTCAACAAAAATATGGAGAAACTGATTCAAACATATGTTACCAAGTTACTTCACCTTCGAATCATAGTACAACTCCAACGTCTATGAATATTAATGTACGTAAAATTTTACAAACTACAATAGATGGAAATAATATTTTGGAATATAAGTGTGTTTAGTGAAAATTTAATTTGTACATTTTATATTTTTGTGTAATGGCGGAAGACTTACAAGGTATCTTTTCGGAAATTGGAATTAGTAATGAAATTTTAGTCAAATACAATATTTTAAAAGCATTAGAAGGTAAGAAAGTTAATAAATTTATTTATATGACTTATACTACATAGAAATACCTAAGTATATGTAGCAAACCTTATATAATATTTTTGTAACACGTGTGCTTCAACTGGGTTTTTATTGTAGAAGCTGAAATTAATGGTGAAACATTGAAGCACATTACACCTGAGCATTGGGAACAATTTTTTAAAATATGTAAAGTGCCCATAGGTTTACAATTAATTATTGAGAAAAACGTTGAAGTTTGGCAAAAATTGCAAGTAAGTTGATTTTATTTGGATATATTTGTATTGAACTGTATACCTATTCATAACGTCTACAGTTTACAATTTAAATTACAGGGGTTTTATCATCACTAATCACGTAAAATAGTAAAAATTTATTTATTGTTGAATTAGTAAGTTTTACGATGAAATGTTTTATTTGTAAGTTACTTGTTGAAAGTTTTCACCCACATTACTTAGCTTATGTACCTGATCCCGAAACTATTATTCAAAGCCAAATTCTTCGAAATATAAATAAATTTAGTGGCCCACCACTTAATTTAAATCAAACAGTACGGGGCGACCGCTTTCTACGTCTTAAAGAATATTTTTAAAATTAGGTATTGTAATATGTGTCGGTTTTTTTATGTGTTTATTTTGGCTCCGTGTGACAATTATTTATGTTCTTATCAGATATCAATTTCAAACTAAACTTAGAGAAATCTTAAAACAATCGCATTCTAAAAGAAAATTTTAAAATGGAACACGATAATGTATATACACTATTAAACATGGACGGACCATCGAAACAACCGTGTCAAGCATCAAATGTTATCGAATATACTGTAGTCTATAATAATGATAATAATATAAACGAATTACCGTCTAACTCAGCTGTATCATCAATTCCTACAGTTGATTTAAATATAATCAACACTCAGGAAACCCCATCATCGCCAGAAATGTATGAAGATAATTTAACCACTTCACAAAAGGATCTGCGTGAACTTTTAACTTCATGGAATTTGCAAAAAATATTTCATAAATGCATTGGTAAACAATATTTAACAAATTTTATTACCATTTCAAAATATAAATTATTAAATTTATTTCAGAATTAGAGATAGATCTTCAGCAACTAGAACGAATGGATGTCAAACATTTAAATAAATTTTTAGAACATTTTTCGCTGGGCGTACAAATCGATTTTTCATATTTTTTTAATAAATGGCTGGCTTCTAGAACAACTCTAACGGAATCACTGTCCATTAGCACGGTCAATGAAATTCAACAAAAATATGGAGAAACTGATTCAAACATATGTTACCAAGTTACTTCACCTTCGAATCATAGTACAACTCCAACGTCTATGAATATTAATGTACGTAAAATTTTACAAACTACAATAGATGGAAATAATATTTTGGAATATTATGAAACACATTTAGTTTTAAATAAAATGCAGCGTTCCATGATCGTGGATTTATTAATCAACTTTGTCATCAAGGAACAAATGAAAACGACCGTAAATTTAGCGGAATTACTTGCCGATAAAATAATTGCTGAATTTAGAACAGAATACAAGGTATGTGTATAATATTGTTCGTTGTTACTCCATATTACATCGTTGTCTTGTTATAGGCATTGTATTTTTACAAGGAAAAGGGTAAAGCTCCTATGGGAAAAATTTATTCAAAATACTATAATAAACTAAAAAAATTAGAAAAAGTCGGGTTTATCTATAAAAAGAGGCCTCTAGAAGAAAACGTACCCGAAGAATCAGTACCATTACGGTCTGGTAATATATTATTTGATTTTGTAATTGGCAACTCTTATTAAAATCTATTTTATAATTTCATTTTATTTTAAAGATTCCACTGATCAGGATTGTCAAGAAAGTCTGGATGCATTGTTGCTTGATAACTGCAGTTGGCCGGAAATAGAAAGTCACTGGGCACAAGTAAATTTCGATTGAACTTTATTCATAAAACTGAGACCACGAGTGAAATAATCGATAAGTGGCCCCAGTACAAAAAACCTCTAGGTTACAAATTGGTAAGTGACAAATTAACATTAAAATGAATGTGTATTAAATATTAATTATGATAAAAAAATGTATACTTGCTATATATATATATATATATATATATATATATATATATATATATATATATATATATATATATATATATATATATATATATATATATATATATAGTATATATTTTAGTTTATATTTTTTCAAAATTTTATTTACTATTGTTAAATAAATCATCATAATTACAGATGGTCAAGCTGCTGCAATTTTTTATTTAATCCACCATGTTTTGATGCCAACTGGAAGACGAGCCAAAATTCAAAATGGAAAAAAGAAAATTGTTAGATTTAGTATTCAAGACTCTCAGAACAGTTTTATCTTATTTGGTTCTATCGCCGTTGAACTTGAAGAAAAATTAAATACACAACTAAACCAAAACCAATGCATACAACCATTCATTTTGATTACAGGGAGAATTTCAAATCCACAAGAGATTATTGTTTATTTTGACGGCATACGCTACAAAGTATTTTCTGTAGTTCGAGCGATAGAAATATGTTTTTGCATTTTCTATCTGTTTACAGTATCCAATGGCTTCTCAATTAGTTTGGACGTTTGTTCAAAAATTCTTTTATAAAATAAGTACTAAATTTGATAAAGGTAATCCGGCCATTACTTATTTAATTCATCGTTTAAGTTAGAAATTTGATATCTTTATAGTTTTAGATAAATTACTTTAATAAAATGATCATGTACATAAAATAATAATATTTGAAATAAGCAATTTGAACTGGCAGAACTTTATAAATATTTGAATATAAAAAAATACGTTTTTATTTTAATAAAAATTAACTTGAAATGATCTTAAATTTGGTGTTTCACTTATAATTTCTTTATGATTGATGGTCTTGTGATAGAGTATGTAAATATTAGCAAGTTTTACTATACATATAGTACATATACTATTATTATTAAATTAAACATATACTAAGAACTAAGAACTTTGTATAAATTTGAAATCTATTCAAGAGAAAAGTAAAATAAATTATTAATCTAAAAATATTTTATTACATATTATATTCGAAACTATTTAAATATAAATGTTTGATTAATAAATAAATCATACCTGAATTATTAAAGATTCCACATTATTATAGGTGATCTATTAAATTAAAGCAAACATCAACATTTTTACAATGCAACTAAAATATATAATCGTCGTTAATACCACAAGATTTTATAAAATTTTAAAATTCTGGTTTTAACACAGATTTGCTTAACAAAATATATTCATTTAGTAGGCAAAAATGTGCCGTAAACGAAATATTCAATTTGATAAAATTATTTGGTACTGTTGATGATATTATTTATTAATCAAACATTTATATTAAAATAGTTTGGAATATACATAATATGTAATAAAATATTTTTAGATTAATAATTTATTTTATTATTCTCTTGTATTGATTTGAAATTATACAAAATTCTCTGTAACACCTACAAAATGCTTTATTAATATTTACAAAAAAATTATATTATTTATAAAATTTACAGATACAATTTTGTAAATATTATAAATTATTTAATATCCCAAATAAAATGCGATGGCAAATTATACAAAATATTTTTAATATTAATAATTGTTTTATTAATACGCAAAAATCCTTTTCCAGTTTTTGTAAATAATATAAAAAAGTTTATAAAATGTATAAAAATCAGCGATCAGTTTTAATATTTAATTTTTAAATTTATAAAATGAGTGTATAATATAAAAAAAGGTTATTTATATTAATAAAATTTTTAATTTTGACAACAAATAATTTTTACATTTTACAAAAAATATAAACATTTTATAAAGTTTTTGTTTTTTGAATAAAAAACATGAGTTAAATTTTCGGTATTTTCATAAATAAATAATAACAGTGTTAAAGGCCATTACTGGCCCCTTACTGAATCAACAATCTGGCTCCAACGGTTTCGATCCTGAGCTTGGTCTTCATACTGTCTTAGACAATCTGAAGAGGCCAAGTCGTTCTCTACATCGTGGAGCCATCGTCGCCTGCAACGACCTCTGCGCCTAATATATGGTGGCTCTCCTTTCAGAGATCGCTGCACAATTCGTTCCGGATCAGCACGCAGAACGTGACCGAGCCAGCGTACTCGCTGAGATCTAACTTCATGTACAATATCGGGGATCTTCATCAGATCTCTGATCTCGAAATTGTACAGAGCTCGGTATGTACCATCTATTTCGCGTTTAGGGCCGTAAATCACACGCATGATTCTTCTCTCAAATGTAAGGAGCCATCTCTCGTACTCATCCGTCAGCGCCCAACTTTCACATCCAAACATAACAACGGGCCTGATCAACGCTTTGTAAAGCTTCAGCTTCACGGCACTTGATAATTGTTTAGATTTTAGCAGTGGCCTTAGAGGATATAAAGAACGACTGCCAGCTGCCAGCATCACTTTAATATCCTCACCCACACTGTTATCGTGAGTGATAAGAGAGCCCAAATATTTGAACCTCCTCACTCCCTCAAACGTGTGGTGGCCACTACTAAAATCTGGTGTGCCATTGTCTCTAAAACCAGAGATCAGGTATTTCGTTTTGGACTCATTGATCTGGAGTCCAACAGAAGCTGAAAACTCTACAAGCGGATCAAGTATTTCTTTCACTCCGTTGCTATTCAGTCCAATCACGCATATGTCATCTGCATATGCAAGCACTTGATTGGACTGGCGATATAAGATGTTGCGCTGAGGTGTTTCAGTTTTACGAAAGATGTACTCCAACATGAGATTAAAGAGTATCGGGGACAGAGCATCTCCCTGCCGAACACCCGAGTTAACTGCAAAAATTGTCGATAGCCTGTTCTCAACTTTAACACAGCATTGAGACTGCGTCACTGTCATCCTACACAGTCGTACCAATTTTCATAAAACTATTGTTAAATCTAATGCTATTTTGTAAAATAATTTTGTAAATTTTACTAATTTTGTAAATTTTATTAAAAATTTTTATTGGTTGTATAGGAACAAAAAAATTATACAATTTACCTATATATTTATTCAAAATACCTATTTTTTTTTTTTTGAGTGCAAATACATCAAAAATTACTTTACCAGGTAATTTAATATCAAGTGAACTAAAAATTAACGTTAATGAATTTAGTGCGTTGAACAATAAAAGTGCATCGTTGACAAATTTTGACGATGAAAAAAACAATGAAAGTGCATCGACATCAGATGATAATAAAATAAACAGTGATGTAGGTCAGTATTTAGTACAAACAGGGCTGGACAGGTATATTACTGTCAGCTCAAAGCGAAGGAGAAGCCCTAGATCAGCGGCTAGTGCAAACGTGAATAAATTCACCAAGCTATGTAGTGTTGAATTAACTCAAAGCAACCGGTATTCTTGTTTGGATGTTGAAGACCCACCGGCCGAAAAAGCTCCAAAACCAGAGAAACCGCCACCAATCTATTTGAGGGAGGAATCAAATAGAGAGCTCACAAAAACAATCGAGTTCATTACCAATGTAGAATTTTATATCTCCGTGGTAAAAAAAAGGAGATATAAAAGAAACAAAAATTCAACCGCTGAATATTGACGCTTACAGAGCGTTAGTTAATCATTTCGACGAAGTTGGTAAACATTACTACACTTACCAACTTAAAAGCCAAAAAGGCTTGGTCGGCGTGTTAAAAGGTATAGAGGCCTACGTGGATGCAAATGAAATACGAGCCGCTCTCGCTGAAAATGGATTTCAATGCAAATCAATCACCACCATTATTAACCGTGAGAAGTTGCCTCAGCCATTGTTCCGTCTGGAATTAGAACCAGATATTAAAAAAATCAAAGAGAAACATGCAATATTTGATTTAAAATATCTACGGTATAGAAGAATTATCGTAGAGGAACCCAGAAAAAGAACTGGACCGGTACAGTGTGTTAAGTGCCAAGAGTATGGACACACTAAAGCATATTGCACTTTAAGCGATGTTTGTGTTATCTGTGGTGAACTCCATAACTCAAATGCATGCAACAAAGACAAAACGGAAGCATTAATGTGAAAATGCAGCAACTGTGGCGGAAATCACACTGCAAATTATAGAGGGTGGCTAATTTACCTAGAATTGAAAAAAAGAATTAATCCAAGGCAGCGAGCAGAGCAACGAATGCTTAATCTTCATTCTTCCACTAAACCAAAAGTGCGACCAGAAGTTTCATATCATAACGCACAAAATAACCAACCAAAAGCAACTGTTAACAGTAGTGTGCATCCAAAGGTTTCCTATGCAAGTATCCTTAAAAGCACCACTCCTAAAGTGCAAGCAAGCGAAGAAGGAAACATCGCAGCAGCTTTAAGCAAGTTAACTAACATGATGCAAAGCTTCATGGCGATGATGGAGAACCATGAATCTAATGATGCAGAATATGAGCGCGTTGATGCAGGTAGTCGTTAAAAACCAAAAATAACTGTGTTCAAAATAGCCATATGGAATGCAAACGGCCTAGCACAACATAAAGCAGAGGTTCAAGCATTCCTCACTGAGCAAAATATTGACATAATGTTAATATCTGAAACACACTTCACAGCTGTACTGATAAAAACAAGATTAAAACACTATGAAATTATGAAATATGAGAAGGAACATATCCAATCAACTAGCATCTGTCTGCAGGAGTGGTCTGGAAACTGTGTCATATCAGCAGTGTACTGTCCTCCAAAACATGTACTGTCCTATAAAAAAACTGCTGCAGTTCTTGGATTATTTCCGCCAGCTAGGTAATAAATTAATTGATGGGGGTGATTTCAACGCCAAACACACCCAATGGGATTCCAGATTAACATCGCCGAAAGGCAAACTACTTTATGAAGCTATAGAAGAACAGTCCCTGGATTACTTATCTGCCGGTCACCCAACGTACTGGCCCACAGACAAAAAGAAAGTTCCTGATTTAATTGACTTTTGTGTAACTAAAGGCATTCCACGCACATATGCTAAGGCATCCGATTGCTATCATCTATGTCTTCTGATCACTCACCTGTAATTGTAAGAGTGAGCACCGGCGTCCTAAGAATAGAAACGCCAAAACGGCTTACAAACAAGCAAACTAATTGGGATCAATATAAGAGGCTAGTCGAACAAAATTGTGTACTGAATATCCCTCTTTACACACCAGCAGACATTGATGCGGCGGAAGCAAATCTAAAAGATGTCTTGTCATTATCAGCTGAAAAGGCTACACCCATCTTAAATAGTACAGAAAAAGTTAATCAACTGTCACATAATATACAGGAACTAATCCAGGAAAAGCGGAAAATTAGCCGCCGATGGCAACAAACAAAATCACCGTTGTTAAAATGGAAATTAAATCGAGCTATTAAGACTCTAAGATTTGCATTGCGGGAAGAAGAAAACCAGAGCGTCCAGAATTACTTAAATGAACTCTCGGCAACCGAGAGGACAGATTATTCTTTGTGGAAGGCAACAAACTGGAAATTGGGCGAGAAGCGATGAAGAAAAAGCCAATGCTTTCGCTGCTCATCTAACAACAGTATTCGCTCCACATGCAGAAACTAATAACTTCGTGTTACCCGACCAAATGGATGATGGTTTGTTTTTCAAACCCATACAATATAAGTGGAGGAAAGTAAAGAATACAATTAAAAATTGTATAAGTCCAAAAAAGGCACCAGGGCATGATCTTAATACTGGAAAAATTATAAGGGAATTGCCAGACAAATGCATAAAACTAATAACATTCATAAACAACGCAATCATGCGGACTGCTTATATTCCTCAAAAATGGAAGATTTCTTTGATCACAATGATACATAAAGCTGGAAAAAATGAAACACAGATTTCATCGTATCGTCCAATAAACATGCTGCCTACAATCTCAAAACTATTTGAAAAAATGCGACTAACGAAATTGAAACCAGTATTAGAAGAACGGCATATTATTCCAGACCATCAATTTGGGTTCCGAAACCAACATGGTACCACAGAACAAGTACACAGAATTGTAAATGCAATCAAAAACACCTTTGAGGAAAAGAAATATTGTTCTGCTGCCTTCTTGGACGTTGCACAAGCTTTTGATAAAGTTTGGCATGATGGGCTAATATACAAAATTAAAGAACTTCTACCGAAGAAATTTCTCTCAGTTCTGGGAAACTATCTCCTTCAAAGGCAGTACATGGTTAAACAAAATAATGCAACTACTTATTTAAAAGATATCAACGCATTTGTTCCACAAGGCAGCGTTCTAGGTCTAAGGTCTAATATTATACCTGCTGTACACAGCTGACTTACCTGTAACCAACAAGGTAGTCATATCAACCTTTGCCGATGATACGGCCGTCCTTCTGTCACACGGTAATCCCGAAACTGCCTCAAAGGAATTACAGAATCATCTAAACAAAATCGAGAACTGGTAATGTAAAATGTAATCTAAATTAATTAAATAGTGAGCACGATAACAAGTATTAACATTGGTTAAGACTTAAAATGTGTAATAATTTTAGCTTAAGATTTGAATACTTCTTGTTAGTTTCTTTTGTAGAAAAATTCAAGAATAAAGCCATTGGCAGCATTTAAAACACACGAAAAATTATCTTTCATATGTGCAAGACATTAATGTTTCTATAAATTTTTTGTCTATGGTGAAATGGTTAATTAACAATTTTTGATTTCTTTAGTTGGTATGATACAGTAGAAGGGATTGCAAAATTACCGAATTTTGGCTTTACCGGTAAACGGTTAATATTTGAGTAAAACCCGGTTTACCTGTAAACCCGTTTTCAAATATAAAAAATCATGTATAGCATATTAGTGAGGGCGGGAGCGCTGAAACGTACGAAGAAATAACTAACTATAATTTTATAATACAATTTACAATATTTATAGTGTAAATCATAAAATTTTAATTCATTTATCAAGAAACCACGAAAATATAATTATAACAATTCAATAATAAAACCAAAATACATTAATTTAATAAAACAAAAAGAAAACACTCATTTTTTAAACATTCAATATCAAACGCAGAGTGGTACTTAATTCTCACGCTCGTGTATCCTTTAATATCAAAGCACATATGCCATCAGGATCACATTTATCACCGAAATTGTTTTAAGTCAATTTAAGTCTTTGGTTGAATTCGTTGGAACTGGTATGGACAAATTACTTTCACAGCTACTCGAATCTTCATATTTACCAACATCTTCTGGCTTATAGAACGATTGAAAAAACTAAGCAAACATGTTTGATATGACAGTATGGTCACACGATTTCTGCTCGTTAGGTATTCGTTAAATATTATTTCTATAGATTTATAATGCAGATCATTAACAATCAAAGGTGCTGTTGAATCATATGTTCTGAATAAACTAAGACCATTGGTGAAGATCAGATCAATAATTCTATTCAGTTTATATTCTGTGGGTTGCAGATTTGGTTAAGATTTAGATCCAAAACGGCATCTATGAAAAGGTATTATGTAACTGGACACACATTGGGACACAACTAAGCATCCACCTCTTCGTCGTAAGTCGAATTGATAAGTGGTAAATTTAAATCCTCCGTAAGTAAGATGATATCAGATGACTTTGTCGCATTGTTGATTTGAATGATGAGATTGGTGAATCAGGCGAATTTGCCAGTTTAACACATATAGACGTGCAATAGTGGAATTAGGTAATTCAATTATTTCACTCGATATTGATGCATCGGCAGCAGTAAGGTCACCACCACTATTTCAGTTTGATTTGATTGATCGATCTCATATGTAAACCACATATTTATTTGGGATGAATTCGGAATTCAGGGCTAATTGCCCTGTAAAATACTGTGCCGGTGATAGTATAAAATATAAATTGAATGCGTGAATAAAATGAGATGCCTTAGCAGAAATTTTACTGCTTTGAATTGGTTGTAAACTATATCATGATTCGGAGCTAATAGCTGGGTGTTAACTACAGGCGTTTATGATCTAACGTCAGATTTCGAACATTTTGGCGACGATGTCTCTATTCGAATCCCTTTGTCGCATTGTAGAACGCAATTCGGTTATAAATTGTTCTTCCGGCAGACTAACTAAATATGTGTACAGTCATACAAATCACAATTTTAATTTTATAAACTTTTTGAGTTGTTGATTAGCGATAGATTTATCAATTCTTCTCACGAAAAGCCATCTTCGAGAATGTTCTTCCAAAGTCGATATGTTTGAAAACAAAAACAAGTGACACAAACAAAGAATCGTAAAGGAAGCAACCGCGAAGCCATCATAATTAAAGTATCATAGTTTATTGGTTAATTTAGGCCGAATGTCTCAACATTTACCAGAGTTTCAAGTCGAAATGCTAGGCGTTGAGTTCAACCTTTAAATTATGGCGAAAATGTAAGAAAATAAATTAAAAGCGGTAAAGTTAATTTAATAATTTTGTTTAATTTTTTTAAAAACCCAGCTCGTCTTTCTCATTCTAAACTTCAAGCCAATGAATTACCATAACGCCTTAAGCTATCCCTTATATTTGTCAAATAACTGTTTTGACGTCCAGGATATGTACATTTGGAGTAACTTGCTCCTTCTGAAATATCCAGCCTCAAATCACCTTCCATCAACGTTCCATCGTAACAATATCGGTCAACATGTTTAGCTGGGCCATATCTTGAACAATTTTTATCTAATAAATTGTTGTGCAATACGCAGCAACTATTTTTGTCTGGCCGTCAGAACATAGTTCTTCCTAAACAGATTCATTTACAGGATAATATTTCAAAAGTGTACTCGACACATCTCCTTACTCTATATACTTAGGCTGTAATTTAATTTTATTTCTTCTTCAGTCAGCTTAGCCGATTTTTTATGAGCATATGGCTTCATTAATCTGAGGTTTAATGGGAAAAAAATTAAACTCTGCGATTTAAGAGGTAATACTCATTTTTTTTATATACAATAATTTACAGATTATTGTACAGATTTTCAGCATTTTCGAGCATCTAATAGCCACACGTTTGCCATCAATAATACATATTCATTTAAAACACCCGTAGCAGTGATTTTTAAGGCACTACCAAGAATCGAATCTAGGACTCCCGTAAACCAAAACAAGGACGAGCCCAACGACGAATTCAGAAATCGTAAATGAAGTCAGACCTGCTGATGATGTACCAACATATACAAATTATTCAAACGGAATGTGCTATGTGTCGCTAGAAAAAGGTAGGTCTCTTTTTTGCATTATTTCAAGTATTTATATACCAATAAAATTGCGCCGATATGATGGCAAATCTGAATACACAAAGGTTATGTTAGCCGAAAATTATGTTGCTGCATAGGAGTTGCACCTGCTCAAAAAGGCTTGAGTGGTTTTCTTCTAAATTCTATAAAATAAAAAATCTAGGTTGCTCATTACTCTCCCGTATTTTGTGGGAGTTTTAATATCCAAATCGAACATAATCAGATCGAAATTTATCTGAATGACCACGGTATATTACTAAACCAGAGGCTGTGTTAAGACTGCTAAAATTTCACACTTTACAAGTAAGTACGTAACATTATAAAGGACTCTACGCTTGACAGAATGAACAGTATCCTAATGATGTCGGATTATCCTGATCAGAAAGTTACATATCAGAGTTAGTTCACAGTATTTGAAAAAAAATAATCTTTTGCTTTGGGCTACTTTTTGGGATGATTCTTTGTTTGTTGTTTCTCTGTTTTCATTTCTTAATTGTGCCTTGGCACCTAATGTACTCTTAAATTCTCTCCAAAAATTATTTGTTTGGAACAAAGTTGGCCGAGTTACTGAATTAGCTATGTACAATTTTTCGTTAAACTAAACTTCTAATGAAGACGTTTTGTTGATAAAATACAATTTAATGATTTCCTCCTCCATAATGCCAATTAGCACGCTCCTGATTTTTCCAAAAATTTTTAATTTTTAGACGCTATGAATTTTGATAAATTTTGAAAATGCACTGAAAAGTTTTCTCGTCACCTTTTGAATTTTGGAAAACCACTATACTTCGAGTCACTTTTTTGCATTAACTTAGTCGATCTCATTGTATTCCTATAATGACAGGTAAAATGATTGCCTGAAAGCAACAAATACCGTTTTAAAATGGTTTTTCTAATATAATTTTTTTAGAGTTCATCAGTCTAAGAACTTACTTAAACTAGGTTCTTGCGCTCGGTAATTTTAAAATTAAATAAATTTGATCCATATACGAGTACAATACCAATCTGAAAGCCTCCTTCGTTGGTACAGTAAGTACCGTTCTTACTTTGTTATTCGAGTATCTTAGGCTCGATTCCCGTGTTTGGTTGTTTGAAATGTACAAGTATTTGCCCGGGTATTGCAACTTAGGCCCGCTTGTGGCATTAAGTACTGGAATTATCCGCTCAAATTTAATTTTATATCCAATTTAAAATTGAGGTCTGAGTATTGATGACCTTCGCCCATCCTCCCAAATGAGAATCCGAGTTATATTAGCAAATTAAGATAACAATTTCCTTGAAATATCATTTATTTATTTATCTGCAGTAGCATTGAGAATCGAAATTATATTCATAATATCGTAATTGTGCTAATTTCATATAAGATTATTATGATTTGTATAACATTAACAGATGCGAATTTTAATAATTCCTATATAATTACTAAATATTACCTCCGCACGTAGATAATTTAACTTTGGGTTATAGAGTTAGTGGAAAATATTTAAACCAGAATTTAGATACTTGACTGGAGATGCAATCAAAAATAAATGAAATAAATTATCTACCTCCACGCAAAAATAACGACTTCTTAAGAAACCAATTGATCATTTATGTTTTATATATGTACCAAGAAGCCACTATAACATAGCTAATTTAAATCGATTTTTGTTTTTGTCATCCAACTGGCATTTTATATGTGTACATAACTCTACTTATATTTCCTGTTGCATTCTACCATCGTATAAAAAGATGAATTTTCCGGTTATTTTCTAGACAAAACCACCAACATCGAAAAAAATATAAAAAAAATTATTAATAAAAATTTCTTTAAATACATATTATTGTTAATTATGCATGTTAAAGTGTTCGGTTACATGTATCGCAAAATTAATGTTTTTTTTTCTTATAATATTATAGAAATTACAGTTGTTCGTTGTGTGATTTTTAAGATCGTATAGCCGGTTTACGATACTTGCGTTACTATAAAATCAAATCAATATACGCATTGAGAACGTACTATTAAGCTAAATATTTTTAATTTTTTTTTTTTTTAATTTTTAATGTGATGACACGTTGTGAATTATATATAACCACATGGTGTATTTAACTCTTTTATTGTTAAATTTCCCTGCGTGTCGAAATCCATTTACACTCACAGACTTGAACATAATTTCAATTCATCTCATATTTCTCATTCCTTTGCATTTATGTATGGGGCACCATGAATCAAAATATAAACATTTTGCTTTTCATCTTGTTTGAGCTGAAATTCTATAAAAAAAAATAAAAATAAAAACTACGAAGCATACGAGCTAACATAATCAGACCACAATAATAATGCAAATACATATATCAAACAGAGAATTTATAGTTCAATAAAATAATATCGCTAAAATGTGGCAAACAAAACTACAAAAAAACTTTGTAGGTCGGTCTGACGATATACTCATGTACGCGATATGTATACATCTAGATTGTATGTTGGGGAATTTTATTGTCCGACCTATTTTGAGTTGAATTTCAAAGCCGAAATTTACTTTGAATCGCCACATGTCTTCCTCCAAATACACAAAAAATCGATTGTATCCACCAAATAAATTTTTATTTCTTATTTTTTTCGTTATTATGTCAATTGAATGTCCTGTTTGTTTTTTATGTTTTATATTGCAACATGCACGTTGGGGTATATACATACGTACATATAAAATGGAAGGATTTTTTATTTATTTTAAAAATCATTTTCGTCGTCTAATGGATGTACTTGTACATATACATGTATGTTAAACTGAACTGGAAACAACATAAATTGCGGTTTCGTGATGTTATATGTAACAATAATTAATTGGATTTTATATAAATGTAAAACAAAAGTTCAATGATCTATCCATTACATTAGAATAAATAATGCATGCTGATTAGATAAAATAAAACGAGACTACAATAAATTATACAATTCTCATTAAAAAACACAAATTTTCGTTTTGATTTTCAATCAACGAAACGCAGACACAATTTTTAAGGTTACGAGCAAAGGTACGATATATAAAACGCTTAATTACCGGTTACCGCACCACTAAAATAATTAATTTTACGATTGAGGTTTAATGCAATTAATCCAGCATAAAAAAAAGCAAACATATTTAATATATATATATATATATATATATATACATAAACAAATCCACCAACAACTTTAGAGCAAATTGTACCTTAAGACATATCATAAAAATTATGATACAAATTACAGTTTATGGCTTTACGATTATGCCCATGGGAGTCACTTTTACAAAAATTATGTTTAAAACATTTTTTTAGTTCTAGTTTGGCAACCTACATATACCTATAATACTTTTTGTGGCATTTATACGTGTTAAATTGATTCATTGGTGAATTCCGGTTTAATTGCATTTATCTAATAAAAAAAAAATTAGGGCGTTGTTTTTATTTGTTTTATATAGATGAATCATTGTTGAATTTGAATGAAAATGGATAATTCATAACAAGGTAAACAATATTTATCGGGTTTCCATTATGAAATACAAACAAAGCCCTAATTTTTATTTTCATATATTTGTAATCAACATTTAGGTAGGTACTTGAAATTATTTTTAGTATCACCACCTCCACTTCTAAACTATCTATCGATTCATGTGTTGGAATAATATTATTCCAAATTTATTATATATAAATTCAAAGACGATAGAGAAATTGTGTACAATATTTGCAACAGAAATAAATAAATTAGAGTCCGAGATATATATGACATAAATGATCGGTTGATTGTAATATAGTGTACTAATTGATCTGAAATATCGTCTTATACGGTAACTAATCCAACGGATAGTTGAAAGACGAGCATATAACATAAATAGCAATCAATGGATTTTATTTCGATTGATTAATACAATTGTAAATCATTTATCGTGCGGTACATTTATGTACATAAAATTTGAACTTCAGACTTAAAAATTTTTATGGCGAAATGTACGTACACACAAATTAAAAACAAAATATTTTATTTATGTTGAAAAGACTAAGTATTTCCACAACGTGTGGTCTTGTGTGTTTTATTTTTTGTTTGGTTGTGCTAAGAGAGGAGTAACTCGATATATAGAAATTCTTCTTAAGAAATTCTTTAATGAATTGTTGTTATTAGTTAACATTTTTTTTTGTTGCTGATTATAAAGAGTACAATATTATTTTCTTGTGATTTTGTCGCGGGAATAAATAAAATGTATTTCCTACATATCTAAAAATAAGACATTTTTTGTGATCGTATTACATCTAAACAACATGTTACAAGTTATTTTGTATATCTAAATGAAAACAAAAATTATCTTGAAATGCAAATCTCTTGATTGCATTTTAATATTTAAGTCTTAAAGTGTGCTCCAGTATATATTTTTATACTGGAGCACACTTTATATATTTCATGGACACAGAGTGGGCACTTTGTGAATGCTTCTGTATTTATATTTTTGGAATTCAAGATTTACCTTGGTACCACCATTTCTACTTCTGGCCATTACAACTTCTTGAGTTTGAACAGAAGGTCGTGATGGAAACCGTTGTCCCCGCACGAACGGTTTCAGCTCATGTTGAGGATTTTGGTGACCTTGATTTCCAATCGCTACATGCGCTCTTCTAGTGTGGTCATTTGACTTGAAAACTATCAAAAATTTTTTTGCAAAAACACATTACTTCAATTGAAAAATGGTTTCATGATCACTGAATGCGCTCTTGCGGTATTTAAGAGACATTTTCTAAATTTTGTTGAAAACCTGGATCTACAAAATGTATATTTTATCCAAGGATTCATCAGCCGCCGGCCAACTGGAATAATTTTTATTCGGATCAATGGAGGCATTTAGTGGGAACTCTTTCATGGTTTCTTGGTTGACTTGTTGAACTTTAATTAATTTTAAAGTAAAATCTTAATAAAAATTTATCAGATTGCATATGCCGGAGAAAATTAATTAGGGAAATCTAAGATACCTCAAGAGTTTATATGTTCCGAATACGAGAAAATAAAATTGCTGACAAGAGGGAATTGCTTCAATTGGTAAAATATACAATAGAACAAAACAATCATATAGACAGATTGCAGGCTAATTTGGATAAAATCCATCAGAAAAGTAAAGAGAACAATTTCATTATCGCTGGCATTCCGAACTAAAACTTTAATGCGAATTTTGTGCTAAAGAAGTTCTCAAATCAATTCAATGCAGCAATAGATAAAACTGTGCCGGTGGATAAAAAAATATTACTGATATTGGATCTAAATTCAAAACGCTTGGTTCAACAAAAGGAAAATGGTAAAATGATCCACACCAATCAACTTGAGGGATCACCTAACTTTTTATAAACTTGGGTTCACTTTATAGAGAAATTTATCGATTTTCTGACATAAATTGATGATTTATTCTCAATAAATTTGTTATAACATTTTATTTTAACGGGAGAGGTTCAAGATGCAAGAAGTACCGGATTTTTGGTACTCCGAGTTCTGGGCCAAGTATTAAACAGGAAGTTCCCTAATAAATTTTTACCAACCATCATGAACTACTTTGTTCATCCAACATGTCGAATTACAGATCTGATTTAATTCTAATCCGTTTACCCGATCCAAATGTCACAGCTTTAACTATTGTACTACTTATTCGGTATAATTCGAGTGACAACATTCCGAACATCTATAAATCGTTATAATTCCGATACAAACAATTTCGAAATTTAAAATTTGCAGAACATTCGGGTAGTTCTAGTTAATTTTGTCTAAATTTGTAAATTTTGAATATTGGAAATATTGGAGCTCTAAAATTCAAAAAAGTCCACCATAAATTGTTGATTTTCATGAACGTTTAATATTGAAATGTTAAACATTTTACAATTCAAATTTTAATTGTAATTTTCAGAATTCATATCCATGAAATTTTTGGCATTTTAAAATTTTATTAGGGAATCTACAATCTGCTCGGAACTTGAACATTTCCGAAACATTTAGATTTTCAAAATCGAGTTAAAACTCAGAATTGTAAACGTCAAATTTTACAGTATATTCGAAACCAAATTTTAAAATTTTTGGATTTTATTAAATTTTTTTTCGAAATTTGAAAATTAACGTTTTGTTGTGGGTTTCTCTGATGCATCTCTGATATTTCGCCAGTTCTTTTGAAAGCTTACAACAATTATAATTGTTTTTCAATTAAGACAATTATTTTACAAATCTACTTTTCAATTTTATTTAAACTGAAACTGTTGTGCATTGTAATGCACCATGATTATTGTGTGTTTTATTATTATTTGTTGAAATCATACCTCGTTTCACCACTTTCCAGTGAGCGTGGTATACAGCTCAAATCCATCATAAATCGGCTGCCTCATTACCAATCATAATGAAGATGTGGAAGAAGATATTTAATTTCATCCCTAATACTCTTCTCACCTATTCTTTCAGCAAGCAGGGTATTGAATAGTTTTGAATAATATAGCAACCTTGATAAAAGTGGCTGTCTCTAAAAATGTTTTTGAATCATAAAATCAACCAAAAATTATTAAAAAATTATTTCTAAATTTTGGAAAATATGTGAAATTTTCTAAAATTTAAAATGGAAGTTCGAAAATGTTACATATTCTATATGTTCAACAACCAGTCGTCTTGTGTATTAATTATATACCTATACACTATTTTTCGAATCGTCTGACAACTGAAATTGCAGATATGCCGTCGGCTTAACATTGATTTTAAACTCAAATCGTCATATGAGCATATGACTTCAAAACTATTTCGGCTTTAAATAATTTACAGAAACCTAAGTCGAGCAATGGGTTTTTGATGATTTTTGAAGTAGTATTATTGTCCGGATACAATATATCAAAACTTAAGGAACCAGCATGGTGCCATAAAGCTTTGTTACCTATAACTCCGAAGAAAGTTTAACAGTGTAATGTAACAGATTTGTTTGTGACATTTCGTAAACAAACTTCTTAAACATTTTTTTTTAAATTTTTTAAACGGTCAGTTTAACGTCAACTCAACTTTTAGTTGGTACTGGACTAAACTTTGATTATTTTCAAACATTTAAATTTAGTAGTAATTATAATGTTATAACAAAAATTTTTTTTTTCACAAATCGAAATCTTACCTAATTTAATAAATTCAATATGACAACAAAACCAAAATTAATGTAGACATCACTAGACATGAAATTCAAGAATTGACTATAAGATAATATACATGTATATACATAAATACAACAAAACCACCAGCTGTTGCATATAAATCTTTCAATTATCATCAAAAACATATACGAGTACAACAATCAATATTAATCTTAATCTTAAGTTTTTTTATGTTTTATATTTTGTCTTAAAATTTATAACAATAAAACTGTACATATTGTATTCATTATTTGATGTATTTTAGAATTAACATAAAAAAAGAATATCTTATTTTCGATTTTCCTTTTATCTTAGATAAAATTACTTATCGACATGCAATATATACGTATACATACATATATTATATTGATTTTAATTGTCGTATAAGATGTCAACATTAAAATTACAAGACGTTATACGTTATAAGAGAAAATACTCAATTTTATTATTGTATCCTCCTTCGAAGATAAATTTTAGAACATTATATATGTTTTGACTAATTAATTAAAATCCATTTGAATATTAATGCGTGTATGTCTCATGTCTCAGGTATAACGCGAACCGAAATTGCTCTTACGTGGATTAAATCGATAATTTTGTTTGGTACGGATGACTTTTGGATTCCAATAAAAAAAATACATCAAATTGGAAATTTAAGAATTTTCAACATTTAAATTTGAAAACTTAAAAATCAGAATTGTAAAATTTGCTTTTAAAAGTTTAAAATTTGCTAGTTTAAAAGAATATTTAAAATTCAGGATCTTAAAATTAAATTTTAAATGTTATTAAATTGCCATAAATTATTTCAAAATCCCGAATTTCCAAAAATAAAATACATCGAAATTTTTGATATTTGAAGAGAAATTATGATTATAAGTTTTGGATAAAAAATTGGATACCAACATTTGAAATTTGCAAGAAACGAAAATTGGTTCTCAAAAAGTCAAAATTCCAATTTTAAAAGTTTCGCTTAACTTGAAAACACAAAATAGTTTGAATTAAAGTTTTAAGTTCAGTAAATTCAGCGTTATAGAATTTGGTATTAAAATTCATAATTTTCATAAATTGAGTTTAATATTAATATTCAAAATTCAAGATATAAAATATTGAAAATCTGGAATTTTCGAAAAAGAAATACGTCGAAATCTAATAAATTTTAAAATTTAATTTAATTTTCAATGTTTGAATTGTAAATTATAAATTAGAATTGTAAACACACAACATAAACTTCCAAAATTTGAGAGTTACAGTTAATGTTCTAAATTTAGGATTATAAAATTTAGAATACTTAAAATTAAAATAAGTTGTGTTGAATTTTAATATTCATAATTCAAATTATGTATACAAACGCCCTTCAACCAAAAAATTGATAGTTTTAATTTTGAATTTTTGCTCAAGAAAAAAAAAATCTCCAAAAATAAAATACGTGGAAATCTAATAAATTTTATAAATGGTAAACTCAACATTTAAATTTGAAATTTAAAAACAGAATTGTGAAATTCGCATTTTAAAGTTAAAAATCAAAATTTTAAAATTTTTACTCATCAAGAAAATCCATAATTTGATATTTATAATTATAGTTTTAAATTCAAGGTTATAAAATACAGTTTCAAGATTTAAAATTTCCATAAATTGTATCAAATTTTAATATCGAAAATTCAAACTATACAAAACGCTTCTTAATGAAAAATTTGATTTGTTTTAATGTTAAGTTTTCATAAAGTTTGAAAGTAAAAACAATATTTCGAAATCTAATAAATTTTATAAATATTAAATTAGACATTTAAATTTTAAATTTAAAATCAGAAATGCACTTTAAAGTTAAAAATCGTAATTTTAAAAGTTTTACACAACAAAAACATCCCATTTGAGAGTTATAAAATTCAATGATGAAATTTGAAATTGGAATTGTAAAATTCGCATTCAAAAGTTAAAAATTTTGCACAACAAGAAAATACAAAATCGTATAGTTATAATTAAACTTCTAAATTCAGGATTATAAACTTTAGTTTAGTTTCAATATTTAAAATTTCCATAAATTATATCGAATTTTAACATTCGAAATTAAAATTATTCAAATTGCCCCTTAACTAAACATTTTATAGTTTGAATTTTACATTTTTATAAATTTAACGGATTTGAAATTGCCAGAGAAAATAAATTGAAAATCTTGAATTTTCAAAAGTAATACATATACATCGAAATCTGATAAATTGTTTTTATAATTAATGAAAATCTATCCATAAATTAGAAATTTCTAATTGGAATTGTAAAATTTATATTCTAAAATTAAAAAATCGAAATTTTAAAAGTATTACACAAAAAGACAATGAAAAATTTTATGGTTACAATTGAAGTTCTAAATTCAGGATTATAAAATTTAGTAGATTTAAAGTTAAAATTTCTATAAGTTGTGCTGTATTTTACATTTGAAATTTCTATAAATTGTGTTGAATTTTAATATTCAAAATTCCAATTATTCAAACGCCCTCCAACCGAAAAATTGATAATAAATTTTAATGAATTAAAAATATATTGCAAATCATGATTTTTCGAAAATAAAATACGTCGAGATTTAATAAATTTTATAAATAATAAAATTCAATATTTAAATGAGCGAATTTTACTCAGAATTGTAAGATTCGCATTCTAAATTTAAAAGTTTAACACAACAAGAACATCCATAATTTGTTTAGATTCAATATTTAAAATTTCCATAAATTGTATCTAGTTTTAAAATTCAAAATTCAAACTTACATACAAAATGCACTTTACTCAAAAATTTTGACTAAAAAAAGATTGTTGAAAATTTTGAATTTTCAAAAATAAAATTCGTCGAAATTTAATAAATTGTATAAATAATAAAATTCTGTGTTTAAAATAGAAATTTCAAATTTAAATTGAAAAATTCGCATTCTAAAGATAAAAAATTTACAAAACAAGAAGTCCATAATTTGATAGTTACAATAAAAGCTCTAAATTCAGGATTATAAAATTTAGTTTTAACATTTAAAATTTCTATAAATTCTTGTATCAAATTTTAATATATAAAATTCAAATTATACAAAACAATCCTTAAAAAATTATTTGATATTTTGAATTGTCAATTTTCATAAATTTTGCTGAATTTTAATATTGCTCAAAAAAAAAAGTATTGAATCAAAAATAAAATACTTCGAAATCTAATAAATTTTATAAATATTAAACTCAATATTTGATCTGAAAATTTCAAATTAGAATTTTGAAATTCGCATTCTTAAGGTAGACAATCAAAATTTTAAAAATTGTACACAACAAAAACATCCAAAATTTGAGTCACAATTAAAGTTCTAAATTAAGAATTATAAAATTTAGTTCCAATATTTAAAATTTCCATAAATTGAATCGAATTTTAATATTCAAAATTTAAAATTAAAATTATTAATATTAATTAATTATTAATATAATTTAATTAATATAAATAAATTTTTAAAAACATTTAAAATTCAAATTTTTTAACCAAAAAGTGGGTTTTTGAATATAAAGTTTTCATAAGTCTTGATGAATTTTAATATTGTGTAATAAAAAAATATTAAAAATGTTGAGTTTTAAAAAATAAAATACTTCAAAAATTTAATAAAATTTAAATTTAAAATTTAAAATCAGTATAGAAAAAGACATTTTAAAAGTTTTACACAACTAGATAAACCATACTTTGAGAGGTACAATTAAAGTCCTAAAATCAGGAATTTAAAATTTAGTTTCAACATTTTAAATTTCCATAAATTGTATCGAATATATCCAAAATTCAAATTATACAAAACGCCCATTAATCAAAACTTTGATAGTTTGAATTTTAAGTTTTCATAAATTTTAACGAATTTTAATATTGCTCTAAAAAACGAACATTGAGAATTTTAAATTTTCAAAAATAAAATACTTCGGACTCTAATAATATTTAAAAATTATCAAATACAATGTTTAAATTTGAATTTTCCAATCAGAATTATAAAACTCGCATTCTAAAGTTAAAAAATCAACATCAACTAAAAGAGTGACAATTAAAATTAAAAATTCGGGATTATAAAAATTAGTTTCAACATTTAATATTTCTACAAACCGTATCGAATTTTAATATCCAAAATTCAAATTATACAAAACGCCTATTTCGTAAAATTTGATAGTTTGAATTTTTGGTTTTCATAGACTTTAAAGAAATTAATTTTTATTGCTTAAGAAAATAAATATTAGAAAATCGTGAATTATCAAATAAAAAATCAAATTCATATGTTTAAATTAGAAGTTTCAAATTAGATTTGTAAAATTTGTATTCTAAAATTAAAAGTTTTACATATCATCATTTTAAAAATCCAAAATTTGAAAATTATGTACAATTAAACTTCTAAATTCAGGATTATAAAAGAATTATTAATGTTCAAAATTCAAATTTTAACAGTTTTACATGAACCTTAACTAAAAATTGGAAAATTAGAAAAGTGTAAATTTAAAAATTCACAGGATTATAAAGTTAGGTAAATATGTACTTTCGAAATTCGAAATTTTTTAAAATTCTATTTCGATAATCTAAAAGTTTGGATTCAATAAAAAGATTAAAAAATGATTACTTTCAATGTTTAAATTTGACATTTGCAATTCAATGTTTTAATTTGAAATTACAAATTTTTTTTTTTTTTTTTTTTTTTAACATAGCTATTTTTTATTTAAATTATCAAAATCATTACAAAAAGTATTCCTAAAAAAAACAAGTTTTTTGAAAATACAAAATATAAAATAAGTTTATAAATAGCTACGATTAGTGACTCCTTATTTAAAATAAATGACATGGAGTCACGATTCAAACATTAAAATTAAATCACAGTAGTTACGGTATTACACAATCCGTTATTATTCTAAAAATTCAAAAAACAAAAAAATATATTTTTTTTTTTTGTAAATACATACGAGCATTGTTTGAGATATTACAATCAACAAGGAAGATTCCTGATTAATAATATTATGAAGTAAATAATAAAACTGAGCAAAACCATTCGGTTAATATAACGAAACATTTTATACAAGACATTTTTATAAATTAAATTTGGGTTCCAAATAAAATTTCAATATCATTTAAAGAAAATAGCCAATCTTTTAATAAACGACAAAATTCATTAAAAGTTTTTGCATTGATAATATTGGATGGTAGTTGACTAAAAAACTTGGGAGCAGTGTATGCGAAAAATTTCTTAAAATGTTCTTTATTGGGTTGTGGAATTTTGATTCTAAATTTGTTACGAAACAAGTACGGTACAGTGTTATGAACATTAATTAGACGATTGCCACTCATCAAATAGTACATTCTTAAAACCTTGAAAACGTATAAATATCGCAACGGTAAAATTTTTAAATTCACAAACAAAGGTAAAGATGGTGTGGTTCTTTCAGAGTAATTCATAATTCTTACTACTCTTTTTTGAATGGTCATCAAGGGTTTGATGCTTGCTAAGTAAATACCACCCCAACAAGATATACCATATTGAAGATGCGAATCAAACAGTGCATAATAGAGGCATCTTAAAAATTTCGGGCTGCAGATATTTCTTAGATAATAAAATGATCTTAAAGTCTGTCTAAGTTTCTTTTTTAAGTTGGCCACGTGCTCTTTAAAATTTAGCTGATAATCTAAAGTAAGTCCCAAATATTTAAATGTCATCACCGATTCAATAGGTACACAACGAGTATTACAGTTGGACTCATTACATGAAAGTGAATGGTAAAACAATGGATTAGAATTCTGAGTGGCACAACTCACATTGAAATACATCAATTTGGATTTACTGCTAAGAACAAAATCATGAACGTGAAACCATTTCTTTAGCAATCTTATGTCATCTTTAATGGCACAATTTAATGAATTCATATCTAAGCTAGAGTATAGTAACGCCACATCATCAGCAAAAGCAATCGGACCACCATGTAGCTTAAGATCAAAAATCGAATTGCAATATATCAAAAAAAGCAAGGGTCCTAAAACGGAGCCTTGCGGGACTCCAACGTTAACAACTTTTATATCACTAAAAATTTTATTAACGCAGACCGTTTGTACTCGATTTTGAAGATTTCCGAAATTGGAATTGTAAAATTCGTATTCTAAAATTTTAATTGTGCATAAAACCCAAAATTCGATCCGACATTTGATAGGTATGCACAATTAAAGTTTTAAATTCAGAATTATAAAATTTAGTTTCAACATTCAAATTTCTGTTAATTAAATCGAATTTTAATATTCAAAATTCCAATTTTAACAGTTTTACAAGAACAACCAAAAATTTGATAATTGTTTAAAGTTTAAAATTCACAGGATTATAAAAATAGTTAATTACATTCGAAATTTGAAATTTAAAAAAAAAATCTAAATCGATAATATAAAAATTTGGACTAAATAAAAAAATTTAAAAGTTTCACTAAAACCGAAAATTTAATAGTTAAGTATCAAAATTTGAATCTAAAATTCCTAAATTTAGTTTCAATATTAAACATTTCACTAAACCGTGTCGAATTTTAAATCGGAAATTTCCAAAAATTAAATACATCGAAATTTTATACTTATTTGAAAATATTCAACTTTAAGCACAAATTTTAAATTTAAAATACACAATTTTAAAATTTGAACTCAAAAGTTAATATGAATTTCAAATACAAAATATGAATTTCAAGTTTTGACATATCAACAAGTAATTAAAATTCCGTAATTAACAAGTAATTAAAATTCCGTCATCAAGATTAAATGACGATTAAATAAAATTCTTTTTAAATATAATTAAAGAGCGAGCATGTTGTGATGTGACTTCACGTCCAGTGGATGTAAATGTTAATATGTAGAACATAACACATTGTATAGTGTACATAGCCGTTTATCGATACTCTAACATCAAATGTATACGTGCAAATGTTCTTCTTGGCGCCGTTTCAAATTAAAATATATTTTACCAAAAACTTTGTATTTGTATATAAGACATATCCCAAACGTGATAATTTATATTTTTTTTTAGCTAACACACATAATATAACACAATACCGCAATTCCACCTCCTATACATATACCATATTGTGTACTAAGAAAATTTCAAAACATATCTATTTATTATTATTATTAAAAATTGGCTGGAACCCTCGAGGATTCCGCACTCAATGCCACAAAGGCCCATGGTGCAAACCTAGGATTCTATCCCAATTCGCAAACGCGCACTGCTGCCTTTGCAAACTGAACAAGTTTAGGCCAAGGCAGAGAAGACAACTGATCTAAATTTAAAGAACTAAAGTTGAATATCTGAATTCGTATGGAACTGAAAGCAGGACAGCTGCTTACGAAGTGAAGGCAGTCATCATCTTCCTCCAGGCAGTCCTCGCAAATAACATCATGAGCTAAACGCATACGATGTAGATGATCTTTAAAACGACCATGTCCTGTAAGAATCGCTACCAAGATTCTTAACTGGTTCTTTTTTAAAGATAAAGCATACTTCGTTGACCTCAAATTGGGCTCCTTAATGAAGTACTTCGCCTTACGACAACTAAAAGTCTCAAGCCACTGAGACCTTAGGTCTTTCAAGGCGTAGTCCTTCATCACTTTCTTCCCGTAGTTGAAAGAAACAGGAACCGCTGGTTCAGGACCAACAAAAGTCAATTGGGAGCCAGCTTTGGCTAAACAATCCGCGATCTCATTGCCTACGATGTCACAATGAGCCGGTACCCACATGACCGTAACTTTATTGTTAGAACAAAGAAGGTTCATGAAATGTTTACATTCCTTGACGAGTTTAGAAACAGTCAAGGGATTTCTTAAAGAGTTAAGTACAGCTTTACTATCTGTACAAAGTAGAATACTTTTGTTTTTAAAAGCAAAATTTAAAGCCTCAATAACACTACGTGTCAGCGCTACTAGTTCCGCCTGAAAAACAGTACAATGCGAACCAAGACTACCGAAAAGTCTAAGATCCGTCCAAGCACAGTAAATTCCAAAACCTGCACTGAGGTTAGAACGAGAGCCATCAGAAAAAAAGACTATGGACTCATCTAATTTATCAATAAAATCCTGCGAACTCCACAAATCTCTCGAAGGATAAGCCACCGAGAAATGATTTGAGAAATGAAGTTCGGGCAGTAGTCTGTCATTAACCATATCGATTTCTGGTAAACATGACGAATAATTTTTAAAAATTTGTCGATGCCCTATGATAGAACCGAAAATATTCCATGCCCCAATACACCTCAGACGATATGCTGCAGAACAAGCTGAGCCTAAAATAAAAGTGCATAATCGAGGCAACGAAAGAATTGATTCCATAGCAAGAAGTGGGGTCGATGACATAGCCCCAGTAATGGCTCTACAAGCAAGGCTTTGTAGACCATTAAGCTTGGCTACAGAAGCCTTTAGCTCAACCACTGGCCACCACACAATAGACGCGTACGATAGTAGCGGTAGGACCAGTGATTTATAAATGAAGGAAAGCATCCTAGGGCTTAAACCCCAGGATTTCCCAAAAGCTCTTCTACATTGCCAAAAAATGGTAGTTGCTTTTTGGAGTTTATAATCCAGGTGATTCTTCCAGGAAAGTTTACTATCCAGGACAACACCAAGGTGCTTGACCTGGTCACATTTGGTGATCGTTCTCCCAAAAAGGGAGGGAACAGATAGTTCAAGAGTATTCCTCTTCCTTGTAAAGACAATTAAATCAGTTTTAGAAGGGTTGACGTGCAGACCCTTTTCAACACACCATGCCTCCACAATAGTTAAGGCTGCTGAAGTTCAGCAGGAAAAATACCATCAGGGCCGCCAGCCTTATAAGATGCGAAGGAAAATAAGCTCCATCGCAAGACCTCACGATTGATCAGCTTGTGAGCCAAACTCCAATCGGGACTTGCAACAGACGTCCTATTGAGCTCGGCAGCAACATCATCCGAGTTGACGATATCACAACCAGGAAAATGAGCCGAAAGAAGCAGCTCACCAATTTCCTTGTTGGAGGAGGTAAGCTGTCCGTCCGGTAGACGAAGAGAATCCAGTTTACACGTACTGTTCTTAGCTAAAGCTTTATTGAGTCCAGCGACAGCAGAAAGACTGTTGATTTCCTCGCAGAAGTTCAACCACGCGGCTTTATGAGCGGATCTTAGACTTCTTTTATAATCCTTTTGTGCTAGCAAGAAGTTATCCCAGTCAATCTGTTGTTTAGACTTTTTTGCTTTGTTCTTCAGTTGCCTAGTAGATTTCCTTAATTTTTTAAGGTCAGAGTTCCAGAAAGGTTTGTTCCGAAACCTTTGATTGGTGATAAGAGGACATGATTTTTCAAAGGCTATCGTAATTGCCAATGCAAGTGACGATGCTTGATCCTCAATGTCCTTCCTCGATCGAATAACCCTCGGTGGCGCAAGTAAAGAACCTAGCTCGAGAGAGAAAAGACCCCAATCGGTTAATTTCCGATTGCGGTAAGGTTTAAGAGGTGGTCGTTTAAGGTTGATATTAAACGAAATACACCTGTGATCAGAGGTGAGGATGTCATCCGTCACTCTCCAGTCTAAGATTAAATCAATAATGGACATGGAGCATAAACTGATGTCAATCACCTCCTGCCGGATTGAGTTGACAAAAGTAGGCTCACTTCCAATATTGAGAATTTCAAGCTCAGATGAGCTTATATAGTTAAACAGAGAAGAACCCCTGTCATTAATGTTCGTACTACCCCAGATCGAGTGATGAGCATTAGCATCACACCCGATCACCAAAGGGGTATGCTTGTTCTTACACCATGTCACAAGATTAGTGAGTTCCTCAGAAGGAGGAGGTGAAGAAGAGTCATACGGCAAATAAACTGAGGCGATGACCAGTTTAGTGCAGGAATTAGCGGATACCAGAGTAATAAGGACAGCCGTAACATCGGCCGAGCTACACTCGTGAATAAGAACTGCATTGATATTATTGCAAATAAAAATGCACGCTCGAGTTCTAGTGGCAGAATTCTTACAGAAGATTCTGCCATTAAGTAAGTTCAGTCCAGAGACAACATTATCAAGAAGATATGGTTCCTGGATTAGACAAATATCTGTATGCATTACAGAAAGCAACTTCTTTAATTCATAAGAAGCAGACTTACTGTGTTGCAAGTTGATCTGTTTTACTCTAAGCGTGGACGACATTGGGAGTCGGGCAAAAAAAAGAATAAAAGTTGTCTACGGACCAGAGATAATCTTGAAAGAGATCCTCTCCAGAACGTACTGCAACAACAAGCCGGAACCAGTAATACTCTCGAAGGATTTCTGGTCAACCCGGAAAACAATCGATTGGCGATTTGCCTCACGTTTGCATCGGACAACCTTCCATCCTTCAATTGCAATAGCTGGATTCATCAGCTTGATGTTGGTGGTTACTATACATGGATCCTCAGGCGGACCAGGAATCCAAGTTAGTAAAAGAAGTGGTTTTGGTGGGTCACCAACCGACAGTTGACAACCACTCCAAACATCTTTCATTTCGGAGATTACCTCACAAAACCACTTATAAGTCTCGTCATTATTGCACCTGCAAATGAAGACACCATCCGAAAGATAGCACCCAAGCATCTGCGGTACAAATCCTGACGATTTAGCCGAGTCAAGAACTCGACGACTAAGTTCGAGCCGGAAAACACCCAATTTCTCCTCATCAAGAGAGATATCCGGATTGTTCTCCCGAACACAAAACTTTTTAATCGCTGTTTCAGCGACGGTCTGCGCATACGAGCGTGGCTTTTTCGTCGCCATTTCTGGAGTGGTACCAGTTATGGTACGCACTCGTTTGGGAGTACCAGCGGAAGTGCTGGGCTGCTCCGTGATTGTGCCTAGTGCAAGCCCAGACAGTCTTTTTTGTAGACGCTGGCGACGACGTTTGCCTAGACGTCTAGATGTAGTGCGATGGCTCGGCTCCGTTAAGATACTGTCGCCATCCGAGTTCGGGAATAAACTTTCCGTACCCGACGGTATGTCCGAGTTGCAACCAAGATTGACATGGTCAGCAAACTCGAAGTCGGATGCCAGTTCAGTCGAACCCATGAACTCTTAACACTATAAGATGATGTATCTGAAACACATCATAAATCAAAAAAAAACAAAAAAAAAAAGAAAAAACAAAAAGAAGTATAATATCTAAGTACATCTATATATGTACTCAACACATATATTATGTATTGAAAAAGTTTTTCCAACTAAATAAAAATAAAATTTCCAAGTCAACAAACTTAATAAAAATCTTAAATTCATTACAATGTAACAAAAACCTGTTGTTGTGTCGTGAAAATTACTTATTAATTTGTTTTCGTTTTAGGAATTTTTTTTTTAATTTCCTTTTTTTATGTATATGTATGCATGTATGTGTACACAATTTTCCATAGTTACAGTACCGATATATAAGTTTTATAGAAAAACTGAAATATAATCATAAAATATGATTTTAATAGGAAAATATGAATTGATTATTTTAATAAACTCGTTTTGTTAACATTTATGGTATTGAATTTTATTTTTCCAATTATCCCATTTTATTTCGATTTTCCAGAATTGTTTTCTTATACTCACGTTGGGAGACACGTGAGGTATCCACGTATATAGTACATATATACATGTACAAAATATAATGAAACGTATACTCGTATATATGAGCTAAATCCAAACAATATTTTTCTAAGTAGAATTCGGGCTACCGGGCAAGAATCTGCAGCGATTAAATTTCACATATTACACAACATTATACGTACGAGTACATAAAAAGGCAAATCTGTTCCAATTAATCGTTTCGACCGCGTAATTTTTCTTCCTAAATACCAACAACAACAACAAAAAATGAATATCTCAAATTTCTTCGGTAATCAATTATGGTGGCATAAAGATGGATTATGTATCATTCAAATTAATGCGTGGTGGGTATTTTATTTGTTGCCTTGGGATTTTATCCCGCGATTAATTTTTTTTATTAAATTAAATTAAGAATATTCTCCTCCACCTACACCATATTTTTTACATGCAGATCAATAATTTAAGTGGGCATTGGCCTTTGATTATTAAAGAACAAAAAAAACTTGTTAAAATATTTTATTGAGTATTTAATTGAATTTGTAATAATCTGATCGTTTAAATTCATTTTTTATTGACTTGTTTAACATTTGATTGCATTTTAATGCACACATTAAACAAATATGTATGTACACATATGATGTGATAAAGTTTGAACGGAAATATCGATTTCACTTTAAGTCTTAATCAAAATATGTACAGTATCACTTCTGTGTTGTGATTAAGTTAGCCCTATGTAAAAATAAAATATCTTGTATCACACCCGCACCAACCTAAATCCTAGATGAGCAATATTTTCATGTATCAAGCTTCGAGTATATAGGACTACTGTACGATGGTTACTTAATTTACATTTTTTTTTGTTAGATTTTATGTTACAAAATATATAACATGACATAGAGAAAATATCAATTTTCATCGACCAACAATAACAACGACTCGTCTGCTGCTTTGTTATTGTTTTGAGCCTTCGATTATTAAATTTCACCGCAAGCAAATGAACTGGAAAAATGTCGGATTTTTCAAATAATTTCCATGTACCAACAATTTTTAATGAAATCTGAGTATCAACCCTTTTCTGTACATACATGTATGCGATAGTATAGTATCGGTTGGTAACATATAAAAATATGATCTCCTGAAACAAATTATTCAAATTTTATATTGAAATATGAACTCGATGTACATAAAAATAATTATTTAAGGACGAGTAGCTTAACTCAAATTTTCAAAACTACTAAAAAAATTATTTGTCGTCGTTGTATGTATTATATATGTATATATACATATAGTTAACTTCATTACGATGTATACATACATATGTATACGTATAATCATGAATGATTTGTGTTTTATAAGATAAAAATCTTATACACAAAAGACATTCATTTAACCATTTTTAATCTACTGCCGCATTATTATTATTATTATTGCTATTGTTGTTATTAATTTTCCGTATATTTTACATCTGTATATACATTTCTAGATGCGCGGTTACATATTACTTAGAGAGAAAAAAAAAACATGATAGAAAGACAAGAACATGATCATCATCTTTGATAACAAAAAGTGAAAAAAAATAAGATGTGGAACGTGATCACTTCTTGTTGTTAATCAGAAACATTTTTGTTAATACAAAAAACAAAAATAAATTTGAATAATATAATAAATTGAGTTGAGTTGTGTATACATGTACATATATATATATACATATATAAAGCCGCTTACACATGTACGTAAAATTTATTACCATGAGTATGCAAGAGCGTAGTTTCATCTACTGGATATTTTTGTGATGCGCAAACCGATAAAATCACCCTAAAATATAACAACATTATTGTGATACAATCTGCCACGATGTTCTATATACGCATACATATAATTAAATCATTTCTAAATAAAAAATATTCTCAGAATCGCATCTTATGTATACATAGAAATTATTTAGACGACGACAATAACAAGATTTCGTGTCAACTTGCAACACATTAAAATTAATCATTAAAATAAAAAATGGTTAACTTTATATGATTTTGTTTTTATATCAAATTACGAATTCAATAAATATTCTTGAGTGTTGAGATTTTTTACACAGATAATGGCCATAAGATTTTAAAAATTTATTTTATCTAAGTATCTATGGCCAGCAAGTGACTTGACATTTTTATATTACTTTATGTATATGTAGGTATGTGTGTTAAAAATATGAAATTTGATACTTTTGTTATTATTTATTTTGCTGCAAAAGGAAGTTTAATAAATTAATAATTTATTAACTCACAAACCAAAATAATTTTTTATTTTTTAAATTATTACTTTATTGGTGGACGAAGGTATAATATATCAATTTGTATATATAATCTTATCTGGAAAGGTTATTAACATCCTGGAATTTTAACATTAATTATTGATTTCATTTTATTTTGTTAATGGAAATTTATGTTTGCAGATTGTAGTCGGTTTTGCAAAATAAAGTCAATTGTTTTTTTTTTTAAATATATTATTTATTAATTAATTTTACAATTTTTAACTTTATAAAAATTACAAATTATAAGTAACATATCTATATGTTGGGTTCACCTCGGGTCTTGCTTCTATGCTTGCGCTGAAACAGATCAACTTACACCATAGCAAAGCTGCATCGTTTGAGCTTAAAGTGCTGCTCGCTATAATTAGTAGGTAGACGTTTACCTAATTCTTGAACCTTATCTGCTTGACGGTGTGGTGTCTGGTCCTGTAGGTGGCAGAATCATGTGGGTCCAATGATAAGATAAGAGCCTGAGTGTTTATTTCAAACAATCTGAGTGCTAATCTACTTTACGATTTGGTCTCACCTCCCTCCGTCGGAAGAGTTTAGCATCCTTCTTTCATGGAGCAGGGCAAATCATATACATTAAGTGGTAGGATGCGATGCTAATGCTCATCACACGTTATGGGATAGCACGAATATTAATGATGGGGGTTTATCTCTACTTAATTAACTGAGCACATCTTGAATTCCTTAACAAAGGGTGTGAGCCTTACCTTACCTTTTACCTTTATCAATTTAGTAAGGAGGGAGGTGATTGACATTAGTTTGTGTTCCATGTTGATTATCGATTTGATCATTAATTGGAAGGTGACCAATGACATTCTCATTCAATTGGAGGGTGACCACTGACATCACATTTAAATCTTAGAAGACCTACTCTTAAACATTATCGTAACTAGATGCTTACCAACTGGAAGTTATTCTCTCTTGAGTTGGTACCTCGGCTGGTTTCGTTGGGTGAGATATATTCAACTGAAGACATTGAATTGCTAATGTCCTCTTATTACCAAGCAAAAATCTCAGAATAAGTTTTTTTGGTGTTCTGGTTTTAAAAAAACTGAGGGAAACTACTAGGAGAGTCAAAAACAAAGCCTTCGTGTAGATTGGGATAACTTTTTGGCGGCTGAAAAAGAATATAAGAAAACGCTGAGATCCGCTCGTAGGACTTCTTGGATTAGCTTCTGCCAAGAAATTAATAGTATCTCTAGAATCGCCAGACTCGATAGATCCTTGGTTAGAAATGGTTCCTGCCAACTCGATGTGCTGTGACATCCCGATGGTAGGTTTACCTCTTCCAGCAGGGAAATTGTCGAACTACTACTTTCGGTTCATTTCCCTGGGTGCAATGTTACCAATCATGATTATGTTGCTGACGCCCAGCCCAATGGTACTGATTATTCACCCAACTGGGACTTAGACTGTGGACTAGTCACTCTCAACACCTTGCGCTGAGGCGTTTTCTCCTTCTCACCTTATACATCAGGTGGTCCAGATGGAGTTTTTCCTACTGAATTACAGCATGGGTTTCCTCCAATTTAGGAACATCTACTTCGACTCTCTCAAACGTGCTTTGCGTTTGGATATATTTTACAGTTCTGGAGCAGTAGTGGGTTGTGTTCATCCCGAAAGCTGGGAAGATGGTTTATACCGATCCCAAGGCAATTCGCTCTATTAGTCTTTCATAAACTTACCTCAAAACTCTGGAAAGAATTGTTAACAGATATATTAGGAATCATCACTTATCTGTCACCCCTGCACTCAGTAGCACTCAACATGCTTACAGAGTTGGGAGATCATGTGAAACTGCGCTGCATGAACTTGTTACGAGGATTGAAAGTTGGCTTAAGTATTATGGAGTTTCTTGTGGGCACTTTCCTCGATATTGCGGGTGCCTTTGATAGTACTTCTTTCGCTTCCATCACTGAAGTCTGTACACATTTTGGAATTGACCAAAACATTGTTACTAGGATTGGATCTTTGCTGAGATCACGCATTGCTGTGGCAGAGCTGGATTCCCTTTATATTTCGGTTAAAGTTACCTAAGGTTGCCCCCAGGGAGGTCTCCTGTCACCTCTCTTGTGGCTCTTAGTTATTGACGAATTACTAGTAAAACTACAGCAATCTGGCTTCACTGCTCAGAGTGATACTGATGGCTTAGTTGTTCTGGTTCAGGGTAAATACCTTAATGTACTATAAGACTTAACGCTATCTAGAAAAGGGATTATACGTTAATGCATCGAAAACTAGTCTGATAGTCTTCACCAGGCTTCCAGTATTCCTATACTGGAGAGCTGTCTGCTCCTAATCTTTTTGGAGAAACGATCGCTAGATCCGGCACAGTAAAGCATCTGGGTGTCATTCTGGACAGTAAACTCTCCTGGAAATCTCATATTGAGATTAAACTGCAAAAGGTCACTTCCACTTTCTGGCAGTGTAGAAGAGCATTTGGGAAGTTGTGGGGTCTGACCCCCAAAATACTGATGTTTATTTACAAATCTCTAGCTTTATCTATGCTATCTTACACGTCTGTTGTTGGGTGGCCTGTGGTTCAGTCTTATTTCTGCCCCCCCCCCCCTGCAGTCGGTCATCCTAGGCACTACATGCTCCGCTGACTTTTGCCTGCGGTGTATTCGTGCGGGGAACTCTCTCGGCCTAATGACAGCGCATGGACTATGGTTAGTGACAAATTGTTGCCAGAAAATTGTCAAATTGTTGAGTTAAAAAATTCAATGCCTGGGTGGCTCAGTCGCTCGTGTTTTTCGCTGACAGGTCTCACTTTAGTTTTGGTGCAGGTTTCGGCACCGTTTGTCCTGAACATCATCTACGATCATGTGGGAGTCTAGGCCGGAACTGCACGGCTAAGCTCGCTGTTTCCGGAAAGGACATTATTCTATGCAGTGATAGTAAAGCTGTACTCAATTCATTACGAAATCCTATAATCACTTCAAAACTGGCGATTTCTTAATCATAGTTCTTTAAATGTAGGTCAATTGTCATCCCTACACTGGTTTAAGCTATTACAGTTTGCCAGAGCAGCCGAGCGCATTAACATATCTTACAAAAATGTATCAAACGTTTTCCAAAAAATATTCGGTGTCATTGTTTTCATTGCCTTCGATAAGTCTATATGTAAAGAAATCCACAATGACAAGATCGAAAATACACATACATAAAATCTCCATATAGCTTACCTTCTGTGCCAATTCTGTGGAATTTCATAAATTAAAAAATATTATTATTTCCCTCATTCATTGCAAACTTCATAACTTTCATATATACTCGAAATGATTTTTCAACCTTTTCGCCGTATGTATATACTCCCAAAATATCTACTTTGTAATACTGATTTTTAATTTTTAAATCATTCAGTTTGCTTCGCACGGTATATGAACTTAATGGGTTTTAATCGTTTAGATTTTTAAACAAAGAATTTATTATGTTCTGTTACATATTCTTTTCACCTACAAATAAAATCTAACTAAACTATCAACAAAAATGTGTTCTTATACTAAAAATCTTGCTTTGCGAAACAAGAACACTTAAATCAAATTACTTGGTGACTCGACATTCCTATAGTTTAGAATTAACTACGTCGAATATGCGAATCAATTCTCGCGTTACGTTGATGTGTTAACTCTTCCCCCCTCCAAAGATCCACGTTCCGTGGGTCAAGTTCAATCCAATGACTTGAATTCTTTGTTGGTTTTGGGAACTTTATTCTAGGCTTTGTTTGTTTATAAAAAGCATTCTTCTTTGGCTCCTTCTTTCTGCTTTACTAACAGAAAATATGATGACTAAGCATATGATGACGGTTATGATACTAAAATCAGAACGTTGAATACTTACTATCCAGCGCCAATGTTGTTGCTTATCTCCGTAATGTTTGTTGGCAGAATTAGGGACATTTTACTTCCTTATTTGTTGAACCGTTGTTTGATTATGGTAGCGTATCAAAAAATTTTCTTTTAAGTATTCGCTTGAGTTATTACAGAAGATATTGCCGTTGAAGCTGATCAGAAATGGGTAATCCCGTACAGTTTGTTTTGCAATTTGTTGATCTTATGACGGTGTGGTTTTAGTTTTACCTATACTTGTCTTGGGTATGACATATAGGATTATGGAATTTTTAACCATCATCATTGTTTCCGCATACTTCATTCTATTTTGCTGGAATAATTTCTCCTTTGGCTATTAGGTTGGTGATGATAATTTTTTTGTGTTCACTGAGCTATTTGTTGGGATTTGTCGATTAAGACTTTATTGATCTTGTATTGTTGATTATTAATTATTGTTGACGTATCATCAGATTAACCTGCAATCCATTTCCATATGAGCTGTTCTTTCTTTGTGTATACTGTTGCTTGTCGGAGTTAAAATATCATTGATAATTCGTTCATTTCCTTGTTTTAAAGAAACTATCGGGGCATCATATTCGTGAATGTTTAAAGTTGGTTCTAGGCACCACAGTCATGATCTAGAAATAGACATATTATTTCGATAGATTTTTTATCTGGGCTTTATGTATTCGTTTCCTCTATGTTGTAGTAATTGTAACGTACTATCCTCAGCTAAACCGTTTCGTTTTGAAACTTCGGACGTTTAGTTTGAAACTTTCCACGAAAAACAGATGCAAGACAGGTGAAGTACTGCCTCTTCCGTCGCCTTATTTTTGCAGCTAAAACTGTAATCATAAGCGGAGACTCCCAGTCTGCCCGCATGTTTACGTGTGATACACGGACCTGTTATAACTTTTACGGTTCAGATCGATAAATTGGCTATTTAGAATACGACTTCTCTAGGCTTTTTTCTTTGAGGTAAAGTCCAAAGTCCAAAGTAGATAAACCAGCTACACTTGAAGTATTGGAAGCCAACACTATGTGTGTCATTCGCCAGATACCAGCCGATATGCTCGAACGGGTTATTAAAAATTGTACTTTTGAGGAAGGACCATTGCAGTTGCGGCCAATATTTGAAAAAGTAATCTTTAAAAAAAAAAATGGCAAGAAATGTTCTTTCGAATGATAATAAAGTTTCCATTCGGTTAAATTGAATTTTTTGAGTTTTTCTAACTATTGTCAATATTACCTCTAGATTTCGTTATTACGGATAAAATCACGCACATGTTGTTCGATGCTCTCTGTTTCTGGCACAACGTCCGTTGTGACTTTCGCACCAAAAAAGTTCCATTAACGCATCCGCCATTCTTCTTCAACATGCATTTCGCTATAGCCCAATATTTTTCGATAGGTCGAATACCTGTCGATTCAGCTTCTTTGAGATAACAGTGATTTGATTCATCTTGTAAAAATTTACTGCTTTTTTAGAGTCGTTCGTATTGAAACCTGGCACCGCACAACTGTAAATTACTTAAAACCATACCATTCTTTGCAACCGGAATCTAACTTTTAATGCTTATACTTAGCAGGAGCATTGCCTCGGGTTTTGGTAATATCCCATTTTTGACCTAATTAATTATTTCAAAATCAATTTAACGTACGTTTCGTCATATCCACTAAATTTTGTGAAAATGTTGTCTGGTACATTTTTTAGCGAACAAGCGTGTTGGTTATCTGAACGATTTGGCCATGAAGTAGATTCATGGTATTTGAGCATAATCAAGAGATTAAAATGCATTGTCGAACATTCTATAAAACTATCATCAGTAACTCATTGTTCCTAAAGAAATTTGGTCACCCTAGTTAAGAACCAATGGACAAAACCACTCTCGGAATTATCCACATTATCAACGTTGTTGACGTTTTCTACGGATTGTCGACAGAACATAATAGATGACGCGTAAATGCCCATCCCTGCGGCTCCATTAATCATTTTAAATTTTTCTTTAACTGTAATTTTAGTTAAATTAAACTGATTGGAGCTTAAATTAAAACAAGGAAATTATGGTAAAAAATGTAGGTATATACAAAGTGCCCAGATCCAAAATGTTATAAACATGAACTTTTACCAAAAAAAAAAGAGTTAAAATTCAAAAATTTCAATGGTTATTCACACTTCACTGACAAAAAAATGAAAAATAAAATTTTCAGGTATGTACAAGCATATATAGGAAAACATACTCATCTCATATTTATAATGTTTATATTTTAATGAATATTCTTAACGATAATATTGTGTGTATGGAAAATAAATTCCTTTCTTAATTAATTGAGTGTTTTAATTAATCCTATTATTAATTTATTACTTTGTACTTATATAAAACATTGAATAGAAAATTACAAAAAAAAAATAACCTTTTGTATACTACATTTTTATTGAATTAGTAATGAAGCTAAAAGGATGATAGTATTAACAACAACACCATAGTAATATAACATAATATATAGCTAGAGAACTAGGATAGATCAATTCGATATTTGAATATATGTAGAATTCCCAAAGTGTTGATATAATATTCCGTTTTTATAATACAGCAAAACAATGTCTAACAAACGAAATGGGAGCAAATTCTATAATTTATTGAAATTTTAAAACCATCTCTTTATTATCTACATATATACTAAAAATATATTGTCACGTTACAACAATTTCAGGATAACAAATTTTAATTAATTATAAAATACAGTATATGTACGTATATATATAATAGAGGAGACTTAAAAACTATATAACTACTGTGTACTGTTTGTATTTCTTCTTTTTTTTTTGTCAACTATGTATACGTACATACATACACATATATACTATCTCTAACTTTTTAATACCAAACTAAATAATTGTATTGTTTGTAGTTTGGTCGAACTATTTTAAAATATCTATTATACAAACCCAAGTATAGACTATAACTATATGGCATAAAATATCTCTGTATAGCTATAGCTATAAACATATATATATATATATATATATGTATATGTTAAACTATAACACAAGAATTGGTAAAAAAATTTTTTTAATTTCTTTATTTCGAAAATATAAATTCATAATAATATTCGAACTACAAAAATAAAATATAAAAATATTTTACAAAACTAACAAGTTTTTATGGTTAAGTTTGTTGTTCGTTTTGCTAAAAAAAAATTATTTTTCATCTATACACTCTCTATAGATATTATTGAAAATTTAAAATCAATAATTAATCTGGAAAATTGTAAAAAGGTGGTGTATGTACGCAGAGGTATATAAAATTTGGAGAAGACAATTTTAATATTTGTCTATACAGGTGGGCTGTTTTGGTCTCTGTATACTCGTATATATATTTATGTACTATATATAGTTTAGTTTTTATGACATTGCATTTGCGATGAGAATGACAATTGCACAAATGTATGTAGTTGATAATTAAAAAAAAAAAAAATTTTTCAATTAAAAGCTGAATATTAAAAATAATTTTTAGAAATTTAATTGCCCAGATCCATGAATATAAAATGGTTTAATATAAAATAATGTCAAATGATTTTCTATAGAAACTCAAAAATGCCAATCATAAATGTAATTAAATGTTTACAAATTATTGTCCCAAACTCAATGGCGTTTGTCAATATATACTGGAATTTATACTACTTTCCAATCACATAGTAAGGAAAGTATTGTTCGTCTCTTAAAAAGTTTAAAATTTCTTCAAACCCATGCAAATTATATAATCAAATATTCGTTGCCGTGTTTCTTTTTTCAGTGACAGCCAGGGATGGGCATTGTAATGTAACGAAATGAGGTAGCATGAATGGGTCGCGAAACGTACTCGGTTCTAAATAAAATGCCTCTCTTTACCGAAAAAAAATTGATCATATAATGAGAGCTCCAGTGTGGTCAGATTTTGCTGACTAAGCTCAGGGATTGAATATTATTATTAATTTATATAAGATCAATTGGCTGTGTCTGATTCTAGTTTGGATCAGTCCGTTGTATTTGGTTGAGATGGGTCCAGCTGCTTGTTGCAAAGTTCACCTCGGGTAATTGTTGGTCAAGTTTGTCGAATATCAAGGGTTTGATATTCATTTGGAAGTCTCCACCAAATCTTGGTGATATTTTTAGAATGACGGCTTGTCTGTAAGTGCCCGCCTTTTTTCCACCTACTCCTGAGATGGTGACACGTACTTTCTCTTTTTTAAAGTTGAATAAATTTACGGCCTTGGAGGATTAATGTGGCTTGTGATAAAATATCGCCCGTGGTAGTTGCGGCTCTGACTAATGCAGTTGGCTAATCACGAATGCTTTGGCGGTTTTGACACTACTTCCGGTAGTTGATGCTGCATTATTGCAGTGCAGAAGTGTGTGGTGTCCCCTTTTACACACTTTTACACTTTTACACATGTTTCTGCCTGGCAGTTTCTTCCTTGATGCTAGATTAAACATCGTATGCACAAGCTGGCTAAGCTGACAAGCCTTACTCGATTTAATGTTGACATCTTTTTCAATTCCTGGCATTGAATTAAACCATATACAAGATGTATGGACATCAGGAATAGATTGGGAGCAGCCCTTGTCAGAAAACATAAACACAAGGTGGATAAAATGCAAGGAAGAATTGTATTGTATAAATAGGTTTATTATTTATACGGGGGTGTTTAGTAGTGTCAATATTGTATATGTGGGTGTTTAATACCGAACTATATACACTCTATACGTGTGTGTTTGGGGTATTTTACACGATTGTGAATATGAGCAGATAATGTACTTATGGATGTTATACAGTTGTATGGAACTGTATGTCATGTGGTCATGGTCTATGTTTTTGTTACGTGTTTACTGTCGTCAATGTTGGAATATTTGGACTAATCCCAATATTCTGGAGAATGTAATTAAATGTTAGTTATGAGTAAGTTCTTTATCGACACTTGTAACTAGGGAAGCTTGAGCGCTGAAACACTCTTCCGTCTTCCCCCCTCGCTTTGCCGTACGAGGTTCGTCCGCCAATGTCGTAAAGAACGGTGCCGTGTTATGTTAGTAGGAAGTTTTTATGTTAGAACAATACCCGCTTACCACTGGTGGGGGCTTGGCAGTATTGCTTGTTTTTTTGTTGTTATTTAGTGAGAGATACTTACTTGGTATTGGTTATTTCCTCTAGAAGAATATTTTAAATGAAAACTGGAATTTTGATTTTACTGAACTACTTTTATTTAACTGTTTTAATTATTGACTTCGATTACAAACTTCTTTAATTCTTGACTTCAACTACCAACTTATCTTTTGTTATAAAATTTTGACTTATTTATACTAAAATATTCTTAAAATTTAACTTAATGTGCAATTTTGAATTTAATGACCTGAATAGCTATTTCGGAAATTATTAATTGATATTTTTCGCAGCGTAAGTATTTTGCGCATGCGAGTTTATTTGGGTTATATTTTTGTAATTTCAGCTATTACTTATTCAAAAAATGACATTTGTTAGTTTTTGTTTTAAAATTATTTTGTTCTGAATAATTATTTTAGCCTAAATGTGGAGTAGTTTTATATATTAGTAGGTGTTAACTTAAATTCATAATGGGTGTTATCTTTATGTTTAATCTATTACTACGTTATTTATGTGTTTATTATTTATCAGGGGTGTACAACAATTGAGTGAAATCGAAAACATAAGAATCCAGAAATGGTTAAATACAACAGACGAGGACAAACCCATCGCTGATGCCTCAGAATACGCATACGCAGCTACAATATACTGTCGAACAACAAATAAGGAAGGTATTATATATAACAACACAATTATTAACCTCGAAGACAAGAGTTGCGCCAACCAAAATAAAGCTATCCATTCCTCGATTGGAGCTAAATGCAACTCTACTATTGGCAAAATTACTTAAATACACACAATGAAGCTTGAACATAAACAACCTCAAAATATATGCGTGGTCAGATTCGACCATTGCACTATGTTGGATCACAGGAAACCCAAACAAATACTCGAAATGTCGATCAGCAATATCCGATTTTACGATCTGGTAAAACTGCCTCGTTATATCAAGTCAAATGGTTGAGCTACATCCAAGAAAATACTAGAACATCATATTTATTTTCAAGTGCATCCAATTATGATTTTAATTCTGTGTATACTTGCTATCTTTATAGCCAAATTGGCGATGAGGAATAAGATATCTTTGTTCTATAATTGATTTGAGTCTCTTGATCAGAAGTTTTTCGAATACTTTTGAAATTGTTTTGGTATCACTATTACTTTTGCTACCTTTCATTGAAGTCTGAACACTGCGTTGAGTATATGAGGAAACATCTAAAAATCTTTTTCAGATTTCAGATTTTAACCCTTGTAGTGTTACCAGTAGTACAAAATGTTCATATACATTAATTATTAATGGTGTTATATTTTTATCGGCAGTTTGTCGAGGTAAGGGTTGGAGAGTATTTTCAGGTGTGCTGCAAACAAGACAACTTTTTGTTTGGTCATTCTATCTCAGGTTCCATCGTCATTTTTAATTGGAGGTACTTTCATTTTAGATCAATATAATCTTTTTGTCGCTTTCAAGAGAGTTGTCGGCGTCTTTTTGGCCAGTAAGGCTACATAGGTAATTGTTAAATGATTTGATTACTTCCTTGATTACATCTTTTTATATTATTGTTTAGATAATCAAGTATTTTCTTTTGTCATGAAAATAATTTTTGTGATTTTCTGGTGTCATTCAAATTAATTTTTAGAATTACACAATCCATCCATTTATAATTTGTCGTGTAGGAATTCAATTTGGATTAAGACTCAGGTGCCGCCCTCGTTAGCACAATAAGAAATCACAGTTTAGAAATCCCCATCCATCCGTTATTCATATGAAATGGCCCATATTCAAAAATTCGGGTAACTGGCACTTTTGATTTGTCGTGTTACCTGGCTATTAGTTTGGGTTACCATCCAAAAATAGAACTTCTGCGCTTCGCATCGCAGGTTTGTAATATTTAAAATCCCCACCAATCTTTTATTAGCATGAAAAGGCCCATATCCAAAAATCGGGTAGCCGGCACTTATATAATGTGTCGTGTAAGCGGATTATTAATTAGGATGATAAAGAACTTATATGCTCTGTTTAGTCTTTTGACCGTGGTTTTCGATTGGGATGGTAACCCAAACTAATAGCACGACAAATCAAAAGTGCCAACTACCCGAATTTTTGAATATGGGCCATTTCATGCGAATAAGAGATGGGTGGGGATTTTAATTATTTTTAATCTGATCCCACATAAAATATGACCTGATATGAACCATAGAACTTCACTATTACGATAATAACTCGAACTAATAGCCAGGTAACACGACAAACCAAAAGTGCCTGGTACCCGAATTTTTGCATATGGGCCATTTCATACGAATAAAAGATAGGCGGGGATTTTAATTATTTTCGACCTGATCCCACATAAAATATCCTGATACGAAGCATAGAAGTTCTCTATTAGGACAGTAACCTAAACTAATAGCCAAGTAACACGACACACCAAAAGTGCCAGCTACCCGAATTTTTTAATATGGGCCATTTCATAAGGGCAAAAGATGGGTGAGGATTTTAATTATTTTTAACCTGATCCCAAATAAAATGTGACCTGTTACGAAGCACAGACGTTCTCTATTAGAATGGTAACTCAAACTAATAGGCAGGTAGCACGACAAATAAAAAGTGCCAGGTATTCGAATTTTTGCATATATAAGCCATTTCATATGAATTAAACATGGGTGTGGATTTTAGTTATTTTTAACCTGATCCCACTTAGAATATGACCTGATACGAAGCACAGAAGTTCTCCATTACGATAGTAACCCAAATTAATAGGCCGGTGAAACGACAAACCTAAGAAACGGCTAAAGAGTCGGCTACCCGAATTTTAGTATATGGGACATTTCGTGATAATTTTAAAACATTTTAAAATTTTCCGAATTATAATTAACAGTTTAAAAAAATTTAAATTAATAATTTTACATCTTATAAAAATAATTTTAATTTAAAAATATATTTAATTTTTTTAAGTTATGCTATTAAACTATGTCGATAAAGCAGATTTTTTTTCTGCTGAAATTTTTCTGGTAACTTCAGTAATGATCAACAAATTTGATTTGATTAAAATGTTCGACCAAGCATTAAGCAGGATCTCCCGGAGATGGCCGGACCTCACCGAACACCCGTTTACACATAACATAGAGAGGATTTGGATAGGTTCAGTTAGTATGATAGTAATTGACTCGGTTACAGACATCTGGTATAGCCAATAGTTAGTAACACAGGACGATACAGTTCTAATCTACTTTTATAATTTTTAACAGCATCACCTGGCTCTGTAATAAAATTTATTAGTTTGCTGGATCAAACTTCTAAGATACTTCTGAAAATAATTTAAATTAGATCCAATTTATTATATTCTGCATATTAAGCTGCCGGTAACTTCAGTAAGGATCAACAAATGCATAATTTTTATATTTTTTGAGTTTTTAAAATTTGGGTAATGTGAATTAATTATTTTAAAGAGTTCATAAGATGTTCAGGATAAATTTTAAGAAATATTAAAATCTTATTTTAATATTCGACGACAGATTTTCATAATCTTTTCCGTTTCATTACAAATAACCTAAACGCCCTTTAAAATATTTTTGTAAGCCGTCTTAGTCTTAATTTCAACCTTAATTTATGATCAACAACAACAACACAAACAATTTAAATTAAATGTTTTTCAAAAAAATTAATTCGATTTAATCGAAATTAAATAAAAATATAAAAAATAAAAATGATATGGTTACGCCAATTAAATTTTGAACACGCAATCGAAATTGTCGAAATAGTTTTGAGTCCGTTCGTTCGTTGTCTATCATCCAACCAAAACCAAAAAAAAAAAAAATTAAAATTAAAATTGAAAGGGATCTCAATCAAATTTTATGTATAAGTTGATTCGGTTATGATAGGCTGATATTATGTATATATATATATATTATTTATGAAGAGCGTGCATAAATTTAACATAATTTGTGTTGTTATATGAAATGATATGTGTGATGGCTTTGGGTTCGTCGAAATAAAATTATTGTTCTCATGATATGTGAACCAAATGTTATGATTGGCTGATGATTTTAATTTTGTAATGTAATACAAAATATAATTCTGGCCGAATTATCATGGTTACTCACCCAATCGTGTATTTAATTTGAATGGACATGTTCTATAAAAATAAAATTAATAAAACGAATTTCCATGTTATTTTTACCATGTTGTATGCGGTGCCCTATAATGATGTCTGTTTGGTTTTCGAATACGTGTGATCTGTGTGATTATTTCAAAAAAAAAAAAATTGTTATAAAAACTGAAATATGTACCAATGGAAATATTTATTGATTTGTTTTTTTGTTTGTTATTTATTTGCGTTTATGAAAAACATGTAACGCAGAAATTTATTATTGATTTCGATTTTTTCGTATTCGGTACGAACTGTCCCAAAAATTTAAATAAATATTTGCAAAATACGTTGGAATTCCTATATATATATATATATATATATATATATATATATATATATATATATATATATATATATATATATATATATATATATATATATATATATATATATATATATATATATATATATATATATATATATATATATATATATATATATATATATATATATATATATATATATATATATATATATATATATATATATATATACAATTCCTATTGAATTCCATTGCCATAAATATTTAAACACAACTATGTATTCGCCATAAATTTAACATAGCCTTTTAATTAAATATATTGCAATTAAATTATGCCTATATAACGTTTCCGCAGAATATTTAAAATATTAAAATATGGTAAATACTGTCATCGTCATTTTTCCATCATGAAAATGTTCACTATTAACTTTTTTGTTAAATTATTGCTCTAAAATATATTATATTTTTATATTACAACTAACTAATAAATTTTTATTGCCAAGTAGATGTGACGTGCTCTGTCCTGAAACTATTATGAATGTTTTTAATTAAATTTTATCAATTAACCTCAAAAACCAAAACAAAAGCATTTCTGAAATAATTATTTGCAATAATTATAAAATATATTTTAGTTATTTAAATTAACCCTTGAATTCTAAACTCCAATTTTGAAGGGTTCGAGGTTATTTTGTCATTAAAATCGCACAAACGAACCAAACAAAAAATAAATACATTTTTAATTATATTTATTGGTTTGGCAATTTTGTAATACATGTATTTTTATATTACCCAATAAATAAATTAATAATAATTAATTAAAAAAGGATATATTTATAAAAATAATTTATTATATTATTGCGACGTAATTTATATGGAAATTCCGCCAGTCAAATGTTTTTTCCCGCATTTTCCGTTTATTATTATTATTGATTGAATTTCCAAGTTAATCAATACTACAACAACAAAAAAATGTGAAACATGAATTTTCCAATTTTGTAATAATTATTATTGTCGTGCTCATCGTAAATTATAAATTCGACCTAGATACGTTCGATAAGTTAAAACAAAATTTACACGAAAATGTATATATGTTGTCCATTTATTTGCTTTGTTTTTTCCAATTTTCCAGAATTATTTTTATATGACTAATACCGTTACATATTTGGTTTAACCAATTCATTTTTTATGAATTTAATGGTAAATGCATATTGCGGAAAAATATTGTAAATTCCGATGAATGTATAAAATTTTTAAATATAATTTAAGTTGTTTTACCTGGAATTTTATTGTGTATATTTATGAAAAACAGGTATATACTATCTGATTTGTCTGAGAATTTTCGAATTGAGTAGAATGATGGCAGTATACTTGGAAATGCCTGAACAAAATATTGATTATTAGCGTGAAAATTTAAAATAAAGGTCGCCCCGAGGAAACGAATTTATTATTATTAATATGCTGTGGTTATTTCTCATTTTGGAAGTAAATACCATGCTGAGATTTGAAGATGCCAGCACTAATTTTTAGTTCAGACAATTTCCAAATAGTAAAATAGCGCTTGTTTTTAAATTTTCAAATAAACTTAATTTATTCTTAATTCACAACGTCTTACACAGTTTTACAATCTCTGTCAGTGCGAACAGGACATCAATTTTTAAATTTTATTTTATAAACGGTTTGAACCTACTGAGGTTCCGCTCTCAATCCCACCAAGGGCCGTTGGTGCAAAACTAGCAATTTATCCTAAATCGTAGGAGTGCACTGCAACCTTAGCAAACTGTAAAAGTTTGAACCAAGAAATGGATAACAACTGATCTCAATGAAACATCCTGAAGAGACTAATTGGGGGTTTAGCTCCGACAAAGGCTGGACATCTGCAAATGTACTGTATAAGCAGTCGTCCACTTACTCCATACAGTCGTCACGAACAGCAACCTGAGCTAGTTCCATGCATTGCAGATGAACCTTGTAACTTCCATGGCCAGTAATAAGTGTGGCCGGAATTCTGAGTCGGTTCGTTTCTAACGATAACCCATATTTAGTGAAGTTATAGGTTCAATAATGAACCGGACCAACAAATTTACTATGCAATCAAGCTTTCACTACAAATTCATTTCATTTCCCTCAACCCCACAATGAGCCGGCACCCACATAATCCTTAATATTGGATCAAAGGAGATTAATGTGGTGCTTTCCATCTTTGTCCATTTTGGACACAGCCAAAGGACTATTAAGAGTCCTAAGCACCGCTAAACTATCCGTGCAGAGAATAATATCCTTCCCTTAATTTTTCCAGCTTGAAAAACCGTGCAGTGTTTACTCAGACTACCCGAGAATCCGAGCCCATGCTTAACAAACAGTAGAATCCACAACCTGTACTGGCTTCTGATCGAGAGCCATCCGCAAAAAGCTATCGACTCAGACAACTGACTATAGGAATCCTGAGTGAGGGGGGAAAAATTCAAACAACAGCCTGTCATTTTCCATTCCAACCTCGGGAATATGTGGCTTATTCAAATTATGAATCTGTGTATGTCTCTTACAGGTCCCAAAGGCATTTCATGCCTCAATGCACCTCACTCTAAATGCAGCTGAACACACTGTGCCAAGAATGAGTCAGTGCAATTCGGTCAAACATCGAAAAGACTCCAAACAAGAAGAGGAGTAGTAGACATATCCCCAGTTATAGCCCTATATACAGGCTGTCATCTGCAGTCCATCCAGCCTTAGCCATGGACGACGTTAGTTTCACAACCGGCCACCATACAACAATTGGATAGGACAGTAAAGGTAAAACTAATGATTATAGATGAACGACGTCATTTTGGCGGTCAAACCCCAGGCATTGCCTAAATCCCTTTCTGCATTGCCAAAAAAAAGCAACGGCCTTTTGCAGCTTATAATCAAGGAGAAATTTCCAGGAATGATTACCATCTAGAATGACACCTAGATGCTTGGCATGTTCTGTCTTTGCGTGATCGCTTACCCAAAAAGATTGAGAACACAAAGATTAGGACTATCTTGACGTTTAGTAGATATAACCAGGTCAGTCTTAGAGGGATTGACGTATAAACCCTTTTCAAAACATTAAACTTCCACCATATTAAGTTTGTTCTGCGTCAGATCAGTTTTGCACGACAAACCCAGATCGCAGCATTGTTAAACAAGTAATTCGTCAGTAACAATGAGCCACAGAAAGGATGAGAGTACTCCTCCTTGTGAGCAGACCTTGGCTACTTTGACAGACACTGATGAACCATTCAGCTCAGTGTCAATTATGCAAGACTTGAGCATAGTATCGATGAATTTAACCATGATTTGAGCAAAAGCTCCCGCAATATCCGGGAAGCTTCCTACTAGAAACTCTTTGTAATTAAGTAATCTTTCAATTCTAGTTACGAGTTCGTGTAAAGCCGTTTTATACTTGCCAGCTTTGTAAGCATATTGCATGTTACTGAGAGGACAGGTATAGTTAAATAATTATCCCTAAAAAATCTGTCGTTGATCCTCTCTGAACCTTTAATAAAAGTATAATTCAGACTTAAATAGACTTGCCAGCTTTATATATGATAACAACCCTACTCGTAGTTTAAGCGACGCACGCCTGAAACCGATTGAGCAGGTAAGATTTGATGTGTAGAAAATAATGGTGCAATTCAGCAGGGAAAACGCAACCAATACGACTCGTTTTGAAATGTGTAAACGAAAAAACACCCAAGCGTGGATCAGCAGCCTTCGGGCTAAGTTCCCCTCCAGAGTACCGACTAAAATGTCAGGAGGCTCAAAGTGGGACAGACTAGGAAAGTAGATAGACAACATTACCTCACCGATTTCTCGGCTGCAAGAGGTGAGTTTGCCGGAAGGTAGACGATGTTTATCGAGTTTACAAGAATCGTTCTTGGCCAGCATTTTGTTAAATCTTTGAAATTTGAACTGTTTAATGAAATGATATTCATAATTCTAGAATTTTGAATTTCAAAGTTATCCAGTATTATTTATAAAATTTTTTATTTTCAACGAAATTTGAAAATTATATTGTAAATTTTTAATGCAGAATCCAATAAAAATCTTTCGGGTTTTACATTTTTTTTTTTAATTTAAAAAATTTACTGCCAAGGTCAAACCAATGCAAATATAGTTCGTACCATAGTTGGTACATTACAGAGCAGGTTCGATTTATAAATACACATTTTGACAATCGAAGCTGAATTACATAAGATTTGCTGCACGTGTACGTTACATGTGTCACTATATTCCGCGGAAACAATTCACTATGCCGAAATATATTTAGCGTGATACGTCCCAATAACTTTGTTGGCGTCATCCACTAGTACATAATTAAAATGACCTATTCTCTTGACGAGTTTAGCTTTAATTCGAGATGGAGCTGCCTTGGCTGAAAAGTGCTTGGAAGCATCACACTGAACGAATGATTTTACATATACTGTTTGGCCTTATTGGAATTCCACTGCTCGTGTGAGCAGATTAAGTCCATTAGCATATTTGTTATAGGCTTCTTGTAAATGGGACTTTACCTTATCGGGGACAATCGGCAGTCTGAAATTGAGCAGTAATCACTGTTCATCTTGCTCAGATAATAATTTGGATTCCTTTAACAAGGCGTATTGGTTACTATGGTAAATACGTTGATATCCAAACATGAGATAATGTGGGGAGTTTTTCGTTGACTGGTGTATTGAACTCCTTAATGCAGCTGCTATATCTGAAATATGAATATCCCATTTCTTTTGATTTTCGTTGGCCGCTATGATAGAACGATTGACCCTTTCTGGGACATTACTTTGGGGTGAGTAAAAAGTAGTGTACATAGCTCTAACCCCGTAGGATTTTAAAAAGTTGGTGGACCAATCTGTATCTTTAAAATTGGGGGATTTTAAATCTACCGCTTGCGATGATAAACCTACTGAGAGTTTTTATTTCCTCCAACGTAACACAATGCGCACTCGTGATAAGGCATCGGGTACTTCGTTTTCCCTTCTTTTTTGGTGCTGAATAAAAAATTCAAAGCCCTACAGTTTCAAACTCAACGCGCGAGTCTGCCAGTCAATTTTTTTTGGAACATTAACCATTTAAGGGCAGCATGGTTTGTAATAACTGTGAATGGAAATCCCTCGATATATACGCTCTAAATTTTTTAATAGATTTAACCACCGCCAGACACTGCAGTTCCGAAATGGTATGGTTCTGTTCCGCTTTGTTTTATTTTGCTGACATGAACGCGATTGGTTGCTCCCCTCCTAGTTCCGTGTTTAGGAACAACACTCCACCCAAACCTTCGGCACTTGGATCAGCCCTAATGAAAAATCTCTTGGTATAATCTGGCTTAATTAAGACAGGAGCTGAAGTTAAATGGGTGGTTTTTCCTCAATAGTGATGTTATTGGGGCTGTTACCTATGCAAAATTTGGCACAAATCTGCGATACCAGCCGGCCATACCCAAAAATCGTCTTACTTGTTTAACCGATATAGGGGGAGGAAAATTGACAATAGCTTCTATTTTCTCAGGATCACTATGTAAACCATCCTCACCTACCAAATATCCTATGTATTTAATTTTATGCGTGGATACAATTCGAAATAAATGTGATGGCCAAAATTTGGGGATACCATTAACAGATCGTCTAGATAGATAAACACGTTTTCTCTTAGTTCATGTGGTATGACGATGTCCATAAGTCGACACATGGACGCGGCGGCATTACACAGCCCAAAAGGAATTACGCAGAATTGAAATAACTTCCGTCCAGGCAGAAGGTGATTTTCTCTTTGGATTCGTTAGTTAGAGGGACATACCAAAAGGCATCTTTCAAATCAAAACTCGTTATAATTTTTGTATCTTCGAGTCGACCTAGTAAACCTTCTACATGAGGTGCGAAATACGCGTCCTTTTGTTTAAATTTTAAACTCACATGAAATTATAGTTTATCAAATTTTGAACATTTGAAACCAAATTATGTATTTCTGAATTTTACCTAAAAATCTTCGAGGTTCGAGCTTTAAAAAAACAATTTTAATGCCTTTGTAAAAATTCCTGGACATTTTCAAATTCAAATTGAAAAACGGCTTTTTTGTTTTAGGGAAAATTTTCAATGTTGAATTTAATATGCAAATTTAAAAGGATTTACATTTTTATCAGTTTGATAATTTAAAGACATTTTAAAGTTTATAATTAAATTTTTTGCTGCCAAATTTTACAATTCTGAATTACAAATTTTAATTTTAAGAATCAGAATTAAAAAAGTTTGGGTTTTCTCAAATAATCGATTGTCGTCGACGTTCATGTGCTTAAAATATTTAGTTTCTAAAATTTAAATTTCACTGAATTTTTACAAATCTTAATTTAATCAAATTTTGGTCCAAATTCGAACATATAGTTAGAATTTTTTTAAGTTCCTTGGTTAATGAATTTTAATGAATAATTTAATTTTAAGATTTATTGTGAAATCAGTATTTTCTTGTTCAATGAGACGTTACTTTCTAATTTCCAGTGCTTATAGATTATGATCATATTCATAAAATTGAAAAGAATAAAGGAATTTGAATATTGTAATTCACGGAATCAGGTTTCCATTTAGACTGTATTGTGGGCTTACAAATTGAATCTTCTGTATAATATTAAAACAACGAAACCCCCTCAATTCGTATTAATTACGTATTTCATTGATAATCTAATATGTAGCTATTCTGGTTTTATTTTTCAACATAAAATAAATATTTAGTTTGTATATGTATAATTAAAATTTATTTTATTAGAAAAATCCTAAATTAAGATTAGAATATTTATTAAATGAAAAATAACACTGATTTATGATCGAAACGATTTTCTCGTGTTTGTGTGTTAAAAATATTTATTATCGTTTACAAAAAAATTCTCAAAAAACCTTGTCAAAAAAATTAAAAACGTTAAATATTAAATGACCATAAAATAAAATTCTCTTAATTAAAAAAACAAAATAACATTTTAATTTTAATTTACCAAATAACAAAATATCAATTTTCATATATAAGCGCAAAACAAAAATTTCGTTTTTAATTATTAAAATTTGAATGTTAAAAAAATATATATTTTTAATTTATATTTTATGCTAATACGTCAGACGACTATATATACATATCTATCTATAATGAAATGAATCATTGCGCCAAGTGTTAAATTATTTCGTATGGGAGAGTTGTCTAATTTGGGGAAACATTACAATAAATTGATCGCCCACATAATTGTTTTGGTTGCTGCCTATGTATATCCATGTTTTCCATGGTGTCATTGTGTGTCGTGTAAATGAATTTGTCAATATTTTATCATCGTCAGAATGTGAAAAAAAAAAAAAACTTCAAACACACATATTTATTTTTGTGTTTCGATCAAAAAAATCAACATTGAAAGTAACACCCAAGAATTCAATTTAATGCATGAACAATTTTAAATTGAAAACAAATAAAAGAGAAAAAAAAAATGATTCAACAATTGATAGAAGACGTAGCTATAAATATAGACAAAAAAAAAGAATATCCTTATTTTACATTGTGTTGTTGCTGTTGCCCGCCTGTAAAACCGTACATAGAAAGGAATCCTTTAACTGATTCCGACAACACAATGATAAGCAAAAATTCCTGTTTTTTTTTTTTTACTTTTTATCTCGGGTACGCGTCTCCTACCGAAATAAGCGAGTTTAATTGATTGAATTCATTAAACAGCAAAAGGATACATATAAAGGAGGTAAATTATTCACCTGCCATTGTTCTCACCTCGTATGTACACAAAACGGTTGAATAAAAATTAAATATTTGGTTGGTGGATGACTTCCAGAAATTTCGTTGTTTGATTGGTCATGCACTCAGTTTATTTTTAATTCTTTGTTTGTTTCCAAAAATAACAATACAAGTGCGTGCCAAATATTTATTTAAAAAATTATTGATAATAATTGTTGTGCTCACTCAAAGATATATACAAATAAAATACCAACAAATAAAAAACAAAAATAATAATAATAAATAAATCGTTAAGTTGTTTCGGGTATTCTAAGAATATCATAAATTTATATAATTCGATAAAATTATTAATATTGCGTGCGAATAAATTATTTAATAAACAACAGCAACAACAATAAAAAAAAAAATTTTGGCTCGGAATGTTCTTAATTCTCGTGAATGATACAAATTCGACGGCTTGTTTTGTGTTTTTCGTATCATTTAACAAAAATTATTGCAGATTATATATGTATACATACACGCTGTATGAGATAAAATTTGGTGAGTTGAATCCGTATGTGGTAGAACTGCATGAATTAAATATAAAATAAAAAAATAATTTTGAACTGCGAATACGCAGTCATGTCTGGAATTAAAAACTATAATATACAATAAAATGTTTGGGAAAAGTTTCAAATGTAAATGCGGTTGCGTCATTTTATTTTATTTTTATAAATTCGCCTACCGCACACAATATTCAGTGTTGTTTATTGCCTTCGGTTTGAAGTGGTTTAAATTTTTAATTTTCAAAAACTTTTCAATAAACTATTAACTTTACTACTATTTATATATGTATGTGGTATTAAGTTGCGAAAGTGCCAAGTTCGATCACAAATACGCGCTGGTCAAATACCAAATAAATTAATCAGTAATTTAACTAAAATGAATTTAACCCGAAAAACATTGTTTACGAAATAATGACTCCGATTTTTATTTTTGAAAAATTTAGTGTATGATCAGCTAATAAAATACATGTTGGATTAAATTTAAAATAAAAAATTCTTCTTCTATAGATTGATAAAAATAAATAACATCAAGAATGGAATTCCAACTATACAGAGTATTCGAACCTTACAAAAAAGTTTACAAACGAAATTCAAGAATTGAAGGCAAAATTTGACATAAGTCGAATTTCAAAATATATAAAAAAAATTACATAATGTCATTTAGAATGAATTACAATTTCCAAATTTTAACCAACACTTTAGGCCTAATTTCGATTTTTTTAAGTTTCAGAAAAAAACAATTTACCTATACAAAATAGTTAGGCTGAATCGACATTTTAATTTTTTTTTCCTCACCATACATACATCACCTCCTTCTGAGCACTAACTGTTTAAATATCAACTTCCTGAGGTCCTAATGTGGTACTATTGCATTAATTCCATCATTTTTATGAAACAACACAATTTCGAGGTTCAACGTGAAAACTCATATTTTATAATAACTCCGGGCAGTTTAATGCAAATTATTACCTTCTGGAAATAATTTAATTTAGGTAATTTTCTTTTTATTTAATTAATTTTAAAAGTTCTATTTAATTTCAATCTAATTGTAATGTTTAATTTAATTTAAAGAGTATTATTTAATTTATTAAAAACAATTTAATTTAATTTTAAGAATTAATTAATTAATTTAATTTAATATTAATACTTTTATTTAATTTTTTATGTACTTTCAAGACTTTTATTTCATTTTAAGAATTTTGTATGTTTGCTAAATGTATCATTTCTAATAACCCGTTGAAATTACTGCGGATTATAATGTCTTGTTTTTTATTTGTCTGACAATTGTAATTTGTTTCGTTTTTTTGGCCATAAGATCAGCTAATTGAAAAGAACAACAAACGTACCTGGGCCTTGTTAAAACTTTGACGATGGATTTCTTCGCGCAATTTTAGTTAAAACTAATATGTTTAAGTTTCAGAAAAAAAGAAAGTTAATCCGAAACCTCCCCGTACGAAATAGTTAGGCCGAGCTTCCATTTGGAATTAAGCTGAATTTCCATTTAGCCGGAGTCAAATCCACACCATACATCACCAAAATCTGATCACTAACTTTTCATTATCAGATTCCTAGATTCCTAATCTTACACTTTCGCATTGTAATTCATCATTTCTATATGTCAGAGTCAGAAATCATATATTAAAATAGTTCCTACAATGTTAGCTGTATGGGGTCGAGCACCATCGTGCTTACATCAGGAATATTCAAGCACGCATTAAATCCTATTCTTGGTAATTAATGTTGGAATAAAATTATCTTCCAATAGAATATGTAAACGCATTGTGGAAAAAATAAAATAATTAGAAAAGCTGTTTGGAAGAAAGCCATACCAAAAGTTTTTATTCGCTTGAAACCATTTTGAACTGCTGACGAAATTTTTTGGATTATACTCAAAATATTATAAGACTAAGTAGCTCATGTTATAAAAAATTACTACATGTTTAGGACAAACTTTACGAGGTGACATAGAATTTTATAGCACATATTTCCAAACCATAATTTTTTAAGGCCAATTTAGAAAAACTCGTAAATATTGTAACGGATAACGTAGGTGTGTCCTACACGTGGTGACATCTTAGAAATATGGACAGGTAGCATCTTCCGGTTGGCGGGTTCTTTAGGCACCACGTCATTAAATGTTATCGTACACAAAAATAATTTGTTAAAAAAAATTTGGTTCTTAATATTTTCTTAAGCACGGTCATTAAGTACTCACACTCCGGCTTATCTCACTAAGCTAACATATCGAATGGATTCACGACCAAAAAAGTCAAATTAACCATTTAACGCTGGTGAAGCTTTGTACAATAATATATATAAAAAAAACAATTCAACCAAAAAGAAATATCCAAACAAATATGCCACCACAATTAAATATAAAAATTTCTACTTAACTTAAAGGTTACGCCACCCTGCCTAGTATTATCCGCTTAATTGAGATGGGGTATTGGTGTTGGTAGACGAAACTGCCGTTGGTTGCATCTGGTTATTTCCGATGTCGATTGTATTTAATGGTATATGCAGCACCGTTATGGAATTCCCTGTTTGATGTAATATCGTCACAATTGTCGTAAGGTTTTTAATTATTTTAGTTGTATATACAATGATCGTAGGTCGTTTCAATTTTTTTTTTTATATATAAACAAACCATTTAAGTCACTTCAACTTTTATAATTTTTATTTGCATATTATATTAATTTATATAAGTTTTAATACATTTAAATTAAAAATTTATAATTATAATTTAACTTATTATCATTTACAAAAAAACTATAAATTGTATTTTTTTTGTGCCATGTTGACTTTTTACAGATTTAAAATTTATTTCACTGTTTATTTTATTTTTGATAATTTAAAAAAAAATTTATATTTAATAACTTGGCATAATTCTTTGACTTTTAGATTTGCAATCGCTAGTTTGATTGAATTATTAAGTTATTGGATTATTTTAAATTTTTAAATTTTATTTTATTTTTATTTTAAAACATCACCAAAATTACACAAAAATTATGAATTCAAATTTTATTTTTATTATATGGAATTCACCATTCTTTACATAGTTTAATAATTTTTAACTCTTCTGGTCGATCACCGACAATCAATTGAAAATTTTAATTTTTTTTTCCAGTCACCGAAAAACGGACGAGTTCGTAAAAAAATCTATTACACAACAAACAAAAACAATTAAGAGAAATTTAGAAATTTAATTCGCAGTTCGCGTACACGTCGAATCTACGCATGGTACTCCATGATCGTTACAATATTAAATAAGTTTAACAAGTTGTAACAATTTATATAGGGAGCATGAGTAAAATGCAAAAAAAATTAAATACATAATCCTTTGCATAATCCCATAAACATCGCAGGGTAGATGGGAATGGGATTTACCGAGACTTCTCATTGATCTTGCCGAACCAATAATAATGAAGAAAGCCGTGAAATATTGTCGCCACACTAATTGTATACGAGTAATTTCCCTCGCCACATCTTGTCATTTCGCACTCAATTAAAACTTAAATTTATTAACAGATGAAATTCAAATTTAATTTAATTTTAAGAATTTTATTTATAATATTATTTAAGTTTACGATATTTAATTTATTTGGAATTGTATGTAAATTGTTGTTTTCATTTTTATTTTTTTAAGAATTTTGTTAACATTAAGTTAAGAATTTTATTAAATTTTCTATTAATTTTAAGAAGTTAAATTAATTTTTTATTTAAGTTTCATTTAACTTTAAAACTTTTATTTAAAATATTAATTTTATTTTAGAACATTTATTTAAATTTTTAATTAATTTTTTATTTAATTTAATTTTAACCTTTTATTTTATTTTTAATTTAACTTTAAAATTTTATTTAATTTTAGGAATTTAATAAATTTTTTTATCTAATTTTAAGAATTTTAGTTTAATTTAAACAATTTTATTTATAATATTATTAAGTTTACGATATTTAATTTATTTAATTGATTTTGGAATTCTATTTAAATGATGATGATTACATTTTTATTTTTTTAAGAATTTGGTTTTTATGTTAAAAATTTTATTTCATTTTCATTTAATTTTAAGAAGTTAAAATAATTTTTTATTTAATTTTCATTTAAATTTAAGACTTTTATTTAATATCAATTTTCTTTTTGAACTTTTCTTTAATTGTGATTAATTTTTAAGAATTTAATTAAATTTAAAGAGTTTTATTAATTTAATTTTAAGCTATTATTTCATTTTTAATTTATTTTTAAGAATATTATTCAATCCTAAGAATTTAATTAATCTTTAATTTACTTTAGAAGTTTATTTAATTCATTCATTTAACTTAATTTTAAAACTTTTATTTAATATTAATTTAAATTTAACAATTTTAATTATTGTTTTAAATTTTATTTTAAGACATTACTAATTTAATTGTTATTTAATTTTAAGAATTTAATTTAATTTAATTTCAATTTAATTTTACAAGTTTAATTTAATTTTATAACTTTTATTGAAGAATATTTACTTTAAAGAGTTTTATTTAATTTTAAAAAATTTAATTAATGAGTTTTATTTTATTTTATTTAATATTTATTTAATTTTAAGGCTTTTATTTAATTTTAAGAGTTTAATTTAATTGAAAGAGTTTTATTTAATTTAATTTTAACCTTTTATGTTATTTTTAACTTTATTTTAAGACTTTTATTTAATCTTAATTTAATTTAATTTTATAACTTTTATTTATTAACTTAATTTAAAAATGTTTATGTTTATTTTTTATTTAACTTTAATGACATTTTCAATTTTAAGAATTTAATTTACTTAAAGCATTTTATTTAATTTTAAAAATTTAATTTATTTTAATGTGTTTTATTTAATTTGATTTTAAGACATTTCTTTAATTTTTATTTTTAGTTTGATTTAATTGAAAGAGTTTTATTTAATTTAATATTAACCTTTTATTATATTTTTAACTTAACTTTAATACTATTAGTTAATTTTAGGATTTAATTAATTTTTCATTTAATCTTAACCTTTTTATTTAATTTTCAATTTAACTTTAACGACTTTTTTTAAGAATTTAATTTACTTAAAGAATTTTATTTTATTTCAAGATTTCTATTTATTTTGAAGAGTTTTATTTAATTTGATTTTAAAACATATTTATTTAATTTTCTATTTTATTTAATATTTCTTTAATTTGAATTCAATTTAATGACATTTATTTTTTTAATTGTGATTTATTTATTATAATTTAACTTAATTTAAAAAGTCTTAAAATTAAAATATATAACACTGTTTATATTATTTTAAGAATTTAATTTAATATAAACACTGTTATATATTTTAATTTTAAGACTTATTTTATTGAATTTTAATCTAATTTTAAGACTTTTTGTTTGATTTTAATTCAATTTTATGACACTAATTTACTTTTAATATTAGATATATTTTAGGACTTTTATTTAATTTTTAATTTAACTTTAAGACTTTTATTAAATTTTTTATTCAATTTTATGAATTTAATTTAATTTTAATTAAATTATATTTATTTAATATTAATTTAATTTAAGACTTTTTTTTAATTTTGAATTTAGTTTTATTTTAATTAAAATTTACACGCTTGTGAAGTTTATCCTAAATTAGAATTAAACCAACAAAAACAACGTAATATGTATATGTATTAGTGACACTAACACTACAATCATGCCAAACCGTTTAAAAAGCTCATGGCTTTCACATGGTCAAATTGAGGTTTCAGTAAATTTACACTAAAAAGCTGTTTTTTGAATTTTGAATTTTATTTGCCAACTAGACTTTTGCACTAGAACTATCATAACTTTCGTTCCAATTAATGAATTTTAATGCGGTTTTTTGAGAGATTTATTAAAATGTTCTTAATGTCATTATAGCGTAAATTTACTGAAACTTCAATTTGACCATTTGAAAGCCATTAGCTTTTCAAACGGTTAGGCAATATTGAATCTCTTGCTTTATTTATTTCATAAATTTTTATGATAAAAGGAAGTAAATTAATTATCCTAAATGATGTCTGTATTTTATAATACACTATTATTTGACTAATACATTCACAAATATTTAGTTTTAGTATAAACTTCACAAGTCATATATGGCGTCTGGATTTTGTACTAAGTTAAAACTATTTTTTATTTTTTTCATTTAGTTCTAATTTAGGTCTAACTTCCCTCGCATAAAATTTAAGATGTTTATTTTAGAATTTATTTTAATTTTAACTTATTATTTAATATTATCTACTAGAAATATTATTCTTATTTTTATGTACTTACTGTAAAAATTAAATGGATCCACGTGGTTGGTTCCACTACATATAGTACGATGGAGTTTAACGTTCCAAATTATTCACATTCATAAACACTTTCTTGTTTATATTGTTTGTATTCACAATTTTTATTTAATTTTTTTGTTTAACATATAAGATTAAGGGTTGATGATAGTATTTTTCCCTTTAAGTCTTAACATCACGTTTGATTCATCCTGTTGATTTTCCATGCGGGTTTTTATGTTTCTAACATTAGATCCAGGTTTTAAACACACCTTCATATTAGTTTAAATTAATTTATTTATTTGACTACAACACAACCCTCCCCTATACTCGACAATATGATGAGTTTAGTAATGTTCTGTTCTTCAATATAGGATTATTTGTAAAATATACGGGAATCGGAATTATTTATCAAATTGATAGATGGAAGTTTAATCTTTTGAAAATTAATGAAAGGCAGAATGGATTATCCAAAATAACAATAATGATGTAATACTAAGGCGCTCTATCATTTTACTTATGTATAAAGTATTTACTTTAGTTTTAGAATTTTAAACTTTATGGTTCAATATATAATATCTAACAGGGAAATAACACTCAAACATACAGATTTAAATAAGCTTGAGTAAATCTTTAAACTAAATATTTTTTTTTAATGATACCATTCGCTTATTCATTTATTGTTTTAAACATCCCGGTTAAATATGAATTTTTTTATCCCTTTCGAAGCACTGTAAAAATCGTAAATTTTCGTATCTAGTATTGATGCACCTCTGTATGTAAACAAAAAATCAAAAAATCAGTATTATTAATATTTTTGTATAGTTATTAAAGTAAAATTCATTTTCCAGTGCCTATGCACTATATACATATATGTGCATACATACATATGTAGGTATGTTTCCATTACAGTTTAATAATAATTTTATTATATTTTCCTGAATACGCATTGTTTTTATTGCTAACGTATCAAACCAAACCACCCTTCTATATATATATTCAAGTATACATAAACTATTTACTGCTGACGTTACAGGAAAGAACTAAAGTAATATAATGTTATATGGAAAAAATTTAATAATTTTGTTTACAAATTGTAAGGGCTATATGTATGTAGGTATAGTATAAAGGTACTCGTATATGTCAAGGAATTAACATTTTGCAATAAAATTTTATTAAATTTTTTATCAACTCTTCACCACGAGTACATAGGTACAATACAATATATTTGATTTATATCGATATAGATTAAAATATTTTCGTATCTATACATATATATGTATACATACATAGTAAAGCAATAATGACGATGATGAATGTACCACAAATAACCATTACGGAAATAAAATATAAAAAAATGTTGTTATTTATGAAAAATTAATTTTTAAGAAAAAATCAAAATAATTTAATTTTCCGACAACAACAACGAAAATATCCTGACTCATACTGGAAAAAAACTAACTTTTGTACGCAGCCAAAAATTGTATATAATACACAAAATGCTAAATCATGTTTTCTAAAACCACATTTAATTTCATCTCTCGTGCTCCCCGTTTACATACGTAACATATACGTTATACGTACATAGTATTATACATCCATTAAAAATAAGTTTTTCCTGGCCTTTTTTTTTATTTTCATAAATTTTCCCGAAAAAAGATGAAAATACACAACAACAACAACAACAACAATAAATATAAAATTTCACTTTAATTTAATTTTCTATTTTTATTTGGTTGATGGTTCTCTTCTTCGGGTTTGTTGTGTATACGTTATACGTTACGACGTACTTACCACTCATATGTAAAATATGTATATGCTTTGGCTTTCTATGTGTGTAGCCATATAATAATAAAAAGAAAAAAAATATTTTCCAGTTTTTCTTTTTTTTTGTGCCAGTTATTTCAATAAAATTTACAATTTTCAAGTAATATAACTCTATATCAACCGTAGCTCTATAATATGTATATATTATGTGTACATACAACCGAGATGATGTTGATGATAATGTAACATTTTGGGAAAATGATAAATTGTTTTTAAACCATGATAAATGTTTGAAGGTAAAATGGGAATTTTTTTTTCCAGTTGAGAAAATGGAAAATACACAAATTTTTATTTTTGAATGGTAATAATAGTCAATCTACCGAACATATTACAGTTAAATATCAAAATTTTGTATTGTGTATATGCGGATGTGTATACGCACAAGATAACCCAAATTTCTTGGAAACAAATCAATTAGGATAGTTTGTTTGGCAATATATTAAACGATTCGAGAAATTCTATATAGGCGTGATGCTAGGTTGAATTTAACGAATGTCAAATATTTCATAGTTGATTAGAATGAAGCGAGCAAAGCTTTTGGAGCACTACATTAAACAATCTTATTTAATCTTTATAACGAAGTTCGTCTTGTGAAATTCGTGGTGCAAATCGGCAAACTCAGAAGAACTAATCACATCAAGCGTTTCAATTAACAGCAATTTACAAATAAGCTTTATTTAGTGTAACTCTAAAAAAATTCAAAAGCTTCAACTGTATTAAAGAAATTCATTTTATTACTAGAGCTTTTAATCTGTAACGTGGTACAATAATTTTTACTTTATTCAATCTAAAATTACAAAAAATTTGATATAAATGCAATAATGGAAGACCTACGCTACGAAGCTTTTGATACAAAAATAAATTATAAATTATAATTATTCACTATTTTATAAGACAACCTATAGTTGTGGGTGTTGTCGACCCCAAAATAACTTTTAAACACCAACTATTTATTTTTTATAATTTTATTATTTTTTTATTTTTATAAATAAATTTTACAGAATTTTAAATTTATATAATTAATTCTATCTAGAACGACTGCTGATTAACTTCTGATCTTTATTTTTATTTTTAATACAAGAAATATGATTCCCGCTAAAAGTTAATAAAACCAATACCAAAATAACATTATAATTTATACATATATGTAATTATGAAAAGGATAACATTAAATTATGTGATCGTTCACTGCGTTGGAAACGCTAGAGAAAACGAGACAAATAATTACAATGACAATTGCAATTTATACGAGTACATCTCAAACTTGATATTGTATTGCTAATTATGTTGTTCGGAATAATTTATGTTTGTGTGTTATTGAGGAATATAGATTATAATAAAATGTTATGTGTTAGGGTGCAGGCAGGTAAAATGGACAATTAACTTGTTCTGATTAAATGTATGAAATATATATGTACATATACATGTTTATTGTAATTTAAATAAAATTATTATTTTATTTAAGTCCCTACAAACCTAGTCAGATTTGTTAGGGATTCCTATTGAAAAAACTTGAGTAGATTAAAGCTCACTAATTTTTAATCAACCCAGGTTCTCTAAATAAGCTTTCACGCGGAATTAAATTATCCAAATATAAATGAAGTTAAAACTGAAGCAAACTTTAAAATTTGAAAGCTTTTAATTTTTTAGTAACGTATTAATTATTGTATTCCATACAAAGCTTAAAACGATCGATATTGCATCAGAATTAGTAGAAATCTCTTTTGAAAACGCTAGGTTAGACTAATTTTTTCAAACACGCTTTCACAAACATTAATTGATTTTTAGAAAAGCTTCAAATTTGAAAGCTTTACTTTCATATTTTAGTGACCTAGTTTTAATTCATTTTTCTATTTCACACAAAATTTTAGATAACAAATTTAGTAAAAATTTGTAATGGGAAAGCTTGGTTGGATTAAAGCTCTCAAATTTTTAAACATCTCCAAATAAGCTTTCAATAACACTAGATTTTAGCCACGCTTAATTCTCTAAATAAAACTGAAGTTAAGTCTGACTATAGTTATTAAATTGTAGCAAAGTTCCTTTGAAAGCTTTTCATTTTTTAGTGATGTGATAATTATTTTATGACATACAAAGCGTAATGCGTTAGTTGTCGTGTTAATTTAAAGCTTTACTATAAAATGATAACTCCTCTGAATAACCTCAGTTATTCAAAGTGGTTATCATCTTCTAGTGAAGCTTTAAATTCGAAAGTTTTTCGATCGTGTTTCATCCAACAATCTAAATTCCCTTTTTTATTTCATACAAGGCTATATCAGTTAAATACCGTGTTAGATTTAATAGAAAATCCTATTGAGAAAGCTTAGTTAAAAGCTCACTAAATTTTAAATATATGAGATTTTCCAATTAAATTGATTTTTTATCTGAGTAGTTATTCAGTTTTTAGAAAAGTTTGATGAAATCGTTCGGAATTTTGTTGATAAAGCTTGGTCAAATACAGTTTATTCAATTTTAGGCATCACCAAATATGCTTTTACTAATACTAACTTTTAGCCACGCAATTGTTTTCAAATATTCCTGATTCCAAATTTTAAAACAATTTTTTTAGACATTTGTATTTTTTTAAGCAAAGCTTATTTTAACCGAAGACTAATCTGAATCGCTATTAAATTTTTAATAAAGTTCTAAATTTGAAAGTTTTTAATATTCTAACAATGTAGGAAGGGACTGATTATAGTTCACTATTTTATTTATTTGAGATTTCTATGTTTTTAGTTAGCTGAGAAAGCTCATTAATTTTAAAATTCAATGATTTGAAAGTTTTTCATTTTTAGTAACGTGGTGATTCACTTAATTAATTTTTATATTTCAAACGAAGCTTAATACAACCCTTGGTTAGGTTACGCTGTAAAAATTTTATGTATCGCTTTGGCTACACTATACAGTCGCAGTTGATATTTTTAACATCAAATTTTGGCATCTCATTTGGCATTTATTTATATTTCAACGCAGTGATTGTTTATTGATCACACACCATACACAAAATCTATGTATTTCTGTTTACAATCTATTTATACCACATACCTCGTCAATCGTGTGTCAAATTTTTATCTTCTAAGTATATAAGAACATTGGAGTGTTTTATGGTATTATACAAGGAATATTTAGGGACCAAAGTGAGATCGTTAGATTTTTCAATTCCAATTTAAATGAAAATCCAAATTAAATTAATTATACGGGTTACTGAAATTTGTAACAGGAGTCCTAGAACATGAAATCCAAATTAGTTTTTTTAAAGATTTTAGGGACGTGTGTTAAAACTCGCATTCTGTCCTTTTATGATAAAACCGAATTTATTTCAAAACTCCAATATCGATTTCGACAAGGGCTGAGTACTGAAAATGCATTAGTGCAATTTATGTCATGCTAGCCAAGTTGTTAGCTGAATGTTTATTTATGTTAAGAAGGCATTTGATACTGTATATGGATCACGAGTTACGGCTTATAGTGACGTATATTTTATTATTGGCGATTTGTATATATCTACTTCCCAGAATTGCTTTCAGTCTGATCATAATAATGTAACATCTGAAATTCGAACGGATGATCCGTCTATTTCGTACAAAGCTTAAAACGTTCGATATCGCATCAGAATCAGTCGAAAGTTCTATTGAAAACGCTTGGTTAGATTACCGTTCGCCAATTTTTTTAAACAAGCTTTCACTATCATTAATTGATTTATATAATCGTTAGAGACTGTTGTTGTACAAGCCAAAGATGTATTATATACATTAGCAAATTAAATCCAGAATCGGAAGAAACTTAGATAATCAATTATCTAAAAATCAAAATTGAATAATATTGGTAAAATTGACTGCTGGGCGCTAGTTTCGGTATTTTATAGTCAGACGCTTTGTTCGCAAGACCGAATCAAAACAACGCGAACAACCCACCACCAATTAACAATTCACTCGTTCAGAAGAACGTCTCCATGTCATATTTTACATTGATCTTTAATGGATCAGAATGCTTCCAGTGTCCGTGGTAAAGCTAACTATACTTGGAATTCTTGGCAACGATTATGCAAAATATTTTCCTATTACCTACGTTGTACATAGAAAAGATAGGAACAATTTTGATACCTACCTAAAAGATGGATGAGTTAATTGCATGCCATTCACGGCTGGATATTATTGCTGTTCGTATAAAAATGTCTAAATCTTATATACCGTTCAGCTCGTTTATACAAACATTTATATTTTAACATCTGAAAAATGTAATTTCAGGAAGGTGAAGATTTAATTTTTATTAATAAGAGAAACTAATTGTCAACAATTACCAACAATTATTAATTTGTAAAAACTCAGGACTAAACTTTACGTTTAATCCTGGTATGCCATAGAGTAGCCATCTTGGCCCATTACTCTTTTCAATATATGTTAACGACGTGATATGAGGCTGCAAAATGACTTGGATGCATTTTGCTCTTGGTCGGCTAACGTGAATAAATGTAAAATTCAATGATTTTTCGAATTCACGCTCCAATATTTTACCAGTACTATCTAGGCAACACTGTTTTTATTAGAGTCGAATTGGTGTCTAATTTAAGGGTCATCTTCACATCGAACCATAATTTTGTTAAATCGTACCTTAAATCGTTATACTGAAACTGCATTTTAAAAAATTGATGTTCCCTCCAAATTTCAAGAAACTCTCAAATAATTGTTTTAATTTGTTATCAAGTTTTGATTTGTTTTATATATATGTCCTTACTATTAACGATTAATTTTGGCCTGAGGTATACCCGATTCCAAATAACTGTCACTATTCTTGGAATTTAAATCGCATATAATCTTTTTGACTGAAGTATTTATTGAAAGTAGAGGAATTTCATTTGTAAGATTGCTGCATTAACAACTGTAGATCTGGAGATATAATACCACATGTGGGTACTAGGACTCTGTGAGTGTCTTATGGGTTAATCTGACGGTAGGTGAAGTTTCTGTCTCTGTAGTTTGTTTTATCGCTTGTATTTTTGTGTTGTGGAAGATTTTATTAAGAATTCGAGGATTACCTGAAATCTAATAATTTAATTGTTCTTGGCGATATGAATATAAATATTTTGAACTGTTCTATAATCAGCTTAGTTACTACTACTTAGGACACTGCCTTTACTATGACCTGTATTGATCACATTTTCAGCATGATTTTCAGTAGAAGCAAAATTGGAAGTAAAGTTAAATACTTACTTGCAGGCAGCAACAAAAGATTAATTTTGAAGAATTAGGAAGACGTTTGCAAAATGAATTATGGGCTACAAGGTCATTTGGTATTTTCTCGTCAATTTTGGCAAAACATATCCAAAGGTCGCTGGCGATTTCAATCCCCCGGATTTATTATGGTTTGATGATGGCGTGTTTTCTTCTACTACTGATGAAAAGGTATAAGCTCTCATGGATTATTATGTTTTTGGATTTGATATTTGTCGATTTAAGTACTGGACCTGATGGTATTCCTCTTATCGTTTCCACTAACGTTTATTTTTAATGAAAATTTACGATCAAGGGTCTTTATGGTATTGCAATTTTCCACCAATAGTAAACTTTTTGAGGCATGGTACAAAAATTTATATTGTTACATCTGAAAAAAGCATTGGCCCATTACCTTTTTTCAATTTGATTGTTTTAAATTTGTACATTACCTGTTTTATGTTGATTTTATCAAAATTATGGTCTTGCTTAATAACGTAAGAAGCTGCAAAATAACTTGGACGAATTTTGCTGTTGGCCGCGGCTAGCGGGAATAAATGTAAAATTTAATCATTTTTTCAAATTCACACTCCAATATTTTACTAGGCAGCACTGGTTTTGACAGAGTCAAATTAATGGCTGATTTAGGGGTCAGCTTCACATCGAACCTTAACTTTGGGCAGCATATTAATACTGTTATTACTAAGGATTGATACGTGACTTTTGTGAGGCATGACTTTTGTGAGATCAGTTCTATCTCAGAACCAACTTACTATTTATCTACTTTGACAGCTGCCATCGCAGCAGATTATTGATTATGTTCTTCCGCCATATCGTAAATTCCAATTGTTCAGAAATATTCTCACGGCTGGTCGAGATAATCTTTTACAAATTGAATCTGTTTCTATATACTAATTACGGGCTGGCGGGACCAGTGTTGAGAATGTTGCGTGTGTTTAACTCTATAAATTTGAACCTTTTTGATGTTATGTTTAGATTTAATACTTTATTTTATATTGACAGTTTTTTTTGTTTTTGTTTATTTAAAAAAATTAATTAAAAAATTGACTATATGGAGATTAAGGTTGTCCTTTATCGTGACCATTAATAAAGGATAACTTGTAAATGCCCCTATAGCAAATCTTTTGAGCTTGGGAGTATTAAATAAATATAATTTATTAAACCAATAAATCAAAAAAAAAATTAAATTCTGTATTTGAAGAGCAGAGTATAATGTGTGCAACGCTTTGAGACTGCACTATTCCCGCCTAAAATAATCAATAAATTCGAAATGGAAAACCGAACTGGTATAATAAGATCAATAAACTATTAAAATAAAGCATTGTAAATAATAAAATTATTAAATATTTTAGTAGTGTATGTAATACCAAAACCGCGTGTGGTTGGAATAAAATCAAACAAGACCAGTACTGCAATGCAAGTTCATTGCTGACTAAGCTTTGAACTTTAATGCCGGGACCATAATACATATTACTTATAACACTTATATTTTGATATATGTTTGTTGAATAATAAATTAAAAGTTTAGTAAGCTGCTATATCTGAAATTCATCCCCATATGTATACCATCATTCCGTGTGAGAACTAAACATGTTAATCAGCTCTCATGCCCGATACAAGCTTTATGCTATAATAACATTTAATTTACAATTATGCATTTTTATATATGGATATACATATACATACATATAAATTATAAATATTAGCTAACTAAAAATATGTAAATAAATAAAAATAATCTGACAATTTTATTATGATAATCTATTTCCAGACATCTTAATGTTCCATCATATATAGAAGCATGTATATTGTGTGTATGGTACAAAAAATATTATAAACCAACCAAATGTGATTAAAAAATTGTTGATAAGATCTTAAAAAATAAAAATTTATATATTTTATTTATTATAATTATTATTTATATATTTATTTATTTAGTTAAGGTGCATTTTATGATTTTAATAATGATATGCAAATTTTTATTTTTATGTAAATACTCAAATAATATTTATTTAAGAGGATCAACTTCCAAATATGCATATATATCCTTTATGTGATGTGCAGCATTTTTAATAATTACATTGAACTTATGTGCAACTCAGGGTCTTATACGTGCACATAAAAAAATGTCAATAATATATTATAAGTTCAATTTAAATCGTTTATATATACACCATATACCTGTATAAATGTAATATGCAGAATTCTTCTTAATCTGTTGTCGCAGTGATATTTAAAAATATTCAAGTAACATATTTAAACTATATAGTATATGTTTATACAAGATAAATGTAAATCAAAACATAAAAAATATTCAGTATATATACGTATACATATATGTATATATGTATATACACATTTAACATTTTTGCTTGAGTTTTAAATTTTCTTACGTCTTTTATAAGTAAATCATGAATAATAAATCAAGACTATGGAAGAACTATTTTACATATAATTTTATTTAAAGTTTTTTTTGTGTGTGTAGCTGACTGACTGCCTTAATGCTGGATCATCACAAAAAATCAAAAAAAAAAAATCGAGAATCATTGATGTGACAAAGTTAAATTTATATGATAGCCAAGCAAAAATAACCAAACCAAATCTCATTTATAATTTTGTCAGATATTTATACGTATGACCAATTTTGATGATGGACATACGAGTATGAGCTTTTTTATACTGCGCTTTCCGCTATCAATTTTATGTTTTTGGAATGCAAACACGATAATAAACATATATATGTATGTATGTACATAAGTTTGATGTTATTCCGAATTAATTCAAAATAATATTAAGGATGGTTGAGTTTTGTGGTTTGATTTAAATATTTTGATTTGATTTTATATACCTCATCATGCCGATTTACCACAAAAAGTCGAATTGCTCGCATAATTTAATATGGGATATAGAGATCGAATGACTTCGAATTGACTTCGAATTTAATTGGATAAAATAAAATATTCTAGAAACTCGGATAATTGCCGCATTTCTCTAGGTTGATAGTTTCGTGAATATAATTTGTAAAAATATATTTTTATAATTAAATATGGAAGTGATCCAAAAAAAGGGAAATCGAAAAAGGAAGCCTTAGTTAATATCTGTATTGTACATTGCTTATTTATATAAACCGCGAAATGGATGGTTACAGTACGTATTGTAATGGTTTTTCAATATTAACAGTTCCTCATGAAGAATATGGAGCTGCACAGAAACGCGAACTTTACTTGTATTTGTTCATAATAAAAAAGATGAATTCTATCATCTTACCAAAGAAAAATTGATGTACGACCATTTGGCTGAAGACTTAACTTTTTCCGGCGTGTTGGTACGTAAACAATTTTGCTTAATACCATTGAATACTGGAGAAATTTAAATTACCTTTGATTTCAAGAAATTAAAAATAAAATTAAAGTTCTGAAGTCGGCATACAAAGGACCAATCGACAGGAACAATCTATGTGGGGTTGGACCGGCCGTTTTCCATACATGACTTGATGCACGAAATCAACGGATTTGAAAATGCTCCACCAGAAAGTGCCGATTAATTAACCATTGGTTTATATTCCAGCGTTGCAACTATGTAGAAACCATCAACTGTCTCTAGTTTACTTCCCCGCGGTAGCACCTGGGCAACGTTTGTTTTGCATGACTAATGTATCGCAACGGCTCAACTTCTAGAGGCGAGTGTAATAACACTATAAACAACAAAACGCAATGGATAAAACCAACAAGGAAAGTAATACCCTATGTGGCAGATCTGATGTTCAGGAAAATCCGCACTTGGAGAGCCAAACATTGCTAAAACATTCTTATGATATCCAAAATAAGCTAAAGGATATCAACGCTCAAACTAGTAAAGAGGTACAATTTTCATTCCAAAGGAGCTTTATGACGCTCAGATCTTCAGAATTCATATTTGCAAAAAACGCAGTCTCCACTGCAAAAAAAATCTCAGTGTCAGAACAAATTCCGAGTACACCAGCAAATATTATAAACAGCGAGGAGCTGTTGATAAAATTTTAAAAAATGGAGAAACTAAAACACTAAAAGTAAAGGTTACAAATTAAAAAACTGAGGATTCAGCACGAGTAAAAAATCTGCCCTCTAATCATATTCAGCCATCAACTATTCAACAAGATCATTCAAATAGTTCCAACTGGTTGCTGCGATAATTCATATTCAATGGGTCAAGGGGGTATTGCACAGTTGGGGAAGAACTGGAAACGATGTTGGCAGTGCTGATAACAGAAATACCAAGTAACTTAGGAAGACAAGGGGATTCCACAATGCACGAATTGTCAACAACTCGGATATACCAAGAGTTTTTGGTATCGTCATACCAAATGCGTGAAATGTACTGAAGAGATCACCACCCAACAAAATGCAAAAAACAACTAGATAGCGCACCTGTATGTGCTCTTTATCATCAAGAAGGATATACTGCAAATTATAAAGGATGCCCCGTACATCTGAACAAAATTAAAACTCAACAGAGTAATAGAACAACGTGGGGTGGGTCAACGTATTGGATAACGGATGTAGGAAAAATACCAGATCTACTTGATTTCTTTATCAGAAAGGGTATTTCATCCAGTTACACTAGAGCCGAAGGGATTAACGAATAACATCTGATCACATTCCTGTACTGTTGTCAGTAAGTGCTATAGTGATCAAAAAACGATAATAGGGAAACCTAACTAATAAATTCACGGATTGGAATCTCTTCAGAGAAAAGTTAGAAGAGCTAGTTGAATTAAAAGTGAGTTTCAAAAGTAATGAGGAATTGGAACATCAAACAAAGAATTTCATTGAATACACAGAATTAAAGGAAAAAGCAAATATGATAGTCAAATACCCTGCTGAGATCTGGGAACAAATCAAGAAAAGAAGAAAGGCAAGGAGAATAACCAGAAATCCCACTCACAAAACAGCCATCAATCGGATAAGGAACAAAGTCAACAGGCTAATCAAAAGCTTTAACCAAGATTGCTTCGACCACTACTTATAAGCGGGCTAAGTCCAGAAATTAGTACTCCTCGTTATGGAAAAGTACTACTCGGAAAAGTACTACTCGTTATGGAAAACCACCAGAAAATTTAAACGACCTGTAGCTCGGATATCAACCATGAGAAATGCTCAAAGTAGTTGGGTTCGACAAGGCAAAGAAAAAGCGGAACTCATTGCTCAACACCTAGCAACTGTGCTTCAACTCTATGACACCTGTTTATCAACCAAGCCAGGATTTTAATTGGGTCACGCCAATGGAAATTGCCGAAGAAATCGACAAAAATCTTAACAAAAAAAGGTTCCAGGAATTGATGAAATTATACACCGGGTCTGTTCAATGAACTATACCATGTAAAGCAGTCATCATGATCACATACTTATTTAATGCCTGTATGAGATTGAAGTATGTACCCAAATGCTTCAAAACGGCTCAAATAGTTATGCTAAATAAACCAGGCAAACCAGATGAAGAAGTAACGAATCACTACGGTGATAGAGCAAGTGTTAGAAGAATGAAATATTGCCCCGCTGTATTTCTGGATGTACCCCAGGCCTTTGATAGACACGAGGGATTGACATTCAAGATGAGCAAAATGCAACCACAAAATTATTGCCAGCTGAGAAAATGGAAGATGTATATCGCAAGCTACAGCCAATCATTCGGCGCATGAATTGGGCCAGTCACCTATAGTGTTCAACTACTACCGTAAACCGTGTTTATCGTATCTATTACAAAGTACATACGAGAACGGATTGGTATAGTTGATTCATTGATTTATTCGATTGAGATTTTCGTTTTCTGCCTGGGAATGAACCTGAATTTATCAATAAGTAGCAAAATACGATAAAAGCTATAGGAATGTCCGTGTAATGTTAGGGTGGTGACTTCAAGTACAGTCTTGAGTGCATATGGTGAAACACGAGATGCATTACCAATATGTGAAAGGCATGTTGGAGTACTCGGCGTATGCTCATTTATATCCGTCTATCCGTATGGCATACCAGAAATAGTGCCAAATCCATTCTAGTAGTTGAAACTGAATTAAACGATAAACAACCAATACACGCGATACGTACACATTGCAACTAAAATTAACCAAAGATCAATTAGCCGTACTCTCCGATATCAATGTACCACCATCTTAGCTGACTGCGGTTACTTAGAAAACTTATTAATTACTTTACTGACAGTATACTGTATAAGTTGGGATAGTTAAAAAAAATGATGGCTTCTAAATAAAATTAATTTATTTTATGTTTTATAACACAATTTTCGAACACAATTAATTAAATAAATATAATTGACAAAAACAAACAAATTATTGTGTGATTTCGATTCACGTTTTGCCTGTGACTTTTTTTTAAAAGAAATACAACATATGTACATACATTAATTAGAGACTGTTCGGCTAGTAAATTTATTGTTCTTTGAAAGCTAAACATTATCCCTATTTTGTACATGTCTACAGGTCTGTCTTTTAATTGGCCATCTGTACACTGCATAGTTTCATGCTAACCTGTACTAATATGAACGATGGGTCGGCCTATGAATTCTACATTCCAACAGAGGGCCATAGATGTTTTTCAATTTAATCACCGATCGTAATCGGGAGATGAATAATACGATTGGAACCCGATCCAAACGTCGAAGCCTTAGCCACTGCGGAATTTCCTTGGTACTTACAACGTGATGAAGCGAACATCATAATAAATAAATTAAAATGGATTACAACAAATCTGACTAACAACACCGATAGACAGATAACTCGATAAATCGTGGGAGGAACTGAGTTTGGATGATTTATAATTCGAACACTGCAAATAATTCAAAAATACCAGATTTAAAAGAATTTTGCGTATAACAAAAGGTGGTATGCTCAAATACCCTGCCAAAAGATTGTGCTATGAGTTGTGATGCCCCTTATAGTAAGCACCATTGCCTTAATTAGCACAGCCAACTAAACATCTGATAAATAAACGAACTAATTGTGATCAATAGAGGAATCTAGTAGACCAGCATATGTCCAGTAATTTTTTTTATTTATCAGAAAGTATCAATATGATTTTAGTTGTCGTGAGATTGGCAAGCATGATTTAGAGCATTACAAATGTTATATACGATAAAGTCAGGTTCTAACAATTTATATTCCAGTTCCTATATAATTGAACACCAAAGCAGTCAATAATCAAAACTTCCAAATTACAACTATTGTTTATAATAAATATTAATTAATAACAAAATAATGGTTATGGTTTTTCATGAAATTTGAGGATTTCTTAATCTTGGCTATAAGATAAATATAAAAATAAATAAATTAAAAACAAAAAAATAACGAGAGAAATATATTTTTATATCTTAATACATAATTTATTTTAAGACCAAAAATATATTATTCTGAGGGAAATGAATTTTTATTTTTTTTATTTTCGGTTGGATTTCATTTCGTTATCTTTCAAATCAATATACACAATTATTCAAGAGAAGACTGAAGTTTATTTTCATTATATATGTACATATACAGCACAGGAACGAAACTTATATAAGAAAACAACAAATCTGATTTATTTATTATGACTTAACATTAACCACTGGAAATACTATAAATAAACGTGGATGGTGCAAAATTTTGTACGTGTGCACGTTAAATATACAATTTCCAGCACCACCATAGATTTACACAAAAAAAAAAATCTTTAAAACAATATAACAGTAATTATAATAAAATGCCAAAAAATACTGTTAAAGTGTTAACAATCTTAAATTACATTTAAAAGCAAAAAAAAAAAAAATTAAATTTAAAATTGACCAAAAACAAAAAGAAATCGTTGGTTAAACCGAATCCCCATACCAAGAGGTGATGTGAAGAGTGAGAAAAGATTAAAATATTTTGATAAATAATGAAACTGCGTGTCTACACTTGATTTAGAACTTATATGCAACAATATATTATATAAGAAAAGTGCATTCGTTCGTTTTTATTTTTTGGAAAGGAGGTGGATAGATTCTTTAAAATTTTTAGCACACAATGCAATTTTACGAACATAAATTTTAATTGTGTTGCGCTTTGGTCAAATTGAACCTTTAAAATTATATATAAAGTGGATTATATTTTTTTTTTTTTATGGTTGAAATAAGATTGATTTATTTTAATGGGTACGTACGTTTTTATTAAGTGATGTATCCTGAATTTTACTAGACGGTTTTATAACGTTTGACTTAAAACACCTTGAATGTTGTATTAACGCGGTGGTAATTTACGGAAGTAATTATAAATTTTATTTTTATTGTGTTTTTGATATCATAATATTAAATGTCATTGTCATGAGAGTGGGGCCGACTCTAATCCGTGACTAAACAGTTAAATGTCATTTAAGACGATTTAAGTTCATTAACGCAAAATAAATTATTTATATTTTTAATTTGTTACTCAGCGGCCTCCAAATTACTCACATTATAAATAAATGCTTACACAAGCGCATATTAAACATGTGGCGATAGTTTATTTGTATATATGGCCAACCAAATCATACCAATCAAAATATTTGTTGAATGTCTATTACGTCTTTCACAACATTATTATGATTTTTATTTTATTTTAATCAAAGAAATAAATTCTTTTCATTCTAATTAAATTTTTTTTGTTTGTTTGTTTTCTTTCATATTCACAGAAAATACAAATAATGGCAACAAAAAATACTTTACCAAACATAAAATTCCTTTCTATTTCATGTCAATGTTAATGACATTCTTGCAAATAACATATATATACATACATATATACAAATAACTCAAGACGTAAAATATTATACCATATCTACGTGACACAATCATATTCATATATTCTTATGTACCTACTGTATTTGCATGCAGTACGACGTATGGATTACATAATATTCCATCTGATTAAAATTCTTGTGTCTTCATTTTTGCAGTCAGTTAGTTTCTATATACGAAATACTATGCTTGCGTACAAATTCAGGAATAAAATTAAAAAAAAATTCTTGAAACGATGGCGTGGGTGTTTTTTATAATTGTTTTCAGATTTTTTATTTTATTTATTATTAACATTTCGGGCGGAAATGGATGAACAAAGTCAAATTTTAATTATTCATGTATATGTATACGTAAATATGAAAATTAATTTAAAATTTTATAGTTTTGAAAGTTTGGTCGGAGGTGGATCATTTATCAAATGATTGACTGACTCTTAAATGATGAGGTTTTATTTTGTTGGTACATACACATAAATCACTTAAATCATGAATATTGTATACAAAAGTGTCTGCAATTGAATATTTGCCATGTATATAGGATGATGCACATCAATTTAAATGTCTGATTTTCCTTAAATATTTGAGTATAATAGAGAAAATAGTTTTCCGACGTACATGTACAGCACCATTCCAATCCATTAATTATAGAATTTTCACACAGTTTTATCACAAATACAAACTTTTTAGTTTTCCTCATCAATTTAAGCTTTTCTTTTTGTTTTTTCAATAAACTTGTTGTAACAAATTAAAAAAATTAAAACTAATTCGATATAATTTATCTTTAAAATAACAAATTTTCCATCTTCTTCGTCTTCTTAATTTTGGAAAATATTGAAAATAATTTTTCCAATTGAATTGAGAAATTTTCTTCTTAATATCATATCGTTAAGATAAATATTGCATTTTTCATCTTATTCGTGAGTGTGTGTCTGCAAAGCATAGCATTTATGTATAAGAATTGTTTTTGGAATTTTAACAAGTTCCATAGTTTTCGTAATAATTTATCTACTTTTGTTTGTTAAAGAAGAAGTAATAAATTAATTTCGAAAATTGATTGTTTGGTGTATGTGTGTGTGTGTGTAGAGGGAAAGCTATTAACACTAATCGATGATAAATAGAGTGAACTTTATTACATTGAGATGTATGGAATTTTGTTTAAGTTTCAGCATAGTGGAAAAAGTGGTTGAAATTTTAAAGATATACATATTTGTCCTACACCTATGCCAGTATTTGATTTTGGATTGTTTTTCAGCTTTCAAGATTTATAGAGGAAGGCGCAACATTATTATAGTTTATCATAATGATATTGACTTGAAAATTGAATTTTCTTTGGGTCTATTGGGGCCAACTGATATCTTATCCTGTGGGTATATGCTGGTGTTCCCTGGGTATAAGGACATAGGAATCAGGGAAAAAAAAATTCCTTTGTAGCAATTTAGCTTTAGTGTATTCTGGTAATATTGGGAATAAATTGTGGTGCCGTTTTACATGTTGTTTTACCATATGTGCCGGTTTTACAAGCTGTTGTAAGTCCTAGCATTTCGGAGTTTAAGTGATTTGCAATATGGTTTCCTACTTGTTGTTATTAAGTCAAATAACTTATAATGGTACTTAATTTAACCAAAGTTTGTGGTCCACACATTTTTTTTTTCAAAATCGTTTAGTATGAATTACGTATATCTTACTATCTAAATAAATATATAGCTAACATTAATTTGTTGTATAGCCTTGCCTATCTTCACCAAAAAAAAAAAATCAAAACTGCAATAATTAGGAACAAAATTCCTTAAAGAAGTATTTCCCTATCACCAGAATAAACAATATGGAAAATATTCCTAACTGCTACAAAACTGTTAGGTTAGGTTAGATTATGTTGAGTGGCTGCTACAGCACACTTAGACCGGCGACGGTCCGTTGTGATACCACAGGATCTACTTCCCTATTACCCTTATGAGAACCAGTTTGAGCTACTTATGTAGCGTGATAAGTCTCGCACCTTAAAGTTTTCGAGATCCGAGAGGCAGTCCATTGAGAATTTACCCAAATATTCATGTCTTTTGTGTACTAAAGCTAGGCATGAGCATAGGAGGTGGACTACCGTCTCTTCCTCCTCGTCGTCCCCACAACTTCTGTTCGCATGTTCTCCAAGTAGGCAGTGTCCTGTGAGTATCCCCACGATCGTTTGTAGTTCATGTCTTCTTAGGGAGATCAGTGTCTTAGAGCGTTTCAAGTCCAGCGATGGTCAGAATTGCCGTGCTACACTACATGAGAGGGTGTTCGTCCACCTTTCCTTCGCTGAGGCTACTGCCTTCTTTTTAAGCACAGTCTTGAGTGCATTGATGGGTCTTCCCAGTTTTGCCCTTTCCGTATAGCAGTTGGAGAGTTGTACCATGCCTCGCTACTTCGTCCACCCTGCAGTTCTCCATGACTTTCGAGTGGCCGGGGGCTCAGAATATCTGGATGTTGAAATGTTCACTCATCTCATTCAGAGACCAGTGGCAATCCAACGCTACTAGACGTCGGAGAAACCGAGTCCAGCGACTTGATTGCCGCCTGACTGTCTACATAAATTGCGATATCAGTCGAGGATACCACATTATGCATCAACCAATGCAGGACCTTCTCAATCGCTATTACCTCTGCCTGGTGCACGCTGCAGTGATCAGGGAGACGTACTGATATATTTACTTCTAGTTTATCACAGAAGACTCCAGCTCCTACTTTACCGTTTAGCTTGGAGCCATCCGTAAAGAACTCCAATGCTTCTGTTTCCGCACCTAACCCACCCCTCCAAGATTCCCTTGAGGGGCAGGAAGCTCGGAACCTTTTCTCGAAACACAAGGTTGGTGTAACGTAGTGGAAATTCGCCAATTCCTTCCTTAGCGATCTGATTATCGTCAAGTGTCCTGTCTGAAGACACTTCCACTGAGGTATGGCTGATAGTCGGGTGGCCGTAATGAAGGTGAAGCATAACCCCCAAGGCGCGTGTTGGTGTAGTCCTCAGCATACTGGCCGTTCTTTACACCTTCCCGATTCCCTATTTGTACGTTACTTTATCAAGAGCTGGCCACCACACGCTCACCCCATACATAAGTACAGGTCTTACTACGGCAGTGAATAGCCAGTGTAGCAGCTCCGGCTTCAGGTCCCATCTATTTCCGATGGTGTTCCTGCACGAGTACATGGCTATATTAGCCTTCTTTACTCTTTCCAGAATGTTGGGCTTCCAACTAATCTTACTGTCCATGATTACTCCCAGAAATCTTGCCTTGTCAGTAAAAGCTAGTCTCCTGCCATTAAGGAGAGGTGGATCTACTACGGGTGTTTTATAGTTCCTAGTAAATAGTACCAGTTCAGTTTTGGACGAGCTAATTACCAGTCCACATCTGATGGCCCACCTTGTAACGATTAGGAGTAACGATTAGGAGGGCATTTTGGATTACCCCCTTCACCGTGCTATCCCCTCTCTCTCCAGCGCCAACAGCAATCGATTGATTGCTATGTTCCAGATAAGAGCAGACAGGACACCTCCCGGCGGGGTCCCTTGTACTTGGGCAAGCAGCGTTGAAGGGCCGATTGCAGGCTCTAGTCAATGTGTCCACTATGCAATTCAGTTCCTCCCGGGTCGCTGGCGGCTCAGGGGCCTTCGGCGTTAATAGTTCTTTAAGCGTTTCCCCATACTTGCTCCAGTTTGTCCTTCTAGGATACCTAATGGCTTTCCGGCTAGCAGGGGAAACGAAATACTGGGCGCAGGTATTTCTCATTGCAGGCTACTGGAGCCAGTAATTATATATCTATTGTTCACAGCCGATGTATCTACACCGCAGAAACGTCTCACAAAAATCCTCAAACTGCTTCAAGAGAATTACAAAACGTTTATACAAAATTGGCTAAAAACATGACGAATAAAAGTAAACGAAAATAAAATTTTGTAATTTTTTGTACAAAGATGATCATTTATGGACATACCATATATATCTCTGCAATTGAACATAAGAAAGATAGAGAAATTACTAGATGATATATGTAATCAGTTGTAAAAAAAAAAAAAAAAAATTTTATGGACATACGCGGTATTCTGTTTTGGCGGTTCATGATCATTTATGGACATACGCGGTATTCTGTTTTGGCGGTCCACCTACGCATTCAAATTCTTCAACATACTCAAGCAAAACTACTAGCTTTAACTCAATAACAATTTTGGAACAAGAATCTACATAATCGAGAGTGATTAGCACATGTAGTCGCCAGATCAGCCGAACTATACATTATAGCTAGTGATTACATTAGCTAGACATTTTATTAGCTAGTATCAACCAGTATTTTAAAATACGTATCTAGGCAAAAAAAAAAAGGAGTCAGAAAGAGATTATTTCAATTGAAAAAAATATGTTTTCCAAAATCATATTATCATAAAATGATTTTATATGTTAAGTTTATGGAAATCATATTATTTCCGCTTTATAAAAGTTTAAAGACATATATACGGAGCATAAAAAACTAATTTCATATTCAACAAACAAAGTATGGTATATGTACATATGTATAACATTCAAATAGAGAGATAGGAAAAAAAAAAAAAAACCGAAATCACTTGTTGAGTTTGATTTTTCATCCTTTCATCATCATGAAAATATGTATGAAATCAAGTGCGGATAATTTTTTAATGTTGTGAAAATAACCCTATATCTATGTAGCTATATAACACTTGTATTTATCTATAATCTAGATATGGCATTGCAATATATATCGAGAATACAAAAAAAATTCTGGACCAAACATAAATTCTACCGGACATTAAACTTTTGAACTTGATTTGAATAACAATGTTCAATATCATCATCATCATCATAATCATCACCATAACCAACATCATCATCGTCAGATTGAATAATAAATTTAGGTTTGTCTTTATTTTGTATTTTGTATTTTTTTTTGGTTTTTAACAAACATATTATGAAGAATCTTGTAGAGTCCGCATATAAGAACACAAAAACGAAAACCAAAATTTGTTAATGATCCGCGGTTTGTTCTTTAGATATTTTTTTTTTTTTTTTTGGCGTTCTTGTTTCTGATTCTGTATATTATATCATTTCTTGTTTGTTCCAAATGATTTATTTTATTAAATGGTATATATGAGTATGCGTACATATATTGTAATTTATTTAAGATCAAAACTATTAACCAACAAAAAATAAAACGGCAATAAAATATCAAGAGAATAGTGTTTTAATCATTAATCATTTTGATATAATTAAAAATAAATAAACAATATATTATGTCACTGAATGTTAATCTATATATTATATTAATAGTCCCGAGCGGTATACCTATATGTTATGGAATTTTGTGTTGGCTGGTTAGCATGTTTTTAATTACCATAATGAAAGAAATCAACAATTGAAACACGACTTCTAATTTTCTTCAATTTTATATCACCCGTGAAAGTTGTAAGTCTCCTATCACGGTTAAGTGGGAAATAAAATACCACTTGTGGCCCAAAACTTGCCAGAAGCCTTTGTTCACCAGGAGGTGCGGCTTCAAACAGCGTTTGTCCTTCATATGTAGGAGGCCACTGAATTCTTAACTGGCAGTAGATATAAAATGCTATAGGGGAAGGATACCCCGATATTAGAAACAACACATGAGCGATAGTGAAGTGGAGAATTTTATGGTGCGGCGATTGTCAGGAGTGAGCGAGTGGGCTCGAAATCCAACGGCCACAATGTTGGCATACTACTAGATACTGCGACAGGGGAAAGTGAAGGTGTAAATGAGCTATTATGCACTAAAATATAGAGCATATTTGGTAAATTGCATAACCACGGAACATCAAATCCATTCAAAAGAGCACCAAATATAGGTGACCATAAAAGAAAAAAAAGGAAGTCGTTAGCTGAAAGCTAAAGTTAAAGCCGATGCTTTTTCTAATGCCAGAAGTGATTCATTCCAGTGGAAATTTTATGTTTCGAGTAGCTGAATATAGTGATAGTAATATTGGCCTTGAAAAAGGAAATTTCTGTGGAGGCTACAAATGGAGCAAGCTAAGCGAAGAAATTGAGCATCTAAATCGACATAAAATCAGATGGATAAAAATCCACAACCAAGCATCGCAGAGAAAAGAAGAACATTTGCTCAGGTAGTGAACAGTTCGGATTCAACCGAATACATGGGCTCTGAAAATAACCGAATTATGGAAAATATTATGAACAGCATTGAAGCTATTACATAGCGGCTAGATGACCAAAGTAATCTGAACAACATGATACTTGACCAACTGAAAAAAATGCTATTCCCACAACCCAATCCTATAAAAAATGTTAGGTTAGGACACAACATGCAGAATAGCAACCTGGAATACCAATGGGATTATGCAGCATATTTCAGAAATGTATTTTTAAATACAGAAAAAATCGACATTTTCCTAATAGCTTTCAGATATTTTGTTAAATCTTCGTTTGTTGAAATCCAGGGTTAAAACTTATATCATTCCATTCATCCAACGGAACAACGGAACGAGGAAGGAGTGGTTCGGTATTATTTATAAAAGAAAATATAAAACACCATGTATAGACACAAAACTCGAAGAAGAAACAATGCAAGTCACTACAGTAAAGATCAACATTAAACACAGACAGCTTACTGTCTCTGAAATATACTGTTCGTAACTTGAAAAGGGAGGACCTCCTTTTACATTAAACTATCGCTAGGACGTGATTTTATCATTGGAGGTGCGGCTTTAATGAGAAACACCTATTGGGGATTTAGACTTACGACGTCAAAGGGTAAAGAATTGTTTCAAGCAGGGCAGATATCAAAACGTGGATTTTTCTCTGGTAGTTCCCTAATGTACTGGCCCAATGACGAAGCTAAGATTCCGGACGTAATAGACTTTTATGTAGCAAGATGTATATCTCAGAACAACATTCACATTGAAAAGCATAATTCTCTAGTATCGGATCACTCACCGGTAATTCGAAGGGAAAGTGCACCCAGATTAACCAATTCAAAAAAAAACTACGAACTCTTTCGTCAATTATTGGAGGAAAAAATCAATCTCCAGGTACCGATAAGAAATACTCACCAGTTGAAAGATGAATTGGAACAACTAAATGAAACAATTCATTATGCTGCTTTTGCAAGCACCCCCATTATACAAAATAAGAAGACGTTTAACATATCCTACCCAATGGAAGTTAGAAGTCCAAGGAACGACCGGCACGTAAAACTTGGCAAATTAACCTAACCCCGGAGAACAAAACAATTCTTAACAATTTATGTAACAGTCGCAAATCCCTTCTTAAAGAAGTTAAAAATTAATCAAGCAACAGATATCTAGTTAGCATAACTGATGACATAATTAATTACTCATTGTGGAAGGCTCCGAAAGGACTCAAAAGACTCAAAATGCAAGTGCCTCCTCTTAAACAGGATGATGGTACCTGAGCAAGAGGTTCCAAAGAGAAGGCTGTCTCCAGGAAACCTTCCAACTCTCACCAAGACAAACGACCCACGAAAATTTAATGTTAATTTACAAGCTAGATGAGTTTGAAATACGCACAGTAACTCTCAAAGAATTAGAAAAAGAAGTGAAAAGTAACATGCATATTAAAACAGCCCCAGGGTACGACTTGATTACTTGCCAAATTATTAAGGCTCTAACTGATGAAGGATTTCGTAAGCTATTACTATTGACCCTATGGAAAGTATAGCAGAAGCAATCATGATAGCAAAACCTGATTAACCATCTAACGATAAAAAAGCATACAGGCCAATTTCTTTGCTGTCAATTATTTTAAAAAATTTTACTAAACAGACTTAAACCAATAATTGAGGACCGACAGCAAATTCGTCCACATCACTTTGAATTCAGAGAAAAGCATTCTACAATTGAACAGGTGCATGGAATCACAAACATAATTATAAGAACGTTAGAGCGTGAAAAAAGTATGCTCAAGTATATCCCTGGTTTTCGCCCAAGCATTCGATAAAATTTGGCACAGTAGTCTGGAATACAAGCTGCATAGAGATCAGCTGAGGCAATTCTAAACCATACTACTATACTAGATAAGATCTTATTTATGAATACTCCGAACTTAGGACCAATGAATACTCCAAACTTAGGACCAATCCTGTATTTAATATATACAAGGAATTTACCAACCACAAATGAAGGAATCATAGCCACCTTTGCAGATGACACAGCAATTATGACGATTGGAAGTAATGTTACCGATGCGCAATGAGCAAACTTCAGAAGAATACCAATGCGGTTTGTAACTGGACAAAACTTTGGCAAATCAAGCACTCACATGTCTCGTAAACCTAAATTGCATGAATCATGTTTTCCTAGAATACCACCACAGTATCGAGTCGTAGGAGGTGACTAAACGGTTGGGGCGCTGGGCTGACAAGATAAAAGCCCCAAGATAAATACTCATTTTACAATGACTTGGACGATCTGATAAGATCTACACTCAAACTTGATGTTATAGGATGGTAATTGGACACTTTAATACTATAGAGAAGCTGCTACCTACTGCTCAAATGACGTACTTTGCAATTGCTCACGATCTTAGAGTAGCAAGCACATTCTTCCCAAATAAACAAATACATTTTGAAACAGGGATCCATCCTCCCAAAACATCCCCCGGCCAAATAGACCACATGTTAATTTCAAAAGAGTGGGCTCGAGTTATGCAGGATGTCAGAGCTTATCGGTCAGCAAACAAATACGTAGGCAGCGATAATCATTTGGTCGCTGCAAAGCAAGGATGGAAGTTTTCGTACAAGTCTAGGAACACAGTGAAACGCATAGGACGTTTACATTGCGAATGTCTGATAAATGAAGATCAAAAGAAACGGTATCAGGATTAATTATCATTCTGACTGTGGGAACTCTGTTTATGAGGTACTGACAACTTCAGTTGACAGAGAAATTGTAGAGAAAGTTAGATCTCAGCGAGTACGCTGGCTCAGTCACGTTCTGCGTGCTGATCCGGAACGAATTGTACAGCGATCCACCACATGGTAGGCGCAGATGTAGCTGCAGGCAACAACGGCTTCACGGTGTAGAAAACGATCTGGCTTCTTCAGATTGTCTAAGACAGTATGAAAACCATGCTTTGGATCGAAACCGTTGGATGTACGTATAGTAAACAGCAGGTTTAATCAATTATTGGACTAACCATTGGGTTTCACTCCAACAAATGAGAATTTTATAAGATATGTAAATTTTGTATTTGAAAGATAAATTACCAGATGAGCGAAGTTTGAGCTATAATAAAATAAAAATATATATATCAAATCTTTATAAATGTAATGGATATATATTTTTTAAAGATTATTATTAAAAATTCACAAAGCTTTATAAAAATTACGTCTTCAGACCATAAATAATGTTAAATTTTGGTTTTTTACTTATACAGGCAATAATCATAAATAAGGCATAACAACGGAATTAATCACCAAAAAAATTAAAAATTTAATGGTTTCAAATTCCGTTGACATTTATACTGCTGCACACATTATGTACGCGAATATATTGGTATATAGTATACGAATACGAAAAGAATTGGGTAGCCGCAGACAAACAGACAGACAGATATATAAATAATCTCCATATACTCGTACATATTTTTTTTTGTAATTCCGCAATCATCATAAATTTACGAAAAATTTCTTTAATATTCAAACAATTTTTTATTTTTATAAATTTAAAATAATAAAAAAAATATAAAAATTAAGTTATTAACGACTAAATAACATAAATAAAATTCAAAAGTGTTAATCTTCCAAATTAAATTATCTTTTGGGTGTACATATGTACATACATATACATATATAGAGATAAAATACCATAATACACTAAAAATTAAATTATGATTATTATTACATTAAATTATTTATTTATAATATTTGTTCATATAAATATAAATCTGATTATAGATTTTAATGTTTTATTTTTGTTGTAATATTCTGAAATGTAATTAAATCTCAGTGCGATATCGACAATATCATAACACCATTTCTGTATTGGAAATAAAATTAAAATTTATTTATTTGGTATTTTACTTTTTTGTTTTTAATTTAATTTTTTTTTTTTGTTTTTTTTTTTAATTAAAAATATCATTTTTCAGAAACCAATAATATAATTTGCCTTGAGAAATTAAATTTTGTTATCTGTGGCGAATCTGGCTGTGCAATTATTACATTTTTCACATAAGTATATAGGAAATTAAAATTAATGTGATTGGGACAAAATATTTTCAACAGACTACGAGTGTGATTGGTATAATTTAAATTTGGTTGCAGGTCATCATTATCTGTTGATGTTAATTCTCCACGCAGCAACTTTGAAACACAAGAGACAGAGGTTTGTGACTCGATAAATATATTTTAAGTGGGCTGTACCTTTTGAGGAGTTGTAAAAACTAAATGACACATAAATCTAATACTGTCCTGTTTTATATGACTATATAATAGTCATGTTCCATTGGCAAAAGCAAACCTATTCATACTCAAACGATGGCAGCAACAAACAAAAATAATACTTTGCAGAAATTAACAAAATGACATTTTCGTTTTGTATGGAACATTGAATATAATTGGACACAAGTAGATTTGTATGGCAAATGTCTCTAATTTATTTTTAATGTCTCGAGACATTTACCATAAAATTGCACTGTCCATCCTCAAATTTCCAATTATTTTGAAAATCCGAAAAGGTCAATTCGGGAAAGCAAACACATTTTAAACGATGTATCGATACAAAATATTGCCATTGATCTGAATAGCATTGAACTTCCAATTGTAATTTTTTCGGTTGTCAATTACTGCATACTCATGACACATTAATCGATAAATAAATCAGAGTTTTAAATACATTTAATTTAAATAATTCATTATTCTAGAAACCATATTGTAAGCAAGCCCCATAAAAGGTTAAAGCAAGGCTTCTTCATCACATTTCTTTGCTGACCTTTTGTGGTTTATCTTCGATCCACTTGATGAAGAACTATTAGCGCCATTTCGATCATTCTCTAAGCTACATTGTACCATTACTTGGTGCGGCGTTCGCATAAGGGCTAGTCCTGGGTGTGGCACTGAATAAGGTATTCTCACGAAAAATAAACAAAATTTGTTGGGGTCGATCAAGTTTTCTACGATGTAAGTTTTCTAATGGCGTTTGTCTATGCATGATAAAGGCTACAACATCTTACTTCGACACATTCCACTGTAGTGGCTGAAACATATATATAGTTAGATCTCACTTCTGTCATAAAATTATACGTTCCATTCAACAAGTAGCCGACATCTTATGAAAATAATAAGAACAAAATGTTATCATTGAACGAAGGGGATCAAAAGTATTAAAAGATTGGATTTGACAATTCTCATGCCCTTTATAACGCATAGACAGCAATTATGCCGTCTATATAGTTGATAGAAACTACCTAAATGTAACGTTCCATGTTTTATGTAAATTTTTAACAGTATGCTTAAATTTTTCTATAGTTTCTGTGAAAAGTCATTGGTTTTTGAAAACAAATTTTTAGTCAAGAGCTTACTCTTCTCAATATTATTTAAATGTAAACATAGATTATTAGGGATATATCCTCCAGCAGGTCAATCATTTACCACTCAAAAATATGACGCCTCGATTAATTCTACCATGCAAATTTGAATTTATTTATTTAATTGTATGTTCGCAGTTTTATTTGTTTTTGAAGTAGCTAGTGTAGTAAAAAATCATGAAGAGATTGCTACCAAAATTGTGACGTTGCTAATAAACCCTATAAGAAGACAAGACAATTAAAAGTGGTGAACTAACATAACATAACTTAACTTATACCAATAATTTCGGATATTTTTTTGTGCCGATCTCAGAGATGTCTCACTAACAACGACCATGGTTCCAGGCTGGTCATATAATCTTTAAAAATATTTTCGTGATGCAACACTTTCCTCAACATGTAATATAAGAAAACCTTGATTTCAAATGTATGCCCTAACAACAATAAATTTTTTATAGTATTTTTTGAATAAATTAAGGTGGGCTATTTGAATGACATACTGTGCCACGTGTAATTATAATGTATCATACCCACAATTAAAGAATCCGCTTTAATAAATTCTTGTTTGGTTGACCCTCCTGTGCCAGTCAGCATGATGCAAACTTAGCCTTAGCAAACTGGACAATTGATTCAAGTTATTAAACATTAGTACACACAAAGTGAAGGCCACCCTCAAGGCAGTTGTCGCATATAGCATCCTGAGCAAAACCCAAAGCTATACTCAAATGACCGTAAATTAATATTTTTGATCATTGATAAGCTTGGAAAAGAATTCTTGAAACAGTACAAATTTATCGATAGAGTCACCGATCGTAAAAATAAGCCACCCAAAACTAACAAGGATAAGTTTTGATTGAATTTTATATTTGTATCTATTGAAATTATTTTTAGGTATTGCCATCAGTTGGTCGAACCTGTAGATAGATGATATATAGTCTACTCTTATATATATTGTTAAATTTGTTTATATTCTCTAATAGTAACTATAGCAAAGAAAACTTCCATTCAGATACCTTCCTATATATACTTTGCTCGGTTGGCCATTTTAAAAGAGAAGATAGTCTTTGTTGGCACATATTGGCATTTTTATATGTGTCTAAATTATTTGAAAAATTATTACTTAAAGGTATCAAACCCAAACCATTCTGAAAGATGCATTTAATTCCGGTAAGCCAGTTGAAATTTAGGCCAGAATGTAAATAAAAACGTAAAAGTCGCAAAATTGACGTTTTCATATCAAGAATGTGGGTTCAATTTTGAGAATCATCAATTATCTCATATTAATTATAGGTGGGCCATTAATTTATGATAGGAGTGCTTTGTACATTAGAAACTGTTAATTTTTTTTTTCTTATAAAATTCGATGATCAGATGGAGTAACAACTGAGCGCGATTACAAGAAAACTGAAACTAAACTCGAAATTGGTTTGTAGTTGGAACTTAAACTCCAAGTACATTCGACTAAAAAGAAAAAGAGAAGAAAATAATATGTGACGACATACCTCTTCTGGAATATTAGCTGAATTCCTGTCGATTCAAAATTATTCGGCATAATATGAAATTTTATTTCTTTGATCTGTGTGTTCCTACCAAAGTCACGTTTTATCAAATGCTTTTATGCATTTCTGGGCCTATCAAAAGAATTGATACAATCGACACAAATTCTTTTAGTTGTGTCTGCGCAATGTTGTCGAAACCGTTTCTACAAAAATTAAATTTTATCATATACATATTTGGGAATTTAAACATTTCCAGAACTAACTAAAGGAAAGGTTTTAGTCTTTTGAGTCTTCTTATGATACTCTCTTAATGGAGTAGTGTTACAGCTTCGATGTTAGGGTGATGATGGAGCCTCTCCTGTCGTTTTTGAGCACACTTCTTTATTTCAGTTACGATTGTGTCTATTCCGAGATCTCTATGAAGGTCACTATTACGAGTGTACCAAGGGGGCGTTTACAATCCTTCTTTTTGGTGCATCCCCATAGGTGAATACCATATGTCCATACCGGTTTGAGCACTTGTTTATAAAGCATAAGTTTATTATAAATGGATAACCGATGGTTTCTACCAGTTAACCAATACTTTTTTCTATATTTTAATTGAAGCTTGTAGACAGTACGAAATGGAATGGCCCTAAGACACTCCTCTGCGGGATTCCTGCTTTAGCTCCTTTTATGCTGGAGTAAACTCCATCCTGTTTAACTCTAAAGTATATTCTTTAACTCTAAAGGTGTGTCTTTAGCAGTTCGCAATACTTAAATGGCAGAGTTTTCTCCAATTTAAATATTAATTTATCTATCCAGACTTCGTCAAATGCCATCACTATGTTCAGAAATATGGTTGAACAAATCTTATTTTCTTCTAAGGATGTTTCTTTCTCAAACAGTTTTGACATACTTGGAAGAAGTGATTTGGCCTGTACGAGGTTAATTCACTTTGTGGCTACCTGGTTTAGGTATCATTATTAATTCCTCAAATTCCTCAAGATGAAGGGACTTAACGGAGTCTGAAGGAAGCATTAATCATGTCCGATATTTTTTTAATAGCTTTATTAGGTAGTAGTTTGAGATTCCCTCCAGTTATCAAGTATATCCTGGTGATTTTTTAAGTACTTCATGGTTTTTTATTTCTTGTTTCACTTCTTTAGCATTAGTTAATGAGATTTTCTGTCTCAGGATTGTTGTATGGTTTTCAATCAGTATATCCCGTTGATTAAGTGTTGTTAAATTGGGCTGGACGGTATACGCTCGAGATGATCCGCGAAACTTTCTGCTTTTTCTTCTTTGGTTTTAGCCAGGCGACTTTTATTTGTTCTTATTGGTGGTATGTGCATAACTGGCCTTTTCAAATATTTGTCTGCTTTCCACAATGAATAATCACTATCTTTTCGTAGGTGAGAGATTGTAGCTATGAATTTATTGATTTATTTTTAAATTCCCGTATTTCTATGCGTATTCGTTGTGTTAAATTATTTAATCTAATTTTGATGGCTGGGTCTCTTGTACGTTGCCATTCCCTGCGGATACTTCTCTTCTTTTTAACTAGTGATTTAATTTCCATTGGGTAGCATTTGCAAACTATTTTGTTTGTTTGTTGTTTTAGTACTTTTCCACGCTGCGTGCTGTATATCTTTGACGATCTTTTCCACCTCATGTACTAATGTTTCTTATGATGAAAGTTGAAGTCGTTGAAGTCACCCCCGATTATGAGTTTCTCTCCTATAACTGCTTGAAGAAGTTAGTATGAGCATCTTTTTTGATGTTATATCTATAGGTGGGTAATATATTGCGGTTACCACTACTTTGTGGTTACGAGTATTAATGCTTACGATAATTGGTTGTTTTTTATAATCACGGCAGTGCCAATAATGCTCTCATGCATTATTATTAGGATGTACTGCTATGGGTCTGAAACACATAATAAGCATATATCTATTTTTTCTAAATCAATAAATAGTTGTATTTCATGTTGTCGTTGCAATATACCAGTGTAGTTCCATGCAAGAATTTTTAGATTATGTTCCATGCTTAATTAGCAGAGAGAAGCTAACTAGAGAAGGTGAGCCCTTGCAAGATTGATATGAGTGTAGTTTCTTAACAATGACTTTGGTTCTCTGCTTATCTTCGTAGGGATACCATGTTGTCTTTTCTTCATTAAGAGCTACTGTTAACTTTCTAAAGCTATCACCGTCATTTATTTTGATACCACCACTATTTAACGCTGTTGCTTGAAATTTTATCCGATAACTGTCCATGATGTTTCTAATACTCTGATAATTATTGCAATTAGATTTTATAACTGCGGTGGTGGCTCTGGCACTTTTTTCTCCAGTTGCCAATTCTTCCGGTTGGGATTTCTTTACTTGATTGTTTCTGTTTCGGTGAAACCTTGAGCTTTTTCCTCCTGTTGTATTTTCCATCTTCCGGTTGGAAGCGCTCAATTGATTGTTTCAGTTAGGGTGAAATCTGTTTTTTGGTCATCTGTTTCATACATAACTTCTATATGATCATTGGTATCGTTTTCTTGCTGTACCTTAGTGATTTCATTCTCCGATATTACTACATTTAGAGCATCTTTTAACTCCTTGTTTTCTCGCTGTAAGTTTTTGAGATCTTTGTTTAAATTTAACATTACTTTTCTATTTTGTATCTTATTACGCAGTTCCGCGTTATCCCTTTCCAAGATGTTCGTTAATGGTGGTGGTGATCTTGCCACCAAGGTTTTTTGTCCAAATGGGTTGGGTTACCCAAAAGGGCTTTTAAACAATGATTGGCACACCCCAGAATCCGTTGAACCAGCCTCGTTAGAGGGTTTGGTACAATTACCTGTTGTATAATTGAAACTGATTTGCTTATGCCAGGAAGTTTCTAGCGTTGAACCAGTTGGATATATTAGATTTTCTACTTGACATTTTGGTAATCAATTTCTTATTCACAAAAATAATGTAACAAATTAATTCCATCAAATATGCATAATATATAATCGAACTACAGTTAACACTCTAAATAACTTAGCGAACTCTAAATATATTTATGCACTAAACAATGAACCTTATAATTGACAGGTTCAATCGATCAATGAAATAGTTGTGTATATATGCTCGCTCATTCAACATCTATTATGCATTTCAGTATACAACAATACACAACTGCTTTACAATGTAACTATAAATTATTGTGTATAGTGTAAAGAAACTTAAGAAATGTATCGTACACAAGATGTAAGAAAAGCTTCAATTACAAATAATACAATAGTAAATCATTTGCCTGAAATATTATTACAGCCGTATACAGTTTGTATATGTATGAAGTTGAAAAAATGCTTTTTGCTGTTTTTTGTTAATACCGCGGAATATAAAAAAAAAAATTTTTTGGCTTAAACTATACATATATGCATACATACATTCTATTATTTATTTATTATTCACTAAAAAAAATTGTTAATATTTAAATGTCTGGTGTTATTGTACATATATACATGTTGTGTTGTGGTGGAGCAGTTAGTTAATATATAGGTATGTGTATAATGTAAACACTTTTGTTGTCACACCGCGCATATAAAACAGATTATACCCAAAGGTGACGAAAATAAATGGAACATATATAGACATAATAAAACTTATAATGATAGTATATACCTATACATACATAACCACTTTCTTAAAGAAATTTATATGCAAAATTGAATTCAAAAGCGAGCGAACAACGGTACACAAAAAATTGGATTATATATGAATGCGGAAAAACTACAACTATACTCGTATGTACATATAAGTAGTCGTCGAGTTAAACAGTTTGTACATCGTTTTCATTTCCAACAGAATTTTTATTATTTATTTCGGGGTTTGGGTTTTTGTTTGATCGATTAAAAAAATAAAAATAAATAAAAAGCTTTTTTATTTTATTTTTCTATAAAGTAGCTAAATACATACAACAACAACAACAAAATTCTTGTCGCGTTAATATTGATTTTCCATTTTATATTTATTACAACAATTGAAAATTAATGATAAGGAAATTTTTGAATTGTTTTCATTTTGTGTTTATACCAAAGAAAACCTACTTAACTCTTTTGCCTTTCAATGTTTTATTTACATCCTCGCGTATATCATCATGATAAATAACTGAAATAATAGAATAAATCAATAATTTATAAGCTTTTTGTAGAAAAGTTTTCGAATTGTACAAATTGAAAGGCGGAAAGTTATCGATTTCTGATCATATACGATGATAACTAAGTGTATTTCTGTTGTGTTATTTGCGAACACAAATTAACGTTAAAACAATTAAAATGGAATTTCCATAATTTCTATAAATAGCTAAATGCTTCTAAAAATTAAAAAAAATAAAAATTTTAATTTAAATAAGACATCCAACCGTGATTTGCAGTTTACTGGAATTTAAAATTGTCTATAATATGTATACTTTTGTATGTATATAGTAGTATGGAGAGGCTGTGCGAGACGAAATATATCCAACCAACTAATTTTTAATCGCTATACGTTCCTGTAAAAGTCAATTTTTAATTTAAACAATAAATCAAATATTAACGCATGGTTAAATTTTAATCATTAATTAGATATTGGATTTTATGGATATATATTATGATAATGCCGAAACATCTAATAGTTTCGATTATGATTGCTGTTCATTTTCTATTATAGTAGTTGAAATTTATTTAAATTTAACGTTTAATTGTTTCGTAATTTATGCTTGCTATCATGACCCTAGGTTAGGTTAGGTTAGGTTAGATAAGGGTGACCGTCCAATAGGACTAGCATAGACCACATTCGATGTACCTCCTCTTCACTCGTTGAACCACCCTGAGCTTACCAAGAAGCGTTGAAAGTCCCTGACATCGATCATACTAAGATCCGTCAGGTCGTCCAAAGGGGAATTTCATATACATTTTGTTCTGCTGTACGCTAGACTAGGACAGGTGCAGAGCACATTGAGCACAGTTTCCTTCTCCTCCTCATCACCGCAGCTGCGGCAGGGGCACCCAGTCTGCTCGCATTTACCTCGATGAGACAATGTCCCATTAAAGCTCCCACGACCATACCAATATAGTGCCGTCGATGCGATATTCGTTTCTTTTATGGTTTCTGCCTGAAGCCTGAAGCGGGATATAAGGCGTGCTGTGCCCGGATCTCAAGGGGATGTTTAACTGATCAGCCATCTCATTTAAAGATGCCAGACAGTTCTTGCTATGGCAAATAAATAGAACGAGTTCATTGTTTTTTTTTTGTGGATCCCATGGACGTGTTCCGACCATTGTCGTTCGAAATGTGGATTAGTACCTACATTACCATGTTGAGTAATAAAGAAAATGGTAAAAGAAACAAAAAAAAACAGACTTGTAGATGTGGTATAGACGATACTTCCACCCTCTTAATGGTTAGTAAGTGGTGGTTGGATCGGTAATGCGTTGTCAGCAGAATATAATACGATGTATGCGTAAGCAATACTTTCTTCCGTCCCATTTGGGACCACTGACAGACCCGTCACCGTTTGTTATCCTAAAAGAAAAGAACCGAATTTCCGTTTTTTCACTTTTTATTCTATTACTATATCAATATGACTTAATGAATATGTCTTATCTCATGTTCTGGCCAAATTCGACTACCCCACCGTAAACAATATTTTTGGTATTTATACCAATTTTGGTGGGTTGACAGAGGTAGAAGAAAAATAAAAGTAACACATAAATACGACATGAGGTATTGGCCTCAAAATTGTGTTTATGTTTTTGGTTGTATGGGATAGGGTGATAACGGTTGATGACAGGCAACCGTTACAATGGTGCGTCGATTTGATCAAGTAAGATGTTGCCAACAAACAAAGATTTTAGAATATCCCGCCTGTTTTGGAGTGCTGTCACGTTGTAGGTTTTCAATCCAGTAAGATACGGTCGTAATTGCTTCAGGTTAAGGTGGTATGGTATATCGTGTTTGTAATTCCATACTCATTGTTTACATACTTGGACTTTTGTGGGTTTTATAATTCGCTTTTGAAATAGTTTCCGTTTACACTCCTCTGTCATGGCGACTGGATATTGTAACGGTTCGGTATTCCATTTGCTCGAAATGCATTAATGGTTATAAACACTACTAGGTGAGTCAGCCTGTATATTGCCTTTTGGACTTTTAACCATAGTCATTAGTCATCTATATTGTTTTTTTTTCTTTTACGCTTGGAAAATTTTATTGTCCTGTTGGCTTACGCAGATTCTGTATGAATAATAATCATTCGATATTGCAAATTGGTGACGATAGTACAGCTACTACCTTGCAGTACAATTACTACCTTGGTACACCTCTTTATTATTTGGTTACCATAGTTTTTTTTTTTTTTTCAGTAGGGGGAAAATCCCCATGGACGTTGTGCCGGACTCTTACCGACTAAAAAAAACCCCTACCTCGATACCACAAAGTTTGCATTACTTCGACCGATGGATGTTGTTTTCTTTATATATTGTTTTCTTGTTTGTTCATGTCGCTGTGCTCGCTTCGTCCCTCATTTTTATGGTCAATATTACCGTAATCATCTTGCTTATAGCATACCAATCATTCTCCTCCGCCACCATCTTCGAGATAATAGTTCGTGGCGTCATCTCTCCTGCAGTATCGGTACACTTCTTTCTCGTTTCCCACCTTGCACAGTACAGTATCGTATGCTCTGGTGCGTTGTCCTCTTCATAATATGCGCACTTAGGAGTATCTTTAATATGCATTCGATGCAGATAGCTATTGAAGCAGCCGTGACCTGGCAGGAACTGTGTAAGATGAAAGTTCGTCTCCCCATGCTTACGATTCACCCATTCCCTTAGACTCGGAATGAGCTCTCTGGTCCATGATCCACTGTCCCAACGTGCCTGCCATTTTTGCATCAATTCCTCTTTGGCCTCAACGATTGGTGTTCCCTGATGAGCCGCTATCGCAAAAGCTGCCTCCTTTCCTACACACTAAAAAATTTACATATAAAATGAATACGCTTATAATATAAATATAATTCCGTACGAATTTTTTATAGATTTTATATTAGTTTAACTTATAACCAAATGTTATAAAATATTGTATAAAATGTATATTACTCCATATAAATATTTTGATAGGTCACTGGTATAAATTTGATACTCTAACGTATAAATATCTGTATATACTACAAAATATAAAGTTTATCCATTAACAGTTAATTTTTGTTTATAAGGTATTATTATTAAATTTATATAAATTATTTATAGAAAATATCAATCTGGTTATCGTATAAAATTTAGTTGCTTTAGTATAGAAATTTGGAAATTCTATAATATGCTAGAATTGAGCTCAGTTTTCAATACTGATGAAACTTAAGATACATTTTTGTCACATAAATAAAACAATTTTAGTTTATTTTATAAAATCGATATATTTATTAAAATCGTATTATTTTCTTAAGTGTTATGTTTATTTAATTTTACTTACAAAAGTGTACAAGAGTTACGATTAAATTAAGTGTATAGTAATTTATATGCTACTATTTAATATAATATATGTTTTGTTTGTTTTTCGTGACACGGCAGTGTCGTAACTTCTGTTGAACTTAAAATGTTTCAAATATAATTTATTTAGTATTGACTGTGCCATAGCTTGTATCTCATATGCATTATGAAATTCGTCAAACGTGACAACTAAATACTTTTGAGATAAAAATACAATATCCTCATTCTCTAAAATTATAAACTTTATTTCATAAAATGCGTTATGGTTATCGTCATCACTTTCTGGTGAGGCTAAGAATAATCCAGGGCGATAGTGTGTATTATAATTAATCCACGATATGTTAAACGATTTATCAGATAAATTATTTTCTTGAATAAATTCATTACTAAGTAAAGTGTTTTTCCCATTTTCCACTTTTCTTTCTAGATTCAAATTTTTTATAAGAGTTGAAAACTTTTGTTGTTGGCGAATTGCTAAGCTCCTGCAAACATTTTTAAAATTCCTTTGATTTTTATTTAAATTTTTAAAATATTGGTGAAATGACTCATAACGGATAGATGACAAGTGTGCCACAGGACCCATTTTCAATAATATACTAGGATAGTGTGTTAAAAGATGATGTTTTGGTAACAAGTCTACTTTAAATTCAGACACTATAGCCGACAAATGATCCATTATTAACTTTCGTAAATTATTTACAGATGAAACGGTGACTATTTTTGCAAAAATTATGTCTATTATTTTTAATAGAGATATAATTATTTGCCACTTCGAATGCAAATCTTCAAAAATAATATCCCCAAAAATAAATGGAAAGTGATTGATCAAGCACCACGATTGAGATGCTGAGAAATTTAACGAATCCTTAGCGATTAAACCAGTCGGAATATTTTTTCTCGATTTGTACCCAAACATAAAACATTTAATCCTTTCATTTATTTGGTTATAAGTCAAATATTTCTTTAAAACCAAATAGTTTAAGAAATGTTTTATAGTAAAAGGAACAATGCCTTCTAGTATGTCATGCATGGAGTCAACCGTACTGTTTTGACAAACATCATAATTAGTTAAATTATTTAATATGCAAACTGATTTTACACCTTTGGATTGATTTAAGTCGCCATTATAGGTACTTGCAAGGATTTTAATGCATTCAAGTTTACGAATTCGGCTTTCGTCTTCATAAAACAAATTAGATGTTTCATCTCTGTGAATGTCACATATACGACAGAAATAAGACGCTCGAAAGCTTCCAGCAAAACCTAACAATAAATTAGCTCCTAAATTATCATGAGCTACTGCCACTAATGTACCTCGCAAAACTGTATTTTGAAGCTTTATTCCAGTAGTTTCAAGTATTTTTAAATCATTAAAAATTGGTTTTAATATTTTGCTATAGGATTTTTCTAGTTTTAAATCGTTTGCATTAAATAAAGCTACCAAATATATGTTGTCTAAGCGTGATAAATACTTAGGAGGTAGGTTTCTAATTGAGAAGTAGATTGCTCCTATTTTATGTATGCTCCTGCGACTACCTAAGGGGTTGGTAACTTCGAAATCATCATAAAATAATTGAATTTGGATTGCATCTGGATTTCTTTGAAAAAAATTACTTGTGCGATATACACTTCCACAGCAAAAATTATAAAAATTTTCATTGGAACAAACATGATCTTTTACGTAATATTGAGAAGAAAATGATTTATTTTGAAATAAAACTGTAATGGTTTGAAGAATAGAAATATATTGAAATGTGTTTTGAACTAAATATTTCTTGTATCTTTTAGATATTGCACAATATTTTTGATCTGACCTTAAACTAATAGCTACACTTTTGGGTGGAACATAAAATTGATCCTTTTTAAATTTTTTCTCTCTATTAAATTTGGAAGTATATTTGGCAGTTTTATTCTGTAAAGTAGCAAACATGCTTTCGATACTAGTTGTAAATAGATTATCTGATGTAGCAACATTATATTTCTTATTTAAACTTAGAACATTTAGTGAAATAGTTTCAATTAATTTATTAGTATTTTTCATAATGTTACTGATGCTGGCTTCTGTTAAACCTAAAGCATTTATTTCATCTATGAAATCACTAATTCCAAATTCATTTGTAAGCTTATCTTTATGGTCGATTATAGACATCAATGGAATTTGAATATCTTCGCAAACCGAATGATTAGTTCCTAGAGTGGAATTTAATGAATTTGGAACATTGACTTCACTTTCGGTTGTTGTTTTAAGAATTTCAGTTTTATCTTTGGTACATTTGAGACAATGTTTTTTTAGTCCAGAATAACTATTGAATGAGTGATCACAAGAGGTCGAGGCTAAACACTTTAAGTTCAAAAATTTAGAATTCAATAAGAAATGGTCAATTTGCAAATGTTTAATAAGAAGAGATAAAACTAAAGATTTTTTATTGCAAATGAAACAGTAAAAATAATCCATTATTATATGTATTCAATAAAAATACAATTATAAGTTTTACTCAGAAATCTCTGCGATTAATTTCTGTAATTTAAAAAAAACTTCTTGTGTTTTAGTTGTTACAGAACATTCGATTTTAAATACGTAATTTTGGATAAAACTCCAAAAAAGTCGTAAACTGGTATTATATTCAATATTGAATATAAAATGTAATTTGAAAATAAAATCGACTGCTGCTATAAAACTATAAGTTTTTGGAAGGTAAATAATATGACTATCCAAAACTACTAAAAATTGGTTTATAGAAGCTTTGGACGTACCAACTGCTATAATGTAAGGTGCTCTTATATCTGCATTTAATAAATATTCTTCATTTGTCAACCCCTCCTAAAATTTTAGTTATTTTGTGATTATTATAAATCTTAATATTAATTGTTAGCAATAATTAATTGATTGAAGTGTAAATTTAGTAAACTGATGTTTCAGTAAGGTTTGTTAATATGTATAAATAATATTAATACATATTATTTTTCCACTTCAATTAATTAAGTAATATATCATTAAATTTAAAAATGATTACGCTTTTGAATATAATAAGCATTTCTATTGCCTGTTCGTCGGTCAATCTTGAAAGTTTCTTTTGTCCGTTCGCCGATGGTGGAAGAAGCCGTATTAAATTTATAAAGGATAGTATTGTTCTATCGTAATCTAAAAAAAATAGAGAGAAATAATAAATAATTAATAAATATGGTACAAATATTGTGATAAATAAAATCTCAGTTATAATATTAAAAAATAAGTTGGTAAAAATAATAATATTTTAAAGAATGAAACATAATATACATACCAGTATCTCGATCAGTTTCTGTATACAAAATATTTTTTCCCGAATTTTTTATACCTGTGAAAATCACTGATTCATATTTTGGCCATTGTTCTACTAAATTTTGCGATTCCTTATATGTTAGAGAAAAATCGTATAACACCTGTAAAAAGAGAAACAAAATTACTTAATTATTTACATCTAACACACTAGCTTAAATAACGTTGAATTACCAAATCTGGACAAACAAAGAAAGATGAGTAGGTTTCAAATAAATTGCTGATAGGTTTTTCTTTTAAAGATGACCTACGATAATTCAAAGTAGATTTTAATTTAGATTTCACTAACTCTAGTTCTTCCGGTAAAGCAGCCGTATTTATAATGTATAAATCACGTTCAACGTCATTGGAATTATTACTGGTTACAGTTGACAGGGAGGTATGCACATGTTCGCCTTCGAAATTTTTTTCCAATTTACGTTTTCTACAACGGTCGTTTTTTAGTTTTGTTTGAAGAAACCCAGTACATTTGTTGTTGACCAATATTTCCTGACAAATAAAAAATCGAATGAAGAACAACTGGCGTCGTTAACATTGGCGTCTAGTTTATCTAGCCTACAAAGTATTGAATGTCTTACCAAATCTAAACAGGGGAAAAAGCCTACTGCAATTTTAGCAACCAATTGAAGATCCTCGGTACTTGGAGTGTAACCACAATGTTCCTCTATAAAAGCGGCCAAAAGGGAAATAAGCTTGCGCCGTTGATTATCGGTTAACAATTTAACAGACTCAAAACTTTTAAATAATTCAGGACCACCGGATTTGCGATTAATGTATGATTTAACAGCCTATATTAATTATGTTCTATGTTAAACAATAAAAAACGAATTAAGTTAAGAATTCAGTAAATATACCTCAGGAGTATAAATTAAAGATGATCCAATGCAAGCTTCTGTTCGCGATACGTTGGTCCACTGTATTTGTTGTAAATCGTAAGATGGCTGAATTGCTAGCTCTTGATACTGTTTAGTGCAAACATTTAACAAAAAATTTGGATGTGTTATATAATAGCTGACATAGTCCAAAAAAATATTTTCCTCTAATACAGCTTCATGCGAGTTGGAAAAATGACTAAAATCACCTAACTCGATTGACGTATTTTCGAGAGCTGAATAAATTGTTAATAAATTAATTAGTTTATTAATATTCAAGTGTTATTGCCTACCCGAAAGTATAAAATCTAAATACGTTAATTGTTCCTCGCTGGTATCAAATTTGTGTACTTTTACAACGCGCACGTCTTTTTTATTATATGTACATGTAAAATATGCTCCAGAAAACATTTTATTCTTACTGATATAACGGACACCAAATATACTTAATTTAGCACAGATCGTTTATACGTACACCAAAATTATATCACAACTTGAAATTATTTAATTATTATTGATATTTCACTACAATTAACAAATTATTTTAATGCACTATTAAAAATTCCACAAGTCTACAATAAAACTTAAAAACACTTCTACTCACTCACTACACAATATCCACAGAACTGAAAAAAAAATCAAACGATCCTGAAATATAAAAATCCCGTTTTTAACAAATTATATTCGTTTTTCTATTAATTTTATAAAATTAATCGTATAAAGCAAAATTTTTATATGATAAATATATTAATTTCATATCAATCAAGCTATAAAGAGTGAAGTTTTATACTGTAGGTTATAAAAAGTATACAAATGGAAGTATAGAAATTATATGTATACTATGAATTGGTATAAAATATATTACATAATTATATAAACGAGTTATATAGGTTCAATATTTATAATTTGTATATAGTATTTCATATAAATATAAATTATCTTAATAAAAATATAAATAAATTTATAGAATATCCGAAAATTTTTTAGTGTGTACCGTTCTGTAAGCACTATACATATACGCAGTGCTAGAGTACGTTGTACGCGTTCAAACTGCTCGGACGCCCTTGCAATATCTAAAGCTCGTATCCAGATGGGTGCTCCATAAAGTATTGCGGATAAAACAACCGATGAGAGCAATTTCCTTTTTCCGGTGCTTGGTCCACCCACATTTGTCATCAATCTGATGAGCCCTTTTGTTGTCCGCGTCGCCTTTGTCACAATTTGCCTTACATACTCTTGAAAGCCGCGACGGAAGCCTAGCCATACACCCAGGTACTTGATGTGGGTTGTCGGTGTTACTTTAACTTCTTCGACTTTGAAGGAAATTGGAGCACTCTTCGGCCTGTCTATACAACCGCTTCAGTCTTTTCTGGAGCCAATGGCATCCGATGAATACGAAGCCATCTGGAAATCTCCTCTACTCCCGCTTCCACTCGTTCAACTAGTTGTTGCTCGCGTCTGCCGGAGACAGCAAGCGCTAAATCTTCCGCGTACCCAACCAAATTGGCATCTTCGGGTAGCTGAATTCGAAGGATGCCATCGTACAAGATGTTCCAGAGCATAGGTCCTAAGATAGATCCTTGGGGAACTCCACTCGTAACTTCCATGTGGCTTGCTATACCTCCAGCTTCCACAATAATTTGTCGCTCACTCAGGTAGCTTTGGAGTACCTTTGTCAGATATTGGATAACTTTGAAGTTATTTAGTTCTTTTAGAATTAATTCCCAAGATGCTCTGTTAAAGGCATTTCTTATGTCCAATGTAATTACTACTGGGATGCGCCGCGTGTATTGTGTACCCTCAGCGGCTGCATCTACAAGCTTCATAACTGCCGCTATAACATCTGTTGTGGAGTGCCCTGCTCGAAATCCGAATTGATTATTAGCAAGTCCACCGGCTCTATCAACTTCGTTGGCCAGTCTGTGTAACAGCAAATGTTCGAAGTGTTTTCCGAAAGTATCCACAGACAGAGTGGTATGTACGATATCGGTACATCATCCGGTTTTCCATATTTGTTTAGCAGAACCAGGCGTGCTATTTTCCAGATACACGGAAACTCCGCGTTTTTTAGGGCCGAGTTCATTCATCACGTGTAACACATTTTTTGGGTGGATTTCTGCAGCGATTCTGCCATGCCATACAGAGTTCCTCAGCTGTAAAAGGTGGGAACTCTAGCGGTCTTATATTTTCATGTTGCACTAGATCATGCATCGGGAAGAGAGCAGCCACTACGGTGTTAATAATGTCTGAGGAAAGTGCAGGCGATTTTTGCCCAAACTTCTTCATTACAATCTTATATGCATCTCCCCAAGGATCCTCTTCGATTGTGTTACAGAGGGATTTCCAGCATTTCCTATTCGATTCCGCTATCGCCTTCCTCATGTAGGCACGAGCGCTCTTCAGGTTTTGTTGAAAGGATATGTCTGCTTACCCGCTAGTGCGCCTGTCCTCCCTTGTAAGCCGCCGCAAGGCACGATTGCAGCGTCTGCGAAGTTCAGCGATTTCCGGAGTCCGCCAGTACACGGTTTTTCGTCCATTTCGATCTCTAGACTCTAGCGCATCTTCATAAGCTCTTCTGGTAGTTGCCACTAACTGTGCTGGTAATGTTATGCTAGAGGAATCAAAGTGATGTTGAATCGCGCTCCGAAGGCGTGTTTGACTCCTTGCTCCAACCTGCCATCCATGGTTGATGGAGACACTGTTCCCCTGTAGTCTAGCTGGTATAGCTGTGTTTATTTCGAATATAATATATCGGTGATCAATGAGACTTTCCTTATCCAGGACTTTCCAATTCCGGATTCGAAATTTTGCTATTTTCAGAGACGAAAGTTACATCTATAGGTAGGAGCCATAATTTCCTCTTTCGAAGGTGGGTGATTGTCCTGTATTGACACTGCTGAGGTTACAGGATGCAGCCCGCAGTCCCCCATAAGTTGCCCTCGATTGTCTAATATATCTCCACCCCATTCCGGGGATTTTGAGTTAAAGTCGCCCGCAATAATCAAATCCTTGGTCTAGTTCTGGACTACTAGGCTGTGTTCGTCCAGTCTCAGGGTGAATTCTCCATAGATTTGTTAGGAGAAAAATAACAGTTCATAATGATGATGTCCTCTAGTTCTACCCAGACCACTCCCTTTCCTTTACCTGTTTTAGTACAGGTAGTGCAGCGTCCTTTGAAAGCACGATTAGCGCGGCATCTTGATCTAAGTCGTCCAACCAGTTTCCTCCCAGAAGTGTTCGTCGGTTTGGCTCGCTCACCAGAGCCACATCTAACTGCATTTTACGGGCAGTAGCGATAAGGAGGTCCTGGGCTGGCCTACTGCGATGCTGATTAATTTGCATCACTCGCATACTGTGGTTTGCTCTCCTGTTTGTTTTATTAAATCTACAGGCGAGCTCTCTGCCTCCATGTTCAGTTTCTCCATAAACGGCTTGCGTTGTGTTTGGCGGCACTCTTTTCTTTTATGACCGTCCTTGCCACAGTTAAAGCAGAGGTTTCTACGGTCAGGTCCATCGCAACTCCTTGCTGTATGCCCTTTTCCCCAGCACCTATAGCAGCGGCGGTCATCGATACGCAGTTGTATCCGGCAAGAGATCCATCCTATGTGGATGCGCTTACGCTCCACCAGCTGCTTAGCCCACGGTATCGGCAACTTTACTGTAGCCATAGGGCTATTTTACGTGGTTACCATAGTTTGATTACCATTAGTATACTATCCTATACACTATAGCATTAACCAACCAAAGTGGGATCAATTTAGGACGATCGTAGCTGGATCACGGTGTTCAATGAATGCTTAACAATTTAGCGGTACTAATCATTGATTCGGACATCGTTGGTGATCCTGGATTTTTATAGCTACATGGTGTTTAGTGGTGTTGAGAAATGTGTGTTGTATGGAACATGCTTATAGTGAACCAAAAAATAATTAAAATTATTGTGAGTGATACGATCGTTAGCGGTTATCGGTACGGGTAATCATGCTTGTTTTCAGATTCACACAAAACTAACAAAACGCTTTGGAGATTTGTCTTAAATCATTTGACATTTCTAAATTCAATCGATAACGGTCGCAAGCCTCAGTAATTTATTTAAGTTAAGAAATTTATACTCAGTTAGTATTCATAATTAAATTTATTGTTAAGCCGAACTCAGCTGTTCAATATTGCGAACAGACTGAGATACAAATACGCTAATAAGTGTAACTTTCTATGTAAACTTGTTAACGATGTTAAACTGAATTTTTTGTTTCTTCAACAATTAGTGAGTGATTCCTTTTTCTATGTGGAAGTGTTACGAATGATATGAAGCTAGTGAGTGAACTTTATGCCCATGAATTTACCCCCCTAGCCGTGACTCTCGGTCATAAAGGTTACATCAAGCATGTGCATTCCGCAACCTAGGTACACGTTGCAATATTGAAAATAATTTATATTGATCTGGTCACCGCAATTTGTATCAAACCTCATAAATCAACATTCTATATTATATTTACCGACTTGAGGGTAAATTATATTTAAAATGCATATTATGTATATGCGCATAGACCGAATGTTCAGTTTTGATATGTTCAAAAAATGTTGAAAAAATTATGCTACCTAACTATGTGTGTTGTTATTCGAATCGTATTTGAATAATTGTATTTATATGTAGATCATGCCATTTTACAGTCTGTTGCATTATTTAAAATTGTTTGCAATAACCATGTGTATATTGTACATACATATATGTATACAATACAGGCAGTTTTTTATTATTATGTTTAATATACAAATAATATGAATTTTAAATTGTCTTGTTTATAACAATAATAAAAATAATAATAGTAATAACTTTATATCGTTTATAAAAATCTCAGAATTCTCTGTGCATGGAAATTTTATTTTTATCTAGATGTATAAACGATATACTGTACTCATTTATATAGATACATATGTACGTAGACACAATATGATTCGATTAGATGGACTAAATGCTCCATTAACTATTTACTCATCAATATTATACGATTTTAAAATTGCTATCTATTCATAAGTTACAGTCCCCCCAATCAAGCCATTTGTATTGTTTGTCGCTTGTTAAGAAATATAAAACGAACAAATGGCAAACCAAATTTAATTACATTATTAATAAAATAAAATCGGAATTAACTAAACCAATAATTTTATCAATAAACAAATGTAATTATATATATTTTGAATTAATCTTTCGTTATAAAATTAAATTCAAAGATAATTAACTGTCCATCTCTATACCATGCTGTTAAATTTATTAACATTATAAAATAAAATTATTAATAATTAAAATTATTCGTTTTAAGTAAAAATAAAAATAATTTTTAATTCATTTATAAAATAATAAAATTCTATATGCGGATGGCGGGACTGGGATCGTGCGGCAAAAGATATTTTAATAAAACGATTAGAATATATACGACGCCCCAAGATGATCTTTATTAATGTTATAAAACAAAAACAAAATTAAATTATATAAAATAAATAATAAGAAAATATTTAAAAAAAAAAAAAAAGAATTATAATCATTATGAACGAAGGAAGTTATGTATGTTCTATGTGATTTTATTTTGTTGATTCATCATCTTAAATCCATAAAGATGTGATAATTATCTAATTAAATTTTCTTATTTTGCAGATTTATCATCTTTATATAGACATAATATATAGCTTTAGCTTTATTTACCATATGAAGGTATATTTTTTTTTGATTAATAAATTTATTAGTTTTAATTTGTTTGATCTTCTTCACTATATTGCGAACGAACTTACAAAATGTTACTACATAAATAATGAATGGCTCATTATGGCCTAAACCGCATACTTAAGGGATTTACATCCGGATGATTGATGGCATATGGTATATATATATATATATATGATGAGGTATAGCGATTTTAACCGGGTGCTGTGTTGTATGAATGAAATATATGGTGCCGATGTGTGTAAAAGTTACAACCTTGTGATAGTTCCAATGGTTACGTTGGTCGATCGTGTTTTGTAAATTAAATTAGCAATTTTGAAAACTTTTCGTGATTTAAACCGGTTAAAAAATCATTAGGATGCTTCACTGTTAATAGAGAGGGTATTGTAAAATTTGTATTTTTATTTGATTTGATTGGAATATTCGACCAAGCATAAAGCAGGATCTCCCGGAGATCGCCGGGCCTCACCTAACACCCGTTTACACATAACATAGAGAGGATTTGGATAGGTTCAGTTAGAATGATAGAAATTGACTCTGTTACAGACACATGGTATAGCCAATAGTTAGTAACACAGGACGATACAATTCTAATCTACTTATATAATTTTTCAGCATCACTGGGCTCTGAAATAAAATTTATTAGTTTGCTGGGTCAGACTTATGAGATACTCCTGAAAATTCAACTCAAATTACTTACGATTTATTTTATTCTGCATTACAACCTTTAATTAATTCATTTAAATTTAAGTTTAACTGGCAGAGGTCCTGTAATTTATATCAATTTATTCTTATTAATTCCTTATATTTCAGTTGTGATAGATACTGTAATGAATGATAATTAGTTTAGTGCCTTTTTTTCCATCACTCGATTTAAACATATACCCATTTACCCCTTGCGTTCATACTCCATTAAATAGCTTGTAACACCATAAGGGAGACCACTTCAGATTCCCATAACAAATTCACGCGACCTCACGTTATCGACACAAATAAACAAAGCTACATCCTTTATTTGTTAATACAGCCCAACTATGATAAACCGCCTCATCCTGACACTCAAATCTGCAGCAATCTCCTCCGTCCTACTACAATCATTTGTACTCCATATACCTATTCAGCCAATCCACTTTCTTCTTCCCTACCAGGTAACTAACAATTAACTACCACTAGAACAACCTGTAAGAGTAAAGCCACTGTTGTCGTCGATAGTTGTCGATCATACCCAACAGATGTCTTATCTTTTCGTTATTTCGTCGTTCAAATTATTCCTCGTTAAATCCTAAATTTTGATATTAGTATTGTTGTTGCTTTTATGTGATTTAAAATCTAAAAAAAACTACAAAACGTTTTTTAGAAGAGTGGTATATAAGCCTAAGTATAAATTAAATATAGATAAATTTATTTAATTATTGTGTTAGATAAAGCTATTAGGTAATTCTATTGGAAGTTCATCCGATACCCGGCGATGATAATTGCCTTTTCAATGCCGTGATACATCAGCTGCAGCTGGAAATGTTTAGTTCATACGGATCATCTAATGAATTAAGATCTGAAATTGTGAACTTTATTTCCGAGCATCTTGAAGTTTGTTTACCAACATTGTTGAATACCGCCCGTATAGTTTACGGAGCAGACCAGATTATAAATACAAAGGATTAATACAATTTTTAATTTTTTTTCCTTCCTTTTTTCCATTTTATTTGTTGAATTTCTTACATACTATGTACCTTATAATCTATCCTACTTCCCATTACCTCCTAAATATATTTCTCCTTTTTTTCTTTCATCATAAGTGATTAAAAACTATCATAAATAAATTTGTATCAAAATCATCCACAAACCTGATCTGACTCAATTTCGTTTGACATATTCCAATTCGTTTTCTAATAAGCATTATAGTCTGGTAAATGAAATAAAATCTCAAATTGCCAAAGAAAAGCCAAACAATACAAAATGTTCTCTTTTTGTTCTAAAACATGGGCCCTATTATGAAACCGATGCGATGCGGATCGCATTTCGCATTTTTTGCGATATAATAAAAGTGATTGATTGATGTATTATGAAATCACATTATCGCATTGTTAAATAAAAGTTATTTAAGTATCAAGGTCAGTAAGTGCTTTCTACCGGTTGAGGATGATTTTGGAGATCGAGACGAAGTCGAGATCTCCAATACATCCGATACCGGTAGGGCACTTACTGACCGCAATGCTTATTACGTTTCTTGCACGATCGGCGCAATAACGAAATTACAATTTAGAAATATTTGAAAATTGTTTTGACATTTTTAGTTGTCAGAGTTGTTTTTTTTGCACAATATTTTTAAAGTAAGCTTTGTTCGTTGTTATGTTGTCATGGACGTACGAAAACAATATAATTATTTATTTATCAAGAGATTTTTTCTGTCAGTTCTTTGTAAAATAAAGCAAAATAATAGTATTTTATTGTGAAAAATGGATGACAGTGACGATTCTGATCTGGAAAATGCATGGAACATAGGATGTTCCTCAATTATTCCAGAAAAATCAAGAGAACGGTATGAAAATACCTATAAACTTTTCAAAGCATGGTGCAGTGAGAAACATTGTCAAAACATCACAGAAATGGTACTCTTGACCTATTTTGTACGAAGAAGTGATAAACTTAAATCTCCAGGGAGTTTATGGGCTGAGTACTCTATGCTTAAGGCTACAATTTTTTTAAATGATGCGTCCGATATTTTGAAGTTTAAAACCTTAATTGCTTTTCTTAAGAGAAAAAATACCGGATATCAGCCTAAGAAATCAAAAGTTTTTTCTAAAGAAGATATGTTCAAGTTTCTTAAGGAATTTCCCGATGAAGTTTATTTAAATATGAAACTAGGTATGATATTTGGCATAGCAGGGGCGTGCAGAAGGGAGGAATTATATAATTTAAAATTAGAAGATATTCAAGATATTGGGTCCTTTATTATAGTCAATATTCCTAATACTAAAACCAATATTCCGCGAACTTTCACAATTACTACTCAAGGAAGCGAAACTATTAATTATTTGGATATTTATAGAAAATATTTGAAGTTACGACCAGAAAATTCAAAACCTTCTAACTTTTTCTTAGCAATGCGTAATGGAAAAGTCATTAATCAAGCAGTGGGCAAGAATACAATAGGAAGGTGGCCCTCGAAGATAGCGAAATGCCTGAATTTGTCAGATCAACTTTCTTATACCGGACATGCGTTCAGAAGAAGTTCGGCTACCTTTCTGGCGAACAAAGGTGTTGATGTTTTAGGCCTTAAAAGACATGATGGGTGGCGCTCGTCTTCTGTCGCTGAGGGATATGTGGAGGATTCTCTCCAAAACAAAATTGAGTTTTCAAAAAAAAATTTAAGTGAAAATGGAGATAAACATTCTACTCCTAATACTTGGACTGCAGCATCGGAGAAGATTATTGCAGCAAACATCCCAATAACTTCGAGTACTTCGACTGTAACTGAAGTATCCAACACGGAAAATATTGTATCGGAGAAGATAATTGTAGCAAACATTCCAATTACATTAAATACTCCGAGTACTTCGGCTGCAGCATCGGAGAAGATTATTGCAGCAAACATCCCAATAACTTCGAGTACTTCGACTGTAACTGAAGTATCCAACACGGAAAATATTGTATCGGAGAAGATAATTGCAGCAAACATCCCAATTACATTAAGTAATTGTTCCAATTGTAATTTTAGTTTAATTTTTAATAAATCATCTTAATTGAAAACTATAAAATTATACATTCATTCTTTATTTACTTACCGCCTATGAGACGGTAAGTAATTCACTTACCGCCCAGTAATTGTAAACAAAACCTACTGCCCTGGAGACCCTATCGGTAAACCTCAAAAAATAGTCTGATCGTGCAAAAAAATTAGTAAATGGATACGGTGGCAAAAAATTAAATATGTAATTCAATTCAGTCAGAAATTAAATAAATTCGTTTAAGGCAACTAAATCTTTTGTATATCTCAGCACTGTCTTTGAAGTTCTAAGACGTTAGCTTTAATGTGCAGTTCGCCTATTTTTTTATTAATTTTCAGATTTATCTTTCAATAATTTAATTTGTTTCTCCTTCAATCTTTTAATATTTTTTAAATATTTTATTGTAGCTGTTTGGCTGGTTTGGCTCATAAAATTTCATGTTCATGGAATTCATGCTGAGAATCTACTTGAGGTTGCAACAATTTTAAATTTGTGCGTTTTCTGTTGCGTGTTGGTGGTAAATTTTGAAATTATCATCATTATTGTCAATATATGAATGTCATTAACTTAAGTGTTATTAAACAAATTTCTTCTGTGGGTCTATTGCGCGTTGGTATACCGCTTGATTGAACTACGTCTGCTTTTAGATCTAATAATTGTACAATTTGTTCTTCAATATTCGAAAATTTGCTTTCCTTTTTCTAACCTTCCACAGTTTTTAATAATTTGCACGTCGCGTTGTTGTATTCCACATAATTTAAATCGACATTAAACCGTTTTGGAACATTTAAAGATTGGAATGAGCTTAAAGTGCTTTACATATAGTAATTTTAAACAAATCCTTTCAATAGAATGTATTCAACTCGAAAGACGAAACAGTTCAAATTTTTGCAAAGTTTGCCAGTTTTTTTATCATCAAACAATGCTTTTTCAAAAGCTCTAGAGGAAGAAATTCATTTAAATTCTAGAATATCATTTCAAGATCATACAGCACATCAACCAAAAACACAAATACTGAAATGCCAAATTTGTCAAAAGGATGGGCATACAGTGTTTTTGTAGATATTCTACTCCTGACAATTCTCGATCAGTTTCACATCGACAAACGTCACCTTCTTTTAATCGTTCTTCGATTAGAATTGTTTCATGTGCATATTGCAAAAAGGATGGCCACCATATAAATCAATGCTTCAGAAAGAAAAATTCTGATTCACGAATACTTCAAGTCAATTCAATGAACAATAATAATCATTCAATTGCCAAAGGTAATCAAGATGTTCAGGAAAACTTACAGGGTCTCGAAGGCCACAAAGACACTGCCTTTCGAGTACCACCCAAACATTAACAGACTGTCCAATATTTTATAATTGTTTAATATTGAATAAATCATATAATATTTGCCTATCGATCAATATAGAAGACAATGTTTACGTTAAAAAGTCTCCCGATGGTTCACGCAAATGGCGTGTTGTGGTTGATTTTCGACGCTTAAACGATGTAACTCTAGATCGCGTATTTCCGCTTCCCAATATTGTTGAAGTTTTGGACCAATTGGGAAAGGGATCATATTATAGCACCTAGGATATGACTAATGAATACCACCGAGACATTCCCATTTCAATCGTATGCGTTTTGGTTTGAAGGGAGCTCCATACCTACTTTCCAAAACCTAATGAATACAGGTCTATCTGGTCTCAACGGTTTAAAATTCCTAGTGTATCTAGATGACATAGTCATATATGGACAACACTTAAATGAACATAATAGAAGGCTTAAAGAAATACTTGATTGTCTATACGCGAGAATAATTTAAAATTTAATCCAAAAAAATGCTAGTTACGATTAATTCAATCGTAAACTATCCGGAACCAAAAAATCAACGTGACGTAAGAGCATTCCTGATTTGTGAAAAATTTCTGTAGGATCACATAATCCTTAACTAATCTTTTAAAAAAGGATACAGCTTTCGTGTGGCCTCCATTTTGTGACGAAGCATTTAAGCTTCTCAAATCTGCAATTATTAGGTCGCCAATTTTACAATTCCCGAAATTAGATAACACTTTCATAATAACGACAGATGCAAGCGATATAGCTATCGGATCAGTTCTTTCTCAGATTATTGAAGCCGGTGAAATACCTATTGCTTTTGCCAGTCCCTCTCATACCAAAGCAGAAAAGATTATTCTGTAATTGAAAAGGAGCTTTTAGCAGTTGTTTACCGCATAAACCGCTAGTTTGGTTGTTTGGCATGTCAAACCCGTCATCTCATATGATGCGATGGCGTTTAAAACTTGAAGAATATGATTTTGAAATCGCATATAAACCTGGAGACGCACTCAGCCGAATATCAATCGACAACTCGAAACTTTTTAAAAAAATTTCATGAAATATTCCTAACTCTTGTACAAATAATAAATCTTTTCTGTTGAATTCCTCAAATAATCAGGAATCAAAAAATAAAACTTATAAAGCAATTTCGTGACACACCTCTTGGTGGTCATCAAGGTATACACATGACATTTAAGCTTCTTCGAAAATACTACTATTTTCCAAAAATTGTAGTGATGATCGAAAGGTTTATTAAGTCGTGTGAATCCTGTCAGAAAAACAAGGTTAGTCCTATAAGGAAAATCCCAATGACAATACCACTTCATCTGCTAAGCCATTTGAAAAAGTTTTCTTAGTCATTGTTGGTCCATTATTATCTGGTTACCAACAAAATAAATATATACTAACCATTATGGATGACTTAAGCAAATATGCTCTTGCAGTTCCAGTTGCAAATCAGGAAGATGAAACTATCGCTAATGCGCATTTCACACAAATTTTGTTTGTATTTATAGTTGCCCTCAATCAATTTTGACTGATCAGGGTGCAAAGGGTTTTATAGGATCCGTTTTTTCAGAATCTTTGTATACTCCTCAGAATAAACACATCTGCATTGCATCCTGAAAGCAATGCAGCTTTCAAAGAACGTTCAAATCGCGCGCTCATTGAATATCTGCGACATTTTATAGATAAAAATAGAATGGACTGGGATTCTTGGATTCGATACGCAATGTTTGTGTATAATACAACACCTCACTCATTTTATGCCTTTTGAACTAGTCTTTGGGATGCTATCAAATTTATCCCTTTCATTTTATAATGATCCTAATGTTATTTACAATTATGACCATTATCTCGTGAAGTTTAAACATTGAAAATACGTTTTTGGAAAATTTCGAGAGCTCGAAAAAAGAGAAAGTCTATACTCCACACTAATTCAGGTGAAGCAAAATTGGTTATATTTCCACGACCTTTAGTTATGTTTTACTAGTTCATATTTTTACAGATCCGCTTCAAACGGTAAGGGGCCGCCAAATCTACGATTAATAAAATATTATTTAAAGTAAAGAATCCTTTCCTTTAAACAAAACAACCAAAAGTAAGTGTGATCAACCGCCCTCATTGGCACAGCAAGTAGCGTCCTTGCTGTGATAATCAAGCGTCTCGGGTTCGATTCCCGATGGTGACCAAAAATCACGGTTGGGTGTCTTTAATGTGTAAGTATCTGTGTTTGTCCAGGTATTGCACCGTGGGCCCTGGCATTGAGTGCTGGAGTGATCCGCCCAAAATTAATTTTTTTTTTTTAAACAGTTATGATCAAGAATTTTATTTTATCAACGGAAAAATAATTTTGGGAGATATAGATTATCCCTTGCCTTCTTGTTGTATTAATAGATCGTGGCCTACTTACCAGGAAACAAACATATTTTTTTCGCTAAGCTTGTAGAAAAATTTGGCAAAATTCCAAAAAATAATGTACCAACAGAAGAAGCGCCTGATTTTTCAAAAAATTCTTTTATCTGCTTATGAACTGCTCCACAAATTATATTGAGAACATATAATTATAGTAATCGTGCGACGACTCACCAGGTCATACCATCCACGAATGAGACTGAATTTTCCATATTAAATACACTCCATATTTTTGTACTGTCTGCATAAAATGGCGACAAATGTGCAACTTCACAATGGTTTAGGTTGAGCTGGACAAACATCAATGTCGACGTGCTTTTCTGCCAACATGTAGGCCTTGCATCGGCCACTCCCTGCTATGTGATTATGGTTCGTCCTTCGCTGGCAAAGCATTCAACTAGCTTCTTCCTTGCTTTCTTTTACTTTGTGACCATTTCCTGCGCATTTGTAGCAGACCTCAGAACGATCAACATTACTTTTACTTGACTGGGCAATATGTCTATACTGCCAGCATGTAAAACATATTAAGCGCAACGTTTTTTCACGTATACGACACATCATCCATTCGTACCTTTTCCTCATTTTTCATCACTTTGACTGTCGAGATTGGTACAGCCACCACTGGTGCTTGGATCCCTCTATAGGCAGCTCTCAGTGGCTTGATAAATTTTATCAGAGTTATGGTTGGGGAAGTTTGGGTCTCACAGCACACAGTTATTTGCTTAGAAAATTTGGCAATTGTCTGCGTTGTCTGATTCTCGTCCTTGTTTCCACTCTTTTGTGAGTGTTCGACATACAGATTTTTGATTGCGTGGCCAGTTTATTTATCTCATAATGCTTTTATTCCTTTCTCTGATGTTCTCGCATAGGCGATCAATTTTCTTACCCATCCGAGTAAGAGAATCAGCCTCATAGTTATCCGATAGTGAATAAGACATTTCATCGGCTAGATGCCTTGGACGGAACTTCGGGAGCGATCGAGGAAGCCTACTACTTTTTTGGGATGGCCTCGCTAATAGGGACATGTTCCTTTGGTTATTGGGTAGGCAATCTCTGGAACATATGGCTTTTCCTAAATGGGTTTTTGTTCCCGCTACCTGCCATATACATAGATGCTTCTCATTTTGAAAGTATAAACTGGCTTATAGCTCCCGTTTCTTCTTCAAAAAAGTTTCCTACACTTGTAGTTCTCTAAAGTACAGTAGCCAAGTTTCCCCCTACTGAAGTACTGCGGTCGTATGATAACGACGGCTGAGAGCTTCCCAAAAGCTGCCGGCAATAATCACCCTTTGCGCCGTAAACGAGTTTTAATTTTTTCACTCATTCTTGGTTTGGTGCATTTAGTGGTGCATTTATTAAGTCATGCCTGTATATATCGAATCCATCGAAGCAAAGCATGGGATAATACACCATTCCATTGCTGAAAATACGCAAATATTTGGCCAATCTGAGCGGCCCATACGAAGAGTTTTCAGGTATAGTCAGCCTAATTATCAGATTTTTCGCATCCCAAGTTAAATCTTCATTTTTAACTACGATACCACTGCATCACATACATATGCTTCAACTCCAATTAGAACACCACATTTATTTTTAAATTGCTTAATATTTAGTGGTTATACTGTGTGCGACCAATTAAATTTAACAACAATGATTTGTTTGTTAAACAATAGCATATATACGAATACACAATAACGTTTTATTGATCGTGGATCGAAACCAATCAAAAATTCCTTTCAATTTTTGCAACACAAAAAAAACCGCGAGTGAGTATTTTGATGGTGAACGATATAATAGCTAATATACATTTTGTGACCAAAAGGTAAAAACTACAAAAGGTAAAAAAAACATTCATAAATATTAATTTTATTTAGTTTTGTGTATTTTTTATCGACATTGGCATGATATTTTAAAACAATGAAGCAGAATGTTAACATATCGCATACAGTTTTTTGTCTAATCCAGGAACCGTGGTTTCTTGTCATTGCATCAGCCTATTTACCCTATGACACCACCTCGCCCCCTCCTACAGAGGAACTGGTGAATCTTGTAATGTGGTGTAGGGTCAACAATCGACCTCTCGTGATTGGTTGTGATGCTAATGCTCATCATACCATTAGGGGTAGGTCAAATACCAACAATAGAGGATCCTCACTGTTCAATTATATTTACTTCTCTGAGTTAGAGATTCTAAATGTTGGTTGTGAGCCAACTTTGATCAACGGAGGGTGCCGGATGATATTCTCACCTCTGAACATAGGTACATCTCTTTTAATATTAACTTTAAAAGACCACCGGGTAAACCATATTGTAATAGAAAACTTACAAATTGGGATTCATTCTCCTCTGAGCTCGTTTCACTACTAGATTTGTCTAATCAGAGTAGATTTATCACAGATCTCGATTTGCAGGCCACTTCACTAACGAAGGCAATCTCGACTGCTTTTGAAAAGTCGTGCCCTCTTATTTACAACCAGAAGAAGCTTAACAAACCTTTCTGGTATTCTGAACTTATAAAGTTAACGAAGAGTGTGCGTAAAATTAAAAATAAAGCCAAAAATACGAATCTCATTTCAAATTGGAATCGATCCTTGGTAGCTCAAAAAGCCTATAAAAGATTTGCGCAGAGGGCTGTGAAAAAAACTTTTTTGAGGAAATTGATAGCTTATCTGTTCTCGCCAGACAAACAAAACTCTGGCTAAGAATAATACTAAGAACTTGGAAGCTTGATAGCTTTCGCCTACTTTCCGGGACACTCACTTCCTGCAGGCGAGAAGTTGGTGAGCTACTGTTGTCTGTCCATTTTCCTGGATGTGACACTGTTGATTCGAGTGAGGTTGCCTCCGAGCCTCCTGACATTTTTGTCGGTACGCCGGATTGGAACTTAGCCCGTAGACTAGTCACTACTGATGTTCTACACTGGGGTGTTTTCTCGTTTGCACAGTTCAAATCGAGTGGACCTGACCGCGTTTTCCCTGCTGAATTGCAGCATGGTTATCTACCTATCCGTACTCACCTCCTCAATCTGTTCCAGGCGTGCATTGCTTTTAGTACTGTAACACGTAGAGTAGTTTACATACCTAAAGCTGGCAAGTCGGACTATACCGACCCTAAAGCTATTAGGCCCATTAGTCTGACCTCTACTTTTCCTTAAGCTTTAGAGAGGATCATCGATAGATTTATTAGAGATAAATATTTAATTAACTCCCCACTCAATAATATGCAACATGCTTACAGAGCTGGCAAGTCCTGCGAAACTGCTATACATGAACTCGTTACTAGAATCCAAAGATCACTTAATTACAAAGAGTTTCTTGTAGGTACCTTCCTGGACATTTCGGGAGCTTTTGATAGCACTTCGTTTTCTTCGATCACGAGTGCGTGTACCAATTTTAATATTAATCAGACCATTGTTAGATTCATTGATTCAATGCTCCCGTATAATTGAGACTGAATTAGATAGCTCATCAGTATCTGTCAAAGTAGACAAAGGCTGCCCGCAAGGAGAAGTGCTCTCACCCTTGCTGTGGCTCATGGTTATCGATGAACTCTACTTAATAAATTACAGTGATATTTCACTTTGATTATAAGCTGCAAAAGGCAATTGCTATTTTTTGGCAATGCAGACGGGCCTTTGGCGATTCCTGGGGTCTGACCCGCAAATTGATGTTATTCATCTACAAATCACTAGGTTTACAGTTGTTAAACTGACGTCTCCTGCAGAAAGGCTGGATGGACTACAGATGACAGCCTGTATGAGTATAACTGGGGCTATGTCGTCTACTCCCTTTCTTCCTATGGAGTCTATTCTATGCTTGCCCGAATTGCAGCCTTACATTACTCTGCTGCGTTTCGACTGAGGTGCATTGGGGCATGGAATACCTTCGGGACTTGTACGGGGCATAGACAGATTACATATTCTGGGTAAACACTGCACGGTTTCTCAAACTGAATTAATTGCACTTACCCATAATGCGATTGAGGCGTATAAGTTTAGTAATTTAGGCAAGGATATTATTATTTGCACAGATAGTAAAGCCGTGCTCAATACCCTTAAAAACCCTTTGACTACATCCAAACTGGTGAAAGAGTGCAAACACTTCATCAATCTCCTTCGCTCTAATTCGAGAGTAAGTGTCATGTGGGTGCCTGTTCATTGTGGCGTTGTGGGAAATGAGGTTGCACTTTTTGGCGAAAGCTGGATCACGCAGTAAATTTTATGGTTCCAAGCCAGCAATTCCTCTTCCTTCAATGGTGGTAAGGATGCTATTAAGAAGTTCGCTTTACTTGAACTGGCGCAGAAGTGGCGTTCTACGCCTTGCTGTCGAAAAGCAAAACTGTTCATCATTGAACCTAACGTGGGGGTCACTGAATATGTGTTATCCTTAAAAAAGAGCCAACTCAGAATTCTGGTTGCTCTTATTACGGGCCATGGACGTTCTAAGGTTCATCTCCAACGCATGGAACTAGCTCAGGACGACTTCCTACACTACCTTTGCAGCTGTCCGGCCTTTGTCGAAGCCAGATCTCAAGTGTTCTCGTACTGATCTTTGAACGTAGGTCAGTTATTATTCATTTCTTGGTTCAAACTTTTACAGTTTGCTAAGGCTGCAGTGCACTAACACTGCACGATTTTTCGATCTGAATTAATTGCAGTTACCCATAGTGCAATTGAGACGTTTAAGTTTAGTGATTTAGGCAAGAATATTATTATCTGCACAGATAGTAAAGCCGTGCTCAATACCCTTAAAAACCCCTTGACTACATCTAAACTTGTCAAAGAGTACAAACACTTCATTAATCTCCTTTGCTCTAATTCTAGGAGTAAAGGTCATGTGGGCGCACATTGTGGCGTTGTGGGAAATGAGGTTGCTGATTTTATAGCGAAAACTGGATCGCCCAGTAAATTTTGTGGTCCCGAGCCAGCAATTCCTCTATCCTTAAACGGTTGTAAGGACACAATTATAAGAAGTGAGGTTTACTTTGCACATAAGTGGAGTTCTACTCCAATCTCTCGAAAGGCGAAACGGTTCATCATTGAACCCAACATGACGGTCACTAAATATGTGTTATCCTGAAAAATGAGCCAACTCAGAATTCTAGTTGCACTTGCATTGGACTTGCATTGCATGGGACTTGCTTAGGACGATCTATGAGACGACTGTCTGGAGGAAGTGGACGACTGTCTACACTACCTTTGCAGCTGTTCGGCCTTTGTCGAAACCAATTCCCAAATGTTCTCGTACGGATCTTTGAACGTAGATGGGTTAGGATAGATCCTCAAGATTAGCATCATGAGCCCATTGTAGCATTGAATGCGGAACCTCTGTAGGTTCCAACCGTTTTAATAAATAACATATGTTTCTTGATTGGAAAATTGGCCAATTTAATTAAACCATTATGTAAAAAATTTAGCAACAATTATTAATTCGAGAGTTCAACGACCCGCGCAATGTCGTCACAATTCAAACAAACCGATAAACATTTTTATTATTTGTAAGTTGAACACTTTACTGTATACTTATAAAACGAATTTGACAAATATTTAAATTTATTTTATCAGTTTTGTGATTTATCTAAATTTAATTAATTAAAACTGCTCAAATTTATTCGATTTTATAGACTAATTCTAGTATTTTGTTTTCGTATCAAATTACAAATTTTCGATTTTAATTTATTCAAATTAGATTTTATAGAACTGATAAAAAAAATGTTTGTGTCGTTTTGAGATAAAATATGGGTTAGTTGATATGTTGTATATAAAATACAGGTGTCTGTTGCATGTTTCACAATGATTAATTAATAAATAAATTCGAAAATGACACTGATAGATTTATAGCGTAGATAATACAATTTTTTTTTATTTTTTGTGTCAATGACATTAAGATCGCAGAATCTAGTAATGATTCTTCAAACTCATTAAAATCAATATCGATCATGAATTACATTTCAAAATTGTAAGTACATATATAATAGACTTTCACAACACTCTTGTGAATATAAAAAATATTAAAACTCATCATTAAATTGGATGTTCATATCATGTATATTATGATAAATGGTTTGGTTGTAAAGTATATACAAGAAACAAATTTTGACGATGATGATCAGATCACCATATGATATTCGATTACCTGGTGATTTTTTATCGTTCTGTATACGTGTATCGTTCACTTTATATAAATCAACATAATAAATTAAATATGATATTTCAAATGCCCAGCGTGTTAGAAACACAACAGAAATCGGTTCAATTTCATTTTTGGAGTTGATTAGTGTCTGGCTGGTATATATGCGCGTATATGTACATCATGATGTTGCGTTGAATGACGCTGCCTATTATAATGAGTTTAATGTGTGAGAATTTGATTCAAATTTGTCATGTAATCAAAATTCATTTTCAAGTTAAGACATTATTAATCTTCTTTTGGTATATATTTATATGTATGTACATATATGTATGTGTTTGATTCATTTTCAATTAAGACATATGTCTTCTGCCTATCTGTATTATATTTTGTACCTCCATGCATTTTACATTTTTTTTGGCTTGTTGTTGTTATTATGTACGTATATTCTGTTGAAATTTACAATCAAGTGAATAATAATCGATTGAACATTGTTTGTTGTTTTCGGTAATAAAATCTCATCAATGTTCGATGAAATTAAAATCGTTAAATTTTATGGCCAACAAATTTTCGTTTACGTAGGAGAGGCATGAAACGAAATCAATTTTTTTGCATTTATAAAATCCTCTGTGGTACATAATAATATATCCAATATAATATAATACCACACACAAGACTGGATGCAAACATCAAATTAAATTCGAAATTTATATGCATACAACATTTTAGGTGTAGGATGGGAGGAAATACTGCTTCTTGTGCACAAATTGACAAATTATGTTATAAATAGTTATTTCGAGTGCGCGCGTAAAATATTTTTTTTTTAAACTGCCAATGGCTTCTTTATTCTTGAATCTTTCTTTATACGAAACTAACAAGAAGTGTACAAAGCTTACAATCTTAAAAATGTATTATCTAAGTCCTTAACCTATGTTAATTGTATGCAAGAATAATAATTAATTCATAAATGTGAGTGTTAGCTTAAATATGAAGTTCAATTAAATTTATCAATACATTAGATCTAGTGAATCTACTCTGCGAAGCCATCTATATTTTGGTTGCCTTTATAGTTGCCTTGCTAGTTCGTGGGGTGAGTTTCCAGTTTCGAAAGGTACTTCAAACTTCAAACACTATAGGACACATGCTTGTATCATATCTTTGAACTTTTTAATTCCAAGGTCTCTATGGATGTTTCAATTTCGGATTTTTATTATGGAGGGGGGAATCTTTATAAGACCTCATGTGTGTCGGATTCTTACCGACTAAACCTTAATCCCCAAATTCTTATGCGTATACTTGTATCGCGGAACCACTGCTATGTAAAGGGTGTCCAAAAATTAACGCAAGATTTGAATTAAATAGAAAACACAGTTTTTAGTCTTCAGATTGTGACTTTTTTCATCTCAGATTGTGTCTATGTCAATATCATCCAAATGAGGCAGAAAGAATTATGTTGTCATGTCGCGATATCGAGCACCAGTAACAGTTACTCCTTGACCAGCCTCAATTTCAAAAAAATATGGCCCAAAATCCGCTCAAACAGTGACACGCTGTAGATGCATTTGTTTTACGACAATCACATGGGGGTTCTAAGCCATCTAGGTGAAAATGTGCTTCATCGCTTAGGATGATTTTGTTCTAAAAATCAGCATCCACTTATTGATACTTGTCAATAATCCATTCAACGAACTCTCTTTTCAGGTCATGGTCATTAGGTTTCAGTTGTTGTGTTCATTAAATTTTATAAGCATGAAGATACAGTCATAGTCTTTAGTCAGTATACGCTGCAGGGAGCTTCTTGAAATTTGCAATTCGTGTCCACGACGCCGAATTGATGTTCCTGGATTTTCATCAACACTCACACGCACAGCTTCGATATTGACATTTGAACGGCTTATATTTTGACGGCCAGTGTGTTTAGCTTCTCCAACTGATCCAGTCTCCTTGAATTTTTCAATTAATCTCTTAACAGTTGAAGTTAAAACTCTATTCCGACCATATTTTGTATTAAATTTTCGAACTGCGGCTGCCAAATTTCCAGTATTTTTAACATATTCTTCAATAATGAAAATACGTTGTTCTATCGTGTAACGCCCCATTTTACTAACCCTAACCTCTCAGCTGTCAAATTTTTTTATTTTGAGTACAACAATTTACTGCGCAAATGGCGACAAATTCAAATATTGCGTTAATTTTGGGACACCCATTATTTCGCGAGAACAGGCTCAGCCTTAGCTACCATCTAACTTTGTTGTCTTTGAATATTTTTTTTCTAGACTTCTCAGTTTCCTAATAATTCTTGCATTCATTTTACACACCTCCCAAATTTCTTCGGACTGCAGCATACAATCAACAACTGTTAACAGTGATAAGTCATTTCCCACAGACCTATAGTTTCAATCTTTCTTCCTCGATGCGCGGGCAGTCAAAAAATACATGCTCCACGTTTTCCAGTTTTCCTTCGCACACTGGGCAATAAAGGGAATCATCTTGCTTAAACTTATGCGAGACTACTATCTTTCACGCTCCTTAGCCAATAAGTCAATTGGAGGCATACCCGCCAATAGATACACGGCTTCTTGATACTGATTTAAATGCATTAACCACGCTCAAATCCACTACGAATTTAACCGCTTCAATTGTAGAGCGAGCTTTACGGAACCGATATTGGCTCTCCGCCAAGTCCGTTTTGTTTCTAATGGGTTCCTGTAGACTCTTACATATGATTCTCTCAAATAAATAACCTGCAGTATCTAGAAAGCAGGTTGGCCGTTAGGAAGATGGATCATCTAGTGCCTTCTTCGCTTTAGGCAATAGTACCAACCACTGTAATTTGTATTGCTCTGGGAATACTCCTTTTCTCTATGCATGAGTTGAATAAGTTTACAAACAACTCTGGGTATGAGCGGACCGCTGATTTAATTGCAATATTGGAAATAATATCAGGCCCCGGTGCCTTGTTATTCTTCAATTTGCTATACATGCTTTAACCACCTTCTCCGTTGTAATTAATGGGAATATTTTTCCGCCGCCTCTTGTGTCGACATTAACCGTTCAATCTGGTTGTTGTGGAAACAGTGAAGTGACGATATTTTCTAACGCTCGTAGGCACAATGGGCATGGTACATATGCACCCTTAAACTTTTTCAAAACCATTTTAAAAGGTTTGACCCAGGGGTCCCGATCAACTTCTTAACTCAATTCTTGAAAACATCTATGTTCGCTTGTTTTAATTGCACACTTGAGTATAGAGCGAGCTACACAGTACTGTTTGCGTAGGTCGTCCCTAGTTTCCAATTTTGCAACGCCTTTCTCTACGAAGCTGGGCTAGTTCCTCTGTCCACCAGAACACTTTTATTACCGATTATCCGTCGATTTACGTGGCATTGCTGCATCACCGGCTCTTGTGATATGGTTTACGATTTGATTCACTTTGCTATCCGCACTTCCGGACAAAGTAATGTCCTCCAGCATATAGACAAATAACTTTTCATCAAACATCGTTTGCTTCCACTTAATAATATATTTTGACGATTCTGAACGAACTTTTCGTGGCCTTCCATCGTTTATTTCACGGACAATAGCCCGATGATCACTATATGTATATTGCTCACTAACTCTCCACCTCACTATTCTATTTAAAAGACCCTCGCTATACCATGTGATCAATTACCAAGCTAGGGCCACCCCTACGGAAAGTCGATGTACTACCATCATTCAACATCGCCACTGCTAAAAGAGAAAATGATTCCAGTAGCGCTTTACCTCTAACATTAGTCTCTCAGCTGCCCCATTCAACAGCTCAAGCATTAAAAGCAGCTATCAACAGAGGGTTTCGGTTTCGCGGGTCACTAGCTAATCGATCTAGGAAGATTTTGAATTCCTCTATGGTAACACTAGGGTGGGCATAACAGCTATAAATATGAATACCATCTATGTTCATTCTTACAAAGCCAGATTCTGCGCCGCCATTTTGCATCATCATGCACATTTGTCTTTCCATCATAATCATGAAACTTTGAATCGTTTCGGTCAGTTTGTTTACGGCTGCGTGAAAATTTAATTCTTCTTCGTTCAAATGAACTTTCGTTTTTGGGGCGGTACTTGTTAGGATGTTGGCATAGGAAACTCCTAGTTGTGCTAAACTGCTTGTAACATTCTCAAGGTCATTTTGTGTGGTTGAGTGTGCATTCCCCTGTTGGGCAATTGTACTTGGAGTCATATCTATTTGATTGTAACGTGACTTAAACATTCGTTGCTCTGATCACATCTTTGGATTGGTCATACGCTTGAAATATACAGAGCAACCTCTGTAGATTGCTGTGTGATTTTCACCGCTACTATTCCGGTTTGCCTTGTGGGTTCTTCTACCGTGATTTTGCGATGCAGTAAATATCTCAAGTTGTAGTTTCGTTTGTTTTTCTCATCTGGCATTAATATTATGCGAAACATCGGTTGAGGAATAGATTTGGCATGGAAACCATGCGCGGCGAGAGCCACATGATAGTGGATCATCACTATACGCTACTCTCCATTCCTTTTAAAACAACAGTCGGCCCTCTTTGACTTTTCAGCTGGAAAGTGTAATATCGGTTTCCGGTTTGATCGAAATGGTTCTCAAGCCCTCTGAAACCATCAATTTCCAACATTTGGATTTTCGTTTCTTTGAAATTGCATCTTTAAGCGGGGCTATATAAAATTTTAAGTCAGTTAACTTGTCGATTTGGTCTTACTAGCTAATTGCACTGATTTCGGGCTTCTTTTTCTTTTGGCAAAATATTTGGGTAAATAATTTGTCACTGTTGTTTAATAACGCGCGACAAGACATATTCAAGTTCAAGGTATACATATTTACTCATGTACATAATACTCCCCATATTTATACAAGTATACATAACACTAATAAATTGTATAACTTTTTCACATTTAAGCGCACAACTCAATTAATCATAATTAACCAATGTGAACTTGATTTCATTTTGCTTTTTATCCATCATTATTTACATATTATTAAAATTGGAAGTAATTACTATTTATTTAATTATAATTAATTACAAGTAAAAAAAAATTCACCTCACCATCGCATTATTATTAATATTAAAACATAAAACTTACGAAGTGAAGAAAGTATTGTTAACCTTCCACTTTCGGAGTACATACATATATGTACATAATTGTGTAAATGGCAAATTGAAAAGACCAACATAATTTTCTTGTTTTTATGCAAATTTTGATTTTACTTATGGTTGGTTTTTGTTATTATTTTACAACAAACAATTGTATATTTTATGTTTTTTAATTCATAATTAATTTGATACTCTGTTGATTTATTTATGTTTCAGGAATATAAATATATTTTTAAATTATATATTTTTTCGCTCGTTCGTAACTTGTTTTCATGATTGATAATCTTATAATAATAATAATAAAATAACAGAAATACATATAACTAAGGTGGAATAAATAAATATACATATAAGTAGTTATATATACGATCACTATCACTGTCAGGGATTTTTAAATGAATAACATCATTAAATCATTCGGAATATTTGACATGATACTTTACAATTTTCCACTCCAGATATTGGATACTACTTAGCAAGTTAATTACCTCGATCCCGCAACTATTTAAGATTGTCTAAATATTTTTATTCAATATTCTGTGCGGCATAAAAATAATTACTTAGCTAAACAACATGATTTAATGCTTGGTTTATGTAAATAATTAAAAAATAATCAATTTGGCGAAAATTATAGTTTTTTGTAGCTTATGAAATGACTTTCATTTGTTTTTATCTGTCTATACGATAAAAATTGATCGAGTTATAGCGTTTCAAAGGTTGACCGATTTTTGACATATATGTCACATAATCTTAATTTAACGCTTGCTTTTTTATAAATAATTTATTAACTTAAACTGTTAATAAAATCGACCTAATTATAGTGGTATGAAGGCCTGCAGGCAAATTTAATTGCACAAATTCGATTATCATGAAAAAATTTGGAGAAAGAAGCTGCCGTCTAGCTTTAATCACATGGGAGTCTAAAAATATTTATCTTGTCCGACATATATGTATACCAGACTTCTTAATTTTAATTCACAAAAATTTGTTGATATAACAAAATGCCACGCTGCATGGAGGAATACGACAATTGATCGTCCATATGTCTACACATCTCTCTCATTATAAGTTTATTCATAAAATTATCATTAAGAATAAACGTGGTCCGAAAACGATCTATTGTTATTCGAATTAGCCACTCTGAAGGACGATTATGTACGCCAAAAAATGGATGAAGTGCACGATAAGTTTGATGACAAGAAGTTTGTTAAAAAATGTCAACAATTTGCAAGCATTGCTCTGATGTAATGTCTATCCATAATGAAATGTCAAATCAAACTAAACAAAAAGCAACTATCAGCTGTTAAATGAGTTGTCAAATAAAGCAGTGTTGCCAACTCAAAGTTGTGAACCTCTAATAAAAAACACCCTTTAGAGGTAGATACAACAATGTAATGTCAAAAAATCTACATTCTACTTCAACAATGCAGTGTGAAAAAATCTACATAGCTAGATACCAATTTTTTGATTCGAAATTTTCAATGACAACAAAATTTTAAATATAAAATTCCAAAGATTTCAAAATTTACTTAAACAATTTTTAATTTTTTTTTAAATTTATTTTATTTTTTATTCTTTAATTTAGTTTTCTAAAAATATTTTAAAATTGTGATATCAGAAATTTTAAAAACTTTCATAGCACCAAAAATATAAATCTATATGTTCAAAGAATCTAGATTTTAAAATATCGGAAACTAATTTAGATTTAAAATTTTGAATTCTATAAAAAAACTCTCCAACTCATAAAATTCAAAATTTGGTTTTTTATAAACCTAACATCTTTATGCAAAATTTTAAATTCGAAAATATCAAAAATAATAAACATTCAACAGTGAATATTTATCTCTACAAGTAGTTCAGGGAAATCAATAGAACTGTTCAGTCGGTATAGGGTTTCAAACTCCTTTTTATCAAACTATTTTTTACATTGGAAGATCAATCCATTTTATGAAGATCGTAAATAATGAGTTGCTTCTGTATCCGTTCAATTCTATCAATATAAATTTTGTTAGCATGATGCCAAATAATCGACGAATATTCCAAACTGGACCGGGCGAAAGAATAATACAAAATTTTAATTGATTGTGGATTACGAAAATCCATTGTGAAATGACGAATGAAGCGGTCACAGATTGATGATCCAAGATAATTCCCAAATCCTTAAATGTCATAACTCGTTCCAGATGAAATTTACACTGTTGCGCGCTACGTACATTTTTAAATATTTTCAAGTCATCTGCATATAATTCAGAGTCACAGAACTGGAACAAAGAAGCAATGTGAGAGCCCTGAGGTATTCCAGAATGAGCTTCAATCATCTTAGATGTAAACCCGATTATTTAAACTACCTACTTTCGACCACGCGTATACGATTCAATCCAATTCCAAAATAATTTACTCACTCCAAATTTATCTAGTTTGGCAAGGAGTAGGTCAAACTGAGGTTAATCAAATGCGATCACAAAATCTGTGAAAAAAACATCAAGCTTATACTTTTGTAATCGATAAGGCATTGCATACTTTAGATGTTAAACTTAGGAAATTTGTATAGTGGTAGAACGATGTCTGACGAATCCATGTTGTTGGAGTGTTAAGAAAGATTGGATATTGCAATGCAAATAATCAGATATAATGAGCTGATATAATTTTGAAATTGATGATAATATTTATATGCCACGATAATTTTGAATGTCAGTTGGTTTTCCAGATTTGAAAATGGGTAAGGTATTTTTGCAGGTACATTATCAGAACCACATCCTGATTTCATTTTGAATATGCATACCAAGGCTGACATATTTTTTAGAAATATAAGGAATTCCTATTAAATGTTGATGATGGGTAATATGTGGTCCCATGGAAACATCAATGACATCATAAAAAATATTTGAACAGTGTAAGCTATAAACTTCAGCAGAGCTTAGAGTTATAAATAAAATGATTTTACAGACCAAGATAATTTCACAGCAACATATTTCGCAGTATTATTCTGACATAGCTACATGAACCCCATCATCATTAGATTTATAATTTGTACGCTGAATCGGTCACATCTATACGTTAGATATAATTATAGATGTACTAAAAAATAATTCGATGAATGCCAACAATAATTTAAAAAGTCTGTGATCAATACACTTGGAGGCCAAGACGATGAGTGCAACAGCTGATCAAATTTATTTTCAGGAGCTCCAATTCAGAATGAAATATAACCATGGTCATCACAACCTTAAATATATTTTTTATGTTTCGTATCATATAGGTGTAGAGTAGAATCAAGACCACCGCTTGGGATATATTATTGTCACTTGATAATTGAGTAGATGCAAAAGTTTTTATCTTTTTACCTTGATCTCGTAATTTTTGCTGAAGGCACTTCAATGTATATATATATATATCGATTATTATTAAAATAGAATCTATTTCTATTGAAATAGAGTTCATAGTATTTGTAATGTGATCATTTTTTTACTTCCGCATTTCATAAAAGTCAATACACTCACTACAAAGTCATAAAATTTAGTAAAACACTTTTCAGTTATATTAACATTACACTTGCAGGGTACATTATGACGAATCAAATGAAAATTATCACGAAAAGCGCAGTTTTTATAAGCACGTATCAATTTTAATTGTATATATACACACCAATGATTTTTACTATTTTCGTATAGATTTATGTATGTTTCTTATTTAATATAAAAATAACGTCACCATAACTATATCTAAAATGACAAACAACAAAAAGTATTTTAAAAAAATTTAAATAAATTATTGCACAGTCTAAATCAACTGAAGACCAATTTCAGAGTGATTAAATTAATAATTCTAAATTATAACTTTTAAAATTAATGATTCCGAATTTTAAAAATTTATGCTATAGACTTCACTTCGAATCACTTTTTTTAAGTCTAAAATTCCAAATTAGTTAATGATTGCAACACCAAATTATAAATTAAAATTTCTAAATTTTACTGGAGATTCTAAATTTTAAAATAAAATAATCTCCAAAATAAAAAAATGTTTAAAATTCAGTTAATTGCTTGCTAGATTGCAATTTCCCAATTCTAAATATGTTGATTTCTTATTAAAATTCAATTCTCAACATTAATCATGCCGTTAAAAAAATTTAATTTCGAAATTCCCAAGTTATCAAAATAAAAAGAAAATTAGTTCAAAAATTATCGATTCAAAATAATAAATACTAAATTTATTAATTACAAAACTTCAAAGATTCCATAAATTACAAAATTACAAAAATAATTTAAAAAATTAACTTAAAGTTATTCTGGATTGCTAATACATATTCAATTCTAAAAATGTAACATTCTAGTTGAAAAATAATTTTTAAAAACGAAAATTCCAAAAATTAAAAATATTAAAATTAATTTTATAATAATCCATATTCTAAGATTTTCAGAAAACGAATTATCTAATTAACTCTAAAATCATAAGTCTTACAAATCAATTCTAAAAAATTTAGATTTAAACGAATCTCAAATCTAGAAATTATAAAAATTTATATATTTTTTTTAATTTATTCTTAAACTAAATTTTAAAATTATATTACATATTTTAAATAAATTAATTTTCAATTTTAAAATTTTTACTCTACAAACCAATTTTCAGATTCCAAATTTTTTAAGATGCCTTAAATTTAAATTTTTAATGTGTAACTGAATCTATAGATTTCAAAATAATTGAATCTTTAAAATCTAGAATATTCATACAAAATGTAAGATAATTCCATATTAGGTCATTAAAATTTTTAATTATTAAATCTATATAAAATCTAATCTATAAAATTTTTAAAATTCAGATATCCCGGAACCCTTAAAATTCAGGATTCCAAATTTTAAAATTGTAACTCTACAGTCAAATTACCTTAAGTCTTATTAATTTTCAGATTAAGTTTTTTGTTGTGGGTGTATACCTTTCAGAGATTTCACAGATTCTTAATTTTAAAATAAAATAAACTACAAAATAAACATTAACTAAAATAATTGAATTTGTTTTTAAAAATTCTAAATATTTTAAATTCTTAAGAAAATATGAATCTAAAGATTTAAATCACAACATTAAAATTCTAAAAATTGAGAATTGATTTGTGATTCAAAATTTAGAGAATCTTAAATCAAAATTGTAAATTCTTTAATACCATGAAGTCATAAAATATTAGTTTAAAATTAGGAGCTACAAATTTAAAAATTATTAATCTAATCGAAATAACTTAAAATTAACCTTGAACATCTTAAAATATTTTTAAAAAAAAATTAAGATATTAAATTCCATATTACAACATTAAAAATTTTAAACTATAAAATCTATATAAAACTTTCAAAATACAAATTGTAATATAAAATATTTAAAATTTCAGAACATAGAAATTCAGAAACTTCATATTTAAAAATTCAGATATCATAGAACTCTAATTCTAAATTATCACTATTGAAATTCATAATTCCAAATTTTTAAAATGTAAGCTCTTAAAATTTTAAAATTTGAGATTCAAAATTTAGAGAATTTTAAATTAAAATTGTAAATTCTTTAATACCATGCAGTTAAACAATATTAATTCAAACTTTTAAACTCTTAAAACTTAAACTTACTAAAAATATCTTAATGTTTAGAATTTACTCGAAACTGCAAATATATAATCAATTCTGAAAATATTACATTCTAATTGAAAACTGATTGTTAAAAACGTAAACTATAAAATGGCTACAGTTCATAATTTTACGAATCTTCAATAAAAATTAAAACTCGTTGGCCTAAAAGAGGAGACCCGGTATCCCAGGGCTATACGTTGCTCAACAGTGGAGATACCACGGGAATCTTGGAGCTGGATTTATTCTTGGGTCGTAGCCAACCTGTCGATAATTTGTGTACATGCGCCAACAGAAGTCAGCCCCAAGATAAAGAATAATTTTCTAATAACTTGGACGATCTGATGTTAGAATTGTAATAGGGGGCTCTAATTATGCTAAAGCTGGCAGAAATCACGCCGGATTGTGTGAAAACATAGGTCCGTACTTCTGACATGAAACTGCGACCGATAATGGTGAGAGATTATGACTTTGCACTTGCTCACGTAATTAAGCACATTCTTCCCACATAAACAAATACATTAAGAATCATGGATCCATCTTCACAAAACTTCCCGCAGTCAAACTGCAAACCTATGATCATAGTTTACGTACAAGACTAGGAACACAGTGAAACACATGGAACGTTTTGACCGTGAGAATCGTCTTGCAGTCGAGCAACAAAATATAGCCCATAGTGAAGTGCAACAACGTCTCACAATCGTGAGAAAACACAAGGCTACTAAGCGGATTTGTAGAAGGACGAAGCGAGAATGGTGGAAGGCCGACGTACTGAAAGTACAACAACTCAGCAATGAGCACAGTTCGCGTCATTTCTTTAAAAGAATAATTACTGTATTGCAACATACTTTCAGGCCTTTGTCATTCGGAACCGGGATAGGAACCACTGTGTCAACATCGTTGCAGTACTCGACGCATGGAGTGAACACTTTACCGACCTGCTTAGTGCTCATCAGGCGTCACAGACTGTTGTTGAGTCACCTCAAATACAGACTGCGGAGATTTGCATTAAGGATCCATCTCATGATTAATTCACTAAGGCCACACAGAGATTAAAACGAAACCGCTCACCTGAATGGATTAATTCGGAGCTTTCGACCTTATTCGATTAGTATGGCAAACCGAAATTATGTCTAATGAATGGAAAGTGGCCACGATATGCCCTGTCTCCAAGAAGGGAGACCGTTTTTTAAGTGTAAGAATTATCGCGATAAAGCTCTTCTTTGCACAGCATACAAGTTACTCTCCTGCATTATATTGGACAGGATCACGCCTATAGCAGAGGATTTGGTTGGTGACTTTCAAGGACAATTTCATCCGAATCGATCAGTCACTGATCAGGTCTTTTCGCTGCGGATAGTTCTATCTAAATATATGAGACATCGATCACCGTACTTCAGATGTTCCTAGATACCCATAGGAACGCCAACAAAATTGGTACGACTGCGTAGAATAATAGTGACGCAATCTCAATGCTGCAGTAAAGTTGAGAATAGGCTATCGAGAATTTTTGCAGTTAAATCGGGTGTTCGGCAAGGAGATCATCAAATCCTCGATACACTTTATTCTCATGTTGGAATACATCTTTCGTAAAACTGAAACACCTCAGCACAACATCTTATATCGCCAGTCCTATCAGATGTGTGCATATGCAGATGACAAATACGTCATTGATTCACTCCAGCAATGGAGTGAAGGGAATACTTGATCCGCTTGAAGAGTTGTTAGGTTCTGTCGTACTCCATATCAAGTGGTTTCAGTAGTGGTCACTACACGTTTCAGGGAGTTTAAATATTTGGGCTCTCTTATCACTCACGATAACGTGTGTGAGTGAGGATGTTAAAGCACGACTGGCGGCTGGAAGTTGTGCTTTGTATGCTGTAAGGCCACTGGTAAAATCTAAACACCTATCAAGTGCCGTGAAGCTGAAGCTTTACAAAGCGTTGATCAGGCCCGTTGTTATGGATGTGAAAGTTGAACGCTGATGAATGAGTAAGAGAGATGGCTCCTTACATTTGAGAGAAGAATCATGCGTGTGATTTACGGCCCAAACAGCGAAGTAAATGGTATCTGATGAAGATCCCCGACATTGTACATGAAATGAGATCTCAGCGTGCTGATTCAGATTGTCTAACACAGTTTGAAGACCTTGTTCAGGATCGAAACCGTTGGAGCCAAATTGTTGATACAATAAGGGGCCAGTAATGGTTCAGAAATTTAATTATAGAATTTACTTAATTTAATTGAATTGGAGCACGGATGTTTTCATTTAATATTTAGGACTAATTGGTAAAATTCCATAATTAAATTTCTGAACTATCTAATTAATTTTAATATTTTTAATTACCAGAAAAAAAAATCGATTATCTATATACTCCAAAATCTAGATTTTTACGATTCTCAGATCTTTTAGATAAATCCAAAAATTCCAGAATCAGAATTTTTTTATAAATTTGAAAACTATATCTAAAATAAATTAATTTTCAACTTTAGAGCAACATCTACATTTTTAAATAACCAAGTCGGATAAAAATTCAGTTAACCATATTGAAGTAATGATAAACGAAAAACATTTGACCGGCAAGCAGCCCTCCAATTGCAAAAAAATATAAATTCAACCATTGAGGCTTTTTTAAATTTGATGATGAAAGTAAATCTATTGGATTTATGTTTTGAAGGTGTCATAGTTTGATGCTCTGTTTGGTGGAAAGTTAGAACAATAGTTGACAAATGGCATTCACTCCTAATCTTATAACGTTCCTCTCCTCTATAAGCATTGTAGTTTGCATATATACCATATGATTTAACAGATAAATTAATGAATTTTGTCGATGATTCATTACTTAGTCATTTGTGTATTTTTTACATTATGTAAAACTAGATATATTTATATATTCCAAACAATGGCATACAAAATTGGATATTAATGACCATAAACTATTTCCAATCCATTTACTAAAAAAAAAAAAAATTACAACACAAACATATTTGAAACATAATCAGTCATTAGGTTAATCTTATTGTTATATTTAACGAGCTCGATTATTTTATTTTTCAATTAATTTCCAAACAGAGTGTAAAACTTTAAAATATATTGTAATTCATACACATAAAAAAAAAATAAAATAATTTAACTTTTAATCAACTTCTTATACTCGCTTGTGTCATGTTAACTAGCAATTATTATGATTATTTCTTAAAGTTATTTTACTTTATATGCATACATATAGTTACATATATTATTTATACACATTCGTTACTATACTCTATAATTACAAATATATTTTAAGATCATATTTGAACACCTTTTTGAAGTTAAACACAAACAGAAATGAGAAAGCAAAAATACGAATATGTGTGTACATGTGTTCACATAACGAAAGGGACTTGTACGCGGGGCAAAATAAAAAGAATGGATGGCAACTTTTAATCAAAAGGTGTCATTTATGTACGTTTTGGTTCATGAAGTATATATGCATGCACACAATGCATACATACGCACACACACACACACACCCAAACAGACAGAGAACACAAAACTAAACCACTGTGTGCGCATATAATAATGCTAACAAGGTGTCAATTAGGTTTTATATCCAATGTTTCGCGAATTTCTGTATATAGTTAATGCATTTGTACGAGTACATACATTTTATTACCGGTTGGTCGTTTTCATTTTATTTTTATAATTTTTATTGTTTATGTGCGCTTTTTAGTTTTACACAATTCAAAAACCAACAATTAGTTTAGAAAAATAAAAAATTCTCAATCGTTTATTTAATTATGGCTTTAGAAAATTTACAATTGTATTTATATATTTTTTTATAACAAATTAGGTTTTACCAAAGCTGCAAGTGGAGTTTATATGTAATGCTATTTGTATTGTTTAATTTTAGGTCTGGTCTAATTTTTAGTTGACATGAAGTCGCTGATTTGATTTATAATTTATGTTTTATGTATGCAGAGTTGTACTATAGCCAATATAGAACGTTAACAAAATATTTAAGATAAAAATGTTAAATTTTATCGAAAATTATTAATCATAATAAATAATTTGTGATGTTCTATATATTATATATACATATGAACGTTCCAAACAAACTTAAACAGAGACCGACAAAAATATGTCGTTTAAATAAAAAAAATGTAAGATGAAAAAAATCGTTGGCTTTAAATCATCTTTCGATGCGTTTTGTTCTTTCATTTTATTCTATACATAATAAATAGCAATATATATATGTGACATATATTGCTATGCCATTTTTTTATATTTATTTGCTAAGAGCTAGATTTTGTCGTATAAATGATGGTTTGCGAATTCCAAAGATAAATACTCATAAATTAAGTTAGGACAACGTACATGGTATAGACGTGCAAATTGCAGTACAAGATTAATTAAGCTTGGGTCACGGATTACTTCTAATTATATATTTTTGAAATATTGGAATTTATAATTTTTATCTGAACGCATAATTTAGGTGTTTTTAATCTAGAATATTACTAATTAAATATTAATTTATTAATTAAAATAATTGAAAAAAAATAAAATAATTTTGAAACTCAGAAAATTAACCAAATGTAAGGAATTGGATATAAGTTAATTGGAATTCTCTTTGCCTAAATTTAACAGTCTCAAATTTTTTCTAAAAATTCTATCCAAATCCCAAAAAATTCCAAAATTTCATATGAAGATGGCGTTTCACAGATAACAACTCCTACAGTTTAAAAAAAAAATCTATGTTTTATGATTTTGAAATCAAAAATTTACTTACATTGATGTTCATGTAAATTTCGATAAAAACCACTATAGCACTAATACCGAATGCAACCTTGAAGTCAGATATATGTATTGAAGTAAGCTGTACTAACCAAATCATCTCAACTTTTTGTTCTTACCTAAATTATCATAGCCGACAAAATGAAGTTTTTATCAAACCCGCGTTCACCAACTCCAAAAAAACTAGAGGAATTATTGCGCACCAAATGCATATTTTTCGAATGAATAAAATTAATTGAAATAATTAACATAATTATTTATATAATTAATTGGAATAGAAAATGATTGTGTCTGGGCTAAATGTGTATTTCCATGAGCAATCCAAATCGACCCTATGAATACATATAGATAAAGAAAATATTGTGTTCCCCAGCATGGTAAACTTTTAGTTGAAAAATCTGTAATTCGCGGAAATAACCGGCATTAACACATTTTGTGATGATATCTAAGTTGCTTGGTACAACCCCAAAGTTAAATACCAAAAGTCCAAATCGGTTTCAATAGAAGTGTGTTTTAGTTTTTTGATTCAACAGCTTAAATTGTTGATTCGTCTCCAAAACTCGTCACAGTGTTGTTTTCTAATGTAGGAATTGGTGTATAAACGGTATAACACCAGTTCAATACACTATAATAATAATAACAGTGTTAAAGGCCATTACTGGCCCCTTACTGAATCAACAATCTGGCTCCAACGGTTTCGATCCTGAGCTTGGTCTTCATACTGTCTTAGACAATCTGAAGAGGCCAAGTCGTTCTCTACATCGTGGAGCCATCGTCGCCTGCAACGACGTTCAATACACTATACTTTGCGATACTCCTGCCATGAGTAATTTATTCTGATGAATCTACTTTTCAAGTATGATTTCAAATGACGGTTTGCCTTATTTTGGAGTAAAGGCAACATGTCCAAGAAAATCTACTTCACTAATTCTTTCCTCGACAGTTCCTTTAACATTTCTGGTAGTAAAAAGAAGGAGCTTATTTGATATAGTTACTATAGGATTTCATTACCATCTTGTACAAGTCAGTTATTGTTTAGGGTTCTGATGTTTGGTCATTTGGTTTAATTTTTTCGGTTGCTCTTCAGATAATAATCCAAACTTCAAATCAAAGTACTAGTCTTATTTAGCTGGCATTCAAGACATAATTAAAGTAAATCCAGAACAATTTTGGAAACTTTAGATCTACACCAACACAATTCCAAAGAAACAATGTCAGCTATGTCTGTTTGCTACATTTTTTCAATCGGTCGTATCAATCATTCCTGCGATTATCGCAGATGAGAATATTCTAGCTTTGTCGAGTTTTGGAGACGGGCTATCATAAACTTATGCAAATGTTTCGGTAAATCTGCTACGCGATCTGTTCACTTCTAACAGAGGAATATCAACTTCATCATTTGTTCCTCCATTATTTGAACGTGTTGTATGCAACTTTATTAAATCGAACTTAATACGTCATATTCATATGTTGGTGAACCAGGATGGATTTATGCCCGGTAGGTCTATATATACTAACCAGGTTTACGGATTTCAGCAAAGTATTTGATCCTATATCTGTCATTATAAAGCACGTCAGAGTTTATTTGCACTCTCGTTTCCAATTGATTTGGTTCAAATCGTATTTTGATTTTATTTTTTATCTTTTGCTGGTGTTCCACATGGATCACACATTGGACTCTGATGTTTATTGTTTACGTCCGTCAGATAACCATAAAAATAAAGATTTCAAATGTGCTCATATTTGCTGATGACGTTAAAATGTATGATACCATTAAAGTAATGCACGAGGCTACAACAAGACAAACTACAGGATAAGACTGAATGAGTGGTGTGATTGAAACTCATTGCAAAATCATGTTTATCGTAAAAAGAGTTCTTTATTTACAGAATACAATAGTTATTTAAGTATCAAGGTCAGTAAGTGCTTTCTACCGGTTGAGGATGATTTACTCCAATACATCCGATACCGGTAGGGCACTTACTGACCGCAATGCTTATTACGTTTTTTGCACGATCGGCGCATTAACGAAATTACAATTTAGAAATATTTGAAAATTGTTTTGACATTTTTAGTTGTCAGAGTTGTTTTTTTTGCACAATATTTTTAAAGTAAGCTTTGTTCGTTGTTATGTTGTCATGGACGTACGAAAACAATAATTATTTATTTATCAAGAGATTTTTTCTGTCAGTTCTTTGTAAAATAAAGCAAAATAATAGTATTTTATTGTGAAAAATGGATGACAGTGACGATTCTGATCTGGAAAATGCATGGAACATAGGATGTTCCTCAATTATTCCAGAAAAATCAAGAGAACGGTATGAAAATACCTATAAACTTTTCAAAGCATGGTGCAGTGAGAAACATTGTCAAAACATCACAGAAATGGTACTCTTGACCTATTTTGTACGAAGAAGTGATAAACTTAAATCTCCAGGGAGTTTATGGGCTGAGTACTCTATGCTTAAGGCTACAATTTTTTTAAATGATGTGCCCGATATTTCGAAGTTTAAAACCTTAATTGCTTTTCTTAAGAGAAAAAATACCGGATATCGGCCTAAGAAATCAAAAGTTTTTTCTAAAGAAGATATGTTCAAGTTTCTTAAGGAATTTCCCGATGAAGTTTATTTAAATATGAAACTAGGTATGATATTTGGCATAGCAGGGGCGTGCAGAAGGGAGGAATTATATAATTTAAAATTAGAAGATATTCAAGATATTGGGTCCTTTATTATAGTCAATATTCCTAATACTAAAACCAATATTCCGCGAACTTTCACATTTACTACTCAAGGAAGCGAAACTATTAATTATTTGGATATTTATAGAAAATATTTGAAGTTACGACCAGAAAATTCAAAATCTTCTAACTTTTTCTTAGCAATGCGTAATGGAAAAGTCATTAATCAAACAGTGGTCAAGAATACAATAGGAAGGTGGCCCTCGAAGATAGTGAAATGCCTGAATTTATCAGATCCTCTTTCTTATACCGGACATGCGTTCAGAAGAAGTTCGGCTACCTTTCTGGCGAACAAAGGTGTTGATGTTTTAGGCCTTAAAAGACATGGTGGATGGCGCTCGTCTTCTGTCGCTGAGGGATATGTGGAGGATTCTCTCCAAAACAAAATTGAGTTTTCAAAAAAAAATTTAAGTGAAAATGGAGATAAACATTCTACTCCTAATACTTGGACTGCAGCATCGGAGAAGATTATTGCAGCAAACATCCCAATAACTTCGAGTACTTGGACTGTAACTGAAGTATCCAACACGGAAAATATTGTATCGGAGAAGATAATTGCAGCAAACATCCCAATTACATTAAATAATTGTTCCAATTGTAATTTTAGTTTAATTTTTAATAAATCATCTTAATTGAAAACTATAAAATTATGCATTCATTCTTTATTTACTTACCGCCTATGAGGCGGTAAGTAATTCACTTACCGCCCTGTAATTGTAAACAAAACCTACTGGAGACCCTATCGGTAAACCTCAAAAAATAGTCTGATCGTGCAAAAAATAAATAACATAGAATTGCAGGGAGTTCGAGAGGTTACTGATTTAACGTCACTTGCATCGAAAATGTTAATTTCGACCGGTATATTGATATTTGTATTGCTAAAGCAAACGCTATGTTTTGTAAAAAATTAGACTGGAAAATAAGCAAACTTTATTTTCACTGATCTCAACTGAAATAACGTGTAACGGTCAGGATTATAAGGTTTATAACCTTGTAAATAGAAGACTTCTTCTGACAGCTGCATTTTTTGGTAATGTCCTTCTCGGTCACATTAACTCATCTTTAGTAATACAAAACATCTCAATTCATGTTCCAAACAGGACATTGCGGTGCTCATCAATTTTTAGAGCTAGAACATTACAACAGATGTGCAAAATCATTCGTAACTTCAAAATAAAAATTTGATGACCTTGTTCTTAAATTTTAAAATTTTAAGTAAAATTTTATTATTTTTGACAGTTTCAAGAAGTTTGATGAACTTCTTATTAAATTTTAAACATTACCAATTTTTTTTAATTGGTTTGGTTTAACTTTTTTAAAGTATTTTTCCTAGTTTTTATAGCAATTGTTTATTAAAAAATAAATCATTACAACTGTCATTGGTTGATTTGCTTAGGTAGTTACTGATCAGTATGCTAATCTATGTTCTTAACTGTTGACTGAGATTGTACACTTAGTTTTATATTGAAGGGCTCTGGTTCCCTGCCATATTCTGCCCAATCTTCTTTTTTCTACCCCAATGTACCAATCATAAGTTGTTCTTGATTTAATTTCGGAGGTGAAATGTGCGTCAACTAATGCGTGCCCCAGGCTGTTCAAATCAGATAGTTTGGGCCGAGTATATACAGTCACCCCAAGGAATATTTCTTCCATGTTGACCCATCGTCATTTCAAGATATATCAAAATGAATGGACAACAGCATCCATCATAATATAAAGATGCATGCCTTGCACTCGACTTGCTTGAAGACGGCAATCACTGGGACTTGCTGAAGCAGTTTACTGTTCGCTATAGTGTAGTGACTACATGTTTCTCGGGACGAGCAGACACGTTGTGGGATAAACACAAAGATTCAATGAGTGACGATATATTGCATCGAATTGGTACACGGTGTTACGATCTAACGATGCAATTAGCGACGCTTTGTTCAATGCGTTTTCATTCCCAATTTACCACTCAGTCATTTCGGTATGAGTTCGCCCAATCGAAGTGCATCTGATTTAATGGACTCAAAAATGAATCGTGACCTGCAGTATGATACTGCAGAAATGGCAGCGATTATTATTCGCAAAATTCAACTACTGACTAATGAACAAAAAATAATAAGGTGGATTCTTTTTGTTTTGAATGCACCAGGTGGAACTGTAGCAAAACATTTCTTATTTTGCTAATTTTCGCCGAAATGCATCGCATTGGAGGTTGCATCATTTGGCATTGCAGCAACTTTATTGGATGGAGGCAGAACATTCATTTTGAATATTCAGTGGCAGCTTAAATGCTGAATGAGCTATTAAGCATTTAAGCTGCCACTGAATATTCAAAATAACCCAGAAACAATGCAAAATTATTATCTGGGATTAATGCACTATGGCACACAAACATTCTCTTGAGGCGTTTAACAGAACCCTCAAAAATATAAAAAAACATCGACAAACAGCTGATGAGATCAATGTGAAAAAACAGATCAAAATAAATATGCGCGTCCAAATGCTACAAGATCCATCTGCTGACACATTCTCGAACCAATTGTTAGATATTGGTGATAGAAAAGTTGCTGTCTATAAAAATACTGAATGCATAAAACTTCCCTCATTAATTTCTGCTCACTCGTTGATTTGCAAAATGCTCTCATTGACCGCATATTTTTCGATGTACACACACAATACATGAATCATACGTGGCTGGCAGAAAGAGCCATTTTAGCAGCAGAAAATGTGGTCGTCGACGATTTAAACTTCAAGATACAGCAGTCGATGCCAGGCGACCTGGTATCATACAAATCGATCGATACAGTTTGCGGTGCCAACGAAGCTGTAAATTATCTAACAGAGTTTTTGAACTCACTCGATTTGCCCGGCATGCCATCACACCTTCTACGACTGAAAGTTGGATCTCCGGTTATTTTACTTCGGAATTTGAAGGTGATCATCAAAACTTGATTGATCATTAAAAATAATCAATAAGTTGGACGACCGAACGATGTTTGTTTGCGGCTTAGATTTGGACACACCATGTTTTTCACATGAACAATTATACGTTGCATATTCTGGCGTGAGCAAACCATCTAACTTATTTGTGTTGGCTAAAGACGGACCGACAAAAAATAACGTACACACGTTAGTGTTTTTTTGTTTTTATCGGCGGTTATCATCTACAGCGCTCCATTCCTGTTTCTGTCATATATCCCATCCCCACACACATACAATACATTCGTTATTTTTTATTTAACAACCAAAATATTCACTAGAAATAATTTATATGGCAGAACAACGTTTGCCGGGTCAGCTATGGTAACTCATCAAACCATTGTTGCCAAAATTATCAATTAAATGATATGTATGTAAATATGTACATATGTATAAAATTCAAAAACTGTTCGTATTATTGCTTAAGCAGATAATTAATAAATAAAAAAATATATTAAAACTTTTCGGTAACAAATTTTAGTCGATCTTCCCAAGTTCTCAAATAGTAAAACACACGAAAATTGGTCTTGCATTAGTGTTAGACCATTTTTCGTGTTTTTAAATTTGTTCAAAATGGCGAATTAGCTCGAATATTATTTATAGTTCGTTTGGAGAAGGCGCCTATGATAATGATTTAACAGTAGCAAGTTGAGGTATATTTAATTGTCTCCCCTCTAAATATTTAAAACTAAAATTTTTAGCGTATATCGCACAGGGTAAAAGATAATTTAACCTTTTTCTTTTAACATTTCATTATATATTTTAAAAATAATTTAAATAATAATTTTATTTATTACCTATATATTGGTACTTGTTTCTGCTCTATAAACTAAACTAAACTATAATAATGAAATTGTAAATAATTTCGATTGTTGCCTGCAAATGCAAAAAATATTTGTATACACCATTGAAAAAATCAACTTTCATTTTTATTACGAATTTTTATGTTTGCTATTATTTATTATTGTAAACAAATAAAATATTTAGATAAGTCATAAATAAAATTAAAATTTTTTAATAATTAATTAATACATTTATTAACGTACATTATTTTTAATAATAATAATTGGTATTGGATTAATATGTATACGTGTTATAGTTTAAATAGGTATCAACGTTGATTTGTAATTTGAATTTAATATTGGTTTTGTGTCGCTTATTTATGGGTGGTGGGTGTGCCGGTTTTCCGGCAGTTGACTAATTATAAATATACACTCATGTCTACATAACTTTATGGTCTGCGCATTAAACGTATTTGGCATAATTTTCATTTCATGTTGTTGGTTTTTTTTGTTGTATTTATCCATTTTAAATTTATTTATTTTTTTACAATAATTTTTATTATTTAAAAACGTAATGTAATTTTCTTATTATTGTTATTATTTTTCCTTTAATTTATAAGAAATAAAATATTGAATACAGCTTAAATACATTGCGTATATATATATGTACATATGTATATAGTCGTACTATACAAAAACCGATTGATTTTATTTTCTGCGTGTTCAATCTGTGGATTGCAGATTTTTTTTTTGCCGTGAAAAATTCTACAGGTTCATTGACAAGTTGTTCATGTCCATTTATTTACAATATTATATGTACAATGACAATAATTTAAGTTATTTTTCTCTTATGTTGAAATAATAAGACATTTCTCTATAAAAAATAAAAAATTGTTTGTTGATAAATAAATAAATAAATTATTTTTTTTTTTTTTTTAGAATATAGCAAAGGTAATCTTTTTATCGATATGTATCATGATTGTGTACCAAAAAAAAATAATAATCGTCGATTGTGTGTACGGACATACATACATATACATATATACATACGACAATATGTGAAATGTAAGACAAGAATAATAACTGTTAAGATTTAAATGTAACGTCGGATAAACATCGCTTGGGATTAATTTATGGGGGATATTATCTCTCGACTATACACATATGTATATACATATTATTCCCATTTGTCGTATGGCGGACATAAATATCTTCAATCAATATTGATTGATTATAATCGTAATCAGAGTTAATCAAGAACACACATAGGGAATCGGTTAAATAATATTATAATCATGTTCCCGGTTTATCATTTAAAATGCGGGGTGTGTCCGTATACATATACAATTCACACATTATATAAACAATTAACACCATTTACGATAACTCCTAGTGTGCGCTAAGTGCTATCAAAGATGGTATAAATCTAATTAAATTTCATTAAACGTTTTAATAAAAAAAAAATTTTGCAATAAAAAATATTTTTACATTTTTTTTTTAAGGAATCACAAAGAAGATGTCGATGATGATGATCTTGACAAAAAGATGATAATAATGCTGCCGATAATAATATTTAATTTAATTTATTTATATATTTTTTTGCTGCGTTGGTTTTATACTTTTGATATTGCTTTTTTCTCTTATCAATATTCTTGAATCACATTTATATATATTTTTAAGCTTTTTTTATTTTTCAATTCTAAGACAAATATGCCAATAACAATTTAAAATACCATAACATTTTTTCTCAGCTCTCGGCTTGGAAAAAAAATAAAATAAAAAAAAATCTGCGACGTTTTTTGCACTTTGTGTTTAGTTCTTATCGAAAATTTTTATTTATTTTATTGCATAAATTGTATAGACTTTTGTGGTCGTCTGTATAAATGTTGTTAAGATCTGCGCGACTGTGAATCATTATTGCTATAATCACGTCTTCTTATCGATGAATTTTAATGTGATGTCTGTAAGCGTGGTCTGCTGCAAATTTGTGAATTACTGCAGAAATATAAGAGATGTATTAGATTCGACCTAAATGACCAGCCAAATTATGTGAGTGACTAGCTTGAATTATAGAGGTGAGTGCTCGGTGCTTATACAAATCACCAGTAGAGAAGAATTATTCATAGAATTACTGTCCCCCCTATAATAAAAGGGTTCAACATGAGCTATGCTCTGGAACCTGGCGAAATAATTATAATTTATTTTTAATTTGTATAATAATAATAATAAACAGTTTTAAAGGCCATTACTGGCCCCTTACTGAGTCAACCATCTGGCTCCAACGGTTTCGATCCTGAGCATGGTTTTCATACTGTCTAAGACAATCTGAAGAGGCCAAGTCGTTCTCTACATCGTGGAGCCATCGTTGCCTGCAACGGCCTCTGCGCCTACCATATGGTGGCTCTCCTTTCAGAGATCGCTGCACAGTTCGTTCCGAATCAGCACGCAGAACATGACCAAGCCAGCCTTTAATTTGTATAATGACTTAGAAATTTTGAATAATATATTTTTTAGGTATCTATGCAAGCCCCTTGAGCCATTTGATCACTTTTAGATTTGATTAGAACGAAACGTCCAATGAAGCTACCGATGTAATTTTAAACGCACAATTACCATCCTTAGAACTCGGAACTATAGATCACGAGAAGTTGTTTGTAAAAATAATTGAAAAAAGCCAAAATGTACATCGAGAGTGTTAGTTAATTAATGCATATTATAATGCTTGTTTACAGAACCCTCGCCGATATTCCGTGAACCGCGTGAGGCTAATATTAGAGAAGAATCTGTTTATTATTGGCTGGTGTCCAGAAGCTTGACCTAGTGAAATTCCACCTAATTAGCAAAAGATAATTGACTTAAGTATTTTGTATGGAGATTTTTAGGCTCAATTTCCCAATTTATAGCTCTTCAAACCTAAAAATTTTAAAAATTAGATTTATTCCTGTGTGCTTTGACCGATTAGGTAAATCCTCCATCACAAAATATTAATTTACGGTGCCGCAAAATGGTGGATTGTAAATCGAAATCTTTTAACGAGGATCGCAAATCGGTAATTCAGCATTTTGCTGAATACGATTTCTTTAACGTAATATGAATAAAATTATTTAAAAACTAACCCATTTTTATTATAATTTGATGATTCTGAGTTATATCGAGATGAACTAGTCAAAGCATGGGAAAACTAGGAATCAGAATTTTTAGCCCAAACATTTATAGCGCGATCGGGGGAAGAACTAAGAAATAAATTTAACGATTTAAAATCCTGCACTTATCAATTAACAGACACCAAAAAGAAACTGGTGGTGCTGTTCCGAAAGTATTATCGAACATGGAGAAGTTCGTCGAAAGCACCAGACTTGTTATCATCACTGGTAAATGTATTGTTCAGATTCCGTTAGCGAAAAGTGGGAATTACCGGCAACATAAAGGAAATGATCCACCAGATAAAAGTAGCAGAGAGAGACCAAGACTCACAAAGATTTCTATGGAAAGATGAAACTTTTAGGTATTGAAGGTGATAGCATTTGGTGCAGCCTGTTCGCCAAGTATATAGCTCAGTATGTCAGAAATATCCTATAGCAGTGCAATCTATTACTAAAACTACTATGTAGATGATTGATTGGACAGATTCAATCCAACTGACGAAGCAATTTCAGTTATTAAACACACGAAAGCGATTCACGCTCATGGAGGATTTGATATTCGGAATTGACAATCGAATGAATATGATGTCGTACAGAATAGTAACACTCAGAAACTACCAACTATATAAACTTCTATTTTTCGATTAACTACTCGTTCATATTGGAGTGGACATTTTGAATGGTAATCATCGTCCAACCGAGAGCGAGGTTCTGAGAACCCTCATAATGATATTCGACCCACTTGGACTCATTGCATTTTTTCTGATCGATACCCCGATTGGAGCTCCCAAAACGAAACCACTTATTGCAGCTGTCACAGGCTACCATATCATTTGTATCTGCGGCTTATCACATAGTACACAATTGAACTCGGCTTTATCATGTGGATACTGCTCTGAATAATGTTGATCTTCAAATTAATTTCGATACTTGAACAGTTTTTTTTATGGCGTTTATTTTTAAATATACATATATATTTACAGGTAACAACAATTATTGGAACAAAACTTCATATTTCTTTTTAGTCTTTTCACTCGAGATTATTGCACTATTTTTATTCACTCACATATAATTCTTTAAATAATAATAATTACACGTTCCATGCCATGTCAGCCAAGACGAAAAGGAAAGTTAACCTAATTTTTTTGGTGCTTTATAAATTTTTCCAAGTCAGCTGTCAAATATTAAATTAGATGTGCAATTTATATGATCCATGTAGATTTATTCACTATCGCCGATGAGCCGATAGTCACAATGACACTGCATTCAAATTAAATTAAAACGGTATTTGGGAGAAAATCTATTACATTCTCGGGACCATTAATCTTCAACAGAATACCCGACAAAATTAAAAAATCTGAATAATTTCTAAAATCCAAGAATAACATAAAAACATTCTTTAAATCAATAAATTACATGACAACTGTGGCAAAACTTTGTGACAGTTTTATTATGTGAAACTGGCCAAATCATATGAAAACTACTTTTTTTTGCATTTTTTGGTCTTAGATTTGTAATAACTTATAAATTAGGCCCAAAGACACTTTTTCTTGTACCTGAGTACAAAGAACAATATGTTTTCGTTCATTTTAAGATGAGAAATTATTCAATTTCCACACTTTTCATTCATGAATTTCAACAATTCTCAGTCAGGATTTTCAAATTTTATTGAGGGGAAAATATGAGAAATTAATAATTTTCACTATTCGTGTCCCTTATTACTTATATTAAACTGCATCTGTTTCACATTCGAAATAAGCGAGCTAACAAAAATCGCTTGGTATGAGTGACAGAGATAACTAGAATTTTTACGAAATCAAATGGAACTAAAACATTCATTGCGGGAATTCTCAGGAAGAGTATAAAATACCATATGAAATATTTATAATTTACACAAACTTGTAAACCGGAGAATAATGTATTTATTAATATGATTTATTATAATTTATGTTAATAAACTAGTAAATTCATTTTAATAAATTAATTTAATTCAATTAATATAATTATACCAACAACAAAACGCCCACGTGATTGTGCGTCATTCCTCTTCGACTAAAAATGTGTAATCATAGATTATATAAAATTTATAATTATACAAAAATTCAATTTTTCCGGTGTGCATGTTTGTGTAAATTATAAATATTTTATTTTGTATTTTATACTCTTCATGATTCCTGAGAATCCCCACCTATTTTCATTCCATTTGTTTTCGTAAAAATTCTATTTATCTCTGTCACTCTTATTTCGAATGTGAAACAAATGGAGTTTAATATGAGTAATAAGGGACACGAATAGTGAAAATTATTAATTTCTCATATTTTCCCCTCAATAAAAATTGAAAATCCTGACTGAGAATTGTTGAAATTCATGAATGAAAAGTGTAGAAATTGAATAATTGTTCATCTTAAAATGAACGAAAACATATTGTTCTTTGTACTCAGGTACATGAAAAAGTGTCTTTGGGCCTAATTTATAAGTTATTACAAATCTAAGACCAAAAAATGCAAAAAAAAAAAGTAGTTTTCATATGATTTGTATGGAGCGATTTTTGTTTGTTATTACTCGACCACTACTAATGCTATAAACGCTATAAATAGGCCATTAATACATAGGCATTGCTCCAAGGTATTAACGATTTTCAATAAATTTTGGTTTAAATTCGATTAATTAATTTTTAAAATTTAGGCATCATGTTAGTCTAAAGTAAAATAAGTTTGATGAATTAATTTAAATAAAATTTTGATCAGACTACGAGTGGTACTGGTTAAATTTTTAAAATGGCAACATTTCCAGTACGGCGGGCTGCAACACTTGTCAAATACATTGTTTGTCATAATCATCTAAGTATAGCAATAATATAAATCTTCCATTGAACCGTACCCAGTTAACATTGTTGGTAATCGTCTAGTTTTCAATGAAAATATTTATGTTTCTATGCCATTAGCTAATCCTATTACAATCATAATATTTATCATTAAAATGTTATAAACTAAATTGTATATAGTTTATAAATCCGCACCAGTCGCACTCACTCAGATTTGTTAAGTCATTGCATCTTGTAAAAGCTCTTTTTTTTTTTTACTTTAACTTTGTAACAAATTTATTAGCTCCTCGTATTTTCACACATTTTATTTATATTACAATTTTTTATGATTGTTATAATTTTATTTATAATAAAAAAATAAAAAAACAAAACTCTAAAGTTTAATATGCGCGAGATTAAATTAGAATTGGTTTTGGAATTTTATATTTTTTATGTGTGTATATATGCGAGTTCGATCGAGTTTTTATTTTTTTTATTTCTGAAGAAACACAAAGGTGGTCTTTAAAATTCTTATACAATTTTTTTGTTTTTTATATTCTTGATATTTATTTCGGAATCAATCCAATCTTGTTACAAAAAATAAAAAAAAAGCAAAATAAATTTATTATTATTGATTTTATTTGTATTTAGTTTTTTTTTTCCTTATTTATTTCTTATTTTATTGTTAAACATTTCCTTTTCACGTATTTCTTATTTATTTAATAAAATGTTTATTGTTGTTGGTGTTGTCTTATGCGTGCATATATATTATGTATACATACATATATAGATAGATTCTTAATTGAAGAATGATCGAAACCAGAAGGTGAATTAGTAATTATTCTAATTGAGTTATAGAAAAGTAACATTTTATGATTTAATTTAATCGATAAAATGTATTTAAGATTTTATTCTTTACACGTTTTTCGTTATTTACTATACACAGTAAATCAAATCGACATGAATGGAGGACATATACACAATATATATGCCGTAACGAATCTCACAATTCGATTGATGGAATTTATAGTATTACAAAATAGTATAATTTTTAAAATTATTGTAGACATACATGATAATTACAAATTTAATCGAAAGTATGTTGTAAAAATTCATGTTAATTGTTTTAATGATTTTTTTTTTTTTTTTTAATATTTTTACATGTTGTAAATACCAAAGGTTGTTGCATGCGCGCAATTTATATCATTCGAAAATATTAGTTTTTTGATTGAAAATTTTAGATAAACTAAATTTGATTAATAATTTTTCTTAATATGTATACAGGTTTTCTGAGTGGGCTATCACCTTCGGGCTTCGCTTAAACAAGTACAATTTATTTGGCATTACATTTTATGTAATCAATTGCCAATTAAACATTTCTTGTAAGTAACTTACTTAAAGATTTGGTTCATGGGTAGTATTTTATTTCCCACCTACCCGCCGGCAAGCCGGTTAAGGCATTCCTCGATCCGCCACCTGAGATAATTATTAATAAATTAAAATAAAAATTTTTTTCGACCATGCCAGCTCTCACATAGTAAAACACACGAAAAATTGACAGGCACTGATGTAAGACAAATTTTCGTGTGTTTTACTATGTGGAGCGCGTGTAAAGTATGACTAAAATTTGGTATTAATTAAAATTACGTATTTTAATTAATTAATTTATCACACTCTGAGTATTAAAATCCAAAAATTAAAAATGTGGACTTTATAGATTATATTTCAGTTTTCGCTTTTAACATCCAATATTAAAATTAATGTTGTCATTGGTTTAAACCCCACGAGCCGTTGGTGCTTTACGTTAAGATTGAGAATGAAAACTTTAAATTGGAATACTAGAAAATCTGCACTTTTGAAAATTAAAATTTTAATTGTTTTTAAAAATCAGACAAATATTTTTTAATTTTGAATTTACAGAAATTTCTCGAATTGAAAATTAAGGTTTGAATTTAGATTTTAAACTGGAGAATTATATATAAAGAAGCCCATCCTCGAGATTATTGGTAAGTTTTTACATATATTTGAAAATTATCAAAACCTTTAAAATACTTTCAAAATTCAAAAGAAAATTGAAAATTTTAAAAGTTCTGAAATTCGATAATTCAGAACAATGCTTTAAAATTGCAAATCGAAATTCATAACTCAAATTAAAATTGATGTCGAATTTGGATTTAAAAAGTGTGAAAAATTATTAAAATTTTACCTAGTACGTATGAAAGTATGAGCTTGATTGGAAGATGTTAGGCCTAAAAACCAATAATATAGAAGAAAGTATTCAATAATATTAGTTAGTACATATATACGCAATTGGATGAATGTATCTGGGATTCTCAGAAATCAGGCCGACTTTTGTGAAAAAAAGGTCCCTACCCATGACACGAAACTGCGACCGATAATGGAGAATCGCTCACGATCTTAGAGTATAGCAAGCACGTTTTCCCTCACAAACAGACATATTTGGAACCATGGACAAATCCTCCGTGTGAACTATGTCTGGGAGATACTGAAAACTCCGGTTGTCAGTGCTGCTAAACAGACTTTAGGTATAGTAAAATTCAGACCCAAGAATGATTGGTTTGATGACGAGTGTCGTCTTGCAGTTAAGCAACAAAATATAGCTTAACATTTTGCATATACATCCGCCGATGAAAATATACATTAACCAGTGCATATAGAAACTCATACTAACCCACAGTCTGCACCAATAGTATTGCACCATTGGATTCGTTGGCATGGTTCTTTCATTTTTTACCAACTCAATAAATTCAATAACCGCTATAGCTCATTTCGGCGATATTTAAAATCGGACGACCAATCGGTGCCGTATAAACGTACCAACATTTGTTTCGTCCGCATTCGTAATAACGATGTCACCGAATACAATCGTTTCATTCTCATTCGGATAGTATTTGTCTAAATTATTTTCGTTCAATTCATCATAACAAATTTATCACAATTTTTTTTCGGTCACCATGTGCCAAAAATCATATACCGTCTCTTCTTTTGGGCCTAGCGTTGCTATATACTGTGCCTCTTGTTTTTCACCATCGATGTACGATGCATTTATATAATCCGTCGTGCAATATTCGTTTGGCGTGAGAATAACACGATTATAGTTATCTAAAATTAAAATTTCGCGAATTATTCAAACTTCGGTGTTGATTCTGTCGGTGTTGATTCTGACGTAAGCTTGTTACTAGATCAGGCCACTGATATCGCTTCAACGGCACCATATTGGTATGGTCGTGGGAGCTATAACGGGACATTGTTTCATTGGGATACATGCGAGTAGACTGGGTGTCCCAGCCCACGATTTCTGCCGCTGCTGTGGTGATGAGGAGGAGGAGGAAAATGTGCTCCATCTGCTCTGCACCTGTCCTAGTCTAGCGTACAGCAGAACAAAATTTATGAGAACTTCCCTAACCTAACCTAAGCTTGTTACTGACACGGCGTTATATCCATTTAACGGTTTTTGTCTGGATAATTTTGGACAATGGTTTTTGTTAGATTACTCAGATTCATGTCATTAATCGATTTGTATTCATTGACGATAAGCGACTGATTGATTAGTTTATAGAAATCATGAAAAAACTCAACTTCAATATACATAGTTGTTCACACGACGGACATTTTGTGGATTGCGATTTTTATAGTACCACACGATCATTGTAACTGACATTATGATGAACACTAGACACAGTAGCAGTATGAGATTGCACTATAGTTTCAGGCCTGCGTACACTGCCATTCGAGACCGGGATGGAAACCTCTGTGTCAACATCGACGCAGTACTTGACGCATAAAATGGACACTTTACCGACCTGCGTGTTGTTCATCATGTGTCACAGCCTGCAGTTGAGTCAGCTCAAATATAGACTGCGGAGATTTGCATTGAGGATCCGTCCCATGGAGAATTCACTAGGACCATGCAGAGACTAAAACAAGAAGTGGACTGCATTAATTCGGAGCTCTTGATATTCGGAGGGGATATTTTGTGGAGCTGTCTTTCAAACGTTTTGCGAAAACGGCCGCAATGTGCCCTATCTTCAAGACGGTAGACCGATTGAAGTGTGAGAATTATCGGGCTATAGCTCTCCTTTGCACAGCATACAAGTTACTGTCCTAGATTATATTGTATAGAACCACACCTCTAGCGGAGGGCCTGGTTGGCGACTATCAAGAAGGATTTCGTCCAAATCGATCAGTCACTGATTAGGTCTTTTCGTTGCGGATGATTCTATCTAAATATTATGAGACGTCCATCCTAGTACATCAGGTGTTCATGGATTTCCGGCGGGCCTATGACAGTGACACAGTCTCAATGCTATATTAAAGTTGAGAACAGGCTTTCAAGGATTTTTGCAGTTAATATTGGAGTACATTTTTTCGAAAAACTGAAACACCTCAGCGCAACATCTTTAATCGCCAGTTCATGCAGGTGCTTGCATGTGCAGATGACATATGCGTGATTGGACTGAATAGCATCGGAGTGAACGAAATACTTGTTCCGCTTGTCGAATTTTCAGCTTCTGTTGTACTCCACATCAATGAGTCCAAAACGAAATACACGATATCTGGTTACAGGGACAATGGCACACCAGATTTTAATAGTGGTCCCTACACGTTTGAGGGAACGAGGAGGTTCAAATATTTGGGCTCTCTTATCACTTACAATAACGGCGTGGGTAAGGAAATTAAAGTGCGGCTGGTAGGAGGCAGTCGTAATTTGTATCCTCTAAGGCCACTGATAAAATCTAAACACCTGTCAAGTGAAGTTGAAGATTAACAAAGCGTTGATCAGGCCCGTTGTTATGTTTGGATGTGAAAGTTGGTTGTTGACGGATGAGTACGAGAGATGTTTCCCTACATTTGAGAGAAGAGTCATGCGTGTGACTTACGGCCCAAAACGCGAAATAGATGGTACATACCGAGCTTTGTACAATGTCGAGATCAGAGATATGTTGAAGAATCCCGATTTCATACATGAAATAAGTCTCAGCGAGATATGCTGACTCGGTCACGTTCTGCGTGGTGATCCGGAATGAATTGTGCAGCGTTCTATGAAAGGAGAGCCACCATATGGTAGGCGCAGAGAGTAGAGAACGACTTGGCTTCTTCAGGTTTTCTAGGACAGTATGAAGACCAAGCTTACGATCGAAACCGTTGGATCCAGATTGTTGACACAGTAAGGAGCCAGTAATAGCTTTTAAAAACTGTTTATTATTATTATTATTAAAATGAATGTTGCGAACACTGCTTTAAGCCCCAGGAGCCGCTACTACTTTACGTTTAGATAGTAAATCTGCACTTTTCAAAATTAAAGTTTTTAATATTTTTGAGAAATCAGATTACTATTTTTTAATTTAAATGGAAACTTGGAAATTTCTAAAATTGAAAATGAAGCTTAGGTTTTAGTTTTTAAATTATAGAATTATATATATAACGAAATCCTGTTTGGAATCCATCTCCGAGATAGTCGGTCAATTTTGATTAACATTCGAAAATGGCCGAAATGTTTAAAAAACTTTCAAAATTCAAAATAAAATTGAATATTCTTAGAATATAGAATTTAGAATTTTAAAAGTTTTTTAATCCAAAAAAAAATTGAAGCCGAATTTGGATTGGAAGAGTGTGAAAAAATGTAACAGTTTTACTCGTACATATAGATGTTACCAATTTTAGATAAAAGAAGTTTGAAATTTTTTGAGCTAAAAACATGAGCTTGATTGGATTTTTTTACGATAAACTTCTGAACGTCGACATGTATGGAAATTGGATTCTAAAATGACTTTCAGATAAGGTTCTGGATGTTATAGCCAACTATAATAGAATTAAACAATTTCTTACCCGATTATGACGAAATCCGGGTTTTGAATAAAGCTCTGAACAATGGAAGATGAAAAAATTCGAAATATTAGATGAAAATCTAAAATGGTGTCAGTGTCAAAAGAAGCTATTTTGATGCATTGCTTTATGAGATGCACTTTGTCGATTTTTTATATCGTTACATTCCATCGAAATGACAGTACACATATCGAAAAGGCGTACAACATTTTTTATTAAATAATTAACCAAAAAAATCTCCAAAAGAATTCAAGTGTGCTTAAAGCTGAACAATAATCCATCGACACTTAAAAATAGATATCCATTAAATGTATGTCTATATACATAAAAATTAAAACAAATAAAATAAAAAGATGATAAGAGGTTAAATAGGGTTAGATCATATCAAACACTAACTATATTCCACTTTGTATATTTCATAAATTAATTTTTGCTGCCATATCATTATTAAATTGATTATTTATGTTTGTTATCATATTGTTGTTGGTTTTTATGTCAATCATAATATCTTTTATGATTGACTAAAAATGATATTAATTTGGCTTATATTGTGGTCTGATGAAAACCAAAGTTAATTGGCATTATGGTTTTGTATGTATAATGTTGTTGTGAAGTATAGATTGTGGGAGGTGAAAATAATTTCGGTTTGCCAAAAAACTATAAAATGATTTTATCACAAGTAAACACGCAACCTTTTCAATTTTTATATACGTTTAGGGTTTCTTTCGTATTTTTATGATCTGTGCGGATATGAATTGCTATACACATAATACATAAATGAGATCGAAAGTTTTCAGCTCCAAGAAAGAAAACCAAAAGTATAAAATGTTTTGCCAATTTAGTGCTCGCTCTTTTTTATATATACAGACAAGAATTTTTCGAACATTTGTGAATAATTTATGAAAGATCGTAGCACAAAAAATCGGAAATTAAATCAAAAATCCCATATATTATGTACATCTTCCCCCCAATTTTTTGTACAAACAATGAATTTATGCGCGACCACTGTACGCCATGCCATCGATATCGTATATCGCATACAGCATCGTAAATCAATACCATAAAGGGTTAAAAACAAAGAAGGTATTCAAAACGTAAAAAACCAAAATTAAGAAATCGCGACTTTAAATTGGCTTTTGAATTAAATATTTTATCGACCTTTTTTGTGCTGTGTGCGCTGTTTGGATAAATCGTTTAAATTTTTTTTTATGTTTTAATAATGTCATGATGAGATGTTTCTGAATTTGTATTATTTGGTTCTGGTATTTTGGGTTATATTTTAAGGTGATTTCTGTAATACAAAAAAAAAAAAAATTTACAGAACATTGTATCTGACCGAAACAAGAGTAAAGTGAATGTTAAATGATTTTCAATTAGTCAGTGGACATTGAAATGTACATTCGTACTGCATTTTATACTTTTACAAATGTATTATTGTAAGACCAAATGATTGCAATGCCTTCGAATGTAATAATAATATATGCCGGAAGTCATTACACATTATTAGAATCTAAATAAATCAGACCGACCAATCAATAAATAAATATTTTTATTTTTATTTTTTTGTTTAAATCACACTTTATCACACACCTCTAAAAAACATTAATTAAATATTCTTGTTGTTGGTCTTCTTATTCCACATCATCTACTTTTTAATTCATTAGAGAGACATTCTAAAGTTTTCAATAGATATATGCTCATCGTGTATGTATATAAGAAACTGGAACAATAAAATTAATTTTTTTGTCATAAAATTATTTTTAATTATCAAAAACCAAATAAAAAATTTGTGATAAATCTTCTAACATTTTATAAACAGGAAAAAATATGCTTTAATTTTATTTATTTAAGTTAAGTTTTATATTTTATTTTAGAATTAATTAACTTGACTTGTTAAAGAAAAAAACTGGGAACAAAAACTACTTAAATAAAAGAAAGATGATGGTTGATGTTAGAAATAAATAAATAAGTGTAACGATTCTTGTAAATTTATTACAGAGCTGTAATTTATTCTCATATACATGGTGTCGGTATTATTTACAGATGCGTTTGTACTTTGTGCCTTGGAGCAGTATGATATGAATGACCAACGTTTATCCATTTCACCAAAATTAGGCAACAAGGCCTACGGTTAAAGGATTTTTATCGAGATGACTTGAGACTTGAGCTCAAACTACTCTTAAAATTTAATTGTATGAAATACATTAGGAAAATGTTAAGATATGTTAGAGTCATAACTATTTATATGAGTAAACAAGATTGAACTAAATTGAGCCTTCGTATTTTTGAGTAAATCATATAACGATTTTTACAATTTAAATCGATCCGTACCCTTGAATGTGTCAGAAATATGTTTATAATCGGTATGGAAAATGTTGACCCCCCCAGTTTTGAAATTGATATTTGCTGTATACATTTTTTCAGATAATAATTTTTTCAGCATTTGTTTATTCCTCAGTAGACTGTAGTAGTTCGAAATTATACGTTACCGTTTCTGCCAACGCGGAGGCGCATATTCGTCTACTATATTTACTAGCATACAATTTTTTTACTTAAGATAAAAATCTTGTGTTCTGATACTTATATCTACCTACCGCTCAAGACGGTATCACAAAATTTCTTGAAAGAGTTGAGGTTGCTTGGCAGAATTAAAGTAAGTTTACTTGCCGGCCACTCAACTCTTTAAGTCTATAATAAGTTGATCTCTAGCTTCGTGACTAGATCAAAGTCATATAGAGGATGTGTTCTTTGGTATCCTCGCCCTGTCCAAATTCATTGGTGTTTGAGTCCGCTACACTATAAGAGGCCATTCTTCCATGCCCCGTTAACATTTGGGTAAACAATACACTAAGAAGAATTTTTGTCTCTAATCTCGCTTCAATGTTTGGCAGATAACTACATATATGTTATTCTACCATCCATTGAATGCGACCATCTATCTTGCCATATTGCATATCACTTGGAATGGTGTAAGTATTACCTGATTATGCAAGTGTAAGGATTATTAGTTTTTAGTTTTATGCGATGCAGGCTATTGGCTGGCTTATACGCCCTTTGAACGCGTTAATATTTGGTGTGGGATTATAGTTGACAAATTGGTTTGACCTACTGTATTGCCCCGTCGACAACCCGTGACAAAATCGACAATGTCAATAATCTAGACAATTTATAGTGTGATTTTGTAAACTAGTCAGGGATGATGCGTCATCTATTGGTTCTACATCGACGTGTCGACAACCCGTAGACAACGTCGATAATGTAGACAATTCCTAGATCAATCTAAATTCTCAAATCTAAATAATATAAATTTACTTAAATCTACGGTGACCAAATATCATTAGGATCAATGTGATATGAGGCGGGGGGAAGGTTTGCGAAAAATTTATTTATTTACGTTCATTAAGTCACTGTTCCTGACCGTTACCCTATACCCCACATACAACATTTCTCTATATGATCTTAACTGGTTGTACTATATTCTCTATAATCGACCTAGTCAGGGCATATCATTTAATACCTGTTGCTACAGAAGATACTGCTAAGACATCAATTACCATTTATTTTGGCTTATTCGAATTCACGCGAATACCTTTTTGTGTGCATATCGCTCCTCAGACATTTCAAAGGCTCATGAATAAGGTAGTTAGAGGACTGAATTTCGTGTTTGCATACATAGATGATATTCTTGTAGCTTCGAAATCAGAAGATGAGCACAATTCGCATTAGTAACTATTGTTTAAAAGGCTTGCCGATTTTGATATCAATAACAAAATTTCAAAATGCGTTTTTGGTGTTAATGCTCTTAACTTTGTAAGTTACAAAATTACCCCTAAGAGAATATCCCCATCCAAGGAATTTCCAGTGCCTTCATCCATTCGACAAATTCAACAATTTATCGGCTTGTTTAATTATTACCAGACGCTTTTCTCGACTGCCCTCTACGATCACGATTCCGTAGCTCACGTCTTGTCTTTTTCTTATTTTGTAGTTTAAAATTTTCTCAATTAAGAGTATATCAATAGGAACCATGCCGGCCTAGACAGGAACGGCATCAGTTGACACTGTTCTGTATGCTTTGGTAATTCCGTGTAAGATAATTCTGTCTGCCCATGCCGCGCACGCGTTTGTCAATGAAGAGAGCACAAGGCCCTGGTATATTATTGAACCAAGTACGTTACTTGAGACCCCAGGTCTCTTTAGCAACTTGTTCCGGCACAGCGAAAACCTTCCTACTATTTTCCGCGACTCTTTTGACATCTGAAGTCTTTCATCGAAGTCAACTCTCAGCTATTTAACAGATTTCACCATCTTAATTTTTTGGCCATTTATGGAAACCAATGGTGGTCTCCTAGTATTCAGTGAATCTTTAAGTTGGATCATAACTGTCTTTTTAGAGGGTAGCTCCATTTTGTACCTTTTGCAGCAGTCTACCATCCTGTCTATGGCTTTTCCTTGAATACTTTTTCTTGAGTTCCCAGCAAAGAGCATTACCTTACCGTCCGCGAATTCTACTTTTCGGACTTCTTGGTTCATGCTTCCGTTAAAGATAAGCTCCAAAGGTGTGTACCAAGGATGGAACCTTGCGTACATCCTTTATTGACAATTTTTTCAAGTGTGCCTTGACTTGAAATAACAGTAGCTTTTCTTTCAAAGAAATAGTTGTTAATGATATTATATAGAGATTGCGTGGGCAATTGAATCTCTTTAGCTCCTACATTATTCTGGCCCACCTCAGGTTTGCGAACGCGCCAGACACGTCTAGAAATACTCCAAGCTTGTACTTTTGCTCCGACTTTTTGGCCGTATTGTTCATTTTGATCGTTCCGTCCTCTGTGGACCTATTTTCTCTAAAGTCAAACTGTTTGTCACTATAAACACTCGGTTTAACACATATCTCCGGGTTTTCTAATGATAACTAATTTACCATTTTTCCAAGCTTTGGGAAATACTCCTTTGCTAAGACAAGTAGTCATAAAGTTCGTGATACAGGGCCATATAACTATGTCTTACTAGCTTTCATAGACAAGATATAGCCAAGGTAACCTCTTAAACACTGTAGTGGCTCACGTTTGGTATATTTGTTTCTGTTTGTCTCTCAGAGTCATTTTCCTCAGAGTCGTCAGGTAGTAAGGTATTAAGCAATCGTTTTGTAGTGTCCTCCCAACAAATTGTTCTGTACACCACTGCCCACCGGGGTACTTAGTACCTCATTCATTTTCAATTTACCTGTGCTGAACTTATAGACATTCAGCATTACCATGCTCCGTATAATACTTCTAAAATACGCCTTTCGGTGTACCACATAGTTAAGTCTTATGCTTTCCCGAGTTTCAGGATCTTTATCTCTTTGATATAACTTGCGCATCTTACGAACCAATTTTCTTGATTCGGTTAAGTCCGGAGACCACCAAGACATTTTAGAATTACGAGCAAGTTTACGTGGTATAGTAGCGCTACATACTTTGATAATTGAACTTGTTATTATTTGTTCAACTCGATTGATATCGCTATCGATCGATACCTTCATGTTATTTGCCAGGCTTTGCCAGATGCTACTTAGTTGGCAGTAGAAAGACTCTCAATTGGCATACCGAGGAACTTTCATTACTGCTAGGGAATCATTAATAGCTCTGAGGTCACTTGATGTCCAATTTTCATTTCAACTTAAAAATTTTCTTAACAGGCCGCCTGTTGTGATATTATTTATTATAAGATCAATATTTGACTCCCTATTGTGAGAATATGTACTTAGCTTCCCATCATCGTTTATAACGAATAGGTTACTTCTTGCTATAAATTCTTCAACGAGGACTCCTTTCTCGTTTGTGTCCTTATTGTGCCAAAGTTTGGACTTAGCTTTGCAGTCGCCAGTAATGATAATGCGATGGTCTTTTATACCATCCATGATTTTATCAAGTTTACTCACATATGCTACTGGATCGTCTGAATATTGGAAGTAAATACTGACCAGATAGAAACTTCCTAAGTTAGATCTCACCTCTACACACACAGTGTGTGTCGCAGTACTGTGAATTAAGAACCTCAAGATCGTTGGTGAGGATACCAATTGCTGCTTTAATATTTTCATTGGTTTCAATGATTATTCTTGTGGACGTAGTCACCTATTAACCCCAACTGCTTTAACATTTTGCATATTCAGTTGGATGACCTTCAATCAACAATTATTTTTAGTTTTAACTGTCATAGACAGTTGTCTTCATCATTAGGTTCAAAGCCATATTGTATGAGGTACAAACTTTACTTGGGGCAAGAAACGCATTTAGCGTCTTCCGTCTTTTTTGTGCATGATTTTTGGTCATGCCCATTGTCGCCGCAGGGACCACAAATGTGGTGTTGTTCCTTGCAGAACTTGGCAATGTATGTCTGGTATTTGTACCTTTTTGTCAACCTGACGAAGTATGATAATCTACATGAGGATCAGCCTAGATATACACGACGGTTTTTGATGAGGATATTCCTCGCAATTGGCGATACCTCTATAATGGACTGCCTTGGCCTCTTTTGGCCCAGTCATGAAACTTCGTTTCATGTCCTCGATATTAATAGATTCAGAGCTTTGTTTAACAAAAGCTTACTCAATTGTCGCGAGCTTTTCGGCCCTAACTACATCATAAATGATTATTCTGGGCAGAAGATTCTGGTAGCGATGCCTTCCTGTTTCGATTATAACGCCATCCTTGATGTTTGTGACCTTTCTAACTAAAACATTAGCCACTGCCGGATTTATAATTCCTCACAGTTTATTTTTACCTCCCCACTATTTGTGAATGAAGTTTCTCTACCAGCCATGGCTTTGACAGTGACAACCTTTGATGGTTGCCACTGGGTCTTTCGTTTTGAGGTACCGCATTTTGCGAACTCTGCGCGTACGAGAGCTTTTTCTCAGATTTATTTAAGTGTTTCCACTATTTCTGATCGTTCCAAAAGTCGACGCTTAATGCCGGCTATCTCGAAGCTCATCAAATGGCCTGCGCCTACAATAGCATTTAGGCAAATTTTCGGTTTTGCCCTTTCCCCAATTTTTTTATTTAATTTGAGTGAACGCGTGCAAGCTGGGTGTTGGATTGTTGAAATCCATCCTCCACAGCCTCGTTGTCATCAGTTCGAAATCGCTTGTTGCGATTCGAAGCTGATGAAATGGGTGCTGAGTTTTTTACACTGAGTTTCTCTATGTTTCGCCGTACAGTGGATTTTTATTGCACCCTTTAGATGTGATCATTAATTCGTTGCCTCTCCTCGTCTTCCTAAAGCATTACACAGCTGAGGATTACAGAAACGCTTCTGTTTCGGTAGATAAGATGATTAGACTTATTTTATTGTCAATGCTTATTATTTCGTTTATGGAATTTTATTTAAGTTTTAATGAACTTTTTTATAAGTAAATAAACAACACTAGATACTTATCCCACGAGGGGATATCAAATAATACGTATATCGTATTTTGTACGAATTTGATCAGCCTAAATCGCTTACTTTGTAATTTTGCTTCATTAAGTTTCATAGTGGTTCCACGATAGAGTTCTATGCCGATTTTTAAGGTTCTTTTAATTTTTTTCGACATGTGATTCTTAAAATTAGTTTTAAACACACACATTTTATTTGCATGTACATATTAAGCCCTGCGGATTCATCGCTGCACTCTTGATTTTATTACCTTATTTTAATACCAGACATCGCAAGTCTTTTGCTTTCATCTAACACACCGTTAATAGTATTCATGTACAAAAATTACACCAACAAAATGCAACGGAAAAAAATGATGTAGGCTTCTTTGGAAGTCCGCAATTATTAAATCCATTTGTACAAATTTAAAGCCAATTCCATTCAATTTATGAAAAAATAAAATAAAAATTGCAAATGTTGCAGAAAAAAAAATCCACTTTACCTTATCTCAACTTGAAATGTATTTTCTTGTGTTTAAAAAAAAAATAAAAATCGACGAACGAGAAACATTAAAATAAAAATTGATTATTCCATAAAAGTAACAGCTATTATAGATAATGAGGAATAGGAATATAAGAAAAATCCACCTACTTAAAAAAAGTCTCTCCACTTAAAGGCAACGCAAAAAAAAAATAAAAATAAAATAAAATAAAATAAAAATTGAAATAAATTTATTGAATTGATATTGATTTAAATTAAGTAAGAATTATAATTTAAACCGGTCGGTCATGTAGCTCTTCTCTACTCGCTATATCTAGCAGAGAATATTTACGCGATTTTTTTTAATTTTTTTTATTCACATTTTTTTTTTAATTGATAAATTATTATGTGCAATCGAAATATTCGCACATTAACACTTGTTGGAGATTAATTATTATTATTACAATAATAATGTTGGATTTCAGCGTTGATGACAGCTGTTATCGTCCCGGTGACTATATATACAGGAATAAATAATCCGAGCAAAAACTAACTCTTACAATTTTTAAATCATTTCCACACAACACGTTTATTTATGTATAGACAGGTCAAGGTACTTGTGTTAATAATTTTTAACGGATTGCACTTACCGCGCGCGCACTGTGAATAGGGCTTAGTACAAAATTTAATTTCCGGTTTTAATTTAAATGATAATTTTTTAATCTTTGAAACCGCACCAAACAATTATATGGTATGGCCATAAGACCATGACTGCGTTATTGTTTCCGGATTAATTTGTCTTAATTTTTAACGTTCGTATACCATAAACAAATAGTATACGATATTTTATTTGGTGTTGCCTTTATTAATGTAATAATAATATTTCATATTTTTGGAAAAAATAAATAAAAATAAAAATTAAATTAAAAATATCACCCTACCTAAATCTACCTTAAGTATATATGTATAATGTATTCAGTTCGTTTTCGTTCTAAATTCTAATCTGGTAAAATTATCAAGTTTTTACATTTTTATACGGAATGGAAATTATTTATAACGCATTTCGTGAGCTGGCCTATTTTGCAGAATTTTTATTTTTTATTTAATGTGCCTCAAAAAAATTTAAATACAAGATCACGTTAGATTTCTCAATTATAACCATTATGATGGTACTATCATCGCTATATATATATATATAATATGTATATTTTCTACACACATCGTTCAATCAAAAAGTTAGCAAAACATAAATTTATGTGCAAATCATATATACAGTGGAAAATTCCAACAAAAAATGCACGAAAAGCACTTAATTTAATTAATTTGTGAAAAACACGATTTTTTCTCTCATTTCAAAAACAACAAAACCAAACATTTGTTTCGTTATTTAAATTAATTTTTATTTATATCTGTACATATATTTTAACATTTCAGCAAATAAAATAAAAATTAAAACAAAATGTGGATATACTGTATTTACGGGAAAACCCACAAGAGAGACAACGGACACGGGCGAAGCACCAGAAGAAGTTAACACAACACAATGAAAACGAACAAACATAGCTATATAGTAGTTACATATAAAACGTAAAATGATTGGAACAACACGAGTGTTAAAGAGTTTGCACTTATTTTAATTAAGTTGTTAATTTTATATAAAATTTATTTATTTTTTATCTTGAAACGAAATATACTAAATACACACAAGAAACACACACCAGCACATAATTGTAAGTATGTATTTGGTTTTAATTTTTTTTTATTTTCATTGTTTTCGGGAAATTAAACGAAACGAACAATTTTCCACATTTTCATTGTTGTAATAATTATTCAATTTTTGTTGTCGTTGTGACAAGCAACATTGTTTCGAACTTAATTAAATTTTTATCAGTTTAGATTTTTCCTATGAGGTTAGCGCGCGTGGTAATGTAATTTTTTTTTTTTTTTGTTATCAGCACAATGTGTTGAATAAGTTAGTAGTTTAGTAGTTTTGCCATTGTTTTATACTTTATATAACAATGTCGATTGAATAGGTCATAATGAAATAATGATGGCAACATTGGGATATGTATTGTTTAATGATGTGTAAATATATAGAGTTGAACGAATCACGCGACATTTAACGGGTAGCGGCTTAAAATGATTTAATAATCATAGTTATAGAAGAAATATGCTTATACCGCGTTTATTGTGTGGCTGCCCGCCCTAATTCTACGTATCAGGTCCACCCTGTATGATCAACTATTTTTTTCGATTTTAAAATTAATTCTGTCAGTCAACTTTCAATATTCAACGTTATTGGGAATTAACAATGAATTTAAAATATTAACTTGTAGTAAAATTCGAATTTAGATCAAACATTTTATCTTGGTATTTTAAAATTTTAAAAATTGGTTTTTCAAATTTCAAAGAATCTTTGAAGTTAAAAAAAATGTATTAAAAAAGATAAATTTTGAAAATTATAATTTAACAGTTCTATAACAAAAAATTAAATTGAAATTAATTTGATAAATTATAGTACAGATAGTTTTACAAAATTAAAATTCCATTCGAATTTTGAAGTTTGACATAATTATGATATTATCATTTTTTCTATCGAGATAGAAAATTTAAATCAACCTTCTAACATTTTGACTCTTTAACTGGTGTTGAATTTTTAAAATTTTGGATATTTTCAAATATAAAATATCAATGCATTGAGTTTATGGAAATTCGAAATTTTCAATTCTGTTTTTTTCTCGCAATACTATAAAATTTGATATAGTTTATAAAATTTCAAATTTTGAAACCAAATTTTCTCTATAATCTTGAATGTAAAATCAAATTATCAAAATGATGAATCTTTTTAAATAGCAAATTTCGAATTTATTTTAGTTTTAGGAATTTCAAAATTTCAAATTATTTTTTGGAAATTTGAAATTTTTTAACCGTAATCCTGAATTTAAAATTTAAACTCTTGTTAAAACTTTTGAAGTTTTGAAGTTATGACTCTGTAAATATCGAATTTTCAAAATGTTAGATCTCTTCAAATATCTCTCGTTTTGGTGTAATTTATTTTTGGAAATTTAAATTTTCTAAATCAAATTTTTAAATTTTGGATTCAAAATATTAATTCAAACTATGAAATTTTGGGATTTATCGTTTGGCAAAACTATGAAAATATTGAATTTTTAACTTTTTACATTTTGATTTAAAATTTAAATATTGAGTTTTCAAAATATTGGATTGTTTCATGGGCTGAAATATTTCCTAAATCAATCGTAGATACAGAAACAACGTTTAGGATTGGTTTAGGAAAAATTGCACACGCTTGCGCAGGTCTGTGAAAAATTTCCTAAATAATTCCTAAGGAAAAAAAACTGTGTATGTATTTGTGAATATTTAAACTAACGCAGAATATGTAAATATTTAGGCGAACATATTCTTTGAAATATTTAAATCGATCGTTCTATTATTAATTAAAAATACCAACAGTAAAACACTGAACTCATGTCGATATTTCATTATGTTAAAATTATGAATTACAATTAATTAAATTTATGAGTATTATTTAATTATAAAATTAAGATTAAACAAAAGTCCAGAATTTGAAGGAAGACATCGGTGCCACTACGTTTCATTGTTAGTTCTATCAATTATCGATACCCAAGAAATTTGTTAGAATTTTGTCATGGTTCTGAATTGATAAACTAGACCACGAAACACGTGGTTATAGTTTTATTTGATTTTCTCATATCAACTGAATACTAATCCAGATTTTTCGAATCCCATTTTCATAATAATAATCCGCTTGATCCGTATCCGATCAAATTTTGGAATCCTATAAAAATAACAAAAGACACAAAACAAAAACATCGGAGGGCCCCCTAACGAATTTTCCCGAAATCAGGACATTATTTAACATATCAAATTTAATACATAAAGATTAATTCCGAAAACAAAATATTCAATAAATAAAAACAACGAAACCATCCACGATTAGAGCCTTTATACGACAAAGTAGCTTAAAACGATGTCCTAAAGAGATAATTATTAATAGCGAAAAACCCGAAAAATTAGGACATAATTCTTAAATAAAATTAAGAATTATAGGCAACATCGGCAACTTCCAAACAAAAATTCTAAATCTCTTTGAGTTTATTCGTGAATATAATTTCAATTGTAAAGACAACCACAAATTTCAAGGCCAAGTTTGACCAATCCAGAACAATGACAAAAATCAAAAAAATTCCTGGATATCGACAACTGATAGAACTAACACTGAAACATATAGTGGTACCGATGTCTACCTCGCAAATTCTGGATTAGTATTCAGTTGAAGTGCGAAAATCTAATAAAATACTAACCACGTGTTTTGTGGCCAAGTTTGACCTATCCAGAACAATGACAAAATTCTAACAAATTTCCTGGGTATCGATAATAGATAGAACTAACAGTGAAACATAGTGACACCGATTTTTTTACTTAGGAATAAGTTAAGAAATTTTTCACAGCCGTATCGTTGCAAACTTAAAATTTCTCATTTTCTCAAAATTAAAATTTGATATAATTCTTGAAAATTTTAAATTTTGAAACAAAATTTTATAAACGTGAATTTAAAACTTTTACTCTAACTATCAAATTGTATAATTCTAAAGTTGAATTTTTAAAGTTTTGGATATTTTCAAATTTAAAATTTCAATGCATTGTGTTCATGGAAATTCGGAATTTGCTATTAATAAAAATTTCAAATTTTGAAACAAAATTTCTTTAAATGTTAGTTTAAAACTAATAAGACTTGGATTTAACCGTTTTGTAAAACTTTTAAAATCTTGTACTTTTAATTTTTGAATATTATTTATTTTACAATTCTCGAAGAAAAGATTCAAATTTAAATATTGAATTTTCAAAATGTTAAATCTTTTCAAATAGAAAACTACGATGATTTATGGAAAATTTTGAAACCAAACTTTTTAATTCTGAATTTAAATTTTTACCTCTAACTATTAAATTTTAGATTTAGGCGTTTTGTAAAACGTTTATAAAATATTGAATGGCAATTTTTCAATTTTAGTTGTTAAATGTAAATATCGAATTTTCAACATGATGACTCTATTCAAATACCAAATTTTGATTTGTTTAGATTGTGGAATTTCAGAATCTCCAATTTTTTTTTTGAAATTTAGTAACCATATTTTGTAATCCTCAATTCAAAATTGAAACTCCTACTATCAAATGTTTGTAAAACTTTTGAAATTTTGATGTTATGACTCTGTATTCAAATTTCAATTCTGCGGATTTGAAATTGGATATTTAAATAACGAATTTTCAAAAGGTAGGATCTCTTGAAACGTCTAATTTTGGAAATAAATTTTTTTTAAATTAAGGATGCCCATTCAATATAATTTATGAAAATTTATATTATTGAAACCAAATTTTATAATTTTGAATTTTAATCTCTACATCTAACTATTAAATTTTGAGTTTACGCGTTTTGTAAATCGCCTAATCGATTTCATCTATTTAATTGATGTTTGAGGTTATGAGCCAACCAGAATTTCGAACTCTTGTAATGGTTCGAAAATAGATTTTTAGTTCCAAAATAAAAAAATTAAAGGAATTACGTTTTTAAGGTTTTGTTCAGCCCTAAGGTGCATATTATGCCATAAAAATTGTCTTTAGCCATAAAATAGACGGACAAAAAAATAAAAATAAAAATAAAACAAAGTCGTATGATTGCAATAAGTCGGTCACTTGCTGTTTAATAAAATTATTTCCAAACCAAATTGCAAGTGAACTTATAATTTGTAGTGCATTTTGGAATACTATAAGATTTGGCCGTCAATTTCATGACCGGTTCAAAATAAACTTATATATAGTATATTTTTTTTATATATACATTTACATAGCGGAATAGGTAAGGTTTATTTATGCACAGTGGTTGAAAAGCGCGCGAAATAACTCTTACGTTATATTTTTTTTTGTCAGTGCACAGCTCGCATCCGCCTAACGCCGTACGGTAGGCTTTATTTCCACTTTGCGGAAATTATCGCAGGGATTGACCGAACGAGCGATTGGGAAGGTATAGTGGTAAAATTGATTCGGGTTCAGGTTCGAGCGACCTCGCCTCCCGTTAAGATCGCAGTGCTGCACCGGGTTCATCTTTATATATATTTTCAAAATCGCATCGGAATAGTCGTAAACAACATTCTTCGAATATACAAGTGCTTAATTTAATTAGTTTTGTGTAGTTTCGAGATAAGAAAAGTTATTAGTGTAATTTTAACTATAAGTCTATTTTATTGCTGTATTGGTATACATATAGGTAGACCAGGTGTTTATGTTATAAAATCTTAGTGGTTAAAACATTTATTACCAACTAAGAGTGATTCTAAGTGCCTCGACTTAGTTTGTTTTTAGAACCAAACATAGGAGTGATTTATTTTTGTTTCAGCAAAGTCCGCCGAGTTTCTGTTACCGGGAGCGCTCTTCGTACTAGAGATTCAGGTGAGCTAATTTTATTTTATACATATTTACTTTGATTTTTGGTTCTACAAATATTACTTTTAAATTGATTTGTTGTCGCATTCTCTGTTGCAAAATTAATACCTGGCCTATAAATATTTATACTATATCAATATATAATATATATGTACTCGTTATAATACATATATATTATTATACTAATTATCATTAATTATTATTTTTAATTTTCTTATTCTTAAACAACAATCTTTCAAGATTTGTATTTGAATCCAGCATTTAAATTTTCTTTATTTATTTATTATAATTAAATTCTAGGTTTAGTTTTTATTAAATTTAACTAAAATTATTTAAAAATTGAATTAACTTAATTTAGCTATTTAAGTTTATAATGTACTGTTTAGTACATCCATTATTATTACTATTTTTTTTTTAAATTGAATACAAACTTATAATGAGTTTTTAAACAAGAAAATCAAATTATTTTATTGGTGTGAGTGAAGTTGAGCTGAACAAGAATCCAGGATCAGTTTTTGTGAGACCCAATTTTCTTTTTGTGTGCTACTAAAGAACCTCCCAAGCCGAGATGAGCAAACCCAACAAATTCCTGGAATTTGGCACACATGGGGCATTACACTCTTCCGCAAGCTTTATCGTTAACGTTTTTTATAGACTAGATCAAAGGTTCTTCCAAAATATTTCGTGGTTGACTAGGGATATTGAGCTACTCATCTCAAGGCCAGTGTAATGCTGGATGGTGTGTTTCTTTCATTATGTCGCCATGATTAATTAATTAATTAATTATTTGAAAAGAAACTTAGAATTAGTTGGAAAAAAATTTAAAAACCTATTTTATAATTCTGAACTTAAAATAATAATACTAACTATGAAATTTTGAGTTTTATCGTTTGGCAAAACATTGAAAATGTTGAATTTTTAACATTTTACGTTTTGGATTTAAAATTTAAATTTTGAGTGTTCTAAATAATGGATCGTTTCAAATTTCAGAATTTGATGTATTTAATTTGATGGAAATTCAAAATTTTAAAAATTTCTTTCTTTCGCAAAATTAAAATTTGATATAATTCATGAAAATTTTAAATTTTGAAACCAAATTTTATAATCCTGAATTGAAAACTTTTACTCTAACTATCAAATTTTATAATTCAAATTTTTAAAGTTTTGGATATTTTCAAATATAAAATTACAATGAATTGCGTGAATTGGAAATTCGGGATCTTCAATCCAGCTTTGTGGATTTAACCTTTTCCAAGATTTTTAAAATTTTGAATTCGTATTTAAGAATTCTCGAAATAAAGTTTCAAATTTAAATATTGAATTTTCAAAATATTAGATCTGTTCAAATAGGAAATTTTATAATCCTGAATTTAAATCTCTAATTCTATTTCCAACTATCAAATTTTAGGTATAGGGGTTTTGTAAAGCCTATTGACTCTTTAACAATTGAATGAAAGTTTTCAATATGATGGATCTTTACAAATATCAAATAACGATTTATTTCAGTTCTTGGAATTTCAGAATTTCCAATTTTTTTGGGAATTTGACCAAGTTTTGTAATCCAGAATTTAAAATTTTAACATTTAAAGTAAAACTTTTGAAATTCTGCAGCTATTACTATGTACGTATGTACATTTGAGTAACCTAAAATTCAAACTGCGGAAATTTTTATTGAGGATTCATCCTATTAGGAATTTACTAGGGGCTTGCAGAGATTATAAAGCGAAACCGCATACTTTGTGAAACTGTCTTTTAGACCTTATTCAATTAGTATGGCGAACCGAAGTTATTCCTGATGAATGAAAAGTGGCCGCGATATGTCCTACCTTCAAGAAGAAAAACCGATTGAAGTGTGAGAATTATTGCGGTATAGCTCTCCTGTGTACAGCATGGATAGAATTAACCCTCTAGCGGGGGCCGGTTGGTAACTATCAAGGAGGATTTCGTACGAATCGATGAGTCACTGATCAGGTAATTTCGCTGCGGATGATTCTATCTAAATATTATGACACTTCCAGTTCCGTACATCAGGTGTTCCTAATGATTACACTGAATAGCCACAAAGTAAAGACAATACTTGATCCGATTGTAAAATTTTCAGCTTCTGTTGGACTCAAGATCAATCAGCCCAAAGTCAGTAGATGGTACTTACCGAGCTCTGTACAACCTCAGCGAGTGCGCTGGCTCGGTCACATTCTGCGTGGTGATCTGGAACGAATTATGAAGCGATCTCTGGTAGGGGCGCCACCATACGGTAGGCGCAGCAGTAGTTGCAGGCGACGATAGTTCCATGGCTTGGCTTGCTTCTTCAGATTGCCTAAGACAGTATGAAGACCAAGCTCAAGATTGAGATCGTTGGAGCCAAATTGTAGACTCAGTAAGGGGCCAGTAATGACCTTTTAACAACTGTTATTATTATGACTATAGGTTTATGAAATAAAATTCTGAATTTGAATATTTTGAAATATCTAATTTTGGTGTAATTTATTTTTGGAAATTTAAAATTTTAAAATTTGACACCAAATTTGATTATGTTGAACTTAAAACTTTTCCCTAACTATCAAAGTTAAAGCTTTGCTAACTTTTTAAAACTTTAAATCTATAACTTTGAATACGAATTCCTATTCTGGATGTAAATTTAAAAGCTGAATTTACCATAAATTCTTCAACCTTTCCGAATATCAGATTTCAAGTATTTCATCTTTGGAAATTCGGAATTTTCAATTTATTTTTTTTTCCAATTTATGGAATACTTTAAATTATGAAACTTAATTTTATAATCCACAATTTACCACTTTGTTTAAAACAAAGAAATTTTTTGTGTAGGTGTTTTGTAAAATTTTGAAAATTTAGAACATAATTTTGTTATGTTTCACATTTTAATTTTTTATATTTTAACGTTCATGTCAACTTTCGCCGAGTATTTTAATTTATAATTGGCGTCTTGTGGTTTTTTACTTAGTTTTTAAAAGAACCAGCTGGTAAATTATCAAGTGTACTAAAAAATGATATGGTATTCGTGTTCTACACATATTCATGGTGGAAATGTACTCCAGATGATAAACGATTTCAAAAGAGGTGGTTAGTTGCTGATCTAAACTACGTATTTCACTGATATTTTAAACTAGCCAATAAATGGAGGCAACATCTGTATGATAATAATGCACTGCTAATTAGTACATTCAGTTATATGGCACCTGAACTATTTAATGGCGTATGGCGTGCACATTAAGCTATCCATTCAAACACTGTACAATCAATACCGATTTGGTAACAAAAATAAAAATGGTGCTGTTAAAATAATTGAATTGTCGTATGAGCGAATAAGCAAGGACTATTGGAATTTACGAAAATTTTAATTTATATTAGAATTTTTATTAAAATAATTTTTAAACTAATTTAGAAATATAATTCTAGCTATCAAATACAAAAATTTTAAAATATACAAATTTTGGATTTTTTTATATATCAAATCTCGATGTTTTGAATTCGAATCAACATAATTTTATATTTTTCAAGTCTGATTTTATACTATAAGGTACCAAAATAGAATTTCACAGTTAGCTTTAATAAATTAGAAATGTATTTGCGATGACTATAGAAATGCATTTACGATGATCACTCAGTACATATGAAGTCAAAATACGAATGCTGACATTAAATATAAGGACAAGGATCAATATAAGGGTCACGAAATATTTAGTCAATGTTTAGAAAATGTCTTATTTTAATCATGCACCTAAATAGAAGACATATAGAATATAACATTTTTTTCAAAATTCATAATTACCTAATTTATGGTAGCCTCAAAATAATTATTTTTAATGTCCTGGAAATGTACGTTGCACGATCTGTCGATTTTCTTGTAAAATTCCAATTTAATAAAACCTTATGTTAAGAACCATCAAAAATAACACATAATTAAATTTCGAGAGAAACAAATTAAATTCTCACGAACAGACGCAATGTGCTATAGGTGCGACAAAATAATCTATAAATAACGAACTATTAAAAAATCCTTTCGCATGTAAATAATTGAAATCCGACCAAAAGTGTCTAACATAACATTATATTATATACAGATAGATGGTTATCATCATTAATATATTATGTACGTTTGCTCTACCAAAAGAAATTAAAACAACACCAAAACTAAAATACTATACCAAGCCGTGCACATTTATGAACACAACAAAATCAATTATTTAACAATTTCAAACGTTCATACTCCTATCTGATCTTAAATTTAAGATAAAACCAAATTAGCTTGAACAATAAATATATAAAATTATCCTTAATGAGAATATAATTGTTTGTAACCATTTTTTATTTTATTTAGTATAGTGGATAACATAAATAATAGTTTTTGGTTCAACTAAAATTACATACTACTGTCGTCTATATACATTATATGCAATCCCATAAATAGAGGAACCAACAAAATATTTAGGGTATACATACATATGTATGTATAGTATATAAGAAACAGTTTCATTCTTAAAAGGTCATTTCATTAAAAAAGGTAATCTTTAGTTTTGTGTCTTCTCATATATGTATATACGAGCTCGTTTCAAATAAAGTTCAAAGCGATAACCAAAATATTTCGGGTCATCATCAATGGATAAAACAGGTACATGTTTCAAAATATAATTTTTGATTGACGTATTTCAGGTGTAAACTGAAATCTTTTTTAAGTTTTAATTTTAACGTTATTTGATGAGAGATAGATGATTATAGATTTCTGTACGTACATGTCTAATATATGTATATGGTCTCCGTCAGTCTTCCAGCCATATAGTTATTATTATTTTTATGTTATGTATTTATAAATGGCTGGATTTAACACCCGACGAGAAACAACAACAACAATGTAAAACGTATAATAATATTTCTTTGATCGATAGATGACATTTGATGCCAAAAAAAATAAAAAATCTTTTATCGATCGTAAAATGATAAATGATCTTGTGTAGAGCTGTCATAATTGTATGCGGTTCTTGAGTTTTTTTTTTTTTTTTTTGAATGAAATATTTTTCGTATTAGTAACCAATCCGGCTTCCAAACAAATGAATTTTTTCTAATTCCAATTAATTAAAGAATCTCGTTAAATATTTTTTATATTTATTATTATTATTAAAGACAATAATTATAAGTACATACGTACATTTATAGATATATACGATATCAGTGAAATGGAGACACAGCTGTTTTGTCTGGTATTTAAGTGTACATATAAATATGCTATATACATATATAGGGAGGAGGAACATGCACTAAAATATAGAAAAAACACATAATACATGTTACACATATTATTATAGTTAGTTTATGTTGAGTAATTAGTTTTTAAGTAAACAATAGGGGCAGTCAGTTGTGACATATCTTAAATGACAAATAAAAATATTTATGGTTATTTATGGAGCTATAAACAGTAAAAAAGTATTTTTGTCTTTATTATCGAAATCCACATGGTACCCTTAATATTGTGTTAGGTTGTTTATGTATATAGAGCTAAAATTACCAGCAGAATGATGAATATTGTCTATATTGTCAATAAACAGAAGCCGGTTTTAATTTATGCTAATAAACTACCGCGAGCATATAACCTATAATGCAGCCATCAAATAATACAGTTTTCATTAAACGAAATAATATTGGCCTTTTGTGGCCAATCGACTTTCAATATTCAACCTTATTGCGAATAACATTGATTTTAAAATACTAATTCGTAATTAGTTTTTGAAATGTCTAGAAATTTTTAAAAATTCGTATTTTGATCAAATTCATTTTTTTTATAAATATCAGAATTTTCAAATTTTAAAATCAATTATTTGTATACAGTTTAAAATTTTAAAGAAATATTGAATTTAAAAACAAATTAAAATTAACAATTTCCATGGACAAAAAATTAAATTAAAATTAGTTTACCAAATGTTGGGATATACTTTGAAATTTGAAATGTCGAAATTAAGGATTTTAAAAATTAAAAATATTAAAACTCAATATAATTTATGATAAAACGTAAATTTTATAGTGTAAACCTTCTAATATTTTGAACCTTTAAGTAACTAATGCGAATTTTATAATTCTATTGAGTTGAAGTTTTAAAATAAATTACATTGAATTTTTAAAATTACTACTTACAAATCCAATTTCAAAGCATTTTATTTATGAAAATTTAGAATTTCCAATTTATTTTTTGTTCTAAAATTCGATATAATTTCTGAAAATTTCTAATTTTGGAACCAATTTTGATGAAAATTTTAAAATTTTGAACTTCGAATTTTTAAATGCGAAATTTACAATTCTTGAATTAAAATTTAAATATTGAAATTATGTAGAAAATGTTAGATCTTTTCAAATATATGGTTTGAGCATAAATACTAATGAACTTCCAAAACTTTGCATTTGCTTGACGATAAGAGATACTGAGTTGTACCATCTCAGCTTACTACTGCTTTCTGCTATGTAAAGGGGTCGACGCAATATCTTACGAATGTTTAAAAACTTTTACTAGTTTGACACATCCAACTTTTAAAGAAGCAGGTCGAGCAAGAGGTTTGATCAACCATACCGCAGAGTGGCACAACTGTTTATTAGAAGCGTTACCCGGTTCATTTAGAATATTATTTGTAACAATATATGATTTTTTTCACCAGAGTAGCACCGAGGACAGCGCCTTTCCTAGCTGCATTTATTGCTTAAAATATCAGGTCTAGATTTTTTTACCTTAGTACCAATATCTGTTCCTGCAGAAAGGTTGATTCCTTTAAACTATTTATATACACAACTCAATTTAAAACAAATTATTTATTTAATAATCAATATGCGTATACAAAACTGGTTCAATTTAGCGAACTAAATTTATCCTAGATTTGGCCACTAGTTTTATTTTATTTCGCAATATTTCGATATAATGTAAAATTTAGTTTTTGATCCCAAATTTTATAATCTCAAATTCAAACTATAAAATTTTGGATTTAGGCATTTTGTAAAACCTTTATAATTTTGAATCCTGAACTATTTTTATTGTCAGTTCTTCTAGTTTTAGGAATTTTGGAATATCCTATTTTTTTTGGATTTTTTAAATTTCGTAACCAAAATATAACCAAAAAGGCACAAAAAGTGTCGTTCTATGTATATGTATATAAAGGGTTAAAATTAAAACACCGGTAATACCAGCAGAATGATGAACAGACAATATTGTCAATAAACAGAAGCCGGTTTTAATTTATACCAATAAACTGGCGCGCGCATATCACCGCAAATCTATAATATGTAGATCACCTTTTAAAGAATTTTAAATATTTTTTCATGAATCTCACATAAACTTGTTTCTTAGTGATTCGTTATCTCCTTTTCAATAGTTAACCGACCTACTAATTCACTCGTTGGATCTTTAAATCAATTGGTGATGGCCGAACTCTCAGTATTATACGTAAAGTTTAAATAACGCGTTTATTGCTAGAATATCTACACAGATATGGTCCGGTATAATTCAGCTGAAGACAATAAATGCAGAGGACTATATAATATATAGCCATCCGCCGTTTAGAAATTAACACGTGGTCAATTTGGCTGCGGGCAAGTTTTGCGAGGATGGATCCATGTTTCTAAATGTATTTGGCTGTGTGAGAAGAATGTGCTTGCTACTCTAAGGTCGTGAGCAATTGTAAAATACATCATTCTCATTCTGTCAGCAATATTCATTGCAGTTTCGGGAGTACGGAATTATGTTTTCACACAATTTCATCTTGCGGCCAAGCAACTTGCAACTTGCGCAGCCAAATCCATTTTTATGTGAACCTGTAACAACTGCACTCACCGATTTTGGGTAACAGGGTTATTCCTGATACTATTGAGGTTCTAAACTAATTTCTAACCAGAGAGGACTGGGTGAGTGAGACGGTTATCGACATTTACGTGCCGAGCTTTAAGAAGGATGAAGGATTCGATTGTGGGATATTCTGGGAGGCACTGGGGGTCAACCTCACTGTTTGCCTTCCCAATTTATGCAGTGTCTTTCAGGCCGAACTTATCGCAAGGGACAACCTACAAGAGATATTCGCATTTTTACGGCCAGTCAGACTGATATAACCACGCTACAATCACACTTTCTGACGTCGAAGGTAGCCCAGAATTGTCTGGCATCTCTAACTGAGATCAACAAGATCAAGCATAAGGTTTCAATATTGTAAGGAATGTCGAGTACTGCGTTGCTGTTGACACAGATATTTCCATCTCAGTTCTAAATGGCGGTTGACCCAGGCCTAAAAGTATGGTACAGGTCGATAATTTCTTTAAAGAACTTGCACTCATTGCAGTTTTAGATTGCACAAGGCAGCGGAATTTAAATTGGCGGCTACACTCTTCAGTTTTTGGCTGATGGTGGCTACCAAAACGGTGTTGGCCAGGATCATTTTGTAGGTATGGCTAAGGTATATTAGATACGTTAGAAAGTACTTTGTGTCCAAAATTTCAATCATTACAAATGAGCGAAGCTGAAAAAAGTGAGGCAAGATTATATTTGTATACAAAAAGTAAGATTCCTAGTCTAGTTATGTGCGTAGATGGTATGTATTACTAGGCCAGCTGATAATCCTCATTTGTTTTACAACCGTAAGGGATTCTATAGCCTAAATGTCATGATAGTAAGTAACAATTAATTGCGACATTTTAAATTTTCCATAATTTTCCTAAACCTTAATTATTTTAGTTGACGCATGATACCCATTACTGCGATGGCTTATTACGCCATATAGAAATGAGGGAGTGACAACTCTAAAAAGTAGGTTCAACATTTATGTACAAGAGCCACAGCTTGTACAAGAGCCACAGTTCCGCCCGTAATGTTGTTGAACGTATAATAGGAGTGTGGAAAAACTGGTGTCGATATCTTCTTGGGGTCGCCCGGCATCTTCATTATTCACCTGAGAAATCAATAAAAATTATAAACGTCGTCGTAGCTGTTCTTCACAATATTCGGTTGCAATTTAATATTAATGATTGGGATAGTTACCCAATCCCACAATAAGTTGAGTACGATAATTTTGGTAATATACCTTCTCAAGAAAATCAACAGTACTTCTCGGAGCGAATGATTTCCGTAACCAAATTTTTTTAAACTTTTGAATTCGAAATAAAACAAAATAAAACTATTTAACTTCAGCCTCTGGGCAATTTATTTAAATCAATGTAAAAAAAAATTAAAAAATAATATAAGTTTTACTAATTTCTGATTGAATTTTCTATCTTTTCTAATTTTATTTCGAGAGTTTTTTGCTTCGTCTTATATTTGTCCAAAGCCAACTGCTCCATTCTTTGGTTGTGCCGATTATTTTCATCTAATTGGAAATTCTGATTTATTGTTGTATAATTTTTCTTGTACTTCTATTTTTTTCTCCATAAGTTTTATTTGTTTTGGTGCTTTGGCCGTTTGCCTCACTCGGTGTTGCTTTCAATGTTTGGTAATTCAATTTCGAATTGATTTTCAACCATTGACGATGGAGAGATAACAAAATCATCAACGATTGGTTAATTTTCTATTTCCACGCTAATATTGTTGACGTCATAGATTGTCCGCTTTCGGTGACCCCAAACTTATTGGCATTTATCCCATCTACAGCATGCCTTAGCGATATTAGCTGTATTAAATCTATTTTGATTTGTGTATTGGCACCGCCCCCAGCGCTTTTAAGTTCTCGTTTACTGTGAGCCAATTTTTTCCTTAAGGCGGATCTATAGTCACTCCAAACCTAAAATTACTCCAAAAAATCGGTTTTTAATTTTATAACTTCCTATAAAAACAATAAACCTTTAGAATTTAGCTCGTCTTTCAATTTTTGCCAGAATTCTAACACAACTTCTGGACGACCTTTGGTAAGGTTTTTTGCTATATCTGAAAGCTATATATGAAAGAGATAGATCGTATGAAATACGCATTGATTTTGATCCGTATTCGTTCACTTTTGATGCGGCGTTTTCGATAACAGGGAAAACGTCAAAACCGAATGGAACTCCCACCGCAGTCAATCCGGCAAGTTGTATAATACGTTACTAGGCATTGTGATAAAACTTCAGAACGTGGCTGATAAATTGATTGCTATAAACATGAGCATTTTGATTTTAATTTTAATCGAGAAAAAATGGGTAATAAAAGTCATAATAGTCCGTTTCGACCTCTCCCTCTAATTAAACGCGTGTTTTTTTTATACTTTTCAAATAATAAACTATTTTTGGATCAATGAGAAAGAAAACAATGTAATGCGTTGGAAATGAAGTTCGATGCACTGTTCCTCTTAAATTCCAAAGCACATCACAAAGCTGAATGACAAATATACATACATTCTGTGCCCATTCTCCAGCGCACACGCATATACCGAAATATCATCATGAATTTGTCACCTCGTATAGATATACTTACATAATTTTTTTTTCGCACTCAAAATAAATGGATCATGATTATGTAAATGCGATGAAAATCGGTTCTTATGTAACCAAAATCGTGGAAATCCCAAAAACACAAGACAAGCAAACATCTCAACCAAAATTTGATAACAATCAAATCACAATAATTTTATTCGCTTCATTAAATATTTGTTTTTTATTTTATGTATTTTTATATTTCGAATTTTGCCACACACATACACACACACACACAATCGAAAGATAAAAAATTTTCCGATATAAATTTTCACTTGAAATACATTATCATTATTATCATAAATTTTTGTTCAGACTGGGCGGAATTAGTCAAGTGGATTTTTACAAGATTTTCCCATAAGGAATTTGTATGCTCGTATGTATGTGTACATGTGTATCCCATAGCAATATATACGAGGATATTATATTGATTCAACCAATATTAGAATATTTTATCCATTCGTGACCATTTTTTAAGATGATTAGATCATATCGGTCTCTCGGTGTGTATACATAGATGCGAGTAGTCTTTTTATTGTTGACCATTTTGTGTGTTCTTGTTTTTCATTAATCTATGGTCGATTGAATTTCTGGAAAATATATAAATTTTATGTGTATATGTATACATATATATGTACGTATATAAGAGATGAGAAAATTTGCATAATTTTATGTTATGGTTTTGATGAAATCAAGAATATACATAAAATATGAAAGAACATATTCTTTTGTGTTATCTTGTGCTCTGTATATGCATACATAATTTGATTACATATGATTAGAATTATAACAAACTTGAATCGGTTTAATATATAGATTTCGGATGGACTTCAAATAATCACCAAACACTTAATCCCATCGATATATACATACATAAGTATATACCACAAAGTGTATACCGCTGGTCGGTTGATTAAAAATATCACTTTCCGAAAACACCAAATCGTGATATTTCAATAAAATCCAATATTAAACCGTGATAAATGTAACGAATTGTTTTTGGATAATTTTTATTTTATTTTTAATTTCACGGAATTTATAGAATTTTTTTTGTCTTCTTCGTCGCTGCCTTCTTCAGCCATATATACATATGTACGTATACAAACGTCTCAAGACATATATAAATTCACCGTAAATTTCTTTGATATCGTTTTTTTTTTTTATTTGGTTGTTTCAAATTGAATTTTATGTACATGTGTACATATAGAAACCCGACCAATACAAAAACAAAAACAAAAAAAATTATATGTCCAATTAAAGTCAATCTACCATAACATGTTTCTTAAGGAAATGTTAAGAATAACAAAAACAAACAAATAAATAAAAAAAGGGAAATAATTTAGATACATCACAAACCACAAGATGAATAATTAAAGTGCTGCTCTATATATAGTGGATACAGAATTTAATTGGGTATTGACTTTTTGGCACACACAAACAAAAGTGGAAAGCATCCAAACAAAAACAAAATCCATTTGATAGTAAATAGAATATCCTTGTAGTAAGGAACGTCGTTACATCCTTTATTTTGTTTTTGTGAAATATTACAGATGTTAAAATATTTGACATTTTTAGTTTTGTGGACATATACATTGTTATTGTGTTATCCTCTAGATAAGACAAAAGGCAAACGAAGATATAATACACAATTTTACTTGATGTCGCCTTTTAGTTGTTCAAGGAGGTGGACGCGCAAGTAAAATAAAATAAAAATTTTAAAATTTTCTTTGGGTCGAGCATTATTCATTTTGTGTTCGGAATTCGACCATTTTATATGTCGAGACAATATTATACATATTTATAGTGGGAATTAAATTTCAGGAATACTGACGACATCTCGCATATTAGAGTGAAGTGGATATGTCCGCAATACTTTAAACTATTATTTTCCAATAAATTTTTGTTGATTTGAATTTAAATGAAAAACCATTTTCGCTATAATTGGTCATTTGTCATTCATCATCATGGGAATTTTTATATGTACATACATAAAAACTACATATTTTTGTCTTTATGTTTTAGACATAATATGATTTTCGTTATATATAAAATTGTCGTTATAGTTATGGAATGATTTTCTGTACATTATATAGGTCAGATTTGTTGGAATAATACAACATTTAATTAATCGTTTTTTTTCGGTTAGATTTACAACTTTTCTATGTAATATGTACTGTACATACTCATATACATATAGATGGTCATATAACATTAAACAGGAGATGCTAATTGCATTTTAAATAGAATGAAAATAACATGGTAAAGGTGGGGCAAATAGTTTTGTTTATATATACATATGTACATAATGATAGATGTGTGCGGCTTAGGTTTTATATTGTGCTAGTGAAAAATTGTTTTAAACAAAATTGTTGTGAGGTAACATATTGATGCTTTGATTAAAACGAAAATATTGGCAAAATCAAGATGTTGAGAAGGCTGATCTTGATTATTGATAAAACGTCAATGAGGCGAACTGTCAACAGTGACTATATAGCAACAGCGACATAATCGTAAATCCTCCCGCGCTCTATACTGTTTCATCATTACATATAGTGAGCTCCCTGTGTTGGTGGATGTATCAGCGAAAAGACTACATCAATAGAGATTGGATCAGGCGTACGACAAACTGGTACAGATATATCCTAAATGAAAAAAACTGAGTTACTAGCAGTTTATACATACCGAGATTCTGGAAGTTTAAAGAATTGGGTTTTCTAAACCAGTCTTCATTCAGTTATGTATGTCGCTTCATATAGATCTTCTAAAAATCCCGGTAAGATTTATTTATTTTCTTAACAATACAAAGTTCAGCGTTTTATTTTTATCCAGAAGATAATTATTTAGCTAACAACAAGCCATGTCAATGTTGTTAACTATTGCTGAAATTTATAATAGTCATTGACTATTGCCATTAATACAACACTAATGAAACATGTATAGTTATAATATAGAGAGCCCGAATGTTTTTCCCATCTATAATAGTATCTAAAAATTTAATTTTATTCCAAAGTCAGTCAAAATCTCTTTTCATTCCTCTTCGGCTTGAGGAATCTGCAAAAGATTAAATTCTGTTAAAATAATTGCAATTACCTCTATCACTTAAATTAATCAAATCGTTTTTTATTTTTGGCATGCCCAAATGGAACAGAATATTTATACGATGAAATTGGAGGAGAGGGTATTTCGCAATCTTCAGTTGACAAAATATCTAAGACTTTCAAAAAGCCAAATCGTTTAAAAAATACAGATGCAGTTAAGCAATTCCAGCTACTAAATATAGTCTGTGAGTATTAAAAAAAAATTGTTCAAGTATGAATTTCATGCGCCGTGGCTTCCGTGAGCTGTGTACTTTTCAATTGTAATATACTAAATTATGTTTTGAAATAATGTTTGTTTCAAATTATGGAAAACAATTCGGGTGACATAACCTATTCGGAATCTCAACCATAACTGCTTGTGATGACTAAAGATAGTTTCTAATGTATCTGCTTGCTTGAATATTCTCTATATTGGAAAATATATCATCTATACTGGTTATGATCCGCGTTGTGCATCCCCATGGAGTCGAGATATCAATACTTTTATTTGGAAAATATCTAAAGATTCGGTTAGTATAGGATGTTGAACGAAATCTATAATGAAGTCTGTCTTATTTGGTACGTAAAGTACATATTACATAAAATCAATACTCGTGTCAACTGAGCATCTATATGCCCCGTACAAAACTAGTAAATATACTCCAGATATCTGCGCAATGGCTACAATTTGAACTTGTTTTGCTATACTAACGGAAACTTTCTTGGGCACTAGGCCGACTCCATGTGACCTAATGTTTGCTATTGATCCGCACTCACGAGTAGCATCAGTACAGCTCCATATTACTACAAAGAGCGCAACATGCCATGACCGTTTTTGGACCTCAAGTGTTATTATAATGACATTTTAACACATTTCTTCACCTGTAGTTCAATCGCTAAGGTGACTGAGACCTTTAAAATGGTGACACATCCTTATAAATAAAATGTAAATATTGTTGGTATTGGTATACCTACATTTAATTATTAATTAAATAATTTTATTACTTTTTTTATTGACCACTGAAAGAACTTACATAGGTTTGTGTCCATGCTAAAATAAAAATACTCGCTTTTGAGAAAATGCAAAACCAGCTGAAAGTAGATTATTTTAAGCAAAGAACCAAACCTAAGTACGTATAAGTACTTGCATTCAATGACTTAATCTACATGCAACTTTTCCACTCGTTTCGAGTGATACTTCAAAAGTTATGAGCCGGTGACAGACAAGACAGGCGGACAACGGAGTGAGACCATAAAGATTACGTTTTACATTTTATGTACGGAACCCCAAAAATTGGTGAGGAAGAAGCTGCAGTAGCAAAAAGTTGTGCCTTGAAGCCAAAGGGAATCTAACATTTGGGCGGGGAAATATATCAATGAAATTTTAAATTGTGCTACTAAATTTAGTAACTGTTCAAAGCACGCACTATCCATACCAAAATCATTTAGTGTAACAATTTTAAATGGGTAATTTAAATTATTAAATAGCAACTATATCCTTTATTTTTTAAATCATCAAATCTGAAAATATTTTCTTATTTCAGATTTCAAGATCTGCTCGATATAAATTTCGATTTTGTTTAGATGCAGAATCTGTAATTTCTTTGAGGCAGTTTCGGGATTATAGTGAGACACATGGACTGCCGTATCATCGGCAAAAGTTTATATGACTACAGCTAAGTAAATCAGCTGTGTACAACAGGTATAATATTGGTCCTAGAACGCTGCCTTGTGGGACATCTGCGTTAATATCAATTAAACAAGTAGTTGCATTATTTTGTTAAACCATGTACTTAATGCCTTTGAAGAAGATAGTTTCCCAGAACTGAGTGAAATGTCTTCGGTAGAAGTTCTTTAATTTTGTATATTAGCCCATCAAGCCAAACTTTATCAAAGGCTTGTGCAATATGCAAGAAGGCAGCAGAACAATATTTATTTTCCTCGAAGGTGTTTTTGATTGCATTTACCATTCTGTGTACTTGTTCTGTGGCACCATGTTGGTTTCGGAACTCAAATTGATGGTCTGGAATAATATGCCGCTTTTCTAATACGTTATAATGATTTTTCAAAGAAATTTGAGATTGTAGGTAGCATGCTTCTTAGTTTTATGCATTTGTTTAGCAGTTCCCTTATCATTTTCCCGGTAAGATCATGGCTTGGTGCCTTTTTGAGCTTATACAATTTTAAGTTGTTTTCGTAACTTTCTTCCAATTATATTTTATGTGTTTGAAGGACCAACCATCCATTTGATTGGGTAGCACAAAGTTATTAGTTACTTCGTGTGGTGCGAATACGGTTGTTAGATCAGCAGTAAAAGCATTGTCTTTTTCGTCATCGCTTACTCGCCCAATTGCCAGTTGGTAGTCTAATCGCGTGATTCGAGTTTGCTGGCCTTTTTAAATTTTTTGTTGACTTCCATAAAGTAAAATCTATCCTCTCGATTGACGAGAGTTTACTTGAATTATTCTGGACGCACTGGTTAGAACCGTTATTCTATAGCTTCATAAAGTTGTTTCTCTTTCGGCGATGTTAATCTGAAACCCCATTGAGTGTGTTTTGCGTTGAAATAACCCCTGCATGAAATTTATTACCTATAGTTTGATGAAATAATTCATGAAGTGCAGTTTTTTTATAACATGTTTTAGAGGATATCACACTACTGATATGACACAGGTTCCAGACCATTCCTACAGACAGATTCGCGCGTTGATTCGATATTCTCATATTTCATGATTTCATAGTGTTTTAATCTTGTTTTTATCAATACAGCTGTGCCATGTGCTTTCCCATCTGGGTGCTTAGTGTCAGGTAGAACAGAGTACCCATTAATTTTGAAATATGTAGTTCCTCGATGAGGAATACTTGAACCTACGCTTTATGTTGTACTAGGCGGTTTGCATTCCATATGGCTATTTTGATAACAGTCAGTTTTGATTTGTAACGACTCTGAATCAACGAGTTCTCTGCATCATTGCCATGTTTGCTTCTTCTCTTGCTTGCACTTTAGGAGTGGTTCCCTTAAGGATACTTGCATATGAAACCTCTTGATGCACACTACTCTTTACAGTTGCTTTTGGTTGGTTATTTTGTACGTTATGATACGATAGTTCTGGTCGCACTTTTGGTGTGGTGGAAGAATGAAGATTAAGGGTTCGTTGCTCTACTCGCTGCCATGGATTGATTCTTATTTTCAATTCTAGGTAAACAGAGGGTGTCCACTGTAATTTGTTTTATTATTTATATTTAAAATTTATTTTATTTCCGTAATCCTTACATTTTATATATTGTAGATTTCACAGTCTTCTCGGTATGTCGCCCAAAGTATATAACATGATTTTAAACTTGGTGATTAAACCCCAAGGCAAAAATTATGTGATATGTTAATTTATGTAGACTAGACTATTAATTCACCAGATAATCAATCAAACGTGCGTTATTCTATATAACAATCTTTAGCCATTGTTTATGGTATTGATGAGAGGCAACAGATTTATAGGAATGTCTTCGCCCTTGGAAAATGTCAAACTACAGTGGTGCACTTATGGTTCCAGCAGTGATAACCGAGACTTAACCGAGAACCTGCTTTACCACTCCCAAAATATCTCGAAAGCAAAATATGTTTATTTATTTGTAAGTTAATTTTCCTATTCCATAATTTGTTAAAACCACACCAGTTTTATTTAAATTGTTTTCTAATTAGTAATTACTATGTTGTATAGACTTTCACGGGCGTTCGTCGTATTATTGAAAATTGGTACGGCATCTTATTTAATACATTCATTTGTCATACAATGTTTGTTGAATTGTGATCACTTTAGTGGTTCTATCAAACTAAGGACAAATTTGGTAGTGCTATCGTTCTCCTCATTTTCAATTAAATTATACATTTTGCCGTTCAAATTTGTCTTACTTCTTTTGATATAACTATGACCTCTCTGTTGTTGAACTACTTGCCCTGTGGTTATTGCTATTAGACCTACAATTTAAACATAAATAAACAATTTATTGATTACTTAGTACTTCGCTTGATTTAAAGGTGTAATCATAAATAGGAGGGCTTCAGTGTAACGCCACGGCCTTTTCCGCTTTTGCGCAGACCCAGATATTGTTATCACACGTTTTCTCTCATCAAAGCTCCACGTAGGGATTTCCACCTTGAACGACATTCCTCAACTCAAAAAATCACATAGCCACAATATGGCTTAAATCGAAACACATAATCAATTATTCCTTCGGCAGTTTGCTGCAACCTCCAGTCATTCATTGCTCTTCTTTACTTTATTTGAATAATTCTCTTCAATCGAATTAAATAAAAATGGTTTTGTTAAAATTAACGTTTCTTGCTAGTTCTCACTGGCATAAATACTCAATATCTGAACAATCATAATAATTTTCAGTAAAACCATTTGGAATATGAAAATTATTTTTGGGTTTTTTGGGCCTTTGTACTTCCGTATTTGGTGCAAGTATGATTCGATTTTTCATGGTCGAATTTATCATTTGACGCTTATCACCAACTGGTGAGATTGAACGATTATTCTATATAGATTTTCTTAAAATTGCCATTTTTATATTAGACATTTTGAATTTAGTAATATTTTAAAAATAAATTAATTTTTATTTCGTAGTTAAACTGCCTGTTTGTTGTGCACCATTTACTTAATTGATACTAAGTTATCGTATATTGGTAATAAATCCAAGAATGTCACTGCAGTTAGGTGGAACCTCACATATAACAACATTACATTTATTTGTTTCATGTTCGGTAAAATTGAGCCTTTATAATGTTAACTTTCTCATCCTGTACTTGATTTTCTCTCAAGTACAGCAATTTTATGAATAAAACTTTGAGAATTATTCAAATTAATTTTCATGTCTTCTAAGGGTTCAATAAATTTTTCACACCATCAAACCAGCTGATTCAGGCAAGTCCTGGAGTATAATAACCCGGTCGCACTCAGAGACGGATTTCTATTGATATTGCAACCTGGATCAATAATTTCCTCGCAAGCATCATCATTAACGGTGCAATTCGATTTTGAACAATAATCGGGGGACAGTTTTTTTGTTTATTTTATCTCCATTTAGGAGCATAGGGCATCTACTAGTCTGGGCCATTTACCTATATTTAGGGCTATTGTCTTTAGCTCCCACTATGATTTTCCGAGATGTTTTGCTTCAGTTAGCTGGCCTTCCAACTTTCCTTTTTCCTTGCGGATTTTATTTTAATGCAAACCTTGTTATGTCATTCGGTGCCCCTTTCTCAGCGTGTGTTCTATCCATCTCCATTTCCATTTCCTGAACTCTTTCTCAATGTTGACGTGGTTCATTTGATTAGCCTCCTGAGGTATTTGTTTACAAATACCTGGAGTATTTTAGTAACTTTCTTTGTGCATTTCCTCGTTTCACAGCCATACAGCAGTAACGATTTTACACAGGCATTGAATATTTGCAGTTTGACAAGGTAGATGCATTCCAGATCTTATGGAGCATGTTGACCTTCAACATTATTGTTTATTGGTTTGTTGATAAGTAGGTTGGTGCATTCTTCCATGTCGCCTGTTCTTGCTACAGTACAACCAAGGTATATATGTTTCCGCTACATGTTGGCGTGGTTGTATGTTAGCAGGCATAGTTCATCTGCGTAATCAAGATCATTGAGTCACACTATCCAGTACTACGAGGAACAGTAGTGGTGGTAGTACACATTTTTGTCGGACTCCTCGTGTATTGCAGTATGTTACTCTGGGTTTCTTTATGCTGAACTATATTTCCAACATCCCAGGGGCACAGATGCTGGAACAATTTGTATGTCATTGAGTACTACAACAGAAATGTCGGCACACTTGATGTAGAAAAGACTCACGCACGTCACTCAGCCCAGTGTGTTCATAAACTCGACATTGTAACAATATTGTTACAATATTGTTACGACTGTCATTTTGACGTATAGAAAGGCAGTACCGAGTAGAGTTGGTAATGACGTTTGTAACAATAAGGGGAAATTTTATTGTTACAATGTCGAGTTTATGAACACACTCCCGTCCATTGTTGCCAAGCAGAAATTATTATTGCAATATTTTGCATTTCCCCGAAGACCTCACTTGTCATTTAGTGATGTATCTTCTTTTTTTTGGGAACTTTGGAACACTCATTTAAAGAGTATTGTTGAGATAATATAAAAGAATTTGAAAGCGCAAGTCCGAATATGCTCAAGTTTAAGAATACCTCTCAAGTGCAAAGCAAAATTTATTTGGAACGACTGACGAGGTGACAGTTTATTCACTATAAAACCGATTGCTGAATGGAGTGAAAGTCAAATTCAATAGTAAAATACTGACTAAAGGCAAACTCTACAACTCAGAAGAATATAAGAAATGATTAATGAGATTTAGTTTTGCAGACATTCAATTTTAACAAGTTATGCGGGCATATACGTTCAAATGGTAAACAGCAAAGAAAATGAATTTATTTAAAACACCTGTGTCGTTATATTTTGCCTTTGTAATCAATAAACATACTTAAAATATGTATTTTAATCCAGCAAACAACCAACTAAGTTGAGTTTACCCCGCAGACATTTTTATTTATAAGTTTTCATAAAATCGTGATGGAAAGCTCATATACATACATAATATGTAATTCAACTTTAAGTCGATAATTGACTTCAATCATTTTCAGTATTACAAAAAAAAAAACTTTTATGTTTGGATTTTTTAACGGAAAAAATAAAAAAAAACTGGTGAAAAGTAAAGTCACGTTCTACATGAGATATAATCGAAGCTTTTATTTTAAAATTTTTGTTATAATACTTACATACGTTTTAGTTTTAGTTATTAGATATGATTTATATTGAAATTGCATGTTAAACTTAAAATATTAAAAAAAAAAAATGTTAGACGGAAATTACTTTTAGTGCTTTGTTGAAAAACATAATAAAAATAAAATGTATGTGTACATTGTACGAGTATGCAACTTTGCCAGGTTAATAAATTGAAAATTATTCCGATTTATTATTTAATCGTTAATTGGTTTAGGAAATAGAATTTGTTGTATGAGCTTTACTACTAAAGCCAATTTACCAATAGAAATTTTTTTTTCGATGACAAAAAAGCGTTTTGAAACTTTATCAAGTCAAGAGATATTAGATTCACAATCAAATATTTATAAATTTTGAATGAGTTCAGTATAGAGTTCAAAAACTCTAACTTGAGAGATATAAGTTTCATATTATTTCTCGATAGTTAATTGTTGTGTGCAAAACAGTTTGTTTTTCTATTATTCATTAATAATAATAATTTGCCCCAATAAACCCCCGTGTGTTTTAAATCCACTCAACGAATTTTTTTTATTGCTTTGACATTTCACTTATACAACTATTAACTACGTTTACCCTTTATTATGCTATACTACAACATGAATAATAATAATAATATTTCCATCAACATCTTCTCGTATATGAAAAAACAAAAATGAAAATGAAAAATCATCCTGGATATTTTCCAATATCACACTTTTTTATTTATGGTATCAAGAAAACTTTCATTTGAAGTATAATGGTGATAGGTAAAAAATGTAAAATACACGTCAGTCCTTATATAGTTAAATGTATATATATATGTAACATTCAGCAGGTGGTTTAAATTACAATTTGATTATTGTACCTAGCTTTCAATTTATTATTAATAATAAAAAAAAACGAAAGTAAACGAAATTGTTTTTCTCAGTCAAATTCTCAACACATTGGATGACTATAAAATTATATACGATCTTGGATTAAGGCGTACACCTTTTTATTCAATATCCTTGCGTTTACACCTGATTATGTATACATGCAAACGTATAGGGTGATCCTATCAGGGATGGGCGAAGTAGAATACGCCGTGTAAATCTACGCGGTTGTCGACACGTAAAGTATTTCGTAGATATTACTTGGTAATATTATTTGTTAACGTCAACAATTAAGAGATGTCAACAACATCCGATATATTAGTAATTTGAAATAAAATACGCCAGTTAGAAGTTTTATTTTGTAAACGGACGATTGAGTGAGTTAAGCTGTAAGATGAAATTAAATAATGATTCAATTTAAATTGGAAATCACACACCACAAATAAAATAAACCAAAGCATTAATTAAAGAAAGTTTATTGCGCACTAAACTTTCGAATTGATCTAAATTTCAAATTTTGTTACTACGGATAAAGTCAAGCACATGTTGTTTGAAGCTCCCCGTCAGATTCCACACAACTTCCGATGTGACTTTGGCAGTAAAATTGTACCATTGAGAACGCATATTTTCAGCAACATTATCGTATCTGCCATTCTTCTTTTCACTAAAATCAAACGCATTCACATTGTAAAATACACGAAGAATTGTCTAGCTCTGATGTAAGAGAATTTTTCGTGTAATTCTATATGAGTGCATGGAAAGATCGGTTAAAATTTGACGTCAAAAATTTATTTTTGTTTTAAAACAAGGAAATTTCGATACCAAATTTTAGTCGACCTTACCTATCTTTCACAAGGTAAAATACACGAAAAATTGTGTGATGCAAGATAATTTTAGGACTTATAGTAATGTGAGGAAAAGTTCACTAAAATTTGGTATCGCGTCTAAGTTTACTATACTTTACGGAAAGAGCGATCATTTAATATTTAGTCTAGACTAAGAATTAACATCGAGGATAGCACTTTGTGGAGAACGATAAATATCTAGGACGTATAGGAGTTTAAACCTTATCCGTAGAAAACAGGTAGAACTAAAAGTGGTGCTGGTTAGTGGTAAATCAGAGAGGTTTAGTATTTTCTATCGGCTTCTACTTCTCGAAAAATAATTTCCAAATCGGACAAATTTCTAAATTAAAAAAAAATATTTAGTATAAAGGCACAAGAAATTTTATTTAGAATGAACTGTGGGTTTATTATTTATTTGTATTCCTGCTGCCATTAATTGTGGGTGCTGCGAGTGGCTACCTATTCTACTGGGTCTAGCTAACACAACCTATCGAAAAGTTACTTTATCCGCCATCATTTGAAATTACATATTTTAATTAATTATTTTATGCGTTTTGCATTAGTGTTTAGCAGAATTTTAACAATATTTGAGAATTATTCCCCTACATTCACAATTTTTTAGTATGCCGTCCGAAATGTGTAATAAATCTCTTCACCTCAAATGCTTTTTCCCCACGTTATATGTTGTTTTTTTTTGAAACGTCAAATTGAAAATTGCGTAAAGACCGTGGTTGCATGCTATGTGTTCCACAGTATATGTATTACCGCAAACGATAATATCACCATAAATTGGTTAACTCTGGAAGAACCGGCATCAGAAATTCATCAACATCTAAACGAAGTTATTGAAGAAAATGCCTGTTCCTTTAGGCAAAGAATGGGATAGTTTATGAAAATTTAAATAAAAAAATTGGATTTAAGTTTAAATTCGGACTTTTAATTATTTTTATTTATCTTTTAACCATTTCATTTTACATTAATTCAGTGTGTGTCGTGTGTGTCATTCATGTGTGTTCATATAAATATGTATATATATATAGTATCATCCCGCCAAAAACATCATAAAATTCCAATCCATCCGCCATTTTAAATGTATACACATTTTTTCTATTGCTCGGCCCACAACACAATGATATAATTATTATTTGCACGGATCTGTCAAAAATTATGGTAGCGATAGACTATAATAATTTGGGTGTATGAGGTTTTTGCATTTAAATGTCAAATTTCTATACTAAAAAATATTTATTACAGGTTTCGGTCACAGCCTTGATGTAAAAACGAAAAATGTAACATTTGTATATTCCACATAATCGATTGTATTTCTCATTTTTAATTTTAACATTCAATATTAAAATGTTCCCCACTCTGGTTTAAGTCAAAGGGGCGACTACTGAGTACGAGTTTTTCATTTATTAGTTGTAAATATTTGTTGAAACGCCACTGCTTCGCTCTTCAGCCCGCATCTCCAAATCACTTGCCATCATAATAATTTTTTCAAATTTATTTAACTTGACGTGTTTATATTTAGCGAAAGCATTATTATTATTTTGGGCAAGATACAATTTGAGATCTGCTAACGTGTTTCAAGCCCAATTTCACGTACGTTTCGTCATCCATATTCTCTAAATTTTGACTAAATATGGTCATAGAGTAAGAATCTGGCACGTTTAGCGGTTTAACTCGATAACTTTTTTAGCCTTCCTGAGCGCGAATTCGTCTTACCATGGAATGAGATGTACTCGATTTAATGGCGCGGTCATAGTCAGAAATCTCCGTATGATTTATAATGGAAGTTATAATCTGAGACTTTTTAGTACCGTTTTATAACACTTACATATATAAACCTGACGTCAAAGGAATCAAGGTATTTGTGCACAATATGGATCAATTTGAACAACGCTCTGGATAATTTTAACTCCAACAATTCCAATCACTGTATATAGGCTAAACAATTATATTATTTGATTCCTAATTCTATTTGAATTAGTCTTTAGCTTAAAAACTAATTATATAAATAAAACAGTTTTCATGTTTTATTTCATTGATCGTTATTTTTGAAAATTGTAGATTAAAATGCATTGAAGAAAATACAATTAAATTATTACCACCCGTAATGCATTGATCCTAAAGAAATTTGGTCACCTTAGTTTAAAACTAGTTCGCAAAATCATTCCAGGATACATTATCGACGTTGTCTACGGGTTGTTGACATGTCGAACGTAGAAAATAATAGATGACGCGTAAACGCCCATCTCTATTCCCTATAAACCGCAGCATAATCCATGGTATTTGTTTAGTCAAACTTAAAGTTGATCTCGAATTTCGACAATATTTTCATATAATTCTATCCTATTTTGGCCATACCTTAATTTAATTTAGTCCGAATTTCCATCATCGTTGGTTTACATTTTTTTTTATTCTTTAAATGCCAAAATTTGCAAATTTTCTAAATTTTAAGAAATAATTTAAAATGTATTTTTTAAATATTTGAATAGAATATAAAAAGAATAAAAGTTTAAAACTTTAAGCTCCAAGATTCATAATTTTGAATTATTACTTTTTAAATTAAAAATTAATAATATTAAATCTTCGAAAGAAATTGGATTCGAAAAAGTAACATTTAAATTAGACTCAGTTGTTTTTTGATTTTGACGCTAGAGCTAAAAGTTTAAAATTTTCATTTTCAAAGACCTTTGGAAAATTTTAGAATTTAAATTCTATAAACTTACTTCTATTAGTAACTGGAATTTGTACAGCAATGCTTTTTTCATTTATAATTTGGGATTGCCAAATTTTTAATTTTGCTTACGGCGTCTCAAAATTTGGAATCCCAACACAGTCATGGTCAATTCGACGAACATAGTTTTAATAACTAAGAGTTTTTAAAATTTTACTTCCAAATGTTTTAGAATTTTTAACAATAAAATTATTTTAATTAATTTTTTAAGTCAGAATTTCTAAAACATTATAATCCGATTTCAATAATTTTATTTTAAAATTTAAAATTTTTTAACTAAATTATTGCAATTCAAGATTTTAGAAATTTTAAATGACTTGAATTTGTAATTTCCAGGATGTAGAATTATTTTAGAGATAAGTTAAAATTGTTTGATTGGAATATGCAATGTTTATTTATTAATCAATCAATAATTTCAAATTTAAGTCTAATTGGAATCTGATTTATTGGAGCCAATTCGAGTAATTTTGAAATTGTTTAAATCAAGCGTTACCAGTGAATTTTAAAATACCTAATTTTATACAGTAGTCCCAGAATTGATTGCGGTAAATTCTAAGAGACACCCTGTATACAGCGTTTCAATATAGGTAACCAATAAAACCTGAACAAATATAATAATGGCATTACTAGCAATATCATAAAAATTGCAAATAAAAAAGTTCAGATTTTCTTCTCAATTTTTCCGAGAAAAACGAGTATAAAAAATACCGTGTGTATAAGAAAAATCCATAAATTTCTACAGTTTTTCCTTCATTCCAGAGTTACAACATTTTTATTTTTTCGTATATATGTATATGGTTTTTTTTGGTGCGGTTTTACAACCGCATAATAAAAACGGAAAGGAAAGGTGAAAAATGGTAATAAAAATAATAATCATAAGATGTTTTTCTTTTTTCCTATTATTACATTTCACATGTTGTTGTGTATAGGAAAACCAAAACGAATAATGTGGAAAAGTGAATTTTTGTTCGTTTCTAATTTTCTATCATTGACTTCCTGTGGGAAATCAAATAATATATTGAGATACGCACCTCAAGAGTAGATGTATAGGCACAAACACACTCAATATAAAGTTAATTTTCTTAAAACAATATCTATGTGGAGTATTAATAATAATGATGATCATAATAAAAATAATAATAATAATCGAATGAATCTTATATATCTATTCGACATTTCTTGCGTTGCCAATACGCCCAAATGGGAATTTAATCTAAAAAAAAAAAAAAAAAAAAAAACATTATTAGGGCTGAATGTTAATGAGATTTTAATAAATTTACATTTTTCAGGAATAAACTCATTCGGGACTAAATGATTTTTAATAAAAATAGTGTAATAAAATATTAAAGCAAAGTGTTCTTCTTATAAGTTAATTAGAATACATTTTGATTTTTGATTTTTTTTTTCATATTCTTAATTCACATGAGTATATAACATATAATAAGATATTGTGTTTATATTAAAACCACAAAAACCTTGATATTAAGGAGTATACGGTTATAATGATATATTAAGAGTAAAGTAGCAATTATTTATAGATGTTGTTACTCTTATGTACCAGAAAATCATCATTAAAGTCCTATTAATTTGTACAGTAAATCGTAATCTTAGAACATAATAAAAAGGTTTTTATAGTAATGTAAGACCACACAGATTACCATAATAAATCCGTTTATTTGATGATTACCTTGATTCCTTAGAAGATAAAAAGGGTTACCTATATATTATAAGTAAAAGATGATCATAAAGGAATATTGTCATATGGTTGGATAATTTGTGATTCTGGTTTTTAACTTAACCTATTTTTCACTTACGCGCTATACAGTTCAATCAATATAAATCAATTAACTTTCATGGTAGATTTTCATGAACTGAAAATTTGTAAATTGGCAAAAAACAATCTTCACTTACTAAACGAATACCATTAACCATCAAGACTCGTTAAAATAGTTGAAATAGTTGCGGGGCTAGATCTAGCATAACGTTGACGAGAGTGGACGCGTGAGTTTAAATATATGTTGGCCTATTATTTCCATCAAAACTGTGTTATCAGCATTTATACAGGAGGAAGCAGCACTAGGCGATAGGTTGAGGTTAAGAACATTAACATGAAAAGTGCAAGAAGTACTTGTCGGTGTTATACATATAGTCGATGAAGTTATTTGGGGTATGTACTTCATATGTGCTCAAAGAGAGCTATAGATAACAACATAATTAACGCCGTACTCTTTTATCTCACTAGTCGCATGAAGCTGAAATCATTATGATTAACTGTCAGTGAAATGATTTTACGCTATTTAGTGAGCAATTTTAGAAGAAAAACTTTTTGATAGAAATCCTTTATTACAAAGTTTTCCAAATATATAATCACAAATAAAGTTAAAACGCATATTAGCGACATAATAATAATGTCATAATTCATAAATATATTGCGAACAGTTTTTTCATCTTCCATATGATGGCTTTGACTATATTGGTGAAAAAGCAACATACAAGTTTGTTGTTCTCAGTGCAACGGATTAGTTTATTCTCTATGCGTCTATACATATTTTAAGACCTCATTTAAAAGAAAACAATAATTTAGTAAGACACAACTTACTAAAACACCCAATCAATGTTATCCACATTAATAAACATGAGTTACTTAGTCGGTCTTATGAAACTGAGAAAAACTTCCAAACCCTACAAGATATTTGTCAAAACATAAGTGAGTGATAATCCTCAACTACTCAACAACACATTTAACTTTTTGGATACGATCCTAAAACAGCCTTGTCGACTAGTACTAGTTTACTAGTATTAGTACTAAAACTATTTTAATCCTAATACGGTATAAAACCACTTATAAAAAATTAAATGTTCCTTTCTCGAAATGTTCGAAACTGCTATAATCTTCTACTCTGACAGTAATATCGCCTAAGCAGAAGGAATATCGTAGCGAAAACGATGTACAAAAAATACAATCAACAAAAAAATGTTCTCCTCGATATCAAATTTTACTCAACTAAGCACTCATGTAGTAAAACACACAGAAAATTGTCTCGCACTGATACAAGATATTTTTTTGTGTGTTTTACTATGTGAGCTTGACAAGGTCAACTAAAATTTGGAATCAAAAATTTACATTGACTATAATTTATAAAAAATAAAAATTAATCGAAATCAAATTTAATTCGTCCTTCCCAAGCAGTTACATGGTAAAACACACGAAAAATTTACTTGTATCAGTGCGAAACAATTTTTCGCGTGTTTTACTAGATGAGTGCTAATCGCATAAGGTCGACTTAAATTTGGTATCACAATTTTCAATTTGCTATGTGTTTATCGAGTATGACTTATTGTATTAATAATAATGTTAATTTAAGGGAAATTTAAATTATAGAATTTTCATAGGCCGAGCCTTCGTTCATGTCAGTGCAGAGTGGCGTGTAAATATTTGGTGGTATTACAGAGTATTACAATTGACTAAATCAGGTGGTACGTCGATTGGATAATTTTTTGGCGCGACACTCAGTATTTTAATGAGACAGAATATCAATTCGAAATTCAAAATAAATCAAACATTATCGCTTAAATCATTCACAGTTCACCGCAGATTCATTTAAACTGGACCGCATAACATTTATAAAATAAATAGGGCAATCCCAACTCGACCTCAAAGCAGACGCAAAATAAAAAATCTTGTACATTAAAATTCATCTCTTAAACTTTTCATCATTTTATTTAAGATGTGAACCAGTGTATATACAAGGAATATATGTATATAGAGAGAACAGCTAAAAAATATTCAAAAGTCATAATTAATCATAAATTTTTTTTATTTTGTATTTTTTTTTTGCTCTGCTGCTTTCAAAGAAACTTATTATTATCATTACAGACATTTTTATTCTTATTACATCACTTCATTCTTATTCGTTTTCTTCTTATATACTTATTATGTTTCGTCGTCGTATATTATACACAGAATTATTGTACATCTACTCCATCATTATTAATTTTCTTATCAAAATTGAATTGTTTTACATAAATTATGCTGAATAAATATGACATAAGAACCAACTAATTTGTTATGAAAACTTTTACAATTCATTAAATTTAATTTTTCATATAAAAAGTCTTTAAGATCTCGAGAAGAATTAAATTATTTAAAAGTCAATTATTATAACAAAGTTTATAGTATAAAGCATATATACATATATGTTGTATGCGCGCTTATATTTAAACGATATATGTTTACTCTATGTGCTATTAACTTTATTATACAAGGCCTAGCAACCTAATTCAAACCAATTAAAAAATAAAACTCTCGCGCTTTGTTTATTTTAAACGATTTCAATCAACCCTTTATTTTAAACGCGAATTGGTCGTCGTCCTCGTCAATGAACTCTTGTTTATTAATTAAAATCACAAATATCTAATTGACAGCCAATTTAAGTGTATACATACATATAGATATACAAAGCACACACATACACAATAAAAATTTGGAAAATCATGAAAATTTTTGTTTTCATCTTTCAATTTTCTCATTTCGGTTGAATATTTTATGAGCGTTTTTTTTTCTAAAACATCATCAATTTATTAGCACATCGAGAAAACATAAAACATAAAACATAAATAAAATAAATTATAAATGCTGACCAAATCAAAATTTATATACAAATCGTCCGTAATCGTGGGAGTTGCAGGAAAATATTTATACTGTTCCCAATATTGTTGCTTAATGTACATATATCCAGTAAATTGATAACTGGCCATATTTTAATAATTCCCGCATACGAGTATACGAGTATATACTTACATAACAATACACATGGATGGATTACGTAGACGTTTTTGAACATTTTGTTGTATTTATTGAAAATCATTACAGTATATACAGAAAATCACTCAATCAAATAAAATGTATATATACGAGACTATATGTATAGAAGGTATATAACGTTTAAAGGGGTTGAAATGAATATGATTTTCGGCCTCACTCCCCTTAAAATGAAAATCAATATGCATAAATGGTAAATGATTAATGAGCTTTTACTCCAACATGACGTATGTATATATATAGTGTTGTTATGTCGATGAGAAAGCATGAAATGAGAAATTCAATGTGTATATTCGAATTCGATTATGACTATTTGGTAGTTGATTTCTTTATTTGATTTATCATCCGTTAACGGTGTCGATAATAATAATTTTTTTGTGTATCCGCACTTAAAATTGTGTCTATGTATATAATTGTAATAAATTAAGATTTCTCTACGACTCTTTCATAGTTTTTAATTATAAATTTAAATTATGGGCTTCCTTTTTAATTTGGTTATAATTCAAATCAAATTATTATCCTCAAACATAATGTGTATGTAGATGACATCTGCCATAAATACATAGTTTTATGTAATCACTCTTGTATACATGTGAATTCTATATTTAACCAAAGACGGAAAAAAAAAATTATGAACGGATATCTTAAAGGACAAAATTTACATAAAACATATGTTCGTACAACATAAAATCGTTGAATTTTATGGTTAAGATTATATTGGATTCGATTGCTACGTATACATATACATACATATGTATATACGTATGTACATACCCACAGTGGAAATTTAATTTATGATAAATGGCTTGAAAACTCGTATAATTTTTTTTTGAAAGGGATTATTAAACGCAAATGGATTTACTTAATTGAAATCGAATGATTTAGGTTGAGAAATTTATTTATTATTATTAACGGTTTTACCATACTTAAACCGCGGTGGGATATCATTAATTTTTATTGAAATCAGATGAACAGATTAAATCGTGAAATTACCATCTATATACTCCAAAAGGTTAAATAACTAACAGAAGATCGATGGCTTATATAGATATTAATAGCTACTTGCATTTTCCAATGCAGCTATAGACGAACAATTAACACAATGAACTGCTCACATAGAAAAAGTGATTGCTTCAAAGACATAACTGGACATATACAGGGTGGGGCAACTTGGACTAACTGATTTGAAATGCTTATAATTTTAAATTTTAATTTATATGGTGTCCATTCTCCTTCTTTGTTGACGTAAACTCGTTCCTTCAAGAAACCCCACAAAAAAAAATCTGGGACTGTCAAATCTGGAGAACGAGTTGGCCAGGCGAAATCTGCATTTTTTGAAATTATTCGGTCCTCGAAAAGTTCTCGCGGAATCCCCATTGTGGCTCTTGCGGTATGAGCTGTAGCTCCATCTTGCTGGAACTATATGTCACGAATATTAAGAACTACCGAACGTAAAAAATGTTAAAACATGCTCCGGTATACCACCCCAGAGACGATTTCTGGCTCCTGAATTTAATTTTCGAAGACATATGAACCAATAACTTTATCAGCATTGTTATGAATTTTATATGAAAACATCTTCAGATTAAATTTTAGAATACGGCGTAGCGATGTTCTGGAGATGCCCAATTGAGTAGCACGTCTCCGAGTAGGCACAGTTGGATCCGTGTGAAAACTTTCTCGTACAGCATATATATAGCTTCTTCAGTGCGAACAGGGTGAACAAAACCTATACTGAACCCAAATTCTCAAAACGGGTCATTAAGCTTCTTATCATGTTTACACTGGGGGCCGTTGCTGTATTAAAATGCTGACGGTATTTTCTTTATATTGTAACAATAGATCGCCCGGAAACATAATAAAATTCAACAATTTTTACACATTTTGCACTGAGTATGATGACATTCTAGAATTTTATGAAATTCTTTATTATCTGTAAAAAAATAAAAGTTAAAAATAAAAAAAAATTTCAAGTTGGTGATGTTTTTTAAGTAATTTTACCTCGGCTGGATTAGCAGTACCCCATTCTGTCGACCCAATTTTTCAGTACATTTTCAATCGTTTGAGCCTCTATTTCATCAATAGTCACATTAGTATAACATTTTTCTTTAACGGATCACCACAAGTCCAACGATTGCAGCTCCTAGGTGGCCAATTGACATCGCCGTTTCAGCAGATAATGCGATTTTCGAATTAAGGATGCAAAACGTTGATTGTATCCTTCGTTGTATGAGCAGCTTTGCCGCGCTGTACCGTTGAAACCAAATATCAGCCAAGTCTTCCTCTGCAATCGTATTTAATACAAAATCTGCAGTTAACGTGGCACGATAACGGTCGCCATTAGCTATTAGAGCTGCTCCTTGTTAATTTTTAAAAAAAAATGACTTTTTGATGCCTTTGGACCATATTTCGCTCGTTTTGGGTATATTGGCTTCTCAATTTTCACGTGTGGATTTTCTATCCCCCATGTACGCCAATTTTGCTTCTTCACATATCCCAAAAGAAAATTCGAAACTGACTCACTACTTTAAAAATAAGTTTTCAATATTTCCCAACGTTGATGGAGCCTTGAAGTGAAATAACGAGTGGTCAAGAAAAATTTTAAATTCCAAAATAATTATTTTTGTTATCAATAAAATAGTGCGGATGAAGTTTTTCCGGACATTTTTTGTAAAAAATTCACTCGCCTAAGTTTTTCCTAAAACTGTAATAATCTTTTTATGGAAATGTATTAGTGTAAAATAAATAAAAAAAATACATTCGGGCAGATAAATTTTGTCTTATATTTTAAGCATTTAAAATTTATGTCCATTCAATTAGTAAATAATCATTACATATATACAAATAAAATTTATATTAAACTAATTAAATAAATTAAAAGGCCATTTGATTAAAATTTGGTTTGCATATCACAAAGCTACTATTTAACAGCTTGGCTATTTAACATTCAAAAGCTACTATTTAACCTTACATTAATAATGCACAACAAAAAAACCAGTTTGCCAATTTATAATACAAAATACAATTCATTAAACTTTAGAGCCATTGTATTCTGCATTTTCTGGCCGTACAACAGATTTTTAACTTGGACAATTCTTATCCAAATATGTAAAAAAGTCCGAAAAAATACGAATTTCGTAAGAAGTGGGTAGTTTATGGAATAAGTTTTAATGAAATTGGCCGTGACCGCACTTGAGCTGATATTTTTTTGTTAGGCCATTGTGTTCTCCATTTTCTGGTCGCACAACAGGTTTTTAACTTGGATATTTCATATCAAAATATTTCAAAATGTTCCAAAAAGTATGAATTTCGTAAGAAGTGGGCAGTTTATGGGATAATTTTTAATGAAATTGGCCGTGACCACACTTGAGCTGATACTTTTTTGTTAGGCCATTGTGTTATTCATTTATTGCCGCATAACAAACTGAAATCTGTTCTGTGGCCAGGAAATTGACATTTTTATATGTTTGGATATGAATAATTCGAGTTTAGATAAGTAATATTATGCGGCAATAAATGGAAAACACAATGGTCTAACAGAAAAATATCAACCCATGTAGGGTCACGGCCAATTTCAATAAGAATTATTCCATATACTGTCCACTTCTTACGAAATTAGTACTTACTTATTATAGGTTGGTTTAGTATGGTTCTTTGTGCAATATTATGATGTGTGATATTATTCCCAAACTTTAGTTTCTTTATATCATTTAAGATTACGTTTAATATTAATTTTTTTTATTCTATTTATTAATTGTAATTTATTAATTGGACAGCCGTAGTTTTAAATACTTAATTAAAACATAAAATAAAATTTTTCCGCCCGAATTTATGCAATTTATGTGATATTGACACATTTAGCCATAATTTAAAAGTTAGTACACTTTTAGTACAAACTTCCACATCGTATAAAATATAATTTATCTTATACCTCTCTATATAAGAGGTTAGTAGTCCTTTCATTCAATCTACGCCAATCATTTTTAATTGCCATGGCACTGAACGGCATATGAAACTTTTAATTTTCCGGCATCCTGGGTATAATTATATGAATCCATTCCAGATGTAATATCTGGCATTGCTTGTTCAGCTTCCCTAAAGTCTCACCATTATCCAGAAATTATATAGCCCGTATGAAATGTGTGGCCTATAAATCGAACGTATCTGCGGTAATAGTGAAATTGGTCTTTCAAATACCCTAAAACGTGATACAAAAATCCGATTTTTCTATAAAATATGTTATAGCATCGTTGTGGAAACTGCTTGGCACGTATGTGAAGTTTCTGGGTATGTTTTAGTGATATTACCTATATTGAACAGAACTTAATTTAATTTATATGAAAGTTCTTTAGGTCAATTAAGCAAACTTACATAAATTTTTAATAATTAAAATAATTTAGTTAAAAAAAGTTAAATAGTTTACTCGTATGTACATATTTGCCTTTTTAAATAAAATTGTAACAGAAAAATTCAAATATGTTTAACATAAAATTCTGTGGAGCTGATCCTAGACATACATATGACTAATTGGCCATAAAGTCTATATGATAGAAGGGAACTTCGCTATATCATGAAAAAATACCCCTGATGTTTTAGCAGACCGTCAGGCAACTTGGTTCAAAAACCATATCCAATACGAAATTACAAATTTGGTTAAGCATAAAATTCTGTTGAGCTAATTAATCCTAGAGATTTTGTCAATTGGCCGTATGGTTGATATTATAGAATGAATGTTGATATGAAAAATTGACATTCTAAATGATTGTTGTTCCGAAAAATAGACGTGAAGACATTATAGACCCATTATGAATTAACTATCAGCCAACAATTTTGTAAAATACCAGATTCCCAGTACTAAATCAATATTGTCGTTATCTATCGGATCAGCCAGTATATATTATACGATTCTTACTATTTCTAATCATAAAAAGATAGTGTATTGACTATACAACCAAGCGAAATAAGTCAAATATATGGCCAAATGTTCAGTCATTTGTGCGTCTAATCTTTGCCGGAAAATGCACGAAAATTATAGATAATTTCATCGTAATAGGTTCGATTTATAGTTGATTATCGCAATCGATCGACTTACACTTGACATGACTGACAAAAGACCAACATTTGCCACTCCCACTGACTGAAGATTCAACCAGAATGTATCCTTACAAATTGACGAATACAGAAATGACTGAGAAAAGACCGGCATAGTTCAACTTCTATTGACTTTCATTTGTAACTTACAAATGTAGATTGGGTTCCAACTATTTATTAGAATACATATATTTCTTACAAAACCAAAAATTTCTAACTCCTATTGCCTGTCATTTTAAATTAAAAGTGTTAATCGGATTTTAAAATGCTAATTCGCTTGTCGGTCGATGTGATAGTCAACTGTATTGTATATAAGATTCGTCTATTTTCTAGCAAGGATCAGACGCACAAATGACTGAATAATTGTTCGCCTTGTGACTTATTTCGTCTCAAATATGATCGTATAGTCAATAGTCAGACTTTTGTTAGTCAGAAAAATAACAATTGTTATTATTTATTGGAGTACACAAATGACTAACAAGAGACCAACATTTTACAACTCCTATTGGTTGTCAATTTAAACTAACAAGTTTAAATCGGATTCCAACTATTTATTCAAATACAATATATCTATATGCTTCCATATTTTAGGGGATCGTCAGGGTCTTACAAATTGGTTCATTAATCATATCCTACCATACAACAAATTTGGTATAAGATCAAATTACGTCGAGCTGATCCTAGAGATTTTGCCAATTGACCATATAGTTTATATGATGAATGAACCTTTCCCATCATGACAAAATACCTTCCATGTTTTAGAGGATTTTCAGGGTCATACAAGTTGGTCCATAAATCATATTTCATAAACCAAACATGAAATTTGGTATAGCAAAAAATTAAGAAACAATAATCCCATGGTTTTAGCGAATCGTCAGGGTCTAACAGATTGATTCATATTTATCATATCATACAAAGCAATAAGTTTAAATAAATTTGGATTTTTTGTAGATATCTCTAGTTGGCCATACAGATGATGTGATAGAATGTACTTATTCCAACATTATAAAATACCCTCAAATCACATCATATATATGGCCAATTTGAAAAATCTCTAAGATAAGGTACGAATTCGTACCACTGGTATTTTTGAATACGAATTCGTGTACAATTGATTAAAGCCAATTCTATTATGAACTGATTTCTGTACGTTAATGAGAATATCGATGAATATTTTCGTAAGAATTTCTAGTTTGTTTGTAAAAAATTACATTTTTTTTATAACAAACGTCAAAAACCTGTACCCAAGGTTTAAAATTCATAGAGGTATAACCATTCAAAATAAATTTTCCAATGAATACCAGAAAGTGTACAAATTAATTGTACATTCGTATACAGACATACCATTTCATTTTTGTAACGTATTGAATTTTCGTATCGTATGAAGATTCCTATCGTATATACAGAAATAGGGCTCCATAAATATAATTAAATATAGTTAAACCAATTGATCATCGATTTAGTTAAACCAAAACTATACTGCTTATCATAAATTAAAGGACGTTCCACGCTCATAAAACGCTTTTATAAAAAACAGAGTACAATGAATGCAACACACTTAGTGAGAATTAAACCGTGATCAAATTTGTCACACACAATAATTTCTCGTGTAAATCAAATATTCAGAGAAACGAATAACCATAGTCGACGTCTGGGAGAAGGTTTAGGTATAGAGTTGTAACAGCGATCTAACATACTTTTGTTAGTATTGATAAAATAAGAACGCTTTTGCGGAGAGCAATTAAACACCGTATGAGCTAATTTTGGACCTGTTGGTGGTATACTTACACTCAATGTATCGACGGGTGTCAACTAAAATTTTGCAGTTGATTCATGCTGATGTGTGTGTTCGATGCTGCAAATTATAATTATATGTCCGGACAGCAGAATGAAAAATTGAAACTAATGAATAGGAATACAGTTGATAAGGCTCAGTATCGTTTTTTTTTTGATGCCGCGGAAGCGTAAAACTTCGGTATGTGGTCTGCTGTTCAGGAAGTTATGATTTAAGGTTAAAATTCCTTAAATCATAAGGGAAATGTTGAATGAGTAGTTGTCAACTACATATGTACATTGTCAATATCCAAGGAGATAGCAGAATAATATTAATTGTTTTCCTTTAAAGTGGGTCCGAATTTATTTATAATGTTTTGCACTTGCCCTAATGATGCCATTGCTTATTTCGAAACGGTAAAGACAAAATATCTATTTGGTAGCCAACAACGAGTCAAAATTATTGTATTTTTTTGTAAATACTTCATTTCAGAAAATTCGAATTTTTTTCTGTAAGATTATATTTTGAAGAGGGACAAGCTTTTGAAAAAATACTCAGTGAGAATATTCGTATGTAAAAATAACAAATTTGGAACCCGAAACCATATATACATATATAATCATATATTACGTTGTCAGCAAGAGGGCATTAGAAGGATTTATTTTGAATTTTATTTTCTAACAATAATATTAAAAAAAACTTTTTTTTAAATAAAACATTTATTTGCAAAAGTTATTTGTGCTTTACATCCTTCAGCATATAAATATTTATGAAGTCGATGAAAAGCTAGACATAAGAAACAATAATAATAAAATCTTCGATTATTTCTAAGAAAAAGATGATTTTGTTTTGAGCTTTCTAGACCACTTTACCAAGCTCTTAAATATTTAAAATCAATACTTTTGCAACACGATATAAATAAAATATCCTTTTCGTATATACCTTTACGTATGTATGTATATATATATATAGTTATGTACGATATAACAAGAGTCCCATTAAATAAACGAACATAACAACCAATATGGGCTCATAAAATTTTATGACAATAAATTCATAAATTACAATTTGATACATAAATATGTCGTGCATATGTGTATATACGAGTATATATTACATAGATCGATATACATCTATAGTTAAACTTTACAATGTTCATCTTCTATTTAATCTTAAAATAAAATATTATTTTTAAAAAGCATATTATGACAAAATAATAAAAAAAAATTGATGGCATAAACATCATATTTTATCAGGATTTATAGATTTGTTTTAAAAATGTACCAATTTATATGAAACTATATATAAGTATGTATGTACGATAATAACCAGAACACAGATCATAAATTATCTCATTTTCCATGCATTTGGTCATAAAGAAAGAAAAATTCATAATATGTATGTATGTACCTATGTATGTATAACGAGTGCGACAACACATTAAAATATGTATATAAGAAATAAATTGACCATTTCTTAATTTATCACTTACATTTATTTCGATTTTATGAATTGGTAACTAATTGGGAATTAATGATAGAAACTGCGGAAATGAATGTACATACCTACATAGATTGTGTAGGTAGTCTAGGTACAGGTATATGCCCGATTTTTATGTATAAATTTCTATATAGATATTATAGTGCATAGACAAACGAAATACAAATTAAATTAAGCTCTAAGACATACACATACACATAATATTATGCTTTGATTGTTAGAACTTTAAACCAATTACTATATTTTCAACAAATATGTGTATGGTATGCCTCAAACGAGAGGAAAACTTTTTTATTACTTCTTTTATTTATTATATGTAGACAGACAGCATCAAAAAACGAAATAATACATAAAGCTTTTCTGTCGTGCGACTCGAAACTTTTAATAAATTTTTTGGAAGTTTTTTTTTATTTTAATTTCAAAGTATGGAAGAAAGCACCCATACACATACAGTACAAACAAAAATAAAAGTTCAAAAAGTTAATATTCTTAATACACATGACAGCGACACAATATTATAGATATTATGATTATTTTGTAAAAAGCTTTTTTGTTTCTGTCCAAAATTCAATTGTTATTATATAAGAAAGCTTTTATTGTATATGACAAAATTTAATGTAATTGACACTTTTGGGTATTTTCCAAAAAGCTTTTTATGATATTTCAGGTGATAAATATTGCACACCGTATAGTATATATACAGTAGAAAGCTTTATTGAAACATAATGGGAATATTAGATTAGAGAGCTCTGTATACAGATACTTTTGTCTAATTGATAAACAAAAGATTTGTAAATAGTTTTGTATGCTGTAAAACCACAACGTATTTTTTTTGCGGTTAAACCGAAAGCGTGATTTGTTTCATGTGAATTTATGGTATGAAATGGAAAAGGTCTGTACTTTGGTTATTAATTGTAAACAAATCTCTTTAATTTCTAAACATAAACAAAAAAATTAAAAAATGTCTTAATCAGTAATATACATACATACATACATAATTGATTTAAGTAAGAAGAAAGAAAAATAAAAAGAAAACCATAATCTTATTCTTTTACTCGTATATATATATACACATTTTATATAATAAATTATTAAGCTTTCTTGTATCTTTTTATTTTGATTTGTTAAAAAGATTATGGTGATTATAATTATTTTAGCTATTAAGATAAGATAATAATAGTAATAATTATGTTAGATTATGTTTTAGCAAGAAAAACATAAAAAATAAAGAAATTAGTAAATATTTTCTAATGAACGTAAAATTGATGTTATTTCCATTCGGTTGTTTAATAATTATTATAACATCATTGGTTGATAGATTTATTATATGGTATTAAGAATTTAATGTCTACAAGTTAAAAATTAAGGTTACACGGTATGGTGTATAAATATTGAAAATCTTGCGAAATTCTTAAACTGTTTCTGAATCTTCTCAAACAATAGCTACCAATTTGCATTGAAGACCATGTCTAAGACTAAATAAATCAAGCCTCATCAACCCGTACATCAACTTACTCAACGCCAGTGGCGGACTGGACCAACGGGACTTCGAAAAAGTTCCGAATGAATTTAAAATGTTATTAAGAAATAGTGAGATAAACTGAATTAATTTTTTTATTGAATGCAGTAAAAGTATAGGTCAAATAATTATGCGATAAAGCCTGAGTTACAATGTATCCAGTCCGTTCCGCTCCGTATGTCGATACAAATTTTATAGAAAATGTCAAAATTAATTGAGACTGAAAAGCTCGTTCTTATAAGCCTGTATTCCATGATGACAAAATGACTGGCAGTATTTGTTACTGGAAAAACGCAGTTTGTATGTACATATACGAAGCGCTGACATATACCCAATTTTACTTTTGTGTTAACATGTCATCACAATATACCCGGCTACGTATTTCAATTTTCAACCGTAAAAGTCTAGTTTAGTAGCTGCCTAACCGCAATTTTAAAAAATTTTGGGTTTAGGACGTATTGGGACCCAATTTACACAATTACATACTGCTAAGAAATCTAATAGAATACGGAACACGGTGCAGATTAAACCTTTCATTTCGGACACATAGGGGGTCGTCTAGGTTACAGATTTTCGCATTTTCTACAGTCTTTGAAAATACTCTTCTCCTATTTCAATAAAATAATCAAACGATGCATTGTTAGTAAGATAAGGAATATGCTTACCGGCAAAAGAAGAATCAATGAAAAATGTTGAAAGTTTCCAAAATGGCAACTAAAACAAATTCATTTCCGATCACTAAACATAAACTAATGATCGAATACTCTTTAGAAAACCAACAACACTTAATACCAAGCAACAAAAAAATTTAGTTAAAAATTAAAACCCAAATTTTCAAAATTTATTTTTTTATAATTTTAAATTTTTTTTTGCATAATTCAGTCATAGTCAGACTTTCGCGTTACCTACGATTTCTCACTGTGCTCCGCTTGAAAGATAAGTAGTAAGGCAGTTTAAAAAAGAATCATCGAATAATCTAGCACATTTCTAAAATGACGCCATGTCAAAACACCTATACGATTACACACTTTCATTATCTATAACCTTTAATATCTTGTCATCTACTCCACATATGAAAAAAAAAACAATTACTGCTAAGAAAGCTAATAGAATGCAGAACAAGATGCAAGATTAAAATGATCATTTCAGTACACATTGGGGATCATCTATAGGGTCTCCCGGTTTAAGATTTTCGCATTTTCTACATTTCTTGACAATGCTCCTCTCCTATTTCAACAAAATAATCAAACGTTGCTATCATCTAAAGCTAATGTTAGCTTAATTTATAACATTTCACCCGCAAAAAATATCACCAACATTAACTTATGTTTTACGTCAAATTTGCTGTTCAGTTTGAATTCAAATTGGTTCAACTTAGCTTCTGCAAAAATTTGAAATTTTCTCCATTCAAGTGGCAAAAATTATAGATGTATTGCAATAATGGGTGATCAAGTAAGGACAGTCATTCATTTTGATTTAGTGGACTTGAGTCTCGGTTAGGTAACTTTTTTTTAATTTAATATCTTTAGGCGAGAAGAATTCAATTATATTTGTTGTTATACCATCAGTGACGCAGAAAATACTCAAATTTAAATGTTACAATGTTAACAGGCGAGAAGAAGTCAACGAAACTAGGCTCCAATAAAAAGTTTTATACTAAAATTTAGAGAAAATTGAAAATGTTTAACAGAAGCTGTGTTGAACCAATTTGATACAGGAAATTAAATTAAAAAGTGTTGCCCTAACCGAGACATTTTTCAACATAAAACTGTCTAGATTCACAGTATAAAATACAAGGTAATTTACAGATAAACATCAACAAGACTGCTGCCAAATAAGTTTTAACAATTTCTTAAATTTGAAAATATTATCAAATGTTTGAATTACATTTGGTATATTATTATATACAAATGGCCCACTGAATGTGATTGCTATCCTGCCAAATTCAGTTTTAATTTAATACTCTTAAGAAAGTTATATCGATCAATCATATGGTTTGTGTAGGTCTAAAAATAAACTACATATATATTTTTGATTATCGCAAGCTCTGTAGATTAAATAAGTTTTTTCAATTAATTCAGTATCAGTACCTAAACCCTGCCTAAAACGAAACTGATGACAATAAAAAAATATATGCTATTTAAATATATGTATAGGTAGGGTCATCCTATTCGCAATTAATTTTTCCAAAATTTTATCAAATAAGGACAACATATAGAGATTGATCGATATTTGTTAATTGATTTAGGGCTTTTGCATTTGTCAGGCCATTCGGGTAAACCCCGGTTTCACCCTTACTATATTATCTAAACTACAAATAATATAAACACTTCAGTACCTGAAATTGGATACCACTAAAACAAGGTGTAAACGACTTGAACTCAGTGCTGGGATGTTCTAACATCACTTCGATTCGCTTCGATAGACACTTGTGTCTCTTTTTTCACGAACAAAATTGTATTCTATTTCGCAATTTATATTGTGATCATAGCCTACTCGATTCTATTTCTATCAATTCATTCGATAAAATATCACCAATATTTTTATTTTCGATGGCACGTGAAAAGGGGAAAAATGGATAGTTTGCAAATTTATTCTAACAGGCTGAGATCGCAATAGACAAAACGTAATTCAAAAAACGCAATGGAACACAATTTTGTTCGTAAAAAAAGAGACACAAATGTCTATCGAAGCGAATCGAAGTGATGTTAGAACATCTCAGCTTGGTCCACGAAACCAAAGTCAATAACTATGCTTGCTTTCTTGGCCACAGTAATAGTTTTTGAAATTAGATGTAGTAAAAGTTTATATTTTTTAGAACCAAATTTTAACTGAATCCGAAACGGCAAGCTAACAGTGTGAATACAAATCGTGTCGTTATATAGCACAAAAATTAATTCGTATATCCAAACAGTTACCATTAATTATTATTTAAAGAAACAACACGAGTATGGTAAAAGCTATACAAAGAACGTGTTGCTAAGGGCCTACGAGTATCACCACAGGAATAAAATTAATTGATTACCATACGATCATAGTTATTCGGTTTGCTTTGGATTCTACTGATTCATCAATAAGTATAAAATTATCGCATAACTGGTGTTACAACTAGGAAAACTACTCTTCTTCACCTCGATTAACCAAAAATTTCCATCATTTGAAGCGACAATGTAATAAAAATAACAAAATAAGTTAAACCATTGGTAATTTGTCAAAAAACATATGTGTGGAGAATATTGCAAATTGATTAACGGATGAAAATTGTTATAATTGTTGTTGAAGTATTATTCTGATGGCTTAAGAAAACATTAATTATTTTTCAACACCAATCATAGTATATATGTGGAGAGGTAATGTTATGATGTGTGGTTTCTTAGATATAATTCTTATAAAGCAATATTTAATTCATTAACATTTCCAAAGATTCAGAAGCTATTTAGATCACTAAGATTTAGTTATGAGTATGATAATGCTGTTGTTCACACAGCATGATAACTGAATTAAGGATCAAAATATAGAACTGCTTTCATGGCCAAATTGTACACTCGGCGGACTTTAACACGCTTTTGTAACACTAAAATTGCACGATATTTTCTGAAATTTGACAGCAAAATAGATCTCAAAATTCAAAATATTTCAAATTGTGTGTAAATAGCATATCATTGCGCTTTAAAACTTTTTGTATTAAAATTATCGAAAAATTCCCCTTGAAATCTCGTTTCAGAAAAGTTGGTTCTGAGAAGCTGCTTGTACAAAATTATCAGCTAATAGATAGTTTATATAACATAACAGACCCGTTAAATTTAACAAATAAAAATAAATATACACCAAAAACACGATTAACCTATTTATAATTATCCTTATTTACATAAAATAATAAAGATTTGCTTGAAATTTATAAACTTGCACGTTTTGTAGTCGCTTGAAAATATTCTTGTCACTTGAAAAAATTGAGTGACAATAGTCGTGTGAAGTGACTTTAGGCGTAAGAAACGACTACGAGCATAGAAAAATTGTTGTGGCGTGACTATAGTCATGAAAAATGAAGTGATGCGACTATGAGAATTGGGGTGATAGTTGAAATATCTGCGGGACGTTTACGAGAGTGGACGCCACTTGAAAATATATAGAGTCATTAACCGAGGTAATTAAAGTTGCTTGGGGTGAGTTTTAAGGGCTGAAAAAAAAACTACGAACGAGCAGCCTACCCAGTTTTTTTGTAAAATTACAGCCCTATTCTCATAGACGTAACATCTATCACATGATGTGATAATTACATTTTGGTATTCTCCTAGTCCAGATTAACGTTTATCGGTTATTAAGATAACTATCATTTGACGCCATATTCTAGTAGTCGTATAAAAAGTCAAATGTCACTTGAAATTATATTTTTCATTCCGGTTTATTTGTCAGTGATAATGGCTAGCTGCATGAAAATTTTAATTGATGGATAAAAATGGAGGCTAGCATAATTAAATATTTTTAGTCAATAAAAATATAATAATAAAAATTTTTTTTATCTATTTTAAATTTATGTTTCTATAAAATTACAAATTGTAAACACTTTCAGTGGAAAAATATTAAAATATTTTTTATACACATTTCAAACTTTCACCAACACCCCAATTCCCATATAGTCGAATCACGTCATTTTTCATGACTATAGTCACGACACAACAATTTTTCTATTCTAGTAGTCGTTTGTTACGTTTAAAGTCACTTCTTACGACATATGTCTCTTCAAATGTCATTCGGTCACGTAGTTTTTTCAAGTGACCATTATTTTGAAGCGACAATGTATGTAGTTTATTTTTAACATATTTCTTGTATAGTTTGTTAATTTTTTTCGTAGTTATAAAATAACGCATTGTAAACAATTCGGGATGCTGGTCAGCCTAATGGAAAAAAATATTAAAGTTTCAAAAGGCTTTATGAGTTGCGGCAGTTCCAAAGACTTATTCCAAAATATATGGAACGGCTTCACCGACCAATTAAACAGCACTGGTCTTCCAGTAAGGAGTAACACAGAGTGGTAAAAGACAATTTATACATAAATTGTTTGTTGTTTCTCGTAGGTATTTCGATTTTCGTAGGTGTGGAATGATAAATCTAAAATTAAAATGAAGTTGGGCTATAATAAAAAAAGAGTTGAAAGGAACAGGTAACAAATTATATACTTTCTCCGCACAGGAGGAAAATGAAATTGATATTCTAATGTTAAAAGAAGTTACCCAACCCACTGGTTTTTCAGCACTCCTATATGGTCCTTTCAATGATATTTACTACGTAGATACTGAAAATTTCGAAGTTCAAATTCAGTCAAATTTGACAAAATAAGAATATTCTCCGCAGAAGTTTTTTCGCTAACGTATTTTTCGACGATATCGTATTTCATAATAAGGCCCCGGGATAGAATTTGTGTGTAACTCATGAATCATGATATAATAAAGGCTGCCAGATATTTACGAGAATAAAAAGGAACGTTTCGGGATTTTTATTTATTTAGAGAAGAGCAAGGACAATTTACAAAAACTATATATTTACTGATTATTCAACAAACAAAATTCTCTGAGTTGCGAGACTCCTAAGAGTTACGGAGGGTTTACTTTAAACTTTAACTGAATTCAAAAAAAATTCATTATCCTGGTTTCCAAGTCGTATTTCTCTATACCGAGCCTTAACTTTTCTAGATCCGAAAATATAATAAAATGTCTGATATAATAAAATGTCTCTGAATATTTAAGTTTTCCAAATTTGCGAAAAATTAAAATGATATAGTTCAACCGAATCAAACATAGTCCAATTTTGAAAACTTTTTGTGAACCACAAAATGGGAATAGCTTCAAATTAACATAATTGGATTAAATATTAAACGAAATCTAAAAAGTTTGTTTCTGGCACACAAAATTGCAAATTGCTCCAAATAACAAAAAATATCTCTGAAGAAATTAGACTGTACGCCTAAATTTTGTGTTAAAGAGACTATTTAAAAGTATTTCCAAACTCTTAATGCCCAAATGACCGTTTTTCTATCTGTGCTTAACTTAACATTTCTCTAGTTTGTTCTATGTTCTATACTATAATGTTCTATACTCAACAAATTATTAAAATCAATACTCGGTGGCCTATATACCGCATTAGCACTGATATTTATATTATGCACACGAAACACCATTACTGTTGTCATATTCCTCGTCTTAAAGTACACTGTTTTTTAAATTATCGGTATCAAATATAGAACATCCACCATAACCACCATCTTTGTGCTACACTCTAATTTGTGGAGAGTTACACGCACGTCCAGTTAATAATTTTCTTTATTTCCCGATCATCATTACGAAATGTGCAGCTTTGTAGCTAGTTAATTGTTCTTGTACAAATATATGGTGATTACCAATATTGTAACCAAACTCTTTGGTAAATAATAATTTTCGCTGAATGTTTGTACCGATATACGAGTTTTTTCATCAGAACCATTGGAAGTATTTAATTTTCTTTATCCAAAAATTGTTTTATTTTAATTATATTTACCTGCATTGACGTTGAAATTGAGCGCACCAATGCCTCCAATAACTGACTCAACGAGATTGATTTGTCACGAATTTCAGTTAAACAAACATTATGCTCAATTTCTTTGAATTTTATGTAATCCAACTCCATTTCGAGTTTTGCTTTTGAAACCAGTTGTGTAGTCTAAGTTGCCCGAAGTATAACCGACATTTTTTCTTTAAAATTGCGACGATTGTAAATCATCTCCTGGCATCCAAATTTAAAGTTAACACCAACTAAAGTAATTACCATTCACAATCAATTAAATTGTTTTTACCTGACACTAAAAGCTTGGCAACTCGAAATTTTTCCAAAAACTGAAACAAATATTCGAAAAGAAAAGAAAAATCAAATAGAAACGAAACTAAGGTAATGTGATCGAAATAAAATTTAATCGTAACTATAGTGATTTAATATAGTAGAGTTGCACTCGTACTCATTCCCGTGAAAGTGCATTTATTTTATTTGTGTACATATCAATATTTTCTTTAAAACATTCATTAATTTGTTCAATGCGCTGCCTGGCGATGCATCTACGACAATCATAAATCTTAGTATACATTTATTATGTTATGTCAATTTACATCTGCCAAACTAAACAAAAAGAACACACAAAATCACAATTACATGTGAAATGCGATTTTTTTTATCTCAACCTTACAGGTGCACACGTATATTGGGCCAAAACAAATAAAATGCGCAAACATATCCTTTTGAACACATCTGAAACGCGATATGGCGCCTATATACTATTTTATCCTAAAAATTAACTTTTATCACAAATAAACAAGAACAAATTTAGCGCCATCATAAAACTATTGCGATATTCAAACTATATATGTGTACATATGTATGGTACGTCGTGTATCTAAATATCTAGATATATATACTCGTATGTCTCCCCGTAAATATAAACAATATTCCGTACGGTTTTGTAAATTCGACCAAAACATTAAAAAAAAAAAAATATAAAAAATTTCCTGTTAAATAATAAAAAAATAAAATCTTTTAACATCCTGTCATAAAATCCGTGGATTTGTACAACAAAACAACTTCAAACGGCGAGCATGGAAAATATGAAAAACAGCGGCAATAAAAATTCAACTAGGAGGAAACTCACAAAATTTTATTTTTTTTATTTTTTAATATTTAAATTTCGGTTAAATCTAAATAAAAAATTCACACAAAAATTTGTTGTTCCTTTTTATATTTTTTTATGGTTTACTGGCTTTGGTTATTTGTTGGCTGTTGGTGCTTGCTTTTTGTGTATCCTTATTATTATATTTTATGTTTTATAATTTTTAGTCGTCCTCGTCGTCGTCGTCATCGCTTTTGTTGTTATTATTTGTCCAAAATTCGGTTTTGGGTTACACTGTTGTGTATATGTGATGTCCTTTTTAAATGTTTTGGTAATATTGCTTGGATTGTAAGAAAGAATATATTATTATTTATATTTTTTTATTATATTCTGAATTAAAATTAATATATTTATTTATTTATGTTTTGGCTGGCCTGGTTTTTATGCTGCTGCTATATTTTATGTAACCTATATATGTACATATACATAATATAGAGTTGATTGAAATGGGATGAAAGTTTGGAATTTTACCAAAGAGATATTTTCATTAAAACATTTTTTTTTTCTATGAATAAATATGCATCTCAAGTCGTGCTATAATACCACCACCATTATCAGCTTAGGTCACTTGAATGTTATATACGTATATGGATTTTTTTCAACTGGGCAAACCGTAATTTGCCTAATCTTATATAGCATTTTATTTTGGTACATACATATATATGTACATATAGAAATGAAACTGGTATAACCACTAAATGTGTCTTATTTATTCCTCAACATTATTTGTTGTGAACAAAAAACCGAAAATCTTATTCTTTTGTGGTTTCTCAAATTTGGTTAGAATTTTGGTATTTGGTTTGACCATAAGAAAATCACAACAATAATTTATATTGTGAAAATTTTTTTGGAAAGGAAAAGTTAAAATCGAATAGGTTAATTATGTTGTCATAAACTATGTATACATCCTAAGATTTATCTTAGTGCTATCTTAAGCGTAAAAGAATCATCACGGCACTTACAAAAACAACAAATAAAATAAAATTTTAGTTTTATCTTAAAACAATAACTACCAACACTACAAAACGGATAAAAAAAAATATAAAAAAGGATGTTATCCTTATAACAAAAAAAATAACAAAATGGTTAGTTTATTAAAAAAATACAAACCTCTGGCGCCGGTGCTTATCAATCGTGTGTGAAATTTACTGCTCAATAGTTTTTTACTGTCCTATCTCTTCATATTCTCGTATACATAACATTAAGTCGGTCAAATAAGATAATGTTGTTGTTATTTTGTTGAAATTTAAAAAATATTCAACACAACAACCCAAACGAGAAATTTAATTTCAGCTATGACTTATGAATTATGATCTCTATTGTTCTATATACGAGTATATACGCATACATATTTTAGCAAGTCAATCTTCAAGTAACATATAATTTCTTGGCATAAAATTTTAATTTTTGGATTATATCCAAAATAGATGTTTTTTCTTTATGGATAATTAATTTTTTTGTCTGACAATCTAGTTCATTCACAAAAAGTACAGTGTGTGCTGCGTGAATAAATTAATAGTCCGCGAATGAACGTTTTCTTCGTTTCAATATATATTGTTGAGTATTGGCAATGTATCAACGCTGCACGAAAATTAGATTCCTTATATATACAAAATTCTAAAAGATTAATTTATCATGTTGTTTGATGTTCAGCTAAATTGTCTATGAAATGCAAAATCATTAATCTTCATGGCATGTCGATTGACTAATAGTCGATACACAACCTTCCTAACCAAAAAAAAAATAATAATAAATTTGAATATTTTTTGTGGCATGAAATTATTTAAAATCTCATTTATTTTCGGAATATATATTTGATATACCATTTCCTGTTTCGAAGGATGTGTTTTACGGATGCTTTATTAACATGCAGATTAGTTTTTTGGGTATATTTGTTGTATGAAAGATATGGTACGATTATAGTCGAATGACTAACACACTGGAAAATTTTATTTTCTATTTACATTTGGCTTGGAGCCACGATATACCCATACAAAGGTCATTTATAGGATATGTCAATAATTAAGGGCTGGAAAATAAGGGCTATACAGATCAAAATATTTTTATTTTTGCCTCATCGTTTTTGAGTGGTTCGCGAAAATCATTTAATTTTGACAAATTCTGATACTCTAATATCAAAATATAATTAATTGTCCTATTTTTATTTGTTGTTAAAAATGTTCGGGTTAAATTGGTTTTTGCATATCTTAAACTCAAGAACCGCTTGTAAGCTAACCAAACCCAATAAAATTGATTTACGGACATTGCCAAAAAAATTAGAGCCTAGCCTTTGGTCTCTAAAAGTAACGGAAGTACATTTATTTACATAAACACTCAACACAATTACAAATAGGTTTTCAAATTAAATGAAATAGGTATATTCAGCCCATAGAAATTGGTTTTATAAAACTGTATTTTTAGTTAAAGCAAGGATTTGAAAGCGCCATGAAGCCACCACCTAAATAAGGAACCGGAAACCAAACCGCACAGCGGAACCAAAACCCTTTAATCATCAAAAGGTTTTACATCTCTCTCTTTGAAGGCTATAACTCGTGTATCGCCTCGCTTCCATGACCATCTTTTATTACTTTCACCTGCTTTCAATCTTTTAACTACGTACATAAAAGCAGAATTGTCATATTTCTGTAATTTCTTTGTAGTTGTTCGAGTCCTCAATTATTGCACGCCCAGCTGTTACGACTGTTACGGCCTTCAAACTTTGTTTAAAAAAATTTAAACCTAATGGTATCAATTTTACCATATGAGAGTATTTCAAGAATTGAGTATTTTCAAGACATTCGTGAAAGCACCGACAAAGATTTCTTACATTGAGTTTTAGCGACAAACATAACAAAAATCGTATGAATGTCAAAAACTTTATAAAGTTTGACATGGGCTGGCTAGATGTGAACTGAGGTTCATACCCAGCGCTCCTGTTTCCAAAAATTGTTGTAACATTGCTCAGTCCCGTGCGTATGGTTCCCGCAGCACAGTCGTGAAGAGAGATAAAAATGTCGTGAGCAGTATACTTTCTAAACAATTATGTCAAATGATTTGGTACGCTTCATTTGCATCGACCAAGGAGACAAGCAAAAAAAAGCTTACTTTAATTACCAGGATATAAACGGATTGGAGGACTATAATAAATTCGCGGACCATGATTCATCTGCGAAATCGGACTAAAGCTCAACTTTATATTAAAAATTTAGTAAATTGTACACGAATTTAAAATTTTAAAATCTTCCATAGTTTTATGATTTCAAATACTTTTCTAGGCGGAGCCATTTTTACAAGGTTACTAAACAAAATCCTTGGCCCAGTTTGTGGGTTAGGTGACAAAGGTGCCATTAAATATCTTATTAACACTTGTTTTAATTGCCAAATTTTGGATTACAATAACTATCATTGAAAAATTAAGGTGTAAGCTGTCAATAAAACTTGCTAGCCTACAGTTTTTATTATCCATTGTAATAATAAAGAAATTGAATCATTGTTGGATATTGAATTATATAAAACATTCAAAAACTAGTCAATGTGAAAATTTTACTCTAAATTTCGAAAAATTTAAATAAAATCCAGAATTTTCAAATTTCAATCGATTTAAGATAAACCGTCCGTCCGTATGTAAACTTATGATTCAGACGTGGGACTTGAAGATCGGAACTAGCAAATGGTATTTTTGTAAATTTAATTTATAAATTCTGAAATTACAAAATTTCGAAAATCAAAATACGAAATTAAATTTGACGTTTACAATTCTAAATTTTAACTTGGAAAACTTAAAAATTAATGAGATTTACGAATTCTTAGTATTTCTTAATAGCATTTTAAATTCAATCAATTTTTGACGTATACAATTCTGAAGATAAAATTTAAAATTCGAATTGCTAAATTTTGAAAATTAGAATGTATAAAAGCTCATGAAAATCTCCAATTTATGCAGGATATTTTTTGAGTTCTTTACCATTCTCCGAATTTTCCATTAATCGAATTTCTCAAATTTAGAGAAAGTTAACTAAGGAATTTAAGGCATTGTCCATTACAAAATTATTAAAATGCCCCTTAACAACGATATATAGCGTTATATAGAGTGGGACCCTCTTTATATCGGTGGAACGGTATAGAAAAGCTCGCAACAAAAATCGTAGAAACGGCTCACAAAAAATCAGACAAAAAGGCTATAACTTTTATTAAAAATAATCCGGCGAACTTTAACTATGACTGTGCCATAAAATGACTGGCTATAAGTGCTACCGAGTTATTAAAATGCCAAATCGTTGAGATAACCAACACTTGTTCATGTATATAAAAACCAACAGCTTTCCTATTATTGTGGCAGGATTGTACTGTCCACCAAGGCTTTTTATTAAAAACAAACAATACTCAGAGTTCTTCAAGCGTCTGGGAAAAAGGTTCATAATAGGTGGTGACTTCAATGCGAAGAATACTCACTGGGGTTCTAGATTAACTACAACTAAAGGAAAAGAATTACTGATTGCCATTAAAGAAAATGGATGTGAATCCGTTTCAACTGCAAAACCAACATATTGGCCAACTGACCAAGGAAAAATACCTGACCTGATCGATTTTTTTATAACCAAAATTATTTATGGACTCTGCTTATTTGAGCATCGCCGTACATTTTCATTGCTGCTACATCCCTCTTTTATACTTGCCAATTAATTGGAAAAATTGGAAAATTTTAATAGAAGCTGAGTTACGCCTATTACTTTGTTTACTTGACCAATGCCGTACAATTTCATTACTGATAAATCCATCGATTATGCTCACCATTTGAATAGAGAAAAATGAAAATTTAACAGAATCTGAATTGAATTAATTGTAAGAAATTAAATGAAATTTTTTTTCAGCCCTAATCGAGACTTAAACTCAGCTATACCTATTTGTTATACTTTCAGTTTGTATAGGGAAATTTTCTATTTGGCGTTATTCATATACTGACTTAAACATGAAATTTGTATGGTCATTGACTAGAACGGAAGTTGTATAATTTTTAAGAACATAAGGATGAATGAACAGCTTGGAATGTCATCGCATTAAATGTTGCACTTGGCACTATTCAGTTCAGTTAAGTTTCAAACGATTTGGGACATTTTTGATTCAACTCAGCTTCAATTAAAAATGTTCCCCAAGTTTCTCAATTCAATTGGAAAGTATAAAAGATTTGCATAACATCAAATTTATATACGGTGGTGGGCGAGGTAGTAGAGTGATTTACTTTGGTTTTGTGGACCTAGGTTCGAGCCCATACATTAAACATTTTCATATTTTTCAAGTAGTGGCATGTATATATGATGGGTATATAGCGATGGTGAAATAAACGCAGAGACCATTGCCTTTGCTAAAATTTTCAATATTTTCTATTCAAATGACAGATATAAAAGATTTGTATAGTATAAAATGTTTATGCGACGGTGGTCCGGTAAGTAGAGTCAACGACTTTGGATTTATGGATCTAAGTACGATTCTCTATCGAGCCAAACATTTTTTGATTTCCTGTCAAATTGGTGATGGTAAAATAAAAATAATTCAGCTTCTGTTCAAAATTTCAATATTCCCCATGTAAAAGTGGCAACGATAGAAATCTTTACAAAAATGTCCAACCTCCAAATTTAACTATGCCCGTGTCATAAAATTTAACACACCCCACTCCATGGTAAAACGAATTCGAGTTCAGGAAGGCTATAAGGGCTACCGAGTTATTAAAAAGCCAAATCGTTGAGATAACCAACACTTGTTCGATAAAATATGTTCCAGACTGATGACAAAATTTTAACAAAATTTAGTGGATGTGTTTTGATGGGTGTCTAAACGTACATGAAATTGATTTTTAAACACTTCAAGTTAGATAGATTTACAGAAAAATGTATGATTTGGCCAGCAATTTGCAGTTGCGGTGCCAGGTTTTTGTCACATTTTTCATAGCGACGTGTTTTGCCGCTAATTCTTCAACACGATTCAGAAGTAAAGTTTTGACCATAAACAAAGAGTCCACAGGTTTACAGAGTATCGAAAAATGTTGGGGTATAGTGGAAAGAGTGCTGAAGTGCAAAAGTCACACCGGCAGTTATGCCAGAAATAGGCAGCATCAAACAACATGTGCGTGATTTTATCCGTAATAACGGAATCTATAGAGCTGATTTGTGCAAAAAAAAACTCAAAAAATTCCATTTAATCGTACGGATACTTTATTATCATTCGAAAGAATATTTTTTCCTATTTATTTTTTAAAGATTACTTCTTTCAAATGATGGCTGCAACTGCAATGGTCCTTTCTCAAACTTCATTTTTTTATGAATTGTTCGAGAATATCGAGTGGTATCTGGCGGATGACACGAGTTGGCTTCCAATGCCTCATCTAGCTGGTTTATTTACATAGACTTTGGACTTTGCGTAGCCCCAAAGAAAAGAGTCTAGAGGTATCACACGATCTAAATAGCCAATTCAACGATCCGAACCATGAAATTAATTTCTCGCCAACTAGATTTTTCAATCAGTACATTGTTTCGCGCGCGTTTAGGCAAATAGCCCCGTGTTTATGGAACCAAATGTCGTCGACGTCATGCTTCAATTTCAGGCAACAAATATTCCATTATCATGGCACAATAACGAGCATTATTCACATGCCGTCACCAAACCTTCTATTTAGTCGCTTACCATCCAATACTGTAAAGTGGGATTCAAACTTTTCGATGGTATTAAATAGTGGTCTCCACAGGCCGATTATATCAACCATAACTTTTTCTAAGCACACGAAACACATTTCTCACAGAACGATGATTTTCATACAAAAGCAGAATAATTTGTAGACTATATACAGGGCTCAGTCTTGTCGTGATGAAATGGAAAACAATACTGAATAAATAAAAACATGATGACAGTTTGAAACAAGTCAGGCTTCATTTGTCAAAAAGAAACATATGAAAAATCACCTCTAGATGAATGATTTTACAAAATACTCCCACGAATTGGCGCATTCGATTTCAAATCGCTAAACTATCGTAGGTTGTTGACATTATTTTAATTGTCGACGTTAACAAAAAATATTGCAAAGTAATGCTGATACATTGCTGATATCAATGAAAAAAATATAATGTTCCGGAATGGGCTGTCATAACAGGTCAGATTCGATTAACACGGGTTTAGATCGAAAATGAGTTAATTATAATCGAGTAATTCCGAAGTTATAAATTGTTGATATCCTTGGTGTGGTAATTCCCAATTGGCTTCCCGCTCATGTCTTCACACTTGTATATGACATTGCCGGTTTTTCTATAGTATAATAGCTGAAAATTGCTTACCAGATTCAATCAAACGGTGTTGACGAACATAACCGATCTGACCTAGTCTAGTTCGTAAATTATACCATTTTGAATAATTTTCGTAAGCCAATTTTAGGTAAGATTTAGTATTAAGTATATTGGCTAGGGATAATGGAAATGTACCACCTGTATGGATGGTCTTATATATAAATAAATCCTAGTGCTACATAATTTTTACGAATTGTGAACGAAAGATTATGTACAAAATGCAGCTGAATTCGTTTGACATTTACGATGTACCAGACACATCTTATCATTCCCTTAAAACACGTAAAATTACATTTTTGACATGTGTTCTCAATAATAATCGTTTCGTAATAGTTCCAATTTAAAATTTATAACATATTTTATTTTTTGACTACTTTAATACTCTACTCATGTACATAAGCATGTATACATATATCCTTATTACCCAGAAATTAGAGAGGTTTGACCTATAGAAACACAGTCGACGTCTTAAAAATAAAAATAAAAGAAAATGTAGAAAGTCTCATATTTCATATATAGATTTATGTTTAAATCATAACTATGTATGTATTATATGAATGAATATGTTTTGTACATAAATTAAGTGTGTAAAATGTCTCATTTTCATCAACCGTAAAAGACCTCAATTAAAATTATATTTGTTTCCCATATTGTCGAGTGTACATACATGCGTACATATGTACACTACAGAGAGACATGTATACATAATCGTTTGTTGAGTATTAACATATCCGTTTACACATCTACAAACATATACATATAGAGGGTAAAAACTATATATTGTGAATTGGTCATTTTAATTTTAAATAGTTTTCCAACTGTATTATACCTTTATATGTTTGTATATAAGTTCTCCACCTTATTCCTGTCGATATAATATTTCTATTTGTTAGTTTTTATCTTATAGAAATTAAATTAAAATTAAAATGTCATGTTCTCATAATAAAAAATTTAATTTCTTAAAAATTCGGATCATAAAGTTCAAACTAATTTTTGATTTGAGAATTTACAAAAATAAAACATTTTCGGATTCATCGTGTAATCAAACCAATCAAATACACAACAAGTACATACAACAACAACAACACCAATAACAAACTATAAAATATAATTAATCATATTTTATTATACAATTCCTTATTATTTAAATATTTATTTATCTTGTATATGTACATATAAATTTATAACTCAAAAGGGGATGTTACTTGTTGTCTGCTAAGATGATTTGACACATTACGGATATATATTGATTTGCATAAGCTGTTGTTTGTTTTTTTTTTTTTTTTTGGGGAAAGTGAGTTTCACTTTTTTATGTATGTAGTATATACGCATGTGGTGGTGGGTCTCTAAATTCGAAATATTTTTGATTATAAGTCAGGTTGCGCGATGAAATGAAATTTTAGAGATAGATTATATAAATGTCATGTTGTACACATACCTCAATCAAATTAAGTGAAATTGTAACTCAACTTACTCGAAATTTTATTTTACGACCGGGGTGCGTTTTATATTTATGACCCCAACTGGTTGCCGTATACCTATATATATATATATATATATATATATATATATATATATATATATATATATATATATATTTATATATATATATATATATATATATATATATACATATATATATATATATATATATATATATATATATATATATATATATATATATATATATATATATATATATATATATATATATATATATATATAGAATTTATTAAGACAGGGAATGTATTATATTATTACCTTACTGTATTACCTTTTAAATATATTTAGACGAGTGTATGTACATGGTGTAATTATTATTAGCTCAATATTATTATCTTAGAACTTACACTCGGAACGCGGAACCATAAAAAAAATTGTTAAATATAAGTTTTAATGCGCAGTCTTAAAAAAATTGATGTTCTGTGTTTCTTTTAATTTTTTTTATAGCCATAGTAAGTTAACCATAAAAATAATGGATAATTTTCCAATATTTTATAGCAGGAGCGAAGAATGGAATTGGTATGCGCGACGGAAAAATGAACATAATATTCTAAAAATAAAATTTCTTCTACGGTGGGTGTTTTACATCCGCAAACACTCGTACACATATACGAATATATCTCAAACTACAAGTCTTTACTCCTAATATGTGTTTTTCTTTAGTGCGATAAGTATTTTGTTACATTGAAAATTGGATGCTGGCTGTAGTAAAAAAAAAAATGTTTTATGGCGAATATATTTGGTCAAATTTATTGCACATTAGTAATAAATTTTACTGACGGTTTTAACGTCCTCATCACTATAATATGTGATGTTTATAGGATCTGCTTTTTATAGCTATTGTATGTATATACAACATTTTGAAATTAATAAGCGGTTATTTTATACTGGTTTTAAAATCGCGTCCTACTATTAAAATTTTAATGGCGGCATTTTCTGGTAGTTCTCTAAAATCTAAAGTACAAAAGACGAGAATGAAAATTATATCTATTGCTAGCTTTAAACTACAGACATCGAAGGTATGTTAGCCCCATTAAAATAAACTTTATAACGTAATAATAGTTAAAATTTATAGTTAGTTGAATTCTTTAAACTTTGATCAATACCTTAAAGTTTTGTTAAATTTTTAAAATACATTCCATTAACAAAAATCAAATGTCAAAAGTGCAAAAAATATATTTAGCAAAAGTTTTTGATATTGATTCGTATATACATTGATTGATCAATTGAAGTGTTCGACCATGCTTTAAGTAAGACTCGCGCAGATGACAGAAATCTAACTAACAACTAACTCAGGGGTTACCTAAAGGATTAAAATGATTGATTAATAGCTCTAAACACACCGATAGTTCATCTTCTCTCATGGGTGGAGAACCAAACTATTTATTTTACAAAAATCTAATTGGTTTACAATTTCGCAGACCGTACCTGCGGCCTGATGTCCCATTCTCCGAACTCTCTTACCCTAGAATATGTAGAAAACCAGTACCACCATCCTGCTGCCAAACGATCAATTCATAAGTCACCAGCCTATATACAAGGCTGACGGGATGTCATTCATGACATCAACTAGAATGGCAAACACTTATATGACACATATCCCAACGATTACTCCCCAGAATAAACTTCCTTACTACAACTGATCTTATCACAGTCACACAGACACCACTGACATATATCCGAGAGGCACATATCATGCCTACCTATGCCCAATCGCCCACCATTTACCTTGCAACGAGGTTTTACTTTTTTTTGTTTGATGATGACCCTGCACTCGCTGTATACTCAGTGATGAACTACCCTAGTTGATTCCTTGTTTGTTGTTGCAGCGCTGGTTATTTTTCTAATAAGTGACAGTAGGTCTCCCTCTCTTTACAGCAGAACCTAAAAGTGCTATATTGTATCAGCAAGAACTGTATCCTGTTAGTGCTCCACATAGCCTCCTTAGATCTTTAATGTTTTACTTTAGAGCTTTCATTGTTCTTTTCATATCAAAGTTCAGGAAATTTTTAGATTGTCGTAATTCTGGAACTGCTTTGCAGATTTGTTTGATTTTCAATTGGTCCAGTTCCATATCCCCTCCACCACGTTTGACTTGTTAAGGCCTCAAAGTGGTTCGATAAAAAGTTTGGCCGCACACGTAGTTTTGCTTGTAGATCAGCTTTTCCTGATATCAGTTCGTTCATATCCTGCCCTCCAGATAAGAACGACCTTATTCTTGTCCGCCAGTTCATTCAGGTGACCCTCGTAAATCATTTTGGATCCAAAGTAATGCTTGTTTAGTGGTTTAAGTGCTGCTTGACTATCAAATAGTATACATATTATTGGGTTATTTTTAATCCTGCTTTCATTGATTCTGGTTGCTATTAAAATAGCGAAAACCTCGACTTGGAAGATAGTGGCGACTTTAATGAGAGTAGCATGAGTTTGGTACACCATGAACCATTTATACCCATTCCTACTTCCTCTTCTAGTTTTGATCCTTTCGTGAAACATTGTTGTGCATCTTCCCGAAACCATGTGGCTTTGTTTTATCAATCCTCAATGGTTGGGATGTGCACTCTGTATTTTTGGATGATGTTCATTTTGGGTTGCATTTGGTCGCTTAACTACCTTATGTTACTTAGATGTCTCTTTAAGTTTGCATCCTTTAGAATAAATAAATTTGTTTGTTCAGGGCCTCCTCTTTTATTGCTATATGTAACGGTGTCAGGCCCAGCAGAGCTTCCATATTGGTCATCGAGGTTGTTTTCATGGCATCTGTCATTCCAAGACAGGCTAGTCTTTGTAATCTTCGTCTAGTTTTGCCATTGCTGTGGTTTGGTCTGGTTTCGTTCACCATATAGTCACAGTATAGATTATTCCGGGATAAATCATAAGTTTGTTGTTTTTTTACTTTTCATAATAGGTATGTCTCCCAAGTTTGTTTTTACAGCGTGTCTGTGGGTAGCCTTTGGTAGCACCTATTTTATAGATACTTCTATGTGCACCAACATGTGCTTTATTTACTTAATGATTCAGCCGCTCTAGGTTTGGGGGACCTTGGCATAGTTTCGTAAGAAGTGTTGTCAAAGACTAAAAGACATCTCCTATGTTCATAATGAAACACAAAGCAACCTTCTTTTTTCCCAGTGCTTCTTCACTTCTTCACGTGACCGTGAATTTGCCTTTTTCATAAGCAAACTACATTTTACTAAGTACCCAGGTAGATTACTAGTATAGTACCGCCATTCTCATGTGTTGATCAATCAGTGTTTCCTTCGTCTTAAGCAGAAAAAATAAGAGACTTATAGGGTGATACGATTTGGCTTCATCTCCCATTGCCGAGGAGCGTAGGCAGAATTCAGGCTAGCCATGAATGTTTTATTGATAAGGACATGTGTTCCCTACAGATGCGTACGTCCAGTGAATTGAGTCGTTATGAAAACTCTCAAAGTTTACCTGAAGGTTGTGGTTGTTGTTCCATCACTATTTCGCAGAGAGGATAAATCATCTGGTGCACTTTTTGACAAAGCCTTTTGGATTCTAGCATTCCCAGATATCTACCTAATTTCGATTTTTACAGAAAGCCTTCTAAGAACTTTGCAGAAAATTCTGAGAGAGCCACAAGTCACTATATAGAAAGAAAACAATCAAAAACGAAATTGTGAAATTAAATTTACGTCATCCCTTGTCTTGTTGCGTTAAAAAAGTTATGGTGTCTATCCATTTTTAAATTTTTTGCAAGGCATCTGATGATAAGGTACCTTACGCTATCCTTACAGTAAAGATCATTTATGTTGTTGGAAGGAAACTCCTTCGTGTCACCAGTTGTGTCCAGTTCCATAACTGGTTTCTTATATCGTTTTTTGTTAGCTAGCGGAGTATTTTTGGTTTGAATATTAACTTATAACTCGAAATTAACTCTGCTAACACTGTATTCTAAATTAAGTAGATTGTATGTGCGAATTCAAGGTGGTTATTTCGTAAATGGTAAGTCGAAATTATTATTTATAAAGAAGGAACAGGTCACTTTCATTCATTATGATACATTAAATCAGACATCATGAAATCTAAATCATTTGATTTTTCCTCTACTTTTTGTGTCCAAAGTAACTGATAATTTACAATTTGAATTTTCACAAATCTATAGATCTATATAGAGATCCCACCAATGGGCCCACAGTGCAATACCCGGACCAACACATACAACCTTGATTTTTTACTACCACCGGGAATCGAACCCGAAACCCTCGAATAACAAAGCAATGACGCTACTTACTGTGCCAACGATGGCAGCATGTCACGGCTTTCTAAAACATGACCAAAGTGCGTACGCCATTTGAAGTTTTAGCACTCGCCCTGACACCTCAAATCAACATACATGTGAAACCATTAAAATCACGATGTATATATGCACATGGTTGGCTTGTCAAAAGAACCAAGGCCTTTGTTTAAAACAAAAATGTGTTTTCTGGATTTTGGATATATATTCTTTACTTTCTGGAACTTGCACCTTTTAATATTTCTGGAGCTTGTACCTTTTAATGGAATAAAAATCCAATTAGAAGAAACAGTTCATAAAAGAATGTTGCTAATAGTTTTAAAAACAAATATGAACCAGCATCTAAGGGTTTTCTGGACTTCCATGCTTCTTTCACGTATTTTACTATAATGATTTGAAGTTTAAGACATGTTTGAAGAAAAATTCTCAATAATAACAGGGCCAATTCATATTCTAAACTACTGGTCAATCAATTATGGGCACTTCGAAAATTCAACAATAATTTAAAACACTTAAATCAATTGTGTGATTGAAAAATAAAATTATATTCCCTGATATCTAAATGGGCTTCTAACGATTAGTTCTCGAACGATTGACAAATACTGAGGTAAAATTTCATACAAGAAAATATTTCGGCTGGAATTGCGTATTTTCGAGAATTTTCTTTCTTTGTTTCGGCCTGATATTGAATTTAGCATGGAAACACACCATACAATTAAAAAGTTATTTTCGGAATGGTTTTTAGAGATAAGTTCACAGACATAGTTTAGAGTGGTTAACGTTCAGCTTAAAGACAAACGATAAGTCTAAATTTTGTTTCGCAAAAACATTAAATACTAATAAATTTGTATGTGTAACTGTCTTAAGGTATAATTATTTCAATGTAACTCTTAAACCAAAACAATTTTCGTTATTTATTGTAATCGTTATTTTTTCATGCGTGAAAAAGCCGATCAAACATTTTAAATTAAAACCTTTCGAAATTGTTGATAATTTGTTTTCAATTTATAACCAAACACGAAGCACATGATGTATTCTCTAAATGTAAAAAATACTATTATAGAATTCAGATAAATTGAACAATCCATAAAAAATTAGCTTTGAATTCAATACACGTTGCTTTAATCACAATTAAAAATCACTGTGCAAATCTGTATAATATGTCAATATAGGAAACTGTATTATTTTTAAATCAATAAATGTGTATACGGTACCATCTGGATTATTTACTAGTAAAAAGCTTAAATGAATTTTATTTTTATTTTTTTTAAATAAAAAGCACAAATGGAAAATTTAATTTTAATTTTTTTTTTTCAGCTCGCTCCATAATAACGCTCGTATATATAAGTTATTTTCATTTTCTTATATATACGAGTATATTCTTTTGACTGACATACTCTCATGAGGCATTGATATATTTTCCATCTTGTGTTTGCTACTACATACATACATATATATACATAGTAAGAAATTTTCAATATATAATCCAATGATGTTGACGATGATGATGATGATGATGAGTAAGGGAAAAAAATTACATTTTCTCGAATTATATAATTTTCATTGACGATTGATTTTTTTTTTCTATTTAATAGAAAAAGTTTGATAAATGAAAAAAATAAAATTAAGTAGAAAATTTTTGATTACAGATTTGTATTCAATTGAAAAAAAAAATAAAAATAAAAATTCAATGGAAAATTATAAAATAATTTCGTTTTTTTTATAGTTAGGTACATATGTATGTATGTATGGAACATTTTATGTGATGTGTGCATGCCATGTGATTGAAAAGTTAAATCTTTTAATTAAAGACGACACAAAAAAATTTTGTTTGAACTGAACTTTGTGTATATAACTATGATTGGTTCTATTGTTTAAAGATTTAATCACTAAGACGGGGTGAGAAATTACATTTAAAAAGTAAATATATATATATATATATATATATATATATATATATATATATATATATATATATATATATTAAATTGTATGTATCAACATCATCCCCGCATATATAACATATCAAATTTCAAAAGGGTTAAAAAATAAATAAATAAACAAGAAGTACTTAAAACTTATATGTACATAACAAGATGTTGATTTCTAAAAACACTTGAAAATTATTTTTCATAAGATAACGTCGCTATTCGTTTCCATTTCATTTAAATACACATACATATGTATATAAGATGAAAGTGGATGTTACAATTTTGATTACAATAATTTTTGTGTTTCGTTTAATTGTAGGAAGTAAATCTTGAATTACGTTTAGATTTTATTGTATTTTAACGAGATTCGGATATGTTCTTAATTTTTTGTATATTTATGGAATTAATGTAATTATTTTGTTGATTCACGTTAATGATGTTTTCGAGAGTTATCCGGTACAATTGAATTAAATTTATCTAATATTGTATGCGCGGCCATAATCTATTTTGTGAAAGGAAGTACAATACATATAAGTGAAATTTTCGGAAGTGGTGTGTAAGAAATAAGAAAGTTAAAATATTAAATGAATTTTCTATTCAAAATTGTAAAGAAACATCTTTTGTAAATTTTATTTAATCATTTTCTATCCTATACACGATTTGCTATATAGAATTTGAAGAATCCAACTAGAATCTGTTTCAAAATTTTTATATGCTTTAGTGGGACATCTCTTGTGCACTAGCCGAATTGCGATAATTATCAAATTTTATTTTTGTCCAGGGGGTCGATTATGTAAGCATTACGAGTTACGAGTTTTTCGAAATTACGACCAAACGCGATTATGTAAGACATTTCGAGTTCTCGTAATTGCGACATGTTGTTGTTGTTTTACTCGTACAAGTTTTTGAGTACGACAAGCAACTCGTAATGGTTGAAATGATTGTTTTTAAGGAAAATTTCCTAAAATTAACTGTTCAAATAATGTTTTCAGACATTTAGTAGTAATTCAATAGTCGAACATATGATTTTTTATTAATAAATTACTATTAAACTTGAATTTAATAGTATGATTTATTGATATATTCATTCCATTTTGAAAAGTGCGACAACCATAGTAGTGTGGTGATTTTGCGAAAAACAATTTAATTGTCAAAAATCGTTTAAGTGTTGTGGAAGAAGTGATTACAATTTTCTTAATAAAAATAATAAAAAAGTATTTTCCAATCTATTACATAAAATGAAAATATATTTGTTTATACTAATCATAATTTAATTCTTTATTTTGTATTTTTAATATAAACACATAATTAATATAATTTTTATTTTGTTTACAAAAACTATTATTTATCCGATTTTATTATTATTTATTTTCTATCCGATTTTTACAAGGATGAATGAATTCAACAACAGGATCCATTACAATGTTTCCCTGTAAATAGAACTGATATTATGTCAAATTAGCTTGGTTATAATGTTAAAACACCAAAAGATTACTTACTTTCAAATAAATTTTTAAATAGACAAAATAATTTTATTTTTATTTATTTTATTTTAATTCATTTTTTTTTGTTTAAAACAAATAATTTTGATTTATTACAAACCGCAATTACGACTTCATGGATTACGAGTTGTCGTAACTCGTAATACGAGAGATACATAATCGACCCCCAGATAAAGAAAATGAGTCAAGGAGTGAATCGAAAAACAATTCATAAAAAAGTTTTCTGGACAGCGAAGAACTATATAGAAAATGAATGCGTTTTTTGAATTGGGAAAAGACCAGGAAGATACAATAGAAACCGAATATAGTGGTGTAGGTAGCTTTTATATTTTATTCAAGTTAATTATCATTTTTCTAAAGAGTAAAAGCCATATGAAAGTATTGAAAGAAATTTTTGAAACAATTAGGCCTCTTAAATTATTAGTTGATTTACTATAATAAAAACAATATGTTCAAGCCTCTTCATATTTCAAATATACAACAATACACTTATGGAGCAATACTTCCAATTGTTTGCTACTGAAATGGCACGTTTCCTCTCCTATAAAATTTGGAATTGTGTCTGGCGTTTTGTGAATCAATTTATTGGAACTTATGTAATGTGTAGAGGGTCCCTCCCAGGAATTCTCGGATGGGAATTCTCGGATGGGAATTCTCGAATGGGAATTTTCGGATGGGAATTCTCGGGAATTTGGTTGGTTTTCTATTTTTCGAGACTTGTTTTAAAGGTTAATTTCATTTAAACAACAATCAAAACACAAAAAAGGAAGTAAAACATGGTCGTTGTAATGCGAAAATCAAAAACTAACAATTTTTTATTTATTTGAATTATTTCTAGTTGAAGTTCACCCAAAATCGTTGAAAATACTGAGACTTTTAACATATCAATTGTAAATTGACAAATACAGAAATTATTTGAGAATTGTTATATAACATATGGACGAGATTCTCAATATCAACATTAACTCTGCTATAATCATGGCATAATACAACAGGAGAAACAGAACCAGAGGATATTAGTGATAGTGATCACGAAGAGTAAAACCTATATTGAGATTGCTCTGAAACCGATGAAGATGAGATGGATCCGAAATGATCTCATTGTTGAAAAACCACATCAAGCCAAAATGTACAGTCGAGGTGGCTTGAGTGTAGTAATTGAAATGTTTTTTTTAATTTTGACCAGTGCGAAATACTATTTTGCAACATCAAGTAAAACAGAAACATGGAAAAGAGTTGAATTTGCTCTTGGTTTGCAAACCCAGATGGAGTACACCATGTACAGTGGGAAGACGTGATGCAAACTTGTTCACTGCCGACGCTATCCTATAATTTTTGTGGAACTCACTGAAATCGAATAAGGACAAAATTTCAAATGAGCTTTTTGATGTTTTATTTGCGCGAATCAAAGAGCGTCGGAATATCGAGCTTGTCTCGTTGCTAAAATTTCAGCATACTCTGAATTAGTAAAATGAAACCGAAACGGAACAACAACTGATATATACGTCAAGAACAACAGTATCCAAATTTGCTGTGAATATTATGAATAGATTGTTTATTGTAGACAGTACCTCGGAATCGGACTCAGGTTACATCAAATCGAGCTAGGTTTCCTTGAAACGCAAAACACAGAAAGACCGAATTTAAAGGGAATGCTGGCTGAAATGATTACAACTTCGATGATGTCTAAACCTGCCTTTTGTCACATTCTCCAAAAGAGTACTCTATAAATAGAAATTCAACAAAGCTATCACGGTAACCCAACAACAAATATAAAGAAACAGTTTTCATCGTCATCCAATTTTTTTACTTAAAAACGATCGTTGCTTTCGGATCGCTCCTTAAACGCTTTTGTAATCTTAAAATATTTCTTTTTACGAGGAACGTAATTACTTCTCCTAGTAGGTATTATAATACTCGTAGTATTGACATTGGACATTATATATTCTCGGGAATTCCCGGGATCCTGGGAATAAAACTTCATAAGACTTCCCGTCTTCTGATTTTGCCAAAATTACTGTGCAGAAAACTGCATACTTTCGCAATCAAGTCTGTTGTGCAAATTTTGACATCCATATAGTCTGCGCAGTATGAAACCCTGATGCCAATGTGCATTATACCGTCAATCTAACTCAACTTAAACGGTAGTTGAATATTTTTTGTGTGCTACAATGTTTCACATCTGACAGATGGTTTCATTAGAACTTACACGAGTCGACATAAAAAAAACATTATGGACTGGCTTGATTTGACCCTCTAAGCATTTTTGTGGAACATGTATGTTTAGAGGGTGAAATCATTGGAACTAATGTCAATAAAGAAAAATCAAGCATTTAACATAATAGCCAGTGAAATCTTTTAAAATTAGTTATAACAGTTTGAACCAGAATTAGTTGGATGAATAATTATGATAAAGCCAAGGTTGTGCAGAAAATTACAATTATTTCAGAAATCCTGCAAAATTTACGATCTTGGAAATACTTTTAGGTTCATCGTGAATCAATCGTTAACCTACAAGTAATTCACATAATTTTACCACGGGTCGTTGTAATGTTAATCATCTTTTCCGGGATGTACTTCAGCAACACAGCCAAGTGGCCATTTACACGTTGGATATATTGTTGTCTTTTCTGAAATATGTTGCTGCATATGGTTTATGTATTCGAGGTTATATCTTACCCAAAACATTTGTATTCAACTCTGGATGGTCTGCTATCTTTATGAAAGATTTTCCGGAATATACATTTGGTGTTCTGGTATGGATCGAGTGGAAGCGCCAATCAAAAAAAACCGCTGGCGTCAATATTTGATAGTTGTCATCTGTTGAAGTGGTACATATGGATCTCTTTTTAAATATTACTCAAGCATTTGATAAAGTAAAGACACGAAGGAATGCTACAGAAAATTAGAACCCGATTACCAATGAGTTTTTGTTCAATCATCGAAAATCATCTGCCACGAAATTCACGCAGGCATTCCACATGGTAGTGTATTGCGGCCAATATTATATTTGATATACTTTTCAGATTTACTAACTACTTACGTAAAACTATCAACATTTGCAGACAATAGAGCAATAATACCTATGCTCCAAAATCCAAGAACATAGCGTCAAGGAATTTGCAAGAATATTTGCATACAATTGATGCATGGTAAAGTTAAAATAATATTAACCTATAGAAGGCTGACAGGGAAGAAACACATTATAACAAAATGTTAACAAATCAAGTTAAGGTATTCCACGATGGCTTGTTGGAAAACATTCGAACATTACCCCCGAAAATAAGGTTTTGTTATATAAAATGGCACTTAAACCAATCTGGACTTATGCTATTCAATTGTAGGGCTCTGTTTGCCCTTCCAATATAATAAAACTTTAAGGAATGCAGTTATGAATATGACGGAGAAATGCAGGTTGTGGTGTACGGAATACGAGCTTATATCGCGACCTCCCAATGATTTGCTCAGGGAATCCCTCGATTTCGGCACCTCCAAAAAAAAGATCCCATTGATCTAGCTATCTAATTAGGGTACACTACTAACAATAATCCAATAGTGCAAGACAATGTTAAGAACTAATATAGGTTAAGCCTTAATGGTTTATATTTAATTAATTTAAAGAAAGATTTAAGAATAAAGTTTTGAAAAAAAAGTTGCAGCCTCATAGTTGGTCGCATTCTCAGTTTTATTTCCAAAAGCTCACTGGTAGCCATTTTGCGTAAGCTGGTGTTATCAAAAATGATGGCATTAAGATACCTTACTGACACCTAATGTTTTCATTTGAGTACTTATGTCGCAGTTTCCAATTCGTATATATGTTTTACAAAATGTAAATGTTTGAAGATGTTCCAATCAATTAAAAAACAATTTTTGCTGTTCATGCAGTCCATACAGGTAATTTTTTCATTCGTCATACAATCAGTCACTAATTTTGAGCCAAATCAATCACTCAACTGATCTCGGGTCTTATCAGCTGTTCAAAAAATTAATATTTCTTTTGAACTTTGTGATCACTGTGTTCTAGGACTATTCATAAAAATGTAAACATTGTATACATGTATATGTACCAGTAATGTTTACAAATATTAAAAACATCGAATTCCGGCATTGAAATTTTAGAATCATACACAGTGCCAGATTATGGGTTAATTTTCGATTGAATATTCAAAATTTTTTAAATTCTACAAAATCCCCCTACTAGTAGTTTGCATTCTCTATATTTGGAGAATTCAAACATTGGAAAAAATTAGAGAAATATTTAAAATTCAAAAAATTTCCACAGTAGATTGGAATTTCTCATTAGCGTTTAATAATCCAATTTTCAAAATTTAACATTTTGAATTTTAAATTTTATCTTTGAAATCGTACACGTGAAATTTGTTTCGAAATTTGTCGGCTTTTAAAATTTAATCCCATGAATTTTTAATTATTCAAAACTATAATTTTTAAAATATTGTAAGATTCATATGGTCTACACCGAATAAATTTTTTAAAATTTATAATTTTTTAGGAATTTGTGAAGTCTTCTACTATTTAATTGGAAGTTCGAAAATGTATCTAAAATTCATAGAGTCTTATAAATTTTGACACGTACAAATTTTTTATATTAAAAAGAAAGTTTTTTAAAAATTATTGGTGATTTTTAAAAATTCACCGAAATTTGTTAAATCTCCAAAATTTTGTTTAAATTTTTATAATTCGAGTGAAATTCCGAAATTAAAAACATTCGAATGAAAATTCAAATTTTGAAAAATATACTGCTCTTAAATTTTAAAAATTTCCGTTCAAAATTGAAGATGTTCATGGCCGTTTAATCTTCAGAAATCAAAAATTCGAATTTTAAATTGTAAACGATAAATTTCCATAACGTAGAATATTCAGAATTTGATATAAGATCAGCCATGACACATCTCATATAGCGGTCGTTAATGCCATGATACATCTCATATAGCAGTTTAAAAGTATTTCAAACTGGATATAGGTAGTTTAAAGGAAAAAACTTATTACATTCTTATGTATACATACGCATTGTGTGAATTGTTCATATCTGTGTCACAGATCCCTTTGGAGCATACTATGATGCATATACGTACATGCAAAATTATACGAAAAACGAATATGGCAACATTTTTAAAACTCGAGTTAATAAGTATTTAAAAGTATTAAGTATTACTTTTGTCTATAAACTTTCAAAATTTAAAATATTTCAAAAATTTCAAATACTGCGGATTTGTTAAATTTTATCATTTTAAATTTTTTGAAATTTAATTTTTAAATTGTGAATTATGTATATAAGTAAAATTCCATTTCAAATATTAACGAATTGTTAACAATGTTAAATTTTAGAACTGCAAATTGTAGAATTTTGAATTTGAACTCAAATTTCAAATTCAGAGGTTTGCTTCCCAAAAATCTACTTTAATTTTTTTTAAATTTTGATTGCCGTTTTAAAACTAGGTAATGCAACCTGCCCATTTTATTAAATTTGTTTTTCGACAATTTCTACCGCAGAGGCTTATGTTATGTTGCTACTGAATTCGCCATTCTAAATTGCTAAATTTAATTAAATCCTTAAATTCGACATCCATTCTATTTTAGTACAGCACAGATAACACTGAGTTTCTAGCTTAACTTCCAATACTTCCCAGCTCAATTCAAATTAGAACCTCGGACTATTTAATGTTTCTTTTAATTGGTAAAACAACACTCCCTCAAAATCATTACTGTATCTTCAATGGTCGAGATGCTTTGTTAGGCTACCAAACATGTCTTGGACACGACGAAATGTTAATTTTTTAATATTCGTTTCTGTATAATCATTATGTAGAATGGTGTTCTTTGAAATACCTCGTTATTATTTGAATTCCATTCCAGAAATCTTCGGATTGATTTTAGAGTACTATTGAATTGAGATTATCTAATTGCATTGAGATTATCTAATCGCTTTATATTTACGTTGCATCACATAGGGTTCCGTTTCAGGAGCAATTTTGTTCATACACAAATTTAAATTCTTCCAGAAATGCGTTGAAGATAACCCAATTTTGCTAGACGTAATCGAACGGAGAGGTTTACATTTTTGTTTATGACTTAGCACGAAATTTTTATTCATTTGTATGTGTATAAGACATTCAGTTCCGTTAAATTCTCTATATTTATAATTTCTTGTCTCCATATACCAAAAATGCTAATCATAATAATGATCATCTTAAAAATTTATATAAAAACATAATATAACAAACAACCAGCGGACGCTATATATAATAATAAATAGATATACGATAAACTCAATTATTTTATCTATAACCTAAAATGTAAATTAATCGTTATAAAAATCTTAAAATACATTAAATTTATATACGTTATGTCTATAAGCAACGCTAAATATTTCTATATGTACCTATATACACGATATATAAATTTGTATATATATCGCAGACAAATCGTGACTTTGAATTTCATATGATTACTATCGATCTAAAAATGTCCACCACACGTATGTATGTTTTGACATTGGAACACATATTTACATTGTGTATACACTACTGTGTACGATTTTTATGCAAAATAATTTTATTTTGTTTACAATCACTTCGTATTTAATTAAATGACCTTTCATAACTCTGAGATATATTATGTATTTGTATCTAACCAAACTTGTATAATACGTCATAATATATGTTAACATTGTAACGTATGTATATATAGATTCATGTTTACAACGAGACCCACTACAGTAGCTGCAGTTATGTTTCAAATTACAATAAATTTATCGAACAACCCACATCGAATAAAACACATATCGGATTTATCGTATACGGACAGTGTTTTGTTTTAAAAAATGTTTTCAGCTTAAGAAAAAGACTTAAGATAAAAATGAATGATACTCGTATTGCAATTACATTAATCAAATATATTTGTAATGTGGAAAATATATTATGAATGGTACGCCATTGCCTAATAACAAATTTTCCAAATTTTTGTCCAAATTAATTTCGTTTCAACGGACATTTTTGCCAATTTTTTTGTTTTATATTCTCAAATGTCACAGTCAAATCACAAAAATAAAAATGTCTCAAATTTTCATGACAAATTTTCCATAATCTATTATCTCTCAGATTGGTCATGTATTTTTTGTTTGTCAGTAGTACCAACAACAACGAAAAATCAAATCGAATAGAAAAATAATAAATTTTCTTTTTGTGTTTGGAAAAAAAAAATATTTCCACACAATAAAACAATAAGTTCGATGAATCTAGGGAGTCGAAGGGGCGAGGGGGACAGCACATAAAATATATATAAAAAGAAAATCGAATTTTGTTTCTTTTATGTTGGCTACAGTAAAATGAAAATTGTAATTACACAATATCCACACAGGTCTGTCTCTGCAGTACATTGTACACACCATGTAATCGCATCTCACACTTATATCCCAAAACATTTAAAAAAAAAAACACAAATACAAATCGAACGCAGTTGGAATGATTACATTTCGATCAATGTGTTTTGGGGGATGTATATGTACTCGTATGTACATATAGAACGAAAGAAAATTGGAAAAACCAGAAAAGACATGAAACTACAAATATAATTGTAAAAAAAAAATAAAATTCGAGACGAAAAATGGGATTGAATTTTTCACATTTAAACAATAATAATTTTTATGTTTGTCTAACATATGAAATGTGAGTCCATTTGGTATACACATATAGAGGGGATGCGAATCGAATGGATATCAATTCGCCACTTAGTTATGAACATATTGACATAAGGCCTGATTGATAGATGACCAAAAAGTTTTATTGAGAGGAAAAATTATTATATTATGTTTACAAAGTATTTTGTAATCTATATGGCCGAGACACCGCATATGTACATATATACAAAAGGGGAGTTCAATTACATGTATTCATATACAAGGAAGTGGTGATCGATAGATTATGTAATGTGAAATATGTATATCTTAAGTTTTTCAGGAATGAAAAATCGTATATATATGTATTTGTGTTTTGTTAATATTTCATCTTAGTACATAGGTGCAATGTCATAACTATATATTGGAAAATTTCATTTGAGGTAAAACATTGGATTGGTGTTATATCAACCACTTGGGAGTATAAATCTATATAACTTAAAGTAGAAAGGCAATCAGTTAATCTTGGACTTCAAATGTCGGTTATGCAGAAATTTTAGTTTACGGAAATAGGCATTCACATCTTTGTTCCAAAACTCATAAATGTACATTTACTACATGCGATCCGCTCTTAAAGTTAAACATTATAATCGTCTCTATTTACTATATTCACCCCCATTTGCGTTTATTGCAATTAAGCCCAAATCATCTACAAATTGCCCGAGTATCTCATGTAGTATACAGGTTGAACAGTTTTGGTGATATTTTACCTCAACTACTTATATGTTTTTTTTTATAATCTCCCATTTATATTTTTCTTGCAATAGCCGAAAGTTGCTGATGACAATTAATTATGGTCTATCATCAAACATTCAATTAATAGGTTGCCACATCCGAATCTCGATCCCTTTATGGATAGGATCCATATTATTTTCTTTCAACATATTCACACTTTAGTGTGAGTCTCAAACAAATTTCGTTTTGCTATTACTCCACATGGATATCAACAAAATATATAATAGCATAATTGCTACCTCCTGAACCTGAACAGCCTGCGGATGACTAATTGTATACTTCTTCCAGACTACTCCTGATTCACACACCGCTCCTAAAGTGGTAGTCGCTTTACCAATGGGGCACAATTAAACATAGAAATTCCTTTACAAAACAACAAATTCTATTTCACGTGCTATCATGCCATTAGGTGAAGGATTTTACTCTCACTTCGGATTTCGAAAGAGGTTGGATATATTTTTAAAAAATAATCCATTCATCGCAAATAAGATTCGTGTTGATATATAAGAAATGATCGCGTTTCATTAACTCAAAGCTCATCAAGCCAATTATGGCCAATACTTGGCAATATTCTTGGTAGTGGGTACAAGAAACCGTATTGTGCCAATGTTTTTTTTTAAGTTGAAATCAAGTTATAAAAATTTATAATGTTACTTTTGGTAACTGGAGACTTAATGCTCGAGTTGGCAGAAATCAGACCGACTTGTGTGTAAACATATAGGTCCGTACTCCCGACACGAAACTGCGACCGATAATGGTGAGAGAATGATGTACTTTGCCATTGCTCACGATCTTAGAGTCGCAAGCACATTTTTCTCTCACAAACAGATACATTTGGAAACATGGGTCCATCCTCGCAAAGTTTCCAGCAGCCAAATGGGGACCTATGAGTTTGTTGCCAATTATTCCACACCACACGTTGCCAGTCCAAGGACGCTGATGTTCAACTTGACGAAGCCAGTGTGGATTTGTAACACTCCAATAATGCATGTTGTGTAGATTAACCGTTCCATGGTTTGTAAAAGACGATTCGTCGGAGAACATTACGCAACGAAAAAAATTGGGGTTTTGTTGTATTTGTTCACGTGCCCATTGACAAAAAGTTACCCGATTTTGGAAATCAACGCCATGAAGATCTTGGTGTAAAGACACATGATATGAATGATACTTGTGCCGTTTTAAAATTCTCCAAACACTGGTGAGGGGCAATCCGGAATCGCGAACTATTTCTCGTGTACTAATGTGATGATTATGAGCCACTCCTGCCAATACAGCAATTTCATTATTTTCTTCAGTGACTGTTGCTCTACGGGTCCTCTTTTTCGGTTGAACATTTCCATTAATAATAAATTGAAATCCTATCCGGAAAACGTTGAGCTTAAATAGCAACAGCATTTTCAAAACTTCTGCCAGCTTCTCCATAAACCAGAACCATTCCAATTTTTCTGGCACAGTTAAACGCTCCATTCTAAAGTATTTTGTCGTTTATTTTGCAATTACGAAAAACATGAAGATAAGAAATAACACAAACGTTAAATGTGATTTACAAAACTGAATAAATTGTTTTGATGACGAATTTCGAGTATTTCCAATGAAAACGTGATTATTTTATTTATTTCAAACGTATTGCAGAATCGAATGCGTGTGTTCTAAGAAGGAGAAATTGATCTAAGTGTTCTAAGAAGAAAAAATTGAATTTCGTCGATTACAACGCCATCTATCATGAACCGAACAAAATATTTCATTCAAATCATACGTACTTTTAGTCGTAGAATCCGTATCTGCAATAAAAAATATGGCTTCCTATCTTAGTTTAAAAGTTACCCCCGCCCCACCAACAAATCGGTGGTGGGCAAAGAAAGGCAACTTCGACAGCAAAGACTAACCAAAATATAACTCTAAACCTACTATTAATTATTTAGAATTATTTATATGTATAGGTTAGGTGGCTGTCCCAAGCACTAGGAATGACACTAACTGGTTCGTAATTATACCACATTTAAGATAAGTGCAAGTTAGGTGGAGTATACTGTTTCTCCCTCCTCCTTATCTTTGCGCCTAAGATAGTAATCATGTGAGATGACTCCCAGTCTGCCCGCTTGTTTACCTAAAAGATAGTACGCCCCATGTCAACTCCCACGACCATGTTAGTAGCCGGCCAGATAGTTTGTGTTAGAACATAACCATTAACCATCTAATTGTTTGTAGAAGTTGAATCGATTTGTTCTCATTTGGATACATGTGCTAGTTTCGATCTAACGTAATTTTTAATTTTTAAATTACATATGATGGTATACTCAGAGTTTGGGATTCATCTGTACCATCTATTATTGGCGCGGTCAAATACAAAATGAGTATTTTTGAAAATTTTAAAAATCAATGTTCAACGTGTCACTCATACATTTGGTTTAGCACCAATAATCATGAAATGTATAAACAAGTTATGACATACTCAGAGTTCGGGAGCCATTTCTAAAATTATCTGTTATTGACCGTCAAACACAAAATGACACCTTTTTTAGTGTTCAGTATTTTAGAAAATTCAAGAAACCAGTGGTCGACAGGTTGCGCAAAAATTTGATTTATCACCAATAAAATTTCTTTCTGCTTCAATACGATACTTCGACTAAGCCATATAATATATGGCAAAGCAAACCTCGTGCTCTGCTTCAATTAATTTTACAATATATTTATAATGTTTATTGTCAATACGTTCGATTTCACACAAATTATTGATTTCAGTGAAATCAAGAAGGATATCACAATTAAGAATCCATTTACTCATCCACGTTTCGAATAAATAATAAAATTTTAACTTTGCTGTAAAAATTTTAATTTTTAACTAGCTGTGATTTAACTGATAATTGGGCTTCGAAAAGTATGCCGTTGAACGCGTTTTTAGCACAAATTTTCTGGTCTTCAATTTTATGAAATCCACAGCCCAATATTTAGCTAAAATATCAACCTCCGAGTTGCTAAATACAGAGCGGAGATGTTCACAAACCATTTCTAGAAGCACATTCCGTTTATCTTGCATTTTTTCTTCGTTTGGCGATTTTCTTTTGGTGGCTACTTTGCGTGCCGGCACAGACTCATACATGGGAAGTTTGTAGTAAGTTTTCTTCGTGAACATCCTGTAATAAGAAATTAATTTGTTACAAGACCAGGCAAGCAGGGGACATTTATTAATTATATTTTGTCTTTGCAGATTGCACAAACAGAGAATCATTGGAAAGTTGTAGTCCAACAAACTCGAGAATAAATGGAACTTTGCTCACTGCCTAGGGGCAGTAGATGGCAGGCATATTACTTATTCGTAAGCCGCCAGGCACCGCGTCTTATTATTTTAATTATAAACAATCGTTAATCATTGTATTAATGGCTATTACAAACTCACATTATGAATGTTTAATGGTAGACGTAGGAGATAACGGAGGGGGGGAGGGGGGTCTATTAACATAGTGCTAGCGGGTTGCCATCTAAGCTATTAACATAGTGCTAGCGTGTTGCCATTTACATAATTTTTTACGGAAAAAAGTGGAATCATATCAAGAAGGGTTCGTTGTTGAAAACCCTGTTACTAGGGAGGTATCAGTCGTTAATATCTCTTCAATTTTTCAAGTTACTTTAACACTGTTAGATCTGTGTTGTAGCAGGAAAAAATATAACGTAAATAAATGTAATACATAATTATAATTATAATGAATTTAAGAATGAATAAAAATATGAAAAATCAGTAACTTGCCGTCTGTACGATTTCCTTCGATTCAGTAGTCTTAGGTTGTGTTCCTAACCTCCCTGCATCTGAAATTCCTGATCCCTCAAAAAATCAATTTAGTCAAACTACCATAATGACGGTACATATAAATCCTCTCTTCCGCTGCCCGATTTGTACTCTAAAATACTTTAATTCCCTGCGGTAAGCGGTACGAAGGCAATTCATTTTTTTCCTAACTTGACCACTATTCGCATGTTTGTCAATTTCCTTCATTTTAATAACTAGTTTATCATAACCACAGATTTTTAAACATCTATTCTTATAACCTTCCTTTTTCACCTTCCATAATTCAGGCAAATCTTGATATAGGTTAATAAACTCTTGCCAAAATGGTTTATTATTAACCGTATTTACCATTTTTGGTACTATAATGATCTGACTACTCTTAAATTGCATTCTATAAAATTATTAATACAGCAGTAAACTAAGGCATGCCCAAAATCCCTTCAACATTCTAAACGACGGTTACGATAGCTATAATAAGCTACCAAAGCATTTGGTCCATAAACTAACCAAGTTTTGTCGTTTCTGATTGTGGTAGCAAATGGTCAGATTTCCTTGTGAAATAAAATAAATTTTATTGGGGATGTCACTAAAAAGGGGAATATCAAAAAAACGTAGGGTATCATTTTTTATTACCGCTTTCCCATAAACAACGGTGTCACAATGCATTGATATTGTGTCAAAATCTATTGATTCGCATTTAAGTATACTCAATACATCCGGTTCCCTCAAAGTTTGTGGCAGCTCGAATATTCAACTCACCGATATTCGATACTGCCACAAACAAAACAATTAGTGAAATTCAAATACAAATCAACTTATTTGAATTAAGCGTTCACTAACCCCATCACATATCCATCTATCCAACCACCACTATCTAATAACCGAACCATTACTATAAAACATTTATAGTAAAACCATCGCCATCTAACAACATCACCACGAACAACAATGTTCGGTGATGCAACACTTATGCGTAAGTGCAATATTCACCGTCGCCGGCGCATGTGTTCCTTCATCACAAAAACGAAGACGAAGGCGACGTCACACACAACTCAAAAACAACAATTCAGCGTCCATTACCTTTTTTTATATAACAAAAAACAACACGTAATAATAATAACGCGTAACAAGTGGTGGTGGTGCAATAATAAAAAGTATATAAAAATAAAATCAATAATATTAAATTAATTGTAAATGTAAATAATAAAATATAACAATGAATAAATTATAAATATAAATAATAAATTATAATACAAAAATAAAATTTTGGTGTTAAACATTTATATTGAATAATAAAGTTTATAAAAACTAAAGTTTCGATGAAATAAAGTCGGTGTACGGCTCTTCTTTTTTAACGTAGTTTTGTTTTCAGAAGACAGTGGTTATGACACCTAAGGCACTCTGTATAAGCAAAACGGCATCGTAATTCACCGATCTACCAGACACTGCGTCAATATGTGAATTGATGTGCTTAAGGGACGATTCCGAATTTTATGAAAAAGCAGAATTCATCGGTACGCTAGAGGATGGAATATGGAATCACACACTAGTTTTTTGGAAAGAACTCGGAATAGGCTAATTGGTGAATATTTCCAGTAAAAAATAATAAAACTTTTAAAATGTAATTAATTTGAATACATTAAAATTAGCGTGAGAGAAGCTTACGGGTGTGCCATGCACCGCTCTGAAGTCGTAGTCGCACCGATCTACGACGGCGGGAGTAATTATGGAACTACTCTTTTTTCAAGGTCATTCTATGGTGATCTTGTATTAGATAAACCGTTTATACTTGATTTTTCCAATTTTCGTTTATCCTTCGCCTCTTTGGATTTAACATTTTGCCTAAAATTAAAAATATTAAAATCGAATTAACACACAAACCATAAATGTTTACTTTAGATCTCGCCAGTATTGTTTCCATTGTTCGAATGTTTTGTTGATCCATTGCATTAAGCAGTGCAGCAAGCTCTTCCCATTTCAGTTGCAGTATAATTGATCCACAATCACCTTAAAACCTACAACAATACGTACCTTTTAAGCCCCACTTTCCTCTAGGCTAGAGAATTAGGTTCTGGTATGTAAATACTTAAATAGAAGGATGAAAATCGGTTTTTCCTGGGAATTTTGTAAATTTCAAAAATCTTTTAACTTGGACTGACCTTCATACCAAAATCGGTAAGCTCTTTTAATTCCTAAACTTCTGGAACCAGAATTATAATTAAATTTTTAAAATACAGGAACCCCTATATTCTAAATGGTTATTATAGGAGCTCTCTTAGAATGAAATGTTGCACAAACCAGTTGGAAGATAATTTTTACATGTTCTTTGTATAAATATTACTATTATCACCATTAAATTTAGGCCGCTGCGGTTTTATGTTATAATCCCATGAGAATAACCAACTATAACATTTCTATAAAATTGACCTAAATTTTTATAGAATAAAATACTATTTTCTATTAACTATGATTGATCAATAATTTAAAAAATTAGAAAACAAAAAATCCATCTAATCAATTTTTAGAAAAAATAATCACAAATAAATATTTTCCAGCACATTGCGGTTATCAATAAATAATACAAATTATGTACATATATACCCGACATCTATGTATATAGGTACATTAATTTTTCTATAATTCTAATTTTTCTCTAATATCGTGTACCGCCTACACGCCATATATACACAATCTGATTACCGATTTATTGAAAAAATGTACACAGAACAAAAAAAAAATATCAATTTATTTATTTATTATGATTATTATGTGTATGTACGAGTACATATATGCCTGTATATTTATGTAATTCAATAATTGGAAAATACATTCTATCTTTATGTACCTAATCTAGAAACGTATCTATATAAATTTAGTGATTGGTTTTTGAGGTATAACTCTGCGGTTCAATTCTATAAAACAGAAGAAAATAGTTTGGCTGAATCTGAAACCCAAACCAAAAGCATCGTCACTGAGTAGTACATTATGTACATATGTAGATAATTAGCCCGATTGCATAACTTAAACATTTAAGTCATGTCATGAAAACGTATAAACATAAATAAATTAAATAAATAAAAGGAACAAATAATTTACAATACATCTTCAACATATATAAGTATAAGAAAAATGAACGAAAATGATACATTTCACGCCCACTCAACCCAATTCTTTTTTTCGCTGAAATAAAAAAATGTAATTTCAAAGCAGTAAAAATATACAAAAGCTCTTTTATTTTTGTGATTTCTTAGCACAAAAAGCGAATTATTATTTATTGTAATGTGATTTTTTTGGAAACTGAAAAATCATCTCATTATAATATTTTTTTTTGTAGGTAACACGATCTTATTCTTTCGAGTATAAAGACACAAAAAAAAAATTTCAGTTTCATAATAAAATGATTTATTTACTTTTGTTGAATATATACGTACATAAATATCGGTACCATAAATTGATTTATATACTCGTACATACATACAACAGTACACCTTAAAAAATAAAAATAAAAATCGAATAAGAGTTGAGCTTTTAAATAAGACAGACACTTAGCACACAAATAATAAAGTCGTGTTACAATCATGGTACCGTATTGGTATACATACATATATCAAAATCATAAATCATTTTAAGTTGACATTTCATTACCCGCGAATAAATTAAATTAACACTTTCATTTTTGTTTTCTTAATTTCGCATACCTACTTACTCGTATATAAGTATTTAGAAGAATACATGCAGTTTACATAATTTGTTTGTTAACACATGACCACCTAAATATGAATCACATAACCTGGGTCGGATGGGAAAAAATAATTGTATCCGCCAATCATTTATTAAAGAACATAAATTTGGTCATGAACTAATAACTGTTTTTGGTTTTAGACTTGAAAAGGCCATTTAACGGTTTAACAATAACATTTTCTTGCTTTATTCTTGAATCTTTCTTTATACGAAACTAACAAGGAGTGTGCAAAGCTTACAATCCAAAATGTTATCTAACTGCCTTAAACTTAAATGTGCGTTAGCTCAAATGTGTAGTTGAATTAAATGTATAAATACATTAGACCTAGCCCCTGGATACGGAGGGCATACATGTCTCGCAAACCTTAATTGAACATGTTTTCCTAGAATCCCACCACAGAATCCTTTGCTTGCCAGGCTACTAAACGGTTGGTTCGCTGGGATGACGACTCGCATCCGTAAAAAATAAGCTTTTTATAAAGTCAACAAAACGTAGAATGGATACCGCAAAAACAAAACCGGGCCCCCGTTTATGTACCCGGACACGAGATTTAGGATCGACTGCACGAGGCACTTAAGTAGCCAGGAGCGTTAGAATGCCTAATCACATGCGTGAAGGAGTATCGGTTGGAACTCGTTGCACTTTAAGAAACTCCCTGGCCTAAAAGTGGAGACCATGTGTCCCAGGGCTATACGGTGGAGATGATCTCGGAAATCTTGGAGCTGGATTTCTTCTTGGGCCGCAGGTTTTGGATTTCCAAGCAGTCAATAACCGATTGTGTAAGCTTTGCTTGAGCATGAAGTTAGCTAACCTGTCGATAATTTGTGAACATTCGCCCACAGAACTCGGCCAGCCCCAAGATAAAGAGTCATTTTACAATGAGTTGGACGATCTGATGGGATCTATACCCGAACACGATGTAAGAATGGTAACTGGAGACTTAATGCTCGAGTTGGCAGAAATCAGACCGACTTGTGTGTAAACATATAGCTCCGTACTCCCGACACGAAACTGCGACCGATAATGGTGAGAGAATGATGTACTTTGTCATTGCTCACGATGTTAGAGTCGCAAGCACATTTTCCCCTCACAAACAGATCATTTGGAAACATGGATCCATCCTCGCAAAGTTTGCAGCAGCCAAATTGATCACGTGTTAATTTCAAAAGGACGAGCTCGGGTTGTGCAGGAAAAAAATTCTCTTTTTTTTTTTAGGACAGATTTAGGACAAAATTCACGTGAATAAGCTCTGCGGGTATCACAAATAATTGCGACATTTTGTACCTAAGACTGAGCCATATTGTAATATCCCGGCATATCCTTCAGGGTTATACCCCGTAGTTTTCCAGGTCTCCCCCATAGCAACTCACTTATGTTAACCATAGATGACACCGCCCGCTAATGCTATTCGAAGGCCAAAAACCAACGAAAGCTTCTTTAACTTTCTGTTTTGGGTAATCGAGAGCATTAATAATATTTAAATACTGTGCGTTTGCGCCATTAGCTCTAATAGAAAGAAAAACTTCTCTACCGTTATGGCCGTGTTACCGTGCCTTATTTGGGTACGTTCTTTTCCTTAGATATATTGTTTTGGACAATGCGATTATCATCGGATTGTTCATCAGAATCAGATGTTTCCAATAACCCATCTAGTTTCCAATGACCCATCTAGGGAAGTTGCATCTTCGAATTTATGAGGTCCATGAGTGATTGATATGAGACTGTTAAACGTATTCCGGATGCCTGGACACATTTTGAGGAAGAAATTCGATTCAACAACAATTGAATATGTCGCAACCGGGAAGACAAAATAGTTAAAGCCTATGTACGCAACTCTGTGCCCAACTCGGTGCCGAATAGATCTTAGTTTATCAGTATAAATTAAAACCTCTTTTCCGGGAGATTTTGTCGGGTATCGGTAGCAATGTAGCAACAATGTTCCTATATTAGCTTGACGTCAATATTTTGATCGACGAGAATGCTTTGAACCTCAGCTTTGTATGAAAGACCTTTTGCATTCCATAAAGCTATCTTGTATTAGAGCTCATTAGTCTTTCCATCACTATTATGAAACTTTGGATCGTTAGGTCAGTTTGTTTAAGATTGCCTGAATATTTAATTTTTCTTCATTGAAATGAAGTTTTGGTTTTCGATCGGTACCCTTTAGGATATTTTCATAAGAAACTCATGGTTGTGCAAAACTGCTTATAATATTCTCTAGGCCATTTTGTGTGGTTGATTTTACTTTTTGAAGTCATTTGTTTTAGATTGTAACGTGACTTAAGTATTCGTTGTTCAGATCGCGTGATTTTTACCACAATTGTTACAGTGTTTTACTGATGCATCATTTCTCGTCTTATCGCATTTTTTGAATCATGAAGTTTACCACAAATTGTTTGTTTGCCCATATCGTTGGCACTTGATACATTGTACTGGTCGTAGTTTTGTTTCATTATGAGAAGCCTCTCTTAAATAAATGTGACCGCATTTCAGTCTTCGAATTTCGTAATATGTAAAACCATCGGAACCATCTCCACCTTACCAACCATATTGATAATGAGTTTGGTTTATAAAATATTTATGTCAAAATAAATGCAGTAAAAAGCCTGTTGAACAATACAAAACCAGAATTGTTCGACCTTTTCCATCATTAATTAAGATTTTTGGCCTAACTGTTGATACTAAATTTGTATGTGAATTTACAACGCATTCTATTAAAATCCATGGGCCCATTAGCTCAGTTGGTTAGAGCGTCGTGCTAATAACGCGAAGGTCGTGAGTTCAATCCTCTCATGGGCCAAAATTTTATTATTTTTAATTTTAAATAATCAATACATTATATTTTGGCTTAAACTCAGATTATATGGTTATGTTCAATGGGCTCCTGAAAAAAATATGTAAGTTTTCGATATACACCTAACGCGTCTGGCTAAAATCAGAAAACTGTGCATCTAACATTATTTCTATAATTCCGATTATTTTTATTACATATGTGTGGGAAATTCCTATTTTTCTAGCACAAATTTGACAAACAATTTTAGATATGTATCGCTTGAGGTTAATGACACATGTCAAATTTATATTCAACTGCGTCAACCGTAAAATTCACAATACCTTTGGAAATTTATACAATAAATAAAATTATACAGTTGTCATTTTAAATTTCCGGAAGCCTTCATTTTTCACAATATTTTCCAAATCAATATCTCAAAAACATTTCAAATTTTACACATATGTATATATATGTAACGGGTGATTTTTTAAGAGCTTGAGAACTTTTTTTTAAAAAAAAACGCATAAAATTTGCAAAATCTCATCGGTTCTTTATTTGAAACGTTAGATTGGTCCATGACATTTACTTTTTGAAGATAATTTCATTTAAATGTTGACCACGGCTGCGTCTTAGGTGGTCCATTCGGAAAGTCCAATTTTGGGCAACTTTTTCGAGCATTTCGGCCGGAATAGCCCGAATTTCTTCGGAAACGTTGTCTTCCAAAACTGGAATAGTTGCTGGCTTATTTCTGTAGACTTTAGACTTGACGTAGCCCCACAAAAAATAGTCTAAAGGCGTCAAATCGCATGATCTTGGTGGCCAACTTACCGGGCCATTTCTTGAGATGAATTGTTCTCCGAAGTTTTCCCTCAAAATGGCCATAGAATCGCGAGCTGTGTGGCATGTAGCGCCATCTTGTTGAAACCACATGTCAACTAAGTTCAGTTCTTCCATTTTTGGCAACAAAAAGTTTGTTAGCATCGAACGATAGCGATCGCCATTCACCGTAACGTTGCGTCCAACAGCATCTTTGAAAAAATACGGTCCAATGATTCCACCAGCGTACAAACCACACCAAACAGTGCATTTTTCGGGATGCATGGGCAGTTCTTGAACGGCTTCTGGTTGCTCTTCACTTCAAATGCGGCAATTTTGCTTATTTACGTAGCCATTCAACCAGAAATGAGCCTCATCGCTGAACAAAATTTGTCGATAAAAAAGCGGATTTTCTGCCAACTTTTCTAGGGCCCATTCAATTATTTGCAAGCGTTGCTCGTTAGTAAGTCTATTCATTATGAAATGTTAAAGCATACTGAGCATATTTCTCTTTGACACCTTGTCTGAAATCCCGCGGGATCTGTCAAATACTAATGCATGAAAATCCTAACCTCAAAAAAATCACCCTTATGTATACAAAACATATACTTCATATATGTGATATTCCGAGTTTGTATGTAGGTACATACGTACATACATATATATATATTTTAAAGCAATGTAAACAATAAAACCTACATCATCCAATTAACGAATTTCCTTTCTGTTTCTTTTTTTCTTTTTATTTCTTACAGACAGAAAAAAATGAAAAATTATAAATTATTTTCTTTTCATCTATTATCAAATCATAATAATCAACAAACACAAAAAAAAATATAAAAAATTCCTTTACATCTCTTCTATACGAAACGATCTGTATCAATTTTCTTATATTTTCCAAAAAAAAAAAAATGTCAAAAGAATAAAAAAAAAAATCTTCGAAAGAAAAAAAAACTTTGTGTATAAGATAAATATACAAGCATCTTTTGTTAGCACACAAAATTTTTCCCGAACAGGAAAATAAAGGAAATTGGAAAAACAAAACAAACGGGAAACATTTTTCTTTTACTTTACTTTTTTCTGCTCGATGTGTTTATAAAAAGGAATCTCAGAATATGTATGTACATACATATACGTACATTACAAAGATGATGGAAAAATTTGTTTCTTTACATAAAAAATTTGTAACACATTTTCTTCTGTTTTCTTCTCTCAAGATTTTTATTTTATTTATTTACACCAATTTCACTGTGGACAAATACGGTAGTGTTATAGGGTAATCATAAAATTATAAAATGCGGCATAAGATGGGCTAGCAGTAGTGTATGTGTGTGTGTGTGTTCCTAAGTAAATTTGGTTACTGCGCTATTCGGACTCGGCCTATGCTCAGATATATCATGGCGCCTAAATGATCGGCACCCTTTCATATATTTGCAAAAAGAACTGATGAAAAACACAAACAACGAAGAGTGAAACAATAAAAATAAATGAAAATATGGGAAAATGAAAATAAAACCTGGAAAATAAAATATTTATTTATTTCAAGAATATAATCAGAAAGTAAACAAAAAAAAAGGAAAAAAGGAAGAAATTAAAAATAAAAAGGAAAATCAAATAATGTTTTCTCCAAAAGGGGGGAAATGCATAAATAATGATAAGATTTATTATTTTATTTGTAATCGATCGAAGGATTTAAGTTGGTTTTCAAATGGTGGTTATACTATGCAGGATGGGGTTTTTATTATTGTATATACCGCTATTGTCAATATCCTTAAACATGACCAAAAAGTATATTCGTTACAGCCATTGCATTTCATCCAAAACCCACACGATCTCTCAAATATTAACAAAGAAGCTGTTATGTCGTAACATATATTTATTTTTGATGTAAAATTCACTTTTATTTTATTTATAATTATTAGCGATTTGAATAATTAGCCACCGTAACATCGAATGATCGACTCGAATATTCTAATTACAATTCTGTTATTATCATAACTGTAGTACGTATAGTATGGTTAAGTTACAGTGGATCAACATTACATTTCTCCACCTGTGGCTGGAACATTACCAGATGCTTGAGTTCGTACTCTTTCAGAACGACGGATGTCATCTGGGTTGATTGGAAGTTTCATCAATTTTGTTTTTTGGCTTTTGATCGGTTTAGCAGATCTTGTTTGCTCCGGCTGTTGATTTTGAACTTCGGTGGTATCATTTGGTAGTGATGGTAGAATGACGTCACTCGATGTTGATGGTACGTCTTGTGAAGCAACGCGCTAACATTATGCTATAATTTGCTCATAATTATGTATAATATTGTATGTATGAAGTACTAGAGTATATTATAGAATGATTATGTAAATTAATGACTAAAAACATTAAAAATAAGTAGATAGACAGAATAAGTTCAACCATCGACATCGATGGAATACAAATAAAACCTGTGTAATGGACTTAAATATAATAAATAAAACATAACATAAAATTATAAAGTGATAAAACTTATACCATTAATAATAAAATAAACTTATAAACACTTAAAATATATACTTATAAATAATAAATAATTAAAATGTTGTTGTTTTAATTATAATTGTCGTGGTATTACCGCTCGGTACCACTACAGTCTGATGATGGATCGATGATATCGGCTGAATCTGGTTGATTATCGCGTAAGCGCAATTGATCAATGTGTCGGCGAATGATGCTGCCACTTTCAGTCTCAACTTGGTATGACACAGGTCCATTTGTCTTAGTGACAATTGCTGGGTACCATTTAGGACCAGCCGCATAGTTTCGGGCCCAGACATCTGATTTCTCCGATAATATTCGGGTATTTCGTTCATCGTTGTTTCTTCTTTTTGAAACCGCAATGGTAACCGGATGAAGACGATCGAAATAAGTTCCAATACGACGATTGAAAAGAAGTTCAGCTGGACTTTTTCCAGTGCTAATCGACGGTGTTGCATGATGGTGATGCAAAAATTTTCCCAAGTTACGACGAATATCTCCGCTGTTCTATTTCTTCAAATAGTCCTTGGTAGACCCGACCATTCGTTCTGCTTGCCCGTTGGATGACGGGTGGCAGGGGGCGACAAACGTGTGGAAAATGCCGTTTCCTTTGCAGAAATTTGCGAAATCGACTGACGAAAAGGCAGTACCGTTATCGCTCTCGATGACGTCAGGAATACCGTGCGTGGCAAAGATAGAGCGCAGCGATTGAATGGCACACGCCATTTGGAGTACGAGTCAACCAGGATGAAAAACACTTTTGACTGGATTGGCCCCGCGAAATCAATGTGAACTCTCGACCAAGGTCTTTTCGTTTCCTCCCAAAAATGTATAGCTGCTTGGGAGTTTGCGACTTTCGAAATCTTTTCGACATCCTCACACATAGCTCCTTGCCACGGATTTCATTCGCACTACCCCCGGATGGGCTGTATGCAGTGCACTAAGGACAGTCTTCCGACAGCAGAACGGAATAATCGTGCGTTGGCCCCAGAGAAGGAAATCCTGCGACAGAGCCGCTCTATCAATTTGCGCATGCCGACGTTCGGTGGCTGTGAGTGTCCTAGAATAGAACGCAATTCGACATTCATTATTCCCCATACCTTATGTGAAAGGACCACACCGATGCCATATGGGGAAGCATCACAGACCAACAGTAATGGGAGTTTCTCATCGAAGCTTCAATTTTTTCTTCAGTGGGACGAAGACCGTTGACGTCGATCTTATATCCAAGGAAAACGACGGCTTCACATCCCATTACGCATTTATCCTTCCGAAGATGAATTCCTGCTTCATCAAGTCGTCCTAAAATCTGGCTCAATCTTTGGTGAAGTTCATCATCAGAAGCGGCAATAACAATGACGTCGTTAAAATGTGGGATGACTCCTGAAATCATACGAAGTAAGTTTTCTATAAAATTTTGAAAATTACCTGGAGCTGTTGAGGTTCCGAACTGGAGGCGTTTCACTTTGAAAGTCCCTTTGTGAGTCGCTTATGGTTTGGACCATGGCAGTATCATACTCCCATGGCAGTATCATATACTGTCCATACTCCCAATCATAGCCAAGATTTTTGAAAAATTGCTCATGAAGAGAATGAAACCCACCATGGTTGACAGAAATCTCATTCCTGACCACCAGTTTGTATTCAGAGAAAATCACTCGACTATAGAACAAGTCCATATAATGGAACGTACACTAGAAACTAAAAAAATATGTTCAAGCTTTTTCCTGGATGTAGCGCAAGCATTTGACCCAGTTTGGCACAGAGGGTTGGGGTTCAAGCTCAAGCGAGACCTTCCCAAACAATACTATGAAACTCTGAAATCATACATAACCGATAGGCACTTCCTTGTATAATATGAATATATCACCAATGGAAGAAGCAACTATAACAACTTATGCTGATGATAATGCGATTTTGGCCGATGGAAACAATGTAGAAGAAGCTACTAACAAATTGCAAAAGTTGACCAATTCAGTGAAAAATTGGATGAAAAAATGGAAAATAAAACTGAACGAAACTTAATCTGTGCATGCGAAATTTACTAATAAAAATATTTCTAATAGAATCCCAATCATAATCAACTCTAAACAAGTTGCCTACGTACATACGGCAATATATCTAGGTATGACGCTGGATGCCAAGTTGAGGTGGAAAGAACATGTCAAAAAGAAAAAGGAAGAGCTGAACATGAAGTATAGGAATGAAGATGTATTGGCTCTTAGGTAGACATTCTGAACTAACTATATACAATAAATAGCTTTTATACCGGCAAATACTGAAACCGGTATGGACCTATGGTATACAGCTTTGGGGCTGTACCAAGAAAACGAACACCAAGGTGATACAGACGTTCCAAAACAAAGTTTTTCTGAATATTGTAAACGCTCGATGAAGTTATTATGTATCATGCTCTCAAGCGTAATTTACGCCTCCTCACGAAAACATCGAGATATGCTGTATGCGGGACAAACCATTGGCAGTAAGATGTCTTCAAAGGACCAAACCAATTGATCTAGTGAATCAATTGACTAGCCGTTGGGCTATATCCCAACAAATGTTAAAATAATTATGATAGGATAGTTACTAGATGACTAAGAATCAAGTCAGTTGTAATATTATATAAATAAATAAAAATTGTATTCCGGAAAAATAACGTCAACAATAATGAAAACCTATGAAATCAGGAAATAGTCAAGCCGATAGGTACATCGAAGTCGAAATGTTACGCAGCATGTGAGAAATTGAATACTAGCATACTCTGACGCTATGGTGAAAATTACCAATGTAGATAAAGAGTCAAGGTGGAGAACACTCTTGCAGTCAACGTTTGTAGAGGTTTTTATAATCTGTAGTAGTTCATATAATTATTATTGCAATTTAAATCATACAAATTAAGTTAAAAATTATAGCTACCAAATGTTACTCGACTTTTCCAAACACTCACGTAGTAAAATACACGAAAAATTGTCTTGCATCAGTGCCACACAAATTCCCTTGTGTTTTACTATGTGAGTTCTTCGGAAGGTTGACCAAAATAGAATATCGACTTTTGGTTTTCTTAATTTACGATCGATTTCTACTGTATTAAACCTAATTATGAAATGTTTGGTCAGTGCGCTAATTTTGATAAAACCGAAGTTTCTCATTATGGCATACACTGACAATAATTTGCTTTGTGTCGGTAGACGTGTTTCAAGAAAAACCAAAAACAACCAACACTGCCGTTTAGTTATACCGCAGACCGCCAATTATTCTTAATAAGATTGGATTAATAAAAAATAAAATAATAAATTAATTTATTACGTATTCCATACCTTTAAGGGCAACACAACATTTATTTTATTGTAATTAATTCATGTCGCATTACAACAATAAAATAAAATAAAAATGCTGCCGGTGGTTATCTTAAACTAAATTTTATATGTAGGAAAAGAATCGAACTCTCCTGTATATGTACGAGTATGTATGGTAAGTACGTCGAAGAAGTCGAAGAAGAAAGAAATTAATTTTTTATCGAAACATCAAAATGATGCAACTCTACATACATATACTCTGCAATTGAATTAAAAAGCTATGATTGTTAAGTTAAGATAATTGATATTGGGACTAAGATGAATTGTGTGTGTGTATAGTTAGGTGGGCGCGATATATATACAAGAAAATATTTTTTATGACTAATTTCATCTTATTGCCGTGTGTGTATAATGGTTGACGACGTATACACCGGAAATTTAAGTGAATTCGAGTTGTATTTTTGTTTAATTTATTTTCAATTGAATATCGTAATCGTGCGAGTAATTCGTTGTTGTTGAATGAACTTTTGAAATCAATTATAAATGTATGTATGTAGAAAATAATAATACAAAAACCAAAATTCCATTAATACTTTAGCATTTTCTTTGCTAGCGTATTTATTATATATTTATTTAACTTCACGAGATAAGACGAACTTTAAATAAAATAATACAAAAAAAAAAATACTAGAATTATGCAAAATTGATCACGATTTTTCGCGAAGCATAGCTAAATAACAAAAATTGTTTCAAGTAACGGATACATACCGATAAGTAAGACTATGTATATAGGTATATATACGCCGATTCGCCAGACTATATATATATATACGATAATCTTATTTATACAATTTTCTTATTTATGATGATTTAGCGAAATTATTTTATGTTTATATATAGGAAATCTAATTTATTTTTATCAATTTTGCATTAATGAAATAAACATAATTTTCTCACGAATTAAATCATATATCTGGAAAGAAATGATTTGAACTTTCTTATTTCGCCTATCTATTTGTTATGTTAAAATATTAATTTTTATCTTTAGGATACGATCTCGATGAAACACTTTGATTTCAATATTTGATTAATGCAATTCAAATTTAAATTAGGACAGATCCCAAATTATTATTAATTTTTTTTTTATAATTCATGTCTCGCACTATTTTCTACACGTACTGTAAATTTTAGGCTTGTGGACTTTTTTTATAGATTACCACGGGTGGGGTCTATATAGTAAGCGAGAATAAACATATTGTATTGAGGTTAAATTCCTTCTAAAGGTTGTCCTAAAATTAACGCAAGATTTGAATTTGCCGCCATTTCTGCAGTAAAGTGTTGGCAACCCCTAAAAAAAAAAAATTGACAGCTGCGAGGTTAGGGTTAGTAAAACTGTGGCGTTACACGATAGAACAACGTATTTTCATTATCGAAGAATATTTTAAAAATAATGAAAATTTGGCAGCCGCAATTAGAAAATTGTATACAAAATATCGTCGGAATAGTGTTTTAAATTCGGCAACTGTTTAAGAGATTAATTGAAAAATTCAAAGAGACTGGATCAGTTGGAGACGCTAAACACACCGGTCGTCCAAAAAAAAACGTTCAAATGTTAATATCGAAGCAGTGCGTGAGAGTGTTGAGAGGAGCATCAATTCTGCGTCGTGGACGTAACACACATCTTTCTGCCTCAGTTGGATGATATTAACATAGACGACATATGTGGTTTCAACAAGATGGTGCCATATGTCATACAGCCCGTGAAACAATTCAATTACTGCATGAGACATTTCCTAGTCGTGTACTCTCTCGTTTCGGTGATCAGAATTGGCCCCCTAGATCTTGATTTAACACCATTAGATTTCTTTTTATGAGGTTTTTGAAGTCAAAGGTATGTCAACATGCCCACAACCACCCGTGCATTACAGGAGGAAAGTAGACGCTGAATCAACGAAATTCAGCCACATTTATGCAAAAAGGCCATGGAGTCCATTTATCCGATGTGATATTCCATAAATAACCCTATCCAATGATTCAATAAAAAAAATAACAATCTGAAGGCTAAAAACTGTGTTTTCTATTTAATTCAAATCTTGCGTTAATTTTGGGACACCCTTTATGATGAATTAAATCAAATTTCGTCTACATATGTGTTTTAATGCGTACCGTGCAGTTCTTTGGGAATCTGATTCAATAATTGCGTTGAGTTAGAGAACCATTTCCTTAAATTCAGTTCACTTCGTTCCGCATTTTTACAATTTTGCATTTTTAATTCTTGTACAGCTCGAGTTGCTTTCTTTATCTTTTTAGAACTTGTTATCAAATCATCTCCGAAAAAATCGGTCAACATGATGCTTGCTCCTATTGGATAATCATTATCTCCGTCGGTATCTAGTTGTTTTATTGCTCTTATAGCTAAAAAGCTGTCGGATGTTGTACCATATGTCACAGTTTTTAATTTGTATGCGCTTGTGTTGGCTTGGAGGGGATGCTTCGCCATAGTATTCGTTGATAGTTTTGGTTTGTTTGTTAATCCATGTTTGGCGACATTACGCCATCGTAGTTAAATACCTGCTAAATCGTGTTGTAATTTATATAATAGATATTGGTTGATTTATCTTTTGGTCATGCCTGTACTTTGTTCCATGTGCTTCAAATTTATATATTCTTGCATGAATTGATGGTATAATTGTTTGGAATTCTTACTATGTATCTGCCGTCTGGACCTTGTTCTACATTTGACATAAAATGTTTTTCTATCATGATTTCTTCTTCAGTGGTATCTCTCACTTCAGATATTGAGTCGTTTTCTACTAATAATCTCAGCTGATCCTCTATACTTTTAGTTGCGATCATCGTTGTTTTGTGCTTATTTCCTGTGTTGTGCCGGCTGCCCAATATTGGTAATTTACACAATTTAACAATCGGTCGCTAATAGATTGCATTTTCGCATTTGACTGTTACTACCCGAACTAAATCATCTTTTCCGGTGTGTGGTTCTCCACCATTCTTCCTTGGTTCCACCGTGTGGCAGGTTGTTGTCTTTCAATAATACCAGGTCATTGATCATTAGATTTGGCTGGCTGCTCTTCCATAATGTTGTCATTGCGCAGTGGTGTTCCTTCTATATTACGTTGTTTGCTCCTACGATGTACGTTCCATTGTCAGAGTAAATGTCAGTGCATAATTCTCTCCTGGATATAAATCTTTTGTAAGCGACAATGAAGGATTCTGTTGCTAAATCTCAATATGAATGACCTTCGTTACCATGCATGTAAACAGAGGAATGTATCCTTGTCTATCTTGTGCCCCTGCCTTTAGCAGATCTCAATTGGATGGGCCCATAGTCGATTCCCGTTTTGGCAAACGGTCATCCCGGCCTCACTCTTGCTGATGGTATGTTTCCCATTAGTTGTTTCGATCAATGTTGTTTATGGCGAAAGCAAATAATACATTTTTGAATTATCTGTCTTACAACTCGTTTACCATCAATGATCCAGAATTGGTTTCTTAATGTTGCTAATGCTAATTGTGTGCCTCCGTGTAATGTACCAACATGAGCTTGTTCTATTATTCATTTTGTAACTATGTTGTGCTTGCTCAGGATTACTGTGTTTGTACTTGAACTTGGGACTCTTGAATTTTGTAGTCTTTCGGTTACACGTATCAAGTAGTTTTCGTCTATAGTTGGATTTGGTGATAGAATTTTGGTCTTCCTGAATTTTAAGACGGTTTATTTCCTTGTGAAAATCTTGTCTTTGCACGAGCTTGAGAATTATTATTTCTGTGCTTTGGAGTTCTTGACAGTTAATTCATTTTTATTTATTATTGCTTCTACGCGAGCAGTTGTTGATGAACCTTTTGCAGTATGCGACTATACGTTTCAATTTGTTGTAGTTGGTGCATCGCTCAATGTTCCATGTAAATTCGGTCCTAACTTGATGATGTTGTTGATCAATATTGAAGGATAATGATCTGCGCCAAGTATAAGATCAATGGACAGTAACTGATAGTACAGGGTTTTTCAATAAGAGCACTTCAACTTTTTTTTTGAATAAAACACAAACTGTTCCATTTTTGAGCTAACTTTTTTTTTATTAACGAACTTGAACATATACATTTAAGTATGAAACTCGATTTCTTTTGCATGACCACCGGGTGCACGTTTTACGAAGTCCAATCGTTGAACCCAATTTTCGACCACTCTTTCGCATAAATCGGCCGAAATTCCAGCAATTTCACGTTCAATATTGGTTCTGAGCTCTTGCAACGTCGCCGGCTTATTGGCATAGAACAATGACTTCACATAACCCCAAAGGAAATAATCTAGAGGTGTCAAATCACACGAGCGCGGCGGCCACTGGACGTGCCCATTTCGCGAATCGAACTTAGTCTTCAATAACGCGATTGTATCGTGTGCTGTGTGGCATGTGGCCCCGTCCTGTTGAAACCACATGTCGTCCAAGTCCATTCCATTCAATTGCGGCCAAAAAAAACCGTTTATCATATCGCGGTATCGATTTCCATTAACAGTAACGTGGCGATATGGCCCAATGACGCCGCCGGCATGTAATCCGCACCAAACAGTGACTTTTTCGGGATGCAACGGTGCCTCATGAATCACGTGTGGGTTGCTTCCTGCCCAGTAACGCATGTTTTGCTTGTTGACAAATCCATTTAGCCAAAAGTGAGCCTCATCGCTGAAGATGATTTTTCGGTTTAACGTTTTTTTTTGATTTTTTACCAGAACGATTATTTTGATAAAAAATTTGCACTATTTGCAATTGCTGTTCAAGTGTGTAGCGTTCCATGATGAAATATATACTAATGAAGTTTCCAAATGACAAAAGAACAATAAAAAATATGGCGTCGTTCGCCGTCCCTATCGGAAAAAAATTGAAGCGCACCTGTTGAAACACCCTTTAGTTGGGTCAACCAATTGTATTTGGTTGAGATGCGTCTTGACCCTTAAACAATTTTGTTTTGTTGTTCCCTTCTATTTTTGCTGCTTGAAGGGTCTTAATCGAAATACTCATAAGGGTTTCTTATTGTTGGTTTGTAGCTGAGTTACCTTGGTTGATTTCCTCGTTTAGGGAATCGGTTGATAAGCTTTGTATGGCATCCACCCGAACTGATGGCGTTGGTTTATATGCTACCTCGGTTGGTTCATATGCTTGGAAGTTGTAGGGCTTCTTTTGACCTTGTTAGTGTCAATGGCGATCCGCTATGTAGGCGATGGCGCAATCTTCTACTAGCTTATTGTAAATATCTGCCATGTTTTTTCATGTTACGAGATAAGAGTAATTCTGGCCCAAAGGCGGGTCCATTCCTAGAATTTTGTCATCGTTTCCATTGAATTCGTTATAAATTTTCTCTTTTCTATGTAAGACTTCGTCTTTCTATCTTCAGTGTATTTTCGATAGTTCTTCTCTAGTTGAACGTTTTCCACCTGTTACCTCTTGCATTTGAACAAACTCATCCATCTTGTTGTTGTTTGGTTTACTAGTGATGGTATTGGTACTTGTTGTTGCTTAGCTCCTCCCTTGCCGTTAATTTTGTGAAGTTTTGTGCCTGCTGTTGCATGGCTGGTGGTGTCGTCACCCTTGATGACGTAGAATTGTGGAATTGTTGTTAATGGTGTCTTATTTATATTGTTGTTGTTGTCTACACATATATATGATGAATTAAATCATATTTCGTCTACAAATGTGTCTATGAAATATAATTAAAATTATGTCATTAACCATGTTGATATTAAATGTTTGGTTTTCTTGCAATGTTGATCTCAATACATACATACATATATACATACATTATTTGATATGTAAGACGATGAAGATATGTATGCATAGCGTTTTTCACAAATTTTTAATCCATCAATGAAATTCTATACGTTGATTATATTTTCAGTCTATTTCGGAAGTACTTACATATACGTCTATATATATTCTCACATGACTGATAAAAATGATATATGGAATTTTGGATTATAAAAAATAAAAAAGTATTGATGTTTGGAATGAAATAGAAAAATAAGAGATGGTGTTAGTACATTTTCTGATTTAATATAAAGATTTGATATATATATAGCGATTATGACATTACCCAAAATATAGATAAGAAGTAATATAATAAATCAGGTTGAAAGACGACAAAAAAAATAAGAAATTGTCGCAAAGATTTTACCTCCCGATTCATATACTAACATTCAAATATTGGCATCCTTATATACGTACAGCACAGCAAAAATAAAATAACGTGTGAATATACCTACATATAGACTGGGAGATAGACATACCCCCTTGAGATGTTATCAGAATTCAATTTCTTGGCATAAAAGTGCCAATTGAATACAAAGTATTTTAATTCCATAAAAAAATTGTATTTCCTATTTGCAGATATATCCTATTATTTAGACTTCATATTCCTCATTTCAAACATTAAATTTATGTACATACATATCTGTATAACGATCTACGTATTTACCTCCTCGCATTTTTTCCATCCCAGCCCGACAACACATATGAGAAACAAAAATATTGAATTTTCTAGAAAAAAAAAAAACAGAAGAAAAACAAGGATATGTTTATTCTTGCCCAAAGGGATAAATGAACAAAAAAAAATTGTATAAAAAAGGAAGATAAATTGAATTTTTATTTTCCTAAATTTTTCTCATCATTTCTTTTGTTTATATATTTTTTTTGGAAAAATAAAAATTATACTGTACTTACATGGAATATGCAATCAAATTATTATGATTACAGTTATTTGTTATTTTTCTTGTGAATTTTCCAGTATTTTTTATTTGTTTTTTTGCACCAAATGAAATTAAAGTATATTGTATATACCTTTGGTTAGGTTTCTCATTTAGTATTCAGGATATCATAAAAGGATCGTTTTTGGTCGAATTGTATTTGTGTATACAACAATTGAGTTTAATTTAATTAATACATTTTCTATTGGGATTTAAAAATACAAAAAAAAACACTAATTCTTTATGTATATATAGTGTACATATACATCATGGTTGAGAAGAAGATAAACTAGCGACTGAACTAAAATTTCACTGTAACACTATAGTAGTATGTATACAAATAGATATTTAGCAGCTGGAAATCAAAATAAAATTTCTCTTCCATTAACTCATTCATGTCTGTCTGTCTGTCTGTCTGTCTATCTGTCTGAGTGTCTAAGCTATCAGTTAACAATACACAATTTTTCCGTTAAAAGCTCGTACATAATACGATAAATAATTTCAAGAATTTTGTCTGTATATATAGGATTTTCATATTTAGTTTTTCATTTACATACCTACTCGTATATATACTTAACGTTACATACATATGTATATGTCTACGAACTGCATACATTATACCATAACATATTACAATGATCTGTAATAATTTATTTAAATATTCTATATTATTGAATTAAATTAAATTTAACATGATTCAGTGAATATATAGTTTAGTTTAAAGTTATTTGAACTTTTTTATGTTTATGCATGTAAAATATATGTACATATATTGATTTTGTTTTATGTATGTAGGATGAGTAAATTATGTGAATCGGGTGCAACATTCATATGGTTATGAGTATTTTAAATATCCGGAAAATGTTCAAATCAGCAAAATTCATCATCGAAATATTATATAAGTTTTATTATATATAAATAGAGATGGCAAAATATTTTCTTTGATTCGGCTAGATTGTTTTGGACAAAGAATTAAATTTTTATACTCGAGGGTAATGAACAAAAGTTATTTTCGTTTATATACGAGTATATACATAATATAGTAACGTTATGAAAAATTGAAAATTTTCAACTTCTCCTTTCAATTTGGTTCTTTCAAGTTTTCTATATAATATAAGAAAAAACTTTTTTGTAAAAAGTTTAGTCAATTGAAACTAATTGGTGGTCCGGTTATCCAATATTTTGCTGGAAAAAAGTTTTTCAATAAAATATATTTATTGTGAGTGCGGTGGAAAAACTTAATTCATAATATTTCAAAGTCACAATTATACAAATAATCAGAGACGTATTCAAGAAGTTCACATTATGAGACACCAGTTTTTGAGAGAGAGCGATAAAAATTAATGCAAATGAAAACACTAATTCAAAATTCCTTGTTAGAAATTTAAAAAATTTTAAAACTCGCTATATTATATTATAAATTTGGAATAGGAAATTTTACAATTCTAAATTTTTCAAAATATTGTGACATATGTTATGTTGAAAGTGTCTAAAAATAATTAAAACTAGCAAAAGTAAAATCTCAAAACTTCCTCTGTTCTAATAATCATAAATATTCAAATATTTAAATTTATCCGTTATAAAAATGTTAAATTATTTAATATTTACAAATAATAATAAAATTATAAACTGAAATTTGAATATTTAAAATTTATAAAATTCTAAAACTCCTTCGGTTATGTATATTTTAAAAGCAAATTTCTTAATATGTTTAAAAGTTGTCACATTTAAAATTGTTGAAAAAAATTAAAATTCTATTAAATCAAACTAAATTTAACACTCAAAAAATGAAACAAATAATAATATTTTTAAACATTTTTTAAATTTAAATACATTAATTTGATTGTTTTATATTGTGGTGAAAAAGTTATTGTCTAAAATTAATATTATTTTGTAAATTTTAAAATTCTTTAGCATTAGTTCCAAGTTAAAAATTTGGATTGAAAAAATTTAAATGAATTAAAAATTTAAAAATTCTTGAATTAATATTTTTATATATATACATATATTACATAATAATTCTGTAAATGTTAAAATAAAATAATAATTTGAAAACAATTCTTAAGCGCGATTTAAAACATATTTTAAAACAATTAATTGAATTTCATTATAAAAATCTAGTACGAAGAATTTTAAAAATTAAATGTTGCAAATTATAGACCCCTAAAATTCTAAATGTATGCATGTATATTCGATGAATTCTAACTTTTGAAAATGTTAAACAATTTGATACATAATTACATTTACTATAATTGTATATCAAATTTTAGTTGACCTCTCCAAGCTTTACTCATATAGTAAACCACAAGAAAAAATGTCTTGCATCAGCGCCAGACAATTTTTCGTGTCTTTTACTATGGGAGTGCTAGACACGGTTGTCGAAAATTTAGTATCGAAAATTTATTTTTATATAAAATTTCAGTTTCTATAATTTATAATAAAATAAATTCTTTTTACCAAATTTAGTCCTTTTTTTAGTCCATAGTAAAACACACGAACAAATGTCCGGCAATATGGAGGTGCCTTGCGAATAAAATTTCAGATTGATTTTTTATGGTGGATTGAACGGACGTGGACCAACCCACCTTGCGGAATATCCAGGGCTGCTAGATATTACCCCAAAATGTTAAAAGTATCATTTAAATTTTCAATTAATTTCAACAATATCAATGAAAATTGTTCACATTCCTTTACGAAACAAGTGAAAGAGACACAACGAAAACAAAATATTATAATGATGACATTTTTTAATTTCCTAAAACTAATTTAAAATTCCTTGTTAGAAATTTAAAAATGTTTAAAGCTCGCTAAATTCATATAAATTTGATAATCTCAAAACTTCCTCTGTTCTAATAATTATAAAAATTGCAGAAATGTTTAAATTTATTTTTGATAAATTCTAGAAATAATAATAAATTTTAAGAACTGACATTGAATATTTAAAATGTATAGAATTCTGAAACTAGTTTGGTTATGTAAATTTTAAAATCTAACTTAATACTTTCAAAAGTTGTCATATTTAAAAATGGCAAAATGAATAACAATTAAAATTATTTAAAATATTATTATTTTTGCCTTGAATTCTTAATTAATCTATGAATTAAATCTATGAATTCTTGAAAGTAAAAATTATCAATTACGAATTTCTTAAATAATAAAATTAAAAAAATTATTTTTACAATTCTGAAACGATCATTAAATTGTGAAACACCTATAAATAAATTTAAAATATGTAAACATTTTAATTTAACAACTACATATTTAAAATTATACATTATCCATTTAAATTTACAATTTATTTGATTTTTTAAAGCTATTATTTACAGGTTACAAAAATTTTAATTCAAACTAAATTCTCAAAATTAGAAAAAAAAATAATATTTTTAAAATTTCTTAAAATCCAAATTTTACTATAATTTGATTGTAAAATCGATAAAAGTTAATTTTAAAATTCCAATTAAGTTAAAAATTTGGTTTGAAAAATTTTAACAACAAATTAAAAAATTTAGAGTTCCCACTCAGATATTCTTAAAGTTAATATATTTAAATATTCTAAAAATATTTTAAAACTATTAATTGAAATTACATGTTAAAAATCTAGTACGAAGAATTTTAAAAATAAATATTTTCAAAATTAGACCTCTAAAATTCTAAATGTACGTATATTCTATGACCTTCAAAATTTTGAATATGTTAAAAAATTTAATATTGTTTAATATCGAAATTTTATTTTTGTATATAAATCCATTTACTATAATTAATAAATAACAAAAAAAAATTGTATATCAAATTTTAGTTGACCTCACCAAGCACTCACATAGTAAACCACAAGAAAAAATGTCTTGCATCAGCACAATTTTTCGTGTCTTTTACTATGTAAGTGCTGGGCAAGGTCATCGAAAATTTAGTATCGAGAATAAATTTTTTTTTAAATTCCAGTTTCTATAATTTATAATAAAAAAATTCTTGATACCAAGTCGTCCTTTTCAAGCGCTCAAATAGTAAAATGCACGAAAAATTGTCTAACGATGTGATTAGGTATAGAGGTGCCTCACCAAAGGTGCCGAATAAAATTTCGGATTCATTTTTTTATAGTGAATTGAACGGTTTTTAATTTAGTAAAACTAACTCAAAATTTCTTGTTAGAAATTTAAAAATTTTTAAACTTTGCTAAATTCATTTAACATATTATAATTTTGCAAAAATTATTTGCAACATAAAATTTCACAATTCTAATCTTTTCAAAATATATTTCAATTATTAAAAAAACTTCTCATAAATTACAAGTTTACAATTAAAATTGTTGACATTTCTAGTTTCAAAAACTTAAAACAAAAAAATTATTTTTCTAAATTTCTTAAAATTTATCCTGAATATTTTAAAAACTCTTTAAATTTCACCTTTGCTTCTAAAAACGTGTATTGTTTCTTGTACATTTTAAATTTGTAAATAATATCTTATTTCTAAATATTATACTTTTAAGAACTCAAATTAAATATCACTCTAATAAACAAAGCTTTAAGTATTCTGAAACGATCATTAAATTCAGAAATACATTTTAATTTGGCAGCTATTTAAAATTATACATTTCCCATATAAATGTATAAAGTTTGATTATTAAAAGTAATTATTTAACAGATTAAAAAAAATGTAATTCCTCAAAATATGAACCAAAACAAATAATATTTTTAAGATTTCTTAAAATCTAAAATATAATAATTTGATTGCTTTATACTGTAGTTAAACTTATTGTAAAATGGATAAAATTCTTCAAATCTGAAAACTAATAATAACAAAACATTAATATTATTATGTAAATTTTAAAATTTGATTTGTAAATATTTAAGAAATTAAATAATCTAGGATTCCCGCTCGGAATTTCTTAAAAATTAATATTCTTAAGGCTATTATATAAAAATTTTGTATATTTTAAAATGAAAATAACAATTTAAAATTATTAATTGAGAATGCCCATTAAAATTCTCTAAAAAGAATATTAAAAATACAGAATAATTTAATTAAATTTTGAACTTTTGACTGTCAAAATTTCGAAAATCTTTAATAATTTTATATTGATTATTATCGAAAAAAAATTTTAATGTATAAAACTATGATTTATGAATAATAAAAAAAATAGCAATACCAATTTCTATACCAAATTTTAGTTGGCCGCATTCACATAATTTTTTAAATCCTTAATTAAATAAATACTAAAACTCTTTAAAAAGAACTTAAAATTGCACATTTAACTCTATTACTGTTAAAACCCAACTAACTCTTTCACTTTTTATTTCCTACTAACTATATTGCCGTCAAAATCCAAGTAACTAACTCCTACCATTTCATCTTCTACCATTTATACCACATATCCTATCCTAATAGTATATTCCACTACATTCGATAGTGTCTAGACAATTCCTGAATAGTCTAGAGACATATCTAATCTACTACAGTTTACAACAACGGTAGTGTCTCTTCTCAAATAGAGATGTCACCACAATCACATCAATTTTCCGTCATCTATCGGCTATTAGCTAAATTTCAAGTAGTATAGTAATTGAATATTATTGAGTATGAGTGTGGTCCCATGTATGATTGATCACTTATTATCGAACCACTAATAAGTAACCATTAAATCAAAAATAATTTCTTTTTAAAACCAACTTTATGGTTTTATTGAATTCAAACATCACACCAAATAATCCTTTCACCATAATCAACAACCTAGTTTATCGTAATTTCTCCATGACTAAGCAAATAGCGTAGTGGTTAAAGTTATGACGTTTGGATCGGGAGGTACAGAGCGGAATGTAAAAATAATTTTTTTTATCTCCCGATTACGATTGGTGATTAAATTAAAAACATCTATGGGGTCTCTGTTGGAATGTAGAGAACCTCATAAAGACGACCAATTGATCATGTTAGTGCTGTTTAAATGGACATCTACACACTGCTTGGAGCTATGCAGTAGCCGTGTTCAGCTTTCAAGGGACAATAAATCTTCTAGCCGAACAGTTTCTAATTAAAGACGCAGTAAAAATTATCACAGAAAAAAGATACGACAGTCGTTGAAACCGATTGCGTACCATGAAATATTCCAAAACAACACCAATATTAATATGAAAAATTTACGAAATTCAGATGAAATCCTAAAACACATTCTGGACAAACAGTTTTGAATTATTTAGAACAACTACATAAATACAATTTACTTTCTTTACTTGCGGGGCCCTAAAGTTAATTTCGCATCCTTGCAATAATATATTTGGGGCTATAGCTATGTATATTAAAAAAATTTACCAAGCACACTTTATGTCGTTCGTTCTCATTTATAGAGAGAATACATAATGCATATAAATAAATTTTAATAAGTTTTAAATGAATAGCCCTGGTGCTGCGTAGGAGGCTGGCATGTGGTAGGCCCAAAAATAAAAATCAAGTATTGAAAAATATCCCGAGAAGATAATAATAAAAAAAAAAAACAAATAAAATTTATGAAGGTCCCTTTTTAATTAAACAATTGGGTAGCCTAACTAAAATACGAACTACAAACCATTTAATTTGATTAAATTAATTATGTTAGTTTTTATTTATAATTTTTTTTTTTGTTTTATTTTGGTTTTATCCCAATCCCGCACCAAGACAATAAGGTGACCTGATATATACGGCCTTAATTTTTGTCAATTTTGTTTTCGCCCGACAAAAAACCAAAATCTATATAATTTTCTTATGTATTTTATTCAAGATAAATCCTCCTCATCTCCTCATCTCGATTTATATATCTATTTTCTTATTATTATTTGTTAAGATATATTTTGGTAAGTTAAAGTTTATCTCCGATATCCATTCACCTTCTTACATCGTATATGGATGGATGTATATATAATATTGTCACCACTTTGTGTTGTTTGTGGGTGAAAACGAGGAATATTTTCTTAATGTTATTAGTAATTTGTTTACCTTAATTTTTTTTTGCCTCGTTTTATGTGTATTTAGGCTGCGTATTTTCCCAATATTTAGTATGTATGTATATAGGAACGATCTAATTTATCGAAGGGCATTGTCCTTTTTTTTCTCTCTGTATTTGGAATTAATTTTTATTTAATTTAACATTATTATAAAGGTTGGTTCTTAAAGAGATACAGGCACACACACAAATAGTCCATTCCATAAGGTAATAAAATTAAATATTTACCGGTAATTAAAATGTCTCGTTAAAAGGCTGATAAAATTAATTGGGATGGAATTTAAAAATTTCGTTGCAATATGTAAATTAATTATACAAAACATTCCAATTGAATAATTATCTTTGTATATAGATTAAATGGAAAATTTAATTAATAACCTTTTGTAGCAGAATATAAAAGAATTAAATTATTCATTTGATAATTTCGCAGATATATACATATGTAGGTATGTACAATAGAGGACTAATTATTATGACATACGTACATACTTATATGTACCAAATGAACACATAAAATAATAACAAGTTTAAAAGTTCAAAATAATATAATGAAGATGAACTTAATTCATTACGATGTATTGTTTCGACGGAACAACTAAAAAGCTATATAGCAAAAAACTGTTCTTAAATTAAACATTAAATTGTGCAATTAATGTTATCCACATGTTACGTATTTTTTTTGTTCATCTAACTATTGCCCAATAGAAAATGTATCCTCAAGATTTAATTTTAATTTTAATTTTTATTTTTTTCAAAATAATTCTGTCATGTTTCGGTATTTTCTTACGGTTTTGTCTTGATATTGTTATTGTTTTCTATATACAACATGCTGCTGCTGTTGTTGTTGTTCATCTTTAATTTCTCGTATATATATCTATATAGTGATTAAAAATCATGTTTTGTCATCAAAGACAATATCTAGGAAATTACAATTATCTGAAAAGAAAATCTCAGATAATTTAATCTTAAAAGATGTATATATACGAGTATAAGAAAAATACAATGCAAAAAAAATTATTCAAAGTTGTCATGTTCTATTATAATTTTTTGTTTTCGTTCTCTCTCTCTCTCTCTCATGTTTCGTAAATGAATGTGAACATTTTTTCTTGATATTGTTCAAATTAATTGGAAATTTAAATGATACTGTTAACATTTTTGTGTAATAACGTGATAATAGCTAGCGCAGCCCTGCACATTGGGCAAGGTGATCGTGAAAACACACAGAAATTGGTCGTGCAGAAATAAACAAATTTTCGACGACCTGACCTTAGTAAGATAGAAAAATTATCTGGTGCTGGTGCAAGTCAATTTTCCGTGTGTTTTACTATTTTTATATTTATTTATTTTTTATTTATAAATTATAAATTATAGTAACTATAGATGCAATCAATATAAAATTATTGCAGATTTTCATAATTTTGACGGTCAAAAGTTCAACATTTAAAAAATTTGTGTATTTTAAAAATTCATTTTGTAAATTTTTAATATGTAATTTAAGAATTCTAAGAATTCCCGAGTGGGAATTTACAAAGTTATTAGTTCTTAGACCCTGTGGCCCCTGTGGTCGGGGGGCACTCACATGTCTCGTAAATCTAAATTGCACGAACATGTTTCCTAAGAATACCACCACAGTATCCTTTGCTTGTCGTAGGAGGCGACTAAACGGTTGGATCGCTGGGCTGACGACCCGCATCCGTAAAAAAAAATCAACTGTTTATAATATCAACAAAAAGAAAAATGGATACCGCCAAAACAACACCGGACCCCCGCTCAAGTACCCGGATACGAGATTTAGGATCGGCACGTGGAACGTGCAATCACTTAGAAAACCAGGAGCGTTGGAGGGTCTAATCACGTGCATGAAAGAGTATCGGCTGGAACTCATTGCTCTTCAAGAAACTCGCTGGCCTCAAAGTGGAGACCATGTGTCCCAGGGCTATACGTTGTTCTACAGTGGAGATGACCTCGGAAATCTTGGAGCTGGATTTCTTCTTGGGCCGCAGGTAAAGAAGGCTGTTTTGGATTTTCAAGCAGTCAATAACCGATTGTGTATGCTTCGCCTGCGCATGAAGTTAGCCAACCTGTCGATAATTTGTGTACATGCGCCCACAGAACTCAGCCAGCCCCAAGATAAAGACTCATTTTACAATGACTTGGACGATCTGATGGGATCTATACCCGAACACGATGTTAGAATGGTAATTGGGGACTTTAATGCTAGAGCTGGCAGAAATCAGACCGACTTGTGTGAAAACATAGGTCCGTACTCCCGACACGAAACTGCGACCGATAATGGTGAGAGAATGATGTACTTTGCAATTGCTCATGATCTTAGAGTAGCAAGCACATTCTTCCCTCACAAACAGATACACCTAGAGACATGGACACATCCTCGCAAAACATCCCGGAGCCAAATTGACCACGTGTTAATTTCAAAAGGGCGAGCTCGGGTTGTGCAGGATGTGAGAACTTATCGGTCAGCAACCAAATACGTAGGCAGCGATCATTATTTGTTCGCTGCAAAGCTACGGTGGAAGTTTTCGTACATGTCGGGGAACACAGCGAAACGGATGGAACGTTTCGACTGTGAAGGTCTGATAAATGAAGATCAAAAGAAACGATATCAGGATCTTGTCAGCGACAACATTGAGGGAGCTAATTACCAGTCTGACTGCGTGAACTCTGTCTGGGAGGTACTGAAAACTTCGGTTGTCAGTGCTGCTCAACAGACTTTAGGTATAGTGAAAGTCAGACCCAAGAATGATTGGTTTGATGACGAGTGTCGTCTTGCAGTTGAGCAACAAAATATAGCCCATAATGAAGTGCAACAACGTCTCACAATCGCAAGGAAAAACAAGGCAGCTCTTGCAAGAAGGGCAGCTAAGCGGATTTGTAGACGGAAGAAGCGAGAATGGTGGAAGGCCGAGGTTCTGAAAGTACAACAACTCAGCAATGAGCGTAGTTCACATCCCATGAGGAATTCACTAAGGCCATGCAGAGAATGAAACGAAACCGCTCACCTGGAGTGGACTGCATTAATTCGGAGCTCTTGATATTCGGAGGGGATACTTTGTGGAACTGTCTTTTCGACCTTATTCGATTAGTATGGCGAACCGAAGTTATGCCTGATGAATGGAAAGTGGCCGCGATATGCCCCATCTTCAAGAAGGGAGACCGCTTGAAGTGTGAGAATTATCGCGGTATAGCTCTCCTTTGCACAGCATACAAGTTACTGTCATACATTTTATTGGATAGAATCACTCCTCTGGCGGAGGGCTTGGTTGGTGACTATCAGGGAGGATTTCGTCCGAATCGATCAGTCACTGATCAGGTCTTTTCGCTGCGGATGATTCTATCTAAATATTATGAGACATCCATCTCCGTACATCAGGTTTTCCTGGATTTCCGGCAGGCCTACGACTCGATCAATCGAGAGAGTTTGTGGTCTGCCCTGGAATACCTAGGAATGCCAACAAAATTGGTACGACTGTGTAGGATGACAGTGACGCAGTCTCAATGCTGTGTTAAAGTTGAGAACAGGCTATCGACAATTTTTGCAGTTAACTCGGGTGTTCGGCAGGGAGATGCTCTGTCCCCGATACTCTTTAATCTCATGTTGGAGTACATCTTTCGTAAAACTGAAACACCTCAGCGCAACATCTTATATCGCCAGTCCAATCAAGTGCTTGCATATGCAGATGACATATGCGTGATTGGACTGAATAGCAACGGAGTGAAAGAAATACTTGATCCGCTTGTAGAGTTTTCAGCTTCTGTTGGACTCCAGATCAATGAGTCCAAAACGAAATACCTGATCTCTGGTTTTAGAGACAATGGCACACCAGATTTTAGTAGTGGCCACCACACGTTTGAGGGAGTGAGGAGGTTCAAATATTTGGGCTCTCTTATCACTCACGGTAACAGTGTGGGTGAGGATATTAAAGTGCGGCTGGCAGCTGGCAGTCGTTCTTTATATCCTCTAAGGCCACTGCTAAAATCTAAACACTTATCAAGTGCCGTGAAGCTGAAGCTTTACAAAGCGTTGATCAGGCCCGTTGTTATGTTTGGATGTGAAAGTTGGGCGCTGACGGATGAGTACGAGAGATGGCTCCTTACATTTGAGAGAAGAATCATGCGTGTGATTTACGGCCCTAAACGCGAAATAGATGGTACATACCGAGCTCTGTACAATTTCGAGTTCAGAGATCTGATGAAGATCCCCGATATTGTACATGAAGTTAGATCTCAGCGAGTACGCTGGCTCGGTCACGTTCTGCGTGCTGATCCGGAACGAATTGTGCAGCGATCTCTGAAAGGAGAGCCACCATATGGTAGGCGCAGAGGTCGTTGCAGGCGACGATGGCTCCACGATGTAGAGAACGACTTGGCCTCTTCAGATTGTCTAAGACAGTATGAAGACCAAGCTCAGGATCGAAACCGTTGGAGCCAGATTGTTGATTCAGTAAGGGGCCAGTAATGGCCTTTAACACTGTTATTATTATTATTATTAGTTCTTAGAATTACTATTTATCAGATTTGAAGAATTTTATCGATTTTAACATATTTTGGATTTTAGGAATTCTTAAAAATATTTTAAAAGTTAAATTTACAAGGAATTAAAATTTTCGTAATCTATAAAATAATAGCTTTAAAAAAATCACCTTAATAAATTTACATAAAATATTTAAAATTTTAAATAACTGCCAAATAAATGTTTACATGTTTAACAATTTATTTATACGTGTTTCAGAATTTTAAAAAGAATTTTATTAATTTAATTATTTATATAGGAAATTCGTAATTGATAATTTTTTCTTTCAAGAAGTCCAGATTTAATATAATTTTAAAAAAAATAATAATATCAACTGTTATTCATTTTAACATTTTTAAACGTGACAACTTTTAAAAGTGTTAAGTTGGTTTTAAAATTTACATATAAAAAAACGAGTTTCAGAATTTTATAAATTTAAAAATATTTTATCAAAAATAAATGTTCTGCAATTTTAATAATTATTAGAACAGAAGAAGTTTTGAGATTGTCAAGGGGGTTTTAGGAATTAAGTTGCCAAGAATGTGCCACTTTTCTTGCGACTGAACAAAAAGTTAGGAATTAAATTAAATTCTATTTTTCTAGTAAATTTATTTTTTTTAGTCATTTTAAGATAAATATTTTACAGAGTTCTCGAGTTTTTAATATTTTCGAATAAAACTTGAAGCTTTATTTATTGGAGTGATATTCAATTTGAGTTCTTAAATATCATATTGAGAAATAAAGTATTATTTACGTGTTTAAAATTTACAGCAAACTATACACAATTTTAGAAGAAATGTGGCAATTTCAAGAGTTTTTAAAATGTTCAGGATACATTTTTAGAAATTTAAAAAAGAGTTTTTTAATTTCTTAATTTTTAATTTATAATACTTTTGAAACTATAAATGTCAACATTTTTAATTTTAAAATTTGAATTTATGAGAATTTTTTATTTAATAAAACTCAAAAACTTAAATTTTAATTTTTCATTTAATTTATTATTGAAACATATTTTGAAAAGTATAAAAGTAAAAGTTTAGTCGTTTTCCTATAGTAGGCAAAGGAAGAAAAAGGGAAACAATAGTAACTTTATAATATTGTTTTCCTTTTTCTTCCTTTGCCTACTATAGGAAAACGACCGTCGTCGAAAATCGTTGTAGAAAGTCATAGTAGGGCCCCTGATTTTATATTTTTTGCTTTAACTCCAATATAATTAGTATGTACAGATCTTAATTCTATAAAAATTATTCGTAAACACAATACAAAGCTATTTTTATTTAAAAAGTCAATTAAAAGTAATTAATTTTGTCGGAAAATCGAATTTTAATATTTTCGGTCAGAAAATTAATTTTCTATTCAGGAATAGTCTAAACACTCTGGAATGCTGTGGAATATTCCTGTATGTTAGGATATGTGGTATAAATACGAGATGAAATGATAGAGTTGGTTGGATTTTAACAACGGTAGAGTTAAATGTTAACGATTTTAACAGGTTTGTGCTACTGTTTTCTTTCTGCAGGCAGACAAAATGTTCAAGAATTCAAGCAGAAAGCTCTCGAAGAAAATGAAAATGTTCAAAATGTGGCGCAGAAAGTTCTCGATGCTAACGAAAAGTGCAAAATTGAGAGCAAACAGTTGTTGATGATAACATAAAAATTTCCAAAATTTGGAGGAAAAGGTTCTAGGTTTCAGATAGAGCTTATATTTGAAAGTTGGAGCAAAATATTCTCGATAATAATCAAGAATTGCAAACAGAGTTTCAAGAGTTTCCTGTTCCGCGAGGATCGCGTGAAGATGCGATTGGTACGAGGCGAAGACGGTTAACAGTTAAAGGAAGTATTGACGGGAAGAACTGTCTTATTACCCTGAATACAGATGCGGCTCGAACGTTTGTCCAAGAAGATCTAATAAGAACAGCCACAGGAGAGGGTGATGTCATAACGAGTAAGAAGATGGCACTCGATAACGATTGGCAATACTGAGTGGAAGAACTGTTCCCAAATATATTGGATGAAATTATTTTGTGTATGGATGTGGGGCGAAGAGTATTGGATTGCAATAAATTCAAGTTGCCCCTTCGTATAGATCCTGCCGGAACAACAGTCAGGAGTGTATTAGTAGATCATCGCGAAAAGCGTATGTTGAACTCAGAAACAAAATGCGAATGTCAGGTGAAGTAAAGAAGTTTTTTGTAAATCAGAGTGATTTGCACATTTAAATCGGTTGTTTCAATTTACTGGTTTAGTAAACATATAATTTATGAATATGGCGCTTCATGATTATTGATGTTTTTAATGTCACAACTCTCACATGATTACCTGATTCCAGGTGTAACTCGGTTACTTTACTCGTCGACCACTTTATTGGAGGAAAATTGTTCTCGTTAATAACGACAACAGAACAATTTTAATATTCGCTGCCTTCTATTGAAGTATTCCATGGACCACTAAATGCGTTAATTCATTTGTTGTAACTGCTTCCATCGATAGTGTGAATAATTTAGAATCGGAGTGCCAATCAAAAAATTTACACGCGTCAGATAATCGATGTCGTTCATTAATAGTCCACAAATACGTCGAGAGTTTAACATCGACTCACATCTATTCAATATACATAGTGGATTCCAACCTTATGAAATGGTATGATCAACTCTACGCGTGTACTTGGTAAGCCACCCATAAATTGGTTGTGAGTATTGGTGTTATGTTTTATTCATTTTACGCAAGATCGAACGGTGTTTCTTATTAGGTTGCGGCCTCCTAAGATACAATGTTTCGTGTGCTATGTTGCCATTATCAATGTTGGTCCAGCCTGAACGTAACGTATGTGAGGTTATCGGACAATTAATTCGGTTAATTCATCTTTGTCTTGCAAAATAATTGGTTGCTTAATGTTGTAAGTTGTTTGGATTTGATGTGTTTCAATAGCCGAATTAGCGGTTTTTGCAATTCTGAACGTTTTTGATGTTACATTGCGAACTTGTAGGCAAGAAACGTAGGCTAGGATTCGGATAATTGTATTAAAATTAGATATTCATGTAATCAATTTGTCTATAATGTTAAGTTCCGCACTTTGAATGTTCAATGCTTGAGAACGCATTTCTTAAGTTGTGCATGTCTTCTTCATCTTATCTTGAAATTTGGTATGGAATCTAGTAACCAGTCCGGGCCCTTCCACCATAAGTTTAAATATAGTAGCTGTGCTGGTTTTATATATCCCTGGATATAACAGAGTTGTCTTTGGATGCTACATGTCTCCATTGCCATATGTTATCTATGAAAATGTTGCACTTTGTAGGATGCGTATAGCGAGCCAGTTTAGAATAATTGTAGAATTGGTCTATACAGTATTTCTTTAAACATTTATTTATTTCAATCCATCCTTAATCTTGATTAGCAATCGTGATAGAAGTGTTACACCACATAATTTTAATCTTGGAATTGAAATTTGTTTCACTAGTGCTACTTTGCGTGCTACAATCAAAATTCGAAATCCGATTCTTCTTTAGAACTTCACCATATACACAACCGGAGAATAAGCATGTTAGATGTCTCAATCTCAGAAGACTTGTGACGCGAATTTTCCCCTTTTAGTTGTGCGAATATATCTACCTATCTTGATTCCTTTTAATTTTGGTAAAAAATTACGTATGTTTATAACAGTTTATTTGCCTTAGAGAGGTTCCTCAGATTGACTTGAAACTGAAAGCAGCCATTTTGTGGACCCCAATACAAAAACCCCAATGTTCTATTTCAAGTTTGCTGAGTAAGTCAATTGAATGTTGATCGGTGAACATGTCCCATTCATTAGTAAAGTATTTCCTATAAGGTTAAATCCCGAAGTAGACAAAATGGTAGTGATTTCTAATTTTAGTTTAGCTGCTTTTGTTACTGAGTCGTCTCCAGCCAGTAGATAGTCAATTTGTTGAATTTGCACTTGTTGCTAGGTAGGTAGGTAAATTAAGCTAAAAACCACTAGCTGCGCCATAGGTGACTATATACAACACTAGGTATTCTTATTCTCAAATATATAGTACTATTACCAATACTTCTATTATAGTCAGTAAAATCCATAAATTAACTCAACTGTCATTATGGGCAACAAATATATTAGTTTGTTGAATGGCAAAAAAACGAGCAAAAATACAGAACATAAATTTATATCATTTGAATTCATCGCACCAACAAAAAACTATTTCTATGGAATGGAAAACTATAAAATTCATCTCGTTCCAGATATACGGGTATGTATAATAGGGGATTTTATATAAAGGTATTAAGTTAAAATTGGATATTTTATTGACCTCGTCCTAAACTATCTTTCAGCATGTTTTAAATATTTGGAAGCCAGAACATAAAAAAAACTATTATTTACTATTTATATAATAAACTGTACATTGTAGACATTCGGTTTTGTACGTATATTTATTGCAATGTGCGGAGATGGAGTCAGGGTAATTATAGTCCTACATATAGTAGGTAATTTACAATTTGATTTTTAAAACCAAATATCGTACACGCCTACCGCATAATTACGAAAAGTTTTGCAAAAATTCAATTGAGGTTGGCAGTAATTAGAAAAGATATGTTTATCTTTAGAATTTAATGAGCTGGGGGTGGGTAGCGTTTTATATATTTAAATTAATTTATTAAGTTATGGAGATATAATAGCCAACCTCCCGATTATATCAGATCGATAAACTTTCATTTCCTAAATATAGTTATCATTCCACCGAACTTCCCGATAAATACATAACAAATCCTTTCATGTTTTTATTTTTATTTCAATGTCGTGACCTTATCATGATCTATTCCTTTTGGTTTATAATATCCTTTTTTCATTGTTTCACTGTTTTTGTTTTTTTTTTTGTATTTGGGATTCTTTTAGGAAAATTGAAAAAAAAAAATAATAATAAAGCTAAAGAGGAAATCCTTATCGGTTGTTTGGGTTGTGTCTGTATTATATAAGAAAAGTTTTTATTTTTTTATGAAGATAGTGGAAATATTCAAACAACCATAAAATGATAAATTTGCTACGTCGGTATATAAACTATTATACAAATATGTATGTATGTGTACAACAAACCATTCGATTAACAAATTGGAGTTTTTTTTTTGGTATATTTCCGGTTAAAAGAAATATTTTAGCAGCCGTGTCAAGCAAGACAAGCAAAATATTTGAATATCCTTTTTTATTTGCTTGTGTATGCGATCACGAACATAATAAATCAGTATACGGTTCATTACACTTGTATGGTATGTTGTATATGCATAAGGCGAATGAATATCAATCAATAATCACTTTGTATGGGGATCACTTGATGGACAAAGCTTGACTGAATATATACGAGTATATAACTTACCACATACATAACAAAAATTGTATAACCGCTCGCACGATAAGAACTCTACCTAATTAATTTTGATCTGATGAATAAACTAAATGAACGTGTAATTATTTATGTTTATTTTATTTTGGTTCTTAAGATGGTCGGTATCAATTTAAATCATCTTAAAAATATTTTTATTTTTTTTTTTTTTATTATTTTGATTTCAAGGTGTATTTGTTTAGTGAATTGCGCGCCCACACACATGGCTGTTGTGTATAATATACGAATACACATATATATTTGATGTTGATTCATTTATCCCCGAAATAGTTTTAAAAAAAAACGCGATATTTAAGATCAAAACTATATAGAAGTTTTGATTGACATTGAAATATGATCATATTTATGATTTATATTGTTTGGTGTTTTGAGCAGCACATAAGCTATAAGATCAAATATTTTAAAAAAGAAAACACTCACAGACATTATTAATTTATCTCAGATGAATGAGACATTCACAGGAAGATTTCTGGTGTTGATTAAACATATGTACTTATATATTCGTATATATACAGATTTAACTGTGTTGTGGGCAGGTTTGTGTATTTAACAATTAAAGTCAATTGCATGTGTTTTTAATTTCAATATCTTATAAGTACAATACTCCCAATTTTTGTCGGTTTTTTTTATATTTGCGGAGGAATACATATGTATGTACATATATTATTGATGAGTTATTGGTTTTAGTATATTTACGAATATTAATCAATAATATTTAATACTGAAATTGTAGTTAGATCAACAATTATTCCCCATATAGTTTCGAAACGACCACAAGCTTTTTCTCAATTACAATTTAAATATATAAATTCAAACTCTTTCGCAAGTTTTGGTTTAACTAAAAAATAAAAATAAATTTAAAGTTTTGCTATTTTTGGTCGAGATGTTCACAATCATACAAATAAATAGTTTTTCCGAATCAAACCGAAAGAAAATCAAACCACATTTATGCAAAAAACAAAAAAAAAATGTATTTTTTTGCATCTTGACCACTCGAAATTTTTCGATAGCCAACCAACAATAAAAGAATTTAAACATTTTTTAATACTTATATATAAAGTTTTCATTTCACTATACCAACAAAACTTGTGGAGAGTTAAATCTGAAAGAAAATACATATTTTGGTTTCGAGTGGATGTGCGGTGGAATCAGAGAGTGTGCAGTGGTTTATGAACACAAAAATATTTTGAAAAGTTTTTTTGGTGCATATAATCGAAAAATATAAGTTTTATTTTATTTATATTTAGTTTGGTTGCTATATATATTGTTTTGATCTGGATCTTCCAATACGTTCCACTAAAAAATAACAGTCACAGTACTGTAAGGAACATTTTACACAACGTTCTATTAGATTGTGGTATCCTGATTATTCAATTTTATCGGTGGACATGTGTATTCCTTCTCCTTATTGTAAATGTTAAAATTAGCTGCATGACCTTTAATTCGTCATTTTTTCATCCAAACTTATATCTTCTTAATATTATCCTGCAGAACTTGTGTCGGTTTATTAGAGAATTCATGTGATAAATGTATTGCCGTGTTCAAATGTTTGATAGGATACAGATATTTGATTGATTGTATATAGGCATATCTGCAGTATATATAGTAAATAAAATATCAGTGCAAACACGCTTTCAAACTGCCACACTTTATCAAAGACTTGTCCTATGTCCATGTAGAAATAAGAACTGTATAATTAAGGCTTCTTGTATAACTTTAACTATTTTATGCGCTTGTTGTATTTTATATCCTTGCCTAAATTCAAACTGATGATCCGATAGCAATTCTCAGTAAATAATCGAGCACCTCAATCCGATTTCGTTTACAATCGACATTTTGCGCTCTAACTTCGAAAATCGCGTTACCAGGCGAAATGGCGATGTCAACTGGCCGCCTAGGAGCTGTGATTTGACTGGGGAAGCGTTAAGAACAAGTGTTATGCTAATCATCCAGAAACGATTGAGGTTTTGGAAGACAAAATTAAACTGACTATTGGTGAAATAGAAGCTCAAACGAATGATGTATGAAATGTACTGCAAAATTGGGCCGACAGAATGGGGTACTGCAGATCCAGCCAAGCCAGAAATTTGAATGAAAAAGTATTTCATTAATAATCGGAAGACGTACTCCCGGAAATAGAGTACAAATCATTTGAGAATATCCTGATAACATGTTCTGGTAACTGTTGCAAAGTAATTCCTGTCATAAAATTATAATCCTGGTATACCTTTGTAGTATTTATCTCTTTTTGAATTTATTTATAAGGATACAAATATCTTAATATATCATTGTTTCTGATGGATACAGTTGAAATACTGTTTCCAATATGCACTGCAAATATATTAGCCTTTCCTTCGATACTTCGGTATTGGTCATTTGTATTTGGGAGTGTATCGATTTTGTATTATTTGGATTACAATTTATTTCGCAAATCGTAAATCTATTTAAGATATTTTAAGCGTGCTTCAGGTGTAAATGTCAAAGTTAAATATCTCAACGATTTTCTTGCTGCTGATCCTAGAGATGTTCGCAGGTGCTCATGCATATCCGGCTAGTTTAGACTAGAGATGTTCACTGATTCTCATCTACAATTTCATATATGTGCCCTTGGTCGCAGGCAATTGCTCGTTAAATATAAGCATTACTTTTAATTTAAATACATGATTACGTAAGTCGGTCTGTAGCCTCGAAGCGTCAGTCATAATATTATTATATTTATTTTAACAGACGGCAGGAGAAGCTACGCCGTGAACCTCTAATTCGAGCAATTTACAATACAAAAATATTTTGTTGTTGTTATTTCCAAAAAAATTGAATATTTATTTTAATGATCCTACATACATTTAGGCGAATTTACATGAAAATATTTGTTTAAAAAAAACAATATAAACAAATGGTGCATATTATTTGTAATAGATGTCACCGCACACCGTTTAATTTCACTCGGACAATACCTTTGAGCATGCACATTCATACCATTGGAAATATTTACCTCGCTATATTTGAAGTCTCCGTGGCCAATGACGTTATCCTCTTCATTTATCGCTAATTCCAAATTTGTGCGTTTCAACAAGGACGGGTTCAATTTAGACTACGTCTCCAACAAAAAGAGCAAGTCGACTTTGAAATGCCCTTGCTTGGATCTCACATTCATCGGAATTATCATCGCTGAGACGCCGCCTCTCATATCGTACCTCATGTACCATTGCCCAGTACTCGTCTGCAAATCATCATTATAGACATTATCACGCAAAACACATTCGGCCGTGTATAAACGACACAATCTATTCCCTAATTTTTGTTAAAGAAGTTAGAAGTTACGTACTTTTGACCGATTTTTATTTTGAACCGATAATCCTAGAGAGGTTCACGGATGTTTGCCTATATCTTCGCTTTAAACCAACTAAAATGCTCAGCGATATTTTGATGAATTTTACTATTTTCTTACAGATTTTCAAATTTCTGCGATTTTAAATGATTTTTTACCCGATCCAGAGATGTTCATGAGTAAATTTCTGACTGTCAAAAAAAAATTGTCTATATGGTGAAAGGAACTCAAACCTGAAAGATTCTACTAATTTTACAGAGTATAGAATTTCATTATTTTGAATTAAAAGAATTACGTAACTTCTAAATTGTAAAACAAATAGTAAGTGCATCAGAATTGAGTCCGTATTACCTTCAAATTAAGAATTACGAGAATAATAGGAATTAAATTGTATTTTAAAATTTTAAGATAGCAGCATATAGTAGAATATAAATGGTTTACACATTTTTTCAGATTGTTGTATTCTAAGAAATATCCGATTTTTAACATTTTCATTTTAGAGTTCTATTTTATAAAATTTACATGTTCAAAAGTTCTATATAGAATTTCACAAAATAATTTTATTAAATCAATTTTTTTATTGTAAAAAATTCGAAATTAATTTTTTTTAAAAGCAGTACGATTTGCAGAATTTTGCAAGTTATAACAATTTTGATTTTCTATCATTTATACATTTAAAAGAAATTTCAGTATGAAATAACATTTCTCCGCTCCAATATTTGAAAATATTATTTTTATTAATTTTAACCTTTTCAGGAGTTGTAAAATAATATCTAGAATGCTAAGAGTTTCGGTTCTTAAAATGTTATTATTTTAATATTTTGAGAGAATGAAAATTTTCAATAATTTTAATAGTTTTAAAAAATTGAGATTTACATGCATTTTAAGAGTGAATTTTATTTCTAAATTTAGTGATATTATTACCCAATTGTAAAGTTTTCCAAATTCTATTTCATTTTAAAATTTATAGAATAAAAATAGTTTCAAAATTTTGAAAATTTAAGATATACAAATTTAAGTTTTTAAGAATTGTTGTTTACTCTAGATTTAAAAATATAAATTTTCTATTAAAAATTAATTTTTGTAATATTTATAATTGTTAGAACAAATTGAATTTTGAGAATTTCATGGAGTTTTTGGAATTTCAGAACCAAAAATATAAAAAAATTTAATAATTAAATAATTGTTAATTAAGAATTAAATTGTGTTTTAAAATTTTTAACGTGTAGCGTTTTTACAGATTTTTATTTTTAAAGAAATATAAAATTATTAACATTTTTGAATTTAAAATCTGAAAATTATATTTTAGCCTTTAAAATTTAATTATTTTCTTATTATTAGAATTTGACCAGCATTCTCTCGCTTACGTGAACCATCAGCGTATGTATACAAATTGATGGGCTGATTCATTTTTTCTAACGACTTCTTGTCCATGTCCTATGATAATGTTTGTATCTATGTCCTTATGATTTTCCAAAATGTCGATTACAAATAAGAATTATATTATATGATAATATATATTCAGTTTAAAATGGATGAAGAAAAAAATTAGGGCGTTGTAAAACTATATGGATATTATATTTTTATGACATTTTCAAATACTAGATTAAATAACAAAAAAATAATGATAATTGTATTTTGTAAGTGTATTACACGTCATTGTTTATAGTAGAAAAATAAAAACAACGCCCTAATTTTTTTCTTATAGCCAATCAAAACATTAATTTCATAGTTTAGGTGCCCATAATTGTTCAAGGTCGATAATTTTCGAAATAGTTTAAAGTCAGGGTTTAAGTCGATTAATTTAGGCTTAAATCGGTGCTTTTTTGTTTTGTGAATATACTTCCCAAAATTAAGTTTTTCTCCCAATTTTGAATGAACAGAATGTTTGGAACACTAATAATTTTAGCTTAAGTGAAATGTTATACATACATGTAGACATGCTTTTTTGAACTTAAACAGATGAATGTACCCGCTTAAGTTTAATTTTATGTTTATCATTTATACGTCAAACTAAAATGACTTTAATTTTTACAAAAATCAATTGTTAACGCGTACTGAATTAGAAATTAGAAATTTTAATTCGAATTAAAAAAAATTTAAAGCAGCAGTAAAATGAAAATGTAAGAGACACAGATTTTCCATATCGCTAACAGCTCTGCTTTACTTGACCATTTAAAATATTTTTAAAAGAGACACGATATTGTGCCTTGCTATTGAAACTGACATCATGATATTGTGCCTTGCTATTGAAACTGACATCACGATATTGTGCCTTGCTATTGAAACTGCTTTCACGATATTTTTAATTTCAGTTATAACCATTAGTTGGTTTATAGCCTAGATAGGCCATGGTTTTTTAAAAGAAAATCAGAACAGCTGTGTAGGTAAATTTTGGAGAAAATTAATTCTTTAAAAATTCCCACATTAAACCAAAAATGTATCTTTGAACAATTATAATTTGATGATTCTTAGTGATCGCATACCTATACCTCATAAACATCGAATTATCATTTTCAAAGTTTGAATTAGCTTTTGCCAATTATAGTTATCAATTGACTGAATTTTAGACATGTTTCATCTGCGGGCAGCCTGAGTAATTTTGATTTTCTAAAAATATTCAACAATTTGTATAAAATCTGTCTCTAGACTCTCAAAAGATATCGGGGAGCCAATTCACTTCCTTCTATAACTATTGAGAAACCCCTAAAATAAATAAAATGGAATTTATCTCTCAAACATGGTTCCCCAAGGCACATATTTTTATGTAGCAGCATAGTCCCAAACTCAGCCGTTTTAAGTGTAAATAAGCCGTCCCTGCTATAGCTTGGGCATGCGATTTGTTCCTCCATTTATTACATTGAAAAGTTCGCGAAGTATACTTTTGTAGATTAAGAAAAAGTTTGTGATTAGTCAACTGTATGAATATAAAAAATCCCGAACCAACTTTATAAATTATACATTTTTAAAAATTCTGGGATGTTAGAGATAATTTTAGATTCTCCTGAAAAGAAACTGGGGGATAACTTTAAGGCTCAAACATAGCTAAGTCTATACTCTAAATATAAATATGGCGAATAGCTTGACTGAATAGATTTCATTAATAGGCTAATCACTATAGGATAGAGGCTGATTGTTTTTTAATAATTTTAGAAAATTTAAATTTCTCGGGTTACCGTAATTAGCTTGTTGATTTATAAAAAGATCGCGAATTTTCATTATATCATGCGAATACTTTTTTAGCCACCCTCGTCAGCACAGTAAGTTATTCTTTGTTATTATTATTGACTTACAAAAATGTTTTATACCTCTAATTTCTTTCATGCCTTTCCATAATTGGTATCATCCTCCAAAATTCTGGTGCCTTTTATAATATTTGTTTTAGAAATGTAATATCTATCCCCTTAGCTTCTTCATTAATTTTGAATAATTAAATTATTTAATTAATTTAATTAATATTAATTAATTAATTAATTAATTTTAAAAATAAAAAAAATTTAAATTAAAATTGAGCGGATTTTACTCCAGCACTCAATGCAACTAATGGGCCCACGGTGCAATACCCACATTCACACTAACATTCATTCAACCCATTCATACCACTCACACAAGTACAGTATACCACCTGCGCATTGCATAGTACCATGTCACCCTGTACAGTGACATGGAAGATGGGTCGGCCCATATAAGTTCTACATTCCAACAGAGGGTCATAGATGTTTTCAATTTAATCACCGATCGTAATCGGGAGATGAAAAATCCCTTTTGCACCACTGCGCTATTTGCTCGGTTTTGTACTAGATGTTTTGAAATTGCATGCCAAATGGTTTTCAGTGCCAGTTTTGTATAACAGAATTTAGAACCAAATAAATCAAAATTCAACATCGATAAATTTCTATTGACTCTTATTAAATTAATTACAGATTTTATTTCAGTATATAGTTTCATTATATTGCAAATATTTAAATATGGTTAAGTGCATCTAGCAATTATTCACTTCCGTCTCTACAACCGATGCTGTTTTTAATAAATTGCTTCAAACATACAAATAGTTAAAAGGAAATTTATGACATATGTACATATATATACAGTCCAAATACGAACAAAACTCAATTAATCAGAATGCAATCCACGAAAAAAAAATGTTCATCTTGTCATCACTATAAATTACTGATGTTGTTAGTACATATATAAACATACATGTACACATATTAGTAGCCAGTTTATATACATATACACTAATATAAAAAAAAATTTCTAGTCTAACAATAATATACTGTCGGTTTTTTTTTTTGTAAATGGAAAATAAATTGTGTCACTAGGAAATGTAAAATGCATTTTAGACAATTTATTTTAATGTAAAAATGGTATAAACAACATTTAAACAATAATAATGTCCAATTTTTAGTTTTTGTTACTAGCTATTATTACTAACTATTATTTTAGATATAGAAATTTTTTTTGCTATTTTGTAACATTTTTCACACACACATATAGTGTTATTGCGCTATTCGAGTGCAATATGCGTTTTATTATGGGCACTAAGTAAAATTTATGGCGTTTTTCGCTTAAAATATTAATATTTTTATTTATTTTTAACTAATAATTTAAGGCTGTATACTAACCAAAGCAATATTGTACGTAAATTAATTGTTTATTTCACCATATTCATGTAGGTAATAATAATTTACGATAACCATTAACATAGCCATTACTATTACGAGTATTTATGTACCTTTTTTTTAAATTTGGCTGGAGCCCATTAAGGATTTGGCTGCAGCCCATTGGCTGGATCCCATTTTTCGCACCCATGGTGCAAACCTTGGATTCTATCAAATCTAGCACACGCGATCTTCATCCTTAGAGAGGATCAATGCAGAGAGGATAGTACAGATGCACAGGAATTGCCCTGGAATTAAACATATGAGACCTAATACTATCGAAAGCAGAGCAGCTACCGATGAAGTGTATGCTATCATCATAATCTCTTCATCGCTGACTAGTCCTATATGCAATGGAGATGACCCTTGAAACGGCCATGGTCGTAAGAATCGATACTAGTTTTCTTAAGTTATGCTTTTTTAATGATAGAACGTAATTAGTCAGCTTCGAGTTGGGCTCACTAATAAAGTATTTCGCCTTACGGCAGGTGGGGGCGGACGACCACGCTGGCTTTAAGTGAAGTATAGCAGTATTTTGGATTATTTTTTTAACAATGTCAAGAGGCAGCAGGTTCAGGTTCAACGAAACATATTTTTGCCAAATTGTCTGCGATTTCATTACCTTCAATGTCCCAATCAGCATGTACCCATAAGACCGTAACTTCGTTATTACGGCAGAGTTTTGGGTTGGTCAAAGCATTATTTAAGGCGTTGAGGGAGAGAGAGATTTACTATTAGTACAGAAAATAATATCTTCACCATTAACCGCGGAAATTACTAGCTGTAATGGCACAGAGAAATAGTACAGTAAGTACCCAAACATTACCTTGAGAAAGTTTGGTGAGAACCACAAATCTCTCGATGGGTAAACCACTTCGAATGATTTGTAAAAGTAAATTTCAGGCAACAGCCTGTTATTCAACATATCAATTTCCGGCACAGCTGGTTTAAAAATACTAGGAATTAACCTATGTCCTGATATAAGCTGTGCTAAGAATGAATCACTGTAGCTGGGGCAGAGATAAAATAGACTCCATAGCTAGAAGCAGAGCCGAAGGCATGGCTCCAGTAACACCACTACATACGATATTTTAGTTGAGCAAGTGATGGATTTCAAGTTGACTACTGGCCACCAAACCACAAATGCATATGTTAGCATTGGTAGAACCCGTGATTTGTATATAAAGAAAAACATTTTGGTTGACAAGCCCCAAGAGTTACCAAGAGCTCTTCTGCATTTCCAACCAATCGCTGTGGATTTTTGTAGTTTGTAATCCAGATGATACTTCCAAGTGAGTTTATTATCTAAAATAATACCAAGAAAATGCACAGAAAATGCATCAGTATTCCTACGTCTAGTGAATACAACTAAGTCAGTTTTAGAGGGTACACATATAAACCCTTATCAAGGCCCCACTGTTCAACAATGTGAGAAGAGCGTATTGCATTAAATCAGATAAGACATTCAAATGCTTGCCAGAAACTGTCAGAACCAAGTCATGGAGCTCGCCAATTATCAAAAGCCACAACAGAGATGAAAGCACCCCTCCTTGTGGACAACCCCCGGCAACTTTGACTAAAACCGAGCTTTCATATAGTACGGAGATAACGATGCGAGATTTAAGCATAAATTCAATCCATTTGACAGTGGTACATTCGAAACCAAATTTGATACAGGCACTAGTAATTGTATTGAAAGAAGTACTATCGAAGGCTCCTGCTATATCCAGGAAAGTACCCACAAGTAACTCACTATTACATAGTGATCTTTCAATCCTAGTTACAAGTTCATGTATAGTGCAGTTTCACAGGATTTACCAACCCTGTAAGCATGTTGCATGTTACTGAGCGGTGCGATAGTTAAATGGTTATCTCTGATGAATCTATCAACAATTCTTTCTAAAGATTTGAGTTGATGACAGGCAAATAGGCCGAAAAGACTTGGGGTCGGTATAGTTCGGCTTACCAATTTTCGGAATAAAAATAACTCTGCTCTTGCTCCAAGATTGTGGGACACAGCTAAAAGCAATGCAAGCCTGGAATAGATGTAGTAAATGTTCCCTTATAAGGGGAAATCCATGTTGAAATTCAGCAGGACAAATACCATTAGGACCGGCACATTTGTAAGTTGATACACCATCGCAAATCCTCATGATTTAATAATCTGCAAGCCCAACATTGAAAATATCAAGACCCAAGGGATTTATATAGTTAAACAGAGCATAACCCCTGTTGTTAACATTCGTACTTCACCATAGTGTGTGATGAGCATTACTCCCGCGTTAGCATCAAAACCCATTAGTAGAGGAATATGTTTCTTCTTACACCATGTTACAAGGTATGTAAATTCTCAGGAGAAGGAGGAGGTGTTATGGAATCGTATACTACCACTAGAGGTGTTCAGCCCAGAAACAGAACCATCTTAAAGATAGGGTTCCTAAATTCAGCATATGTACCTTACAGTTGAATTTTTTACGAAAAGCTTTTACTATTTGGTAATGTAATTACAAAATTACTTGCAAAGTTTGGTAAATTTGTCTATCGTACGAGCATATAGTATAATAGGGGCTATTTCTTTAATTTCATTTGAAGAATGTATTTATTTATTTTTTATATTCGTATATACCAAGTTAATAATAAAAGAAAAAGATCATGCTGATTTTCAGCATAATCGGATTATCAAGAAAACAACAGAAAATTTTCCATTTCCTCTTTACTCTGCCCTTTTATGTATTTAAAATGCTTGAGTTCAAATCTTGTCATTTTCTTCTATTCTTTTATATATTGAATTTTCATGTTTATTGAAGATATTGAGCTCGGAAATGGTTGTATGTAGTCTAATTTTTGTCGTGTATAGGATTCCCGATTTATTGAATTACACGTACCAATGTCATGAAATCTTTAATTTTATTGAAAGGGGTTCTATAAATAACATGACCATTTATTAGAATTATGGAATTTGTTGTACTTTTATTCTTAACAAAAAAAAAAAGGGGACCGACGAATATGCAATAAGATGATTTATATATATCGTATACAACCCACTTATGAACTTATTATACATTCATATTACATTTCATTATTAAATTCCAATTTGTTTCCATTCGAATTGATTACGCACTAAATATATAATCTCATACGAATACCATATTTAGGATGGACATATACCATCGGAACATTATAACCTTAATAGATTATCACTTGACATTGCTACTGCAAATATTCTTTAACTTCCATTTAAGTATACATCTACATACATAATATAATATTCTTCAAAAAAAAAAATTTTATATAAATACTTTGTACATAAAACTCATAATAACATCCCAAAAGAAGATGAAAATGTGTTTTTTTTTCTTATGTACATCCATTTCCTTCTTATTATGCTTATTAAATTTTTATTTAAAAATTTAAAAATACAAAAAAAATTATTGAATTTCATGTATTTGGTTTTATAGCTATACTATATCCATTTTGTACAATTTGTTGTTGATGTTTAACGATTTTTTTGTATTCTTATTATTTTCCTTATTAAATACAATCTATACCGACAATGTAATCTTTCGTTTATTATATACGAAATGTTAAAATAGGGAATACGTACATACACAAAAAATAAAAATTCTTATTTTAGAATTTTCTTACTATTGTTTTAATATTAATTTATAATTACACAACAAACTTATTATTGTTATTAAATTTTTTTGGTTGTTGTTTAAAGTCAAAATGGAACATCCTTGGTTCATATGTACCCGCGTATACGAGTATATCTTGAAATGGCATACAATAATCGTATGAAGTATAATATATAGTCACAATTTTGTTTTTCTTATTAAAACAAAAATTGTTACTTGTGACACTTGAATGCAATTTTATTATTATTATTATTGTTGTTATTTGGGATATTTTACCCATTACAGAAAATGAATATAACAATTATAATTTTTCATTTTGATTCAACAAACAAGCAAACAAATCGGACCCACCTCTTTAAGAGATTTTAAATGTTTTTTGGTTATAAGTTCGAGAACAAAAATATCAAAGTACACCAAACAACTATTAGCCTTAGTTGCGCTTTAAAGTTTCCACAGCTATATCGCATAACCAATTTCCTCTTTCGAATTAAGATGCAATTTGCCACGGAGGAAGAATTGCTGAAAAAGCAGATGTTTTTGCATCATTCTTACCACCATGTCCAATTAATTTTATCGGAAATCTGCGAAACTCACATAGTGAAATACACGAAAAATTGTCTAGTGCTGATGCAAGATAATTTTTCGTGTGTTTTACTATGAGTCTGCTTGGATAATTCGACTAAAATTTTGTATCGAAATTTAATTTTTTATTATACAATTATAATTATACAATTATACAATTATAATTATATATAACAATAATTTGTATACAACACATAGTAAAACACACGAACAATTTTTTAGCATTGTTGCAAAACAATTTTCCGTGTGTTTTAATAATAATAATAATAATAAACAGTATTAAAGGCCATTACTGGCCCCTTACTGAGTCAACAACCCGGCTCCAACGGTTTCGATCCTGAGCATGGTCTTCATACTGTCTAAGACAATCTGAAGAGGCCAAGTCGTTCTCTACATCGTGGAGCCATCGTCGCCGGCAACGACCTCTGCGCCTACCATATGGTGGCTCTCCTTTCAGAGATCGCTGCACAATTCGTTCCGGATCAGCACGCAGAACGTGACCGAGCCAGCGTACTCGCTGAGATCTTATTTCATGTACAATATCGGGGATCTTCATCAGATCTCTGATCTCGATATTGTACAGAGCTCGGTAGGTACCATCTATTTCGCGTTTTGGGCCGTAGATCACACGCATGACTCTTCTCTCAAATGTTAGGAGCCATCTCTCGTATTCATCCGTCAGCGCCCAACTTTCACATCCAAACATAACAACGGGCCTGATCAACGCTTTGTAAAGCTTCAGCTTCACGGCACTTGATAAGTGTTTAGATTTTAGCAGTGGCCTTAGAGGATACAGAGAACGACTGCCAGCTGCCAGCCGCACTTTAATATCCTCACCCACACTGTTATCGTGAGTGATAAGAGAACCCAAATATTTGAACCTCCTCACTCCCTCAAACGTGTGGTGGCCACTACTAAAATCTGGTGTGCCACTGTCCCTAAAACCAGAGATCAGGTATTTCGTTTTGGACTCATTGATCTGAAGTCCAACAGAAGCTGAAAACTCTACAAGCGGATCAAGTATTTCTTTCACTCCGTTGCTATTCAGTCCAATCACGCATATGTCATCTGCATATGCAAGCACCTGATTGGACTGGCGATATAAGATGTTACGCTGCGGTGTTTTAGTTTTACGAAAGATGTACTCCAACATGAGATTAAAGAGTATCGGAGTTTTACACTAAGTGTTTTAAACAAAGTGTGCTCAACTTGTATGGTTTTTAACCCTCACAGATCTAACAAAAATCTAAATGGTTATAATCTTTACGCTAATTTCAAAAAAGGGCTATTAAAATCACTGATGATCAAGATTTATTGGAGCCTCGCTAATTTTTGACCTAATTGAATATTCATTTTTTTTGGTTATAGTAGTCTGTTGGGCCAAGCAAAACTAAATTTACTAACTTCCTTTGTACATATGTATATTTCATATGAGTATTCCATTAACGTATAGAACACTTACCAAAATTAATTTTTATTAAAAAGAAATAAACACAACGCCCTAATTTTTATTTTCAAATTGATGTTTTATCAATAAGAAATCGAATATATATATATATATATATATATATATATATATATATATATATATATATATATATATATATATGTGTATATGCCAGCAATGTCCATAAATTTCATAAACATTGAAATTCTGCATTTCAAGCTATGAAAAATTTTCAAAATTCAATAAAACGAATTTAAATTTTAAAATTATACATGCGATTGTACGAAATTATACGAAAAACAAATTGAACAAAAATATTTCAAAATTTCAGATTTGTTAAATTTTAACATTTTAAAATTTTTTATATTAAGGATTTTTAAAATTTAATGTTTATAAATAAAATTCCGTTTCCAAATTTAATGCATAACACAACAAAAACTAATTTTTAAAATATGGCAATTTTAAATTTTAGAACCAATATGCGAAACATATTGAAGAATTTAACATTTATCATGAAAGCTGATGTTATATCAGTTTCTACTGGATTCTGCATTCTAGGATCGTTTGAACGTATACAGCTACAAATATTTTAGTATACCTCAGCATAGTACCCACACCCAGTTCAAATTGGAACCACAGGCTAGTTAATATTTCATTTAATTGTTCAAACAATACTCCTTCAAAACCAGTAGTATATCTCCACTGCTCGATATACATTGTTTGGCTACATGTTAAGACTTAGAGGACGTTGTTATTGTAAGCCTATTCATTTCTATTCGTTTGTTTTCGTTTACTAGTATACTTTTTTGTGGCATAAAAGCAGTTAAATTAAAAATAAAGAGAACATCAGCTTAACAAGAGTGTATTTTGATGGTAATTGTCTAACAAAATATGGAATTGTATAACGAAACAAAAAGAGTACTAATTCAGATAGCAGGCTTAAATCTACCTGTAGCAGTAACAATTTTAAACTCACTAGTTGCCTATATGATGACATGAGAAATCAGTTGAACGCTTATGACCAAAGGCGAAAATTAAACTACCAAATATCGGTTGCTATGTGATCCTGAAAAAAGAGAGAAGTCACCGGATTATGGTATAAGTGATGAACCGGTAGTGGAAATTGTGTATCAAGGACGTCAAAAGTTCAAAATAGAAACCTTTTTATATATAATCAACGGGTTATGATAATGTTAATAATAAATTTAAATTCCTCAGCCTTTCAGGTATATATATTGACGATCTAAAGAAACATTTACAGGTGAATGTCAACAATCTCGATGTTATGTGCAGGAACAGTGTTACCACTTTATTACACTAGTAGTAGATCTACTGCATTTCCAACCTTCTAAAATTTCAGTACGTACTATTTCATTTCTGCTACATTTATCGTACTTTTTAATTCAATCAGCTTTTACTATACCGGGTGTTTCTTTTAAACTGAGACGATCAAATATCTCGAAAAATAGCCACTCTACGGAAAAAATGTCCATAATCAAAATTTAATTATACCGCGGGGGAAATACATTAGTGCAAAAAAAAATAGTCCCCACCCCCGCTTTGTAGGTGGGGCGGGGGTAACTTTTAAACTAAGATAGGAAGCCATATTTTTTATTGCAGACATGGATTCTACGACTAAAAGTACATATGATTTGAATGAAATATTTTGTTCGGGTGATGATAGATGGCGTTGTATTCGACGGAATTCAATTTTTTCAATTTCTCCTTCTTAGAACACACGCATTCGATTCTGCAATACGTTTGAAATAAAAAACCTCACGTTTTCATTGGAAATACTAGAAATTCGTCATCAAAACAATTTATTCAGTTTTGTAAATCACATTTAACGTTTGTGTTATTTCTTATGTTCTTCATGTTTTTCGTAATTCCAAATTAACGACAAAATACTTTAGAATGGAGCGTTTAACTGTGCCAGAAAAATTGAAATGGTTCTGGTTTTTGGAGAAGCTGGCAGAAATCTTGAAAACGCTGTTGCTATTTACGCTCAACGATTTCCGGATAGGATTCGTTCACGTGCTTCATTTGGCCGTACTATCAAACAATTTATTACTGATGGAAATATTCAACCGAAAAAGAGGACCCGTAGAGCAACAGTCACTGGAGAAAATAATGAAATTGCTGTATTAGCAGCAGTGGCTCATAATCATCATATTAGTACACGAGAAATAGTTTGCGATTCCGGATTGCCCCTCACTAGTGTTTGGAGAATTTTAAAACGGCACAAGTATCATCCATATCATGTGTCTTTACACCAAGATCTTCATGGCGTTGATTTCCAAAATTGGGTAACTTTTTGTCAATGGGCACGTGAACAAATACAACAAAACCCAAATTTTTTTCGTTGCGTAATGTTCTAAGACGAATCGTCTTTTACAAACCATGGAACGGTTAATCGACACAACATGCATTATTGGAGTGTTACAAATCCGCACTGGCTTCGTCAAGTTGAACATCAGCGTCTTTGGACTGTCAACGTGTGGTGTGGAATAATTGGCAACAAACTCATAGGCCCCCACATTATTGAAGGCAACTTGAATGGTCAAATGTACCGAAACATTTTGGAAAATGAACTGCCAATATTACTTGAAAATTTGAGCTTAGAAATGAGACGGGTCATGTGGTTTCAACATGATGGTCTTCCTGCACACTATTCGTTGATGGCACGTGAAATACTTGATCGTGATTTCAATGGTCGCTGGATCGGTAGAGCTGGTCCGATAAATTGGCCCGCCAGATCACCAGATCTTACTGCGCCAGATTTTTTTTTGTGAGGCTACCTCAAAAACAATGTTTACACACAAAAACCAACAGCACGTGAGAACAGTGATCAGTAATGCGTGTGCTGAAATTCAACCAGACACACTTCTCAGTTGTGTACAATCATTTAAAATGCGGATTAATAAGTGCATGGAAGTTGCAGGCCATCATTTTGAACACTTATTTTAGATTTACAAAACTGAATAAATTGTTTTGATGACGAATTTCGAGTATTTCCAATGAAAACGTGATGTTTTTTATTTCAAACGTATTGCAGAATCGAATGCGTGTGTTCTAAGAAGGAGAAATTGTAAAAATGGAATTTCGTCGATTACAACGCCATCTATCATAAACCGAACAAAATATTTCATTCAAATCATACGTACTTTTAGCCGTAGAATCCGTATCTGCAATAAAAAATATGGCTTCCTATCTTAGTTTAAAAGTTACCCCCGCCCCACCTACAAAGCGAGGGTGGGGGACTAATTTTTTGCACTAATGTACTTCCCCCGCGGTATAATTAAATTTTGATTATGGACATTTTTTCCGTAGAGTGGCTATTTTTCGAGATATTTGATCGTCTCAGTTTAAAAGAAACACCCGGTATTTTGAAATTCGAATCGGCTCGGTACATTATAATAGTATAAAGATATCCAAATGCACTGCTTATTGGGTATTTTTACCATTTTTTTTGTATTATTTTTCTATGTTTTTTTGTGTTGAGCTTCAGTTCAGTGTGCCATGTCTTTGTTGTTGTTAATTGGAATTAATTTTCAGCCGTAACAAAAACTTAAAATATTAGTTAGAGGGTTCGTTCAATCAATTTTAATATAATAGTGTCATTTTTGATTATAAAAATTAAAAATCAACGATTATTCGGCTGCGGTATAAATATAATTCAAATATATCAACTAAGCTGGACAATTTTGGATTTAATCAAATAAATTGCTGTTTTCAAGACTCAATCACGGATAAATTGTGCAAAATTTAAATTGGAAAGGAAAATCGGTTAGTTAAATATTTGGGGTTTTGTGTGTGTGTGTAATGAAGAGATCATTTGGGATTGTTGGAGAATGAAAAGATATTTTCAACCTATTCAAAACAATATAGGTAAGATAATATTAATTGTTATGGTTTTTTAAATTATTTCTCACAAAAATGACACTTTCGCGTTTATTTTAGAAACCCAGGACCATCGAGTTCTGGTTATGTCACTCGTCCTGAATCTAAAAATAAACCAACGTGTAATGTTGATCACACTGAAACATCTGATTCGGAAACATCAGAAGATCAATCACTTCAGTCAAAGAAAAAAAGTATATTCAAAAATATAAGAATGTTTGGGAAAATAAATTTTCTTGGCTCACCCATGTGAATGGCGAAGCATTTTGCAAAATTTGTATAAGGACAATGGTAAATAATCTAACCCATATTAAAAGACACGATAATTGCTCAAAGCATATAGAAAAGATGAAAAATGCTAATGATTTGCAAAAAATTGACCATAATTTTTTAAATCGAAACGTTAAGAAAAAGAACACGGTGGAAATTATGTGTGTAATTTACTGTTTACAACATAATTTGCCGTTTCGAATAATGGATTCATTACCACAATTAATTTTAAACGTATCACACATTCAATAACCGCTCAACAGCTGAAATGCGGTCGCACCAATGCTACCGAATATGTAAATAGCATAATTGGTCCATTTGCTGCCAACAAAATCGGAGATATTTTAGGTCAACAGTTTTTCTCCATTATAATCGACGAGACAACGGATTTATCTTCAAATAAGCAATTAGTTATAATTGTACGCTATTTTAGTGAGACGAAAGGTGAAGTAGTAGATGAATTTTTTGTTGGGGTAGCAACAGACAATGCATCGGTAATGACTGGAGCTATTGGAGGAGTAAAAGCTTTGTGTCAAGAGGTGAACCGTGACATTTTTTTCCTCGGATGTACATGCCATTCTCTAGCCTTATGTGTGAATCACTCTCTTAAGTATTTTCCCGAGACTATAGAAAAAAACATAAAAGAAATTTATAACCATTTTTCGCATAGTCCAAAGAGGTTAAATGAATTTACCAAATTTCAAGAAGATTTGGCTATCACTTGAACCAGTCATTTCTCGAATTTTAGAGCAATGGCACGCATTGAAGCACTACTTCATCCTTTACTGCTTCGAGATAAAAGACTCGAAAGATCCAAATGCTCAACGAATTCTCGAGTTTTTATCGAACAATGAATCTAAATTGTATTTAATATTTCTGTCTTATATTTTAAAAAAAAACAACCATCTAAATAAAATATTTCAATCCGAGAAACTGGAAATTCATAACTTGTATCCACAAGTTCATGGTATTTATAAAGAAATTTTAAATTTTTTTATCATTTTAGATAAAATTGACTTAAACGTTGACCTAAATGATAAAAATAATTTGTTACCAATTAATTTAATGTTTTTTTCAGTACAATTTCTGGAATTAGAAGAATCTTTTCTGGAAGAAGAAAAAATGAAAATTTTAATAATTAAGCAAAATATTGTAAAATTTTATAAAGAGCTTTGTTCCCAGATTAAAAAACGTTTCCAATTAGAAGACACAAAGTTAGAAGTTTTAAAATATTGTAATGTAGATGAAATAATTTCTGGCAGCATGCCATCTATTCGACCATTATTATTAAGTTTCCCTTTTCATAACAAATCCATTACAATAGAAACACTTAACGACCAATGGCGTGCTTTGATTGGGAATAAAGAAATCCTATCCTTAATTGATTTATCCAATTCGAATACGATTGAGAATTGGAAAAACATTAGAATTTAAAAAATAATTTCGGATGTCTAATGTTTACTGAATTAGCAGATTATATTCTGCATCTGCTTTCTTTGCCCCACAGCAGTGCAGCCGCAGAAAGAGCGTTTTCCCTTAAATCGTGTATTAAATCCTCTATTTTACAGGTACAACGAAGACTTCTAGTCTTTACTTTTATCGGTCGGTGATTTTTTTCGTCATAAGTGTACCATTCTTTCCATTCTTCTGTAAGCTCCGTAGCTAATGCTCTAAATGTGTCAATGTCTGTTGTGTTGATTTTCCATATATGTATATATTATTGTTCAGAGACACGATTCTGTATTGTTTATCAATAATTGAGTTCATTAGAGACTGAACAATGCCATATTCAGTTATTCCCATTATATTAATTGGAGGAGGAGCCTTATCCTTGGGTTTGACTTCAGCCTCTTGTTGAATTTCAATAATGTCATTTGATTTTGGTGGTTGGCTTGAACCTGCAGTTTCTGGGGAAGATTCAGCTTTTCTTTTTTTAGAAGGTCGCTTTTTTCTGTTTTTTTTAGGGATCCCGTCTGTTTTGTCGTGATCTTTTCTATTTTACTTAATTGTTTACGAAGTTCTTCGTTTTCCTTTTCATAGCTACTAACTGAGGATGTTGGTGATCTCGGTACTTTAGAGCTACGTCAAAAGGGGTGAGTCCGTTGCGCTTGGATGCGGGTGGAATTTTATTTCCCACCTACCCTCCGATAAATCGATTAGAGCATTCCCCTATCGGCCATACAATGATCTGAAAATCAATATTTCTATTAATTAATTACAGAATCCTGAATCCATGTTATAAACAATACTATATACCAAATCGAAAAACAAAAAAGGATTTTCTCGTTCAATTGTAAATAATTTAACCAGAAATTCTAATTAATTTCTATTTATGTTTACACACAGAATACATAATACATAAAATAAATAAATAATTTTGTGTTTTTTGCTGTGTGCACATACATTTATATATTTAGTAGAGTAAATTTAAAACCGAGAAATTTAGTTTATATTTTAATTACAAGCAATCGATTACGTAAACATAAAAATACAATTTTTTTGTGTTCTTCTTAATTTTTTTTTTTATATGCATAATACGTATTTTAATTTATTTAATTTATTCCAAACAACATATACACGAATTTATACGTATATACATATATGATACGTATGGTAGTTCCAAAAGCATTTACGTCCAAAATGTGGTAACATTTAAATATTTTACGTCCACCAAATTTCCAAACTAATTACATATATTTATGTACGTATGTATGTATTAAAATATATGTTTTAAACTAAAAACTAAATATTTAATCGGGGGAAAAAAATTTAATTTTATGCATTTGCGGATATTTAATTTAAAATTTAAGGTGTTTTATTATATGTAAACATATTTTATTTATTTGGAAACCAAAATTAGAATTTTGTGGATTTATTAATTAATCATTTTAAATTTAGATAATTTTACAAAACGTGGAACCAAATAAAATGTCGCCTGGCCGTACTATATCATGTGGAGATATATTAAACTCGTTGACCATATACATAGATAGATACAATTCATTTTCTTGGCTGGATACTGTGTATACATTCATTTTGATTGTTATCCTTACAATTTTCTTAGAGCAAGAGAAAACAATAAGTAAATGCACAGTCTAGACCTATTGTCTCCCCATATGTGTAAATATTCTAAAATCATCATACTAAACACAAATCATTGTGTCTAATATTGTGTATACCATATAAATTATATATTGTCGTATAGAGAAAATTTTCACTTTTCATCTTAATCCGAATCCAAAATATAAAATATAAAAAGTTTCAAAACAAATATTCTTGTTCATGACTTAATAGTTTGGGTTTGTTTGCTGCCTTATTATATAAAGAAATCGAAAATGAAATAAATTTCCAGTTGAATGATAAATTTATTGTTTTACCCCATTCAACTGGAAAATGTAAATACGGAAAATTGCTGTAAGTTAATTTAATTGTATATATCCTATTTATGTTTGTAATTAAAAATTCTATGATTTGGAAAATATCGATGAAACAGAAGAAATCCTATCATTAACATCTGTGCGTGCGCCTAACAAAGTATACATAGGTATAGTAAATTAAATTAAGTAGAATTTATTCTAAGATTTAACAAAAATAAAAACAAGATTTCTTTTATTTAAATATTAATTTATTATTATTTATATATTAAGTGTTACAAAGGGTTGATGACTATATATACATATAATATGTACCCACTCTCCCCAGTCGTCGATTTCGTGCGGTGTAACATTGTATTTCCTTCTCAACTTTGGATTTCCCATTATACTCGTATACAAACATACAATAAATATTGAGTCAAAATAAAACACTTTAAAATAATTTGCACGTGATATTTACTGTTATACTTTTCTTGTTATAAAAACAAAAACCAATTAAAATTTACCCATTCCATCCATAGGGCGGAAAAATCAACCGTATATACCGTCCCGTTCCGTCCCTCCCCCGCTCACAAAATACTGACTGTAAAATGAATAATTAAAACACAAAAATCACCCTTTTTATATATCGTAACGAATTTTGTGTGTGTGTGTGTGCCTCATCCCATCGAATTGGGATTTTCCCGTCTTTCAAAACTTTTCCGAAATTGAGTAAAAATCAATTATTATTTTTTTGGTAAAACTTTCAAACATGATTATCCATAATGGTGATGAAGATGATCATGGTATATAAACTTAAAGATATATATATATATTTTTAAACTTTAACCGAAATATGGGTAGGGTTTGTTTAATTAGACCTAATAAATTTCTTATGTTCTGTATATTTTCCGAAAGCTAAGTGATTGATCTATATTAGATTTAGAGAGAAAATTTTGTAGCCCCTTCTTATACTCGTACATACACATACAATATCGCGTAACATCAAAGGAAATTGATTTATGTTTTGTTGGCAATTAATTTATATTGGATTGTTTTGAGTGTATACAAGCAAGGTAGAATTGGTTCGTAAAAATTATAGGGAGATATCCCTTTCGAGATTTGATAGTTATACGCATGACGTAGTAAATACAGATTCCCTTTCATTATAATTTAAAATCAAATAAAAATTCATGTTTAAAGTGTCGCTCTGACGACGACCTGTGGTTTTATATGTGTGCAACGCCTCAACCCATCGCTCATATATGTATGTACACAACAATTTTATATTGCACAATATATTCCACAACAATCTCTCAAACTTAAAAATTATTGAAAGTGAAATTCTTCAAGAAATCAAAACTGTTAATGTTAATATTTACATACCAGTGTGGTATTTGCAAATTTATTAATCGAAATGTAGGTACACCAAAAATGGTGTTAGATTTGTTTGAATAAAAGAAAATCGTGACAATTGTTGAATTAATTTAAAATGTATTTTAATAAGCAATAATAATTGGTATAAACGGTTGAAGTTTTTTGAAAATGTCATTCGTACAATATATGTAAATCCTTGAACGTATTAACTAACTGTTTATTACTTGTATATGTATATGTGTTCTTAATAATAAGAAAGACATTGAAATTGTATAAAATATAAATTTAAGATTCAGATGATTTCTATACATAAGTAAATAGTGAAATCGATTTTTTAATCATGATTAACGGAATTATAGTACTACACACATTTAATTTATATTATTACAATTGTTGTTGATGGCTATATAAAAATTCAATGCGAGTGACAAACATTCACATGAAATTAATAATTGAATTTGATTCAAATTTGAACGAAACGAATGTATATATATACCATCCAACAGTATATTTGGACTCTAATCAGCGTTGCCAATAAATATTTGATTTGACTCTTTGTGATGCGTAAAGGCCATAAATCGCAAATGCCAATTTTGTAAAATAGATGCCTTTAAAATTTTAGAACTTAGATCCTAAGTTTCTAAAATTAAAATACAAATGAATTTAAATTCTAAAATTTTAAAAATTTTACAATATCGAAATTTATAAAAGCTAAAACTGAGGATTTATTTATAGCTGGAATTTTGATTCTGAAATTTACAATTTATAACGGAATTTTAAATTCACATTCCCAATATTTTAATACTTTTCCAAGTAACTAATAATTAGGAGATGACCAAACGTTGCGCCATATAAAATTCACAGCAATCAATTTTGAAATAAAAAATAGTTTTTGATTTGATGCAATCACAACATTCTTAAATATTGTTAAATAACAATGAAACCGTGGCGTGCCTTGTAAAATTATTTAACGTAAACCAGTTTTGTCCAAACTTTCTTAATTCGATATTTTTGCCCGGTCTGTCTGCCTTATTGGGAACTTTGAGTATAGTTTATGCATGTTTGGGTGTTAGGTTTTATCTGACTCCAAATTATTAAAAACACACTGACATCCACTTTTAATTGCAATCAAACAATTTCACTTAACTTGTCTGTATGTGATTAGTTTTTTCGAGTGAAACGATCAACACAGGTGAGTAAATAAGTGTATACATTGGATGGAGGAAGTGGTCCTACGATGTCCAAATGAATATGCTCAAATCGACCAGATAGATTTACGAATTGTCCAAGTGGCGTTTTTGTGTGCCGTTGAACTTTTGATTTTTGGCAGGATAAACAGAATGGTAAATTGACTAATATAATCCAAGTGGCGTGCTTGCCTTGGATTGCGTTCAGTTTTAGACTGAATTGCTCGATACAGAGGCTTGTGGTCGGTGTAAATTGTGTAGTCCCGACCTTCGCTAAAATATCTGAAGGGTTCGATTGCTAGATATATTGCGGTAATTCCCGATAGAATGCAGAGTATTTCTCTTCGGCATCCGAGAGCTTCTTTGAGAAGAATCCCAAGGGCTCCCAATACTTGTCGTTGTACTGTGTTTGATGCATCAGTAGTTATGCTGAGCTTTGTGTCGCTCTGTGGATGCGACAGTAGTGTTGTGGGTGCCAATTCAGCCTTGAGTGACGTCAATGCGGGATGACATTCGTCAGGCCAAGAGAAGTTCTTGGCGGTTTTGGGCTTACTTAGTAGTACTGGCAGGTGGCTATGAATTGGAGTGAGCATTTGAGCGAGCATTGGAATGAATCTGTGGTAGTAGTTTTCCATTCCGATGAAAAGCAGAATACTCTTCATTGAGGTTGGAGCTGGGAATTCTCTAATGTCATTGATTCGGTCTTGCGACGGAAGGATGCCATTAAGTGATCTTGTGGCTGAGGAAATCAGAGTGAATGCGCCGAAGACTCTTGAGCTCTTGTAGTGAACATCAAATTCGACAAGTCGTTGGAATAGCGATTCCAGATGGAGTTTGTGTTGTCGTCTATGTAGATGAAAACGAAGTCGAGATCTCAAACGACTTCGTTCATGAAGCGCTGACACGTTTGCGCGGCATTGAGTAATCCAAATGGCATTCAGGTGTATTCAAAACTTGCCGTTTTGAAAACGTCTTCAAGTGCCACGGGAAGGTGGTGATAACCTCTGATGAGAACAAAATTTGGTGATGAAAGTATCTCAAGATTTAGTCCAGTCATGTTATTTTCCATACATAATGGCATAATGTAACTTTTCAAACAAAATAATGAATAATTTATGTGTTTTTTTTAAATTTTAAAATTGTATCATTCCTATTGAAAACCCTTTACATAGTAAAGAGACACCATTTCTTTAAAAGGCTTTTTCGGAATGGTTGTTCGGGCTGACTTCATAACGGCTTCTATAATATATAAAAGATGTACTTTTTATATTAGGAAAGAGCATACTTAAATCTATTTGGACATATGGTATATGACTGTGGGGTTGTACCAAGAAGAGCAACGTTTATATAATTCAAACTATGCAAAAACAAAATTTTACATGGCATTGTGAAGGCTAGATAATGCGTGCTGATGGATGTCGTGGATGCTTAAATGGGTTCAAGTTTCTTCTTGGTGTTAGCGTTTGGGCTGCTTTAATCATTTCGCGCACATCCAACTCCATGTTAGTTAAAAGAAGCGGAAAACAGCACGTGCTCTTGTGATGTACGAGTATTCATGTATTCTCTACTTTTAAGCAGACCCTAAATTCAGCAACCCACTTCTCTTTAAGGTGATATGTTGTCATGTGTCATTATAGATGAAAGACATTACCTCTTTAATGACTATGTGTTTAACTGAACAAGTGGCCTAATGTAAGCTTGAATTATTAAGGCTTGTATAGCACTGTTCAGCTGTTGGCTCTTCATGTTGTTAAAGTCGCACTTTACATGGTTTAGTGTTCTCTCTGGTGATGTGCAACGCCCCCTTCTGTTGGCATACCCACTGGTTTTGGTCCCATTTCTTTCAATCCTGTAAATCAATCATTGACATCTAATAATACCATATTCGCTTAAGGTTCACAAGTATTATCTCTATATGAGGTGGGTTGTATGTATATATCAGTCGGTCTTGGAATATTCTTGGAACAGCATGATTTCTATACATCTGGTAGTTTTCTGCCCCGAATAATGGCACTCTTAACTCAAAACTGAGTAAAGATGGAGTACGTTACCGAAGAAATCTAGAACCATGCAAAGAAACATGTACAGCGACTCGGTCAACATCATAATGCTGATATGCGCCGTATGCTGACTAACACAGACCCAGTCAGACGGCTTCGAAGGACGAAGCCTTTAGATTTAGGGCAGTTAATGTAATCGTATAATCAGTTTGGAGCTAACCACTGGGTGAAACTCAGTAGAAGTAAACGATTAATTTTTTTTATACTAAAAAGCTTCTACAAACGTACATGAAATTACTAGTCAAACTGTGTAGGTTGTGTCGGCCTGAATTTAAACCTCGTATCAATATCTAAATTCGCTGCGAACGCATATAAAAAAATATAATTCGATCAGCATAAAACACATACATGTAATAAACATACTATCAATATTTGTATGTTCAATAGACCTATAAGTATCCATACATAAATAGGCACAACATTAATATTTATACCAAAATAATTTTCGTTTGATTTATTAGGATATCCGACATTTTTTATGACTTTTCTGTGTAATTTTCGTCTCTCCACATCTCTCGAATTTTATGCCCAGTGTGTATTATAGGGCTCTACACATAATTTATTAGTTGATTTCCCATTTTCTTACGCATACACACATACATATATACATTCAATATTTTCCACCAGCAGCACAAACATTTAGTTTGGTTTATTCATTTCGGTGTGTCAGTGAATTAAATGAATTATGATTTTATTTTTTATATATTTTGACATTAATTATCGTTTTACGAGAATCCATTGGTCAGTTTGTATGGTTCGGTAATTTATTACAATTTGATGATGTACTGATGAGTTTCGTGATGTAGTTTTAAAATATCAACTTGATATAATAGTTTCACGTCGTTGCATATAATGCACCTTTCACATACATACTTCAATTATGATTATTAGTCTGAAAATTATATTCAAATTAAATTATTGTTTTTGTGCAATTGTTTTTTATATTTACAGTAATAAAGTTAATATATTCATCATAAACTTAAAAGTTATGTTAATTTTTCTTAATAATTCTATTAAATTATTAACAATGTACATATATAAAAAATAAATAAAATTATAATTTTATATAAAACATGATTTTAATATTTTATTTAATAAATGTGCACATTACGGTTTTTGTTATAAATATGTAAATGTCAAAAAAATTGCTTTTAACTAAATTATGCAGATGTGGAAATCAAAATTATTATTAGTTATGCAACCTGATTTGTGATTAAGTTCAATTATACATAAATAATATATACTATTCAATTATTAGCACGTTTCAATTAACAAAATAATAATTATGGTTATTAATTATTTTAATTTGCACAAAATGGAATTATAGTTCATCTCTGAGTTTTATAATGGTGGGTGCAGAGCAAAGCGTTTAACTATGCATATAAATTTACAATATAAATAAATTATTTTTAAAGTTTTAAAAATAAATTATTATGGAAATAAATAACGAACTACAATCGGATCATGAAATCACGTTTTTTTGTTTTCTTTTAATTTAAACTTTAGTTTTGGTATAATAGTTCTGTTAATAACATTTTACATGCGGTAGGAAATTTACGTATTTGTGCATTGATTATTGTCCCGTACTTAGCTTAATGTAAGCTTTTAGCACATTCACAACAGTATTTTTTCACTCTACAAAACCTTTACAATGATATGCCGCTCGACCATATTTAACAGACAAAATTTGTTAATGTTCTGTAAAACGAAAATAAAACAACCAGCTATGGCGGATGACATTGACTCACTTGGGATTTTATTCGAGAGAAAATATACATTTCTCTATTATATATGTACATACCTCTATATCATTGGATTAGGCCCCTCGTGGAATAAGTATCTAGTGTTGTCTATTTACTTATAAATGCGTTCATTAAGACTGTGTTCGGAACCTGTAATAAATATTTTTTTGGTACAGAATTTTGACATTTATATGCATTTTCCTCAATAACTTCGTTTAGATTTAGATGTTGATGAATTTCTGGTTCCGGTTCTTCCAACGTTAACTAATCTATGGTGTTAGTATCGTTTGCGGCAATACATATATTGTGGAACACACAGCATGCAACCGCGGTCTTTACGCAATTTTCAATTTTTAATTTCAACTGTGTATTGAAAATATTTCGCCAGCATTTTTTTCAAGTGTCCAAAAGCACATTGCTTTGCTGTGCTTTATATTCAATTTTATGGCCTATTTACTTTAAAAGTAGTAAGGATTCCAATTGGTGTTAACGTTAATCGACAAGCATAACCGCTATCACCTAATAAAACCCATGATTGTGGAGGATAAAGCTTATTTTTTAAAATAGGGGTATTATACAGCACCCAAGTATCGTGAACCGACCCTGGATAACCAACGAATATATCAAGAAACCGGAAATTAGCATCACATTTAGCTTGGCATTATTTAGAATAGTTCAGTTTCCGATATATATATATATATATATATATATATATATATATATATATATATATATATATATATATATATATATATATATATATATATATATATATATATATATATATATATATATATATATATATATATATATATATATATATATATATTGGTCGTGAAGATGTGTCAGACAAGCTATTTTTATAAGTCCCATCGATTGCTCCAGCAACGCAATCATTAAAAATCGATGTCTTTGCACGTCATCCAAGTTTTCGTCCGGTTTTTGGTAAATCACTGGTAGAAGGTAGTCTAATCACTCTCGGCATTATACGGTCGAACGTTAAATCCAGTATTTTATGGATTATGTCATTTATGGTTGACTTCGGTATATCCATGACTCCACACACCATTCTGTAACTAGTGCCAGCCATAACAAAACTCTGGAGACCACCCATGAGACTTTTTATCAAAACAATCAAAACAATCCAATTTGGATTTTTTTTTTTTTTTAACTTATTTTTAAGGACTTGGCATAGACACATTAATGGTCCATAGCCTTGGCTTGCATTCACACGACATTCACACACATTCATTCAACTCATTTATCCCATTCACACAAGTACAGTTTACCACGTGCGCATTGCATAGATCCATGTCACCCTGTACAGTGACATGGAAGATGAGTCGGCCCATGAGTTCTACATTCCAACAGAGGGTCATAGATGTTTTCAATTTAATCACCGATCGTAATCGGGAGAAGACAAATTCCTTTTGGCATCTCGCCTCTGTTGGGATTCGAACCCGGTACCTCCCGATCCAAACGGGAGGAAGTGAAGCTTTTACTAAACAAAGCTCTGAATCTATTAAGATTGAGGAGTTGAAACGAAGTTTCCTAATTGGGCCAAAAGAGGCCATGCCAATTCATTGGGTTATAGAGGTATCGCCAATCGCCAAGAATATCCTTATGAAAAACCGTCATTTCAACCGTCGTCCAAAACCGGCTGGTCCTCATGTAGAGTATCAGACTTCGTCAGGTTGACAAAATAATACAAGTGCCAGACATTTGAGCGCATTGCCAAGTTTTGTAAGGAATAACACCACATTTTTGGTCACTGCGGCGACAATGGGCATCACCAAAAATCATGCAACCAAAAGACGGAAGACGCTAAATGCGCTTCTTGAAAGCCAAACAAGGCTTTTGCCATTCGTCACGTAGTCAAGTGTGTACCTCATACAAAACAGCTTTGAACCTAATGATGAAGAGAACTGTCTATGACAGTTAAAACCAAAAATAATTGTTGATTGAAGATTGCCCAACTGAATATGCAAAATGCTAAAGCGGTTCACAATCTATTGAAAAAGAAGTTATTGACATACTCTGCATGCAGGAACCATACGCGGTTAAAGGGGTTATAGGTGGAATGACCACGTCTACAAGAATAATCATTGGAAACAATGAAAATATTAAAGCAGCAATTGGCATCCTCAATACCGATTTTGAGGTTATTAAAATTTCACAGTACTGCGACATACACTGTTGTGTGTATGTAGAGGTGGGATCTAACTAAGTGGTAGGATCTAAATTTCTATCTGGTCAGTATTTACTTCCAATATTCAGACGATTCAGTGGAATGTAAGTAAACTTGATAAAATCATGGATGGTCTTAAAGACCATCCCATTATCATTACTGGCGACTTCAATGCTATGTCCCAAATTTGCCACAGTAAGGACACAAACGAGAGAGGAGTCCTCGTTGAAGAATTTATAGCAAGAAGTGGCTTATTCGTTATCGATGAAGATGGATAGCCAAGTACATATTCTCACAATGGGGAGTCGAATATGGATCTCACTATCATGAGTCTATATTAAGAAAAATTTAAGTTGGTCCGTCCCTTAACTATGTGGTACTCCGAAAGCAGTATTTTAAGATTATTAGAGACCAAAGCCAAATGAGCTCAAAAGAGTTCATCACGGAATATGGCAATACTGAACTGTGGGCTTTGTCTATATCACAGGTAAATTGAAAACGAATGAGAAACTAAGTACTATGGTGACCGGGGGTGGACAAACAACAGTTGGTTGCGAGGACACAAAATGTTTGCTCAATACCTTATTATCCGTCTACTCTGAGGAAAATAACTCTGAGAGGCCAAAAAGAAATTTACGCCGATCGTAACTCAGCACCAACTACGCCAAATAGTGTAGTTGTTGCTGAGTTACGAAGAGGCCATTTTGGCTATCATGTGTATCCTAGACAATATCGAGGTCGAGGTGATTCAACGTGCTTGGCCTTTTATAGGGCCCGGCCTATTATTTCCACAAAAGTGGCACCTATATGGGACAAACAGTTTGACTTTGGCAAAAAAAAGGTCCAAAGAGGAAACAATGATCAATACGGTCAAAGAGAACAAAAGTACAATTTTCCTAGATGTATCTGGCGCGTTCGATAACCTGTGGTGGCCCAGCATAATGTTGGAGCTAAAGAGATTCAATTGCCCATGCAATCTCTATAACATCATTAACAACTATTTCTCTGAAAGAAAAGCCACTGTTATTTCAAGTCATGGCACACTTGAAAAATTTGTCAATAAAGGATGTCCGCAAGGTTCCATGAAGTCCAAGAAGTAACATTCGCGGACGATAAGACTCTTTGCGGGAAAAGCGCAATTAGCGGTATGGGCAGACAGAATAAACTGTCACCAACGGCATACACTAGTTAGTGTAGCCCAAAGAAGTATCTTGCTGGGAATTACTAAGGCATCTAGTGTTAACTAACTCCATTCCTGTCTTGGCCGGCATGATTCCTATTGATACACTCTTAAATAAGCAAATTGCCAACTACAAAATAAGATAAAGGCATGGACGGTAGCAGGGTAACCTGGCTAAGTATACCGATATAATAGTTATATATAAAGTATTAAAAGTCAGCGTTGGATATGTTAAAGGCTCCACCTCCTGGGCTTATTTTGGAGGACATACTTTTTACATAATCCCATTACATTGATTTTTTAAACGCTAATATTCAAATTACAATTTTTATTATATACAAATTCTATAGTTGTTTCTCGAGATTTATTTATTTTTATATAAAAATACAAAAACTAATGAGGTATATTGTTAGTAATGATGTAATAGCTATTCCCCGCTGTGTCCTTTATACGCTAACCTCTGAGCTCGTTCGAATGTAGTAGTGTCGCGACGTTTTCGTTTTCCATGTGCCACACCAACTTGTAGTAGTACTGGATTTGCGATTAGTGCAGCTGCGACTCCTAAAATCGCCGCTCCAGCGAGTGGTAACAATATTTTCTTAGTTAAATCTTTTCCCCGAGTCGGAGTACCATGTCCATTATTCCATCCGTTGTAATCGTATCCCGGGTCTGAAATTTGAAAATCTGGAAACTGTGTTGTCCCGTATGTATTATACGTATTTGTTGGATTGTACGAAGCGTGTGGATCCATTGGAATTGGTGGTCCATATGTTGGTCGTGTCGGATCGTATGTGCCACCCGGTATATATCCGAAACGATTTGATCCAACTTGATAACCGACATTATTATATCGATCACTATTACTATTACCATAACTTCCGCCATAACGTGAACTATCACTATTACCTGTAGTGCTACTGCTCCACGAACCGAACGATGTTCCACTACCGATTCGATCACGATTATTATAATTTGACGGATTCGATGGAGACGACGGTATAAACCGTGATCCCCCGCCTGGTGACGTAATAAAGTCTTTTTCTCCATATCGGTTTAGCGAATTGCCATATCGATCACGATCGTATGATGTGGGGGAAGATGATGATGACGCACTCGTACCCCTAGAATTATACATAAAACGTAATATATTAAGTATTCGCCTAAATGTCATCGTTTAAGCAAAAAACCATCAGGCGAAATAATTTTATTCGATTTATATTCCATTAAGTGTTTTGTTTGTTATTATCGCACCTATAGTATTCCGGTGGTGGATCTCTTGAATCGTCTCCTTTTAATTCCTTAGCTTTTTGCACTACAGACACTAGAGCTTGATGATGTTCATTTGAAATCCCGTGAACACAAGCTGTACACATCACTGATACTATTATAACCACAACACAATAATTTTTCATTTTGTTACTCCAATCACTATTACACTCTTTACAATAAAATAATTTAAACTCGAATGACTGAAAATACTTAAGTGCCGTACCTTTTATAAGAATTTGTTTATTTTTAACTTGCTAAATTCTCTTAGCTCTCATAATATAACCTTTATGCTAATTCCATGACAAATTTTTCTATTATTCAAAACCATTGTAATGTGACACCGATTACATACATATGTGTATGATAGTTATGTTCTCACATATGCAACCATTGTTTTAAATATGTGATTAGATGCGCTTTATAACCATCAAATGTAATAAACGCTGGTAAAAATACAATTTCTCTCAAGTAGGCTTTCTCCCTCTAACCTGTTGGCGGTATGATTTTTGAGACGTTATTTTTCATGAAGTACATATTTGTCGGATTAGTTGTTGGTGTTACGTTATTTTGTAAGGGATTCAAATGTTTATTAAGTTACAACATTTATGATTGTAGATCTGATGATAACATTACGATACGCAAAATCAAATTTAAAGAGAATAAGAGACTAAAATAATTTGATATAATCACATGAATTAAAATATTTAATCTTTGACGTATATTCTGTCTGCGCATTCCGCCACCACAATTTAACGCCTTACTTATCTATTGACATTGCGCCCGTTAAGGATCACAGCCCCCATTGTTCTATGAAATATTCATTATACGTTTAAATATTGTTTCAGCTGCGCTATTGTTTCATAAATTGTATTGCCAATGAACTTAAGATCTATTATCATTATTATCCCTACTCCATATATGTACTCAAAATTTGAAACAAAATTAGGGCGCTTACTTAATCAGCAACAGGTATGTACCTTCCACGTTGTATAAAACCACTATTCTTCATCATTACTCAAGCTGCAACACAACAATAAAACAAGATAGATAATCGTTTTTCATTCTTTTTGCCGTCTTCGACTCAGTTGTTGTTGTCACTGTGAAGGTCGGTCACAATTTTTTTTCTTTAAAATTTTTTTAAAATCAACAAACAATGGGAAAAATTGTCAACATATCAACGTTTATTGTGAATTGTGATACATTCGCAAAAAATTACATTAATTTGCCCCTCCCGTGTGTTGGATGTGTAACAATAAGCAACAATGAGCCTGGCACGAGTGATGCAATTCACACGGCTCAACATTTTTATTTTAACTATAATACCAGCGGGCAGAGAAAGAGTATATATCAATAATGAAAAACTATTTATGAAATAAAGTTTTGACCAAAAATTTAGTTATTTAAAGAATTTTTAGCACGCCGCTATATTATGACTCACCGCATACAATAAAGTCACAATTATTATAAATTATTCATTTAACTCTAAAAACCTTAAATTGTTTTACATTTCGCTGATTATCTCGCATAATTGAGATAATTTTCATCGCTAGATGAGTACAAAACACCGAAAAGTAAAAGTTTGAGAGAACATTGAAAGTGTCATGTAAAGGTTATTCGGAACTTTGGCCAATTAGAGACGACGACAAATCAGTATAACGGGATAAAAACTTGTAATAATTCATTACTTAACCTACTTAACCTACATGGAATTTGTTTAGTAAATAATTACATTAAAATTTATGATTACTATCTTTATGAAATAAATCTAAAGACACCGGGTCTCATTTCTAGAACATATTTCCAACGAAAAACAAAATTTTCAAATAATGTTAAAATTGGCCTTACAGATGACATGATAGAAAGAATGGACTTATCCCATCGTGAAAATAACTCCCATAATTTTACGGATCTTTGTACCTATTCTGGACCAGAAAAATGTTTGCGGATCCAAATAAGATCATGAAGATCGTGGCCCTTATTACGAATGATCATTGAATACCAACTTCTATTAGATCGAATTTTTATAAGAATTTAAAAAGAAGTTCGTCAAACTTCTGGAAACTGTCAAAAATTGACATATTTAACTTAAAATTGTAAAACTATAGTCCTCCACAAATTAAAATCAAATTGATCATAAGCGATTTTGAAAGAGGTTAGTTGGTGGAGTCATCTTCTAGTGCTAAAAATCGATGATTACGCAATGTCCTACTAGGAACATGAAATGAGATATTTTCCAAAACATAAGCTGAACCAATGAATGGGTATTACGAATAAATGCACCTTCCAAAAGAAGTCTTTTATTTGCAAAAACATTATTATCAAACATTTTTTGAATGTTTTCGATAAGGAAGGAGTCCAAACCATCACACCTTATTCCAGTTGAGATCTCAGATATGCAAAATACAGTGGAAATAAAGTATACTTGCCCTTAAATTGTTTCACAATGCCGATAGAAGTTAACATTTTCGATGAAAGTGACACCTAAATCAGTAATCTCACGAACTCTCTCCCACTGATCAATGAAATCACTAAAAATCCTGAGCCCAATGTGTGATGCTTGTGGCACATCAGTATTAACTTTGATTACACTTTAGTTTTATCGTTTCCAATTATTACGAATTTTGCAAACGGTTTGCTAATGTGACTTGAACCAACTAATATATTCGAATGAAAATCCGAATGTAATTAGACTCTGAACAGCTTTATGATGACAGATAGAATCAATAGCCTTACTGAAATCCGTATAAGCTACATCCACTTAATGATATTTTACTATCTCACTTATAACTTTACTGGCGAATTCAATATGCAACGCTTGTTATTCAGTGTCAACCAGTAAAAATTATTTAGGAATTGATGGTGATTTGATATTCCTCTGTTCCCATTGGAATAAATTTGAATAATTCCGTACTCCAAAATGCGCTAAAAGAAAAATTCTGATCACAAACAAGGAAAAGACAAAGGTTTGTTCTTGAACCGGGAATCAAAACTAGACTTAACCAATATAAGATTAAGGCCAAATTGAGCTTTTAGTACTTTCACATATATGGCCCATAGTAAATTTTTCAATTTGATGTAAATTTGAATAATTCCGTACTCAAAAATGCGTCATAGAAAAACTTTGATCTCGCAGGCATGGAAAATGCCAAAAGGGTTGCAGGTCACAGGCATGGAAAACGCCTGTTTTTCAGCGTAAATTAAAACTTAAAATTGGCAAATCAGCGTATCGTGATATATGAAACAAAAAAGGAATCGTTTAAGCAAGTAAGTGATTCGGCGATATAGAAAAATTTAGAGACCGTATCGAAAAACCTACGAACAGTGTTGTTCATATACACCAATTTTGAACTTGTCTACATGTAGACAATACAATGATCTATTACAATTAATTTCTATGTAATTCGCATGATTGGTTTGATCGTAATTGTTAACATAATATAATAAAAACATGCTTACACAATACATTAAATTAAAATTTGCCGGTAGTTTTAGGTTACAGTATTCATCACCCTTGGTTTCACTATAGTAGACAAAATAATATTTAATATTTTCATTAATTATCTAAAATTTAATCAAAATTATTCTTTCGTTAATAATTTTTCAATTTGTCAAAATATTCGTTCCACCAAGACACAATAAATTTTAATTTATTACAAATCAAGGTAGCGCTACAATTATGTACCCTGTTATGTAAAAGAAAAATGAAGTTGTGATCAGAAGCAGAGCTCCGATTTAAACCGGAATCCCCTTGGAATCATTAAAATAAAATGGGAAATTTATTTAGGAGCTATAGTCAGATCAAACATTTAAAAAAATTTGAATGATTGTGACACAATCGTTTATGGATCATGCTGTCTAATTTTGAATCAAATTTAATTTACTTCAATAACTAATAATTATTAAGAATTTAATAAAGTTATTTATTCAAATCAAACGCGGAATAATTAATTCAATATAATTTAAAGTGGATCATATGGTTAATTGATTAGCTTTCGCATTTATAAGGTGTCTTACATAGCGTAATTTTCGATGAAATCAAATTCGTAGTCAAGTGGATTGGAATGGGAAAAGATATGTAGGCTGTGTATAGATTATGGAAACGAAGAAGTAGTTGAGGAGGTGGCAAATCAGATACTCGTTTTTATGGCTGAAGTTATTGGTATGCATGGTATTTCCCTATCGCATCATTTATTTATAACGAACAAAAAAATAATTTGCTGCGTTGTGGCTTCACAACCTTTTCAGTACAGGTGTCAAAGTAATTGTTGTTATATACTTCTGATGATTGTCCGGTAAATTTTTTCGATTTTTTTTGAAGTTGGTATTTTTTAAAATACGATATCCGATTTTCTACCGATGGATCTATCGCTGTGTAATAATTAAGTTTGAAGGATTTCTTTTTACTGAGTATTGATCTTGCGCTCGAGCTTCAAGGACAAAGACGTGGAAAGTATTTAACGTTGGCGTTCAACCACATTTCAACAACAAGCCAACCAGGATTTTTCATTTTCCGATTCGATTACGATCGGTGATTATATTGAAACGTCTATGACCGTCTATTGGAATGTAGAACTCACGGACCGACCATATTAGTACAGGCTAGCATGGAGCTATGGAGTGTGCAGATGGTCAATTAAAAAACTGACCTGTATAGCCGTGTACAAAATAGGGATACTATTCATCTTTCAAAGGACAATAAATCCACTAGCCGAGCAGTCTCTAATTAATGTATGTATGTGTTGGTAATTATTAATATAGAAAAGGATAAAAAGATACCAAAAATTGAAAAATTCGTGATCACGGCTAATAAATTTTACTCGAGGAATTCACTATCAGCACATAACTGTCCATTGGAGACTAGTAATGTCGTTTATTTGATGGCAAGTTTTATTGTACGTATAGGATGTTTAAAAAATTTCCGCTGGATTAATTTTAACTGTCTCGTGAGCGCTGGCGATCCATTTTAATTCTTCCTGCAATCTATCAAAATACACTGCGGTAACCAAAAAACGCTACCGTAAAATCTTTCAAAAAATTACCCTATTTTCAAACGGTTACATCTTGGTGATATGTCGGTTTAAAATTTAGAAATCTTGAGAATGAGACTATTTTAATTGATGTGTACAACAAATCGTTGTTGAGTTATTGCAGTTTTGTGAAAAACATGACATAAAATTAAAATACTTGAGTCCCAGAAAAAATAAGTTTTTAAAAAACTAAAACGGTCTTTTATAACAGAATAACATTTTAAACTTTAATCAACCCAATACAAAACCCCAACAAAAAAATTAAATACGGGTGTTTCCACCTCTATAGCCCGCATTACTTACCATTACTACCAAATTACTTAACATATCCTCTCTCGTGCTCTATATAGGTTTTAAATCTATAATCAGAGCTATACCGCGATAAGTTTCACACTTCAAGCGGTCTCCCTTCTTGAAGATGGGGCATATCGCCACTTCTTGGGTCCCGGGAATCTCAGGGGTCATTGTAAAATGAGTCTTTATCTTTCACCACCGGGAAGGTGACCAAAAATTACGGTTGGGTGGTATTAATGTGTTAGTATTTGTATTTGTCCGGGTATTGCACCGTGGGCCCATTAGTGGCATTGAGTGCTGGAGTATTCCACCCAACATTAATTTTTTTTTTTAACTCTCTGCTGCTTCTTCTGGTGAACCACTTCATTACGGTTTGTCTACTATGTATATGGTGAAAAATACGTCAACTCACAAATTCAATATATGGAGGCAGAAGTCATATCAAAATTTTATGTTTTTTCTTTATTTATTATTTAGTACATTAACCTGGAAAAGCTATATCATTATTTTGGCTTTCACTATTTTCCCGTTTTCCTAATTTGTTTCACCGTCAGTCTAATAAAATCATTAAAAATAAACTGGATAATTTAATATCTCAATCGATAAACCTTGGCAGATTTAAAAAATGCAATTTTATGAAAGTTTAATTTTATTTGGAAAAACGTTAATTTTAAATGGACAATTGTTAATTTTATTTCTAAAATGTTTATATTTATCAATGGTTTAATTCTGTTTGGCAAAAATTTAATTTGAAATGGAAAAAGGTTTCAGTGAATTTGAAAAAAAATTTAAGATTTATTTGGAGAAAGTTGCGTTCACTTTGGAAATAGTTTCGTTTATGTTGGAAAAAGTTGCGTTTAACTTAGAGAAAGTTCAATTTAATCTGGAAAAGCTATAGTCCCATTCTCAAGGTTTCTAGATTCTCTGCCAAATTCATGAATGATACATCAGGAAAGTTCGTTAATAGACTTAAAGTTTGCATTTTTTACCCGTAAAAAACATTTTTGTTTGACTCAATTTCACCAAGATACAAATAGTTTGAAAATAGGGTATTTTTTCGAAAAATTTTACTGTTGCGTTTTTTGTTCTGCGCAGTGTATCCGACGTATAGTCAAAACTCACTTGACTAGCCCCGGCAATTGACGATTGTTAAAATGAGTTTTACGCAATATTTACATATGTCGGAATATTTTTGATTTTCATATTTATGCAATATAAATTGGCCGCAAACAACAATACCAGTCACCAAAGCAAACAATGTCATATACTGTCAAAGCAAACGATATATTTAAAAAACAATATTAATTTTCAAAAAAATTACAACATTTTTCTTCAAAAATAATCAAAAATTCCAATGGAATTGATTTACAGAAATGCAAATTTTTCGAACCATACGAGGTACACAGAACTGTCCAATGGAATTTTTTTTCCAGTGGAATCGAGTTACAGAATAGGCATGATTATCCTGCCTTTTTTAACTGACTCACTCATAAAGACTTCCGAAAAATCTTAAATTTGCATTAGTACTCTTATTGGAAAACGGAAAAGTTAGTCTCCTATTTCTGCCGTACGGCTGGCTACAAACATATGTATATAGATGGCTTTTGTACTATGCAACCACTTTTCCTCTAAACTGATTCCACTCTATATATATATATATACATAAGTACATATAAATATAAATTATCCAAATTCATATACGACCAATGAATCATTCTGTTATCTAACACAAACCTAAAATCCCAAAAGAAGAAACAACAAAAACATGACATACAAAAACTTTTAAATCAATATCCAATTGAATCAACTAAAATTTATGGTGATTAGTTTTTTCTAAATTATCTCCATAAATTTCCAAAATAAATAACTATGTATGTATATATGTATTGTATATTCGGCTTTTCATATAACACATCTACACAAAAACTAAAATAAATTGTATCAAATATCAAAATGAATTAGAAAAACTAAAAAAAAAATATATTTTTGCTGATATGTATTATAGTTTATATATATGTCTGTGTGTGTGTATGAAAATTGTTGATTTACGAAAAATATAATTTATTCCAGAGAAAAGCTGGCTCTTCCTCGTTTTCTCCACTTGTGGGGTGTGGTGTGGTGTCGGAACTAATAACATACACAGAAAATAATATTTGACCCAATTATTATAATTTTTTTTGAAAATCTATCTAAATAGTGTTGCATCCTGCATTATAATACGATTTTTAATAATTATAATCTATAAAAGATCTATCCACAACAATTTGGATATACATACTACGAGTATAAGAATATGATGATGGAATATTTACTTTGACTGGTGTTGTTATTAGATATGTATAAATAATATTTATGTTGTTGTTGATGATGATGATGATAATGGAAGTAGAATTTTTCGGAAATATCTATGTATATATGAAAAACAGATTTTCATCCATTATTTATCCATTTTCTTATCAAAACATAACAACTTTTCTTCATTTCATATCATATTACATAAAAGATATATATCTTCGGATGTTATTCTTTTAATTTTCCTATATACATGGTTCTCTTCTCTGAATATCTATACAGATATGTATATCAATAATATTTATTTAGCTTAATTGTTCAATTAATAGATATCCATCATGATTATATGAAAACAGTATTATGAAAAAAAAAAAAAAAAAATATTGACTCAAAATCTTACATCTTATTTCTATGTTTAGAGAGTGTGCATGTGTTGTAAATGATACATGTGTACATACTCGTATATAAAAATTGCTTGGGATTGTAGTACATAATTTCATTAAAATTTATTCAAACCACAACCCACATTTGTACCTACATACATGTATGTACATATCCTACCTTAATTGTATTTTCTTATTAAGCTTTGTTTTCCCAAACAATAAAATGTTGTGAATTTTAACTGCATTATACGAGTATATACGGAAAAGCTCTTGGGATATTATTTATAAACTTTTATTATTTACCAACAAAAAATCTCTATATACAATTTTATGTACATATTATACGTAAATGGTCAAAATGCTTTTTTTTCAGTTATGCAGATGAATATAAAAATCTAATATTTAAAAATAAAAAAAATTTATTGATTTTGAATAATTTTCCAAAAAAAAAATATTTTTGGAAATGATTATTGAAAAATCAGAACGACTAAAATTATTATCTTCCCGTACACAGTGATGGTTATATACAAAATTATAGAATATTATAAAATGGGATCTAGAATTTTCGAGAATATTTTATGATACATTCCTAAGCTTTCAAAAACAAAAATTGATTCGGTCCCTCGATATGCATGAATCATTTTGATGGAAACATAAATTTTCTAAACACAAACTGACATAGCTTATATAGAGGCTGAAATTGATTTGATTTGTTTTTCCTATATAGCTACACTTTTACATGGACCGTTTTGCTGTCAATTTATGATGATGTCAAATTATTTGATTCAACATGAGCATCGTAAACATATTTATAATGAATTGGATGGCATTTAAATCGATGATTTTATCACCAGGAATGGGCATTTACGCGTCAACTATTATTTTCTGTATTGACGTGTCGACAACCCGTAGTCAACGTAGATAATGTAGACAATTCCTAGAGTGGTTATGTCAATTTAGTTCTAAACTAGGATGACCAAATTTTTTAGGAACATTGTGTTACTGGTGATAGATAGTAGTATAGAATGTACAACAATGCATTTTAATCTTTTCAAAAATTGAAAACTAATTATTCTCAAATACCATGAATCTACTTCAGCGACATGTTTATCCATTACAAAATCATTAAATTGACCAAAAACAACGATATATATAGCGTTATATAGAATGGGACCCTCACTATAACTAACGGTGGAACGGTACAAAAAACGGCTCACAAAAATCATAAACATGGTACAACTGATAGAAATCTTTGCAAAAAGATTATAACTTTCATTAAAAATAATCCGGGGAACTTTGACTATGGCCGTTCCATAAAGAGTAACACACCCCGCTCCATGGTAAAAGAAATTCGAGTTCAGGAAGGCTATTAGAGCTAACGCTCAATGGTAAAAAGAAATTCGAGTTCAGGAAAACTATAAGAGTTGCCGAGCTATTAAAAAGCCAAATCATTCAATCAACCAAGACTTGTTCGCTAAAACATGTGCTAGACTGATTTTTAATTTTTTTTTTAATTTAGTAATAGATTTACAACTGAGTTAGAAACTTATCTATAGTAAATGTGTTAACTTTAGTGGAGTTTCACCCAATGGTTAGCTTCAAACCGATTATACGGTTACATTAACTGCCCTAAATCTAAAGGCTTCATTCTTCGAAGCCGTCTGACTGTATCTTAAGTATCTGCCGATATAATATCAGTTTATTATGCGTACTGTTAGCTCGGATTTTCTACCTAAGAGCTAGTACATTTTCCTGTATTTGATGTTTAGCTCTACTTTTTTCTTTTTCACGTGCACTTTCCACTTGAGTTTAGCATTGAGTGACATGCCTAAGTATTTGGCCGTATTTGCATGCGAGATTTGCTATGAATTCAGATGGATTGGTATATGAAGTTAAATTTTTTGCAAGTGAAGTTGACATGTATGGATTTCGTTTCGTTGAATGTGCTATTTTTTGTCCAGCTACATATTGCATTAGTGGCATTTTGTAATTTACCAGTCTTCCAATTAGCTATCTCCAATTGCTAGGATTGCAGTATCATCCGCAAATGTTACAATGTTTGTTCCTTTTGTATTTGGTATACCCGGACAAACACATATACTTACACATTAAAAACACCCAACCGTGATTTTTGGTCACCCCCGGGAATCGAACCCGAGACCCTCGAATAACAAAGCAAGCACGCCACTTATTGTGCTATCGAGGGCGGCCAGTGTATAAAGTAAGTAGAATATTGGTCCCAAGACGCTTCCTCGTTGAACTCCACCCGATATTTGTTTTAGATCAGAGTACTCATCTTCAAATTTAACGCGAAAGTATCGATCAGCTAGATAAAATTTTAATATCTGGTAAATTTGCTTTGGCAGGTCTCGGTGTAGTTTATAATCTAATCCCCGGTGCCATACTTTGTCTAAGGCTTGTACTACGTCCAAGAAGACACTTGAGCATTTTTTTTTCTTTTCCAGTGTAGTTTTAATTAAGTCGGTAATTTTATGCACTTGATCTATAATAGATTGTCTCTCTATAAAGCCAAATTGATGTGAAGGAATAAGTTTTCGTTCTTCTATTACTGATTTTAACCTTTTAAGCAATGGTTTTTCGAACAATTTTGAAATTGTAGGAAGTGGCGAAATTGGTCTATACGAGGTTTTAACGTTACGTGGTTTATTATTGTTTGGAATCAAAATCACCGCACGTATTTCAGTCGAAACGCCACGTTTATTACTTGGAGCAGTTTTCGTAAACCCTTTTCGGGGAGTTCTTTAACTATTTGTCCAGAAATGAAGTCATAACTAGGTGATTTTCTGATTTGCTGATTGCCTCGGAAGGGGCTGAAATGTATTTTCAAGGTAGGCTGCGAACAAGACAACCTTTTCTTTAGCACTTCTTGCCCAAGTTCCATCACCCTCTTTGATAGGAGGCACCTGAATGTTCGGTCGTTTAAGTCCTTTTATTGCTTCCCAGAGCGAAAAGTCTGTGTCTTTTTGGCTGGAAAGAAGGGTTAGATATTTACTAAATGAATTGTTCAAATTTCTTTGATCAGATTGTTGCTTAAATAATTAAGTCTCAATTTTCTTTGTGCTGCTCTATTCCTCTGCCAGGATTTACGAGCCGAATAGTTATTGCGCCTCGATATCTTTTATTGACGGGGGGGCGTACTCTGCCACGCTGCTTGCAATATATTATTATTTAATAATTCTAATTAGTCAGCGAGTTGTGTTGCAGTTTTAATTGGTAATTATAAGACTGTATTTTCTTCGATCAGCGTTCGGAAAATTTGTTTTATTTAGGCAAGTTTTCTTTCTTGTTATGGTTGCACTCAGTGTCATAAGAACTGGTGTGTGGTCTGAACATATTCCTTCATTGTTTCCTATCAGTACGTAGTTTTGGGATCCTCCTTTTGTTATACCAAGAAGTCTATTAAGTCTGGTATTTTGTTATGATCGGTAGGTCACAAAATCATGTTGGTTTACTCCCAGAATAAAACTCACAGTTTAATTCTTGCCCTGCTGCAAACAAGTCTTTATCCTTTAGTGTTGATAGTCTCGATCCCCAGTATGTATTCTTAGCATTGAAATCTTATCCAATTATGAAGTTGGTTCCAAGCGATTTAAGCAACGCGATTTAATTTAGACAGTTGGTGAAGTGGTGGACAGTATATTGATGAAATGCAATATTCCTTTTCATTATTTAGTCGAACATTAATGGTTGATACTTGCATAATTTCCTTTTCTATTTTAACTTATTCGTATTTGATATTTTGAAAGTAGCCCATTTGCATTCCAGTTGGCAATTCTTAATGTTTTGCATATTAGTACGTCATAGAAGTGAATTCATTCACTGCTTCTTGCTTATTTAGCCGTGTAAGTACGACTTTTAGGCTCCTTTCAGTTTTCGCTATGGGCATGTTTAAATCTTCTATACTCCTAAGTATTTTTTCAAGAATTGGAGCAAAAACGATACTTATAAAAACATAAAGCGCCATATTTTGATTTCGTATATGGCATTGTTAGTGTAAAATTATCAATACCCACTGCATGTATGCGTGTTTCGAAATACAATACCCAGCTATATGCATTTTAAAAAAATGAGAGAATAAACTATACTATACAAACGTGCGTGATATAATACAAACACAATACTATATCTATAATACTAGACCAAATGAAAAAAATTGAATAAAATCATAAACGAAACGATATACCTATATCCTTTTTGATGAAATAATTTTTTTTTTTTGCTTTAGTATATAAAGTAATTTTTGTCTCTGAATGTTTTAATACATTTTGAGACTTTGTGGTTTGCATATCGATTGTGTGTTGTGCTCTTCATTATATTTTTTATTTGCTACATAAAAGAGTTTTTTTAAAAACTATTGACCATCGCTTTTCTCCGGACATTCTTCTTCTTTAGAATATTTTTAATTATAACTCGGCTTTCTCTTGGATTTTCTTTAATACCGATTCTAGTATTGTTTAGAAGTGCCAAAATTTATTAAAGTTTATCTTTAATAATTTATTTATAATTGGTAACCGTTTTTCATCCAAAAAACGTTATATTCCAATATTTTTTTTTTTTACTTTTTGAATATTTTAATTTCATTATGGATTCTACCAACCGAATAAATCAATTACCATGTGGCGTTCCATGTGCTGTTAGTAATTGCAACGCTAACAGAAGAACTCATCCCGAAAGGAGCTTCTTCAATTTTCCGAAAAAAGGATCAGAACTATTTAAAGTCTGGGTCGAAAAATGCTCGATTCAACCTAAATATTTTGAAAAAAAATTAATTATATGCGACATTCATTTTAACGAGAGCGATAAAGGGAAGCGAAAATTAAAAAAGAATGTGATTGATTCTAGCATTGGCGAAGCTCCCGTTTCATTGAACGATACACTCCAACCGAATACTAGCGAAACTGAACGTCCAGCTAGATATGACAATATTCGGACGTACGAACGAACGGACACGGAGCAATCTGAAATGACAATTTTTGATTTTGAAAATATTCAATCGCCTAAGAGATTCAAGAAAAATGTGCAATCAGATTTTAATGAATGTTGCAGTCATTGTATTAAAAATATTCAAAATTGTAATATTTATAAAAGAAAATATTGTTTCATAAAAAAAATGTACGATCTTTTAAAAAATAAGTGTCAGACCATCAAAAGTAGTAATTTAAATCTTAAAAGAAGAACTAAAGGAAAACTCTTACCAAGGACTAAGAATGAATCAAGAAAATTAATTAATAATGAAATTAATAAAATAAATATAAGTGCAAATGCTAGAGAATTCTCAAAAATGTTGTTGTTGAGATATTCGAAAACATTAAAATACCCCGAGAATCAGCGGCAAATCGCTCAAAATATATATTTTATATCTCCAGCTTGTTACCGATTTTTGCGTAATAATTTAGAATTTAATCTGCCATCTAAAAACTCAATTTTGAACTGGATGCCCGTTAAAAATCTATCTCCGGGAAGAAATATAAATATTTTAGAAAATTTAAGAAAAAAAGCAAATGTGTTAACAATGGAGAACCGAAACGTGATCTTGTTATTTGATGAAATGCATATCCGTAGAGAACTAGAATATGACGGCAAAAAAGATATTGTTCAAGGTTATGCGGACAATGGTAAAATGAGAGAACCTGAACTTGCCAAATGTATTTTAGTTTTCATGATTAGAGGCCTTTTTTGTCAATATAAATATATATCTAGTTATTACACGTCTGCAAAAGGATTAACTGGCAAAGAGTTAGTGGAACTAATTGAGGATAACGTTACTTTCCTAAGCGACGTCGGATTTCGTATTGTAGCCACGGTTTGTGACCAGGGTTCAAATAACAGAAACGCATACAAAATTTTGGGAGTTTCAGTAGAAAAACCATATTTTTATTTAAAGGATAAAGGAACAAAAATATTTGCACTATTTGATACGCCACATTTATTTAAATCGGTCAGAAATAATTTAATAAAATCAGACATTGATACGCCTGATGGTCCGGTTAGCTGGGGTGTTATTAAAGATTTGTATGAAGCAGAAAAAAATAATGCAACTAAATTATGTCCCAAAATTACATACCGCCATGTATATCCTAATACATTTGAAAAAATGAGAGTTGCTTTGGCAACTCAGGTTTTCAGTAGGACTGTTGTTGCGGGTATAAGAACAATGCATGAGTTGGACAAATTTTCCAATAAAAACAGTAGTTTCGTGCTTGCAACTGCAAATTTTTTTGAGAAAATGGACAAATTATTTGACAACCTAAATAGTAAGACATTATATTCAAAAAATAATAATAGAAGTGCCCTAAAACCTAGTAATCACATTGTCGATAATTTAGTAATTATGAAAACCTACGTTGAACAGCTGAAATGTAAAAACACCACAATCAACTATTGTTTTAAAGGGCTTTTGATAACTATTAACGGCATTCTCCAATTATCCAATAGTTTATTTAAAGAAACACCTAGTATCGAATATGTCATTACAAGTAGGTTGAATCAAGATCCACTGGAAAATACATTTTCTATTGTTAGAGGAAAGGGTGGACATTGCAAAAATCCATCTGTATTAGAATTTAGTAGAATTGTAGCACAAATTATGTGTATAAAATTCTTAAAAAATACTAACCTATCCAACTGCGAGTATGATGACGAAGAAATGATAAGCAGCCTAAACCAAATTGATGGCATGCAAGACTACCCAAATAATGAATTTGAAAAACATGATACAGAAATTGAAATTAATGAAGATTCGTCAGAATTGTTAGTAGAAGAAAATAGTTTCAAAATTGAAGATTTTTTACTGCAAAGTCAAACTGATGAAAATTTAGATCTACGAAATGGAATAGATGATGCATCATTAAATTATTTTATTGGGTACGTTTTTTTCAAGTGCAATAAAAATATAAAATGCGAACTTTGCAAAAAACTTCTTACTAAACAAGAAAAAACAATTACTCTGAAAAACGAGTATTTTATTTACTTTAAAAATTATACTCAGAATACAGATTTTGGAAGCTTGCAAGCTCCATCTGAAATATATTTTAAGTTGTCCATATATTGTTCCGAAATATTTCACAAAATATTTGGTAAAAGTCCCCATCTACCAAATATTAAAAAATATATAACAGACCAATGTAAAGAAATCATTAGACTACAACCGGAATTTAATGAATTTTTGGATCCTAATAACCAATGTTATGACCATCACAATACGATCATAGATTTCATGATTTTAGTTTTAATCAGAAAACATTGTAAATGGTCTACAAAAAAAACTATTTCACATTCAAAATTGGGAATTTTAAAAGCATAAGCGATGCAATTCATTTCTGGATTTTCTTCAAATAATTAAAATTTGTCATAGAAATTCATACTCATACCAATACAAACCGACGAAAGAATAAATGTATAGTTAAAATTTGCATACAGTTGAAACCTACCATTTCATTCATATAAAATTTTGATACAGTAATATAAATATTAATTTTTCGGAAACTAAGCAATGTATACTGTATAGCGTATATACGAGTATTATGTGCGAGTATATTCATTTTTCTTTTTGATTTTGCTTGAGAGAAGCAAAGAGAATGAAATGTTATAGATACGCACTAATACAATCAGTGGGTATTAATAAGCAATTTTACAACAACAAATAATTTTATTCAACTCTTACTATATTACACTATGGCTTTGTATGTCTTTATATGGTTTGTTTATGATTGGAGTTTCTTAATTTTCCTTAATATTGAATGGCCGCTGTTGCTGCTGAATAATCTGCGAGTATGTCTTTGGGCTCGCTGTTGCAAAGGAATGCTAGACTGACGACCAAATTTTATCAAATTGAAACAATTAATTAGGTCAAAAATTGAATCTTTCCAGAAACCGAGGCATAGCTGCTGCTAAGTATAAGCACTTAAGTTAGATACCTTTGCAAAAAATGTATGGTTTGGCCAGCAATTTGCAGGTGTGGAGCCAGGTTTTTGTAACATTTTTCATAACGGTAAAGTTTTGGCCACTTAGCCAGTTGAAACGGCTCCAAAGAAGCAATAAATTTGTACGAGATTAATGTTATCTCAAAAAAGCTGAATCCGCAGAAGATATTGTGAAAAGAGTGCTGAAAAAGAATGGCAGATGCGACCCATTTCCAAAGTCACAATGGAAGTTGGGCCAAATCTAGAGGTAATTTTTGCAAAAATTAAAAAAATCAAAAAATTGAATTTAATCGAATGGAAACTTTATTATCATTCGAAAGAACATTTTTCGTGCAACCAAATGTCGTCGACATCGGGCTTCAATATCAGGCAGCAAATAGTCCGTTATCATAACGGGATCCGCCATGGCGGGATGTCCCCATTCACAGTTACGTTCCGCCCGTCTTCATTTTTGAAGAATATGGACCGATTATTTCACAGGCTCATAAACCACACCAACCTGTCTATTATTTGGTCGCGTATAATCCAATACTGTAAATTGGGATTCAAACTTTCCGATATTGGCTGAACCAAAATAGTCGACGAAGTTTGATCTACAATTTCAATGTTTGCATACGATGTTAGATCTTCATCAACACTATTGATCGACGAAACTTGAAATTCAGTTGGTTTAACCTCTACTTTGGAACTCGTTTGTTTGCAGCCTATGTATTGATTTTAAATTAGATGACGCTTTTGTTTGTGATCGCGTGATACGCCGTTCGTTCACGGGATTCTTTAATTCATGAATAGCATTGAATATGGTCAATTGGGCTTTCTCAATTTGATTCAAAGACCTGTCTATTTTGCTTTGATATTCCCTTTGATCAAGGCATTTAGGATACAACTATTGCAAACCACTTAACCCATCCATTATATATTTAATCTCCTTCTTGATGTTACTGTACTATTTGCCAAACGACTTATTTAATTTAGAAGCAACGCAGCTATAACTAATTATATTTTCACACATAAATCCATTTCATGTAAAAAAACACTAATCAATGATTTTAATGACACAATTAAATATTAGTCCGTTACGCAGTTAAAATAATTAAAAGTAACTAGAGTTAAAAAATTGAAGATTAATCCAAACGTATCCGTAAGAAATTGGTATTAAAAGGTTGAATTAGGAGTGTGAACCCCATATATTTGATTATCAAGAACAGTTCCAGTTCCACTTTTATCATGGAACTAATTGAAACAAACTATAATTGACAAAGGTTGGGTTTTCCAAAAATCATCAATAAAACTATTCCAGAAAACCGTAAATTTGGTATTTTCTGGATGCTCCATGGCCTATTCTAACCAATGTAGAGAATACACAAACGTGATACTAGACCAAAATATGTATTATAGTTTGTTTCAATCAGTTCCGTGATAAAAGTTGGGTTTTCCAGGTAAATTTGATATTTTCTGGATTCAGGCCGACTCTAGCCAATATAGAGTATGCACAAACGCGATACTGTGCCAAATTGTGTATTATAGTTTGTTTTAATTAGTTCCTTGATAAAAGTTTTGCTTTCTGAGAATCTTTTCTATGACTTGATCATATAACATTCAGTTGGCCGATTTTGGTATATTCTAGTCATTGTAGAGTGTGTGGCAAAATAATTTAGTGATGCACAATCGAAATATATTAAAAAAATTGGAGTAATATATTAAAGTAAATATACAGGTTTTCTTGTGTGTAAATCACGTCAGAAAACCCTTCATATTTCTTAAAGTATTTTTTTTTTTTATTAAAACGGCTGGAACCTACAGAGGTTCCGCACTCAATGCCACAATGGGCCCATGGTGCAAACCTTGAGGATCTATCCTAACTCGCATAAGCGCACTGCAGCCTTTGCAAACTGTAAAAGTTTGAACCAAGAGATGGATAATAACTGATCTACGTTCAAAGATCCGTACGAGAACACTTGGGATCTAGCTTCAACAAAGACCGGACAGCTGCAAAGGTAGTGTGTAGGCAGTCGTCCACTTCCTCCAAACAATCGTCACAAAGATCATCCTGAGCTAGCCCCATGCGTTGGAGATGTGCCTTGAAATGTCCATGGCCCGTAATAAGAGCAACCAGAATTCTGAGTTGGTTGTTTTTTAAGGATAACACATATTTAGTAGGAAAGAGGAATTGCTGGCTCGGGACCACAAAATAAACTGCGCGATCCAGCTTTCGCTAAAAAGTCAGCAACCTCATTTCCCACAACGCCACAATGAGCAGGCATCCACATCACCCTTACTCTCGAATTAGAGCAAAGGAGATTGATGAAGTGTTTGCACTCTTTGACCTGTTTGGATGTAGTCAAAGAGTTATGAAGGGTATTGAGTACGGCTTTACTATCCGTGCAGATAATAATATCCTTGCCTAATTTACTAAACTTATACGCCTCAATTGCACTATGGGTAAGTGCAATTAATTCAGCTTGAAAAACCGTGCAGTGTTTGCCCAGACTACCCGAGAATCTGAGCCCATACTTTGGACAAAAGAAACCAAACCCTGCACTGACTTCTGAACGAGAGCCATCCGCAAAAAAAACTATCGACTCAGACAACTGTCTATAGAAATCCTGAGAAATCCACAGTTCTCTCGAGGGGAAAACGGCGGAGAATGAATTGGTGAAGTTAAATTCGGGCAATAGCCTGTCATTCACCATTTCAACCTCCGGAATATGTGACTTAAACTTATTAAGAATCTGTCTATGCACTGTACAAGTCCCGAAGGTATTCCGCGCCCCAATTCACCTCAGTCGAAATGCAGCAGAGCACGCCATACCAAGAATGTAAGACTGCAATTCGGGCAAGCATAGAATAGACTCCATAGCAAGAAGGGGAGTAGACGACATAGCCCCGGTTATAGCTCTACAGGCTGTCATCTGCAGTCCGTCCAGCCTTGCTACAGAAGACGTCAGTTTCACAACTAGCCACCACACAACTGCTGCATACGACAGTAAGGGTAAAACCAGTGATTTGTAGATGAATCCCATCATTTTAGAGGTCAGACCCCAGGAATTGCCAAAGGCCCTTCTGCATTGCCAAAATAAAGCAAATATAGCCTTTTGTAGCTTATAATCAAGGTGAAATTTCCAGGAGAGTTTGCTATCTAGAATAACGTCTAGGTGTTTCACCTGCTCTGTCCTTGTAATTGCTTTACCAAATAGAGTGGGGACGGATAAGTTAGCACTGTCTCTACGTCTGGAAAACACAACCAGATCAGTTTTCGAGGGATTGACGTGAAACCCCTTTTCAACACACCAAACTTCTACTATATTAAGGGCGTTTTGCGTCAGATCAGATAAGACGTTCAGGTATTTACCAGAAACTGTCAAAACGAGATCATCCGCGTAGCTTTGCACGATGAACCCAGATCGCTGCAATTTAACAAGTAATTCATCGATAATCATGAGCCAAAGCAAGGGTGAGAGTACTCCTCCTTGCGGACAGCCTTTGGCTACTTTTACAGACACTGATGAGCCATCTAACTCAGTCTCAATTATACGGGACTTGAGCATTGAGTCGATGAATCTAACAATGGTTTGATTAATATTAAAATTGGTACACGCACTTGTGATCGAAGAAAACGAAGTGCTATCAAAAGCTCCCGCAATGTCCAGGAAGATACCTACAAGAAACTCTAAGAAAAGTAGAGGTCAGACTAATGGGCCTAAAAGCTTTAGGGTCGGTATAATCCTACTTGCCAGCTTTAGGTATGAAAACGACGCTACTCCTGCTCCAGGATCGTGGTACAGTACTAAAAGCAATGCACGCCTAGAACAGATCGAGCAGGTGAGTACGGATGGGAAGAAAACCATGCTGCAATTCAGCAGGGAAAATGCCGTCTGGACCACTCGATTTGAACGGTGCAAACGAGAAAACACTCCAGTATAGAACATCAGTAGTGATCAGTCTACGAGCTAAATTCCAATCCGGCGTACCGACAAAAATGTCAGGAGGCTCGGAGGCAACCACACTCGAATCAACAGTGTCACATCCAGGAAAATGGACAGACAAAAGTAGCTTGCCAAGTATACTATGCATACATTTTTTAGCGAAAGGCACAATCAAATCCAAGTTCAAAATATATAAAATATTTGGATTTTCTAAAATGGGATTTCTAGTGTGATGCTCGCCAGTTTTGTGTTATTGTTGTGGTATAACGGTTCTGAGCTTAATTATACCTGTAAACTATTTATCAACTCTCTGATGTGTCATATACATACCGTGGATCAGATTTTGTTTATTACGCGGACTTTGGATAAACAAACGCAATTTGCATTGGACTCTGAAAGATGCAGCGCCGTACAGACTCGCCCGTCAATATCGAGGGAACTTCCATCTAATACAATATACCAATAAATCCATATTCATATACAAAAAGTATAAAACATTTTTCAATTTTAATTCAAAATGATTCCTTTTTATATAATTTCTAAACATATCGTACTAGGTACTCGTAGATTATCATTTATACCGTAGTTTTTTTGATTTAAAAATTATATAATTCTAATTTCTAATCTAACAAAATCTAAATTAAATTTCATATTTTCTGTATAGACTGTAAATACATACTTGTAAAATTACTAACTTATATATTCGAGTTTTACTGTTGAAGTACACTTTAGTGTCTATAACCAATTCAGAGCACAAAAATATATAATATTCGAAAGCTCTTGATAGTTTAAATTTTTGATTTCTATATTATGTATATATTTACATATATGAAATATAAATAATGAAAGGTTCTATATCGATAAATGTTATCTCAAAATGAATTATGTAAGTTGTCTATATAACGATATTATCGTTATGAAATAAATCGATTTCGATTTAAACGCTATATTGTAAATGTATACGGTTACACCTGTTTGCATACATATAGCTAAATCACTGTCGATGTTTAACATTATATAAAAACTATATAAATAAATCATTTTAATTTTTGTACATTTTCCAAATTGGTCATATATGACTGAGTCTTAAGTATATCAAACAATGGCGATAAATTTTTTTTTAGTTTTAGTTTTTGTTCCTTCTTGTTCTCATGCAATTTTATACGTTATTGTATACATTTAGCTGTCCATTTAGCTTTAATAAAAGCAATACAAAACTAAAAAACATTAATTTAATTAATTGCATTCATTTATTTATTTTAAAATATAATTATATTACGAGTAAAATCAATAATAAACTATATATAACTACTGTTGTGTGTGTGTGTGTGTGTACGCTAAAGACGTTGGTCGGATATGTGCAATTTTTTGTGTTGGTTGGCTTCTGTTGTACAATGTTCTTTTTTTCTCTGTTTGTTAGATTATAAATTGTTAAGCTACATGATAAAATTTTCTTATTTCTTTAACGAAAAGATAAATTAATATTCGTTGTTTATTAAATTGAATACTTTTTGTTTTGTAATCTATTATAAACTACATACTTGTTTACGATATAAAAAAAAAACATGTATTGAATCCATTACATATATAACAGCAGAATATAATTCCTAGAAAGTATAATGATTCGAAGCCAACACAAATTCATTCATAAATTATACAAAAACTTTTAACGGAAATAAATTTTACACCTTGCGATAGTTAAATAAATAATTTTCTACGAAAAAGAAAAATCTTGTTAAATATTCATCTTCATCCATATTTTGTATATTTGTTTATGTACGTAAACATACATAAATTAATAATGCAATTCACGTAAAACAATTGTAGCAAAATACTTCCTTTATAATCAACATAACGAGTATTACTTTATTACAAAAACAATAACAACAAAAATGAAAATCGAAAGAAAAGTTCGAGGAATACAAAAAAAAAAAAGCTCCAGATAATAACGTTAAAAACTAGAAAATGTTTAACTTTGTTACAAATAATAATAATAACAACAAAGGGAGCGTATCATAACAAAAACACGAATATTTTTATTTAAATGTTGATAGGGAATAGGGATAAAGGGGTGACGACATCGAATAAAAAATACAAACTAACTGGGGAAAATGGGAAAAAATTGAGTTTTCCTATCACAATCTTACAGTAGATTGTTTTTTAAATAGGAAAATATGTATAATTATATGTATGTATGTCACTCATTCCTCGCCGGGTTCACTGTATTATCATATTCATGATGTATTGTGGTGTTGAAGAATTTGAATGAAAATATAGGCTGCGGGAATTGTTAGTGCATTGAGTAAATTTCCATAATATAAAAAGTACATCTTTCATATACAGGGTGTCCGCCGGGAAGGTATACTACTTTGTTTGTTTAGAGTTTTTCATTAAATGAAAGAGAATGGATCTTATATTGATAAATGTTTTATTTAATGTCGGCAATTATGTATGGAATACAATATCAGATAAATGTCCACCTCTGTTAGCCTCACAAATGCGAGCCCTTTTGAGCACATTTTCATTACATTCTCACACATTTCACGCGGTATTTCATTAATTTCATCACGAATATTGTGTTTGAGTTGCTCAAGCGTTTCTGGTTTGTTTGCATAAGCCTTGCTTTTCAGATATCCCCACAAAAAGAAGTCGGAAGCAGTCAAATCAGGCGACCGTGGAGGCCAATCAACATCACCATTTTTTGAAATAACTTGTTGTGGAAACCGTCTTGTTGATACCACATGTTAATCAAGCCCAAAGCATGGAGTTGTAGTGTTAAAAAGTTTTCAATCATATCACGATATCGCTCCCCATTCACAGTTACCGTTACGCGGTTTTCATTTTGAAAGAAGTAAGGTCCAATGATTCCTCCTGACCAAATTGCACACCAGACTGTCACTTTTAATGGATGTAAAGGTGACTATTGAATAATTTGAGGGTTTTCCATTGCCCAGAACCGACTATTCTGTTTATTCACATATCCATTCAAATGAAAATGTGCCTCGTCACTCATTATGACTTTTTCATGAAAATCGGGGTTGTCATGGGCGAGCTGTAACATCCTATTGGCATATGTACGGCGGCCTTGTGGAAGAAGCTGTTGTGTCAACTGAATCTTAAATGGAAACAATTGCAAATCCTTGTGCAAAATTGTGGCCAAACTTGTTCTTTGAAGACCAAGCTCCTGAGCACGGCGTCGAATTGAGGTTGATGGATTGTTTTGAACACTTTCTTGAGCAGCAGTAATGTTTTCAGCCGATCTTGCAGTACGTTGTGGCCCATGCTTGGGCCTATCACCTACAGACCCAGAATTTCACGTAACTTTCTCATCGTCACAGTAATCGATGATTGATTTTGATAAAATGTTTTAACGATTAAAACACGTTGGTTTATCGAATATTTTTCCATAATAAATTTGCCACGTATCTACTTCACGACTGCCAAATATGAACTGTCAAGACTAACGTTTACCAAAATGGCGGCAAAACAAAGTAGTATACCTTCCCGACGGACACCCTGTATATTCTCTTTCAAATCGTTTTGGGGTTTGGACGTGGAATCGGTGAAGTAAGCGATAAAATAAAAATAATCAAAAAGTGCAGTGATAGTAGTTTCTTTTTAATTATTTTATATACACTCCCGGCCAAAATTATTGGGTCGATGGGGAACATCCCAAGAAACGTTGAGGAATTGTAATACAAGAATGAGTGAAGCAGATTTGGATAATATCGATCCTTTCCAAGAGTCAGGTTCTACCGAGGTCTCCTACGAGAGCCTGTAACACGTTCACCACGAAGATTAACAAAATAATACCTACAAACTTGTGGAGTTACCGATAAATGCTTTTCCAGAGGACAATAATTGTTCTAAAAAAGAAGAAATGCTGTATCAGGAATTGCGTAAGGCCAATGCTGCGTTGGTTGAATCTAATAATTTAAATAAGCAATTAAATGATACGATTGTTTGTATGCAGGAACATATAAGGATTCTTGAAAACGAAGTTGAAGCCCTTAAAGCAAAGGAAAACTTTGATTATCCTCCTACCCAACAAGTAATGGAACAAGAATACCATACGGATGATGAAGAATTAGCTCACGAAACTGAGTGGATTAGAGTCAAAATTCAGAGGAAAAAAAGGAGAAGGAATGATACACTTACTCCTCCTCAACTAAAAGAGACAATTCCTAAAATAATCCAAAACAATCCAAAAAAATTACCTCCACCACCCCCAATAGTTATAGATGGAGTTAAAAACTATGATCTACTGTATGAGAAAATTAAAACAATAACTAAAACAGATAAGTTTAATACAAAATTGATGAGTGGAAACAACATCAAAATAAACTTAGCAGATGGTGAAACCTACAGAGAAATGACAAAAATATTAAGCGAAGGGGGACATTCCTGGCATACGTTTGAAAACAAACAAATCAGACCAATTAAGGTAATGGCTAAAAATCTGCACTCTACATGTAAACCAGAAAAAATAATTGAGGACCTGAAAGGAAAAGGTTTTAATGCAACTGAAGCATCAATTAAGCTAAAACGAAAAAGTAAGGAGCCTCTGAATATGTAAATGCTGACATTCAGCGCATGCAGATGATGATATTCAAAGTCAATATTGAGCCCCTAAGAAGAGGCTTATACTACAATGTACCTGACTCAAAAATACTGTAACAAAGAACCCAGGTGTGTCAAATGTCCAGGTAAAAACCATACTAGAGATTGTGTCAAACGAACAGATGTACAGCCTAGATGCGTACATTGTGGGGAAAACCATACAGCTACCTACAGAGGATGCAGTGTTGCTATTGAATTGCAAAACATCAAAAATAGAAACATACATGCTAAAAATACAAATGTAATAAAGAAGCAAACTGTTGGAATAAACAAGCCTGAATCATTTAAAGGAGAGTTAAGGCGTAAAGCGTTGATAGCCTCTCAAGCAGAAGTGGGCAAAAAAACTTACGCTCAATTAATGATGAGTAACGAAAACAAACAAAAAACTCCTCAAACAGACGACATAAATCAAACGCTTAAGCTGATATTAAGCAAACTTAATACTTTTGATCAGCGATTACAGAAACTAGAATACAGTACCAAGGGAGACATCCCTAAACAAAACCATGTATAACGACTTAAAAATTTTATGCTAGAATGCCAATAGACTCCAGCAACACCAACAGGAATTGCAAATGGTTCTGGACGCAGGGAAAATCGATGTCTGTCTCATCTCTGAAACTCACTTCACTAGATAATCAACGTTTTCATCCATACTGAGTTCTGTACTCCAATAGACGCTTAATCATGTCAAACGTTGATATCTACGGAACTGGAAAGTCAAACAAAGCTCTGATAGAGGCTCGTTGTTTTTTTGACACCATTCTGCATTTATCTGTTGACTTTTTTATGAATGGAACTGAACTAAGAGTATTCGATTTTTTTATTCGAGTATTTACATTTGAATTATAAAATAGTGGGAATTTTTAGCCATTCCTCTCCATTGTCTTGTCTAAGGACGAAACTACTATCTTCGTCTTCATCTTCATCCACCTTAGAATTATCCAATTCGTTTTGAAGCAGTTTCACCGCTTTTATGTCAAACGGGCGAATGACGTCAATTATTGTATTTGTTGTTTGGCGATCAATAGCCTGCCGGATGTTTAATTGGTCCTTTGCGAATAAAATGAGCGTTTATACTAATTATGCTGCTCACAAGCAGCATAATTAGTATAAACGCTCATATAAATTATAATTTATCAATGTTTCCAATTTTATTTTGAACAATTCGCATAATGTGACAAATTTAAATTCAATACTAGTTGTATTAACATATGCTGTAAATACTACTGGTATACTAGTTATAATGGACAACTATTCTAAAAATAGTTCAAATGAAATCGGGAATCACATAACATAACGTATATGTTCATAATTGTTTGAATAATTATTTAAATCGCCGTTAAAATCGGTTGTAATAGTAAAAACTTATTAAAGATGGAACTAAAGCTCTGTGACCAAATTTTATCAAAATTCAGTGGGTGTGTTTTGATGGATGACAAAACTTATGTGGATTTGAAACAGTTAGCAGGTGAAATGGTTCCGTTAAATATAAGCACTTCAAGTTAGATAAATTTACTAACAGAATTATGATTTGCAATTGTGAACTTAAGAGCCGATTTTGTTACATCAGATGGCGGGGTATTTCTTTAAATTTGCATGAAAAGAATTAACATATTGAATTTGACAAATTAGATCAATCTACTAGTCGTATACAAAAGAAATGAATGACATTTTGCTATAAAATAATCTAACAACCCAAAGTTACATACATTGGTATGAGGGAAACATTACATTAGCACACAAATTTTTGTAGATGTGTTCCATTCAACTAATCAATTCAATGTTTTCCCAAAAGAGCTGAGACCACCGGTGTTCGATCTATCTAAAAATGCTTTAGAATGCGGAAGAAGAATGGCGGATGCAATAAGGTTGCTGACAATATGCGTTCTAAATAGAACAATATTGCTGCCTAAGATGCACCGGAAGCTGTGCAGAACCTCATGGGGAGCACCAAACAACATGTGCGTTAGGGCGAACTGAGCATTCCAAATCGCTAAAATATCTAAAATATAGGTTGTCGACATAGCCTTAATTGTCGACGTTAACCAATAACCTTGCCAACATAACCATTTAACCAAAAATGACCTTCATCACTGAATTAAAATTTTCGAATGTTCATTTTCTAGTTGTTCAAGACCAAAACCAGAAAATAAACGACGTTTATGGTGGTCTAATGGCTTCAGTTCTTGAACCAGGTGAGTTTTGTAAGGATGGAAACCCAAATCTTTTCTTAAAATTCTCCATGTTGTTGTTTGAGAAAGATTTAATTGTTGAGAACGACATGGAACCGATAAATTTGGGTTTTCTGTTACACTTGCTGCTACCAAATCAATATTCTCCTGTGTGCGTGCAATTCTTCGTCGTACTGGTACTCTTGTCTCGTGTAAAGAAAATTCACTTTCCAATTTGTATACAATACAACGAATAGTGAGTCGATTAACTGAATAATGTCGTACATGAATTCTTCTTAAATTTCTCACAGTATTCACAAATGAGCACTGATTTTGATAAAACAATTTAGCAATTTCTAAACGTTGTTGAAGCGTGTATCTTTCCATGATTAAATGGCATAACCCACTGAACATTCACTTCTAACAAATTTCATAATTTCGGTTTTGATGAGTTCCCAGATCTTTATGAATGTCACTATTTCTGAAAAACCATGGTGCGTTGACGATGTTTCTTAGTACTTTATTTTGGAATCGTTGGATAATATCCATTTTACTCTGCTTAGTACATTCTCACAGCCGAAACAGCCTTCAATATTTGCTTATAAAGAAGAAGCTTATTAGGTATTGATAAATGGGAGTTTCTTCCCAGCAACCAATACATTGTATTGTATTTTAATCACAACTCGTCTCTTTTCTTTTTTACATGAGCTTTCCAGCGAAGCTTAGTGTCTAATGTCATAGCAAGATATTTGGTAGTGTTTGCATGTGGTATTTCTTGATTATTTAAATATACTGATGTGTGTACTAATCTCTTGTTCGTAAAGTCGACATGTACAGATTTAGTTTCATTTAATTTTATGCGCCATTTTTTTCCAGTTATGTACTTGCTCTATATACTAAGTGCAATCACTAAAATAAGATTTAGTTATAGTTTGAATGAAGCTGAGAAAACATTGTAAAATTAGCGATTAAAATGCAATTAAACCGCAATTAAAAATTTCACATATAATCTAAAGCAACTTTCCGAGTATATGTTTATCTCTAGTCTACATACATAATAACAAAAATCACAAAAATTAAATTGATTTAGAATTACATTATATAAAAAGCAAGTAAGGAAGCCACAGAGGATGTCTTGGAGGCTTTTCTATAATAAAATGGACCAAGTCCCAGGAAAACACTTTCTACTAATGCAACCAATAAATTGGATAATTGCAAATTATGAAAAACTTATTTTGTGTTACGGATTTAATTTGAAGTTTTTTTTTGAAGATATTGTCCAGATAATCTGAAAAAATCAAATGAAAAGTCATTTGACTTTTACTTTATATTAAAAAAACCTTAAATATTCCGTAATTAGGCCGTATAATAAGTCCGAAGTATATAAGATTGGAAAAGCTTTGTTTGATTAGCAGTGGAGAAACTTACGGTGATTGAATTTTTTTATGTGAGAATGTGGCTCGGGATTAAGATATTCTTCTTAACCTATGTAGAATGTCTTGACTAAGTTTTAGATCAATAAATTGTTAAGACTAAAATAAAACTTTCCCATTTCACAAAAAAAGTGTTATTAGTTTATTCCACATTTGAAATACATAATTGCAGGTATCAGATTTCTTCTGATTCAAAACTCTTACGAAATTCGCATTCGCACTCGAATTTTTCAAATTCGTGAGAATCTTGAATAGGACTTCCAGGGAAAGATTGAAACTATTAAATTTCACACTTTAAAATGAATTTCTAGGCCTAAATTAAAATTTTGTAAACTTAAAAAGAGGTTTCGTTAAATAAAGAAGAAGCAGAAGGTTAACATATCCACACATGTAACAATTGGGCCAACAAATGTTTTATATTTCAGTCAAAAAATTTCGAATTAAAATTCATTTAAAAAAATTCAACAGAATTAAAATGTCAATACCGCTTTCAATTACGGGATGATTCAAATCTATTAATTCGCAAGTTTCAAATCTAAATTATAAAACAACAAATTCTTAAAACACAACTTTTTTATTTATAAATTTACAGTCAAAAATTATAAAAAATGTATTCTTAATTTTTCTTAAAATTGTGAATTTTAAATTTGCAAATTCCCAAATTTTCCAATTCTTGATTTTCGAATGAAATTTTGAATTATATGAAAGCACATATCTTGTTTAGAGGCACTTTATCTAATTCATTAACAATTTTGAATAAAATCCCTGTGAATCGAATCAATTTTATCAGAATATCGTTTTAGAACCTTTCCTTCACAATTTTCCATTGGTCAAAATGATATGGGCATTACAGTACAATCGCATATGCTGGTAATACCGAGGTGCTCAATTATATCCTCAAAATTGTTGTTGTAACAAATTATAATAAAAATTTGGGTACAACCCTATAGTCGACCTCATTTTGCTTTGGCTGTGTGGTTTATCTTTCATTTTATCCTTTGTTATGCCGCCATCAGTACAATTCAAAATGGCTTAGCGGCCCGTCATACCAAATGAATTCAGTACAGCAGTTCTGCAACCATTGTTGAAATTCTTTATAAATTTCAATTAAAACGTAAACCCTATCAAAAATAAAATATCGAAGGGTTGAAATTTTCAATCGTTTTAAAGTTTTCTTATTTTTATTTTTATTTCTAACTTTTTCCCAAACAATTTTATTTATTTTTTTGCTGTCGAACTCTTACGCATCTTTGCACATGGAAAGTTCTTTTCTTTTCTCTATACATATATATGTTCATACATACGTATATACACGCAAGGAACAACTCAAAAAAGTACAAAGTATTAAATCAAATAGGGGACCCAAATTTTTATATATTTTTTTTGCTTCCATTGTTATATTTACTTACTTGATAAATTGCACACACTTATTGTATATATTTGTGAATAATGTGTTCCAATCAAAAAATCGAAAACCACCCACAATGTACATATATATACATTTATATATACACGATATAAATTTTTATATTTAAATGAATGATCTCATCTTGTGTATGCGGTATTAATCACAAAACCAAAATATATGTATATAGCGCAGATTAATTGGACACCAGTTCAAAGTTTATGGTATATACATATGTATATAAGTTTGGATATAACAGATACGAGGAGCGCCAAAAATTTATCATACTAAAATTTCAATCGATTTCTAATTTATTCTAAATATATAAATTAGATTGTTTTGCGTTCGGTTTTGGTTCTGGTTTTAGTTTAATTTAAAAACACAAAAAATGTCATCAACATGAAAATCAAACCACTGTTAAATTGAGTATATCCATGTTCAATATTTTATGAGCGTTCTATCTATACGAGTTTGTACAATTTTTTTCCCGATAAATATTTTAACAATAAATTTTGGAATGAATCCGTGTATAAATGTATCTAATTTTCAATTATCGAAATTAAAGTTTACACACATGTAATTACATATACGAGTATGTATGTATGTGCACAGGAAAAAATGATCGAGTTTAAATTATATATTTAGTGTCAGAGTGTCTAGCACAGATATGGTATGGCAATAAAATATCCATAAATGTCCACTGTATATGGGAGTCCCCCATCTACCATTAGTCGATATTGGAGTTATTTTCTATACATGTAACATTGGACAAAATAGATAAAAATTAATAGTAATTTACAGTTAATTAAACATTGACAATTTATTTTTATGATTATTATTTGTATCTAATAAATTTCTTACAAACCGATCGTACATAATACTATATAGGTAGGTACAGTGGGTTGGAAAACTTTTATGGAATTTAATCAATTTCCCACCGGTTTTATTTATAATTTTAAACAGTGCCGATTATAGGTATACTCTTTGTTTTGTACTATTATTCGTTTTCTACGTATTCTGGGACTCAAAGCTTTCCCAAGACTTTCGTAGTTTGTTTATTTTCTACCTGCACACAGCTTTAACCAATGGGCTAAGTCACTACTTTAACCAGAAAATTTGAAAAATATTCGAAAATAACTCCTGTTGACTGTCTCTAAATTTATGAATTTCGAATGAAATTTCAAAACTACTATGAACAGAACACAAATTTAGACGAGAATTTGGAAATATTGCATAAAATAAAATGTTGGATCGACTATAAGAGATTGGGATATACAACAAGGAACAAGAACAATATATTACTACTTAACGAGGAAATCAGAGAAAATAGCCGACTTAGTACATAAACACTTATCCCAATTATAATTGCATATAATATTTGTCTCAAAACGAGCCGGAAAATTAAAAATAACTGTCTATATTTGCAATTATCGATCTATCAGATTTCATATACCACCATATACATACGTTGGAGACTTAGAGCAGACTAATTATAATCCCTTTTAGATCAATTTGTACATACACGGTCTTTGGTGTTTTGTCTTCCAAATACAACTTTACATATACTCATCTTTAATATAGTTGGAAATATACATATATATATATATATATATATATATATATATATATATATATATATATATATATATATATATATATATATATATATATATATATATATATATATATATATATATATATATATATATATATATATATATATATATATATATATATATATATATATATACATATATATGTAGGTACCTACTCTATATTTTTCATCTGTTTCATTTTTATAAAACGTCATAGTATATAGTTTGTTCAACCACATTTTTTAATTTAATTTTTGTGATTTTGTTACAAAAAAGTAGGGTCATTGCATCAACGCAAAAAATAAAATCACGGCCAAACCAACATAATGTGACGAGGAAAGTGAATTATATTTATTATTGTTAGTGCACACTTGAAGTAAAGTGAAAAAAGCATTTATAAATAATTATGTGATAGTGAAACTGAAGCTACATATATATCTACAACAAGGGAAATTTGTAAACAGGATTATTAAAATGGGAGAAAGAGAGGGTGATATTTTAAATGAATCATCTAATCATCTTCATGCTCATCGGCAACCTTGTCGTCCACCTTATCCTCGTCCACATCATTATCTTCCCAACAAATTTCCAATTTTATATCCACCTCAACAGTAGCAACTGCATCGTCGATGACAGATGGTACACTGCAGTCTCATCACACAATACATCACGTACATCATTCATCGTCACTGGGTGTACATCAAGAAAGTAGTAATATTGCCACGATCAATTTAGCAAAAAATATATCCTCTGGTCCAACCAATTCTCAATTAAAAGGGCAATCACGGTCCTCAACAACAATACCATCGGTAACTGGTGCATCGTTAAAATATTGTGGACCGATTCGGGTTGGATTTTATGAAAATTTTATGAACGCTTTGTTCAGCTTCACGGCATTTGACAGGTATTTAGATTTTAGCAGTGGCCCTAGAGGATACAAAGCACCACTGCCGGCTGCCATGCGCACTTTAATATTCTCACCCACACTGTTATCGTGAGTGATAAGACAGCCAAAATTGTTTTGGACTATCTGAAAAATAATTTCCCAAACTGTTTTGAATAAATAAAAATATGGCCGAAGAATTAATCAGCACTGCGTATAAAAAAGGTAGGCTTATTTTTTGGTGTTTGCTACTATGAAATTTTTTGCAGCCGGAAGTTATCAGCAGGATGTTATCCAAAACGCTAATATATCGATGAGTCAACCATCAGTGAGCATAAGTTTTTATGAAGTTGTTATGGATTGAAGGCTCCAAGACAAAGGTAACTATACAGTATTAATAAATAGTTTCACTATCTACTAATTAAATAATTTTTTTCAGATTTTTTGACAATTATGAATTTCAGAGTTGAGGGGTGTATAGAGTGCACGTATGTGGCAATTGTTCCTCCTGAGCATTTTTACGTCAACAGACATGTGCGATACAGATTTAAAAATTATAAACGTCAATGAAAAATATTCTGGCTCGACATATGACAGTTTTATAGGGAATAACTTTAATGTTCTCCCAGCAATAAAAAATATGTTCAGATTCCTGGAAGATTTTATTTTTAGGTAAACTTTATATTATTTTGATTAAATATTTTTCATTCTATTACGGAAATTTTTTTTAAGGTGGCTCTGGATAGGCCTTAAGACTTTGGAAAACGCCGATATCGACGGCAAAAGATGGAATCACTCCAGAAAGTCATTATAAAGAGTGCCAAAAACTAACGAGAAGCATCATTTAAAGAGTGAATGAAGTATAAAAACTGCAATTCCGATGCCTGTAAACAGCATCGAAAATGATAAACAAATGACAAACAATTAAATAAATCGCAATAATTATCTGTGACAGCTTTTGTATTTGCTGGTGAATTCCTGGAATGTGTTGACTGAAGTGATGTTGATTGACCAGTTGTTCTCCAAATTCCATCGACATTATTTCCTGACTCGAAAGCTTCAATATCTACAGAGCTGCTACTGGTGTTTAGTTGTGACTGGTTTCTTCTTAAATAATTGTGCAATTAGCAACATGCTAAGAGAATCGTTTGGGGTTTCTCAGAAGATGCAATAGGTCGTTGAAATACACCTTAAAAAAAGACCACAGGGACTCTATGCAAATTAATTCGCAAAGTCGCACATCTACTCCGTTTAACAGTATTCAACCAAGTCCCATTTATTATGATTCCCTGCCTTCATCCCTACACACTATGCATAGGGAACCAGTTAATGAAAACAGCCCATCAGGACCCTCTCACGCTTCTCAATATTAAAATTGTAAGTAACTAAAAAATAATTTTACTTACCTTTATGTAATCCTTCAAACTATTAGCTAGACAATGATGCCTTGGTTGACTTGGTTGACTTGGTGGAGTAGCATGTCGCATTTTAGTATCCTTTTTTTTGATTTTAGGTATTACCATTCTCAAAAGTTCATCAAATAATGTACCATCCATTCGCAGAAAGTTTTGAAAATCAGTTGGTTCACTTATTCTTAGTTCATCTAACAAGTTTTCATGAGTGTATTCACTTCTTTCTTTGTACCATTCCTTCATCCACCTGCGCTTTTTCCTCTTCTTCTGTTTTAAAGCTATAACTAAAGCCACACAACTTTCTTTATTTGTATTCCTCATGTTGACTGCAGAAGTGTCAGTCGTAAACTAATTTATTTGGCAATAATATTGCAACGTGTGGGTTGCTCAATAATATAGTGTGCAATATTATTGGCGGTAATATTGATCGTCTATGGGCCGCTTTATAGGAATAGAAAGTTTTCGCTAAGAAATTCCAAAAATACCACTGCTATTAACTATATATATTTCGATTGAAATAACGTTGTTTGGCATATACAATTCCACCCGACCCCTATTTTTTAATATTGATAAATATTTTGGAGAATTTGAAAAGTTTCGTAAAATTTAAAATGTTCAAAACATTTTCTAAAATAGAGTTTTATAATTTATTGAAAATTCGATGAAACTTGGTTCATTGAAGTTTTGGCATGGAAATCTTTGGATATTATTTTGGAAATTTTCTTAAAATTATTGATGACTTTAAAAATTTCCGGAAATTTGTAAAATCCCCAAAACTTTGTTTCAATTTTTTATAATTCAAGTGATATACCGAAATTAGAAAAATGATCTTAAATTTGGAATAAAATCAAATTCTTGAGTCTTTCTCTAATACTTTCTCGGGCATACTATGATCCGGGCCTGGTTTAAATATTATGATAACCCCCGTTATGACGGGGGTTCAAAATTTATTGAATATCGAGGAAAGCTCGAATATTGGATAGAATCGTATACGGAAAACTCAGTTTCGACATTTTAAACTTTCTAATTTAATTAAGAAAATTACAAAACTAGCTACTGTGAACTGGTAAATTTCAAGAACTTTTGATGTTTCAAAATTGAATTTTAAATTCAGAATTGTAAACATCTAATTTAATTTCGTATTTTGATTTTTGAAAATTAGAAATTTCAAAATTTGGAAATTAAATTTACAAAAATATCGAAATATTTTTAATTTTTGCTTTAACTTGTAATCTACAAATCGGCAAGAGATCAAATCAAGTTCATCTTGAATAGATCGAATCAATATAGTTAAAATAATCATTAAACTCAAGAGCAGTTATCTTGCTTTAAATTTGTGAATTTTGAATATTGCAAAAATTGGAGATGGCTTATTCGGGCGTACTTTGACCTGACCATTTTTTTTTTTTTTTTTTTTGTTTAAAAAGGTATTGGCATAGACACTTTTTTTGGTCCATAGCCTTCCTTACCTTACAAAACCATTCATTCATCCCATTCACACAAGTACAGTATACCATCTGCGCATTGCATAGCTCCATGTCACCCTGTACAGCGACATGAAAGATGGGTCGGCCCATGAGTTCTACATTCCAACAGAGGGTCATAGATGTTTTCAATTTAATCACCGATCGTAATCGGGAGATGAAAAATCCCTTTTCGAACCCGGTAGCTCCCGATCCAAACGTCGCAGCTTTAACCACTGCGCTATTTGCTCGGTCTTGACCTGACCCTGCTCTTAATATAATGATAGCGTCCCCATTATGTCGGAAGTGTCATAATTTATTGAATATCGAGGAAAGCTTATATAGATTGGTTTACGGCGATACATTTATACAACTCAAACCTTATTAATGAATTAGTGTTTTGTTTATATTTAAGAATCTGAATATTTTTGATTGTACAGATGTGATAAAGAATCGTAATTATCAGTTTCTCATTTTTTGTTAATTCTTTTATGGGTAGTCATTATATAACGCGGAGTCACATGGACCGACCACAATTTATATACGCATGTATATACACTTTTCGTGTTAATCATGTTACGTGTGACAGCCCATATATAAATGTTATATGCGTATGACAACTAATATTGTGTCAAAAATAATGTTTAATCTTTGATTTGTAATTATTTTTATTTTATGTTCTGAAATCTTCAAATAATATTGTTTTGATTACGAGCTGATGATATTGTGTCTATAGCGGGGCCAAGTCCAACGAAACTTTTTAATCGGATATGATACATTTATCTGACATGTAATTGATAAATGTTTCCATTTCATTTATATGATTTGTTATAGTGAAATGATTAATTTTTACAGTAGTGCGTATATATAGTTATAATTTATAAATATTTCTCTTGTCTCTTACACACAAGACAGTGACTAATTTCAGTATTGAAAAAAAAAACTAAATTATCAAAACTACTGGTCAAGCTGTGAGAACACAGTTAGTTTTTACACCATGGTCTGCAGCCATCCGTTCTCTTTCTCCATACAATGTTAATTAGATTTTTCATGTTCTAACATTTAAAAAGCGTTATGATCGATTAATCTACCTTTTGTAGATGTCCAAGTAGAAATATAATTAAAACTACCTGTTTTTAGTAAAACTAGCTAGCTTTATATGTAATTTTAATTCATCAATCAAAAACTAGGTAGTGCTGCGGCTATGAGATAAAACACCAAAATACCTGAATGTCATGTGATTTATTGATATCCGATAAAAAAAGCACCACAAAAAAACTATTCGCATTTTATAGTTTTGGGTCTTTCTTCTGTTTTATGAGTATTTGTGTTTGTGTATATGTGTGTGTGTGTGTATGTGTGTCTAATATATTTTATAATAATTTTGCAATGATAATAAATTTTGTATAATTTTTCGGTTCTCATCATCACATACATTTTGTGTTTGGATATCAGATAAGATTGTTTTTTTTGGTTTTCAAGGGTCAATGGAATCATTTTGAATTTGTAATTTATAGATGGATATGCTTTTTTTGAGTATGGATATAGAATGATATCGATCTAAATGGATGTGTGCTGCTATGAACGAGATTTTCGATTTTTTGTTAGAAAATTTATAAAATTTATGAATATTAATATTCGAAATGTTTGGAATCAGGTAATAAATTTCAACCTCCGGTAACCTTGGGTAACAATATATAGGTATATGAAAAGCGAAATTTAATTAGACAAACGACACAATCATATTGAAGGTGATTTGTTAACGAATTAACATATTATCAAACCCAACTTACAAAAACATGAATACTTATTTTCATGTATATATGTAGATTTTTGGCAATATACTCATAGATTATAAAATTACTCTGTCAATAAAAACCCGTAAAAGAAAATTCAAAAAACAAATTTTCATCTCCCGTGTACAAAATAAAAATTTAAATACCAAAATCCATCCAACCATATTCTATGTACAGAATAAAATACAACAACAACCAAATCAAGAGGAGCACAATAAAAAACGAACCCTTATTTTTTTTTTATATTAAGTCAAATGTTAGAAGTTTCGGATTAAAATTAAAGAGTGTGGTAGGCTGAGGGAGAATTGGTATGGATACAACAGGGAAAAAAATGTATTAAATTAAAAAATAAAATTGGCAGGTATCATAAGTTAAGGCAGAAAATTATTTTATCTTATTTTATCAAAAGAAGATTTTTCTGTGTTCATCATTTTCCACCTTTTATTTTGAATGTTGGTACATTGTAAATATACAATTGAGATTGGGATATTATTCGTTGAGGGGTTCAAAAAAAAATTTGCACTAAACTATTACAAAAGCGAGCAAAGAATATGAGCCGCATATTCTAGAATATTTACTATAACTTGGTAACTGGATATTTTTCACTGGAATTGCAGATCTTTTAAAATTCCAAAGAGTCCCGGGTTAAAAAGGCACATTCAGTAATATTTTTTACCAACTTTTACATTTAGCTCGACAATTTAATCCGACGCTGGGACTGATTGATCTGAAGAATTCTTTAATTAAATAAAAAAGGACAAAAATAAAAATTAGGGCTTTGATTTTATTTCATTTAAAAATAATGATCTACTAAAAAAAAATTAGGGCGTTGTTTTCAGTTTATTATTTAATTTATTTGTTTACTGTTCTGAAAATATCATACCTGATATTTTCAGAACAGTAAACAAATAAATTAAATAATAAACTGAAAACAACGCCCTAATTTTTTTTTAGTAGATCAAACTTACATTTCATTCAGGCTTATTATTTTATGTTTACACCTAAACATAGACTTTGAGATTCAAAATTATATTGAATTCGAATCGAGTACATAGATTAACTAAATAGAGTCCAGTGAATTTAGTTTAAGTAGTATTTAATGTTAACCCACTTAACGTAATTTCGAATAGTACTATTTATGCACAAAATTTATTTTTGGCCTGCGATCAATCAACATATACCAAATTAAAATAAATTCCTTTAATTTAAAAACAAGTGAAATTCTGGAGTTTAAATAAATTTATTTATATATTAAATAAAATCAGCGCTCTTTATTGATACTGTAATCCTTCACAATTCACAAATTTCCGGTCCTTCGAGCCGGAATTTCATTCAGATTAACCTGCAAAGAATTTTACAAATTAACCCAATTTTTAAGGACGCTGCGCAAATACCTTAGAAAGCGTTAGATTTAACCATCTTTTATCTTTTAAATTCCATTTTGCATTCCCTTTATTATAGGTAATTGATCTATTTAATTTCAAATTAGTGAATAAACGCTAAGTGAAGGGCAAGTGAAATTTCTCTATAATAAATGAAAATGCTTCCAAAGGTAGACTAGTTTTATCGATGCGACGCCGCGAAACCACGTTGCAAAAATTCACAGCAATTGAAGTCTTCGCCAAGAACTTTACCGATAGGGAGATAATGTTAAAGCTTGATTAGAAAATCTGCAACAATTAATGAAGTCATTTACAAGCGTGCCGGGAACGATGTACTAAATCGCCATTTTAAATTAAATTCATGCATACGAATTACGATACTTCGACAAAATTTAATAACGGAACGTTGAACCAATCACGTTATGACATAAAACTGCTCCGCCTAACTCAACAGTTGATGGCAATTACAAAGAATGGCAATATTTTAATGATATATTAATTTCTACCGCACATGATAATTCTGTTCTTAATGGTGTACAAAAATTCCAGTTTCTCAAAGATACATTAAGAGGAGTAGTTAGCGCATCTTTGTGATACCACTAAATTCTATTATAAAAACTTTTATTAACCAACCTTCAGTTAACCAAATATCAGGTAGACGTCATCAAATTTGCGACACTTCTGGCGAAGTGATACGTGTAATTAAGGCACTAAGAAATGCAGAAAAAGAACGAGACTACGTCATTAATTTATTTAATTCTGCATAAATTGGATGAAGTCACACAACGACGTTGGTAGAATGAAATATTGGATTCCAGAAGTTTAGCCTCAATCATTACCGACTCATGCATCTAAAAACTGGGATTGCCACGAAGGGATGATCAAACAATAGTCCAGGGACTAAATTCCAGAGGATCGCGAATTTAGAGGCATTTCTCGAACAAGCGAGAACATCGCAAATACAAGTACCAGATTACCGATGTGCGGAATTCAAAAGACTACGATTAGCAGATCTGACGTTCCACGAGCCTGGTGATATATAAACTTTATTTGGATGTGACCAGTACCTGTCGCTGATTCTACCATATCACATTGAGATTGCCACATCCAATCTGATACCATTCTTGGTTGGATACTTAAGAGAACATTGAGTGACAAATAATGACTGGGCTAATATAGAGCGGTGCTTAGAGTTGCGACCATCGAACGGGAGGTACCGGGTTCGAATCCGAACAGAGGTGGTATGCAAAAAGGATTTTTAATCTCCAGATTACATTTGGTGATTAAATTGAAAACATCTATGACCCTCTGTTAGCATGTATAATACATTGGCCGATCCCATCGTTCATGTTACTACAGACCAGCATGGATATATGCAGTGTTGAGATGGCCAATTAAAAGACGCACCTGTCTGTAACCATGTACAAAATAGGGCTACTGTTCAGGTTTCACGGGACAATAAATCCACTAGCAGAACAGTCTTTAATTAATATATGTATGCGTTGGTGTTTATTTAAAAAACAAAACATACTCAAAAAATAACCACCACAAACCACAAGCCTTTGTACTTCATTGATATAGACAAAGCCTTCGCTAAATTCTGAGAATTGGAGGTAATATTCTCCAGTCTCCACCACTCGGAGAATCCAAATCACAAGCTAAGAGAAGACTACAATCACTAGAACGTAGAATCGAAGACTACAATCACTAGAACGCAAGAAATCTCGACCGAAAAAAAGAAATTCCTGTTTATGAGAGAATAGTAGATAGTTCTATGGAATCAATCTCATTATTTACACATCATCAATCTGCAAAAAAAAACAAGCACCACAACCAGATTTCGTGTCGTTTTTGATGGCTCAGCCAAAACGAAAACAGGCAAGGCTCTAAATGAAAATTTGTCTGTTGTATAAACAACATAGAAATTTTCAGAGAATTTTGTTAACCATTTGAACCAATACTAGAGTTTCATTTACTTTCCGTTACATTAAAACAGATTCTAAGTGGACGACCTAATTGGAGGCGGCAGAATCAATCTCCGAAAGTGGCTATCAAATTGCAACGAAACTTCAATCGCGAAGGCATACTTATTGAAAATGAAGAAATGAAATAAGTTCTAGCTATTTATTGGGACACGAAAATTGGCTTGCTCTTATAACGATCTACGATCTAACGATTAAAATTGATTGAGTTTGTCAAAATAACAAGATGGATCAAATTAACATCAAATCCTACATACAAATTTGCTCAATTTGCCTTTTTCAAAATTATTTCTTGCTTAAGCGTGTAAAAAACGAATAGCTACACCACTGCATAATAGACGATTTCTTTTCAGAATTAGTAATCTCGTAAAATAGGATGTGTGATCTCAACAATATTTATCTTTTCGATATAAAAAGAAACTTTAATTAAATTTGACGGTTTTTTAAAGTGATGAGTGCGGTTTATATTCCCTACACTACAAGATTATGAGATTTTCTCCCTTATAACGTTCGTTGATGCTAAACAAGACTTCGTATTTCTGTTCATCCCAAAACCTTGCACATAATTCCCTTCAAATAATTTCACAACAACATAAAATCTAATAACTACGAGCCATTATTCAATCAATGACACATCAATTACAAATATATTTCTTCGTATATATTGTAAACCAATCCTTGATTGTAATTCTTCAAATTTTTCTTATATTTATAAAAACTAAAAATAAAAATCTTTGATCAAACGATCGCGATAAGAATAAAAAACTTATTATTTAATTTTACTTGCGCGCCGCGTATCTCCACGATCTTTAATTACATTTAACATATGTTATTGATATTCGTTTTTAAAGATTTTGTAACATCAATCTAACTAATGTTACTTTAAATATTTCTTCTTCGTATAATGGCTTTCTTTATTGTTTTAATTAGAGGTGAAATTAACATCTTTGAGTTCATCTTTTGGAAATATACGTATAAAGAAGGTGGAATTTATTGAACAGTTATCGAAATGATATTTTTTATTTGGTGAAGAAAATTTAACGAAATCTTCTCGGGGTTATACACGGCGAGTATATGTATATGAAAAACACCTACAAAATATTTGAAAAATGTTAAATGTTTTGTTGTACAAAAACTATTATTTTTGGAAATAAATTACATTTTATTGTTTGCGGACAAATTCTAGTTTTTGTCTTATATATGTACATACGGGTACGTGTATGGAACTAACACAAAAACTATATATTTTTGTGTCTTTGTTGTCTTCATCGTACGAGAGATTTATGTTCTGTTTTAGAAATGGAACTGAATAGAATTTCATTTATATATATACAAACATATAGTACGATGAATCATTTTCGTGTCGCTTGATTTTAAACTAAAAAAAAATCATTGTCGTGTTTGCGGGAACATACATACATTACTAATAAAGTGACATAGAAATTCCGATGGAAATATTAAATTCGGGCCAAAACAAATATAAAATATAACCAAGCAGCAAACATTTAGGACGGTTTCTGCACATACAGACCGTTGGAAGTTTAAACGTTAAAAAATTACAATCACTTAAGAACGCACACGTGATATTAATCAAATAAACACTCGTTGTAAATACATAAATAAATAAAAAAATTGAAATTATAAATTTATTTTTTATTTTTACGAATGTCTGTGGAATTAAGTAAAAATCCTTTCAAAAAATGAAAGATTTTTTTTTTTTATATTGTTAAGTCAATCAAATGTTAAAATCAACAAAAGAATCCAATTCGATTGTATGCATATATTTGATGGAGGAATTACTGAAAAATAGGGTTAGTCAGTTACATAAAGATGATGATGATTTTATTTTTAACTGATTCTTATGTAATATACAAAGTGTTTAACAGTAACAGAGTTGGATTTTTTGTTTGTTTGCTAGTATGTGTATGTGACCTCCCAGGAATATTATTTAAACACACCATGTTGCACGTAGTATGTAGGATTTTTACATCGCATAAAATTCCACAGAAGGAATTGGCTTCGAAATTAGCCTAAAGTGTACTGAATAGAGGTCACAAATCTATATTGAAACAACATCAAACTAAAATTAAAAACGAATTTACCATAATATCGAAGTTAATTTTACTAACTTTTAAACTTTATGTTAGATATTTTGTGTTTGTTTTTGTAATTAAACTTAGCTGCAGTTGCAAGACGTTCAAATCAATAGCCAATATATTTATACCACCAATTACCCTCTAATTGACACTCATGAAATAACCATTCAACGTCATCCTGTAGAAGAAGCCATTCCCTTAACAATACACCAAAACGTTAGGGTATATTTGGCAGCCGCTTTAAAAATCTTGGAGCACTTGAAATATAAAAATGGATTATAAGAAATTTTGTTCCGCAAACTGTACAAGTGAAATGTTGCCACTTTATGTCCACTTTAACAAGGCCTTACTAAACCTTTGAATGGAAAATCCCATTATTAACTTTAAGCATTACTTATATCGATCGCAATAAGAAAAGTTTTGTTGGAGCTCGGTTTATAGACTTCTTAACGTTTTTTATATGAGGTTTAAAATTTAACTTGGTATCAATTTTTATTCCTGGTCAGACTGAAATCTAAAACAATTAAAGAAATGACAGAAATTTGTACATTGCTTATCAACATAAAACACATTTAAGTCTCCTATTGGGACTTTATTATTCAATGAAGTATATACTGACGACAAAAACGCCGAGAGAGCTACTACAGTTCTTAAGGCCCTACTAACACCATATTGACCCCTTCCCAAGAAGTTGAAACTTTTCAAATAAGCCACAATACGAGGTTTCATCAATTTTTCAAAAAGTTTTGCAAATGGTAATAATTGAGAAATCGAACGAAAGATACCAGATTTTACACTGCGATTGCGAAAGTATATAACTTTTACTAGAGGCAGTTAACTTGCGATATCTTTGATTTAATTCTTGTCCATTGTAGTAGTTCGACCATTCACTATTCATCATTGCTGATTGGATAACTTATATTTTAAATTCACTAAAGAATGAAGTCATCCAAGGAGCTATTTTTTGGTTTTACACCTCTCAAAGCAAACTGTAAAAACTTCTAAGAACTTATTCATGGAACCATCCACGCATTTAAAACGGAACAGAATCATATTTAATACAAATAACGTTGTGGCTTCCGAAAAGTTCCTGGCGAAAAGCGCTGTCAATTTTGAGTGTTAATTAAAGATAAAGGTTAGAAGATGATCTGTAACCTGAAGGTTACCAACCTGACTAATATTTAAATCATTAGAATACAACAACAAAAAGTGTGATGAGATCAATAAAATATCTATGTTGATAACACCAATTAACACGAAATATTTAGAAATGCGATGAAACGCATAAACGGAATAATTTCATTATAGTAAAGTCATCAACTGGGTAAGAATGATAACGATAAAAACACAAACTCTTAACTAAAACATCACCAACAGAATAGTTAAGCTCCATACAGCCAGCGGTTTTCATATCGTAATTTCAGTAATTTGCCAACACCACCCGCACGTTTGTAATCATTACAACAACTATAAAGCTTATATCCCGGAATTTTGTAGAAGATCACTTCATCATTATTGATCAAAATTTCTGTCAAAAATATTAAATCTGGTTCAATATAGTAACCAGACAGATTAGCTAATAGTGAAGTAAATTTTTACCGTAAACTTCTGATATTGAAATGAATGACGTATAGCTTTGAACACATTTTTATTTTTTAACTTCTTCACTTCAGCATAGAGATGATATCGAAACTTAGTCAAATTTTGTTTGGACTGGAGGTGTTACTCCTATATAAGTCGAAGTAAATCTTTTATGGCGAACAAAATTGAATTACGGACGTGTTTTTCCTTGAACTTATATTCTTGACTGATGCTACAGCATCCACTTCCATGCTGATATTGAGTCCTTGCTTCATTAATTTTGAAGTAGTACCAGTTAGATTGTTGACATCCAAAGCAAATTAATTCAGCTAACCAACGATTTTTCTTTTTTAACCTCTGAATTATTAGCATTGGGTATAGCTATCCTAAAGGTATAGAACTAGAATGTCATGGACATAAATTAAATTCCAATACATTCACTTCAGGCTGTCAAAAAAATCCAAGTGCTCGGTCATGATTTGTTCGATGTCAATCTTGCGATTCAGTAACTCTCTTACGGTTAGATTAATTCGAAATGGTTGGTATGGTTGCATGCCTGTATTTTCGTAAATTGAAAGCTGATCATAGTAACAGGGTTATCTAATTTTGAAAAGGTTACAATTTTAAATTAATTTTCTTGAATTATAACTAAAATAATATTCGTTGAATGCCTTTTTCTGCTTTAATTACCCATGACTAGTAGTTTTCGACAACTCACCGAAAAGCAATCCACCTTAATAATTCACCGAAAATGAAAATACACTGAGATCGACCATCGACCGATTATAAAGAATTAATTGTTGGAAACAGCATTCTAAACTGAGCGATCGATGAAGGCATCGATTATCATGGATATCAAGATGTGTGGAGAAGTGGAATCTAAACACAATTTAAAGAAAGACAATGGTGTAATTTTGAAAAACACTGACTCAAAACTTGAGGGTAAAAACGCTCCGACCTACACGATAACACGCAAAGTAGCATCAAATAAGGTAACATGCCCCTATACTCCCGTTTCTCAAGAGCCTCAACTTTCTATAAATTGCCGGATATTTTTGTAATTCGCGAGTGGAGCTACCCAACATCTCGATTGTTCATCGCTTAATGGCTGCTTCATCGCGTCATCCGGCTGCTTCATCAAGTCATCCGGCTGCTTAATTTAACGTATACTTAAACAAAAAATGTGTGTCAGTGCTCCTGTCACTTCGCTCTCTAGTTAGAAAAAGTTGTTCAGAATATAGAAAATTGTAACTCGAGAACGCGTTTTCGTCGCTTTTTCTTTGCTCAATGTTTGAGAAGCTTAATTGGTGAACGATGCACTTTACATTGTTGAGTAATTTTGAATGATGTTTTGCTTGATTTGAAAATCTTGATTTTAGTATCTTTGAAACAAATAAATAAATATAGTTTCAACCTGATGGTATTTCTGTGTCCCTGTGATTCTGTGATTTGTTGATAGTAATGTGAATACCGGAACTAGAAACTTCTTTTGTGAATTCGTTTTGACCGGATTCCAAATTGATAATGAAGTAACGACCAATTGTTCTTGATTCGGACCAATAATACTGCTTTAAAGTTTGAAAAGCTCTGCTGAATAAACTCTGGTTTGAAGATCTGCTAATAAATTTACGTATTCAAGCCTCGGAATGGCTTTGTTGATTTACCAACCTTATTGTTGACAATGATTTAATATGTTTGTCGATATTCAACATGTCTAAATGAAATAATTCTTGTCGAAACTTTAGCCATTGTAAATGTAAATTTGCCATAATTCATGGATAACGATTTTTGATACTATGATCACTGGAACGAGAATACCAGAAGTTGATCATATACATACATAGTATAGATGTTGTAACAAGTTTTCGCTAAAGTATTTATTGTCTTACGCTTATACCATCCTACCTCAAATGTGATAAATTTATAATGGGTCGAAATTGGTGCAAAAGATTATTTTTGTCTCACGCTAAGAGTTCGTTTTTGGTTTTGATGAGTGATGAAAAGTTAATCTAGGTGTTCCGATGGTAATTAATTACGTATCGCCTAATTTTTGATCTCCAAGATTAAATATTAGGGCTGGTCCGATGGAGTTGGGAAATCCAGTAAGTAAGTCAAATTTGAGCAAACGAGGTCAGTTGCCGGTGAATAACTGTCCTACCATTATGGACTCAACTTCCAGACCGCAATATCATACCCCAGTTTATAAATGGAACATTAAATTCAATGGTTTGATTCCATGTATAGCAGTAGAAAACTTATTTTAAAGAATTAGCCATCTAGCATCAACCCTCAATGTACCTTTATCGCTTATTCTTGTGAAAAATACTGCATGGAAAAAGCTGCACACGGCAAGTTATTTGGTAATAGAAAACAGAAACCGAGGGAATCATTTGTAGTTGTTTCCTACGACATACTCACACTCGCTATGCCAATGAAGATTGCTTTGCCGGAGTCTGAACATCTGGAAATTTTTAAGAAAAATATGAGGGTTGGTTTAATCGTTCACTTAGCGGGAAGGTTTGTTGTATCGGTAGCTGATTTGGTAAGCACACGTATATCAACTGAAAAGCATTGGCTACACACCCGAATTGATGCGACGTATAATCCAAAGGCCCCACCACCAGTGGTTTGTTAGAATTGCCGAATTCATGGGCATTTTTGGGTGGATTGTGATCTTCGTTCTCGTATTTTTTATTATTCTTGTGTAACACGAAATGTTCGTTAAACTCATTGATCTAGTATTCAACAGTTAGTCTGATAAAATAGTTCGCTTTGTTATACCTGACAGTTTTTATCAGGATTTATAAGAATGTGTGTTGTTGAAGAAGAATTTTGTATATAATATGGCAAGACTTTTTATGTTATCGAATGTTAATACAACACTGTGCTCTCTGATATATTCAAGAATGTTTTCTAATAATTGTGGTGTATTTAATATTTTCGAAATTCGTACCTACTGCTTTGGAGCATTTGACCAAGTACAATATAGCTGAATCACTGCAGTTTGAAGTGAGTCACGGGCCAAAAATATAACTTCTCACTTTTCAGCATCGTGGATTCGTGCGGTTTATATAGTTCGATCAACAACCAATCTAATTTAATCCGTTTTCATCCATATGATTAGTTTCGGAAGTAATTACTTATATAACAACTTGCTATAGACCTCACACATAGTAACAAATTATATTTTGATCTAAAAAAAAAAGTCTTCTTTACACTCCTAATTATTAAATGTAAAAAAATAACTATTCTCCACATTATCTATGTTTTCGAGATGAAACTTAAGATTTTGATGACAGTTAAATATAATTTAATTATAATTTTTCTAACAACAAACATATGTTACATGAATTTTCCACTTTAGATTTTTAAATTTGTTGTTGTTTTTTTTTTGTATCCATCAACATGTATTATTAGATGTCATGTCATTTTGGGATTTTCCATAAATAATTAGATGGATTTTTAATATTAAAAAAATATATATATGTATATTTATTTATTATTTTTAACTAAATCCAACTGTTATATAAATAATGTATGCGGTTGTGTATATAAATTTAAATTTTGCGCGATTACCACCTTGAAGGAATTTAATGGGAAATATGTATATTTTGTTAAAGTTAACCACGCAGAAAAGTCGTTTCCACATCTAACGTATATATATGTATGTACACTACATACATGACATTATAACGTATTCAAATTTATATTATTAGAATTTAGGGTAGAAATATTATAGAATCGATATACAAATGCGTTTGGTATATTTAGTCGATGCATTTTTCATGTACATGGTATATATGGTATATCGTCACTAAATATTTAATGTATGAATTGCACGAAATTCGACGCGATATATTATTGATATAAAATTACATTTCGTTTTAAGGTTTTCCGTTCATGTTTTGAATGCCACCCAAATTTTCTATATATGTATTGTATGTATGGTTTATAATTTTAATATTTTTTTTTTTTTCCAAAATATGAATTATTGATACGCGATTACTCAAATTTGATTTGTAATACGATATTTTCAGTTTGATAAAAATGAAATTCAATTTAATGAAAACCCCAAAATGAACGAACGTTTTTTTTTTTTTTTTTTTTGTTTCGATTGGCTTTGGAAACAATACATATTTGGAACGCTATATTTACTGAATGAAAATTCATAAGGAGGATGGATTCAAATTCACTGAATTACCTTTTGCACAAAATTTGATAATACAATTTTATGATAGTTTGGGGAACAAAAAATTGCAAATACCGAAAACATTTTTCAAAAATGCGTGATATAAGTCTATTAGCCCATTAAATAATACCGATATGGTCTAATAGTGATATACGTATATGTACATACATATAATGGTTGTATTCGCAATCGATATAGTACGTATGAATGCCACTGCACTCACAAAAATACGGCTCCCCTAAATCATTTAAATAATATTTGAACAAAAAAGGGTAAATAAACCAGCAATGAATTTAAAAAAAAAAAGCCTAATCAAAATTAATAAATCAAAATCGTTTTTTATCAATTTGCGCGCCACCGAATTAATTTATTGTATATGGTGACTCAATAAAAAATAAAACTATGAAGTGATGAAATAATCATCAATCCATCCCATCTATTTCATGCTTATATAGCCACAAAAAAAAAAAAAAAAAATATTTAAATTTCTAATTATAATTAGAAGATTTTTATCACGGCTGTTAAATCAGAACACCATCTAGAAAGCATTTTTTAGTTTGTCTCTTGAACAACAAACATATACTTTGGCTTAAAAGTATTATTATACACATACATACATATATAGTAGTTATAATAGATGTAGTCACGGAATCTAAATGACAACGATGAAATGTATATGGGTCACCACTAAAAACAAACATAATTTATGATAAAAAATGTTAATATTAGATTATTATTGTTGTATAAACTGAATATTATTATTTATATAATTTTATTTATTTATTTCTATTAGGAGCGTTCCTCAAAGCTACAAAAGGGTATATATACACACATATCTTTTTTAACACGCTACTCAAATGTTATAACGTTTGTGTACGTAAACAAACAAACAAATAAACTATTTAAACAACAACAAAAATTTCTAATTCTAATCATTAAATATATAATTTGGAATAACTAGTTTTGTTTTGTTTGTTTGTTTGAAATTAAGTAATTTAACTACTCGAAATACTATATGGTGTAATATATGTGTATAGGATAAAATTAAAGTTAGATATGACAAAGTGATCCAAGGGAGAACCTGGAAATGTTGAAAATCAGCAATACGGATCTGCCAACGGCCACCTAGAACACGCTCAGGAGACACTATCCCTGGACTCGGAGATATCGAGATCATTGGGACTACGCTGTGCGCTACTAACAGACGAATCGACGTCAGAGGAATCTGACTCAACAGTGGTGGAGGTAAGCAATATATAATGCTTAAGATCCTTCAGACCAACCTCCATTACTCTAAAGCCGCCTCGGCGGCATTTCTGCTAAAAATGGAATCAGAGTTCATTGATGTGGTTCTGGTCCAGGAACCTTGGGTCAATGGTGACCGGGTGCTGGGCCTCAGATATTCCAAATACAAAATACTACATGCGAAAAATGAAGGTAAGATCCGTCACGTCAGAGAAATAATTTGAATGTTTTTATACAGCCTGGCTGCTATTAAAACGCTACAATCAAACCCCTAGCTGGCCCGAAAGGGTACAGCACGCCTCATAACCCAAAGCAGGCGGGATATAAGGATATCGCTTGCTTCATGTAAACTGCTGCTTCAGGAAGAAGCCATAAAAGAAACGAACGTCAGACGGTCTAACGCCAGTTCGTGTGTAATAACCAGGCAGATCTGGCTTGGACTTGACCGGTCCAGATCAGGCCAACTGATATCGCTTCGACGGCACCATATTGGTATGGTCGTGGGAGCCATAACGGGACATTGGGATACATGCGAGCAGACTGGGTGTCCCAGCCCATGATTTCTGCCGCAGCTGCGGTCATGAGGAGGAGGAGGAAAATGTACCTCACCTGCTCTGCACCTGTCCTAGTCTAGCGTACAGCAGAACAAAATTTATGGGAACTACCCCTTTGAACGACCTCATGGATCATTGTAAGATCGAGATCTGGGACTTTAAACGCTTCTTGGCAAGCTCAGGATAGTTTAACGAGTGAAGAGGAGGAAACTCGAATGTGGTACAGCTACGGACCAATTTTGTGTCTATGCTAGTCCTTTAGGACGGCCACCCTTACCTAACCTAACCTAACCTAGTATGACAAATGTAGACACGTAGTTCATATGTTATTGAAACGATTACATCAAAATTGCACAAAACCGCTCCGTTAATTAACGCACGTATCGGATGAAGGGATTTAAAGGTACTTGGCGAACAAGCTGAAGGACGTGATCCGTGGTTAATCAATATTCTAGTTATATTAGAATTAGAAAAAATGTACAGACCGAAAATGCCATTAGAATCCAATTGAAATGAATATGCATTGGTAAATTCATCCATATTTAAACGAGAATTTCAGGAAAGTGAATTACTTCATTAAGTGATTTTTTACATAATTATTTATTTATTTATTTTATTTATTATTATTATTACCTACAAAACAAATAGATACAAACGGTAAAAAAAAGAAAACACTGCATCTAAAATATAAAAGAAATCAAGACGCAAGTCAATTAAGTCTAAACAATTTATCAAACTCGACTCTGGATGAATTTCTAGACAAATTAAAATCAAAAAAATCAAAAGCCCAATTTAAACAACGCGAGGTGTTCAAGACAGGTTCCGATTGACTGAGGTTCGTAGATGCACTATCGATGTATAAAAATCCGTCACGACGACGCAAACGGCTCTCGGAAGCATACAAATTTACACGAGCAAGTAACTCGGAGTAATCAATACGCGACATTTAAAGATCATGCGTACGAGTGTTTTCCTTGAAGTCGACTTAGGACTCCGTTACCAAAAATACGATAAAACTCCGCTGCACATCTTCAGTATAAAAATGAAAACTTAATTCTAATGTCTACAAACTCTACAGTAATGACATCTCTTAATATATAGCTAACTAATTATTATAATTATCAAGTGTGTACAAATCATTATTTTATTTTGGGTGACGTGAATACTTGATATTCATCCTAAGTTAAGTTAATTCAACTGGACGGTATGTAAACGCTTTGTGTATAGCACGCTGAACTATTTTGTTGCAGTTGGCTAAACGGAGGCTTACAATACGTACTTTGCCATCATTTGCCATCATTCAGCTGCAATATTGTCATACTCTTTGGCCCATTTTGTCCTCTTTGATTAGAGGGTATGATGGTTAGATAATCCTTATGCCAATGGTTCCAAAAATGCTGTTGCATTTTTTTTACTATAGCTGCCATTTGGCCAATGGTGAAATGTGTTGCTGCTGCAGATCTTCATCTGCCATAATATTTTTTTTCATATACACCAATTAACAATGCACTCTCAGAGATTTGGGCAAGATTCCGCTATATAGGTCTGATAGGCCTACCATTAGGGAACATTTCATAGAAGAAGATTTTTCCAAACGGTGGATTTGAGATGAGTGAAAATGTCTTAAGAAATAACTCCTCCGTTTGGAAAAATCTTCTTGAAATGTTTCCAAACGATAGGAATATTAGACCTAAGAGTGCCTGGTTATTTGGTTTGCTTAAACCCATTCCATGATTCTAACGAAGAAATAAGTCGATTTTGTATTTTATTTCCATTAGAAAAATTATTGGTACAAATTATTTGGTTTTTTTTCTCCAATAAATTTTGTAAAATTATTATTATTGCTTTTCTTTTAAAAATTGATTAAAATTTATAAATCATCATGTCTACAAATTTTTATATTTCCAATATACAAAATTAAAAAGCAATCATTTTTCCAATAAGAAATGTATTTTGAGTGTTAGCATTAGTAACATACAGACATATTATTTGTTAAGTTTTATTTTTTGTTAGAAACTTCACTCTGGTTAAATTAGATCGAAAGAAGCGTTGGCTCACGAAATGGCGAGTATTGATTTTCCCACATTAGCTCAATTATTTGAATTTTTAAATAAGAGAAGTGACACTCTCGAAAGCAAAAGGATCAATTCTTTGGCAATACAATCCAGTAAAATCATATGTTTAATGTGATCACTATTTGGCGAGATGACACAAATTCCTATAATTATCGATTGATGAGCCAGGGAATCCTTGTTGATTACCATAGTGGATAATCTGGAGCCCCCTTGGCGTCCTTTTGTTTTACTATCTTCCAACTATCTGTCGGAAGATTTGGGTTACTGATCCTAATTATTTCCAGGATCTCGCCTGGACTAACCAGCTCGGTTGGTAGCAAGACCCGCGCTCTCTTGGCTTGGTAGGAATCTCTTCCGTGCTTCATTTCTTGCCCTACACCTCCCCCACCTCCGCTACAGCCTTCTTGTATAGATCCACTGATCTAGCATCAGAGCACGCCGTTATCTCTGCAGGATGGAGAGAGTCCTCGATTCTCTCCTAGAACTTCAAGATAAACTCAGTTCAGTGCGTTATACACAATCTTCTTTTTTCCAAGGTGATGCTCCCATCTGCATGACTCCTGTCAATGACGGCTAGCATCAACAGACGCTCAGCAGTCGTCCTCCTCTGGTGTTGTGGAGGGAGCCCCACCTTTACGTTTCGAGTTCTCCCTCGATATGTCCGGCCCTTAGAGAGTTCCGATCTCAGTTTTGTTTTGGTTTTTATTTTAATTAATTGACATAGTAGTGCCACGGGTAACAGAGAAATATTGGTCCTATTGCGCAGAGATCCGTATCCGTAGGTAAGGCTACTTACAACTAGAGATCCCCTGGTATCTAGAGGGCTCCGTTTGCGACTGGGCTTTGTTAAATGGGCCCCAGCCTGGTAGTTTGTTGACACAGGTTGCGTAACATCTTAATTCGGCCCATCTGCCGTTATTTAGCGTAACCTGCCCTACACCTAGGCCACTTTTGCCCACCCATTCATGACGAACGTGAATCGATGACATTTATGAGGTAATAAACTATTTAAACAACAACAAAAATTTCTAATTCTAATCGTTAAATATATGTATTTAGTAGCGTATTTCGGGGTTGCCATCAGAAAATATCGTGATAGCATTCGTTGGTGTGACCATCGTATTTTTCTGGGATGGAAATTGAACTATCTTACAACACACATGAGTTTAGAAATTTTAAATGAGAATCTGGATATTTTTGATACCAATGCTTTTCTTAGTAGGTTTTGATGTGATGTGTTATGATTATTTTGTTGGATAGATGTGGCCTTTGGAATGAATTCATTAGGACTCTTTATTTGTACAACTGTTTTGTTACTGTGAATATAAAAGTATAGGATTAATACTATAATGCAGATAGTAGAAAATGATATTCCTCTGGAGAGCGTCCATATCCATATTTGGTGGAATATTTGCCCTAGATGAACATTATTTAGCCGTTTTCTGTTCCGAATATTTTCCTGGTTGAGTGTGGCAATGTCTGGGGTTATTATCATATGGCGCGTAACTTGGACATTGTGGAGTTCTTCTTGAATTTCTTGAATAATTCAAATTTTCAGAGTTGATCTTAATTGTACAATTTCAGAATGTTATGACAAAGTTTTCCATTAGCGTTCGGGTATTCGGTCCACAGTTGTATTGCTTTGAGTTTGACTTCATATTTAGCAGAGGTTTGATGCAGTCATCTTTAAATTCTTTTATTTTGGTGTATTTCTGGACTAAATTGTTGTGGCCGGTGGATGTGAACAATTTGGATTTGGATTAAATAAGATTTTAGATAATTCTGGTATTGACTATCCACTGAAGCAATCGTCATTATTGTTGAGTTGTGTTCTTCCAGTTTTGGTACTTCTATAGGATATATAGCAGTGTAATTTGTTTTGTTGCAATTTGTCGGTTTGATGAATTTTAGAGCTTCATCCGGTAATGATATTTCAGCACCTTGGATTTTCCGCTAACTATTTCCAAGCTGTGTCTAGAGAGTTCAATCTTCTGTGTCGGGTTTGTTCAGGCGGTTTTATTTGATAAAGATTGTCGTGAGCTTTTTTATATGTTTGCTTAATTATTGTGTAAAGTTATTGTGTTTAGTGAGTTTGATCGGCTGAATTATTGATTATTACCCCTGTTTGGATTTTCTCAATTAACGATTTTTACTAATACAAGAAGGCCTTCTGTAGTTTTATTTCGTTTCTTCATTACACTTACAAACTTTTCTAATTTATTGTTTACTTCTTTAAAAACTTTTTTTGCTTTATTATTTATTTCTTCTGGATTTGTTATATCAGATTGATTAAAAATGATTTCACTAGGAGTAAATCCTGTTGTGGAATGGATCGTGTTATTATAAAGTAAAATTGAAATCAAGAAAATCGTTGATTTTTCCTTTTGTTGATAGATTTTGTGTTCCTAAACTCGGTGTTTTTTCGGATTCTAACAGAATTTTTTGACTAATATTTGAAAGACTTATTATATTTTTGTTGGCCCCAGTGTCTATTAATAGTGCAATAGTTTTGTTAGTAATTTTATTGTGGCATTTCAGATAAGGTAAGAAATTTAGTCGTCTGTATCAGGTGTTGAAGGTTTTTCTAGATCTAAGTGATGGATTTACCTCCATTGGGATTGGTTTAGAATTGTCTTGTGCCGGTCCCATATGTTTCTTTCTAGTGACAGGATATTTCTGTCTTCTGAAATTTAATTGTTCCGATCAATGTAGATCTTTATTTTGATTGTAAAGAATATCCTTTATTCTTCAATTTCGTTCAGCACTGCTTGCCAATAAATTTTCATTTATTATTCTTGTACCATTGGTACATAGAAACTTATGGTATCTTCGAATTTTTTTTGGCTATCGATTTCATCGAAATTGGGTATTGATTTTATCGGATCTGGGATTCGGAATACATCAAGGGTGAGCAATGGTAGAACTGGGATCTTGCTTTTGTGAAATTATGCTAAGTTGTTTTAAAACTTAAGCCAATTGGGTCGAAACTTGCTCTAGTTCCTACAGTTCGAGTTTTCGGTAATCAATATTTCAATTTGCTATGTAAATCTAAATTGGCATCCGTGTCATACACAAATTTGTCGAATCTTTTGATCTCTGACTAATTTATTGTAACGAGTTTTTTTGTATCCTAAAATTTATTCCGTAAATCCCCAAAAGTATTCGTCTATCTTGTAGAGTTATGCACGTATTAATTTGGACAGTTTACCGAAAAAAATTAGATCTGGCATCTTGTAGTGATCTGATCTGATGAGCTACTATAGTATTTTTAATAATAAAAAAAATAATACTTGTGATTCTGGTGCTCTCCTCTTGTTTATCTGGTAGTGCGTTGAATTCCTAAAGTTATCGTCTATATCTGGTAGTGTAATACTACTGTTCACATAATTTAATTTTTATTTAAATTTTAACAACTTTGACAAAAGTGATTTTTTATTTTCAGCTACCATTTCGTTTGTGTATACAAACATTATTTATATTTTGAAAGCACTTGCGATTTAGCCAACCGTCGTCAATTTTAATAAAATGTCATCCGCGTATACATATCTAATTCATTTAAATATTTACAATTTAAAATGACATACTTTTTAAAAATGTAATACTGTATTGGTGACCCAAATCAAATGACAATGAGACTTTGGTGGTCAGTGCGCTGAAAATGGAAGTGTTTGCGAGCTATATAGAAATAAAATCAAACAATCTTAATTGGTTTCTTATTTATAAAAGAGAATTTTAAAATTCTATTTCGCTTTTAATTTTATAGGTTGTGTGTTATTGATGAAAATATTCATTATTTTTAATTTATATATTTTTCGTTGATTTCAAATAATGATATGCAAATTATTTACTTTTCTTGTTTTTTTGTCTTATTTGTTTTTTTGTTTTTTGGTTTTAGCTTGAATTCGGTATTACTTTAAGTATATTTCCTGAAGATTGGAATCAAGAAAATGTAATATAATTAAATTAATTTTTTAGGTTTTTGAATTGCCAATAAAATTAAATTAAATTACACACACACACACACATACAAAAAAAATAAAAGATAAGGCATAAAATATAGTTTTTGGTGTACGTACAGGTATAAAATACTACAATGTAGTGTTATAACTATAAAAATTAGTAATTAAATACATTTTTATTGGTTGTTAAATATTGTACTGTTGGCAGCACAAGTTTATTTTGCGACGATACTAAAATGTACAAGAATGTTAACAATGTTGCTGGTGTAATAATTTAATTATGGCTTTTTTCTTTTTTTTTGGTTTGTTTGGATTCTTTGGTATATGGTTATAGGTGGAGCCCTTCACACACATACACATTTTTTAATGGTTTTAAATAATTAATTGACAAACGCACATTATATTTTAACCCTTTTATATTTTACGACATAAACCAAAAATTCAAAGGGTTGATAAGGTATATACATTACAATGTTTATATACATTTTGTATGTGCACATATGTGGATATACACAGATCATTTATAATCAATATTTGCAAAACATTTAATTTAAAGTAAATATGCAAATTTCAATTTTCAGTAAACAAATAAATAATTTTTAATTAGAAATTAGGGTTGTATACATATTTGTGTTTATATGTACACGAGAGATGGCAATAAATACTTTAAAATTAATTTTTATGTTTATTTTTAATTATTATTAGATAACAACATTTTATTTTTTGGTTTAGAAGAAAATCAAAATTGATTTATTTTGAAATGTATATCTGGTAAGTTGTTATTGTTGGTGTAATTTAATGAAACTGTTTTCCATGAAATATCAAATTTCTGCAAACAACATTTGGTCTAGGTACTGCATAAATAATCATGATTGAAGGACATTTTACCCTATATGTACGAGTATATATACAACACTTTATAGAATTCGAATAGTTAAATTACTTAAATTTAAACAAATTAACAAAATAGTTACTCGAAATTATTATCATGATAGTTTTAAGATATTTTAACAACTCTTAGAAAATTAATTAATTTTACTTGTTCCCGGGGAAAGAATTTTCGACTATCTTCACCCAGGTTCTAAAGTCTTAGTTGCAAAATTTCTAGTTAAACAATTTTAGCAATTTAAGAATTCAGAATTACTTATGTGGAATTCCTAATTTTCAATTAAAAACAACAAAAATGGTATTATAATTCAGTATTGCTTGCCATTTCACCATGGAAAGACTGAGCCCGGTACAGCGTACACAAATTGTTCGGCTTTATTACGAAAATTGCCGTATTGGGCTGAATCATCAGTTCATATTTCTTCAAAAATGAAGACGGCCGGAATGTAACTGTCGTAAAGTAATCGCGCCATAATACTGGACTACAAGATGATCCCAATCGATTTGGTGAGTAAACTAATTGCACTTAAACATTAAGAAATGCAAAATTATGTCGTATCACCATACCAAGGGTCCAGTGTGGTTACCGCAACATAAATGTCAAAGAGTAAACTAGATTACTAAGGGACATGAGATTTCAAGGATCTATACACTTTATATACATTATATTTCGCTTAAGTGAGATCTGGAATATGCTGTGGTGGTCTAAAATCCATACTATGCTGTACACACCAAAAGAATAGAAACCAAAAAAAAAATTTGATCTTCCTTCTAACAAAAACTGGCTGGAACTACTATTATGATATATCATCCTATAAGAATGTTGCTCGTCTACCTCCATATTCAATAATGAGCAAAGAATACAAAATGCAACCTCGAAAGAAGGGCTTTGCATGATCATCAACTCCTGGCGCTAGAGCACCACTCCACCAAATATGGCGGAAATAATCCCATCAATAGTCCGTCTGGAATCGAAGGGGGCCATTTATCGGAAACCATTAGTTAAAGAAAAATACGTTTTACAGGAGTGAAAATTTGTTTGGTGACCTTGGATACTAGCAAATATCATATTTTTTCGAGGTACTTTTTGAGATGACTTTTGTTTTTTGCATTTTCTTTGTTTTTCGTTTTTTATTTGAACCGGTTAGTCGTTAATTTTTGTTAGCCCAGCTCTAAAATGTTATATTCAGATGCAGGTGCATTTAATATGCTATTATCAACATATACTCGTATGTATGGATGATGTACTTAAAATACTACTCATGCGAATAAAGTACATGCTGCGCGTTATGGGAGTAGTTATTTAGCGCTTAGCCAATCGAGTTTAGTTTATTAAACTACCGGATTATTAGTAAACTAAACTTATCTTTCACCATAAAAATGCTATTTCATTTGCAAATTCTGAAATTTCGAAAATCAAAATTCGAAAACAAATTTTACCTTTATAATTCTGCGAATTTTAACTCGGTTCGAAAAAATAAAAAAATTCTTCTTCTTAAAAATTTCGAAATTGAACTTTTCGAATACGATTCTGAATGTTAAACCTCAAATTGAAATAGTTAAATGTGAGGTATTTATTCAAATTTCACAAATTTAGATAAAGTCAATTTTTTGGGGTTTTTCCACAAATTTTGAATTTCCAATTGAAATTGAAATAATTTATGAAAATTCGGAAGATATACTGGGTTAGAATCCCAATAGAGGATTTCAAAAGGGATGCGTATTTAATCGGACATGTAATCGAAGCAAACTGCGAGAGACTTAAGAAAGTAAGAAAAAGCTCAAATATGACATGTTGGATGATGTAGGGACTTTATGATTTTTGGTAGGTTAGGGAACCCATTATTTAATATATTGGCCCCATTGTCCCGGAGTGTTCATAATTCGGCAGTGTGTATATAGTGCTGTATATCACGCGGATGGTGTAAGATAAGTCAGGATTATTCCATATTCATTTTTATAATAAAAATGCTTTGTTGGCAAGCAATCAGTCTGAATAAATATAATCAATAATCTGGTGAGAGGTTGTGATTCAAATCCAGTTGTTGAAACAGGAAATGTATATATGTATGTTAAAAAATTGTACTCTTTATATCTTCATCAATTATTATAAAAAATTCGAGCTGGATTCTTAGCCTAAACTTAATTTATGGGGTTCGTTAAATTTTGTAATTTAAAAATGTAAAGACAAACAGTCAAAAGTTAGTTTAAAATTCGTTTAGCACAAATTGAACTCCAACAACATGATAGCTGATTGGTTAATTTAATTTTTATTAATGTAAAAAAAATTACGCAATTTTCAAAATTAATAATTTTTGAATGAAAATATTTAGAATGAAAACATCGTATACATTATAATCCTATTGAAAAATTTTGACTAAAGAGTCAAAGAAAAGCTTATTCACGGAGGTAAAGATAAATAAAATTATAAAATATTTGTAGAGCTTTAATTAATTTTATAATTTAGACTTGGATTTTATTAGTGGTCGACATACTATGTACATACATACATTAAAATGATCTATGAGTGTTGCATACGAGTATTACATTAAATTTACTATTAGTAATTTGTACTCGAATCTAATAGGATGGTTATGTAGCCTTGCATTTAAATGTTTTCCGAAAAAAAAAATGTATTTTAAATTCAGACGCGTCAGGTTGTTATATTTTAATTTGTTATTAATTTATTTTTGCTTTTTTAATAATTTCCAACTAAATTGGACTAATTAAAATTATTCATTCGACCGTAATAAAAGTCATCGTAAAGTGTTGTAGCTTGAAATATATTTACCACCCGGTCCATCATCGCACACCAATAAAATAGTTTTATTTATATAATTATTGATGCATACATATATTTTAAATAAAAAATTTAAAAAAAATTCTGTATCTGTGCGGCACAGTGTATATGTATGTCTGATATAAATACAAAATAAAAGGACATAAAACAGAGAAATTCGAAAAAGAATGAAAATAACGAAAATGAAAACTCATTAAAATATTTTCCATCATCATCAAAACAAAAATAAAAATTAACGTGAAAATATTTATCCATTAAACATAAACAGAATGACATCAGGCCAAAAGATTTAATGGTTTTTTTTATGCTATACGACATTTTATGTTTATGTACATCTCAGTATTCGATATAAAAGGGTTGTAGCTGGTAGGTATATCTACTACATATACATACATATAACCCTTTTTCAAATGAATTGGAATTGTTTATAGTATATGTTTATGTTGATCAGGAAACCACCTGAGAAATAATTTAGATTTTTATGAATATTACATGTTAATTAAAGCGAGTATTCGATGAGCGACGCGGAAACATATTTTACCTCGCATATAATTTATTAAAAGTGGGTTATACTCCTTGTCATTTTAATTATAAATTTAAGATGATTTATTGTAAATGAATTGTTCGTCGAATAATTTTACGAGTTTTAATGAGTTTGAAATTGATATATACCTATCCCTACAAAAAGGTGCACAGATGACACTTAATAGTTTTATGCATCGATTAATCCCAAAGGAAGGTATATATGGTACATCTTTATGAATTTTAATTACATTTTTTTGTCTGTTTGATTATTTGTGCGTGTCCTTTTAGGATACTATACGGTTGTTGTCATGATTATATAGTTAAATAATTCTATAGGTCTATTTAGATTACGTGACAAATGCATAGATATGATTAAGCATTAATGGTAAAATTAAATTGTCAACAAACAAGTTTTTGATCCTTAATAGATAATACAAACTTATCATGTTACCGCAACTTTATGCGCCTAACGTTATTTATGGTAATAGCGCTTCAAATTCTGGTAGCTAATATCCTAAATGCACGAAAATGATTATATTTTTGTAACTAAATTTTGTCGAACGGAAAAAGTGTTACAAATATTTAATCATAATTCAAAATACAAAGTAAGAAGCTCATGTTAAAGTATTTAAACAACATTCTCAATATTGCATTGCATGCCATTAGAAAATTAACTTTAAACAATTTTTCTTTATTTACTTAGCCTGCACTCTCACTCTACCAACAAGAAAAATGTAATAAGCTTAAAAGAAAGCTTTTTTTGTACGTTTTATAACTTAATGTTGAAATTTTAGATAAAAACATTTCAGAAACTGTGTTTTTTTGTATGGCTGGTTGGTTTTATTTTATCTTTAAATAAAATATTTAAATTTAAATATTTAAAAAATAATCATAAATTATATGGAAAACTATTTCGGTAGTAGTTAAATTTTGTTTTTTGTCTTGTATTGTGTAAGCGAAACGAGAGTATAAAAACGATAATTTTATGTGTATAAAGCTTTAAAACTTGAATGACCATAAAAGTATTAAAAGCTTTACTATATATACTCTACTATATATGGTATATATGTAGTATTATCTGGGTAAATGGATTTGTACAAAAAGACTGACCAAATTCTAATTTTTTTTATAGTTTTGCTTGTTAAGGGTTGTGTGCAGAGCTTAATTTAATTTTATATAAAATTCGTCCTATATTGATTTTGTTGAAATGTAAAACTATACATACATATTCAAAAATGGCCCCTCATAATGTCTATGGTGATATAGAAAATAATCAAGATTAATAATTTATTCATACAAATATTTTAGGGCTATTAAATTTTTCTTTAAATAAAAATAATTTATTTATTTATTTTTTTTTTTTACTTTGTTGAAAGCTCATGCAATAAACTTTAACAACATTTTTCGGACATTATCATAAAATTAGATCATAAATTTATAATTTTTATATTTTAGTTTTGTTGTTGTGGTTTAGAAATTTTCTCTAATCAATAATTTTGTTTTATATTTTGTACAAAACACGAATATATTATGTTAATAATATAATAATGCAGTTAACGGAAATGTGTTCTATTAATTTTCTAAACATTTTTTCAATTATAATTATAATTATAATTATGTGAGCCCGCATTCTTGTTGTGCTGTAATTGTAAATGCATTTTTCATGTAGGTTTTGTTTATGTTCCATATTTATTGCTTGTAAATAATAAAAATTTATAATTAAAAATGTTTTAATGGAAAATTAAGTACGTCAAGTTAGGAAAATTGTTTTCCGCCCAATCCATTCCAAGTATAAAAAATATAATATATTTAAGTCTTCTAAAATGAGATTTCTGGCGTGGTGCTCGCGTTATCTCTAGGATTTTCCCCCAAAAATTATAAAGATTTCATATAGTTCGTATACGTACACTGTCGAATCTATTAGTACAAATGACCCTAGGCGAAACTTTTAAGGAAACCATAACTGTTAGTTGTCTTTTAGATTGCGCAAAAAAAATTATACATTTTGGTTTTTATTCGTATTATGTACATTGATACTGAAATAATAAAAATGCATCAATTGTTTTAAAAATGCCCATAATTTTTCCGGCTAATTTATCTGCTCAACTTTTTACTTAAAAATGTTCACCAATTTAAAATTTCGGGATGCTATGAATTTTTTTTAAATTTTTTCATATATTTTTTCGGGCTAGTGTAAAATTAAGCATTGATACATACCAAAATTGAAAAGGGCCTGTTTTTTCGGGCTTACTTCACATACATGTCTTATTTTGGTAAATTTCATAATGTTACTTAAAAATAAAAAAAAACTAGAACGCAAAATTCGAAATCCAAAATATAATACGCCACATGGAAATTCAAAAAATGTAAATTTATTATAAATTCGATGAACAAGTTTGAAAACTGGAAATACAAAAATCTAGAAAGAATTAAGAAGTATACACGTAAATGTTCAAGTCAATTTTCACTTCAACTCGGTTTCCAAAACTTGATAATCCAGGACGAAGTTTAAAACTCATTTCATAAATAGTTCAAATTCTTAAAAAATTGAGCAAAAACTAACAAAATTTAAATTAAAAAATATCTCAGGAGACAATTACGCTCTGTCAAATTTTAGTTTACAACGACTGGAACGTTTCGACTATGAAGGTCTGCTAAATGAAGATCATAAGACACGATATCAGGATCTTGTCAGCGACAACATTGAGGAAGCTAATTATACCAGTCTGACTGCGTGAACTCTATCCGGGAGGCAACTCTTCGGTTGTCAGTACTGTTCAACATACATTTAATATAGTGAAATTAAGACCCAAGAATGATTGGTTTGATGACGAGTGTTGTCTTGCAGTTGAGCAACAAAATATAGACCATAGTGAAGTGCAACAACGTATCACAATCGCGAGGAAAAACAAGAATACTCTCACTAGGAGGGTAGCTAAGGGGATTTGTAGACGGAAAAAGCGAGAATGGTGGAAGGCCGAGGTTCTGAAAGTACAACAACTCGTTCACGTAATTTCTTTAAAGGAATTACTGCATTGCACCGTACTTTCAGGCCTGCTTCAGCTGCCATTCGGGACCGGGATGGAAACCTCTGTGTCAACATCGACGCTTGGTGTTCATCATGCGTCACAGACTGTATAGTTGAGTCACCTCAAATACAGGATGTGGAGATTTGCATTGAGGATCCATTCCATGAGGAATTCACTAGGGCCATTTCTGTTGGACTCCAGAGCAATGAGTCCAAAACGAAATAAAAAATCTCAAGTTATAGGGACAATGGCACGCCAGATTTTAGTAGTGGCCACTACACGTTTGAAGGAGTGAGGAAGTTCAAATATTTGGGCTCTCTTATCACTCACGATAATAGTGTGGGTGAGAATATTGACTGGCAGCTGGCAGCCGTGGTTTGTATTCTCTAAGGCCACTGCTAAAATCTAAACACCTATCAAGTTGGATGTGAAAGTTTGGCGCTGACGGATGAGTACGAGAGATGTCTCCTTACATTTGAGAGAAGAGTCATGCGTGTGATTTATGGCCCAAAACTCGAAATAGATGGCACATACCGAGCTTTGTATAATATCGAGATCAGATGAAGATCCCAGATATTGTGCATGAAATAAGATCTCCTCGAGTACGCTCAGGTTGTCTAAGACAGTATGAAGCTCAAGCCCAGGATCGAAACCGTTGGAGCCAGATTGTTGACGCAGTCATGGACTTTAAACGCTGTTTTTATTATTTCTGAAAATTTTATTTCATTTCATATAAAATATGTTAAATAATTTATATTAAATTATTATTATAGATGGTTAATAAAAAACGCTGTTGATGAACATTTAACTCCGAAAAGTAATGTAACGGTAAATTTACCATTGGAATTGGAAAGCTTAAACCGTGATAATGAATCGAATGAGTATGAAACTTTTACGTTTCAGTTAATATTTTGTTTGATTGTGGCTTTTAAATTGTGTGTTTTTCTTAATTTTTACAGAGCAGTCACCTCTAGTGTTTCAAGTAGTCTCTCTAATAAACAAAGACGTGTGAAGAACACAAAAGATATGTTGCGGTTTTCAATGAACGACAGAAAAATTGAAGAAGCGGAAAACACAAATAGAACGTCATGCACAAAATGATATACATAAAAAATCAGTTGATATTGCGAAAAAATATTAAAATAGATAAAGTATTTGATAAAAAAATTCCAATCGGTCAAAGAAAACGCAACAAAAATCGAAATATCATTAAGTTAGGTCGTCGCTGAACCTAATATGCCATTTTCAATTTTGAATCATTTGAATTTATTAATCATAAATTCAATAACCGATTCTAAAATTGTAAAAAAAATTAACATAAATAGAATAAAAGGCCAACAATTTATTATATAGGTATAGTTAGGCCTAACAAATAAATACAAAAAAAATTGTTCAAATAGCCAACCATCAGTATTTTTCCATAATTATAGATAGAGGAGTGATAATTATCGAAAAATTTGGCGATTGTTATAAGGATATATGACAAGCAATGTAGGAATTTGTTACTACATGTTAATACACTTGTTAATACATACTTTAATTAAAGTGTTAGAAACCAATCAAATTCCATTGAAAAACCTTATAGGATTTACAGCCGATTTGAAAACAGAACGGTGTTCAAATCAAACTGAATGATTTGGTTCCCAAGTTACTAGTTAATTGTTGTATCTGTCACATATTAATCTGATTTCGATGACTGGAGCAAGTAGGTCACCACTTCTGTAACAGTTCCAATAGAAAACAAAATTTTGTAAAATTTCAAGAGTACATCGGCACAGATTTTCACCAAATATTAAAGTTTGAAGCGACACACTGGTTGGGAACCACTGCTCTATACTACTTTGAATTGGGGAATTTCGAATCAACTTGAATTTATTTCTTTTAATTTAAAAAGTAAATTGACTGTTATTTTTTATTTCTATCTTATGCATTAGAAATTATTAATAATGTTAATAGAGAAATGCAGTCAGAAGATTTGCTAGAAATGTTAGTGCAAAAGATACATTAGACGGCCATCTACGAGTATATCAAACTTAAATTTAAATCAAAATAAAATTCCGGTACAAGATAATTATAGTGGTGCTCAGGTTGAACTTTATTTTAATAGAGAAAATTTGCCGGAACAGGATATATGCGAATTTTAATATTACCTTTTATAAAGATTTACGAAAGCGGATTAATTTTGATGATGAAATTTTGAATTTGTCGCCTCTATTTTCCCCAGAAAATGTTATTTCGAGATAAGTCAATAACATATTGCCAATAATATTAAAATTATTTGATGATAGTGAATTAAAAAATACAGAGCAGATAAACAATGAATATCGAGTGTTGGCTGATTATAATAAAATAAAAAAAAAAATGCATGGCACATTACATCGGTGGTACATACTGAGTTAAAATGTGTGGCAACAGTCCGACCAGTTTTCCCCCACGCGATATTTGGACATCTACAAAACCATAAATGAGCTAACGTATTATGAAACTAACATCTCTGTACGTACTGATTTATGATATCCCAGCTTTGCACGATATGTTCGTTTCCAAACATTTCAAAATTCGAAAGTTTTTTTCAGGAAATCTAATTTTACTTCGTGGGGTCTGGTGGAAATGGAAGATGTCTGCACAACCAGTCCGATTGTACGGTTCTCAACTGGGAGTGGGGCGATTTCTATTGCAGTTACCCATCATTGAGAAGTTCTGCACCCTCACGTATTGGCCTTTTTGTGTTGGAAAAATATTCATAAATGTAATTAGATACTCGATCAAATCGTGCGAAACGGTTAAAACAAATTAACCAAAATAAGTTCTTATTTTGTACAAAATGCACTAGTAATTTATTATTTTCTTGCCATTATGATGACAAATTCTCATAATGTCGTTTAATTCAATATAAATGTTTCCACCAAACTGAACTATTTTTTTTTTCGACATTATTTAATTTAAACTTAAGAAATAGTTTACTTACTTTTATCACAGAATCACAATTAATTTAAAATTACATGAAGAAAAGCGAGCTATCAAATTGTGTCCATTTACGCTGCTATTGATTACCAGAAGTCCAATTTTGCTATTTCCAATCGTCAATAATAAATCGAAAATTTACGCCCACATACAATGAAAACATAGCAACGTTAAAAACTAAAACTCAATTAAAATTGTTGAAACAGTATTGCCACATTGATATATCACTCTGATGTCAAAAATATCACAACATGCCACCTATGGGTCTATTTTTTAATTCAACCCGAGCGAGCAGTGCGCTGTCAAAAATGTTCACTACGTTTTTTAATTCAACCTGTGTAATTTTACTCCACACACTGTATTTTTTAATATGAACTGAACCTACTCGGTGCACCCACCGAGTGAAAATTTTTGCTCTGAAATGAATGTCAAGAATATCAAGAATAAGCAAAACATAACCTTAGTTGTAATATTTTTATAAAAATAGATTACAACAAATTTATTTGTATAAAAACATTTTATTTATCCACGCTGTTTTTACTCTGAGCACACCGACCAATTTGACACTGTACTCTGTGTACACTGGTTGAGTAAATACACTCGCTCGAGTTGAATTAAAAAATAGACCCCTTGACACTTACCCCTTAACATTTCAGAGCAAAAATGTTCACTCGGTGGGTGCACCGAGTCGGCTCAGTTCATATTAAAAAATACAGTGTGTGGAGTAAAATTACACAGGTTGAATTAAAAAACGCAATGAACATTTTTGACAGCGCACTGCTCGCTCGGGTTGAATTAAAAAATAGACCCCATGACTTTTCTCGCATTAAAAAAGTAAGATTTTTATCAATTCGCTGTTCATTAAGTGAGTGTGCCAATCGAAATAAAAAGCACATAAAAAGTTAGATTTGGATACAACCACACCAACTTATAAATATTATATCCGCGATAAAATGTAAGTTTTTTTTGGTACTTTGACAGAACCTCAATTAAATTTTTGTATAATTTGCACGAATTAGGCAAATATTTTATAAAATCTTTTATTTTAATTCAAGAATCTGATATTAAGATGAAATTATAAAATTCGCACAACAAACCAGTTAAAAAGTGAGGAAATTTTTTTTATTTTCACCACAGTTAAAATATTTAACTTTTTAACTTCGATTGGCACACAAAAGAATAAAATTTCAAAAATTCTAGTTAAGGCTGATTTCAATTCAATCTTTTTCTCTCTTCTATAAAATGGGCGTAAGAGAAACAAGTACATTTATATGATTTGCCTGAAAAAATAAAATAGGCACAGTCAAATAAACTTTGTCTTTTTCAAAAAAAAAAGATGAACGGGTTCGTCTTTTTTTCATTATTTTGGTATTTTTTGTAAAGTTTGCAGCCAAATTGTGAATTTTATTTCATATAGTTGTCTTTCCCACACCTATTACTTTTTTCCATTTAGAACTGGATAGCTTTCTTCTTTTATTTACAAATTTAATTTAGGAATAGAATTAGAAAAAAGATTAAAGATTGAATGTAAATCAGCCTTTACTTACGAAGCAACTAGATATCTCTAAACAAGTTACTAAAATTTCAATCTCGGGGAATCCAGGATGTAGACCCGCTTGAAGTTACCCCAGTATTTTTTAAAAATTCCTCTGACTCCACAAGCGTAAATAATCCATCCCAAACTTTTTAAAAATAAACATATAACTTATACAGTTGGTTCAACCCAGGATTTTTTTACATTTATACTATCCAAGACTTTATCGTCTACAAAAAAAGATACAGTTGGTACCAAAATACTTTTTTAATATGTAAAATTAATTTGGTGGCAAATAAATTTAGGTTAAGGACCCTGTTAGGAAGCACTGCGCTAACTTTAATAATTTTGTGAAACTTGGAATTTTCGCCATATAAATGTGGCGTTTTTGCCAACTTTTCATAAAAAGTAAAATCGAAAAAAAATCGTATGACCAAGCTTTTATAGGGTCGGCTTTTTTCTCATATTGATTGAGTTTGGGAATTTGTTGGCCAACACTGTGCCAGCGTTGATATTTTTTTGACACTTGGAATTTCCGCAATATAAATAAATGTGAACGCTTATGAAGTTTATCCTAAATTAGAATCAAACCAACAAAAACATCGTAATATGTATATGTATAAGTAAGTATCAATCATAAATGACATTTAGGCGAACATTAAATTATTTGAATATAGCTATTTATTGTATTTATTAAAGTATGTAAAAATTGGATATCCAAATAAAGGTTTAAAACTAATAATCCAACCACGCCGAACCGTTTGAAAAGCTAATGGCTTTCATATGGTCAAATTGCGGTTTCAGTAAATTCAGATTTTAGGATTTTCTTAAAAAATTGCGTATCTTACGATTTTCAATATTTATCACTATGATTTTTCGACAGGCGTGAACTAACACTACGATCATGCCGAACCGCTTGAAAAGCTAGTTAATCCGGGGTCTACACTATGCAAAATTGCTGAGATTTTGTCTCATGAAATTTTATGTATGTGTATGTTTTTTTCAATGTATTGATAAATATTTGTTAACATATTATCATAACTGGGCATTTTACTCTCATGATTATTTCTCCAAATGTCAAATAAAATTCAGCGAATACTGTCAAACAATGAGTAGTTCGTCTCAGCACTCGGAAAAAAATGAAAAACATAACCTTAAAACTACATTTTAATTTGACATTTCGTACAAATTTCATGGTAATTTTTTCGTGAAATAGCCACCTGATAATTTGCTGAGAATGCCAAAATTTGTTTAATATACATACACACACATTGATAAATTAAATTTCATGAGAGAAAATCTCAGCAATTTTGCATAGTGTAGACCCCGGGTAAAATAGCCAAACCTACGAAAGCTTGATCAATCGTTTTTTTCGTTTGTAGCTTTCTTATAGAAAAGTTGGCAAAGGCGCCGCATTTATTTATATTGCGGAAATTCCAAGTTTCGAAAACATATCAACGCTGATACAGTAGTGGCCAACAAGAAGGTCCCAAACTCAATCAGTATGAGAAAAAGCTTGGTCATACGATTTTTTTTTCGATTTTACTTTACTTTGAAAAGTTGGCAAACGTGCCACATTTATTTATATTGCTGAAATTTCAACGGTCAAAAAATATCAACGCTGGCACAGTGTTGGCCAACAAGGTCCCTAACTCAATCGATATAAGAAAATATCCGACCCTATAAAAGCTTGCCCAAACGTTTTTTTCAGTTATTGTAGCTTTCTTCGAAAAGTTGGCAAAGGCGCCACGTTTATTTATATTGCGGAAGTTCCAATGGTCAAAAAATCATCCACTAACACAGTGGTGGCCAACATGGCCCCAAACTCAATCAGTATGAGAAAAACGACCCTATAAAAATTTGGTCATACGATTTTTTGTTCGAATTTTCTTATTTTGAAAAGTTGGCAAACGTGCCACATTTATTTATATTGGAGAAATTCCAACGGTCACAAAATTATTAAAGTTGGTGTAACGGTTGCTAACAGGGTCCTTAATGTAATCGCAAAGAGAAAATAGGCGTCCTTTAAACGACTTGCCCAGAAGAATTTATTTACCACCTAATTAATTTTACATATTAAAAAGACTGGAATGAGTATTTTGGCACCAACTGTATATATTTTGTATACGAATGTAAAAAAAATCTTGGGATGAAACAACTACATAAATTTTATATGTATTTTTAAAAAGTCTGGGATGGATTATTTACGCTTGTGTTGTCAGAGGTATTTTTTAAAAATCCTGGGATGAAATCCTGGGATAACTTCAAGAGGGTGGATCTAGGGATTGTAATTTTCCGCGGTTTTTGGAAACACTGCTAGGTCCATCACTGGCAGTAGATTAGCCTTGCTCAGTGTACAATAAGTTAGATGATAATTTTTATCTACATTAGTCATAGACTAAAAGAAAAAAATTCGAATCCATATATTAAGGATTATAGTGCAATTTTATTAAACATTTAAAATAAATATTGAAATTTAATCAAAACGAATTGGTTTAATTGCCAAAGAAAAATAAAGTGTTTAATAATATAAACTTCGCGATAATTTTGGGCGTCCGTTAAGTTAAATTTTAAATACAATAAATAAATTCAATGCGGTATATACTGGGTTAACATTACCAAACGTGTGTAGCTAGCATTATTGGATAATTACCTTCAGCACCCCCATACACATATTTATAATAATAATAATAATCATAATAGTTAATATACTTGAATATCCTTTTTTATTATTTATTTATTTATATAAACATATTAAATCATAACAATTTACATATAGTTATTAAATACTAGAAAAATACTTTCAAATTTAATGTGGAAAACCACGCAAATGTTAATTTTTTTTTTATACGTACACCATAATACACCGTGCCCCATTCACCTTAATATATTTTTTTTTTCAATTCAATGAAGTGTTGTGTTGATTATTGGTGGTTACCTTCCAAACCATATTTTGTATTAAAATAATCCTTATGCATAAGTAAGTGTATATATACGGAGATATGGTGTTTATCAGAACATTATTATTGTTCAGTGAATTGGATACGAAACGAAAAGCTATTTTTCTACTTCAACTGTAATTTACATAAATTATATCCTTTGTTATATTCATGAATCAAGACAACATTTATGTATATACATATATAAAATAGTTTATTAAAGAAGCTTTTTTTTATTATGTGATAATTATTACTTTAATTAAAGCTTTGTTTGCATAATTGAAAATTATTCTTGAAGGATGTATGAATATAAAAAAAATGTCACTTTCAAAGTCATCATAAATTTAAAGATAATTAATTTTGTTGTGAATCATTTTGTGACTTTTACGACTTGTACAGTATAGATTTGAGAATTTCATCATCCCTCGTGCATGTCACTTAATTTATATATTCATATATACATATTCACGGTTTTTATGACCAATGATAAAAATTTGTTTAAAAAAAAAAACCAGCCCTCCACTATATATTTGTGAATGTTTTTATGACACAGGATAGCGACCAAAATGGAAATGTCGTAAACTATAAATTGACTAAAGGCTTTGACATATTTGTGTAGTTTTTAAAAATCTATATTTGTTTACGTTTGATAACAAAAGCTTGTAGTATGTATACATAATAGTTTTATGCTAGATCCACATTTTTTTATGTGAAGTGGACATAACTGAAAAATGTATAAAAAGTATGTTTTTTTTTTTTTGATAAAAGGATATAAAATACTGGAGATACTCTTCAAACAAATTTTTGACAATTTGTTCCGAAGTGCTTAAGGGTATAGTAATTCAACATTTGCTGCAAAAAGCATTCTAAGATGTACATAAATACCTTACAAAATATGATTTTTTATGTTTTGATTTTGATTTGAACAACGATCAAAGAAATTCCTTTTGTATCTAGTACTAATATTTAGCTATATGTTTATATATTCGAGCACGCGTGACAACGTGTATCTTTAAGGTTACCTAAACTTTTTTATCCTAAATTAAATAAATAAGAAAAAATACATAAAAAATCTACACAATTTTTTATGACTCATAAAATTGCGAAAATGAAATAAAAAAAAAAAAAAGGAAAATGAATAAACAATAAAATTGAAAAATTTTGTGGAAAATCTAGGACATTTTTATGATTTTTAATTTATTTAATCATTTTTTATTACGAAAATTTTATTTTCATTTTTATTTATTTATTCGTTCGTTTCTGTGGTGTTTTCTGTGTGAGTTTATTTATTTAATTTAATCTTTTTTATTAGATTTTCAGTTTCTTTTATAAATAAATAAATGAAAATCTAGAATATAAAATGTAGTAAATAATAGAAAAATCAAATAAATGTTTGTGTGACGTACATAAAGAATTTAATTAAATTCTGCGGGAATTAAATATTCATCAAAACCGTATTTATTCAAAAAATAGTTTAGAGTTGGTGTATATAGGCACGAGGTTAGTTTGACCAATCCAACTTGATTTAGCTTATTATAAATATTTAAATGCGATTCATAATTAATTTAATTAATTGTCTAATTATACACGTAATTGAAATGTTTTCGTATATAAGTCACGAAAATTTATATAACGAATGAAACTCAAATTAAATAATCAATCATATTTTAAGTCAGTTTAAATATAATATTTCTTCTAACCTAAATACAAAACAATGTTGAAAAGGTCAATCTGATTAAAAACCATTTTTTTTCCTTTTAATTTGAACTAAAATGATCCTTGCAAGTCGAAGTAAATATAAACAATAACAGGAAAAGTTATTAACAATTCATAATAATTAAGATATTGCTTTATTTAAATCGCGTCTGTCTGTCAAATATAGTGTATGTACATAAAATAATATATACATCGCATGATTGTCTTAAATAATTTTTGGTCGCGATAAGAATTCTAGTAAAATTATAATTAAAACACAAAAGAAAATTCGTTTTTTAATTGTACTAATTAGAAACGGTATATTGCGATGCAACAAAATAAAAAAAAATAATTATTATTGAAATAAATCATGTTACCGGTTACCGCACTCTGCGGCTTTGATTAGAATCTAATTTCAATTTTTTGATTAAAAACTAAATTTCATTTCATTCGCCCAAAAATCGTGTGTGTATATAACTACATATGTAGATATGTGCATAAAACGAATTAAATATATTTTTATTACAAAAAATAAAGTGTTTTATATTTATCCAAATCAATTTTATTTTTATTTAATAAAAAATATATTTTATTTTTAATTAAAATTTTATAAAATTAAAATCGAATTTATCAAAGAGATTTTTTTTTTGTTTTGTTTTAAATATCTTTGAATATGCGAATTGTATTTACTAAATCGGAACGAATTAAAAATGTGCATAACAACCAGATTAAATTCGTTTTTTTTGGCCATAAAGTGTATATGCAGATATTCAGTTGGAATAGAGTTGAGATCAGTGTAACACAGACAGACTTAAATAATTGTTTTGTTTTCCTAATATTTCAACAGATTTACAAATCTTCTGTCTATAGTGTTATCTAACTTATTTTGTTCAATTTTTGCGTGATCAACCCATCTGACTTGTCCCAAATATAATTTCCATATGAATACTAATTTAACCATCGTTCTATTGATACCTATAGGTGCAGCGGTATCTTCCTTTCAAACCGTCTTACTGCGCATGTTTGCGTTCAGTCGACGAGTCGACATATTCTCGCCTAGTTACTCACTGTGCTCATTTTATCCCTGCTCACAATTTTCTTTAATTCTTCTCGTTACCCAAAATGTATGATGAATAAAGGATGAATACGATTTATGTTTTCTATTATTGATTTTTTTATTCATCTTAAGCAATAATTTGACGAATATTTTTGATATCATTGATCACTATCAAATCAGTCTATACTATTATTTGTGTTTATTTGATTTTGACGCAACTTTTAATGCTTTAAAGGCCCTTATTGCTTGGCTACAAATATTTTTGTGATTCTTACTTTTGGACTAGTTCTTGGCAAAGAAGTCTATAGCAATCGTTTTCCCTGCTAAAATCGAATGTGACAAAACCAAATCACACCATTGGGTTCCTCTTTATCCTTTTTGCATGAAACCTTTGAAATGAAACTAAAAGTTCTGAACAAAATGATGCATTGCTTCCCAGGAAACTTAAAACTTTTGAAACAATGTCTTGTATCTTCGCCAAATATTAAGCTGGCTTTAACATATCCGCCCACATTTTGTCGATAAACTTACCAGATTTTCTTAGTCCTGGTAGTATATCACTTATTACAAATTATTTGTTGTTTTAAATGTGCATCACCAAGTTTTAGAGTAACATTAAAGACTAAAAGTGTGTGAAGTTATCCCAGAATTCCAATTAAAAATGTTCATCAGGCAATACTATTCTCATCCCATCCCAGGATTTTAAAAACCATCCTAAAATTTGATATCATCATTTTAATTCTTATATATTTTTATCGTAAGAAGTAATTGGCACAGTAAGCTCAAAAATTCATATCAATATGGCCCCATACATAAAATTAGGAGTTTAACTACTGGGTGTCGAGAATCATGATTGCCGGAAAAAGTTTCCTTTGTTTCCGACTTGACATGATGTTCACTTGCTGTGAACAATCGTTGAATACCAGCTGTAAGTTGTAATTGGCGCAATGAGCTCATATGTATATGGCACCATATAAGAAATACGGATTTTAATAAATGGTTCTCGAGAACCATTTTTTTTATTTTATTTTATTTATTTATTCTCTTAACGAATTCCAATAGGATACAAAAGTTACTTAAATACTACGTACAATTCAGCTAAGAAGATAGGTTCAATCAATGTCAACTGACAGTAGCGATTAACCTGTACATTTTATAATAGAATTAATTATTGTTGTGTGGGAAATTAATTAAAGATTATTAGATCAAAATATAAATAAAAGTAATAACAATATAAAACACAGTAAGTACAGACAACAGATAAATTATGTTTTAGCAAACATAAAACCAACATTTTCATGTTCTAGTAACCAACTTTTCAATGAATTTAAAAAACATTTGCCATTTATTGTAAGACGCAAATTAATTGGTAATCGATTGAAGAAAATTGGCGCCGAAACCAAATAATATTTACGAAATAATTCAGTAGACAATTTTGGGACGGTTAATATTTTCCGGTAGTTCAAATCGTTGAACATCAGCCGTATGTTGTAATTAGCGAAATGGGCTCATATTTAGATGGCTCCACATAAGAAATACGGATTTTAATTAAAGGTTCTCGAGAACCATGAGTGCCGGAAAAAGTTTCCTTTGTTTTCGACTTGACATGATGTCCAATTGTTGTGATAAATCGTTCAACACCAGCCAATTTTGTGTCTATGCTAGCCCTTTAGGACGGCCATTTTTACCTAACCTAATCAATACGAGGCTATATACATATGAGCCCATTGCGCCAATTACAACATACGACTGGTGTTCAACGATTTATAACTGCAAGTGCACATCATGTCAAGTTGAAAACAAAGAAAACTTTTTCCGGCAATCAAAGTTCTCGAGAACCAGTAGTTAAACTCCTAATTTTATGTATATTGGGATGAGATGAGATTAGTACTACCTGATGAACATTTTTAATTTTTCTGGGATGGAATCCTGGGATAACTTCACACACTTGAGGACTAAATCGTTTTTTTTATATTTCACCTTGTTAAACCTTGTTAAAGAAAATTGTGGTCGATCGCAATACATGCTAATAAAATGAGATCTAATATCTTACATCCTTATTTTGAGTCCACAATTTTTTATTGTGGTTAAGTCGTCCGGTTTAAAATAAAACACTACACCAACGGAAATAGCTTCTCTGGTTCTTTGTTAAGTACCAGCTTAATTGCTTTTTGTTTTTGTTCATACACAATGAATTGTTTTTACAATTCTCCTGCTTAATGCTGGAATTGTAACAATACTCATTGACCCTTTGAACGTTCGTACCGATCACTCGGCTCCTCAATTTAAGGATGAAAGAGCGCAATCGTCAAGTATTTGATACTAACTCGTCTGGTAAAATGATACGAGCGGAAAGCAGGTCTTGATGGGCCACAGACTTAGCCGTGACTGGTTCGTCCAAACGTCGTCTGAAAAATGTTTCTGGTTTTCCACAAGCGTTGCAAGAATGTTCTTAACAGCCTCCTCCGTGATTTAAGTGGTTTAAAATGGTACAGTTCATCTTGGTGCATATATAACGTGGTAATACTTATTTCAGGGGATTAAAAATTAGCGATATGAGCTAAGGCACTCATTTGCGGTTGATAGAAATGTTGTTTGTAAATTCTGTGTTATAGATCGCAAATTTTATTTGTTTAACGATAAATTAAATTTTTGATTTAAACATGCATAATTCAAAACTGTTTTGCATCCCCGTTGTAGTAGAACAATTCTTGTTTCATTTACGAGTATTTCTTTATTATTAAATTAAATAAATTTAATAAATTATATTTATGATTTTATAACAACAAGAAAAATTATTTTTAAAAATGTTAAACAAAAACAAAAATAAAAATTAAGAAATTTAAAAAGAAGTTCGTCAAACGCCTGGAAACTATCAAAAATTAAAATTTAACTTAAATTTGTAAATTTAAAAATGATCTTCAATTTTTTATAAAGTTAGTCTTCGATAAATTAAAATCAAATTGATAGTCAGCAATGTTGAATGATTTTGCTAATCTGTTGTTTGGACTATTTTCACCATAGATGCTGGAATGATTTTCTAGCGCTAAAAATTGATGATTACGCCATACCCTGCTCGGAACAAAACGAATTGAGAAAGGCGTTTCCAATAAACCAGTATCTTTCATATAAAATTATACAAATTTTTCCTCAATAGGACCTGCTTTCCTGAATTCAATTAGTGCTCTAAATATTCAATGACAATACACTTTTTATCCATAATCCATAACCCTCTTCCTCGTATCTTTAAAACTTTGATTAGGGTCATTTTTTCCAATTACAAAAATGTTTGTGTTTTCTACTAATACAGTAAAACTGAAGTGACTGATGAATTCTATTTTATTGTGGAATATAATCATAATCTCTTCACAATTTCTTTGTGCAACCTAATCACTTTGTATTTGTTATGAATATTTTTTTAATCTGGTTGATTAATCTTTACATGTAAACCAGAAAAAATAATTGAGGGCCTGAAAGGAAAAGGTTTTAATGCAACTGAAAATACGGTTGCGAAGCCTTATCAAATGGTAAACCGACCTACTGGCCAACTGATCCAAATGAAATACCAGATCTAATTGATTTCTTTATAGTGAAGAATATATCTGCAAATTACATACATATAGATATGATATTAAGTGAAAGGATCTTAAAAAGAAAGCTATAGTTTAGTAAATAAACACACAAATTGGGAATGCTTTAGACCGTCTTTATAAAGAAAAATTAAATTAATGGTTCCGTTAAAGAGTTAGGAGCAATTAGAGAAACAAGTTCAGCTATACACTCAAACGAAATGTGACATACAGCAGGCAGCTTGGGAAAACACCCCTGAAGTTAAAATGAAAATTAAGGGAAACAACTACCCTAAAGAAATTAGAGAGCCCATGGCAGAAAAAAGAAGGGTAGGAAGAATATGGCAACAAACCATAGCCCCTCAAGATAAAACTAAGCTAAACAATCTGACTCAGCTACGTAAAAGGGAAATCAAAGATCTGAAACACGAATCTATGAGTAACTACCTCAGAAAAGTATCTAATGATAATAGTATTGATTATTCTCTCTGGAGAGCAACCAAAAGAATTAAAAGGCCAATAATGCAGATTCCTCCCATCAGAACAGAAGATAAAAAATGGGCCAGAAATAACGAAGATAAAGTACGCAGTTTTGCTGAACACCTGGAAAAAATATTTAAACCAAATGATGACCAATCATTGGAAGCCGAAAAACAAATAACAATCCGAAAAAGCGCCTGGTTATGATCTTATCACAGCAGAAATTTTAAAAGAAATCAAGGAAAGCTTTATTAAAGCTAACCAATATTATAAATGCCGACTTTCGATTGAAATATATACCCAGCCTGTGGCACATTGCAGAAGTAATTATGATTCCTAAACCTGGGAAACCACCACACAAAAATGGATCTTACAGGCCAATATCGTTATTACCAGTTATAACTAAACTAGTTGAGAAGTTATTAGTAAAAAGACTAAATCCGATAATTGAGAGGAAAAACCTGATTCCAAACCAGTTCGATTGTCGCAACCAACATTAGATCAAGTACACAGAATAACTATTATTATTGCAAGAGCATTAGAGGAGAGAAAAGTCTGCTCAACGATAGTCTTAGATGTTACACAGGCTTTTAATAAAGTTTGTCACGAAGGACTTAACTAAATAAGTTAAAAACTGTATTACCAATGCAATTCACTACAATATTAGAATCATACTTGAAAGATAGATTATTTAGAGTAAAATTAGACGATTCCTATTCCGAATTGATAGAAATCAATGCAGGAGTACCGCAGGACAGTGTATTTGGTTCGGTCCTACACCTATTGTACACTAATGGTCTCGCTATATTAGAAAACAACACTGTGACGATCTTTGCTGAGGACACGGCAATCTTAGCGTTGGAGATAGCAACGAAGAATCAACTCAGAATTTACAGTTATAGCTATTACTCAAATACATAACTGGACCAAAAGAGGGCGAATTAAACTTAACGAAACTAAATCAATTTTACATACAAACGACTCGAACATATTCCGGTCATAATTAATCAAGAAATAATACCGTATGCCAACACGGCTAAGTATCTTGGCCTGACACTAGATCCAAAACTACGATGGAAAGCACACGTCAAAAAGAAAAGCGAACTAGGTCATAAATATAGAAATTAGCTGATAGGAAGGAGCTCCGCTCTATCAACAAAAAAATATTAAAACCAGTTTGGCCTTATGGTATCCAACTTTGGAGCTATACCAAACAGATCAACGTATAGAAATCATCCAAAGATTTCAAAACAAAGTATTAAGGAACATCGTTGATGTACTATGGTATGTTAGAAACAGAGAATTCCATAGGGGCCTTAAAGAGGACACTGTTTTAAAGGAAATTCAAAAAAATGCACTGAGACATAGGCAAAGACTCAAACAACATGTTAGCACTGAGGCAAACCGGATAAACTCAAAGAGATTTTTGACGATGGGATTCGATCGGTAATGTTCTACGATCAAGCGATATTTGATAATCCATATCTAGCATGAGAATTCGGCTAATTGAATTTTCTTTCTTGCTTTGCCATAAGATAGATAGATCCATTACCTAACAACTCCATATCAAGTGGCTTAAGCAATATTTAATAAATTTTCATACATCTGTAGTGACTTTTAATTATCTTCTATCAATGAATTTCTTTTATGGTGGTGAATTCTAAACTATCGTTACAAAAGGTTAATATTAGTGACAGAAATATTTTTTTCGGGATGATATTATAAAATATCGTGATAGTGGTTTGTTAGTGTTACCATCGTACTTTTTCGGGGTTATTTTCGGGCTAACTTCATACACATCAAACGAACTAAACCTTTTGAGCTGGTGTAATTGCTAGTGTAAACATCGTAACGCTGATCTAAAATCTACAATAACGATGTGGTTTTCTTCAATTTATCAGACACTATGGAACACCAGTGGGAAGAAGCCATAGATTAAACAACATAGTAAATTAAGTTAGAATGAAATTGCTCATTAGTTCAGGTAACTAGATTGTAAAACTCACAGAATTTAAAACTCCTCGATAGGACCGCGGAGAGGGCGGGATCACTAAAAATTATTATTTCAAATTTTCTCTGTCAGTAACGAGATTTTTTTAAATGCAGGTTTACCGAATTTAGAATCCCTAGCTCTTAATTCTAGACTGTATGTATCTTTAAGAATCATTTTATCATATTCATTCTCCCATCCTTAAAATAATTGGCTCATTTTGAATTAACATTTATTTTAGTGAATCTCAATATCTTTGTTTGATTTCATTTGATGCTATTTCAAGCTTGAAAGCTGCCTCATTACAGAATAAATTCAAATAATTTTTAAATGGTATAGTTTTATGTATTTAAAAATTATAACTTTTATCAATAGCAGGAATGAAAATACCGAGCAGAAAAATGAGCAAATTTTAACCCACAACAATACAACTTTTGATCCTCGGTATAATTCTCATTTATTTTTAAAAGCCACAATTAAAGTACACAAAACAGTGAAAAAAAAAACTTAATCCTTTTTTGTTTTTCATATATAAAGTACACACAACACAGGAGCTGTAAAAAACATCTCCTTTTTATGTTGTATGTGTTATACGATTTAATTTTTTTTTTGTTTATTTCATATTCGAATTCCAGTTTACCATCGTATCGCATATATGGTACACACATATATTTATATATGACAGTCTTTGGTTTGGAAAATGAATAAATTAAATGGAAAGTGGAATTAAAAATAAAAAAAAAGTTTTAAACTTTTCATTTAATGTTTGTTATATACGAGTATGTGTGTTTGTGTGCTGTGTTTGTTCAGCTCAGTTAAAAAATATTATGTAAATTTATAGGAAGATTTTAAATAATTTATATTATTATAAAAATTTGTACAATTTAATTTACATTTAAAGGTTTAAGTACACATATATGTATACAACAGCGGAAATTGTGTGTAATGTAATATTTAAAGTTGTATGTATGTATATGTACTAATATAGCAATGAGTAGAGCTTAAAAAAGTTTGTTCTGCCTTAAAATATTCTCGAATAACTTTTTAACGTGTCTATAAGATCGATCGACTTATAACATTCGTACAAGTCTTAAATTGTTATTTTATTCCAGACATATATTTATATATTTATACATACATATAAATAATAGATCACCTCATTCCACTTGCGCGCTGCTGTTGCTGCTTATAAACTCATTAAAAAACAAATAAAAAATATCAAAAAATTCTTATCATTACCATTTTTATTACCAATTATTCAAATGAGAAGTTAAAAATTCATTTCGTTGACTCGTTTCGAACAATTCAGCACGACTTTTAATCATATCTTATTTTAATGTTTTATTATTTTCGACCCAACAATAACCTTTATTACAACGCCACAGAACCAATATCTTTAGTTAGCGCAAATATTATGAATATAAGTATATAGTGCGGACAAAAGAACTAGTTTTAGTTGTGTGGTCTAATTCTTGGGTTTTTGTTTTATCTTTTCGTATATAGTATATACTCGTACATAATATACTGATATACAGTTTTGCTTAAAGGCCAACAACATAGTTTAGTTCGCTATAAAATGTGATAAAAAATAATAGACAACATTTTATTTTTTTAAGTTTTAGTTTTATAAATTACGTTCAACTATTTTTTGGTTTGTCTAGAATGGTGATGATTTGGGATAATTTAGTATAAATTAATAAATTTATTATCAGTGTGAACAATTTTCATAATTTCTAATTTATTCAAAGACAAATATGCTACTTGGGAGGTATACTTGGTTCTGTATCAACAATATTTAATGGTTTAATCGTTGAAAAAATGCCAAGGCTTTTAATCATACACTTTAATCTACGAAAGTTATATAGAAGCGTTCTACCAAATCAAGATATCCGTAAAACGAAATCATATTTTGTATAGAACTATATATTAAAAATTCAAAGATGCGTATTTAAATATTCCGTTGTGCGAACCATACATTTATATAAAGTCGAAAAAATTATTATCATCAAAATTAATGGAACACAGCACTCTAATTAAAGAAAAGATTAAAAGTAAAAATTCAAATAAAAAATTATAAATTCTTCTCAATTAAGTTTAAAATTTTCATTTTAAATTATTTGCATCAAGGGGATCGTTCGGCGGAACTGCCATCCAAATTTAAATCAAAATATAAATAAAAATATCGTAACAGCGGCGCCGGGTTTTCAGGCTCCATTTTCTTCCTCGGTTCGTTGTTAAAGTTGTTGGGTATTAGTGGCTTAAGAAGACCTCCGTCTTTCTTTTTTATTTAGGCTTCAAACGTCAAATTAGATAAATATTAAACTACTGTGGCTTCTTTCATTAAGGGATCCATTTCGGTAAATATATCCAGGCCCTCCTCAATCAATGAAAACGCCTTTGACCATTTTTGTGTTTATGTGATTCTGATTTTTCTTAATCACATCTTTCTTCAAGCGCCATCAACAATTCTTTGTTAGTCAGATCTTCGTCATTACATTGAAGGAGCTCTTCTATATCTTCTGTATCTACCTCATTCATACCTGCTTCATGTGCAATGGCGATAATCTGGTTTTGTATATCCACATTTGAAAGTTGGTAGCTGGCTGATGTATGATCTGGATCCACACTCCATTCATTGCTGATTCAGTGACTTCATCCCACGATTTTATGATGTTATTAATTGCATTCATTATATTAAATTTCTTCCAAAATTCTTTAATAGTTTCTTGATTTGGACCATCAAGAGATTCAATTAGACCTCTAATCACTCGACTTAAATAGTAAGCCTTAAAATTAGCAATAACACCCTAGTCCATAGGTGGCAATAAAAACGTCGTGTTTGGTGGTAGGAATATAATTTTAATGTATTCAGGTACCTTGCCGAATTTATGGCTGGGCGCATTTCCAATAATATAAGCAATGCTTTGTTGGCAATATTCTGCTCAGCGTTATTTTTGTCACAGAAGTTGAAAAAATTTTATTTAACCAGTCCTCAAAAACACTTGTTGTCATTCATCCTCGTTTGTTTGAGCGCCAAATAATATCAAATGTTGGTTTGTTAATGCCGTTGAATGCCCGTGCGTTCTCTGCGTGATAAATAAGTAACGGTTTTAACTTACGACCTCCAGCAGTATTCCCTCCGACTAAAAGCGTAATGCGATCCTCAGCAGCTTTAAATTCTGAAGCTGATTTTTCTTCTTTGGACATAAATGTTCTAGAAGGCATCCTTTTCCAAAAAAAAATCGTTTCGTCAACATTATATACCTGCTGTGGGGTATAATCACCGTCATCGACAATTTTTTTTAAATCGTCGGGAAACAATTTAGCCGCTTGAGTATCTACACTTCCTGCTTCCTCCGTTGTTTTTAAATTGTGAAGAGAATGTCGTTTTTTGAACCGATCAAACCACCCTTTGCTAGCTAAAAATAGTTCAGACTGTGAAGATTCACCGTGTTTGGCCACTAAATTTTCGTAAATGCTCTTAACCTTTTCCTGGTTAATTAATGTGAAAATCGGCATATTTATCTGGGATTGGTGGTCTATCTAAACACTCAGAAAACGTTTCATTTCTTCAATTACCTGACTTTTTTGCCGTGAAACACGCTTTGCCGTTAACGGTGCTACGCGTTTTGCACTGACCAATATTTTATCTTTATTATCTTTAATCGTATTCACGGTTGAAGTGGCGCGGCCTAAAAAATTTGCAAATTCGTTGTTTTTTTCGCCGGCATCCAATCGTCTTAAGACATCTAATTTAATTTCGAATTTTTTTTACACACTTCATCAACACTTCCTGTCCTCTTCTACCAAAACTAAAACACTATGTACTTTATCAAATAAACGCAAAATGTATAGAGCAAAATTAAAACATTACTAAGCTTAACCGCTTAACAATATCGACTAAGTTGAAATTGGGAATTCCCCGAAATAGAAACTAAGAGAATGCGAAGATGATAAGTTTGTTAGTTTGTTACTGAAAAAGAGAGAAAATTTTTGGTTCGTATAGGGAATTTTGATTCCAAATAATTTTTGTTCGTAAATTCGAAATTCCGTAAAGCGGGCCTTCGTATAACGGGGGTTTTCTGTATATAGAAACCTGCTAAAAACAAAGCGTACCAAACTCGCAATTTTAACGAGAAAATGACTAGTAGAGATGACGACTTTCAACTCGCAAATGAAGAGCGCTATTCGAAGCAGAGCAAGCATCTAGAATTGTGAGTTTAATTCTGCGGGATAACAAACACTCTGGCTCATGCATTCAAACAAAAATTCTCGTCTAAAAACTCCCATCTATATAGTTTTAATAACACCAGTAATTATTCTTTCAACCGATTTTGCTATGGTATAGGGTGTGATAGTGTGGTTCGAGTGATTATATTGCTACTACACGAGTCCTTTATTGAGTGTCGATGACATAAAATTGCTTAGTGAAACGAACTTACAACCTAATTTGTTTAAAAAAATTCTGTACAGGTAAATCACCTTTCCCATGATACGAAATATCTCCCATGACAAACACAGAGCCGCCATCACATTTCACCATAGGGGCACTATGCACAATGCACCGATGATACACGAGTTTTCTTAACTTTCTCGCAGATTTAAGGTGCCGTAAGCCGTCTGTCTCGTTTTAGCAAAGTTATGAAATTTGATGAAGTTGACGATTCCATTTTAAAAATGGTGGTAATTGGTTTGAATTTGTATGAAAAATTTGGCGTGGATGGTAGTTAACTACCCCAGAAAAGCACAAAAAATTATGATGTTACTCGAATAATAATTATTTGTAGCAACGTAAATGTACGAGTGAATAAATGAAACCGGTCTATTGAAAAAGACGAACGAAAGTAAGGTAGAAGCTCTTAAGAGTGGGAATTTACTACCGACAGTTACAATGCCTGAAGATGGAGAGTGAATTGGTACCGCCTTCAAAAACATATAGATTCCGAAATTATAGTTGAGGTTTTGTGAACCTATGCTTTCTGATTTATACATACTTATATTCCAAATAAATTTTAGTTTTCTTATTTATTAAATAATGTAATTTAAATAATTTCAGCATATGGAAACTTCTCTTTTAATTAATTGAATATACAGAATTTTCTTATTAAAAAATGTATCTTCTAAGTTTTTATATTACTATATGTACCTCTGGCTGCGATATACTGCTGCAGTACGCCTCCTTGGCCGCGTAACACATGTTATTGGTACCGCATTTCATCAGAACATTTAAAGAAAGAATCCTATGTTCATCAACAAATATTCCCTCATATTTAGGTAGGCCGTCAATTTTAATAATAGTACCATCTACACAACCACAAATATTTGTAAATCTGCCTTTTATCAAGAATTCAACAAAGAATGAAATATCCGTCAAATCTTCAAGTCCATCCACAATTCAATGGAATTAGTGGTCCATAATTACATCGAGGGCACGGGGTATTGTCCTACATACAGTCACTATTAAAATCTCATGCGTACTCCTAACGCCATGGAATTGACATTCGTTGCCAATCCATGTGAAGGCATCAAAGTACCTGTTGCGACAAAAGTAAATGCTTTATTTTTTGTTGTTTGTTGTTTTGGAGCTACGTCAATATCTCCCAAAATAACGGGTGATCCAATAAGAGCTTTTTGAAATAAATTGCATTAAAATGAATTTAATAATCAAAAATTGTATTTGTGACGTAAGTTCGTTTTATGATATATTTAATGTTTGAAAATAATTTCTTTTTAATGTTGTCCGCGACTGGCTCATTGATTGATGATTCATTCTATGGAACCAATTTTCGTGCACTCTTACAAGCATTTCGGCCGATATTCCGTTAATTACGCGTGTTATGTTCGCTTCTAATGCAGGAATCGATTGTGGTTAATCTAACGGCGTCAGATCACAAGATCTTGGAGGCCAATTTCCGGGTCCCATTCTTGATATGATGTTCTCATTAAAATTTTCAATCAATAAATCGATGGTTTGACCTGCTGTGTGGCACGTTGCACCATCCTGTTGAAACAAGTCGGCTACACCAATATCATGAATTTTTGACAGTTCTGTAGTTTGCGCCATTGACGATTACACGATGTCCTTCCACATTTTTAAATAAATACGGTCCGATAATGCCGCCTGCCCATAAACCGCACCAAACAGAGCATTTTTCAGGATGCATTGGAAGCTCTTGAATCTCTTCTTCATCAGCTCAAATACGGCAATTCAGTTTGTTGACATACCCATTCAGCCACCATAAAATGGTCGAAGAGCACGAAAACCATTTTTCACTGAACACTGATTTTTGAAATAAATTTCCACAATTTGTAAACGTCGTTCTCGCGTAAGTCTATTCATGGTGAAATGTCAATGAATACTGAACACAAATGTCATTTGAATTTAACAGTTGTCACGCATGAATCCCAATGAGAATCTAAATTGGAAAAAGTACCTCCTATTGGATCACTCTTTATAATCAGGTTGCTCGCAATTTATGACAAATGATTCTTTAAAAGAATACTCATTTGTTTACAGCACACCTTACAGATACTATTTAACCCTTTACCTATCTAGAGAAAATCAGAGCTAATTTTATTTTTAAAAGTTCTTGTCCTAATTTTACAATTTTTTTTTTTCCTGCTTAAACAGATTTGCTTCAGTTTCGTAACCATTTCAATACTCATCTTCACAGTAAAAATTTTGTAATAATTTCAAAAGTAAAATCGGATAAAAATAAATAATGCAAAAGACCAACAATTAAAAATAGGGTAGAGAACAAAAAATCAAACAAGGAATGGCCCTCCAGAAAACTGCTTAATACGCGAGTTACACTCGCACTTGGTATATGTGAAAACTTTTGAATACAGTTGAATTAGGAAAAACACGGAAGATTATATACTCATATGTGTCTACTTTTCTAAAATCTAGGTTAGGTTAAGTTAGAGTGGCCGTCCTTAGCGACTAGCATGGACATAATTTAGTCCGTAGATATTCCTCCTCCTTATTTATCGAACCATCCTGAGCTTTCAAAAGCGTTGAAGAACTCTAATGTTGATCTTACTATGATCGGTCAAGTCATCAAAATGCGAAACTCACATAAATTTCATTCTGCTGATAGGTACAGATCAGGTGGAACACTGTCTCCTCCTCCTCCTCGTCACCACAGCGGCAGAAATCATTGGGACAATCAGAGATCATTGACATCCAGCCTGCTTTGTGATATAGAGCGCGCTATTCCCTGATGGGTAAACTCATCTGCCCTTTCATTCTCTGCAATATTGAAATGCTCTGGCACCCACATCAAGGATGTTCAACTGATTAGCCATATATTTATAGATGCCAGATAATTCTGGACTACTTTCGATGTAAGGAACTATGGTTGTAGCGTATTAATAGCAGCCTGACTGGTAAAACTGCGGATATCCCTTATGGATATTACATTATACTATAGCCAGTCCATGACTTCCATTTTGCGATAAGTTCAGCCTGAAAGATACTACAAAAGTCGGAAAGGCGAAAGGAGAGGTTGTTCTACAGTGCCTCGCAGAATACCTCACACCACCGACCCTTGTATTTCCTTGTATGTTCATCAAAAGTTTCTATAGTTAGCCATAATTTTTAACGCTGACCACCAGACGACAATCACATACAGTAGAATGAGTTTTAGAGCTGAGTCATAGAGAGCCAGCGTACTATGTAGGGCTCCAAGCCCCAACTCCTCCCAATAGCATTTTTACAAGAGTAGAACGCTATATAGTGGCTTTCTTTACCCTTCTAATATGTTTGGTTTTTAGCTTAGTTTGCTGTCCGTTTTCTGTGGATTCTGGCTCAGTCGGTTGTTGGCCCACTCAGAGTGACAGTTTGCGTTCACTCAGCGTAAAAGGGTATTTACCGAAGACCGCAATAGCAGCATCAGCCAAGTATATAGGCAATGAATGTGAATTATTTCCTAAACATTCCTAAACCAACAAAAACAATATGTATGTATGAATGTATGTGTAAAACTACGTATAATCGAATAAAATACAATAAGGAAAAGTACTGAAGAAAATATAAAGAAACTAAGCAAAAACCAAATTAACAATTTCCAAAACATTATTGCGTGATAACTGAGGAATGTCTTGAATCTAAAGTTAAAGAAAACACTAATAATTAAAAATATATAGCAAGTGTCTTTTATGCAAATTTCGATGATATAGGTTAAAATTTCATATGAAGCGAATTTCCTAAATTTTTTCCGACGCCCAGAAATATGGTAACCAAAAACTAAAATTAGTTTTGAGTTACCATGAACTTAGACTTATAGAAAAACACCACCATTTCAAAAGTTATAGGGGCTGAGGGTGTTTTCTATCCAAATTTCGATGATATAGGTTAAAATTTCATATGAAGCGAATTTCCTAAATTTTTTCCGACGCCCAGAAATATGGTAACCAAAAACTAAAAGTAGTTTTGAGTTACCATGAACTTAGACTTATAGAAAAACACCACCATTTCAAAAGTTATAGGGGCTGAGGGTGTTTTCTATCCAAATTTCGATGATATAGGTTAAAATTTCATATGAAGCGAATTTCCTAAATTTTTTCCGACGCCCAGAAATATGGTAACCAAAAACTAAAATTAGTTTTGAGTTACCATGAACTTAGACTTATAGAAAAACACCACCATTTCAAAAGTTATAGGGGCTGAGGGTGTTTTCTATCCAAATTTCGATGATATAGGTTAAAATTTCATATGAAGCGAATTTCCTAAATTTTTTCCGACGCCCAGAAATATGGTAACCAAAAACTAAAAGTAGTTTTGAGTTACCATGAACTTAGACTTATAGAAAAACACCACCATTTCAAAAGTTATAGGGGCTGAGGGTGTTTTCTATCCAAATTTCGATGATATAGGTTAAAATTTCATATGAAGCGAATTTCCTAAATTTTTTCCGACGCCCAGAAATATGGTAACCAAAAACTAAAATTAGTTTTGAGTTACCATGAACTTAGACTTATAGAAAAACACCACCATTTCAAAAGTTATAGGGGCTGAGGGTGTTTTCTATCCAAATTTCGATGATATAGGTTAAAATTTCATATGAAGCGAATTTCCTAAATTTTTTCCGACGCCCAGAAATATGGTAACCAAAAACTAAAAGTAGTTTTGAGTTACCATGAACTTAGACTTATAGAAAAACACCACCATTTCAAAAGTTATAGGGGCTGAGGGTGTTTTCTATCCAAATTTCGATGATATAGGTTAAAATTTCATATGAAGCGAATTTCCTAAATTTTTTCCGACGCCCAGAAATATGGTAACCAAAAACTAAAATTAGTTTTGAGTTACCATGAACTTAGACTTATAGAAAAACACCACCATTTCAAAAGTTATAGGGGCTGAGGGTGTTTTCTATCCAAATTTCGATGATATAGGTTAAAATTTCATATGAAGCGAATTTCCTAAATTTTTTCCGACGCCCAGAAATATGGTAACCAAAAACTAAAATTAGTTTTGAGTTACCATGAACTTAGACTTATAGAAAAACACCACCATTTCAAAAGTTATAGGGGCTGAGGGTGTTTTCTATCCAAATTTCGATGATATAGGTTAAAATTTCATATGAAGCGAATTTCCTAAATTTTTTCCGACGCCCAGAAATATGGTAACCAAAAACTAAAAGTAGTTTTGAGTTACCATGAACTTAGACTTATAGAAAAACACCACCATTTCAAAAGTTATAGGGGCTGAGGGTGTTTTCTATCCAAATTTCGATGATATAGGTTAAAATTTCATATGAAGCGAATTTCCTAAATTTTTTCCGACGCCCAGAAATATGGTAACCAAAAACTAAAATTAGTTTTGAGTTACCATGAACTTAGACTTATAGAAAAACACCACCATTTCAAAAGTTATAGGGGCTGAGGGTGTTTTCTATCCAAATTTCGATGATATAGGTTAAAATTTCATATGAAGCGAATTTCCTAAATTTTTTCCGACGCCCAGAAATATGGTAACCAAAAACTAAAAGTAGTTTTGAGTTACCATGAACTTAGACTTATAGAAAAACACCACCATTTCAAAAGTTATAGGGGCTGAGGGTGTTTTCTATCCAAATTTCGATGATATAGGTTAAAATTTCATATGAAGCGAATTTCCTAAATTTTTTCCGACGCCCAGAAATATGGTAACCAAAAACTAAAATTAGTTTTGAGTTACCATGAACTTAGACTTATAGAAAAACACCACCATTTCAAAAGTTATAGGGGCTGAGGGTGTTTTCTATCCAAATTTCGATGATATAGGTTAAAATTTCATATGAAGCGAATTTCCTAAATTTTTTCCGACGCCCAGAAATATGGTAACCAAAAACTAAAAGTAGTTTTGAGTTACCATGAACTTAGACTTATAGAAAAACACCACCATTTCAAAAGTTATAGGGGCTGAGGGTGTTTTCTATCCAAATTTCGATGATATAGGTTAAAATTTCATATGAAGCGAATTTCCTAAATTTTTTCCGACGCCCAGAAATATGGTAACCAAAAACTAAAAGTAGTTTTGAGTTACCATGAACTTAGACTTATAGAAAAACACCACCATTTCAAAAGTTATAGGGGCTGAGGGTGTTTTCTATCCAAATTTCGATGATATAGGTTAAAATTTCATATGAAGCGAATTTCCTAAATTTTTTCCGACGCCCAGAAATATGGTAACCAAAAACTAAAAGTAGTTTTGAGTTACCATGAACTTAGACTTATAGAAAAACACCACCATTACAAAAGTTATAGGGGCTGAGGGTGTTTTTCATCCAAATTTCGATGATATAGGTTAAAATTTCATATGAAGCGAATTTCCTAAATTTTTTCCGACGCCCAGAAATATGGTAACCAAAAACTAAAATTAGTTTTGAGTTACCATGAACTTAGACTTATAGAAAAACACCACCATTTCAAAAGATATAGGGGCTGAGGGTGTTTTCTATCCAAATTTCGATGATATAGGTTAAAATTTCATATGAAGCGAATTTCCTAAATTTTTTCCGACGCCCAGAAATATGGTAACCAAAAACTAAAAGTAGTTTTGAGTTACCATGAACTTAGACTTATAGAAAAACACCACCATTTCAAAAGTTATAGGGGCTGAAGGTGTTTTCTATCCAAATTTCGATGATATAGGTTAAAATTTCATATGAAGCGAATTTCCTAAATTTTTTCCGACGCCCAGAAATATGGTAACCAAAAACTAAAAGTAGTTTTGAGTTACCATGAACTTAGACTTATAGAAAAATACCACCATCACAAAAGTTATAGGGGCTGAGGGTGTTTTCTATCCAAATTTCGATGATATAGGTTAAAATTTCATATGAAGCGAATTTCCTAAATTTTTTCCGACGCCCAGAAATATGGTAACCAAAAACTAAAAGTAGTTTTGAGTTACCATGAACTTAGACTTATAGAAAAACACCACCATTTCAAAAGTTATAGGGGCTGAGGGTGTTTTCTATCCAAATTTCGATGATATAGGTTAAAATTTCATATGAAGCGAATTTCCTAAATTTTTTCCGACGCCCAGAAATATGGTAACCAAAAACTAAAATTAGTTTTGAGTTACCATGAACTTAGACTTATAGAAAAACACCACCATTTCAAAAGTTATAGGGGCTGAGGGTGTTTTCTATCCAAATTTCGATGATATAGGTTAAAATTTCATATGAAGCGAATTTCCTAAATTTTTTCCGACGCCCAGAAATATGGTAACCAAAAACTAAAAGTAGTTTTGAGTTACCATGAACTTAGACTTATAGAAAAACACCACCATTTCAAAAGTTATAGGGGCTGAGGGTGTTTTCTATCCAAATTTCGATGATATAGGTTAAAATTTCATATGAAGCGAATTTCCTAAATTTTTTCCGACGCCCAGAAATATGGTAACCAAAAACTAAAAGTAGTTTTGAGTTACCATGAACTTAGACTTATAGAAAAACACCACCATTACAAAAGTTATAGGGGCTGAGGGTGTTTTTCATCCAAATTTCGATGATATAGGTTAAAATTTCATATGAAGCGAATTTCCTAAATTTTTTCCGACGCCCAGAAATATGGTAACCAAAAACTAAAATTAGTTTTGAGTTACCATGAACTTAGACTTATAGAAAAACACCACCATTTCAAAAGATATAGGGGCTGAGGGTGTTTTCTATCCAAATTTCGATGATATAGGTTAAAATTTCATATGAAGCGAATTTCCTAAATTTTTTCCGACGCCCAGAAATATGGTAACCAAAAACTAAAAGTAGTTTTGAGTTACCATGAACTTAGACTTATAGAAAAACACCACCATTACAAAAGTTATAGGGGCTGAGGGTGTTTTTCATCCAAATTTCGATGATATAGGTTAAAATTTCATATGAAGCGAATTTCCTAAATTTTTTCCGACGCCCAGAAATATGGTAACCAAAAACTAAAATTAGTTTTGAGTTACCATGAACTTAGACTTATAGAAAAACACCACCATTTCAAAAGTTATAGGGGCTGAGGGTGTTTTTTATAAAGTTTCGATGATATAGGTTAAAATTTCATATGAAGCGAAATTCCTAAATTTTTTCCGACGCCCAGAAATATGGTAACCAAAAACTAAAAGTAGTTTTGAGTTACCATGAACTTAGACTTATAGAAAAACACCACCATTTCAAAAATTATAGGGGCTGAGGGTGTTTTTCATCCAAATTTCGATGATATAGGTTAAAATTTCATATGAAGCGAATTTCCTAAATTTTTTCCGACGCCCAGAAATATGGTAACCAAAAACTAAAAGTAGTTTTGAGTTACCATGAACTTAGACTAGCCTCTATAACTTTAATTTAAAAAAAAAAAAAAATTCACAAATTTAAGATAATCTAATTTACTAAATAAATAAAATAAATAAACTTAATTATAAATAAATTTAATAAATAAATAAAATAAAATAAATTAATTAAATAAAATTATATAAATATTTTAATTAAGTATTAAATAAATAATTTGAATAAATTAATTAAATATTAAATAAATCATATAAATTATATTAAATTAAATTAAATAATAATTAAAATAAATTATTAAATAAGTTAAAAAATTTACAATTTTACAAATTTATTTAAGTAAATTTAGTAATTTACAAATTTAAGTTAGTTAAACGAAATTTTAACCTATATCATCGAAATTTGGATAAAAAATACCTTCAGCCCTTATAACTTTTGAAATGGTGGTGTTTCTCTATAAGTCTAAGTTCATGGTTACTCAAAACTACTTTTAGTTTTTAACTACCATATTACTGGGTGTAGGAAAAAATTTAGGAAATTCGCTTCATATGAAATTTTAACCTATATCATCGAAATTTGGATGAAAAACACCCTCAGCCCCTATAACTTTTGAAATGGTGGTGTTTTTCTATAAGTCTAAGTTCATGGTAACTCAAAACTACTTTTAGTTTTTGGTTACCATATTTCTGGGCGTCGGAAAAAATTTAGGAATTTCGCTTCATATGAAATTTTAACCTATATCATCGAAATTTTATAAAAAACACCCTCAGCCCCTATAACTTTTGAAATGGTGGTGTTTTTCTATAAGTCTAAGTTCATGGTAACTCAAAACTAATTTTAGTTTTTGGTTACCATATTTCTGGGCGTCGGAAAAAATTTAGGAAATTCGCTTCATATGAAATTTTAACCTATATCATCGAAATTTGGATGAAAAACACCCTCAGCCCCTATAACTTTTGTAATGGTGGTGTTTTTCTATAAGTCTAAGTTCATGGTAACTCAAAACTACTTTTAGTTTTTGGTTACCATATTTCTGGGCGTCGGAAAAAATTTAGGAAATTCGCTTCATATGAAATTTTAACCTATATCATCGAAATTTGGATAGAAAACACCCTCAGCCCCTATAACTTTTGAAATGGTGGTGTTTTTCTATAAGTCTAAGTTCATGGTAACTCAAAACTACTTTTAGTTTTTGGTTACCATATTTCTGGGCGTCGGAAAAAATTTAGGAAATTTGCTTCATATGAAATTTTAACCTATATCATCGAAATTTGGATAGAAAACACCCTCAGCCCCTATAACTTTTGAAATGGTGGTGTTTTTCTATAAGTCTAAGTTCATGGTAACTCAAAACTTCTTTTAGTTTTTGGTTACCATATTTCTGGGCGTCGGAAAAAATTTAGGAAATTCGCTTCATATGAAATTTTAACCTATATCATCGAAATTTGGATAGAAAATACCCTCAGCCCCTATAACTTTTAAAATGGTGGTGTTTTTCTATAAGTCTAAGTTCATGGTAACTCAAAACTACTTTTAGTTTTTGGTTACCATATTTCTGGGCGTCGGAAAAAATTTAGGAAATTCGCTTCATATGAAATTTTAACCTATATCATCGAAATTTGGATGAAAAACACCCTCAGCCCCTATAACTTTTGTAATAGTGGTGTTTTCCAATAAGTCTAAGTTCATGGTAACGTCTTTTAGTTTTGGGTTACCATATTTCTGGGCGACGGAAAAACTTTAAGAAATTCGCTTCATATGAAATTTTAACCTATATCATCGAAATTTGGATAAAAAACACCCTCAGCCCCTATAACTTTTGAAATGGTGGTGTTTTTCTATAAGTCTAAGTTCATGGTAACTCAAAACTACTTTTAGTTTTTGGTTACCATATTTCTGGGCGTCGGAAAAAATTTAGGAAATTCGCTTCATATGAAATTTTAACCTATATCATCGAAATTTGGATAAAAAACACCCTCAGCCCCTATAACTTTTGTAATGGTGGTATTTTTCTATAAGTCTAAGTTCATGGTAACTCAAAACTACTTTTAGTTTTTGGTTACCATATTTCTGGGCGTCGGAAAAAATTTAGGAAATTCGCTTCATATGAAATTTTAACCTATATCATCGAAATTTGGATAGAAAACACCCTCAGCCCCTATAACTTTTGAAATGGTGGTGTTTTTCTATAAGTCTAAGTTCATGGTAACTCAAAACTACTTTTAATTTTTGGTTACCATATTTCTGGGCGTCGGAAAAAATTTAGGAAATTCGCTTCATATGAAATTTTAACCTATATCATCGAAATTTGGATAGAAAACACCCTCAGCCCCTATAACTTTTGTAATGGTGGTATTTTTCTATAAGTCTAAGTTCATGGTAACTCAAAACTACTTTTAGTTTTTGGTTACCATATTTCTGGGCGTCGGAAAAAATTTAGGAAATTCGCTTCATATGAAATTTTAACCTATATCATCGAAATTTGGATAGAAAACACCCTCAGCCCCTATAACTTTTGAAATGGTGGTGTTTTTCTATAAGTCTAAGTTCATGGTAACTCAAAACTACTTTTAATTTTTGGTTACCATATTTCTGGGCGTCGGAAAAAATTTAGGAAATTCGCTTCATATGAAATTTTAACCTATATCATCGAAATTTGGATAGAAAACACCCTCAGCCCCTATAACTTTTGAAATGGTGGTGTTTTTCTATAAGTCTAAGTTCATGGTAACTCAAAACTGCTTTTAGTTTTTGGTTACCATATTTCTGGGCGTCGGAAAAAATTTAGGAAATTCGCTTCATATGAAATTTTAACCTATATCATCGAAATTTGGATAAAAAATACCCTCAGCCCCTATAACTTTTAAAATGGTGGTGTTTTTCTATAAGTCTAAGTTCATGGTAACTCAAAACTACTTTTAGTTTTTGGTTACCATATTTCTGGGCGTCGGAAAAAATTTAGGAAATTCGCTTCATATGAAATTTTAACCTATATCATCGAAAATTGGATAAAAAATACCCTCAGCCCCTATAACTTTTGAAATGGTGGTGTTTTTCTATAAGTCTAAGTTCATGGTAACTCAAAACTACTTTAGGTTTTTGGTTACCATATTTCTGGGCGTCGGAAAAAATTTAGGAAATTCGCTTCATATGAAATTTTAACCTATATCATCGAAATTTTATAAAAAACACCCTCAGCCCCTATAACTTTTGAAATGGTGGTGTTTTTCTATAAGTCTAAGTTCATGGTAACTCAAAACTACTTTTAGTATTTCTGGGCGTCGGAAAAAATTTAGGAAATTCGCTTCATATGAAATTTTAACCTATATCATCGAAAATTGGATAAAAAATACCCTCAGCCCCTATAACTTTTGAAATGGTGGTGTTTTTCTATAAGTCTAAGTTCATGGTAACTCAAAACTACTTTAGGTTTTTGGTTACCATATTTCTGGGCGTCGGAAAAAATTTAGGAAATTCGCTTCATATGAAATTTTAACCTATATCATCGAAATTTTATAAAAAACACCCTCAGCCCCTATAACTTTTGAAATGGTGGTGTTTTTCTATAAGTCTAAGTTCATGGTAACTCAAAACTACTTTTAGTATTTCTGGGCGTCGGAAAAAATTTAGGAAATTCGCTTCATATGAAATTTTAACCTATATCATCGAAATTTGGATAAAAAACACCCTCAGCCGCTACAACTTTTGTAAAGGTGTTTAAATTAATTATTATTATAATAACAGTTTCTTTGGGTCTGTGCTGGCGCTATTTTGATTTAATATATTTGTATTATTGTTTTTGTGAAAATTCTTGTGAATACTAAATATTTTTTTTATCGGTTAATCCGAATAAAGTATATTATACTAACGCACACATTTAAAGATATTTAGGATTTAGGATAAACATCACATGTTTGAACAAGCGCGTGAAGTTTTTCCTAAAAATTCCTAATAATTTTTTTTTATTTTTTAGGATAGTATAGGATAAAGTTCACATGAATTATAGGCAACCACCTTGAACCTTTGCTTCCAGGCTTAGTAGAACAGGTAATTAATTAAACTACAAATATACGCCGCACCCCAAACAAGCTGTCACGATCCTGCGTCTAAGCATTCGATCTATTCACCTTCTGAGTGACCCGTCTTCCTACAGCCCCGTAAGAACTCAAGTGATTGCTTCCGGTGTGACATTACCAAAGACCTCCTCTATATAGCTACCATAGTATATTCTTTGTATCTAAAATGAAAACAAACCAACGTTGCAAACATCCTGTATATAATACGCATATTTTTATTTTATGTAAGAAAGAAAAACCATATAAAACAAATTTCTTATGTCGAGACGAATAACATTATATGTTTCATGTTTGATAAGTGGATATCTTTATGGACGTTTAACTCCTCGTCAACTTTTTAAATAATAATAAATAATAACAATAACAAGAATTTCATATCTAATTCAAAGGGATATTTTGCTTTGAGGATATATGTATGTACGCTTTAAATTTCTACCATCGATGTACATTTTATGGAGTTTTCCATTTATATACATATGTATGAATCGAGTACATCGGGCGATTTATATGGGTAGAAAATTTTAAGTTTTCCTTTTTTAAATGCGTATTGTAACCAAAAAATATAAAATTGTTCAACAAAAAATGGTTTGTTTTATTTCTTTGCGAGGGTCACAAATATTTGAAATTTCATCAATTCAATGCGATAACATAATATATGTATATATATATATATATATATATATATATATATAAACAGCACAGTCGATTGATAAACATGTTTGGGCTTTGAAATAATTTGTCATCCCTTATGGGGTGATTCCCGCTTGAAAGAAACAATATATTTTAAAATACTCTAAATATGCATGTTCACAATTACATATTGCAATAAAGCTCATTAAAATGAAAATAAAAAAAATTCCCATTTCTCTAGTGTCAACTGCATTTAGAACCATATTAAATAATTACATTATTAATGAACGAGTAAACTAAACTAAACCAAAAAAAAAAAAAAAAAAAATACTCACTATTAAATAGTTAACTAGTTATAAGTAAAGTTTAACGCAACTATAAAGTAACAACAATCACAATAAAGTCAAAACATAATATGTACTATATATGTATAACAAAAAAACAATTACATAAAAATGGAACAACAACAACAATACAAATATGTATATATATATAATGTATATTGTATACCAATTTTTGTGCACGCTATGTAACGTGTCCATCGTTTTTACTCTTTATCAAAAATAAAAATGGGAAAAACGAAAAAGAAAAATCCAACTTTGCGTGCAATATCAGCTTTGAATTTATGTAATAAAAAAAAAAAAAACATTTTGTTTTTTTTAACGAACGTAACCAAAACTATATAGCCCGAAAATATCGTAAAACTTGGTATAGTTGGTGGTATCAGGTATTTACATATATAACGCTACTATATGTACATATCCATAATTATTTTTATTATTCGTTAAATTTTTATTCAATAAAAATATAAAATAATGAAAATTTATTTTTCCTATATACGAGTAAGTACATATGTACATTTCTACTACATACATACGAGTTTTTTTTAACAATACATACATACATATATCCAGTTAAAAGAAAACACTTCATTCACTTTTTATAATTTTTCATTTTTTTAATCAGATTGTTGTTTTCTTTTCTTTAATCTTTCTTATCTTTCTGTTCGCTGATTTAAGGCAATCAATTGATACGGTACGCCATTTTCCATTAATATTAATTACGAAAAAATTGTATGGGCATTTTGATAGCCCATATTCCTGGTAATAGGCACATCCAAAAGGAAGACCAATTCACATCACTAATAGTTCATTAAGTTAACATCCACATCGCTTTTAGCGAACAATAAAAATATTTTTGAGTACCAATCTGTATTAAAATAGTATGATATGATATTTTGATTGGATTAGGTTTTTCCTGACACATTTGAATTTTAAAAAGTCCGTAGTAAATACTTTCGACTCCAAAAAAGTCCGTCCCTAAAATATTTTTTATCGTTTGTTTTATAACTTTTTTTATACCGACTTGACCATGTGCCCCAGAAAACATCAGGGAATAATCGAATTTTCAAATTTGTGTGGTTTACTGGGGATATTTAATATATGAAGCTTTATTTATAGGGATAATTCACGATTGGAGCATCACGGATTCCACCTACCGGAAACGCTTTGAATGGAATATACACGCAGTTTGTTTCCTATCATAATTATATTAACAATTGTTGGGATATAGCCCAACGACTAGTTCCAGTAATTAAAATTATTTATTTATATAAATATTTCCTATAATACGAGTAATTTGATGTTCCATTCACTAGATCAATTGGTTTGGTCCTTTGGAAACGTCTTACTGATAATTGTCTATCCCGCATACAGCATATCGCGATGGTTTCGTGCAGTCGGAGACAATAATAAATTCATCAATGTATTCCATCTTGAAATCTCGGTGGAGGTCTTCATTTCTAATGTACCATGGATCATTTACAATATTCCGAAGTACTTTGTTTTGGAACGTCTGTATCATCTTGATGTTCGTTTTCTTGGTAAAACCCCAAAGCTGTGTACCCCATAGGTCCACACCGGTTTCACTATTTGCCGGTATAAAAGCGATTTATTATAGTTTATATATTATATGGATAGTTCAGAATGTGACCTAAAAGCCAATACATCTTCCTATACTTCATGTTCAGCTCTTCCTTTTTCTTTATAACATGTTTTTTCCACCTCAACTTGGCACTTGGCCACCTCAACTCCACAGTCATACCTAGATATTTTACCGTATCTGCATAGGTAACTTGTTTAGAGTTGATTATGATTGGGATTCTATTAGGAATATTTTTATAAGTAAAGTTCACATGCACAGATTTAGTTTCGTTCACTTTTATTCTCCATTTTTTCATGCAATTGTTGACTGAATTAGTCGACTTTTGCAATTTGCTAGAAGCTTTTTCTACATTGTTCCCAACTGTAAAAAGCGCAGTATCATCAGCATAAGTTGCTTGGTGGTATATCCTGAGTATACAGGAGGTACAAGAGAGAGCCCAATACGCTACCTTGTGGTACTCCAGCTGAAGTTTTCTTTAGGTTCGAGTATTTGTCTTCATATTTTACACGGAAGTGTCTATCACTATGGTTATGTAGGATTTCAGAGGTTCATAATATTGTTTGGGAAGGTCCCACTTGAGCGTGAACTCCAATCCTTTGTGCCAAACTCGGTCAAATGCTACATCCAGGGATCCAACTTGGTGGTCAGGAATGAGATTTTGGGGCGATTACGCTCAAGGTCTATAAGTGCAATGAAAGTGCAAAAACCGACAGTTTTGAGGCATCTGTAGCAGGTGGGGATACCACTTGCGGAGTCCGGTCTGGTGTAGGTGACCCAGAAGTCCAGATCATCCCGGAAGATGCTCAGGAGACGCTATCCGTGCACTCGGAGAGGTCGAGATCGTTGGGGCTACATTGTGCGCTCCCAATGGACGAATCGCTGTCTGACTCAACAGTGGTGGAGGTAAGCACTATCTAATACACTGTTAAGCCGCCTCGGCGGCCCTTCTTTTCAAAATGGAATCTGAGACCATATATGTGGTTCTGGTCCAAGAACCTTGGGTCAGTGGTGACCGTGTACTGGGGCTCAGAACTCCCAAATACAAAATGTTTTACACGAAAAATGATGGTAAGATACGTTCCTGCATTCTCGCTAGAAATAATTTGAATGTTTTTATACTACTAAATTACAGCAACGCTGATATAGTGATGCCTAGCATCGAGATGGGTGGGCAAAATCTCTGGCTTATATCGGCCTACCTACCATACGAGGAGGACAGCATACCACCAGGAAGGTTGGGCAGTGCAATAACGGAGGCTCAATGAAGAAAAGTAGGAGTCATTACGGGCAATGATGCAAATGCGCATCACTCAATTTGGGGAAGTACAAAAATCAACAAGCGAGGTGAGTTAATATTAGACCAGAAGTGCTAGACATCACACTTGTGACAGATTTGATTAAGGAGAGGGTATTGAACTGGAAAGAATCCGAATACCATTCCTTTTCTGACCATTGTCATCTCCAGTATGAAGTGGATACAAAACTCACTGGCAAACCATCCTTCAGAAATAGAAAGAAAACTGATTGGGATTGCTTTAGAACCATTATTGATAATTCATTACCGGTATCGGTTCCAAACCCACCTGCATTTACACAGGAGCTTGATACGGAGCTTCTAGTTACCAACCTATCTGTTGCTTTTAACAAAGCCATGTAAGGTGTATGTCCCATCAGTAGGAGAGAACTCCAAGACACAAATGCTGCTGCAGCTTGGGACTGCTATAAAGAAATCGTCAACACCTACAAGTACGAGCTAAGAGCAGCCAAAACAAGGGCCTGGAGGCTCTATACTGTTGTAATATACAGGAGTCGTCGGAGGCGGCCAGGCTACGCAAAGTACTATGTTCTAGTCCTTCCATCCCGAGCTATCTACAACGACCGGATGGTTCATGGACTACGTATAGTGATTAATTGCTGGAGCTACTACTAGAAACGCATTTCCCGGAGTGCTCGGTACTAGCTCCGGAGAGACCCACGATAAATAGGGGTGTAAGCCCCGTAAGTCATAAAGTAAATAGGCGGAATATCCTATGGGTAATAAAAAGTTTTAAGCCATACAAATCGGCAGAACCTGATGGCATTGTCCCTACGGATATCCAGCAAACTATCGACTTAACCCTACCCTGGCTGGAAGTTATCAACAAACGCAGCTTAGAACTCTGTCACATTCCTAGGAAATGAACTGAAGAAAACGTAATATTTATACCTAAGGCGGGAAAAAGCTCTCACTGCTATTCCAAAGATTTTAGGGCTATAAGCTTATCCTCTTTTCATGCCAAAGAACTGCCTTCTTGTGTATAAATGGGGCTCTCAGAATTAGAATTATAGAATTATGGTTATCATAATAGAACTATGATTGATTAGCAAATCTCGAACCAGTAATTTTTTATAATCACATATACGTTTTGGCAAATAATTATCTAATTTCAAGTTTAATATCTATTGCCCTATCCAGAGCCGGTTTTCAGAAAAAAAACATTTAAATTTGTATTTATATGTAGATAGTATGGGCGCCGTGTAACTCCGTGGTAGAATGCTTTTAAAATTTCAATGAATCTGAAAATGTATAGTAAAAGATACCAATTTTAAAATAAAGTTTATAATTTTATTCGAAGAATGTGTATGGAAGTTCCTTGACCTCGAAGTCCCGAAGTCGGTTTACTTTGAAATCTGAATACATTAAAATAGTCAGCGAGATGACACAATAAGTTTTGCATTTTAAATAAATTCTTCTAATAACCTTATTCAAATTTAATTTGGGTTGCATCTTTTAATAGTTTCTGTATGCTACGAGTATGATGATGAGTCGCGCATCATTACGTGAATAGAGTTGTTTGGATGTGGCATCCGTTGTCGTTTATTTTAATACATCTTTTGAGTACCACAACATGGTATTGCCGAAAACACAAACGACATTTCAATCCACACTGTAGACAATTAGGTTTAAATTATTCCGAATAAACGGAAAATTATGTTTTTTTTTTTTTTTTTTGATTTTCATGCGCAAAAAAATAACAATAATTTAGAAAGGCGGAGATAAGAATAAATTTATTGTTAAAAAGCTATTTTATTTCATATTAATATTAAAACAAAGCCAGAAATAACTTTAAAAAAAATTTATTAAGCGTATTATTTTAGATAAATTGAAATGTTATTATTTGCACATGTGTTTTGCATATTATTAAAATAAAATTAACATACCCAAGAAAATCGTAGACGAGAAAAATTTTAACAGATTTGTTTTTGGTCCTTCACGGTTGTTTGAATAAAATATATTAGTGTTTTATGCGATTTTTTAAGATTATAATCATCCTGTAATAAATTATACAAAATTTATGTTGCACACACAAAATAATACATTGTCTAACTATTTTGCTACATATACATAGCAGTACATAATATACATAATGATGTTGCGAGGAACAATTTTCCGCACAAAAAATTTTTTTTTTTTTGAATATGTGATTTATTCTTATCAAAACGATATGACTTTTTATTTATATAAATTAAAAGAACCGATAAGAACAAAGACCATAATATGGAAAGTAATAAATCAGAAAGTTTTGCAAAATATTAACAACAAATAAAATCGAAAATTTTTTATTTGATTCGAATCGAACACAGAACATAAAATGATAATACAAATATGTAAAAGAGATGATATATGACCAATCCTCTATCCTATATATTGAGCGAGTCTCAGACCGAACAAAAAAGATTATTAAGAAAAATTTAATTTCGAATCGCCATGAAAGAATGTATATACAAATTTATAAATTTACATAAATTTTATACGATGATATGGTAATATGCAGATGTTGTTATTATATGCGCGGCTGTTGAAAGAATATGACTGTGTGATCGTTTAATATTTATTACAATATTTTAGATCTATGAGGTCTAGTTTCAACTATATGTATATATACGAGTATGTATACTTTTTATGCATCTCAAAACAATTTATAACGCAATTCAAATTATTTAGACAGTAATTATTGTCATTATATAGGTACATTACAATATTTACCCTCAAGAAAATTTACCTTGCGCTTACACGAATAAGTACTAGTTATTTTATCTATTTTGTACATCGTCAACTGATTATGAACTTAATATTTAAAATCAATTAAAATTAAATATCAAGTAAAACAATCTTGCTATAAACAAACTATACAAAATTCTTAAATCACGACTTTGACTTATATAAAATAGAGAGATATAAGCATAAAAAATATATACGAGATAACTTTTACGTTTAAACAAATAGAATATCTAGACGAAGAAACCAAAAAATGGATTTCATTTATCTTATTAAATTAAAATAATATCTGTACATATATAGGTACATAAGAAATTAAATAACATAAGTTAATTTAAGATAATTTTAAGTAATAAAAATAATGGTATAGTGGTAATGGCATAACATTTATTTGGTTGGTGCAGTGGTTTTGTCGAATTGGTTGTGATTTTTTTTTTATTATTGAATGTATGTGAAGTAGCCCCTGTGGTCGGATGTGAAGAATACCACCACAGTATTCTTTGCTTGTCATAGGAGTCGACTAAACAGTTGAATCGCTGGGCTGACGACCCGCATCCGTAAAAAATAATCTGTTTATAAAGTCAACAAAATGAAAAATGGATAGCGCTAAACCAACACCGGACAGTCATTTAGGAAACCAGGAGCGTTGGAGGGCCTAATCATATATGCATGTGATGAGATGACCTCGGAAATCTTGGAGATGGATTTCTTCGTGGGCCGCAGGTAAAGAAGGCTGTTTTGGATTTCCAAGCAGTCATAACCAATTGTGTAGGCTTCGCTTGCACATGAAGTTTTCGATAATTTGGGTACATGCGCCCACAGAAGTTAGCCAGCCCCACGATAAAGACTCATTTTACAATGACTTAAACAATCTGATGGGATCTATACCCAAACATGATGTTAGAATGGTAATTGGGAACTTTAATGCTAGAGCTGGTAGAAATCAGGCTGACTTGTGTGAAAACATTAGTCCGTTCTTCCGACATGAAACTGCGACCGATAATGGTGAGAGAATGATGTAGTTTGCAATTGCTTACGATCTTTGGAAACATGGAATCACGTGTTAATTTTGAAAGGGCGAGCTCGGGTTGTGTAGGATGTGAGAAGTTATCGGTTCGCAACCAAATACGTAGGCAGCGATCATTATTTGGTCCCTGAAATGCTACGATGGAATGTTGTGAAGATCAAAAGAAACGATATCAGGATCTTATCAGCGACAACATTGGGGATACTTCGGTTGTCAGTGCTGCTCAACAGACTTTAGGTAAAATGAAAGTCTGACCCAATAATGATTGGTTTGATGACGAGTGTCGTCTTGCAGTTGAGCAACAAAATATTTCAACTACAGTCACAGGCAGAGTTGAATCACCTCAAATTCAGACTGCGGAAATTTGCATTGAGGATCCATACCATGAGAAATTCACTATAGCCATGCTTATGAAACTAAAACGAAACGGCTTACCTGGGGTGGACTGCATTAATTCGGATGGGATACTTTATGGAACTGTCTTTTCGACCTTATTCGATTAGTATATGGCGAACCGAAGTAATGCCTGACGAATGGAAACTGGCTGCGATGTGCCCTATCTTCAAGAAGGGAGACAATTTGGCTTGAAATGTGAGAATTATCGCAATATAGCTCTCCTTTACAAAGCATACAAGTTACTGTCCTACATTATATTGGATAGAATCACCCCTCAAGGAGAAGGTCTGGTTGGATCAAGGAGGATTTCGTCAATCGATCAGTCACTGATCAGGTCTTTTCACTGCGGATGATTCTATCTAAATATTATGAGACCTCCATCTCCATATATCAGGTGTTCCAGGATTTCCATCGGGCCTATGACTCGGTCAATCGAGAGAGATTGTGGTCTGCGCTGGAATACCTTATAGGTTTGCCATCAAAATTTGTATGATTGTGTAGAATGATAGTGACACAGTCCCAGTTAAAGTTGAGAACAGGCCATCGACAATTTTTGCAGTTAACTCGGGTGTTCAGCAGAGAGATGCTCTGTGCCCGATGCTCTTTAATCTCATGTTGGAGTACATCTTTCGTAAAACTGAAGCACCTCAGGGCAAAATTTTATATTGTCAGTCCAATCAGGTGCTTGCATATGCAAATGACATATGCATGATTGGACTGAATAGCAACGGAGTGAAAGAAATACTTAATCCGCTTGTAGAGTTTTCAGCTTCTGTTGGACTCCAGATCAATGAGTCGGAAACAAAATACATGATCTCTGAATATATGGACAATGGCACACCAGATTTTAGTAGTGGCCACTACACGTTTGATAACAGTGTGGGTGAGGATATAAAAATGCGCCTGGCAGCTGGCAGCTGGCAGCCGTGCCTTATATCCTCAAAGGCCACTAATAAAATCTAAACACCTGTCAAGTGACGTAAAGCAGAAGCTTTACAAAGCGTTGATCAGGCCCGTTGTTATGTTTGGATGTGAAAGTTGGGCACTGATGGATAAGTAGGAGAGATGGCTTCTTGCATTTCAGAGCACAATATATGAATTATCCGCAAGATCTTATTAGTAAGATGGACAATAAGTGTAATTTCTGTGGAGCACTCAAATTTAAAGGAGAAACACCCGGTTTATGTTGTTCCAACGGAAAAGTCAAGTTGCCCAACTACGACAAGTTACCAGAACCATTAAACAGTCTGATGAATGGTGATCATCAAAAATCAAAGGAGTTTCTCAATCTTATACGGAAATAAAATTCAAGCTTTCAAATGGTACATCCGTGCCAATGAATAAAAACAAAGGGTTCATGCCAACTTTCTCCATACAAGGTCAAGTGTATCACAAAGGCGGTTCACTTCTTCCGCTGCTTCACGAAGATGCGAAATTAATACAGATTTACATTTTGGGTGATGAAAAAGCAGAAACTCAACGTCGTTGCTCCATTATACCTGGGATCGATAAAAAATTAATAGTGATATGACTCCAGAACATGTTACATGAACACAATCACTACGTGAGGACATTCAAAACTCCATTAGACAAAAATATACAAGATGAAATGAAAATAGTGATCAAAGCTGATAAAAACCACACACATTGCCAATATCATTGCTGGAAATGACTTCGAAAACAGTGATAAAGTTTTGAAGCTGAGAATGCACTGTAATATCCGCTCATGTTTCCAAGAGGAGAAGACGGTTATGCAATAAACATTAGCCAAGTTATTCCCGGAACAAATAATACTGTCAGCAAAACTATAAATCATAGCATTTGGTTTTATTTAAGGTAACGATACTAAAAATAAACCTAGGCGAAGCCGGGTACGATACTAGTTTATTTATATTGCAGGAATTCCATCGGTCACAAAATATTAAAGCTGGCATAATGGTTGTTAACAGGGTCCTTAAATTAATCGCAAAGAGAAAATAGCCGTCCTTCAAACGACTTGCACAGAAAAATTTATTTTCCACCAAATTAATTTTACATATTAAAAATGTCTGGAATGAATATTTTGGTACCAACTGTATACATATCTTTTTAGACAAAAAAGTCTGGAATAGTATAAATGTAAAAAAATCCTGGGATGAAACAACTATATACATTTTATATGTATTTTTAAAAAGTCTGGGGTGGATTATTTACGCTTGTGTTGTCAGAGGTATTTTTAAAAAATCCAGGGATGAAATCCTGGGATAACTTCAAGCTGCTGATATATCGATTAAGTATAACGATTTTTTTTTAACCAAACATTTGGTGTTTGGGAATATTCGAATTTTAAAAATTATGATTCTTTACAATATCAAATGTGAAGATTTTTTTGCTAATAACCAATCCGTGTTCCGACAAATTTTAAATTATATAATAGAAATTATAATAATCAGTTTTTAAAGGCCATTACTGGCCCCTTACTGAGTCAACTATTTGGCTCCAACGGTTTCGATCCTGAGCATGTTCTTCATACTGTCCTAGACATTCTGAAGAGGCCAAATCGTTCTCTACATCGTGGAGCCATCGTCGCCTGCAACGACCTCTTCGCCTACCATATGGTGGCTCTTCTTTCAGAGATCGCTGCACAATTCGTTCCGGATCAGCACGCAGAACGTGACCGAGCCAGCGTACTCGCTGAGATCTTACTTCTTGTACAATATCGGGGATCTTCATCAGATCTCTGATCTCGATATGGTACAGAGCTCGGAGTGATTGCACGTTCCACGTGCCGTTCCTTAATCTCGTATCTGGGTATTTGAGCAGGGGTCCGGTGTTTTTTGGGCGGTATCCATTTATTTTTTTGTTGACTTTATAAACAGTTGATTTTTTTACGGATGCGGGTCATCAGTCCAGTGATCCAACCGTTTAGTCGCCTCCTACGACAAGCAAAGGATACTGTGGTGGTATTTTTGGAAAACATGTTCGTGCAATTTAGGCTTACGAGACATATGTGCCCCCCGACCACAGGAGCAAATTATATAGTTTTAGAGAAAATAAATTCTAATTAAATTTACGAGAAAACGCCTAAATTTAAGAGAGATCCTCTAGACAGAGTACGAGTCAAGCAAAAAAAAGCACTGCCCCGTGTGCGAAATTATCGATTTAACTTTAACAAGATTTATTTCTTAATAATAAAATTATAATTAAAATATTACTTTTTATTATTTAAAAATTTCTTTTAAAAAAATAAAATATCCTTCGAACAGAAAAGATTAAATTCTTGAAATATTTTCTCCAAAATCTTCCCTTTTTAATTTTCTATAATAATACGAATAAAAAAAAATTTTGTTGTATTATGGAAAATATGCTCTTTTGTTGTATTTTTATTATAAAAAAATTCTTTAGAATACATAAGTATATATATTGTAAGAAGATGTTCTTGGATGCACATGGGAGTTCTTTATATAAATATGATCGTATTAAAAGATGAAATGTATATATGCATTATACATAATATACCAACTCGTATATATACCAAATCATATGATTGTTTTATTACATTTGAATATCATTTAGAATAACGGAAAAGCTTTTTATTTACACCTAACAGGATGATTCCTCTAATGTATACAAAAAATAAGTAAATTATTTGAAAGGTTTTTGCACTCTAAATAAGATACATACGTATTGAATTTCAATGGATTTATAACCGACAATTGAATCATTTCTTGAGTACATACATACATACGTGTACATATGTATATATAATTTATACAACATATGTTTTCATTTAAAATTACTAGCTGACGTCACCGTTGGTACAAATAAATTTCAGACGTAAAAAAAAGCCTAAAAATTTAAACAAACCATACGAGTAGATGAAGTAAAGTTAAAAAATTACTGATTCATTGTTCATCAATCTCATTATAGTTAACCATCTTAACCTTTCATATAACCATTACTATTATTACTATTATGATTATCACTGTTATTACTACATTTTTTTTCTTTGGTTTTTTCTCTAAATTAAAATCGAAATTATTACAACGATTTTTTTTTGTATACAATAAATAAGTGTTAATCTTTAGTATCGAATTTAACCTGATCTCAACTCAAGTCATTATTGTTCATTAAAATTTGGTTGGTGTAGAAGTTTTCATTCTAAAACGTGATCGATTTCCGAAAATAAATGTATGGATAATAACTGGTTTTTACTGAATTCGACGAATAGCTGCCATCGGAGTATTCTATTTAACTGATATGTACATCATCCACCCTGTTTCCGTCCGTACGTAACAAAAATAAAAATTTAGGAAATCAATAAACAATTTTTTATACTTTTTTCGTCGTAATACATTTTAATTTTTTTTGGAATTACAACAATAGCAACAAGAAAAGTTAAATGAAAAAGCAAAGAATGGAAAATTATTAGAAAATTGTTGACATATTTTCAATTATATAAAATTGCTGTAACAACAAATATATACTGTATAAAAAAAACATTAATGGTTGATTAATTTAAATTGGATTAACACTTTAAGAGTTTAAGGACAAGATGTCAAATTATTTTTTGATTATCATTGAAAATATTATTGGAGTTTTATTCGTATTTACGTTATTATTAGCCAGACTCATGAAGCATCTCCAGCAAATACTAAATATTTCAGATCATCAATTATTTGGATGGAACGACTCTACTATAGTACTGGACTGGCTTTTGGAACCACGACACAAATGGATAATCTGAGTGGCGAATTATACGAGCGAAATACTAGAAGTACTATACCAAGAGGGATGTGGCGTCACATTGTTTCGAAATTAATAGCAGCAAATTGTGCCACCTATGATCTAAAAAACCATAGTTTATGGTGGATAGGACCAGAATTTTTGAAATTTGAAATAGAACATTGGCCAGTACCTTGAAAACCAGAATCCTCCAATAATCATGAACGAAGAGACAATTTGCAACATGACTCTTAGTTTTAAACGTCGACTCATCACAACCTTTCGTCGCCCAGTGTACACGGAGACCATTCCTGACATCACCCTAGCATCTGAATCATTGGTGCCCCGAGTCCAGGGATGGCGAGTCATGGAGGATTATACCGGTAGTGACCATCAGTATATTAATTTTGTAATCGGTGATAAGCGGGATAAGCCGATCGGCTTATTGTAAATCTACAAAGTTTAAATCCGGATCGTTTTGAGGAATAATTATCGAAAGGAGCACAAGTTGCGGTGAGACCAGAAGGAGAGGAAAGATCTACAACAGAGGCACTTGTGGTTTCCACAATGTCTCGCATTACTTCTGCCTGCGAAGTGTCCATTCCACGGAGAAAATCCCGCAATGGCAAGCATCCAGAGTACTGATTATTTATATTTTATTATTTATATTTCGGCGAAAGAAAATACGTGAGGAAGCAAGTGCGACGGGCCATTAACCAAAGCAAAGGACGCTGCTGGAAAAACCTTATTGATGATATTGACAAATAACCATCGGGACTAGGATATAAGTTAGTCACCCAAAAACTCGTGGCTCAGAGGTGTGATGGTCACCTCCATGTGTGATGGTGACCTCCTTTCTCCGAGGAGGAGCTGGACAAGGCTGTCTGCTCCGTGAAAAGCAAAAAAGCTCCAGAACCAGATGGAATACCCAGTGAGGTACTGAAGATGGTCTTCCGATATAGCCCAAATTTGCTGTTGGACATGTACAATTCGTGCCTGTCATCGAGGATTTTTAGCTCACGCTGGCAAACTGCTCGGTAAGTACTGATTCGCAAAGGTAAAGGCGACCCTCAGCTAGTAAGGTTCTAGAAAAGCTCACCCAGGCAGTGATATGCTCGAAGCCCTGGAGCACCGGATCCACATACCGACATATCTGTTACGGATCCTGAACCTTAAGGATCGCACCCTACTCTACGATACCGAAGAGGGACAACGGAGGATGAGGGTCACAGCTGGAGTAGCTCAGAGGTCGATCTTAGGACTCGATCAATGGAATGCCTGCTATGATGGCCTACTGTAATAGAAATGCCAGACAAAACACTCTTGGTTTGCCACTCAAAACACACTGGCCCAGGTTCAGAGGTATAGTGGTCTGCGAGTAATAGCTGGGATCATCCCAATTGACTGACCTTCTGGCTAAGGAACGCAAAGCCGTCTACCTTAGGAAATCGGAAGTTGGCCAAATAATAGCGAGCCTAGAGGAAAGGCAGGCATCTTAAGAGCGAGAACCAGAGGGAGATAGACCGCGGGATTCATCGAACGTGTCAGCCCATGGATGGAGTGGGAGCACGGGGAGGTTGGATACTATCTGACACAATTTCTTAGCGGCCTCGGATATTTCCGATCATACTTTCACAGAATCGGTAAAATAACGTCAACAGAATGTTTGTACTGCCCAGGAGTGACCGATGACGTATGTCACCCCTTTTTTTCGTGTGCGAATTGGGCCCAGCAATGGACATGGCTGGAAGGAAAGGTGAGATCATTGCTACCGGAGACCGGCGTGGAGATTATGATACGTGGAGATGATACCTGGCGCCACGTGACAAAGTTCGTTGAAGGTATCTTAAAAAGCAAAACAATTGATTTAGACAGGACTATAGGTGCAAGCTTGAAGTAATGTGATAAACGGTCCCAGGCTAGTACCGAGAATTAGGGTAAGGTGTTCCCGCCGGAAACGGGAGTCCGGTACGTCGTGTGTAAATTCATTTTATAGCCAATATCTAATATATAAAAATGGTGTCTGTAATGATTGTAATAGCCTTTCTCATTAACCAGACATCGCACGAAGCTGAAATTGATGAAATAATTCACCATAGATTAGGATTTTAGCGGTTTGGGTTTTTGTGATATTTGGGTCCGATAGGTGGCGCTGTTTCCAAGATATAACGGTTTTTCTGTTTCTTAGCCACGAAGCATCTTAGGAACTTCAGATTTTAACCATAAATTTGTTTCGTTGCTATTTGGGTTTTTCTGAAATTTGGACCCGATAGGTGGCGCTGTTTTCAAGATAGTAGGTAATAATACCGCTGTTTTTGACATTTAGTTAGTTTCATTACAACACGCGCAAGACTACATCGTAGGACGCAAAATTAAAAATAAAATTTATAATTAATCGTAAAAAAACGTTATTACGTAGTGATTTTTATTAATTTACACAAAATAACTGTTAAAAATAAAATAATTAATCTAAAATTACGATTAAAAATTAAATTTTAAAACAAAAGAGTACGCGAAAACATTGATCGCAGGACGCTTCAAAGTGCATACATTTTCAATTATTCATTGTGTTACCAACAACACGAAGTGACAGTTAAAGATAATTCCATTGTATGTATTGTAAAATTAAGTGTTTCTTTCATAAAAATGCGATGCTCAAATATTGGTCGCAATACGTGAAGAAACCAAGCGATTTGACGATATAAAGAAAATATTAATGCTGACCAACAATTATCAGAATTAAAGACAGAAAGGCAACGCAACTTACAACGTGAAATTCAACAAGAAAATATAACCGAAATTCGATGATTTACTACTCGAAGAGCAAATAGAAATGTTCGAGCTGCGGCAAGAGCATCGTACGCTCAATACGAGCGGAACAGAAGGCATTAGTAATTGCTTCATTTCATCGTATTGCCTTTAATTATGAAGCAAACATCGATTATTACGTCCATCCTAAAATTTTTATCGGTATAATCGATAAAGAATGCAATTATTGTCATGCATTAAGATTTAAAAACGAAACTCTTGGGATGTGTTGCTCTTCAGGTAAGTTTTTTTTGGACATTAACAACCCCCTTCCCCCTTTTTATTACGTCAAAAATTATGAATTATCGTAAAATATTTCAGGTAAAGTTGTTTTACCAATTTTAAATCCACCACCTGAACCTTTAAAATCCTTGATGACAGGAGAATCAAGTGATTCAAAGCTATTTTTGTCAAAAATAAGGAAATTTAATCAAATTTAATCAAATGACATCTTTTGGCGGAAAACAAATTACCAATATTGATTCTCTTGGTCGTTTCTATTTACGTTTGTTATTAATTATTGTTCGAGGAGCTACATCATTCAATTTGCACTCCAAATGAACTATGGGAAAAATTCAAAAATACAATGACTGAGGATATTCTTCACACATATCGCAGTATTCACAACGACAACACAATTGATTTCTTACCAATCATGTTCAATGACTGTTTAATTCGACTTGAGGATATCTGCATGACTATTTCAAATTAAAATCTTCAAACTTTAGGATTGCCATCACCTTCAAGATTAGCAAATGATCTAATTAATTATGATCTTTCACGGAAACAATCATACAATACGCTTGACTTACTTGAAGTTGTTCAAATTAATAAGCCAAAATTGATAGATGAACAAAAAATTATTTACAACAGAATTTTACATGCAGTTCAAGCCCAAACTGGGGGATTCATTTTTTTGGATCCTCCAGGCGGAACTGGAAAAACTTTCATGATTTCACTTTTATTAGCAGAAATTCGTTCCCAAGGTAACATTGCACTAACCGTTGCTTCGTCAGGAATTGCTGCAATTTTATTAGATGGAGGGAGAACAGCGCATTCAGCATTTAAACTGCCATGAAATATTCAAACTAATGAAAACGCAACATGTAATATAAAAAAAAATTCAAACATGGCCAAAGTACTGCAAAAATGTCGCATTATAATTTGGGACGCAGCACAATGGCTCATAAACCTTCATTGGAGGCATTGGATCGAACATTAAAAGATTTCAAGAACAACACAAATATTTTTTTTTTGTTGGAACCATAATTTTACTGATTTCAGACAAACACTACCCGTTATGCCACGATCAACATATGCTGATGAAATAAACGCATGCCTTAAATCTTCATCTTTAAGGCAAACAGTAATACCAATGAAATTACCCACAAATATGCGTGTGCTTATCCAAAACGATTCTTCAGCTGAATTGTTTTCTAAACAATTGCTTGACATTGGAAATGGAATACTTGCTGGTGATCAAATATCAAAGAAATGGAATTTCCAGAAAATGTATGTACAATTGTTAATTCTCGGGAAGAACTAATAACAAATGTATATCTAAACATTCTACACAACTATAAGCAAATTCAATTCCTCGGAACGGAGTTTTGCCTGCTTCAACCTGATAAGTGTTAATCGCTCTTTTGTGCTTACTGTACAAAATGTGCAAAATGAACTTTCGATAACCACATGCATGACATATATTTACAATAAATCGAGAGTCAATACAAAATGAAAGGTTTACTTAAGAACCAGCAAGGCGGACTAGGTGTCCCGCAGCGTAGTGGCCATAACCCTCTAGTAATATTATAAATTTCGTATTTATGTATATAAACTATTCTAAAATACATAAACACCAAACTATATATGTACAATACACATATTTGTTTGGTTTTGGCAAAATCAATCAACTATCAATGAAATTCAAATTGATTAAAAATCAAAAATTCTACAACACACAAAGTAAATATTTCACTTGAATAATTCAAAAAATTGTTTAATAAAATTATTTATTTGTTTTTAAATATTTTTTTTTTTATTATTAATTAATTAAAATAATTTGGTTTGTGTTGCGGTGGGATATGCATTTTGCAGCCCAAAATAAATATTTTGAATATTATACATATATATTAGTACCAGAGATGCCATTAAGGATTTTTCGCAGAAACATAATTTCAATATAATTGTGACAACCTAATCAATCATTACAATATATAAATTTACAAATCGAATACAAATATCGTATCGTCTCCTCCCTGTTTTAAATTATATAATTTTTATTGTATTCAAATTAATTTTATAATTGGATCGACGAACGTTAACGAAATACAACAAAAACAATAACAACAAAACCAATATTAAATTCATTTCCATCTGCACAGATAGGAAAATCGGCCCCCATTCCAACCAATAAAATACAAAATTTAAGTTCTTCCAATTCAAATGAAATTAAATAAATTATTCAACTTTGACAAAATACACAATTCGATTTTGGATATTTTTATATGTATGTATATGCGATAAGAAAATAACAAATCTTCTTGTACAACATTTTTTGTTTATATTTTTTTTTTTTTTTATATCGATTTCTTAATCAAGATAATGTCATTTGAACCGAACCAATTTTAAAGTTGGCAAACAGAACCCAGAGAAATGTCGAATGAAAAATCATCAATCAATAATTTTTCTTTATTTTGTTCGGAGGAACAACATATGTCTGTCCATTGAAATTAATTTCAATCAATCAACCAAAATAAGTTACCTGGATTGATTCGTATATATATATATATATATATATATATATATATATATATATATATATATATATATATATATATATAGGAGTTTGTATATACTTTTACAGTATATACAGATGAATGTATACGGAAAATTTAAATGTTAAAATTTCTGTGGGTATGGCGTATGATTTGCATGAAAATGAAAATTAATTCGATGTAAACATATGTTACCGCATATGTATGTTTCAATATTTTATTTTAATACGGAATCATAAATAAACAGCCAGTGACGTAAAAGCGACAAATAAATGATATTTTTCTATCATTTGACCTTAAAGAATAAAATGACCCTAAAACTTACTTAAATTTTTAACAATAATTCAAAAGAATGCACGTAATTTCACATATTATATCGAAATTTAATAATTCGGTTAACTCCAAACTATGATAAGGAATCATTAGTATTAATGTTCGATATTCGATTGAATTCTAACATCAGACTTGTAAAATTGCTTTCAAATTTGAATTTGTAAAACATCAAATTGGTTAAATACTAAAAATATTGATTTGAATTAAGAATTATCAACCTAAGTGTGTAAGTATCAGTCGAAATTTCATACGAAATCGAAAATTTTCCGAAATCGATAAACTCAAATTTTAATTCCAGAATTCTCAGAATTTTCCAAGATTTAAGTACAAAATTTAAAATTCATTTTTTGATTATAATCGAAATTTAATAAATTGAAAGAAAGAAAATTCGAAATGGAACTATTTTTCTTATTTAAAAATGATTTTTGGATAAATTATTGGAAAACGGTAAACGATGTAAATGATATTCTAAAATGGTTTTCGGATGAAGTGCTGGCATATGGCCAGCTTCAACGATAAAAGGCTCTTTATTGTCCGTTTATAATGAATTAATTTATTATATTCCCGATATTTTGGATGTAAATATCAAAAACAGTATTACAAGCGATAGCAACATATAAATGTATACGCTGATACTGTGATAGCTTGCAAGGCGACATGATATCCTAAGATCTCAAATTACGACATCTGCATACGCAATGGAATTGATTAGCTCCAGTATATCAGAGATAAAAGGTGATCAAACATCTAAAGGGCTACCCTAGCACCTGTAGCTAAAACTCCTAAAAGAATTACGTTAAATAGGTCTGTATAGCATCAGCAGTGCACGCAAATGAACTTGTACCCGAACCTATAGAAGATAAAACAGAATCCAAGTCAAAAATGTGAGTCCGTAGCAAATCAATAACTGAGAATTCAATGGATGGAGTTATAACAGAGAACACTGAAATATTCGAGTAGCAAACCAACAAAATGGCTCTTCATCAGTCGAACTCATAGCTCAGTACTTGATGAGGATTTTAAAACGTTAATATAATTTGTACCGATGATGTGTAATGTATGGTGAACAAATCCTCCCCAGATCAAACAATGGAATATAATTCGATTTTTTACCGTATAAAATTAATATTCCGGGAGAATCGTTTAATTCAGCTATACTCCAAACTCTGGCCTGCTGGACTGCTCGTAAACGATTTTGAATGAGGCCAGAAGAAGTCTCTCCTTACTTTTTTTTAACTTCGAAACCGCCACTCCGGTAATCAACCTTAATTACCAGGTATCACATTCACCATAATCAGAATTATATTGGCAGTTATCTGAACCTCAGTACGGCATACGTGCCTTGTACAGACAAATGTTCTGAAACAACAAAAATATCTAACCTCATCTCGTTCTTTAGCTTCAAAACTTCCTTCGAGATTAAATAAATTTGCATTAAAACATATCTGGTTGAAAATTGCGACAACTACTTTGGATGCTATTCCTAATAAGACGTAAAATTATGCAAATCGTGAAGTGATTACATAAATAAAAGATATGCTACTACTGAATACTGATAGCCGTTACCAAGTATGATAATATGGATGAATTAAAATCCTTCTTCAGAATAAAATTGATGTCCAAAACCATTATTTAAAAACAATCAACCCGGTACCAAAGTTATTATAAACTTAATGATAAATACGTTGTGCTGGTGGATATTATTATGTTAATTTTAATTTGTTATTTCTTAATTATATAGTGCTGTAATTTGTTTCAAGAGAAAATTAAAAGTGAACCAGAAATGAACCTGGATGACACTTTAGAAAAATTTGAATGAAGTTGACGGCCCGATAATGGAGAACTAGTATGATATATGTATATAGTGGTAACGTTATTGTTTGAATATGCGGCACAATATCATTAAAACTTCAGGCAATCAACCAAAATTGTTTCGACTATAAGAGTTGACGTCACTGGATTTATCACACAATCGACTGAGAGAAATGTTTGTTTGTGTTAAACCTAAGCGATAATCAGTAAGTCTATATCTGGTCTTAGTGTTGTAAGTCTAATTATTTGCTTAACTTCAGAATCGAAATAATTCCAAACTCCTACTTCCATTTAACCGATTTGCTATTCCTGGACCTCTTACACAATAAACTCGAAACGTTGCCACCATAAACACGTCGTCTGGCTAATCTACAAACCATCAACTTAAATGATTATCCGCTAGAATTGGTCCAGTTGCGCCAATTAACATCACTCCAGAATCTAGATTTTCTAAATATTCGAAATACACAACGAATGCTACATAATGTTCCAACCGCCTTAGCTGGATTTATCACAAAATTCATTACCCAAGGTTCCCAATTGTTTGTACAATATGGGTAATATAAAACATTTAAATTTATCTAACTAGCATCTGACGTTGAATACTGGCAAAATTTCATGACTCTAAGTTTGGCCCGAAACAAGCTTAACTCACTTCCAGCATCATTGTGTAAACTGCAAAAAATTATGACGATTATACCTAAATGATAACCAATTAGATTTTGATCATCTGGAATTGGAAAAATGTGTAGTTTAGAAATATTTTCTGCGTCGAGTAATCGACTTGAAATGATTTCAGAGGCAGATTTATTTGCCGACAAGATAAATAAAAACGAACGGAATAATAATGAAAACTGATATCGTGACCGAAGGTCAAGGAGATGAGAGTAAGGAAATCCTTAAACTATTTGGTATTATGGATACCATACCCGAAGTCGACGAAGATGGTGATGAAGATGCGGAACAGATTGTGCCACGTAAATTGAAGCCGTTAGAACATATAGACCGTAATTTTACTCCAATTGTGCCACGGCTCTATCAAGTTCAATTAGGTATGGGCTATCTAGAATTACCGCAAATCGAGGTGCAACACCACAAATTGGAAAATAAATTACTCAGCAGTAAAACTGTTTACATCTTGGGCGGCTATCTATATTTATTCGTATATAGCTTGATAAGAAATAATCGCGATTGGTTCGTTCTGCTACTGTTAAATTATCTCAAGTATTGTTGACCATCATACGCGATGATAACCCGAGTGCAAGAGGAGACTGAATTTCAAATTTTCAAATGTAAATTTATTGGTTGGGATGAAGTTTGGTTGATTTTATACGTACGGCACAATACATTCATGGGACATGGCCGATGATGATGGTATGATACTATGTGCGGAACAACTGTTCCTTTGGCTTGGGCCACGTTGCAGTGAAGTTGAAATAAAACTCGCATATATAAATCGGCCCAAGTGTATATACAGCACATGAAGAATAGACAACCGGATCGTTCTCGGAAATATACAAAATGTATACAAACAGATACATATGTATATCACAAGTTTATGTGATCATACTTGCTTTGAAAATAACATCAATTTATTTACATTTTTGATATTATTTACTTTTTCACAACAACAAATTGAGCAAAAAACCATGTACCAACATACTAAAATAAAAATTCCTTTAAAAGCGGTTAACTTCCGTCTGTCCTGCAGACAATTTTGCAGCAGGCAAAAACGCATAAATTCGCCTTCAACTTTTACAACTTTTCTAGTAACGTGTAATTGGTTGTTACAAAAATTCTTATAAAAAATGTACAAATTCATAATTTGTCTGCTGGTTAATAAAATTATAGCAGAAACAATTCTCTTTATCTATAGTGCTGCTCCGGTGGTGAGTAGAAAAAATGTTTTTTTTTTCTGCTATCTTATACAACATATAATTGTTCCTATATGATTTTGTTTTAACAGTGTATTACTAGTGCATTGATATATTCTGTTATTCTGGCAATCATTGTAGTACGCGCTGCTCATAATTTAATAATTTCCTCCTCCATAACGCCAGTTGGCAAACCGCAAAGCTTTAAAAATATTTTTTTATTTTTTGGGACGAATGCAAAGAAAGGTTCCCCATCACCGCTATAGGATGTCTCGAGCTTTCAATTATGGATTCAATATTGACTGCACGTACCACATATTTTACAACCGCTATAAAATCTTATAGTTTTACGTTACTATATTAAAAAGTGTGTTTATAACACTAAAAGTAGGTGAGATAAAATAGCTTAAGTCATATCGAGCTCCTTGGAGTAATAAAAAATCCCTCGAAAGTTTATTATTATTACAAAATTAAAACTAACAAATCTTTATTTAACTAAAAAAAAATGGTTTATGTCAACTAAAAATACATCAATTATTACATCAAAAAAATATTATCGTTTATACAAGTATGATGATGGTTCTTATCATCATTCTAACAAGAAACACACAAACATTAGAAAATACACTTTAGTTATATAAGCACGAGAACGAGTCCCCCTTATACTTTACTGTTATATAGGATAAATAAAAATTTTATTCGGATTAATATTAATTGTAAATAAAATAGAAATGGTTATTGTTTGTTATTAGAAATAATTTTTTTTTTTTATAATCATAATATTTTGATATATTATGTAATAATAATTCGACAGACAAATATTTGTTAATTGTAATTAAATGGAGATTTTTTATTTTTATTTTTTTTCAAATATAACAAATATTTATTATTAATTTTATTTAATGTGTACGTATATATGTTTTTATGTAATACATGAATGTTTTTATAAAATTAACATTATGCTTATGTTATACATAAATAGGAAATTAGATAACAGGAATGGGAATATATATGTGTAGTCAAAAATTGTATGTATATATATATATATATATATATAGCGAGGCTGATTTTTATCGAACGCAGAATTAAATATTTATTAAATGCTTAACAAATTTGAAATATAGACACACAATATATATAGATGGCTTAACAAATATTAATAATATTGTTACGAGAGATATTTTAATGTGATTAAAATGCACATGCACATTTGTAATTTAATATTTAAAGAAGATTAATTATTAATCCTATAATGATGTTGATGTTATGTAACGGTTGCTAGAATATTATTTTATTCAAGACAAGAACGTTAAATTACCTAAACTCGCGTATATATCCGTATCTGACTGTTCTTTTTAAATACTTTAAAAATTCCTCAAACCAAAATATCCAGCAGCCAACCAATACATACATAATACAAAACATATACATATACATAAATGTGAGAAATTTAATTTTCCCTATACATATACATAATATTATGGATGTGAAAATGCGTCGCGTTGACGATAATTTTTAAAACAAACAAATTAATCCGAGAGTAAAAACGTTGTTCTATGGTTAATTCCGGCAAATTTTTCTGTTTTTGTTATCAGGATATTTTTATTCATCCGTTTATTAGCTAAACGTGATTTTGGTGAAATTTGTTATAAAAAAAAAAATACATTGTTATTGTTGGTGGTTGGTGTATAGGGTACTCCTCTACTCGTATCATATAAAATTATTTAATTTTAATTTTATTTTTATTTTATCGACTGGAATATTTAAAAATGATAAAAAATAAAATCAAAATGTGTATGTGTATACTGTTGTATATATGTGTATATTATCATAACTCGTCCTGTTTGTAGAGGTATTGTGTACTATCCCAAAACCCCATTTTTTTATTTTGCGAATACATAATATATTAATGTCTGTTTATCTTTTATGTATATTATGAAATAGTAAATTATGAGATCGTTTTAATTTAATTTAATTTAATTTGTATTGTTTCACATGTTAAATAAATTTCATTTTCTATGATCTTTAATTACTTCATATAGACTGAATCAGTAGCGGCTAAGAGTCTAAAATCATGTATTTCATGCAATCCAGCTTCAGGTAATTATATTCTTCGTCGCAAAATCAGTCCCTGATTATGAATCAAATCAGTCCTTCAACTGATCTCGGGTCCTATAAGCTGATAAAGAAATCGTTATTATATTTCAACTTTGACACGATGTTTTATCAATTAGAAATCGAACCGATAGAATGATCACCATGCGTTAGAAGTTAGACTATGCATAAATATTACCAATGTATATAAATATATGTATGCATTAGTAATGTCCGCAACATGTAATGCATACAGATATTTGTTTAATTCAAAAACCGTACCTTCTAGATTGTGCTGCTTCTGGATTGAATTGTAATAATGGCAGATTTTTCTATAAGAATTCTGTCGATAAAATTCATTTTTATTGGTAAAAACATGAATGCTTCCCTCATATATGAGTTTTGCTCAGCTGATCGTTCGGCAGTGCTCATCACTTTAATATTTAATAATTCCTGCACTAAGCTGGTGCTCGCAATGTTTATTTACCGTATGACTTTGTCTTACCTCCTCCCTCAGAGGAGCTAACTAACCTTGTGTCATGGAGCAAGCATAAGCACATCCCTCTTGTAATCGGACTTGATGCTAATGCTCATCATTCGATTTGGGGTAGTACGAATATTAATCAGAAGGCATCTTCTTTGTTCAACTATATAACTTCTTCTGAGCTTGAAGTTCTAAATAAAGGCAGCGAGTCTTTTTTTTATTAATTCCGTTCGGCGTGAAGTGATTGGCATCAGTTTATGCTCTATGTCTACCATTGATTTAATTTATTGATTGGAGCCTCTGATCACAGATGTATCTCGTTTAATACTAACCTTAAAAGACCACCTATAAAGTTATAGTGTAACAGAAAAATAAACCAAATGGAAACTTTTCTCTCTCGAGCTGGCTTCTTTAGTTACCCCACCAGGAATAATCCGGTCGAGTAACGACATTGAACTACATGCATCTTCACTTGAGACGTCAATTTCGACTACTTTTGAAAATTCTTGCCCTCTTATTACGAACCAAAAGACAAATAACAAACCATATTGAAACTCTAATCTTAGAAGGTTAAGGAAATCCGCTAGGAAACTCAAAAATAACGCAAAAAACTTCTATCGCCAGATTGATTGGAATAATTTCTTAGTGGCACAAAAAGAATATAAAGTTTAAGATCCGCTCACAGAGCTTTGTGGTTAAACTTCTGCGAGGAAATTAATAGCCTGTCGGCGGTGGTAAGACTAAATAAAGCCTTGGCTAAGAATGGTGTTTGTAGGCCTGATACTCTTCGTCTACCTGACGATCAGCTTACCTCCTGTCATAGAGAAGTTGGTAAGCTGCTTCTATCTGTTTATATCCCTGGTTATGCCATTATCAATTTTCCTTCTGTGGCTCCTGATTGACTTGAGACTTGGCTTACAAGCTGATCAATTTCGATGTTCTGCGCTGGAGTCTGTTTTCCTTTGCACCTTATAAGGCTGGTATTTACTCGGCTGAATTACAGCAAGGCTTTCCTATCATTCAGGACCATTTGATATACCTATTCCAGGCGTGTATTGCTTTCTACTCTGTTTCAAAATCCTGGAGCAGGAGTAGAGTCGTTTTAAATCCGATGATACGGATCCCAAGTCTTTTCAACCTATTAGTCTGTCTTCAACTTTTCTTAAAGCCTTAGAAAAAATCGTCTATAGATTTATTAGAGTACTTGTAACTAGGATTGAAAGATCCCTCAATAATAAGGAACGATTACTAATGGCTGTAATAATTATTGGGTGTACTCTCTCCCCTGCTGTGGCTTTTGATTATTGACGGATTACTGGTTAAGCCGCAGCAATATGGCTTCATTGCAAAGAGTTTTGCGGATGGTCTTGTCTTAACAGTTTCAGGCAAACACCTGAATATCTTATCCGACTTAATGCAACATGTCTTAAATATTGTGGAGGCATGGTGCACTGACAAGAGTCTGCACCTCAATCGGTCTAAGACAGATTTAATTCTCTTTACTAGGCGTAAGAGTGGTCTGGATCTATCCGCCCCTTCTCTTTTTGGGAGACCGATTGCCAGATGTAACCAAGTCAAGCAGGGCTTTTGGGAAATCTAACACCCAGGATATGGTTTTTCATTTATAAATCGCGGGTCTTACTGATATTATGTTACGTTTCTATTGTGTGGTGGCCAGTTATTAATTTAAAGCCTTCTACTGCCAAACTTAATAGTCTTCAAAACACGGCTTATAGGGCTGTTACTGGAGATATGTCTTCGACTCCACTTCTTGCTATGGAGTCCATTCTTTGCTTGCCTCAGTTACGCACCTTTATTCTTCGCACTGATTGTTTTGCAGCGTTTCGCTTGAGGTGCATTGCAGCCTGGAATGTTCTCGGTTCCATCCATGGGACATAGACAATAATTTTAAAAATTACACTTCATTTTTACCAGAAATCGAAATGGTTAATGATAGATCACTACGTGAATACAACTTCTACAACTTATTTGCGGGGGTTTATCCATCAAAGGACTTGTGGTTTTCTTAAGATTTTCTCCAAAAATTAGACGAGAAGATGATGGACTTTGCCTGCACTTTGTGTGCAGTTGTCCTGCTTTCAATATTATTCGGTTTCAGGTTTCCAGCTATAGATCTATTAATGTAGATCAGTTGTCCACTATAACTTGGTTCAAACTTGTACAGTTTGCTGGGGCTGCAGTGCGCTTCTGCGAATTAGGATAGAATGCCGTCCTGGCATTTAGTGCGGAATCCAATTTAAAAAAAAAAAGTGTCCGCAAACTTCACAAACATTGAATATCCGCAATTTGTTTTTTTTATTTTTTTTTTGTTAACACGTTCCGCGCTCAACGTCACATATATGTGACATGCAATTACCCCCAGAAACTCATGTTACACATTTGTGACACAAAATACTACAAATATTTAATTTTAAAAAACGAGGAAAGACCCTCGACGAGGGTCGAGGAAAGCGTAAGTTGAACGAAACTGTAAAACCTGCTGAGGATTCCATTGATGGAGAAATCTTAGATTCTGGAAGTAATTTTAACGATGATCCCAGTAGGGTCGATGTTGAACCTATTTTCAACAAAAATTAAATTTTCAAAAAATTACACTGGAACTACCAAGTAATGCAGTACCGGTTGATTATTTTTCGAAAATTGTTGACGATAATATATTGAATAAAATAGTATCGTGGACTAATGCACGAATATTTTCGGACAAACTACAAACCGAACACGGTTTGAAAATATAATTTAATGCATATGTTTCTATGATCATCAACAAATCGATAAAAGAAATCGATTTCATAAAATCCAAAAGTTTACTAATGAAATCGTCGGTAATAGAAAAAAAATTGTAGCCCTTCTGAAAATTAGACGAAGGCCTCCTTTTGTGGAGAGGCAGACTAGCATTTGGTCAACATATTCCGAATAAACGCGGAATAAATACGGAATAAAATTGTATGAATTGTGTACACCGGACGGATTTTTGATTGATTTATTAATTTTTACTGGAAAAGGCACAGTATCAAATGACCATGATTCAGACAAGCATTCAGGGTGGTTCTTCAGCTGATGAAAGATTATTACTAATAGGGCGAATTGTTAATAAGTAGTTGTAATTCTAGGTATCCCCACGAACATTTCCTTCACAAAACAATGTGATCCTGTCGAATAGTTTTGTTTAGATCTTTTGAATTGTATTTTACTTTATTTATTGCTAAGTGCAATTGCTCCTTCAGTGATAAATTACACGAACTAAGACCAGTTCAATTTTCATCATCAATTTCAATGTGTTCTATAAGAATTATATCTGTATTTGTAAATGGTGAAAGTTTACTTTTATTGAGATGTTGTACTTAAATCCGAAATTATTTTGATTTGTGATATCTTTGAAAGTTTATTGAATATATCTGCTTCAATCTATTATATCAGTTACCACATCGAATTCTATCTCACTAAAACTTTTTGTGGTAAAATTTAAATTAATTAATGACTTTTGGAGGTTATTCTTTTCATTTGTATAAAACGTTCTAGCATAGAAGAGAGTAAGGTATTCCAGTGCGATCTTGTGCCTAGAATTAGCTATATTTCTTTGCCGAATTCTTCCCAAGCATATTTTTGATCCTAAAAATCGAACTAAGCCAAGATTGTTCATTCATCTAGAGTCAAACTAAATTTGTCTACTTGCCCCTTAGTTCTGCGCTATAACTCAGAATCAATTTCCTTATGGTGTTTTCTGATTTTGGTATATTAGTAAAGCCTCGAACTGATAGTCCTTTTCTAATATCAATTGATTTTGTTATTATGTTAAAAGGTAAACACTAGCCGCCATACGTACCATACAGTAACATATACATAGATAGCGATTCCTCGCTGTATTTTTAAAGTAGGATTTAAGGGTTGTCGTTGTCGGTGCACTTTCACTTATCCCGTCTTAGTAAGTTTATACTGTGCGTTTTTAGATGTATGGGTGAAGTCCACTTGTACTACCACCATCCTTTTTTATTAACCTACCGCAGTTATTACAATTTGCCATTTGACCTTTTTTCCGTAATATATAAAACAATAAATGAACTTAATGTTCATGTTTTACAAACATGTCTTAAAGAATAATTATAAAAAAAAATGTTGCTTCCCTAAAATTATAATGTATTTTAATAATGGAAATTAAAACAAGTGCATATGATAAAAAAAATTATTTTTTTAATATACGGGAAATACCGGTATATTTATAGTTCAATACCAGTATGTAAAAACCGATTATAAAGGCCGGTATACTGGTATTTCGCACCTTAGCCAGCCAGCACAGTACAAAATTTATGAAATTAAATCACAAAAACAATGATGTTAAAGTTCTCAATTTTATTAATCAGTTATAGCCAAAAATTCAAAAACTGATCTAGTTTCATTAGCACGGTCTGTTAAAAAAATACAAGCAATACAACAATAATAATAAAACTATTTAAAAATTCCTTGGTATCAAATTTTAGACAATCTTTTCAAACACCTACATAACAAAACATACAAAAAATTGTCTTACATAAGTGCTAGAAAATATTTTGTATGTTTTACTATGTAGTTACTTGACAAGGTCAACTAAAATTTGATAGCGAAATTTTAATTTTTTTAAAATCTCATTTATTATAATTTCAAAAATAAAAATAAAATTCGATACAAAATTTCAGTCGACCTTTCAGCACTCATATAGTAAATACACGAGAAATTGTCTTGCAATAATGCTAAACATTTTTCCGTGTATTTTACTATGTAAGTACCAGGGAAGATCAAATAAAACTTGGTCTCGAAGTATTAGTTTTTTATAAAATTTAATTTACTATAATTTATAAATATGTAATAATAAAAAAAATATTAACCGTCGCGAAAAGGGTTAGGCTTGCAATTTACAACTTAAACTAAATAAATTTTTAGTTGGATACCTGGTCCACCATTACAGAGAAAAAAGAACTAATTCCTATTATTACTACGTGACATGAAAATCATTAATTATAAATAATAATAAATAATATATAATTGTTGTAGCACTTTAAAGCTCAAAATCATGTATATTTGTATGTTATGCAACAATGAGAAATTGTTCATGAACAGCCAAAAGGCTTTTTGGTATTAATGAAAAACAAAACATCAATACCAACAATGTACATAACTATCGATATTGGAAGGTATTTCGCTAAAAGATAATTTAGCATTTAGATTGTATCTAAAAAGTATTGATTATATATCCAAACACTACCTAGGAGGAAGTACCTATATAGATTATTTTTCGAAGACCCTTCTAAGAGAATTATCAAAGTCGCTATAGCGAATTCATTCGGATTTGCGGCAGTCTTTCGTATAAGATGAAAGGGTAAATAACTAAATAGTGATTTGTCAGGTGGGGTAATTAAGGATGTAATATACTAGATCCATTATGATATGTTAGTATGATTTTGATTGATTGTGTTTCAAATGAATTATTAAAATAATTTCCATTTTGAGTAAAAATTTAAATTAAAAAATAATATTAGTGCGGTTGTAGTATCAAAATTTCGGTATACGGATAAAATGTTCGCAATTTCGGAAATATATTTTTTTCTGTTTTGCTTACATTGTGTGTGAGGAATGCCAAAAATAAAATAATAAAAAAGATTTTTAGTACATAAATACAGTTTATGTTTGGTTTTGTTATACGGGGAATCCCAAAATAGTTATCAAACGTTCTTACGAATTTAGTATTTATATCTATATTTTTAATTCAATTAAATTTAATTAAATATCTCTAATATTGCTAAAATGTCTGCATTCGCTAAGCATCGACGAAAGTATGTAAAAAAAATCATTAACATTAGAATTAAAATTAGATATTTTAAGACGGTTTGGCGCAGGCCAAAAGAATAATGAAATCGCCAAAGTTTTGGGCCTATCTACTTTAACAATTAATACAATAAAGGACAACAGAGATAAAAAAATTCAAGAGTGAGATTAGACAAGGAAGTGAGATTATGGAGGAGATGGAACGGCTGCTTAGTGTGTGGATAGAACGTACCATTAAGCACAATTGTAATACAAGGGAAAGCTAAGCATCTTCACGTTGATTTGGTTACTAAACATGGTGAATCATCTCGTGCGAAGCCTTTTTTAGCTAGCAAAGGATGGTTTGACAGATTCAAGAAGCGGCATACTTTGCGTAATATAAAAGCTGTAGGGCGAGCGGTTAGTGCAGATGTGAAAGGAGCGAAAGCGTATTCAAAAGAATTTTTATTAATTATACAGACCGGTGGATACACGTCACAACATCATGTCGATGAGACGGTGCTTTTTTGGAAGCGAATGCCCACAAGGACTTTTATCCCTAAAGACGAGAAATCAGCTTCAGGTTTCAAGCCAAAGATCGAATTACAGTTTTGATAGGAGGAAACGCTGCTGGTGATCATAAATTAAAACCGCTACCTATTTATAATTCGGAAAAATCACGGGCCTTCAAAGGAATAAATAGTATTTCTACCCCCAAATACAACACCATTACTGCAGCCAATGGACCAGGGTGTTATTGCTAATTTTAAGACCTACCACCTTCGTCGAGTTTTCAAAAACCTAATTGAGTCTATTGATGAATCTATCGAGAAAAATTGGAAATTCCCTTCTGTGCTACAAGGATTTGTACTGAGAGTCTAAGTCTCCAGCTCTCTAGACTGTTATTTTCAGAGGTCTTCTGAGCTGACAGCTCCGGTAAACTATCTGCCAGCTCAGAAGACCTCTGAATTACATTTAATAATTTAATAGTTATAAAATTAAAAATTAATTATTGAATATTTATTTTATTTATTGAAAATGAATAAATGGTTTGTGCTTTATTGAAATTTGTTCATTACTTTTGTGTTTGCTGAGTAACACAAATGGAGTACGAAGGCTCCAAATAAAGAAACCGCTGGAATTGGGAAGACTACAATAGGGTGGCCAAATTTTTAGAGACTAACTAATGGGTTATATCTCTGCAAATTGAACATAAGAAAGATAGAGAAATAACTATGTAGATGATATATGAAATCATTTGTAATATTTAAAACAATAAAAAAAAAAAAACTTTTGTGTTTTTACGGTTTCCTTACTTTATAAAATTAGGTTTCGTATAACGCAGTTTGAAAACCCTATATCTTCTCATTATTAGTGTGAATCTATAGTAAAATTTGGTTCTTTTACAGGTATTTTTACTAGCTGGAGCGCATCTATTACTTTCCAATAGGATCTCATAGTAACAGCGGTTTCGTTTTACGGATTTTCGATTTACTGTACTTTATATTTGCAGTTTACATTGTTTGTTCAGTCTCTGTTTTGCTCTGGCAATTGTGGCAACAATGGCGCAGTAATAATTATTATGTTTTCTCAAAAAATTAACATCCAAATGAATTGTTTGCATGCATGTTCAATTTTACCAACGTGCTGGCTTTTGTCAATCTAAAGACTAAATAAATTAATTTTACTTTCACAAAATCATCTATCTTAATAATATCATCTTTCTATAAGAGCTTTGGATTTTCGTTCGCTTCAGAAAATATTGAGCCGCCGTCAGAATTGGTCAAATTCTGGAGAGTCTTAGATTCAGATATCTTGAGTGTGCTTTTTACGATTATGTTATCTTATGTTATTCAATTATCCATATTTTGCTTGAGCGATCATTGCGATTCTGTTTTTTACTGGTGTGTCGGTAAAAATTCACGATTTCCCCTTTCCCAAGGCTCTTATTTGTCTCCTTGCAGCTTTTAGATTAAGTTTTATTTGTTCTGGTGTATCAGCATACAATAACTTTGACGGTTGCTGAGTTTATTCCTGGAAACTTTACTGAGTATTATATCTAAAAGAGAACCATCGTCTGAGTCAGGTTGAGTTAAGGACCGATTCGTTTTGTATGTAGGATATTCGTTTGATATGATAAGGATGTTCTGTTTGAATTTGGTATTGTATAGATTAAAATATTTGAAAAATATCAATATTGAAAAGCCGATTGGAAAGAATTTTATAGAAACCAGAATTTAGGTACCTTCTTTGATAGGTTAATCGGTGTGGGCGAGTAAACGACATTGGTAAAGGCTGAATTGTTCACAAAAAGGAATTTTTATATAAACGGACTCGAATTTTTCAAGTTCAAAGAATAATTTAAATTTTTTTAATCATAATTTAGATTGCATAATTTTAAAATCTACGGTTTTGAGACATTCAGTAGGTTACCTATGTGAATGCCAATTAGAATTATATTATATTCAATGAATAATGCATGGTTTCCCTAAAAAACATAATTTTATGAAAAAAAATTCTTTTAGATATGTTTGGCGATGAAAATTTTCCAAAATTGTTGGTGTGTAATAAATTTTCGATGAAAGCTTCGCTTGACCCGTTTCAATAAAAAAAATCATGCTCGTAAGTACTTATATAAAAACAAGCGTTGCTAGAAACAGGTAGTACCCCTATAGAGTACGTTAAAAATTATTAAAGTTTCTTAATACCAAATTTTAGTTTGCCTTTCCAACCACTCACTTAGTAAATAAAACTCACAAGAAATTTTCTTGCATTAGTGCTACACAATTTTTCGTGTGTTTTATTATGTAAGTGTTTGGCAAGGTCGACTAAAATTAAATATCGAAATTTACTTGAAACAACACATTTCAAATCTAATTTCGCCCTCGTGTAATTTATTATTATAAATTTTATATGATTCGTGTCATCTTATAATTTATATACAAAATGTGCATGTGCAATGTTTTCAGTGCAACTTAGACTAATATTTGTTTGATATCGATGGATTTATGTTTTTATAGTTAAATGTTTTCTTAGGGGGGTGAAATGCGCGATACTGTCCAATTTTGTACTTACTGCTAACACACGTATTATCGTATAATTTTCTTGAAGAACAAAGAAAGCATACAAAGTGAAAAATATGATTTATTATAACGATTTTGCAAAAATAATTTTTGTGTATATGTTATGTTGTTATTTATTAAATAAATGCGTGAATTTTTGATTATTAAGTTTTGATTGGAATAAAAGTTTTTCCGCGATTCAAATGTAATTTTCTCCGTGTTTATTTCGTTCTAATTCTATAGATCTGATATATATAGACGAACTAATTTTCTATAGTTTTTGTACATACTATGACTATGTTTGTCTACATAGAACACAAAACGTGTGATTAAATTTAATTTAATTATTTTCTATATGCCAGTATAATATGTACATACAAAGTTCAAAACTTGTGTATTGTTAAATTAAATTTGTTTTGATTTTAAATTTATGCTATAATTGATGTAAATTATATATACTCGTATGTACACACAATTTTGTATTTAATTCATTTATATTATTTTGTGTTTTCTTGTAGGTTACAATTATATATTTCTGTTATCAGATTGGCATAGTAGAGCTTTCTAAGGTGCATATTATGGTATTTTTGTATGTTAAAGTTTTAATTTGGCAAAAAATGTATTTGTATATTCGATTGGAAAGGCAGTATTGCAAATAGAGTGTTTTTCTGGGAAACAAATCCAAACTTCAAATACAATTATAGAAGAATAAAAGTTGCCTATAGACATACTATAGAGTATAGAGATGATATGGTGAGGATTACACAACGGATTGCGGTATTATCATTTTATATATTATCTTATGGCATGACTAACAAAAATTCGTGATTATCATTTCATATATTTCATATGACCTATAAAATAAACGATTTATGTTAGAGAAATAAAAATTAATTAATTGTCTGGATCTTGACATAATGAATTTTCCGTTATGACTTAATTCGAAAATGAACTTTACCTCTATTTATTAATCATAAAATAATATAACTTAATATTGTGAGAAATTTTATCTTTTGTCTGTTGACCATCTCTGTATTTGACTCGTACAGTTTATGTTCAATTTATGTACATATTTAAACCAGATTTGAAAAAATAATGGCATTTTGGAACGTATTGGAAACTGACCACAACGCGAGTTCGAAAGTTTAATTAATTTAAAATAATCGTATAAAACGTAAAAAAAACTCTTATATCTAAAACTCATCCAACGATTTTAAATTTTAAATAAAAATCATAATCAATATCATTTCAGTCAAATTGTACCAATCGTAGAATTCTCATCAAATGGTGAAATTTTATGTATTTAAAAAACACTTTCGAGTACATATACATCATCATGTCATCATGTTGAAAGTGTTTGCAAAAGAATAACCTTTCTCCTAAGATTATTATGGACTACTACAAAACATTTCAATTCTACACTTCGCCTTCAACTTGTTAAGACGTACATCTTACCGCATTTTCTTTATGGAGACATTGTAATATTTCAATTATTTACAGTTGTTATTCAACTCATGCATAAGATACGTCTTTGGACTAAGAAAATATGATCATGTCTCTCAGTATAGAAAAATCTTACTGGGGTGTTCGCTCCATGAATATTATCAGTTTCGAGTATGCTTGGCGGTTTTTAAGTTCTTGAAGGATAAACAGCCTGAATATATTTTTAACAAATTAGAAAAATTAAAATCTAATCGACTCCAGACTATAAGGATCGCCTATAATAGTACAAACTTAATGAATTCCTCCTTTTTTGTGAGGGGAATCAGTTTGTGGAATTCTTTGTCAGTTGACTGTAAACATTGTGGCACAGCAGCATCATTTCGAAAAAAATAATTTGAGTAAGGCCAAGTACAAAGTAAGAACTAGTGTTTTATTATTATTATTATTATTATTATTATTATTGTAATAAAGATATATATTTCCTTCTTTTTTTTTTTTGTATCTAATGAAATAAGTTGGTTACAACTTGTAACATTCATTAAATAAATAAATAAATAAAAATAAAAATAAAAAATATATATACTTACATATGATTTGTTTTATGTTCTGACATGAGATTCATCCATATTTAAAGATTTATTTGGTATGGCGGGCCCGCTATTTTCGACAATGCATTTATATAGAATTATGATATCGTTTGATAATTGTTTTTATTGATTTGGTTATCAGACTTATAAAGTGGTACGAGTTTGACTTTTTTTAACATAATAATTCTATTGAAACTCAGTTCAAGCAGTCAAATAAATTTAATGATTTCACAATTGCTTCTATTTCATAAAAAATATGGCCTGTAAATAAACTCTGATAAATATTAATTCGAATTAAAAATCTTCACTTACATACCTCGAAACTTAGTTTTTGAGAAAATCCAAAATTATCGAAAATCATAACATTTATACGTAAAAAATTGGAATTTTGAAAATTGTATAGGTACACCAGCGTTCAAATGTAATTTTACTAAGTTATTTTTGAACATAGTTCGATGACAAATTTTTTTGAAAACTGGTTTAATTTTAGTAGAAAGAATATCCAAATTTTAATTAATCTGCAATTTTAAGGAAATTTTCGTGAAGAAGTGAGTTCAATGGTATTTTTACCCTTTGTTTTGTTAATTACTTTTTTTTCTTTCCTTTGTCTTCAATTTAGGAGCATAGAGGGTCCACTCGACTGGACCATCTAATTCTGTTGGGGGCTATTGCTTTCAGCTCTCCCCATGGTTTACCAAGTTCTTTCGCTCCGGCTAGCATCGTTATTTTCCAGGTTATAGCTGGTCTTTCCACTTTACGATTTCCTTGTGGATTCCACTCTAATGACATCCGTGTTATGTCATTCGAATTTTTCCTCAATGTGCGCCCCATCCATCTACACTTCCGCTTTATTATTTCGGTCTCAATATTTATTTGCTTTATATGGTGTTCGGCCAGAAGCATTTTTTCAGTCTTCTCAGGCATCTGTTCACAAATACCTGGAGTCTATTTGTGATCTTCTGTGTGTGTTTGCCATGTTTCACATTTTTTACACATTCAATCATTGAACATTCGTAGCTTCGTGTTCCTTTGCAGAACGGACGCATTCCAGATCTTATGGAGCATGTTGAATGTATTTCTTGCTCGGTTTATGCCTTGACTGATGTCTTTCTTCAGTCCCGTCTGCTTTTGATACAGTATACAACCATAGGTAGAAGAACTTTTCAACCTCTTCGATTGGCTTGATTGGTGTACTAATTGCCATTGATGTACTAATGTTCGTGTTCAGTCTCATGGATTCTGTTGTACTGGCTTTTGTTTTACTGATGTTGATTTTGAGACCTACTTCATGTGCTAGGTCTGATAGATTGTGTATTTTCTTTGCTTTATGTTATCTGCGTAGTCTATCTAGATCATTGAGCCGTTTCAGTGGTGCCCATTGGATACCATTTGTGGTTGTATTGTCTTACTCCTCGTGAGTTGAAGTATTTGTCAATTTGCTTTTGCAGATATAGTGGTGAGTTTCATTCATTTCATTGCTCTATGATGATACGGATCGTGTTCATTTGTTCATTTCTCAGGTGTTGATTGATGGTTGGTTGATTGATGGAGATATTCGTTCGAGAATGATCATCGCATGTTGAGGAGAGATATGCCTCGGCAGTTTTTGCATCCTCATAGGTCGCCTTTCTTTGGGATTTGTATGGTCAAACCTTCTTTCCATTTCTTAGGAATTTTCCCTGAATTCCATATCTCAGCTAATAGTGGTGTTAGAGATTCTGCTACTATAGATGAGTCGCCCTTGAATATTTCAGCTGGTATCTTTCTTGTCTGTGCCAGCGGCGTTATGGTTCTTTAGCTTCTGGATAGTAAATCTAACTTCTCGATCCGTTGGTGGATGGGTGTTGGGCTATATTTTCACATTTCCTTCGGATTTCCGTCGTATCCATAGTATTCTGGTGTTGTCATTTTTGATCGATGTTGGTACTGGTATCATTGCTTGCTAGATTAAGTTGGAGCATTTCATTGAATGTATTATTTGTGTCAGTGTTCCTCAATCTGTTGATGTTAAACTTCCTCCGATAAGTTTTCATGTGTGTTATTTTACAGCGCGGCTGGTTTGACTTTGGTAGTTGGTGGTCACTGTTTCAGTTGGTGGTCACTGTGTACAACTGCTCCTCGCATTGTCCTGATTCCTGCAGGGCCCAGAGAACAACAGATAATTACCACAGTGCTTGTTGTATATTACTTCACTGAGGCCTAGTATCCCGATATCATTTCCTTTTCCTTGATGTGTCCGTGTACAATAATAGCCAATAATCGATATTTGTGTTCCGGGCGGTTTGTGTCCTTTATTTTTCTGGTGTTCGTTTCTGTAATCATTATGATTTCGGATTAATGAAGATTGGTCCATTGTAATCCTAGCCAGTTTTCAGGGCTGGTAGATACGGCATACTGGCCTACCAGGGGGGAAGTTTCGTTATTTGTTTGATGCTTCTTCCTATGATGTTGCCTTGCAGTCACCCATTTCTAATAATGATGAGGTTGTTGCTACTTAACTGTCTCTGCCACTTAACTGTTCCATCAGCATTTACAAGTGTTTATTAGTTTTTCAATCATTTTATCAAATACAGACCAAGTAGAGATGGGCCTGTAGTTGGAAATAATACTTTTGTCACCGTTTTTCTAGGGTGGTTCGACTTTGGCAACTTTTAACTGGTCAGAATATATACGAGATTCAAAAAATTTGTTTATGAGTTTGGCAAGAATTTGCCAGAAGAAAGAAACATTTCTTTTCAACACTATATTACGAATATTATATGGCCCACCACCTTTACAATACCCAGAAGGCAACTAATATGACATATTTCGGCCTGAGTGGTAGTGGACGGAAACATTTGAACACAATGTTTGAAATTTTTGTATATCTCTATCACTCCTATAAATGTTTCATCTAGATTGAATATTTTGAGAGTCTAATTTAAATTTTTTTTTAAATTCTATTTCGTTTCCCAATAAGTTTTCATAAATTATATGAAATCAATAGTTTTGTTGTTCTAATTTGTGTCGAAAGTAATTTACTTTGCAAAAAATGGATGAAAATATAAAATTATAAGAAGCTTATAGTGCCAAAAATAAACTCGGTTGGTAGCTTTAGGAAAATTCTTTTAACAATTCATGCAATACAGAAGGGCCTTTGGCAATTCCTGGGGTCTGACCCCCAAAATGATGTTTTCCATCTACAAATTACTGGTTTTACTTTTAGTGTCGTATGCTGGCCATTTGTTAAACTGACGTCTACTGTAGCAGGGGTGGATTGACTGCAGATGACAGCCTGTAGTGCTATAACCGAGGCTATGCATCTACTCCCTGTGCTTGCCCGAATTGTAGTCTTACATTCTTGGTATTGCGTGCTCTACTGCGTTTCGACTGAAATGCATTGGGGCATTTCCAACAATTAAAAAAAATTCATTACTACATAAGCCGTGTTTCTTGACGTTTGATCTGATCCGGATCAGATCATATCTCCTTTCCTTTCACTTGTATAGTTGCGTTTCATGTAATAAACATAAAAAAATTTTGTTTTTTTGTTTATCATATCTGCTTTCCTTTCATTTGTATAGCTGCGTTTCATGAAATAAACGTAAAAAAAATTTGTTTTTTTGTTTTTCTATCTACGTTTTGAACCAAAATGCTAATAGGATCAATATAATAACCTAAAAACAAAAAATAATACAATTTTTGTGTTGATTTCATGAAACGCAGCTATACAAATGAAAGGAAAGCATATATGATCTGATCCGGATCAGATCAAACGTCAAGAAACACGGCTATAATTACACAAAATTACTAAATTCGACACAAACACAAAAATTTGCAATTTGAATTATGAATGATTCCTGATTTTTAAAATTTGCAAAATTATATATAATTGGAAAGCTTATATCGACAAATTCGAAAACGATTCTCTATTGTGTCGCGACTCATGGTTTGCGAACAGCAGCTAATTTCGAAGATTTTATGTTGTGTACATATACAAATATTCTAATCTGGTATAAGAAATGTACCAGGTACGAAAAGAGAAGCTATTTTACTGTATTCTGCGGTCGGGTGAGTCGTGTCTCAGTTGCAACCTCGTCGATTTATTAAAATAATAAATTTAAAAAAATTACACTTCGCTCAGTACTTCAAAATGTTAAATATTGACTATATGTCATAACTATAATATGATCAAACAGGGATTAACACAATTCCCAACGTTCGAGAAACGGCAGGTGCTTACACCGCAATGCTATAATAACCAATTTTATAGCGAAACTAAACTACACCCCCAAAAACAAGTACAGAGCTACGTCAACCATTCTTTTGTTTTTGAATTTTACCGCATACTTCATTATGTATTTTTATATCTCACAATAATGATAAGTTCATCCTGAATCCTCCAGTAAAATTCATTCTCCTTTCTGGATACAAATTCGATATCATTTTGTCTCTGTGTGTGTATGTGTGTGAAACTTTTACTTTATAACCCGCCACTAAAATAATTGAGTTACCAACAACATAAACTTCTGGTCGATGGGTGTATATACGAGTATGTATGTATGTATATTTGAATTTTCCGCATACATATTTATATAGGGGTTTTCGCTCTAAGGGATAATTTTCCAATTTTTTTGAGGAAAATATGCTGAAGAATAACTAATTGTGGTGTGAAAATTCATACCATTGTGAATTTATTTATTTTGTTTTCGTTTATATAAAAACAGAAATTGAAATATATCGTTTTAGTTTCATCTATTTTCCAAAATTAAATTGAAGAAAATAGTAAATGGAAAGCACGAAATATTGTAACTATTTTGTATTTTGTGTATACGTATGTATGTAGATAGTAAAACTAACTATATATGTACAATAATACAACGGTAGACATTTTGTATATATACATGTATTATGTATATACTTTTTTGGTCGTACATAGTTATGTACATAAACTACCAGCAATATATTTGTTGATTTTTTTGTTTTTGTGTTGAATTTCGACGATATAAAATAAAGGGAAAAAATTGTTATAATTCATGCAACAGCTGTCACCGATTAATTAAGTGCCAAACCTCTGTAATATTTTTTCAGCTTTTATTTTTTATTTTGGCGTACTAACTAACAATATACATAAGTATATATGTATGTATATATAGTATATAGAGTCTCTAGCTCTCAACCAAAAAAAAGCGAATATAATTTATTTTGTTTTAACAATTAAACATATTTGCTTTTGGTTCGTTCAGATACGATACGTGAAAACATTGTAAGGTATGTACACGTACATATTGTATAAAATAGGAATGGCGATAGTAGTTTAGAAAGATGAACGATTATATAGTTGAGCCAATATTGATGGTCCCTTTTAGTAATTTATTTATTGTGTATATAGTAAAAACTGAGAAAAACTATGACTCGTAAGTTTATGATCTGTCACTAGTGATTTACATGCTTAGCAGAAATTTCATCACTCATGTTTTCGGGTTAGTATAGTTTTTTTTTAATCTTTTGCCATCCCCGCACATAAGAAAATAATAATATTCTCTATTTAATAAATTTGTTCCAATTTCGGAAAGAAACCAAAATCGGATCTGAACCGCAAGTATCATATTATCCACATATATATACATACATATAAGATTCATATCTTAATATGTTTCTTATTAACGAAGTGCTGATATATATCAAATGACATGATCTTATAATTCACGGTTGGTGATAAAATAACTGAAAGAATGAAAAATTAATTTTACATTTTCCTTATGGTCCGCGTCTTCGTTATCCAAGAAATCACTGTCATATTGTACAAATTAGTAAACTAATAAATCTATATACACGTACATACATATGTAGTTTTATACAGAATTTTTTTAAGATCTTTCAATGTATATATAGCCAACATCACTTAAGCATAACTTTTAACATCTGAGTGTCGTTTATACAAAAATTAATAATTTATTTGACATTTGGCGGCGAAAATGAGATGATATATGTACATATATAAATATTTGTATGATATTGCAACAATTTGAACCATGCAGCCATATATTATACGACTATAGATATGTTTGGTTAACATCATAACTATATATAGATAACCTTAACTTTTAATAAAATAATTAGGTATATAAGAGTACCATATTTATTCCTTAAGTTCGGCTCTATAACCAAATTTGGCGATCACAATGCTGTTTTACATGGGCAACACATGATGAGCATATAAGTATGTACATTCCTGAACTACACAACAATGGTCTCACAAACAAATCAGTTTGAAAATATTTGGGATCCGCAATAATTATTGTGAATTTTGTGTCATTCGTGGAACTTATATTCTTAAGTTTTAGACCCAGCATATCCGTTTAGACTTGATTTAAAAAATTAATTAATTGAACAAAATTATAGAACTCTATTTTGTATACGTTAATCACTAAAAACATAATTTTATCGATGTGCAAAAAACTAGGCGATAATATGAATTAAAGGAAATACGATTTTAACGTCATCTGCGTATTCATGAGATCGAAAGTGTTGGGCTATATAATATATTCATAAGCGTAGATTTATCCTGACGCGCCTTTTCAAGTTCTTTGCGGCTGGCGTAAAAGTATCTGCATTGAGAACTAGATGGCTGTTTATCGGTAAAATACTTTTTCATGATGGTGGTTGGCAGGATTTGGTTTCAGGTAAGATATATATAATCTTATTGATGATTTTTTCCGCCAATCTGACAGAATATAAGTTATTCCTATAGTCAAATTTAATTTATTCCTCGAATTCAGGTATTTTTATTGGAAGGCTGTCTGGAAGGAATCGGTTGTGGTAAATCTTTCTGTATTTGTTGGTTTTCTGAATAATCCAAATTTTATGGTTATTGGTGTTGGTTATGATTATTTTTACGTTCAAGAAATATAATGTTTTATTCTCTTCTGTTTCCATATTAAATTTAATTCGCGTGGTCTTGCTTTTCGAGAACCAACTATATTTTTGTTTTCAATTTTTTTCTGAGAATAGAAAGGCCAAAACGGCTTACAAACAAGCAAACTAATTAGGATCAATATCAGAGACTAGTCGAACAAAATTGTGTACTGAATATCACTCTTATCACACAGCAGATATTGATGCGTCGGCAGAAAATTTAATAGATGTTCTGGCATTATCAACTGAGTAGAAAAAGTTAATAAACTGTCACATAATATACAGGAGCTAATCCAGGAAAAGTGAAAAATTCTTCGCCGATGGCTAGAAATAAAATCACCGTTGGTGAAATGGAAAATAAACCAAGCTATTAAGGCTCTAGAATTTGCATTGCGGGAAGAAGAAAACCAGAGAGTTCAAAATTATTTAAATGAACTCTCGGCAACCGAGGGGACAAATTATTCTTTGTGGAAGGCAACAAAAAAGAAAAGGGCCAACAAACTCGAATCACCTGATTAGACTACCAACTGGAAATTGGGCGAGAAGCGATGAAGAAAAAGCCAATGTGTTTGCTGCTCATCTAACAACAGTATATTCGCACCACACGAAGAAACTAATAACTTCGTGCTACCCGTCCAAATGAATGATGGTTTGTCCTTCAAACCCATAAAATATAATTGGAAGAAAGTTAATAATACCATTAAAAATTGTATAAGTCCAAAAAAGGCACCAGGGCATTATCTTATTACTGGAAAAATGATAATGGAATTGCCAGACAAATGCATAAAAAGAATAACATTCATTTTCAACGCAATATGCTGACTGGTTATATTCCTCAAAATTGGAAGATATCTTTAATCGCAATGATACATAAAGCTGGAAAAAATGAAACACACATTTCATCATATCGTCCAATGAGCATGCTGCCTACAATCTCAAAGTTATTTGAAAAAATGCTACTAACGAAATTGAAACCAGTACTAAAACAACGGCATATTATTCCAGACCATCAGTTTGGGTTCCGAAACCAACATGGTACCACAGAACAAGTACACAGACCTGTAAATGCAATCAAAAACACCTTTGAGGAAAAGAAATATTGTTCTGCTGCCTTCTTGGATATTGCACAAGCCTTTAATAAAGTTTGGCATGATGGGCTAATATACAAAATTAAAGGACTTCTACCGAAGAAATTTCACTCAGTTCTGGAAACTATCTCCTCCAAAGGCTGTTCATGGTTAAACAAAATAATGCAACTACTTGTTTAAATGATAGCAACGCAGTTCCACAAGGCAGCGTTCTAGGTCCAATATTATACCTGCTGTACACAGCTGACTTACCTGTAACCAACAAGGTAGTCATGTCAACCTTTGCCGATGATACGGCCATCCTGGTGTCAGACAATAATCCCGAAACTAAAAGGGATTACAGAATCATCTAAACAAAATCGAGAACTGGCTGAATACATGGCACATAAAGTGAACGAAAACAAATCAACCCGCGTCACATTCACGCTAAACAAACCAATAAAGTTTTATTGTACAAAGTGATAATCAAACCCATATGGACATATGATATTCAGTTATGGGGATCTACCAGTGCATCAAACAGAGAAGTCCTGCAACGAGCCTAAGCGAAAATACTTCGTAGTATTACTAATGCGTGGTACATTCGAAATAGTAATATACAAGATGATCTTGGAATTAAAACTATTAAAGAAACCATTACAGAATTCAGTTAGATATATATTACTGAAAACTAGAAACACATCCCAATGAATTGGTCAGAGATATATTAAAACAGCCGCGATTTAGGCGACTGAGAAGAGCAGATAAAGCCATTAAAGAAATAATAGTTAAATTCATTTCAAATTATTATTATTGTCCTTCTGATAAGGATTTGACTATACGAGAGTTTAATCCTAACATCCTTATGTGCATTCAAGTTTGAGTTGAACTTCTCAATTTTAGATGTTGCTTTCGTCTTTCGAATGGTTTAACCTTGGTATTACAATAGCAATCTTAGCAATAAATTAGATTTCGTATTTTTAATCTTCGAAGAATCAACAACATTCAATTATTACGACCAAAAATATATTACCACCGAAAACTGTTCGTGTTGGTGGCTGAAATCAAATGCTTGAAAAATATCACGATGAGGTCAACTGAAACGTAGACTTTTGAAAATCTTTGAGATGTCGAATAATTATGAATTTCGTACAGTTCTACAACAAATTTATTAGGTATGGTAAAATAAAGTAGCTCCCAGTAACATTCTTCGTTCTCCTTTGTGTGCCACAGCTACCAACGAATTATTTAACGAGCCTAACAGAGCTAAGAAAATTTGATTAGATCATAATTATCGTAGTAAATTTATTAAATGGAAACATTTCCCAAACCAATATTTACTATATAAACATTATTAATAATGTTTCAGTAACCGGTTTCGCTCCTGAGCTTGGACTTCATACTGTCTTAGACAATCTGAAGAAGTCAAGTCGTTCTCTACACCGTGGAGCCATCGTCGCCTACAACGACCTCTTGGTGGCTTTCCTTTCAGAGATCGCTGCACAATTCGGTCGAGATCCGCACGCAGGCCGAGATCTTACTTCATGTACAATGTTGGGGCTCGACACTGCAGAGAATTCCGTCCGTATCACCTACTTCGCGTTTTGGGCCGAAAATCACACGCATGAAACTTCTCTCAATTGTAAGGAAACTTCTCTCAAACGTCAGCATCCAACTTTCACATGTGGCACTTAATAGTTGCTTAGATTTTAAAGCACAACTGCCTTCCGAAACCAGAGGTCATGTATTTTGTTTAGGACTCATTGATCTGTAGTCCAACAGAAGCTGAAAACTCTACAAGCCGATCAAGTATCTATAAAATTTACTGTATAAATTACACATATTCCTATTATGTATTTGATTTGCTTCAACTGTATAAAAATGACTTACATCATACTCACGACTAGCGACATCGCACCAAAAATTACTAAACCACACATCCAACATAAAATTATTTTGAGCAAAATGGTAGTAGATAGTAGTAGTAGTCCAATTTTTCTATTTAATCCGATACAATAAAAAAAAGTGACATTTGACGCACACAACAGAAAATTGAAGCAAAATTTCTTGCCTCCTCTCTATTTTTATTTAATTAAAATTGTGCAATAACTAGTTCGGAATTAAAATTATCATAGATCTAAATTAAATCTTCGTAAATCTAATTAAGCTAATTAACATAGTAATTCATATTTTTTGTAGAAACCATTTACATATAATATATAATTATACCATTTCGTATATGTGAGTATTGACATGCGGATAATTCTGTGACGTTATTTACAATACATTATCATTTGGGAAATTTCTTTTCCGAGTTTTCCACCGAACATTCAAGTCAAGTTTTTCTTTTTAAATGTTGTAATAGCTATGTAGTTTACATAAGATTTATATTTTTTTTGGCTTAACTCAATTAGGCTGGAATGTTTAAATTGTTACAATACAGTGACACAATAATCTAGGTGGAAAGTCCGATGGGAATTATTAATTTAAATCAATTTTAATTGGTATGGTTTATACACTATTATTTAATAGTTTTTAGTTACAATAATACTCTAAAGAAGAAATAAGGCCAATTTGAACATAATATTATGTACATAATTAGAAATCTACATAACCTCAAATGTATTTTTTTTTGGTATTCTATTTTTATCTAATCTCGATTTCATTTTTCTTTTGCAGATTTCATATCAGCGGTTTAATATATTGATTAGCAATTTCTTTGTGTTAAATTAAAATATATTAATAAAATTCTGAGGATACAGTAAAACGGTATTTGGGTGCCTCTGAAAGTTCTTGAATTGAGTATTCATTGGCATTAATTTGGCAAAAGACAATACATAAAAGTGAAAATGCCTAATTACTATGAAAATTCGACTACATTTAATTTTAATTGGGACCAGGTGGCGCAAGCATTTTGGCAACGATACCCAAATCCCCATAGGTAATTATAGTAGAATATCTGTGATAAGATATAAAAGGGGTTAAAGGTTAATTTGGTGACGGGCCTTATTGGGTTTATTCGTTAATTATGTGAATCATTGTGTAACAGTTGAAAAAAATGTATTTATTATTATTATTCGCCATAAAGCCCATTGTTGCTGGCTTTAAATGATACCATTGGTTTCGATCCGAAACTTACATTGCAGAGCCTTACGGGTTAAATTAAAACTCACAGTAAAACATTTCAAATCAACACTCGAGACCAACTATTTTCGAATCACCATCATCAATGAAAATTTTTGTAGTTTTATTTATTTGGAACATTATGTGATACCGTAAGATTAACAAATATTTTTCTTTATTCAGCTCGCACGTTTTATCGGAAGACACAATCTTCCGAGAGATACGTAATGGAAAACTTCATTCAAAACGGTTGCTGACAAAAACAAATCGTGTACCAAAATGGGGTGAGCGATTTATCAATTCAAGATCGGTAAAAATTGTCGAAGAATCGATATGCGATCCAAAAACAAAAACCTTAACTACTTATACACGGAATATCGCATTTACAAAAGTTATGGTAAGTCTAAAGCTTGTTAAAATCTAGCCTAACTAAAATATTTATCAATTTTACAATTTTCGCAGAGCGTTACAGAAAAAGTTGTGTACAAAATAGCCGACGATAATCCAACCAAAACCATTGCCGTACGATCAGCATGGGTTGATTCCAAAGTTTTTGGATTTTCTCCAGCTATCCGTGCATTTGGTGTAGAAAGATTTAAAAAGAACTGCTCAAAAATGTCATCTGGATTTAATTACGTGTTGAGCACGATGTTCCCCGGCCATCAAGCTAATTTACACAGTCAGGATACAATCCTGTCGAAAGCAACTAAAATTAAGGAAGCGGCTAAAACGGCTTCAGATCATGTGAAGGCACAAGCAGAACAAATTTATAGCACATATTCTGTTAAAAATTAATTAACGTATTAGAGAGCAAAGATATAAATTGGGTCGGGTAATCTTACTATAATTCCAGTATGCGTTCATGACTAGATATGCTTTCGTGTATTTTAAATTTAGTAGACTTTAAACATGTTCCAATTCTGCCAACTGACTTATCAACATGGATAGATTACTGGCCTAATTATCTAAACTTATATTTAATTATTACTATTGAATGGGGGACGGGCAGTTTATATTTTGGAAAGATGTTTTTATAGAACCTTAGTAGTAGTAGCACTAGTAGATATTTAAAATTTCCTCTTGTTTTTAATATTAATTATTAAACACTATTATATTGTAATTTAGTGTCAAGTCTATTAATTTTACTTTATAATCACGATTTTTTATTATTTGTAATCGTAATAAGATTTTATATTTATATATTTACCGTAATTTAAACGCTATAAACTAAACTTTTCATTCCATTCTGTACTAAATAGATATTAAAACGATGGAATTTGTAAGAAAATTTAAAAAATAAAATAAAAATTAACATACATTAAACTAATTGGGAGTTGAATGGAGTATTGATATTTTGGTTCTCGCTGGAGCAAGTCAATCGGTAGTGAATTATTGAATTAGGGGAAAAATATTAACAGGTAAGTTAAGGTACATATATTCTCATCGTTGAACATCAATATTTGTCTTAGTTAGTCTGCCGTCATCAGTAAATGAAATTTGGGTTGCTCGACATGTTTTTCTGAATTCTAAACTGCCAAACTTGTCCGAAATCAAATGCGTTAAATAAAAGAAACGTATTTACTGACATCTATATTAAATTAAATGAAACCTAAATCAATCCCAAAATGCAACACATTCCACAAATTCTCCACTAATGTGGAATATATATATAGCATATTGTCAATTTTTAAAAGTTGTCAATGTCATTCACCAATAAAACCTCTCGAGACATCGATACATTATATAAAATCCAAATTGCATCAATATGAACACTTCAATAAGTATTCAAAATTTTTGGAACGAATTCATCGACCTATATCGTGATCTGCCAGCCTTATGGAAAAAGCAAAGTGATGAATATAAAAATAAACAAGTAAAGCAACGAAGCTATTTAATATTGACAAAAAAGTTGCGAGAGATGTTACCGGACGCTACCGTCGCATCAACCAAAAAAAAAATAAACTCGTTACGATCAAACTATCGGAAAGAGGTTCGTAAAATTGAGGATAGTATAAACTTGGGTGCAGGTGAAGATCAGCTGTATACACCTCGCTCGTGGTACTTCAAGAAAATGACGTTTCTGGAGAACGAGAATTCTGAAAACAGGCAAACAAAAGTAGATAAAGACGATAACAGTGACGTTTTAGTTGTAATACCCGAGGATTATGAGGTAAGTACTAAGAAGTACATTCTACTTACAAATTCCAAACGAAATTTCCATTTTCCAGTACTTTGAAACCGTCGACGATGACGAAATGTCATCCACTTCCAAGCCAATGTCTGAGGATCATAAACCCATTAATAAAACAAAAGTTGAGCATGAAGACCCATTAGTACGTTCACCATCCCCTTCATCGAATGTTTCGCTAAATCAAAAAGTTCACTTAAAAATTGAACGGGTCGAAGCTATGCCAACACGTACTGAAACCCACTCTATAGTTGACAACGATCAAGTATCTTGTTCGCAATCACAACCATCGAAGCGAATGTGTATTGATCAAAATGATTCTGAATCAGATGACGAATGCGAGATTTTGGCACGAGCTTGGATGGTTGAATATAAAAAACTGGATTCAGAACAACAACTGTTTGCTAATAAAGCGATAAGCGATATTCTTTTTGAAGGACGGTTAAGAAAGTTGAGCTATCATTCGGTCAAAGTTAACCAACAATGTGATTGTAAATGCACGACGAAATATGATAGGAACGATAATTAAATAAATAAGAAGATTAAATTTAAATAAAATTTGTTAAAAGAATTACATCAATTTTATAATTTTGAAAATGATCAATTTTATTGTGAAGTTGCTAATAATCGACAACAGACAGCACAAATCATGATATTAGTACGATTTTACTTAAACAGAGTGCGTCACACTAAATTGTCAAGAATGTCAAACAATAATTTTACTAGATAGTCTTGTCAAAAGTAAACAAAACAATGTGTTTTGTTGCGTAATTATTTATGTCTAAAATTAAAATGACAAATATCGTAAACAATAATTCGATAAATGATATAAACAATCTATTTGATGATATTCTGTTGAGTGAAGAAAAACTTACTGAAATTGGTTACCAAGAAGGTTATGACGAAGGGCAAAAACTAGGCAACGCCGAGGGATTTCATTTAGGATATCACCGTGGTGCTGAACTTGGGGCTGAGCTGGGATTTTATTATGGTGTTGTGGCGGTTTATTTAAGCAAGAGTGATCAACATTCAGAAAAAATATTAAGATTATTAGAAAATTTAAAGAAACTCATTGACGAATTTCCTCGGACAAACGACGAGAATTTGGATATTTTCCAACTAGCTGATGATATCCGAAGAAATTACAAAAAAGTTTGTACTTATCTTAAAATCAGTTCGAAATATCCATTCGCGGACGATCTAACATTTTAACAATGAGTGCAGCAAAATTACAAATTTCGTTAGATAATTTAATCAAGTTCATATCATCATTCCGTAACCTGGTTAATTGCCATATGGTTAGTTACTTAACTGACAATCATTGGGGTACTTTAATTCCAACTGCAATTCAACATGAAGTAAATTCCAATACACTTGGAAACAACGAATTTTTGAACTACCTTTGGTCTGGAAATTATACAAACGCATTCTATCCAGAGTTGAATCAATTTTTAGCCGCGCTACAATATCAACGCGACGAAAATTTTAATTCCAACTGTCTGGAATTAAACGATTTACTCAAACAGCTGGAAATTCTAAACTTCCCAACCAACAATGACTTAAAGCTACAGATAAAAGAGTTTATGTCTGGTAAAAAATGTCATGAAGTCGAAGTTACATCATCAGTGATTGCCAATTTGTGCAAAAAATACGATAACAAGTTGTTTGTGGTGGATGCTGGTGACGGGAAAGGATATCTATCGTCGCGGCTTGCATTGGAGTACGATTTAAAAGTCCTTGGGATAGACGCCAATTTCCAAAATACAGAAAATGCTCAAAAACGTATATCAAAATTATCGAAAGCCTGGAATGGATTAACAAAACGAGCCGAAGAAATTAATAACGGGGTGGTACCACCAAAACGAGGAAGGCGTAAAAAAGCATTAAACGAAGTTGTACCCGCAACTAATCAAGACAATTATCGAACGTCAACTGAATTCATCACCTCAAGAACGGATTTCCACGCGCTAATCAAAACTAAATTTCCCGACGCGAATCCCGAAAAATGTATTCTATCCGGTTTACACACATGCGGTAATTTAGCAGCCGACTGTTTGAAAATATTCGTCGAGAACCGCGATATCGAAATTGTGACAAATATTGGATGTTGTTATCACTTGTTAATCGAGGAGTTCACAGTAGATAAATTTTATAACGATCGAATCAAGGAGAAAATTCCAGTCGCTCCTGAAAATTTCGGTTTTCCCTTAACCAAATATCTAAAAAACAAATCATACTATTTGGGGCGAAATTCTCGTATGCTTGGTTTGCAATCAATATATCGAGTTAATGCGACAAAAGAATTACCAAACAAAACATTATTTTATCGAGCACTTCTAGAAGTACTGATTGTAGACAAAAATCCAGATTTGGCGAATATTATCCAAGTTGGTAAAATTAAATGCAACAATTTTCAGGACTATGTGGAAAAGTGTTCGTTAAAAAATAATTTAGGATTGGATTGCAGTCAAGAAAAGCTTGAGGCGTTAGAAAATAAGTACGAGATGGATAAATTTTTATTAAATTGCTTCTATCTGCTGAGAATGCAATTTGCATCGATTTTGGAGGCTATCATATTGTTGGATCGAATTTTATATTTGCATGAGAATGGAGTAGAACATGGATTTTTAACCAGGTTATTTGATCCAGTGATTTCACCACGATGCTATGGAATCATAGGAATAAAATCGAAGTAAAATTTTAAAAAGATTTGTTTTATTTTAAAACATATTTTCCGAAAATTATAATAAAATTATGTATGCAACGTAGGAAACACAAGAAGAGTTTTGTCTATGGATATTTCTAGCTTCAGCTACTTCTAATGAACCTGTAGATTCTGAAATCTGGTTCAAATTATAAATGAACTGTCCCTTCATCTGTGTAACCAATGTCCATCTCGTTAGTGGCTTTCATTGATAACATCATATCAGATTTCTATTCGAAATAGTGCGGGGCTTTACAAATCGTCCTCTGACAGCTAGATTGCAATACAGTTCATTCCGTATCCAATCCAATCTAGTCTAGTCTGTAGGCATTACAAAACCTGTTTTTAGCATTTCTTCTTGAATTCAACATGGTAAGGTGGTAGACTGATATAAAATTTTGATAGAAAAGTGTGATCTTTAATACAATAGTTTGATGAACTCGGACGATAATTATCTAAATGTACAAGGGCAGCCGACTAAAAGTTATCAACTGTACACTGCAATTGCCTTCAGATTTAAAGAAAATTATTTTGTATAAGAGTTATAATATGAGGAAATTGTTTCTTTTAATTTATTCATAATATCGCAAGTAAGGTTGAACGCCTTCAATATAAAATCGAAATAATCTACGTTTATTTATCTACTATTATTATTATTAAAAATATTCTTTACTCGATTAATTTCCATACTAAAAACTAAATGATAATTGCATCGCGAACGATGTCCATGTACATTCCACCTTTCGATTGCAGCAATAAGGCCTTCGGTTCAAATTCTATTTCATGACGTGTTTTTGAATTTGGCACAACATAATGGTTTCGCAAGAAATTTATAATTCCAATTTTAGTTTGTATCGCCCCAAAACGCTCGCCAATACAAGCATGAGGTCCTGTGCCAAATGGCATATAAGTATACGGAACAATTTTAGATTTATCTGCGAATCGTTCCGGATCAAATTTATTGGGATTGGGATAGTATTTTGGATCGCGTTGTATTGAAAAGGCGGGAATAAAGACTGGCATACCGTTCGGAATATTAAAATCATGATACGGTTTAAGGGAATAATTTGCATCATCCAAATTTTCGTATTCTCGATCGAGGAATGGTAAAATTGGATACAATCTTAATGTTTCTGAAACAACCATATCCAAATAGGGCATTTCAAAAAGGTTTTCGTACGATATTTTATTATTGTGTTTTTTTAGAACATCACGAATTTCTGCTCGAAGCCGATCTTGAACATCGCGGTGTTTTGTTAATTCGTACAGGCAAAACGATATTGTGGACGACGATGTTTCAAATCCAGCTGTAAAAAATGCTCCTGCCTGTGCGATTAGCATGTCATCTGAGAATTCTGTGTACAAAATAATTATATCATAAATACGCACTTATATCCATTTTTGTATAACTCACTTATTTCATCCGTTTCCTTGGAGTTTCGTAGAGTTAGTAAAAAGTCAATAAGATCATTTTTTACGAGACCGGATTTTTCCCGCTCATTAAAAATATCCGTCATGGTGGACCGTAAAAATGCCGATGTTTCATCTGTAAATAACTTTTCATTCGATTAATACACACTAATACATAATAAGCTTAAACCATGGGAGCCGGCTCACTTTAAAACGTAACATGGATGCTACTTTCGGCACAAAGAAAAATCCCATAAATTCAATAGCCCGATACAGCGAGAAATCAAAAATTCGTTTTCCATTTTTACGAAAATCAGCATCTGGATTACGTACAGAATTTGCGTTAACCCCAAACGCACATGATGCAATCACATCTGTAGTATAGCGGGCACAAATCTCCTTCACCTCAGCTGAATAACGCGTATCACTATTTTTTAGCAACAATGCGTTCAATTCATCCCCAACATTATCGATTAAATAAAACATTTGCTTAATTTTTACACTTGTAAAAATAGGCGTTAGCTTAGCGCGTATTATTCGCCATTGTGGATTTTTTATAAAAAATAACGAATTCCCACCCAGAGCATCAATGTGCGGATCTGAACTTGAATATCGATTCGAAAATAAATTAAAATCTTTTACTAGCACTGATTTCACTAAATCCGGTGACCGAATCAATAATGCTGGTTTAGTAAATATATTTATTCCATACACAGGACTATCACCACCTTGCTCATAAATCTGTTGTAGTAAACCGCTTGGATTTGTTTTTAATAGTAACAAATTTTTTAAACTTCCCACGAATGGTAGCACTTTACTGCACGGTATTTTATGCCGTGTCCAATAATTTAAATTATTCGTTATTAAAACGTAGATAATTGGCAAAGCTAATGCTAATAACCATAAAGTAATATTGGAAATTGTTAGATCCATTTTTGTGAAAATTTTAAGATAAACTGAAATGATTCAATCTGTTGCATTTATTTATATACGCGGAAATTATTATGTATTTGTTTTTAATAATAGCGTGCATTAATATACAAAACAATAGTTACAATTTGTTAACATGTTCGCTACCATGTTTAACTGCAATTGTGTTCATAAAATGTTCGCAATAACAAAAATTTGTGTTTTAAGTAGATCTGTACTTTATAATAAACGAAGTGTAGGATGACTTGTAAGATTTGTTTGCAAATAGTTATCAATTACAATAATAAGAGGACAGAATTATAAATTCAAACACGCTTAGTTATTAGTTGCTATATACTATAAACTTCTTTGATACTAAGATAGCGATTTTGTACGTAAAATATTTTAGATACATATACAAATAATTATCTATTTGACCATATCAAGGTTATATATAAGTAAAATATAGATATATCTTTATCTTTTATCTATGTATATAATGACAGTTTCAGTTTGGTTTTGAAAATCATATACATACGAAACCCCAACTTTTTATTCTAACAAGTAATTTTATCTAAGAAAATGTTAAATTAAAGTGCAGTCAAGTTGTTATTCCATTGTAATTGAACTTGTCATTGTGCTTGACAAGCAGTTTACCTTATAACAAACTTAGGTTTTAACCTGTTTGGAATATTAATGTGCAAAAAATATCGCCTAATGTATTTGTATACGTTATGTAATTCGATTTTACATTACATTTTCGCATACACTCTATTACAACGACAAATAACTACAATGAAAAATATCAAAAGTATAGCTTAAAATAAAAGTAAAGTTTGTCCTATATTGAGATTGTACGGTTCGTATATCCTCTTGTTTGAATGTGTTCCTCTAGATGATAGAGATTGCTCGTTATACCAATTCATACTGTATTTACCTCAGCAAGGTATTTTCTGGCGAAATCCTCTCATATCTCATTGCCTTCCATACCTTCATGCTCTGGCTTCCACTATCGCCAATTTTAGTATATCTAACAACTTTGAGATAGCGAATGTATTACCGATTTACGGAATTTTCTGAATATATTTTAAAACAAAATTGTGAACTAAAACCGGAAACGGAACGCAATCTAATTTTATGTACATTTAAGTTCCTTTTCGGGTTTTCTCCTTTTCTTTCATTAGTTATAAATAATAATTCATTTAAACATCTACTATCCAATTCATATTAAGTATTTGTGATACACGTTTCTGATTCATTACTATTTGTGATCACTAATCACTGATCGATTTGTTTGTTTCGATTTAATCTTTACTCTTTTGTTAGTCAAAAATCATAAAAATATACTCTTTATGAGCTAAGGCCTCTTTTTTTAAATCAACATGTTCTATGCATGCTTTTATACCATAAAAATCCAAGTCTTAGCGTGTAGTCAAACAGAGTATCTCGTCCATTGAAGATGTACTCGCGTGATTTTGAAGTAGTGTTATTGTTTTAACATTTAAATGAAACATTAACTATAGTCTCAGGTTCCAATTTGAACTAGCTATGGATGGCGGGTAGCATTGGAAGTTATGTTAGAAACTCAGTGTACATGTCCTGTGCTGTACAAAAATTGTTTTGTAGCTGAACGCGTTCAAATGAATTTGGAATGGAGAATTTAGTAGAAACTGATACAACATTAGCCTTTGTTGTAGAAATTGTCGTGGCACAAATTTAGTCAATTGTGAATACATATAGGTTTATATGGCATGAGCTACATGTATTCTGCTCCCTGAGCAGAAAAATTGCAATCGTAACTATGTTCATGCGATTATTTGAACATTTTCCTTATGTATTTCCTTGCTATCCGGCAGCGCTGCCGAGAGAAATTCTGCTCGTCTGTTTCCAGCATAATTCTAAAACAGTAAAACTTAAAAATAAATGTCAAATTCTTCAAAATATTTGGTTTTCTAATTTTACATTCAATCCACTTTATGTATACCTAAGGTTTGCCTTCAATTTCTATAATCGAATTTTTTTAACATATACTAAACTATCAAATTTAAAGCGACTTGTCAAATAAAAATCGAAGTTTGAATCCAATTTCAAAATTCGACAGTTCGAATTAATTGATCAATTATTTCGATGTGTAATTCGATATATTTTGAAATGGAATTTTACTTACATTCAATATTTAAAAATTAAATTTTAATTTTAAATTTTGTTTAAAAAACAAACTTAAAAAATGATAAAATTTAACAAATCTGAAATTTTTGAAGCTTTTGAAATATTTTGGATGTTTGAAACATATTATTAGAAATAAATTAAGTTTAAATTTTAGTTTTAAAAATTTTCTTTAATTCGTTCTTCTGATAATATCAATTCGTTTTATTGAATTTTAAAATTTTGGATGCTCGATTGAATTTTGATAATTTTTCATAGCTTGAAATGCTGAACTTCAATGTTTATGAAATTTTTGGACATTACTGGTACATATTATATACAATGCTTAGTCCTACTTCTAACACAGTGATCACTCATAGGACCTGAGATCAGTTGAGGGAATTGATTTGGTTCCAAATCTGAGACTGATTTTATAACGAATGAAATAATTGCCGGTATATCTATATAGACTGCATGAGGTGAACGATTGTTTGTTGCTTACTTGGAATTTCTAATATTTAAATTTTGCAAAAACATACTATTTAAAAGGTTGTTTTACACTGTGTGTTTTAAATTTATAAGGTTGTTTTACACTGTGTGAAATATTTGAAATATATTGTATGCGATTTTTCCCTCAATTTTGAAAATTTTTGTTGTATACAACTTGCAACTAAATGTGGTCAACACATTTAATCTCAGTTCTGATATTATGGAAAGGGCAAACAATTTAGACGTCTTAATTGGATTATGTACCAATAGCCATTCTATAAGAAAAAAGGAGATTAAGGTGAGAACAAATAAAACGTATACAATTTGGTTAAGAAAGTGGCTACAAAGGTGACATTTAGAAGAAATGGGTATTCAAAGATCCGATTACCTTCAGAAATTTTGCAAGTATGATCACTTTGATCACCCAAAATACAATTTTGAGGTTATGTAATCCGGGAAAAACCTATATACTATCTACATACATAAATAGATTACTTATATGTATAATATTTCTAGATTGTTGCTCATGTTAAGGTATCTCGCTACTGGAAAAGATTTTCTACCTTATGTCCGGCTTGTAGAATTTCCGTTCCTGCGATTTCAAGCATTATTTCAGAAACCATTAATTCTTGCAATTTACCATGCTTTACAAGGAGATTATTTAAAGGTAGTTTTGTTTTGTTCTATTATTAAATATATATGTTTAATCAAACCATTAACGGTTTACAATTTCGGACACCGTGATGTAAATTGGAATGGTTAATAATTGCTATTTTCCTGTTTAGGAGCACTCGATGGAAAACACATCGTTTTTCGTGCATCGAAAACAGATGGTTTCGTGTTGTATAATTATAAAGGTTTCAAGAGCATTGTTCTAATGGCAGTAATAGCCGCAGAATATTAATTTATTTATACAAATATTGAATGAAACGGGAGAGCTAGCGATGGTGGCGTTTATCGCCAAAGTTCCCTTTGCCATGGAATTCGCAGCTAATAAAATGAATTTTCCAGACGATGAAATTATGCCGAATGTTGTATTAGTACAAGAAAAATGTTTTTCGTTTTAATTGCCAACGACGCTTTTAGGCGTACCACTCGAATAATGAACTAGTGGAAGGAATTTTTCCAAAGAACACAAAATGATTAATTATAGATTGAGTAGTATAGAATTGTTGAAAATGCCTTCGGAATTTTAGAATTTTAGCAAGCAAAATTTAATTCCTCTATTTAGATTCGAGGTTCTTCAAAGAGAAATTAAATTAGATACATAGACGTATTTAATATACGTAAAGTTCAAGAAATAACATTAGCATCTTGCGCTCTTCATAATTTTATATTAAAATATGAGGGTCTCAAAAGATCGAACATTTGAGCAAGAAAATATAACCTGATAATTGACAGTGAAAAGTTCAACCGACCAATGTTGCGCCCATAAATATTAGACCAACGATGGATGCTTTAGATGTTTGTAACGAATTACTCTGTTATTTCAATGGTCCTGGAGCTATGGTCTGGCAAGATAATGCTATAGAACAATTTAATTTTTAAATTATAATTTAAATATGGATTCAATAGGGCTTATCATTAAATTATTATCCTAAAGTACGAGTATTACTATAAAATAAAATTGTTTTTTTCTAAACGGCCTTAAAACTAAAAAACTATTTTTGTTAGAGGCATTACAACATTCTAGGACTACCTACATATTTACATTTTATGATCCTTCTCGCCAATATATACCTTTATTATAATGTAAAACACAACAACGATAACACTCATAATAGAATTATAATATTCGTCAGCTAAATAGCAGTCGATTTTTTTTAACATGTTAACAAAATGCAGTCGTGTTATCAGGTCATGCCGACTGAACTGGAAACTGTAAGACACATTTGAAATACCCGGGATATTATAAATATTAACTTTGGGTTATAATTGTTGTTCTTGGTTACCAACAAATTCTTGGCCTATATACATACAAAAATTTTAAAACATTACCTATATTATGCCAGAGCGGGCAGCTGACAAGTTTGGCTCACTTATACTCTGATTGTCAAAAGATACCACTTATCCGCAAAACTTGATCTATCAATTAATGAACAGAGAGCTGCTATTTCTTTGTCTACAATAGTTCCCTCGATCTTTTTGATGAGATCATGTCGGTCTGAAGTTGTTGTATTAATTCTTGTGAAGTGACATGTCGAGAAGAAATAAAATAAAATAAACCGTTTCGTTTAGTCTTCATTTTGAAGTTTATATAACTCCTGCTTATGATTTGGTCTTAATGTGAGTAAATATTCGATGAGGGGCGATTAATTATTAAACGTAATTACGAACTTCAAAGCCAACATTAACGATTTTACCTCCTCTATCCTTCAATTTGTATCTTTGCGTCAGTCAGTCTAGTTTTGGGGCCATTTTTTCTACCCTAGTTGCATTTATATACTACTACTGAAAAAGTGTCAGTTGCAAGACATCCAATGATGTAATAATATTTCTGGATGAAAGTTTCTGGTCTTTAAGCTTCTATATGCAACTATATCTCATGCTTTAAGCTTCTCTATTTTTTTACTCCATAAATTTTTTATTGACTTGTTCTGTTATTTTCTTCTTTCGAGTATCTATGAGTGAAGCTCGGTGTAATTGTATCACGTTATTTTTATTTAAAATTTTAACATACATATGTATAATGTATAGTAAATTAATAAAAAATGAAATGATAATTTATCAATTTATATTAACAAACCAGTTTTAAATCTTATATAAAAGGTTAAAGCAGTGATTCATAACCAATGTTCCACGAGTTCGATACAGGTGTTTCGCGAAATTGTATAACAAAATATAAATATATGGTGATTAATTAAGAAATAATAATAATAATAACAGTGTTAAAGGCCATTACTGGCCCCTTACTGAATCAACAATCTGGCTCCAACGGTTTCGATCCTGAGCTTGGTCTTCATACTGTCTTAGACAATCTGAAGAGGCCAAGTCGTTCTCTACATCGTGGAGCCATCGTCGCCTGCAACGACCTCTGCGCCTACCATATGGTGGCTCTCCTTTCAGAGATCGCTGCACAATTCGTTCCGGATCAGCACGCAGAACGTGACCGAGCCAGCGTACTCGCTGAGATCTAACTGCATGTACAATATCGGGGATCTTCATCAGATCTCTGATCTCGAAATTGTACAGAGCTCGGTATGTACCATCTATTTCGCGTTTAGGGCCGTAAATCACACGCATGATTCTTCTCTCAAATGTAAGGAGCCATCTCTCGTACTCATCCGTCAGCGCCCAACTTTCACATCCAAACATAACAACGGGCCTGATCAACGCTTTGTAAAGCTTCAGCTTCACGGCACTTGATAAGTGTTTAGATTTTAGCAGTGGCCTTAGAGGATACAAAGAACGACTGCCAGCTGCCAGCCGCACTTTAATATCCTCACCCACACTGTTATCGTGAGTGATAAGAGAGCCCAAATATTTGAACCTCCTCACTCCCTCAAACGTGTGGTGGCCACTACTAAAATCTGGTGTGCCATTGTCTCTAAAACCAGAGATCAGGTATTTGGTTTTGGACTCATTGATCTGTAGTCCAACAGAAGCTGCAAACTCTACAAGCGGATCAAGTATTTCTTTCACTCCATTGTTATTCAGTCCAATCACGCATATGTCATCTGCATATGCAAGCACTTGATTGGACTGGCGATATAAGATGTTACGCTGAGGTGTTTCAGTTTTACGAAAGATGTACTCCAACATGAGATTAAAGAGTATCGGGGACAGAGCATCTCCCTGCCGAACACCCGAGTTAACTGCAAAAATTGTCGATAGCCTGTTCTCAACTTTAACACAGCATTGAGACTGCGTCACTGTCATCCTACACAGTCGTACCAATTTTGTTGGCATTCCTAGGTATTCCAGGGCAGACCACAAACTCTCTCGATTGATCGAGTCGTAGGCCTGCCGGAAATCCAGGAAAACCTGATGTACGGAGATGGATGTCTCATAATATTTAGATAGAATCATCCGCAGCGAAAAGACCTGATCAGTGACTGATCGATTCGGACGAAATCCTCCCTGATAGTCACCAACCAAGCCTTCCGCCAGAGGAGTGATTCTATCCAATAAAATGTATGACAGTAACTTGTATGCTGTGCAAAGGAGAGCTATACCGCGATAATTCTCACACTTCAAGCGGTCTCCCTTCTTGAAGATGGGGCATATCGCGGCCACTTTCCATTCATCAGGCATAACTTCGGTTCGCCATACTAATCGAATAAGGTCGAAAAGACAGTTCCACAAAGTATCCCCTCCGAATATCAAGAGCTCCGAATTAATGCAGTCCACTCCAGGTGAGCGGTTTCGTTTCATTCTCTGCATGGCCTTAGTGAATTCCTCATGGGATGGCTCCTCAGTGCAAATCTCCGCAGACTGTTCTAGAGGTGGCTCAACAACAGTCTGTGATGCATGATGAACATCAAGCAGCTCAGTAAAGTGTCCACTCCATGCGTCAAGTACTGCGTCGATGTTGACACAGAGGTTTCCATCCCGGTCCCGAATGGCGGTTGACGAAGGCCTGAAAGTATGGTGCAATCCAGTAATTCTTTTAAAGAAATTACGCGAACTACGCTCATTGCCGAGTTGTTAATTAAGAAATATTAATTATTAATAATTAAGAGCATATTAGTAGTTATGATATATGTAATTACAATTACGTGTTTAAGCGATAAAAATAATAATAACGCAAAAGAGTATACAAAGCTCTCTAATTCAAACTCAGGCTCGTTATAACCAAAATTATGATACATAATAGTTTTAAATCCACTCAAATTGCAATAAATTAAGTTCAATTTATAGTTTAAGTTATATATAAAAAAATTTTAAATTTCTAATAACAACAGTTTGAGAACAGCAATCTCTATGTGTAAATAGTAAGATCCAGCGATCAAACCCACAACAAATACTTACCCTTTTAAACCATGATAATCATGACTTTGGTCGCCACCGGGAGGAAAGCAAATCCCAAATACTATATATATAAGCTATATTTTTGCAGTAAAGCAAATTTATTATTCTGAATGAAATATTTAATACGAAACTGTAAATCAATTATAGACAAGATACGTGTTTAAATTGTTTATATCCGTTGAATGATTTAATCCGTTGAATACTAATTATAAAATACAATTAAAAATGCACACCTATGTACATAATTATAAACGTGACGCCAGAATAATTAATTAAATCGGATTCAACGGGTATAAAGCTATAAAGCTATAATCATATAATTTGTATCTTGGTTACTTACTTAACTTAAGATTTATACTTTTGCGTGCAGCATTGACTATATTTAAGTATAGACACCGGTGAAATTTCCTATAATTATCAACAGCCAGGACATTTAATTAAAATAGGAGATAGCTGTATGGTATCGTGAGTTATCAATTATCATAATATTATAGGACGTATACTAAACTCGAGAAAATTAAGAATAGGAGTTCAAGACGAATGCTGTGTACATAGTATTATACTTGCCAACTCGGTCTCGGTTAAAGTTGCTTGAAATATGTTAACTTTGTACGTTTTATCATTTATCATATTTTGTGGTTACATAGACAAACTAAACTACGTATAGCTCCCTATATATAATTTTAGAAAACTGTAATCGTCAATTAAGCGGGAATACCAATAATGTTAAATGGATGTTTTTTTTTAAAAAAAAGCTTGTAAAGCTTGAACAAAAATACAAAATGAGTGAAAAAGAAAACACACTCATACTCGTACATAGGTAAAAAAAAATTTATTTGAAAAATCGTTTTAAATGACGCTTTAAGGTGTCCTATAAGAAAAACGTTGGGACGTTTTCCAGGGAGATGTTTTCCAGGATATCCGCTGATTCAATGTGTCTCAGTGATGTTAACAATCATTGAAGCACCAAGTTGTTTTCTTCGGTTATTCAGTGTTGCATTTTTATATTTCTGACATTTTTCAGTGTAAGGTGGTAGCCGAGAAATATTTTTATTGATATGGTATATTGTTATCATAATTCCAGTCATCTTTCCGGGTGATGTATAACAAATACTTTTTTTTGAATGTTTTCGATGCGACTGTTATGAATTTGGTGATACGGAGACCACACTGGAACAGCGAATTCAATTTGGAATCCGACATAGGCAAAATAGAGATTGAATAGGCATTTAATGTCCGTTAACTCCGATGACCACCGCTTAATAAATCACAACATAGAGTTGGCGTTTATTATCTTGATGTGCTTATTGGATGTTAACTTGTCTGCAAATGTAACTCTCGAATTTCATCTGTTCTACATAAAACTACGTTGTTAATGTGATTATAATTATTCAACATCAAGATCAATTTTAATAAAATCTTTAACGCACTGCACCAGTACCGAATTATGGGTACTCCGGGCCCTGGGGTCAAAATTTAATAAAGGGTTTATAACTCAATTTTAAATTGTTTTTTTATGTGAACGACGACTTTAACATTTTATGTAAATTTAATTTCGTGGGTTGAATTGAGAATGCATCTCTGATAGTTCATACTGTAGTTGTATGACAAATTCAATTAAAACTGTATAGGCTTGCAAATTGCAAGTTATTGGAAGTACATATGTTACTAATATACTTTTGAACTTTATTTGAACTGAAACTGTTGTGGATTTGAGAAATTTTCTAATATGTATTAAAAATGAAATAACCAAAATTTTTCTAAAATCCATGAAATCCATTTTTCTAAAATCCATCAGAAATTGAATTCTGGTGACTTTTAAAAATTTACTGCAATTTGTAAAATCTTCAAAATTTTATTTAAATGGTGTAAACAATGTATGTGTGCGCGTCAGTTTAGAACGGCTTAACCGATTAGGCTCAATCATTTTTTGTTGTGCAATTGCCAAAAGATGGTTCTTACGAGAGAAAATTTTTATAAAATATTACCGGGAAACTCGGAAAATTGAAAATTGCTGTTTTTGTATACGGGATTGATGGACAGATGGTCTTTTAAAAGAGAAAATCTGAGTGGAAAACTAGAAAACTTCGATTTTGACCGCTGTAAATCGTGAAAAGTCAATGCGAAGCAGGCGTAGTGCAATTTGACAGGTGTTTTTTCATTGTCATTTTCGATTGTGCGAACATGTTATTTTTCTTGCTAGTATTAAATTGAAAATTTGAGTAAATTCGATCGGTAAGTTCAGAGTTTAGAAATTGATTTTTGATTAAAATGCCGGCTATCAGGCGATCGAACCTAGGACGAAGAAACCGTAATTCACAAAGAATTGTCTGTCGTGTGCCGACATTGCCAAGCACTGAAGTTCCAAGCAGACACGCCAGTGCTATGTCATTCCGTGATTGACAGCTGCATTCCGAGATCAACAGCTGCAGATGAACGCAACGCATGTCTGAAATCGTCCAGCTTGTGGCGCTATGTGAAGAAGTTGCAGAGTTGCGTTACAGAAGGACTAATCAACTGCTGATTTTCCAAAACTGTTGCCGCTTGGCAATGGTCAAATTCCTGTTGATTGTTGTGAAACAACTATATACTGACCGCTCCAAAGAATACCAATAAACTAAATGTGATCACCCACGAAAATAATAAAGCATCCACCCACAAAATATTCAAAACAAATAATTTAAAGCATAAACTAAGGCACAAGTGTAAATTTAAAGCACCTAAATGACACATTATACAAAATGTTACATTTCAAAATAAATAATTTTAATAAAACATACATTGCAAAAACTTAACTGAAATGATATATTTCAAAAAACACAATTTTAAAATACTATATTTTGCAAAACATAATAAGGTCATTAAAGCAGACCAAAATAATGAACTAAATAAAAATACACAAAAATGAATGTATAAATAAGGCGACGATCATTAAATTCGTATTACATCAATTAATTCGTATTGTCTCTATTGATTCGTAATCGTAGCTTATTGTCATATTGTATCAATTAAAAATCAGTTAATCAAGTTTAAATCAATTATGAAAAATCTATTTACTAATAAAGATTAATCAAAATACAACATAATTTTATCAAACGAGGAAGCAGAACCAGTTCAAGTATAGTTATTGATATCATCATAGCCCCCATCAGTGGCAAGCGGATATCAATAACAACTATATCAAATACCCATCCTACTAACAAAAAAGGTAACGTTCTTTAAGACATTGGTGAACGAACCTCGCATGGCAAAGCGAGGAGGGAAGCAAGAAGAGTGTTTCAGCGCTCAACTTCCCTAGTAGCAGGTGTCTGTAAACAACTAACTCTCAACTAACATTATTAACACTTCTCCAGAGTATTTGGATTAGGCTCAAATACTCCAACTATCAAAAACGTCAGACATTTAGGATACATATATAGTAGTATAACATTTCATTAGGTGAATTATATGTCCGAATTATACAACATAATATCAAGACATATAACATTATATTTGAGTGTATTATATATTTGAAGTATACAACATTCATTTCTATAATACCCTTAAAATATAACATGATGTTTCGACCGGATTGATTTCGTTTCCCTTCCCTCAAATTATTGCATGTTCACGACGTCGACGGATGAGCTTATCACGAAAGTGTTTCCGAACATCCGCCGAAATTATAAGAATCACGATTGGCTCAGCGAACGAGCGATTTTGGCAGTAAAGAACTATGATGTATAGACAGTCTGAATTACTTGATTGAAAATCAAATCGCTGGGGAAATGCATTGTTATAAATCCGTTGACATGGTCATATCAAGACGAGGCAATCAACTATCTGACCTAGTTTTTGAATGTCACCGCATAAATTGATGCTGAAGATCGGATCCGTGATAATCACTCTGCGCAATCTGAACCATTCGAGATTGTGTAACGGAACGCGATTAGCTGTGAAGAAACTGATGAACAAAGTGATTATCAAGGACAAATTCAAAGGAGAATGTTCTAATTCCGAAAATTCCTTTGATTCCAACGGACATTCTGTTCGACTTCAAGCACATTCAGTTCCTCTTTCGTTTGGCGTTCGCTATGATGATTAACAAATTGCAAGGTCAATCGTTGAAAGCGTGCGAAATAAATCTGGAATTTCCGGGTTTTTGTCATGGTCAGTTGCATATAGTCGCGTATTCGAGAAATGGCAAACCACCATCGTTCAGCGTTCTTAATTTACGCGCCGAAGAACAAAACGAAAAAAATTCTTTACCCAATGTATTGTATTGATTTGCGTCTGAATTCGAATTAATTCCACTCGAATAAAATACATTGAATTCTTTTGAATTCCAACTGACTCCAATTCATTTCCACACGGAGAGAAAAAATCCAAAAATCAGCTCAATTTTCGATGCCTTAGTTTGAATCGGCATTTCATTCGCTTTTCAATACATTATAGTGTTGAATTCGATGAAAATGTGAATGGAATGTCCCCTCAACTCAAGTCTATCTAACAACTCAAGTTGAGTTGTTTGATTTTTTCTCTCATCAAAATCCATGCTCATTCTTGAGCGGAATGGATTTCTCTCACGGCCAACTCTTAATCCCATTTTATCTGTATAACTGTTGTTTAAATAAATTCAAATAAATAAGACACTAAATAAATACAGAAATAGTAAAGTGTTGGAGGATGGGTAGCACAATTTTCTGCTTCTTTACCTATTTTCAAAACTGCGAAGCGCCAATAATTGGAATAATATCCAACAATTCAAAGTGTTTACAATTCAAATTTTAAAAATAAAACGAATTTTTAATTTTATTTTCAGAATCGTATACATATATGAAATTCGGTTTCAAAATGTTAAATCTTAAAATCTAAATTATTTCGAGTTTAAATTGAGAATTGTAAGCGTCAAATTTGATTTCAATAATCTATAGCGATTATAGGTAATCTCCATTTCGCAATTTCTTTTTTATAAACTTGTCATGCTATGAGTTAACTTGTCAACCTAAGTCACGAAATGTAGACCTAAATGCTCGTTACCTAAGTGCGGCAGACTTAAATGCTCGTTTTGATTGTGAGAAAAAAAAATTAATAAATTAGTCTGGGACCCAGGTCCTTCCAGGCATACAGTGACAGCTTAGTGCAAAACACATGCAGATACATCTATATAATACAGTTCTATGTATTTAAAGAAGATTTTAGAATAAATTTTACTTTAAAAGTTAATCAACTAATTTCTTTGATGCCCTATTTAACACAAACTAATGAAACGCTTCAAAGCGCTATTATACTGCGCTATTCCAAATTTCATTTGATAGGAATTTAAAAGTAAAAGAAACCAAAAAAACAATTTAAAGATATATAACTGATATGTCCAAAAAAATGTTTTGTAAAAAGTATAAGATCGAGCCACAGCACTTCATGGATAAACCAAATGAATAACACACAGGGCGCCACTATATACAGATTCAATTTAATACACATTTCTTAATAACGATGCTGCCAACTTTTTGCTCCCGGTGCAGCGTTTCATCATGTATCATGCAGGCAACGATAACCATTTCTCAACAAATATGAGTCTTATATGTATAAATCAGAAATTAAACATGGTTCATCGTTAATGACAGATTGCTGCCGGAGTTAAACCCATTATTAAACCTTTTCGTCGCTTATCCCTAAAGAATTTGTAGATGTCACAGTCTTCCAGCATAAATCTTTACATTCGTTAAATAATAAATTTAATATATCTAAACTTTCCAAGGATTCTTCAGCAAAAGCTGTACCCGATAATGACGGTGACTATCATGAATTTTATTTTGAATCAATGAATATAAAGTTATTTTTTACTTATATAGTTGTCGAAAGGCGAAAGATTTTATTAGTGAGCTGAACAACATTCTCACTAAGATAATTGTTAGACCGAGCAAATAGCGCAGTGGTTAAAGCTGACGTTTGGATCGGGAGGTAACAGAGACGGGATGCAAAAGGGATTTTTCATTTCCCGATTACGATCGGTGATTAAATTGAAAACATCTATGACCCTCTGTTGGAATGTAGAACTCATGGGCCGACCCATCTTCCATGTCACTGACATGGAGCTATGCAATGTGCAGGTGGTATACTGTACTTGTGTGAATGGGATGAATGAATGGATTGAATGAATGTTGTGTGAATGTAAGGTAAGGCTATGGACCGTCTATGCCAAGTCCTTTTTAAAAAAAAAAAAAAAAAAAAAGATAATTCTTACTCGACGCGCCATTCTAAATATCACTTAAAATGAATAGGCCTATATCGGCCTGGTGACCAGATATGCTATTTTCAAGAGTGTAATCAGATATACTCTCCTCAAGAGTGTTAGTACATTGAAGGTATACTCATATAGTTGTGAAGGAGTGTTATTGTTTTAACAATTAAAAGAAACATTAACTATAGTCTAAGGTTTCAATTTCAACTGGGTGTATAGCATTGGAAGTTAAGCTAGAAACTTAGTGTGCCTATGTGTTGTGCTGTACTCAAATATTTGTAGCTAAATCGTTTGTACTAAAGTATCAGACCACAAATCAATTCTTGATTTGTGGTCGAACTCAATGCTTATGAAATTTGATGACATTACATGGTATACGCATATATACAAATATCCAGTGTTTATCTACATATTGGTACTCCCCTAACACATTGATCATGCTATCGGTTCAATTTCTTATTGATAAAACATCATGTTATAGTTTAAATGATTCTAAATAAATATTATGAGACATCCATCTCCGTACATCAGGTTTTCCTGGATTTCCGGCAGGCCTACGACTCGATCAATCGAGAGAGTTTGTGGTCTGCCCTGGAATACCTAGGAATGCCAACAAAATTGGTACGACTGTGTAGGATGACAGTGACGCAGTCTCAATGCTGTGTTAAAGTTGAGAACAGGCTATCGACAATTTTTGCAGTTAACTCGGGTGTTCGGCAGGGAGATGCTCTGTCCCCGATACTCTTTAATCTCATGTTGGAGTACATCTTTCGTAAAACTGAAACACCTCAGCGCAACATCTTATATCGCCAGTCCAATCAAGTGCTTGCATATGCAGATGACATATGCGTGATTGGACTGAATAGCAACGGAGTGAAAGAAATACTTGATCCGCTTGTAGAGTTTTCAGCTTCTGTTGGACTCCAGATCAATGAGTCCAAAACGAAATACCTGATCTCTGGTTTTAGAGACAATGGCACACCAGATTTTAGTAGTGGCCACCACACGTTTGAGGGAGTGAGGAGGTTCAAATATTTGGGCTCTCTTATCACTCACGATAACAGTGTGGGTGAGGATATTAAAGTGCGGCTGGCAGCTGGCAGTCGTTCTTTGTATCCTCTAAGGCCACTGCTAAAATCTAAACACTTATCAAGTGCCGTGAAGCTGAAGCTTTACAAAGCGTTGATCAGGCCCGTTGTTATGTTTGGATGTGAAAGTTGGGCGCTGACGGATGAGTACGAGAGATGGCTCCTTACATTTGAGAGAAGAATCATGCGTGTGATTTACGGCCCTAAACGCGAAATAGATGGTACATACCGAGCTCTGTACAATTTCGAGATCAGAGATCTGATGAAGATCCCCGATATTGTGCATGAAGTTAGATCTCAGCGAGTACGCTGGCTCGGTCACGTTCTGCGTGCTGATCCGGAACGAATTGTGCAGCGATCTCTGAAAGGAGAGCCACCATATGGTAGGCGCAGAGGTCGTTGCAGGCGACGATGGCTCCACGATGTAGAGAACGACTTGGCCTCTTCAGATTGTCTAAGACAGTATGAAGACCAAGCTCAGGATCGAAACCGTTGGAGCCGGATTGTTGATTCAGTAAGGGGCCAGTAATGGCCTTTAACACTGTTATTATTATTATAGTTTAAATAAAATAACTAATTTTTAAACAACTTATAGGACCAGTTGAGGGATTTGGCACACAATTTCTTAAACATATATGGATTGCATGAAATGCAAGAATTGTTTGTTGCTTGGTTGGAACGCCTCCAAATATTTAAGTTTTGTGAAAATATGTTCGAAAATATCTGGCCAGCCTATAGTATAGGTCATATACGTATATAGTTTGCAATGCTGATAGTTAAAATAGTATCCTCTAGGCTCACACCATTGTTATTTGTTAACCAGAAGTTGCGGAATATTATTAAAAATTCCAACAAAATTAATTTTTGTATGCATTACCAAAGCCAACACATAACATAATTATAGGCAATAATCATTAGCAATGTCCCCTCCAAAACAAAATAACTCATAAAACTATATATGAACGTTCTTATAAGTATAAAATTGATCTACTAGACATTAGAATACAAATTTTAAACTGGAATATTAATCAAAGTAATAATATACGAATTATACATGTATTGTTCAAAAATTAAGTGTTAAGTCAGTGTCGTACTGGAATATGATTAACAACATAAATAACCAAATAACCAGACACAAACCGCACAAATGGGTTATACATTATGCATTCGAGTATATATGTACATAAATATTGGTTATCATTATCACTAATAAATGGTGGTCACGAATTCGCAATTAATTCAAGTCGTCGGATGCTCACACTCACAAAAATTTAAAACACTATCAAAATAGAATAAAACAAAATGCCAAAATTACTATACGAAGATTACGTAATGGGACATAATATTGCAAAAAATATAATGTGAAAAAAGACGATATAAATCCAGTTGATTACTGTCTAAGTACAGTTCAAACGTACATTTCGCAGTTCTTAAGCCCGGATATACATTATGTTAGAATATACAATTTTGCTAATTATTTTATTAATATCGGTGTTAATTTATTATTTGAATCATTTAAAAAATTATTGGCGACGACAAAATGTCGATCATATACCCGGAAAAATATTAATTGGAAATTTATCCGAATCAATATCGTTTAAAAAGAGTAGTGTTGAAGCTTTCGATAATTTATATATTAGCCCCGAGGCAATCAATAAACCATTTGTTGGTATCAATATATTTTATAATCCCGCGATTTTATTGCGCGATCCAGAATTAATCAAAAAAATATTAATAACCGATTGTGCTTCGTTTATTGATCGGTTCTCGGATTCGAGCCGACACAGTGATCCTATTGGCGGTTATAATTTGTTTATAGTGAAAAATCCATTATGGAAAATTTTACGTGGAAAATTAACACCATTTTTCTCGAGTGTAAAACTAAAACAAATGATGTATTTAATTAATGAAATCGGTGGCGAATTAAATGAACATTTGTTGGATTGTGTACCGGAAAATGGTGATGGTGCTATAATTGAATGTAAAGATTTGGCAGTTAAGTATACAGTTGAAGTGATTGCATCGTGCGCTTATGGTGTCCGGGCGAATTGTTTACAAAATGACAATGCAGAATTTTTAGCATGTAACCGAGAAATGTTTACATTCACCCTATTCCGCGCCATTGAATTCTCGTCAATTTTTTTTATGCCATCACTCGCTCGACTCTTTAGATTTAAGGTAATATACTAATATTTCAATACTAGTAACATTTTTTTAATATACGCATGTACATACTTATGCACATTATTTGTAGTTTTTCTCTAAGAAAGGTCAAGCGTTCATAAAAAATACATTGAACTTCATAATGGGGGAACGTCGAAAAAGTGGAATCAAACGAAATGATCTAATTGATTCGTTAATTGAATGGCAAAAAGATGAAGGGGAAGGTGGAATTAAATTTACCGAGGATATGTGGTTAGCGCAGGCAGCGGCTTTTTTCACTGCCGGATCGGAGACCGGATCAACCGAAATTTCGTTCGCACTTTATGAAATTTCTAAACATGTAAGCAAACTCGGTTAACATATTTTAAATAAGTGTGTTATATATTTTATATGTTTCAGCCTGATATCCAGACAAAATTGCGACATGAGATTAAGGAAATGTTAATCAAAACTAACAGCAAACCATCGTACGAAGAAATAAATCAAATGGAATATCTGAATATGGTCGTGCAGGAAACCATGAGGCTGTATCCATCACTCCCGTTTCTTGATCGTAAATGTGTAAATCCTGAAGGATTCTCCTTGGAACCGTACAGTAAATTTGTAGTCCCAAAAGAAATGCCAATTATGATTCCAATATTTTCGATTCAACGTGATCCTGAACATTTTGAAGATCCACTCGTATTTAAACCGGAACGCTTTTCTTCGGATAACAAACACAAAATTAAGTCGTGCACCTATATGCCATTCGGTACAGGCGTACGCAATTGTATCGGTGAACGATTAGGTAAAATTCAAGTTAAAATTGGACTCATATCGATACTCAGCAATCACAAACTCGAGTGGCCCGAGTCACAATCGCGAGATATGCAATTTGAACCAAAAGCGTTACTATTACAAAGTATTTACGGTTTAAATGTTAGATTCAAACGAGATATTTTGTACAAAACAAAAATATTTTAATAATCATCAAAACTACATAAATATATTAAATTCTACTAAACTTATTTATGGTTTTAATTGACGAATGATTTGGTCAGACTGGGGGTTATAACATTAAAATTGAAACTGAGTACCACTACCTAGCAGATTAGCTAAATCAACTGAAATTTACGCGGGTTAATTCTCTTCGCCTAGCAGTTTTTAGCAGTAAATACTAACCAGAACATCGAAGTATTTTACCGTTTGTATGAAACAATACTAATTTTTAATGAAACATATATTACAGCGACTTTCCGTATATAAATTGTAAAACGAAACCCTTATGGTACTACTCCGTTGTTCCTTTGTCACAGACTTGTAACATTTGAACTATTATTCGTAACGAGTGGAAATTTTGCATGCACATTAAATTATGTAGTTCACAGATAATTCAATAGTTGTACCATAAAAAATCTAATAATTTAATTAATAATTAAATGAGTTCACCAAAAGTTATATTATTTTATTTTAAAGGGCCCACTTTAACGATTCTAAAAATATTTTTAAATAAAGTATGTCCCCTTCCCTTACCTCTGAAAAATTAACTCCATAATTTTTTTTAAAAATCCTGGGAAATGGAGTGGTAAAAATTAAGTAATGCAATAGCGAAACTGAAATGTTCAATATTTATTAATTTACGGGACAAAGACCTATTATAGTTGTACACTATACTGGTTAGTGTACATATTCAATAAAAGACTTATGCTCACGGTACGGAACGGAACCCTCAGCGCTCGATCTTCATGTTTGACTGGTCTTTTGATCCTTATTTAAGAGCAGATTTTATATCTTGGCTCTTTGTATTCTAGATGGCTTTGTTAATAACCGTCTATGAAGGACAAACTTCATGACTGCATAATATAATACTTCTAGGATTTTTTATCCACACAAATTTTAAATCAAAACAAAGTGTTTACCATTTCAATTAAATTACTTCTTATAAATATAATAACCAAATCCCAAGGCAATACTAAAACCAACATTCCATACCAAGCATTTATTTGATTCAAGCTTAATATCACTTGTGCATATGCTCATTCTATATAATATGCATGTATGTGTATAAAACTATAATACCATAAACAAACCTCATCTATTTCTATATTACACAATCAAAATACTATTATATTGGTAATCTTAATCTATAAATAGTTAAATACAAATGACTGAATCTTAACATTTTGAACGAAGTATTGTTTGATTTAATTGGGCAGCGATAACATTGAAACCGCGACTACAAAAAAATGGAATTTTCGTTAATTTTTAATTCCGTGCTAATCGTGTTAACGAGCACATTATTTGTGATTTATATATTCGCTAGACATAATGCGGACTATTGGGAATGGCATATGGTGTGCCACATAAAAATATTTTACCATTTTTGGTAATTTTTTTGGTTTCGTGAATGGCAAACAGGGTATTTATTATGATAAAAAAAAAATCACCAATTTATGGGTGTAATATTTTTCATAGACCGAGCCTGGTGATTAAAGACCCCGAACTAATTAATCATATGCTTATTAGTGATTTTAGTATGGTCATAAATCAATATTCCGGATCGAACTTGTCGAGTAATCACATAATTGGTGGAAATAATTTGTTTTTATTAAAAGATTTGAAGTGGAAAAATTTGCGCCCGACGTTCTCAAGTGCTAAACTTAAAAAAACGTTTAATTTAAAACCTGAAGTTAAAATCGGAAAAGAATTGGCTAATTTAATAAAATCAATTAATGGTGGTGAAATGGATTTTTATGATGTTCCCAGGCGATTCACAACTTATGTTATAGCAACATGCGCATTCGGAATTCAAGCCAATTCGTTAAGTGATCGCCTGACTCCGAGTGTCGAACAAATGGAAAACGTATTATCGAATTATCGACACATCACCTGGGCGAGCAATTGAGCTTTTAGCCATATTTTATGTACCTCAAATAAATAAAATATTCAATTTCACAGTATTTTCGAAGGAAATGATTAAATTTTTAAAATCAACAATTCCACACGTAATGGACGAGTGGTAGAATACTGGAACTGTTGGAGATGATGAGTCCGCAATCATGTACAATATGGTGAAAATGATTTAGGTAAGTTATGTTAGTTTAGAGATACATAAATACTTCTATTTTAATTTTCATGCTTTAATTATAGTATTCGAGGATGATTTATTAACTGAAACCTCATCGTTAGCAGTAGCTTTTTCTTTGTACGAATTGGCAAAACATTCAGATATTCAGGAAATATTACGAGCCGAAATTAAAATGCAACTTGAAAAAAACGATATACCAACATAACTTATGAATATAACGATAGTTTGGAATATTTACAGCAGGTGCTCTCAGAAACTCTACGAATGTATCCACCACTTACAAATTTAGATCGAATGTACGAAGCTAGAAATAAAAAGTTCAAATATTCTCCTGCACCATATCAAAGTTTTGAAATACCACATGGAATGTCAATACTTATACCAGTCCACACGATTCATATAGACTGGAAAATACTATCCGGAACCAACAAAATTCGATCCAGATCGATTTTTGGACAAATCGATTTACAATAATGGTACATATATGCCGTTTGGTTTAGGGCCAGGAAAATGTATTGCTGATCGTTTTGAATTGATTCAGTATTGCTCTCGTAAATATATTGAAGGATAATTTTGTAACACCCAATAATAAAAACCGGAGAGTTATTAAGTTCGATCCTAAATCTGTACTATTAAAATTTGAAGGTGGTATCTTGTTAAATATTATTCTTGATGTGGCTTTTTAATAAATATATATGTAGTGAGTGTATAGTGAAATAAATGTTTACACTTATCATTCGAAACCTGTTTTTTTTAAATGTGTTTTTGCAATTTTTTATATAAATGACGTGATCATGATTGTGTTAAGTTAAATTAGGCATTCCGTCGTTTACTTTGAATAGCTGCAAACCTCAAGAATAAAATATAGTAAGATGAGCAAAATACTTAAACAGGTATTCTAATTAATGTTATCGCGTGATTAATTATTTAATAATTATCGAGTCGTAGTCGTGGACAGCTTGTGTTCAATAATTATCTCGTGAACTGTATAATTTATATGTAATATAACTAATCAACATCCAGGCGTAATTTCCAAAATTTATTCATAATAACGAATATTATGCAATAAATATACAACAAATGAAATATATTTATAGTTGTATATGTGTTATCAAATTAATTATTTATTTAAATTAGTATACACAGTTGTTTGTCTCATCATTCCAAAAGCTTCTTATCCGTAGAACTATTCCACAGAATGCTAAGCCTTGCTGTACAAAAAAGGTTAATTCGCCCTACGAATTATTAGTTATGTATTTAATTTATCGGGTCATTATTCCCACCCAATAACATCTAACTTTGGAAATCAGCACACATCCAAGTAAGATTTCTCGAAGTCAATTTATGGGAACAGGTTATCCAAATCAAAATGGCTAGCAACTATAAATTTGTAATGACGTGGAACATATTTGCAAAGAAAATAAATCCGCAGGAGTTCAAGCAACGACTGAACAGACAATTTTAGGTGAGTCGTAACATCGACAAGTTAATGTGGTTGATCTATTTTTGCGCATCTAAATATTATTTTAATTGGATAAGGAAAGGATGAATGAAAGAAGAGATGAAGTTTATATTAGATAGTTGTATGTTATTTTATTGGTCTATGATCATTGTAAAGAGTTTGATGACAGTGTGACGTGGTTCTTCATACTTAATGAAAAGACGTTAAAGATGAAAAGTCATTGAAAACCCAATTTAGCCCAACCGAAAGTATGAGAAATCAATTCGTCATTGCTAGGAAAACAATAAAGCGATTTCTAAGGTGAAGAAACGAGAATAGTGGCAGACTAACGTTCTGAACATTGAATAATTTGCTAAGAAAACGGATCACATTTATATATATGTATATATACGAGTATTATATATATATATATATATATATATATATATATATATATATATATATATATATATATATATAAATATATATATATATATATATATATATATATATATATATATATATATATATATATATATATATATATATATATATATATATATATATATATATATATATATATATATATATATATATATATATATATATATATATATATATATATATATATATATATATATATATATATATATATATATATATATATATATATATATATATATATATATATATATATCTGTGTGTGTGTGTGTATATAGGAAGAATCTGCATATTAATTATTATTAACATACAGAAATAAACTTATGTATACATGCATGGTGTAATTATATACTAAATTATCATAACATATAGGAATTCCTCAATTAGAATTCATAAAATGTGCATTTATAAAACGTAAAACGTGTATATAGGTATTACGTTTACTACATTAAAAGTGCAAGTAGCAACGTATTTAAGTCATTGGGTAAACACAATTAAACAACAATAATTTGACAATGTTTTTGTATATACATATGTCGTATAAGTAAATGTAAAATTCAAACTTTTTAAATAATATATAAAGTCGTCGAACTTGTCGGATATCTCAATTAATTAACACACCAAATTTTTAGTTATGATTTTTATATAATTTTATTAAAAATATTTATAATTTAGTTATACATCTAAGTCTTATACAATTTTATTACATATGAGTTACATTTTAACACCGTCCCGCCGAATACAGTCTGCTATATGCTTTGCTATAAGCTCATCGTATTTAACCATAAAACCATGATTAACATAAGTTATATCAGCGTTTAAATCTGGTATTTTCTCCTTCAGTTGATAGTAAAATTGTTTGGGCACAAATGGATCATTATCACTGTACAACAATTTTATGATATCTTTGTTTTCCTCCAAACTTTTTAAATCGATTTGATTTATGTGAATTTCTTCTTCGGCCGCCAAATGTACTATGTTCGGTAGAATTTTCGGATGTATAATTTTCATTGATGGTTTAACCATGTAGTTTGGTAAGTGTAGTATTTTTAGGGCGATCTGGAATAGCGACAACCGTATAAAGAATGGAACCAATTTATGGAATATTTTTGATAAGTTCAAGAAAAATGGAAAGTACGGAATTATGAATTTCGAAACGACATAAAATCCCATCGTTTCCTTTAATCGTTCCAGTGTTGGGAATAGGAAATAGCACATTTTAATTTTTTGTTTAACGTTGTGTGATTTTAGAAGCTCCAGAGTCATCCAACTTCCACATGAATGTGCTATTAAATTTACTTTTACATCTTCCGGAACATATTTGTGAAAGAACTCGGCCTGAAAAGATTTAAAGTTGTATGATTAATATATATGCGATTAATTGTTTTACAAGATGTGTTTATAATTGGTATATGTTGCTGAGCCTTGAAATATTGTAATATTTGTCGCATATTTATACATTTTTCATTATCTCTGCGGTGTTCAAGCGGTGAAGTACGTAGATGTTCACCTCAAGGTTCCAAAATTGTATTTATGCCGTTTATTGAGCTTATAGCTTGTCTTAATTCTTTGTCATGAAATGTTGATATTTATTACAATTTTATTCATTTTGAAATTCAGATATGCATTTAAAATGTACCCGGCACTTCCGTAAATATACGTATATATATAAACAATGCAAATAAATCCGGTTTAATCCACTTAAATGTCATGATAATTAACCGAGCCTACAATCACCCTATATATATGAAAGGTCTGATTTTCTAAAATCAAATAAGTGGTGGTCAAAATAGTGTAGATCAAAATACGTACACATAAATATAAACCCTGTATTGTTATTGTTTATGACACCATATGTGAAATATATTTTCTAAAATATGATAAACTTTGCACCTACCATTTAAAATACTGTCATCAGATATCAAAATTATTTATTATTCTACATAATATTTTCCTTCAAGTTGACGAGTTATACGTACATATAATAATGCTTACTATAAATACTTACGATAAGAGAAAATAAAGACTTAAGTCAAGTAACCGAAGAAATTATCGATGTACTCAATAATGACTAAATGAATTTCTACAATTCATTAATATTCCAACTATATTTTTTAACCCATTTATCGCTATTTGTACTTTAGCACATGACGTATGTTTTCCAAATGCTAATACCAATAAAAAAATTGTTTATTTATTATATGATTCGAACTGGCCACTTTACAGTACATATGTACATATAAAAGAATTATCAGTCGACTAAATTTCGTTTTCTTATTTTTCGCGCGATAATTTCTATTCTAATATATTTGATAAGGCGGTTATTATGTATAAAGAATTGAAATATGTCATCAGTTTATTGTTTTATTGAAAATATTATATATTACATACAAGATAAATGGAACAAGTACACAAGGGCAGTTGGAATATGTATGTGTACATATAAATAATTATTGTTGATTGTCAAGTAAATTGCATATACAAAGCAAAACCTATAATATTTCACCAGAATCATCCGACATTGAAAACCAACAAAAACTCTTTATAGTTTTATATAAACCGAAAACCTTATAAATTTTTAATTATCAATTTAATAACTTTGATTTGAAGTATAAGTATTTGCATTAAACCTTGAATAATAATTCTATGTGTTTCTCATCATCAATTAAGAATTGTATATGTAAACTCAATTAATGGGATATCGCAAACTTTAGATTTCTAATTTGTTATTGATGTTCTCATTCAGGTGTTTTTACTATTGTAAAACACGTAATTTACAAATAATTAAAAAAGTAACGTGAAAGTCCAAAGTTTTTATTTATTTGGTATTTTATATTCGCTAGAATTCTATAATCAAGCTTCTTTTAATTTTTAACATTCGATAGACGATGCAATACATACATATACATATATACATATTTCTAATATTATACGAATACGTAGGAAGTAAGAACACGTTGTTAAGAAAATAATAACAAAATTATTTTGGAATTTATGCTGTACGTATAATATACGTAATGTTGACGTTTCATTGATTATCGAATGAAAACTCTACTATTACCGAATTAATTACGACATTCTCATATGATGGAAATGTGAAATTTTCACTTTTTATTTATACAGAAATATTACTTTAGGTGTGGCTATAAATTTAATTTAATCTAAGAGGTAACACGCCATCAACATCATTTTTGTCAGAGATAGATATGTACATTTTCGTACGCACATATTAAACTAAACAAATTTGTTTTGAATTATAGCCAAATTTCTTTCTGGAATATTCAAAAGACCTACGAGTATGTATCTATTTACGAAGCGAGTTAAGTAAGCTATATGGCCAAGCTCTAGAGTTTAAATTATATATGTACTGATGCATTTGATCAAATTTGTATGCATCAGTTTTAACACTAAGCGCATCGAAATGAATATGTCTAATTATGTTGTATTCTATTTATACAGTGTGCCTGACACCAATTTGTATAATCTAGATTTATCGACTATCGCAAAACTACACAAAAAATATTCAATTTATGCATATTTTTGTCGAACATATGCGTAAATATCATTATACAAATCAATATGACTTACGTCTCTATAAGATAACTCATTTAAATTTGAATTATACCTTTCAATTAGTAGGTTTAGCTTTGACTTAGCAAGAAAAACTTGTACAGGTGAAAACGTTTTCATTACTTATATTTCCTTATCAAATAAAAAAAATGAAGTATCACTGGACCAATTAGGCCAAATTAATTGTGTACCACTCGAATAATCTAGAAATCATTAAATAGAGAACCTAAAATATAAAATTTACGAATGTAGTTTATGGTAGTTCTATACCGCATGCTAAATATATATACAAGTCTGGCTTCCCAACAAAAATTGTATTCGTAAAATAAAAGATAAACAAAAACATAATCAATAGTTTAGGCTATACATATACACATATCTATGTACATATATATTTACTTCGATTTACTCTAATTGTGAAATCTCATACACGATTTAATACATAACTGGCTTATAGTTGTTAGTGTTTACTATTAGTAAACTCCCTTGATAATCCTAGTTTTTTTGGCATGCCAATTAGCGTAATAATCAACAATTTATCTAATCTATAGGAGTATAGGGCATACGATAACGTTAAACTATTTATTTGATTATTTTGGGAACAATTCTATTAAAATAACTGCTGTTTGTTAGACCTTCACAATTTATACAAACAAATAATGTTTAAGTGTACTTACATTAATAAATTGTGATTGATTTTTGCGATTAGCGAAAAATTTAATTTTTATAACCCATTTTACCCAAAATCACCGAAATTTCATATACTCGTACGTAGTAACCAATTATCACTTCAATATTTCATCGAAAGAATGACGTGAACGTCGATGACCAAAAATTATTTTAACCGATTTAACAAATTTTCCGTAAATAAGGGGCTAAAATCACACGCTCCACAACATATATATTTGTACAAAATAATATAATAAATAAATAAATAAAGTTAAAAAAAATGTTTATATATTTACAATGTGTTCCACTTGTTCTTGTAAATTAAAAAGTTTCACTTTTTCATTTTCGAATGGCATTGAATGCGGTTGGGACATTTTTTCGTTGTTAACTGATGGTACAATTTCATGACCAGCATAACCTGTAATATAACAATAACAAAATTGTTTTATAAAATACATTTCTTACTATTATTTAACAAAACATAATATAAAATTTATATAAGTATGTTATTATAAGTGAAAATTATATGATTTACTTAATATCCAAACTGGTATTTTAATATTATTGTACAAATGATCTCCAAACGTTTCATAAAAATCGGAAAACCCGGGATTACCCGGAACTACAACCACTATTTCTTTATTATTATCTTCAAATTTATCCTCAATCCATTTGCCATAGGTCGTTATTAGGGTTGGACCATTACTAAGGTAAATAAATTCTTCGCGCTTCGTCATTTTTTATATAAGTTTTAAATTTAATTCACTTCAGTTCATTCACAATACATTTATTTTAATTTATATACAATATAATTCACAAACTAATTTATATACCAATTTTAATTAGATAAATATGTAATTAAAATATATAAGACACCAATTATCACAAAGGATTGTTCAGTTAATTAGTTAAAATAGTTTTAAATAGTATTTTGTTATTTAAATTACACGACACACACAACAAAATTTAATGTAACAATTGCAAAGAGAATGTAATACCAACTGATCAAGACAAAACGAATTTGCTTTTATAATTTTATATTATATACGCGAATATACAATAATATTATTGAATGGTGGTCGGTTATATAGCGAAATAAGTATATAAATTGCGATAAGAAATTAATCAACAATTCAAAATATTAAAATGATGACGTAACAACAACAAAGATACGGGTGACGTAGTATAACCATCAGTGAGTCATTGTTTAATGATAATTTCACATTTCTAAAATTCAAATTTAATGATTCTGGACGGTTCTTATTATAAATCTCTAAATAACGCCTACTTCGTTTACTATATATTTACAATTTATATGCAGCGAATTTAATAAACGAAACAAACATGCTTTTGAGTTGAAAGAGTATATAAACGAGTATAAAGCGTAATAAAATTAAATTCATAAAACGAAACAGCTGATTTATAATATGTACGATTGTACGAAAAATTAACATTCATGTACTATATATACATACGTACATACAAGGAATTTCGTTTTCAATGAATGAAAGTAATTAAAATTCTGTTCTGTTGTGATTTTGGGATTTTCGATATGCCTAATACCGGTTAATACGCAGCTACATAATATACAGGTATCATCTATGTCGAAATCATTTTATTTGACTACCTAGTGCAATAATTATACAATTTATGCGCACACTGTTGCCTCATCATATGGAAACAACTAGAATGTTATGTATATTTTTTTAATCATTTTAAATTGCAAATTGCATATGTGTTATGTGTTTATGGATGTACATGCGTAATAAATATATTTTATTAGAGCTTGAAATTATTTTATATTATTAAAATGTATCGTATGATAACAAACAACACTTTTTTATTAACAACAAGCCTTCATAAACATTGCAGGCAGTTGCAAATAGGTAGACACATAATTTAATTACAATAATTTTTTATGTTACGCCGGTACATAGTGGTTCCGTGAAGTAGAAATACTCCAGAATCAGCCATTTCTTAAAACAATTCATTGACTAAAGATTACAACATGCGCATGAAGGAAAAATAGAACTGGGGTAATATTTTTCTGACGATAGGTTAGGTACTCTAGTCTGTGAGATTGTAGTTTCAATTCATCTCGTGGTATACCATTTATCGTACAATAAACATTGAATATCGTCTATACATATTATGAACAAAGACAATATATAAAATGATAATGACACTAATAAATATAGTGGTAGTCTCCACAGGCAGCATGCGGAGTACGCGACATCCGAATTTAAACAAAATATTTGTTTGTGTGTTTTAAATTGATAACTTAGCATGGTCTTCATATTGTCTTAGACAGTCTGAAGAAGCCAAGTCTTTCTCTACACCATGAAAGAATGGAACCTATATACATAATATTGAATACGATATTATGTATAGTTAATTTAAAAACTACTAGGACCAGTAGCGATTTTCTCTAGCGGGTGCAGCGAAACGTGCATGACTTCAAGTAACAAATAAGGCTTGAGAAGTATGCCAATTTCCAACTCGCTAGTAGCAGAATGTAAAATTCAATCAGCTCGTGAATTTGCTTGCTTTGAATTTAATTTAACCGCTGGTGGTCGAGTTGCATGGACATTATCCTGTTGTGTTGTTGTCAAATAACCTGCCTGTTATATTGTTTGAAATTTGCCGTCCACTATTAAGCGAATCGGCAATTTGTCAGATCATTCTACCGTAATAATTGTCACAGCAATCGTCCAACTATAGGCGTTTTTATACATTAAACATGACTGGCTATTACAACCAATTTTACAAGCATGTAGCATTTAACGCAATATATTGAGTGCAATATAAATGGAATATTTTCCATTGTTTCATTTCTTAATTACTCCAAAGACGAAATCAGAAAAAAGGTCAAGTTTGCCAAAGTTTAATTCAAATAGAATAACTAAAAGTTTATAGCAGCGAAAGCTTTTCAATATACTATCGTTAATAAATTTGAGATCGATATATTTTCAAAGTTATGACGGCAAAATATAGTGATAGAATATTAACATCGTTCGTTGAGTCTTCATACTGTCTTAGACAACCTGAAGAAGCAAAGTCATTCACTACACGGTGGAGCCATCGTCGCCTGTAACGACCTCTGCACCATATGGTGGCTCTCCTTTCAGAGATCGGTGCACAATTCGGTCCGGAGCAGCACTCAGAACATGAACGAGCCAGCGTACTCGCTGAGACGTTATTTCATGAACAATTCCGGGATCTTCATCAGATCTCTGATCTTGATATTGTTCAGAGCTCGGTATGTGCCATCTATTTCGCGTTTTGCACTGGCGATATAAGATGTTGCGCTGAGGTGTTTCATTTTTACGAAAGGTGTACTCCAACATGAGATTAAAGAGTATCGGGGACATAGCATTTCCCTGCCGAACACCCGAGTTAACTGTACAAATTCTTGATAGTCGGTTCTCAACTTTAACAAAGCATTGAGACTGTGTCACTGTCATTCTACACAATAGTACCAATATTGTTGGCATTCCTAGGAATGCCAGCGCAGACCACAAACTCTCTCGATTGATCGAGTCATAGGCCTGCCGGAAATCCAGGAACACCTGATGTACGGGGATGGATTAGATAGAATGATCCGCAGCGAAAGGACCTGATCAGTGACTGATCAATTCGGACCAAATCTTCTTTGATAGTCACCAACCAGCCTTCCGCTAGAGGGGTGATTCTATGCAATATGCTGTGCAAAGGAGAGCTATACCGCGATAAATCTCACACTTCAAACGGTCTCCCTTCTTGAAGATGGGGCATATTGCGGCCACTTTCCATTCGTCAGGCATTACTTCGGTTCGCCCTACATACGGTTCGCGTATACATCTTATACTATACAGTAGTTAAAATTCGATGAAGACATTTTTTAGAGAAATACTGTATCAACAAGAACTTAATTATTTATGCCCGGTGACACGAAAATATTTAATTAGAGGTTAATTAACAAGTGGTTACTTGCTTAAATTATTTTTCATTTCACAACCAAAATTTAATTTAATTTAATTTATTTTTGCACTTTACATCGAAATATAATTATTGTCTATCGATATGATTTAGAAAATTAGAATAAATATATTACCGGTTGGTTAAATAATTAACTCAGTTAAATATTTCGTGCAAACGGGCTTGGTCAGTTAGGTTATAAAGTTTTTGTAATTAATGCCCGGTTGTACGACATATTTAACTAATGATTAAAGTTAATTGGTTAGAGTTAAATATTTAGCCAGCCGATAATATATTGGTTTTGATTTTTTAATGGTTGAATTTTCAGAAATGAAAAACGTTTTACTTTAACCGCTTGTTAACTAATTTTTAGTTAAATATTTTCGGGTATAAAGATGCTAAACTCAATTTGAATACATGTTAAAAGGTCCGTCAAAAATTCAGAAAACATGAGTAAAAGGTAAACTTTTTCTGTAATTATTTGAAAAATAAAATTATCAACTGATATTTTTGAAAGAGTAAACTGTTATAAACTAAGGCCAATAAACTGTTATACAATTGGTACAAAATGAAGTTTCGAAAAGTTACTAATTAGAACAAACCGAACACACTCAAAACGTAATATGACAATTTAAGATTTTGTTTACTTGTTCATAAAACCAATTTTATTTATTCATAATATTTGACTAAATTATGTTAATAAATTAATTATTAACAACAACCATTATATTTTATGTGAGTAGAACCGATATAAATATTATGTTTATAATTTATGTGCACCGGAATATAAAAATAAGCATAAAATTGAATGTTTTGCATGTGACACGCCCGATTTTTTTAACAACCTGAGGAATTTATATTTTTGTAAATTTTAGATTTTTGTACAGTTGTGAAAAGGGTGATTAAAAGTTAACCAAAAATGAATTATGGACGTAAAACTCCCAACTCATCTGCATACAGATCTAATCCATCTGTGTATTCTCATGTTACGGGAAGATCATCGACGAATTTACAATCAGCGAAATCAAGATCGTTGAAGTCACTACGAATTCCATGGTACCAGAAACCGATAGTGAAAAACAATCAATACATTAATATACAGAAAGGTGCTTGGATGTCTTCGATATTTGCACTGTTCGTTGCTATATTTACTATACTGACATCATGTTTTGATATATATGCTTTGGCCATGGCAGCACCAGGATCGACGCATTACGGTTACTATTTAATATCGTATGAATTCGTATATGTTGGAAATATGCACGGTAAGAACTACTCATTTAAATAATAAATCGTATAATATGCTATTTGTGTTGTTGTACAGTTCGAAATGGTTTAATTGTGGCTTCTATGTTCTCATTGCTGGGAGGATGCATTATTTTTGTAACCAGTATCATACTAATTGTTGCATTAAGAAAGGTAAATTTCAAATTCAATTTACATTCTAGTTTTTCAATAATGCAATATAATTTCAGGAGCATGAAAAGAAAATTGTACCATGGGTTTGGACCTTTGCTATATTCACCGTGTACAAGCTTATGGCATTCCTTTTCTTTTCCATTGCCAACGATTTAATTTTTGCATATAACGTGCTCATGGTCGTTATATGGATTATTCTGTTAATTGGATCAGTGTATGGATGGTTAATTGTGTACTCCTTGTATCTAGAATTAAGAGATTTGACGAGATTAGAGGATTTGGCACATTTGAGGGTAAGATGAATTCCAAACATGTGAAAACGTTTTCGAAATAAATTTTATTTATAGATGGGAACAATGGCCTCTTTGCATGCATCCACAACGCATTCCCTTGCTGGATCTCGTCCTACGACACCGCATAGTACGGTGTCGACAATGCCTGTTGGTTAAACAGGCTAATACGGTAGCCAGACGAAAGTGCCTTTCAGTAATTTTAGCATTCAAATCGAATCCGTCCATATAATTAAGAATCCGTTCATTTTATATAAACTTTTTATTATGTTCTTGTAGATGTTAAGCACAAATTTTAAATGTGTAATTTAATAAAAAGATGTTAAAGAATTATATTCAAATAATAAAATTAATTAAAATTGTATGTGTATATCGTTTATATTAAATTTTAAGCGTGTAATTGTACGCTATTAATACATTCCTCTTTATTAATTAAATGGCATGTCTTCGAAACTAAATTCATAAGCTCGTTAATGCCGGTTGCCCATTCATTTAGTATATCAGATGGAGCCTTCTTTGATTGGAAATGGATTATACCAGATGGACGATCGATTTTTACTTTTAATGTTGAAATATTAACCATTTTGGATAAGTAGTCTTCAGTTTCGATTTCGGGCAAGTCGAGCAACTCACTCATTCGTTTTAAATAGATCCGCGTGTAATAATTGGAAATAATACGGATATTATGCTCAATCAAACGATTCTTTAATTCGGTCCAACATTTTTTACCATGTACAGAGTCTTGATTGAAAACATCAAACGCCAATAACTCTTTACCGTATAAATTATACAATCCATCAAAGTTAATAAGCTCTTTACACATGATTATTCGGAGCAATTCTCTGAAAATATATTATAAAAACGTTCAAGTAACTTGAAATAACCCACAAAATAAGTACTTACTTGTACATTGGAATTTCCTCCAATAATTTATTTTTGGAAAGATGGTTTAACATATCCCACTGTTCATTATCATAAGGGGATAAAATACAATAAATTACAGCGCACTTCATCATTTTCTGTCTTCGCTCAGCAGTTCCACTTATAACTTCTGAATCAACAACGGCTTGATAATGACGTGAAGTTTTCAAATACGATGAATCTTGATCTAATCTGATCATCAACCCATAATATTTGAATTTCAGGTCTTGATTATCCTTATCATCAAAAAATTTAATACTAATTTTCTTCGAGATAATTTGAGTACGCACAAAGTCCTGTTTAGCCAAACATAATCGCATTTGTTCCAAAATGAGCTCAACTTTTTCACGTTTATCCATCGAACCATAAGTCTCAACTTGAAGTTCTTCCATTATCGACGCAGCGCCAGCTACATCTCCATCACTCTCTTTGATATCGGCTAGTATTTTGGTCAATCGTGCTCGTTCTACTTCCACATAAATTTTACCCTCAGTCACCGTGCGCAATGTATCAATCAATTTTAATTTGGTTTCTTTGTCCGGCGTTTTATCAACATACGTAACACACTCTTGAACCATTTTCGCAATCGCCTGTTTCAACTGAGATCGTCTTTTAACTAATGTTGAGATATATTCATTTAGAGCATTCCAATTACCATTTTCAAAGCATATTTGCACAATAGCAGCAAGGATGCGGGTATTTGAGTTAAGATCACAACCAAGACGCGATTGTTTCTCAAGCTGTAATAGTATATCGATGGCTTCATGGAATTTTCCTTCTTTTTTCGCCATCTCTTTGGCCAGTGGAATTTTTTCGTCACACGATGGGGCATAATCAACTTCCATTTTGACAATACGACCATCGAGGCCAGAATATGTATCATAACTATCCATTATGTGGCTATAAATATAACACAATGACATGCATAATTTTATACTTAATATATTATTTATACAAATAGCTATAAATTAAATAAAAATATTTATTATAATCTGTTTAAAAAAATATCCAAGATACAGAAAAGTTTAATATTGTAATTTAAGTTTTTCTTTAAACTAAAATCTAACCTCAAAAATACACTAAATACTAGTTTTACATATATGTTTACAAATTTATAACATTAAAATAACTTACGCTTGTATAAATTAGATAAATTTAATTGAATTTTATATTATTGTAATTAAATAATTTTAGTTTTCTTTCCTGTTTTGCTAACAAAATATTTATGCTTATTCAGTATTTTATTAGATTTCTGCTGACAATGCAAAGAAGTTTGCTGCAATTCCATTGTTTGTTAATTTTGTCAAGGGCTGAACAATATATTTCTTGTGAAAAAAAGTACTGATGGATATATTTAAAATGCAAATTTAAAATCAATTTTTAGATAAATACATTTACATACATGTAGAATGTAGTTTGAAATTCGTGTTTCGTGTCGAGGACTAATTTACTGATACCTACATATGTATGTTAGTGAGAAAATTAAAACCAAATTTTAAAAAAAATTAAAAACTTGAGGATATGTATAAAAATTCATAAATTATCAAGCAACGAATAAATTAAGAAGTATTTGACGAAGTCATTGCTGAACTTGGGTCGAGTACATCTTTCAAACTCATTTGCAGCTGTAGTTGAGATTCCTTGCCTATTTTAATTGGGCAGTTGCCTTTTCAACATGAATTATTTTTTTTATTTGTTTTGTTGTTAGATGTCACTTTCACTATCCCGGAGAGATTCGATAAAATGTGTTTCGACGTATTGTTGCAAGCTCATTTACGTCATAAATGGAAAAATGACAACAACCATTTGATTTTGACATTTTCTGCAGCTTTCGTGTTATTAACTTAAAATCACACAAACTAGATTTTATAATCATTAAAATGGCTCATTTTCTACAGGAATCCGTGGTAGACTATGCGTGTGGTTGTGGTATATTAAATCCTTTGTGGAAGCTGTATTTTTGTCGTCATTGTCTTCGGTTGAGGTGTGGTTTTTGTGTTTGTCATGAGGTAATACTGTTATTTGTTCTATTTATTTGGGTTATTAATCAAAACTTATCATGTATAGGTTGATTCTCATTTTTGTTCGAATTGCTTGGAAAATATTCCATCATCCGAAGCTAAACATAAAAAGTACCGTTGTAACAGTTGCTTTGATTGCCCTAGTTGTCAACATACACTATCAGCTCGAGCAACAACTGCACACCTACCTCGGAAACCGGAAGAAGGCAAGGATAAGGATGCTGCTGGCGATTCAAAAGATGCAAAGTCTATTACTCGACGTATGTACTATTTGTCATGCCTTGCTTGTCGATGGACCTCTCGGGATGTTGGAATTCCTGACCAAACCGTTGAAGTTGGATCATGGCCTGAAGCTGATTACGCAAATTCAACTCGTTTTGCAATGTTAATGGACTACTACCAATCCGTTGTGTTGCAAGAGAAGCAAGAGAAACAGGATTTCTGGCGACGCAAAACTCCAAAACAACATAAGTATCCAAGTTTGACTGATCGTACGGGATTAACTGTTTCGATGTTTCGTCGGCAAGTTGGTTTAGCCGATAAGACACCACCAAAATTGAAACCATCCAATATCAATCCAGCATTAGCTTCTGAAAATGTTGAAGATTTACCCGAAAAGATCTTTACGAAACATATAAATTTAAAAAATATTACGACCGTTAAACAACGATTGGCCCAACCATCTGGGCAACCGTATTCAGTAAAAAATTTATTTCCACAACTTAAAAGCCTGTCGGTTAAACGTTCATTGCGATGTCGCCAATGTGAACATAACGTGATTAAGCCCGAATTTAATCCTGGCTCTATAAAATATCGTATTCAACTATTTGCTAGTTATCACGTTCCAGAACTGCGATTAATCAAATCCGAGCCGTTAAATCCAAAAGTGAATTCAACTGTTACAATTAAATTAATAAATCCAACGATGCATGATATGACCATTTCCATTATGGAACTTCCAACTCAGGACGAGGAAAAATGTGAAATCGAAGAGATTAAAAAAGGTTTGGAAACTCAAGTTTCGATTTCAAGTGGAACCCCAGGGTTAAATACCTCCGTTCCACGACAAGCATCATTAAACGAAGATCCGAGATTTGTGAATAAAAAATCCACCGGAAATGTAATTTTACCTGATTCATCGTTTATTTTATTACATCGAGATGATTCGGCAGAGTTCGATGAGGATATTCAAAATCAACGAGAGGAACCCAAGTAAGTCAATTATATTTCAACCGCCCTATTTGATTTAAAACTTTTATTACAATTTATAACAATTAATTATTTATCAATTAGGTTTGTAATTTGGCGGCGGTCAAATAAAGTGGCCATTAAATTGGTGGTAACTCCAAATGAGGAGCTTGATGCAGGTGACGACGTTATCATCGGATTCACCATGCAATACACTTATGTCAATACAGTAGCAAATACCGCGGATAAGAAGGATCCACAAAAACATGCACTAACATCTCGAGTTTATATTAATGTTGGAAAAATTCAGTCGGTCGTTGCAACATCATCTTAAGTTTATAGTAAATTTAAATTATCTGCACTCTTTTTATAACCTTAAGCTTTAACCAATTACCTATATGTCGAATGATATTTTATTCAACGAAAAAGGCTCTTTATAATATGAGTCTCCCAAACTATTTATTAAAAATGTACTAAAATGAATAAAGCTATAGTCTTAACACTGCTCCACATATTAAACAACAACCTAGTTTGATTGTGATAATATTCGATAGGGGCGGAAAATTTGACAACCTACTTACGGTATTATTACGGTAAGTATTTCACGACAATTTAAGATTTTTCCGATTTATTTACTTATATGAACCCCGTGATGGAAAAAAAATCTATCATCTGACTATTTACCAGCAATGCGCAACCTAATTCGTCATCTGCTTTCGGTGTGGGGAATAAATAATTATAGCCATAATAGACACGCTATTAAGATAAGTTGGTTGTAGTAGTAGACCATCAGCTATATTCCCTGCTTAGAAGTCGAATTTTTCAAATTGGTCCAAATAATTAACTCTCTAATGATTGAAGCTGGAAAATTATTCAAAAATTATTGTTTCAACTATGATACTACTTGAAATATGATCGTGTAATACGCCCTTATACAATTTTAGTAAGCAAAGCGACATTCTAACAGCGACATTACTATCTCCTGGACTGAAAAATTAGACTAGGATTTAATGAAGAGACAGTAGGCATTGATTACAGTGCTCTAATGTTTTTTTTTTTTTTAATTGGGTGGATTTTACTCCAGCACTTAATGCCACTAATGGGCACACGGTGCAATACCCACATTCACACTAACATTCATTCAACCCAATCCTCCCATTCACACAAGTACAGTATACCACCTGCGCATTGCATAGCTCCATGTCACCCTGTACAGTGACATGAAAGATGGGTCGGCCCATGAGTTCTACATTCCAACAGAAAGTCATAATAGATGTTTTCAATTTAATCACCGATCGTAATCGGGAGATGAAAAATCCCTTTTGCATCCCGCCTCTGTTGGGATTCGAACCCGGTACCTCCCAATCCAAACGTACGCTCTAATGTACTATGGCATTGATATTTCCGACTGATTAAGGCACTCTGATTCTTAGTATGCATTAAATCGAACTTCCATATAGTTATTTACCAATTTTGAATATATGACCTATACATTCGTTTTCTAAAAATTCCGTTGCAATAAAATTCACCGTGAAGATTACTGCCGAACGCTATGGAAATATTGTCAATTTTATAATTTTAAGCCCTTTGCGTGTAGTAGGTTCTTATTTCAAAAGTGTTACTGTACACATTTTCGAGCATTAAGGCTATGAGATAACTAATTCACAAATTAAAAATGATTTATTTTATTTATGTTCTTTATTTATTTAGTTCTGTTTTAAATTTATTTTTTGCTGTTTCATTTTTTAATAATAATCGTATTGATTTTTTATATAATATGTAAAAAATAAAATTCTTACAAAATAATAAATAAACTACAATTTTTAAACAACAATAAAAATTTAAAAAAAGTGGTTTTTATTGTAAAATCCATAATATTTTTGTATTCTGCCTATTTTATTATAGTTTTTATATTTAATATAAAAAAAATAAAAAATTTTAGTATAAACTTAAAAATTTTATAAAAAAATAATTAAATTGTTGTGAAATGGATTCGATTTTATATAAATTAAATTAATTAATAAAAAAATTTATTATTATATTTATATGTATATGTATAATCTCAATCGTGTAGTGAATTCGAATTAATAATATATTATAATATTGTGAATGACATAATTAAAAAAATTAATACAAATAATATACATAAAGTGTGATGTAATATTTTAGTATGGAAGAGAGGATTAGTATAAAACATAACGACAAAATGGCGTTAAATACAAAATATTGCACGTTTTTAATACAAAAATATTTTTTTTCTAAATTTTGAATAAAATCATAAAACTGAATTTTTTAAGTTTATTTAATTATTTATTTTTTAATATCAATCTAATAAATATTTATTTAAAATAATCACATATTTTATTTATTTTTTATTTTTTAAATTAAGGTTAATAAAGCAACAAAAACAATTTTATAAATGTTTAAAATTATACAAAGCAAATTAATATTAAATTATGTAATTATTTATATATTTTTGGACGAAATAATTTTTTGTTTTAATTTTTTTTTAAATTAAAATTACTTTACTTTTTGATTTTTGGTTGGAAATTTTAAACAAAATGTTGTTTCATTAACGATCTTGTGCAACAAATAAACAAAATCAAATTCAAATTGTGCTAATTTAATTAAAATATCTTATTTATATATTAAAAGATCCAATTATCAGATCATATATCTTATATACCAAAACTTACAATTAAAAAAATGTTTGAATTTAATTTTAAAAAAAACTAGTAACAACCAAAAACAAATTTAAATAATTAATAATATTTTAACAGATTTTTAATAATAATATAATAGTTAGTGTTACAAACATACATTTTCATATTATTTAAATTTTTAATTCAAAGCTATGCTTAATTAGTTTATAATTTATTTATTAATATTAGTTGCCATTTCTAAAGTATTAATGAAAATAGAAGAGAGCTAGCCTAGGTTTTTTGATTTATAACATAATTATAATTTATATATAAATATGTTTAAAATGATTTAAGAATTTATTAAATATTCATCATCATCATCATCATCATCATCACTAGATTCATTTGATGTTAGGGTCCATCGCTTATTATAGTAATGTTCATCTGTTTGATCATCACCATTAGCACCAAATTTATTTAAATTCATTTGATTTTGACCTAAATTATTACCTGTAACGCCACTATGAAATGATTGTGATCTTAAGACCACTGAGCTGAAAATAGAAAGGAATTATATGAATACAAAAGAAACTTGGGCACAATATTGCACTAAGAAATTTACATAATTTAATAGTTTTGTTGTAAAAAGAAAATGAAACAATATGTATTACGAGTATTAAGTATAATATGTATGATGAGCATGATTATTAATAGTGTGCAGATCGTGTCTATTTTGTTACATATTAAATTTCGTAATTGCGGAATTCGAAAAGATCTCCAAGTGATTATATCAACGATAAGATTGGCACATATTTTAAAATGAAATGATTAATGAATATGAACATTTAATGTATACATAAAACAAACATAAAAATAATTAATTACACATCTAGATTAAAATTCACTCTCGCCTCGCCACCCAAAAACAAACATTAAAATTATTTTTACAACAATACAATTTTTTTTAGTGGGGCAAACGCACACGTTAAGCAACATAACGAGCGCAGTTTGCCAAGAAAAGCCAAAATATTCAAACATCACACCTCTCACACAATTTACTTTGTTGGGCTTGCCGTTTTGCTTCCTCTTGCTTTTTACGTCCTTCAGCTGCCGCTTTCATTGGATCATAACTTGCTCGCCGCTTCCACATAGCTAATTCGATTTCTTTAGCTTTTTGAACTGAAATGGGAAAACAAATGTTTGATGTAGAATTATTCTCATTCCAGACTACTTAAAAGATAGCTCTATAAAAATATCTTATGGTGTAAAGCATTCCTTCATAAAATGAATCAGATTCAAAAAGCTAAATTTAATTTAAAATATTTAATAAGCTTGGTAATTAGTCGATACACATATACGAAATCACATAAAAAAAATGTTTAAATCTACTCACTTGCTTGTTCTTTTTTACTTGGATTAGGTTTAGCTCCAGCTGATTTAATACTCCGATTGCTAGCCCGGCTATTATCGTTCCGACTTAAATTCACCGAAGCAGAGCTAGGACTACGCTTTACCTCCTTCTGATGAGCCAAATAACTTTTCGATTCATCTCTCTTCAAAAAATGATTCCCCTGCGCTGGTTTATATTTAGATATATCTAAATATTTGGGCTGTACTTTGGGCTCCTTAGACGTTAAACTTTTCTTGGTAGTATTTAAATTAGGTAAATCTTGTTTCATGCGTGAAAGACTAGAATCGCGTGGCATTGATGCACGATCACGAAAAGATTGCCGTATGTTGGTAGTATCGCGTCTTCTGAGCTCTGGCGTATTCGGGCATGCAATCACGCCTTGTTTACTCATCATTGGATTACCGCTGCTACCACTATTTGGCCGTTTATTTTGCTCCATTCGCATTAAAAATGCTTTATTGTAACGTGTATTGGTTATTGGCTCTTTTTGTTCTACATCACCATCGCTCATATCTGAATTGGAGGAATTTAAATTATTGTATCGATGATCATCGATCAAATCATCATCATCATTAATATAGAATTCCATTTCATCATCATTTTCGTGTACCAGTCCGCCAATCATTTTCCGGAACGAAGTACTACTGGCCGATTTTTTAATTGGATTATGCTTATTATTATTACCATAATTGTTATTATTATGATTTAACATTAATTTATTAGACGGATACTTATTTGGTGGCGCATTCGAATTTTTCGTTGAAAATGAATTCGACCGACGAATCGGTGAGTTTGATGATGGCAATATTATTTTATTACTACTACTATTATTGCTACCCGTTCGTATTAATTGATTTGATGGTCTCATGGCAACTGGATTATGCTCGTTGCTTGTTTGATCGAACAGTACATTTTTCGACATTCCTTCATAAGAATGATGTCGCGTATGTGCCTTATTCATATCTAACAAGGCATTTAATCCGTCCGTATTATAACTATTTGACATATTCATATTTAACATACCGTGCCGTGCATCATAATTACGTATTTTTGGTTTTAATTCGGTGCCATCTAAAGATAAATTTCTTTGATGTAATGTTTTATAATACGGTATAGGTGATTCATCATCATCATCATCGTCGTGGTACTCATTGTGCTCCATTCGTATATCATTTGAATGTGACTTAGATGATCTCATACGCAAAGGTGACCGCATATTTGGATGACTATTATTGCCTAGAGATTGATTATTATGTTGGTTATAGTGGTGATTTGGTGACATTTTTGGTGAAATTTTATGTACAGGACTTGATGGTGATTGTGGTGAATTGTTAAGTGAATTTTGTCGATGAATATTTTGCAATGTTGATATTGCTGCAGCCGTTTTTTGTAGATACATTTCAGTATCATTCGGCATTAAATTTAAATCCTATAAATATAAAAAGAAAAAATAATTATATATCAGTGAAAGTATATAAACGTTATCGATATCCAGTTATACAAAAATCGTAATTGATGCTCATCATTTGCGGAAATTAAGTTCGAGTTTATTTATTTTTTAGTCACGGTTCATATGGAATTTTGGTATACGAGTAAATAGGTATGTTTGATGAAATTTTATATTTTATTTTTTGTATTTCTAAATGGGTAAATATTTCCGGTCAGTTAAAAATGTAAAACAAAACCTATATCTTTAATATTGTGTCTAATTAGCAATCGAAACGATTTCAAATAAATAAAGATATATAAAATTACGGTAATTATTTCACGTCAATTAGGAAAAATATAACATTAATCCGCCCTAAAACGAATTCGATTGCAATGAACGTATCGTATAGACATACTATTTCAATTAATTTCTAATACTTACATAAAATTGAAGTAGTTAGATAGATTTCAGATATCATGTCTTATGTGTGCATCTTATCAATATTCAATAATAGCATTATATAGTTCATATCAATATTAATTTTATGAATCATACTAATCAAATAAAAATAACATTTTTATAGAACTGATAAGCACTTGACAACATAATCAAATTTTATTATATTGTTTAATAGCTTCCGCAATTACGAAGTATGATAATTTGATTAAATTTTACTTCAGTATGGGAAATGGCTAAGATGTTAGAAAGTAATATACAATTATCATCGTCCTGTACTGTAATTAAGAATTACCTTTTCTATTTTTAAATGATTAGAAAAATACTGAAATTAACAATAAGTGCTTCTTCTTATATTCTGAAATACATAGAAAACAGATATTGAACGAGAAGTTGCATTGTTTCGAGGGAAAAATATTATATACCGAGTGTCCGACACAATAAGCCCCCAATGATTACAAATACCAACGGAATTAATAAGTTTATCTTCTCATCTTGATTGCAAACAAATTCATGAATTGCTATTATGATGCGAACAACATAAACAACTATCTCTGAAGTTCCAATAACCTCCAACGTCAATTTGTAAATTAGCAAAACACTGTAATCGATATTTTCTGTAAACATAAAAACGATTTAAAATTGAAATGTGCAAAATCAAATGTCTATTTATTAAATATGCAACATGAAATAATTTCTATTTTAATTAAATCAAAAAACAACACGTACATACATTTTTTGGTAAATAAGATTATATATATGTATGTATATCAATATTTCGCACAGAAAAATAAACACAGAATATTAACTAAACAATACATGGTACAGCCACCTAACACAATATTATATATAAATATGCGGAACAAGGTTACGCGACCCTTTATGTTTAAATATTAAATTTCATTTAAATATTAAAAGAGATTGTTTTACTTGTTTTATTTATTTATAATATTTGTTGTCTGTTTCTTTGTTTCCATTCTTCAACATTTTTTGTAGTACGTAAAAAAAATCATCTTAAAATTATCAATATTTAAAACAAGAACATATTTCTACATTACTTACATCAAATTGAAATCAATGAATTGGAATTTTATGTATCAGGCTATAATTATTTATGTATGTTTATTTGCATATCATAAACATTTCATTGAATAAATTATTGAATTTTAGGTGCTGTGTTGTGAAAATAATTCGTCGTTAGAAACTATTTATAAAAACTGTTTATTCCAAACAGCGATTATGGAGGATACCAACCGTAGACATTATGGTGCATAGACTTTTCACGTCTTCGAGCTTAGTATTAGGTATATAAATTTCACGTCGCAACACAATCCAAATACAATACAACTAATAAAAATAGTTGATAAATAGTTGAATAATTTGATAAATCTTTTCTTTTTTCCTCGATCATTTTGGTGTGTGGTGCCTCACATAACTTTATCAAACAAACGTATCTAAGATTTTTTTAAAATTTTTTTTATTTATTCAATTAATTAAACTCATAATTTACAGGACTGTAAATTTGAGTTTATTAGGGGCAAGGCCGCATTAAGGGTCCTCCGAGCATTTCTATTTGCTATTCAGTAAAGCAAGGTAATCCTTTCGTCATTACTAGCCAAATCGAAGATTTAATTGGCATATTGTATATCTCCATGCCAGTTTGAACCGACATAAGCGATGGTTCGCTCCATGATTTCAGTACTCTTAACAGAAGATCAGAATATGATTATCATCTTGTTCGAAATCAATGGTGAAAAATTCGTGTTGTACTCTGCCTCTATTGGGATTAATACCTCCCGATTAAGAATTTAACAAATTCGCTAGAACTCCTCCTTTAGTTTATTTTCTCCCAATTTGTGAAATTCGAATATTGGAAAAATTGCAGGAATACCCTAAAATTCAAAAATGGTCGAACATAAATTTGGGATATTCATGAGTGTTTAACATTCAAATATGTGAGATTCGGTCACGAAATGTGTCCACTTTTAAAATGTAATTAAGAAATTCAAAAAACTACTGTGAATTGGTAAATCTCAAGAAGGTTTAAGTTTTCCGAGTTAAAATTCATAATTGTAAATGTCAAATTTAATTTCGTATTGTAATTTTAGAAATAAATAGCAAATTTTTGAATCATAAGTATGCGTACGATTCATCTTGAATCGGTTGAATCAAAAAAATTAAAATAATCAATATACATATTCAAAACCAAATTTTGCAAATACTAGATTTTATTTAATTTTTTGATATTTGGAAAAAATTTCAAATTAACGAGGTTTTTGAACGTTTCTCAATGCATCTCTTTATTATGACGAATTGAACTAAAACTGCAGGCTAGCTAGTTCTGTTCAAAGCTTATAACGTTCGAAATTTTGCAAGGAAGACGAGAATTTTACCAATGTACTTTTGAACTTTATTCAAACTGAAATTGTTTTGCGTTAGATTAGCTAATTAGATAACGAAATAAAAATATTTTTTGAAGGCGTCATTCATTAGGTACTTTTCTGGTAATCGTCCTATATAGCTAGAATTTATCACATATATGATGCCTATAGCATTATTGTAAATCATAATGATAAGATATTTAATGGCAGCGCTAAAAACTTTCTCACTTTTCTACAACAAACTTGGCTAGGGATTTGGTTTGGAATATAGTAACCTCGATAAAAATGGCTCCCTCTAAAATGTGATTTCAAAGACATTTTCAGAAGGATTTTGCAAAATTGAATGAAAATTACAGAAATGTGTAAAAGAAAATTATATTTGAGTATAATTCAATCAACTTTATAAATCATATATATTAGACTATATTTTTAAAAATTGATATTTTTTTAAATATTTTGAGCAATTAGGATTTTTTCTAATAGTACGAGTACTTAAAATGGAAGTTCAAAAATGTTTCTAAAATTCATGCAATATTATAGATAGATATTATAGAATGAATAGAACGAATTTTGATGATACTAATATTAATGCAATTTTATAAATTTTGCTGAAAATCCGATGAAACTTGTCATATTGTGTTAACTTAACGTTTATTGTGTTTTTATATTCCGAATAATATTCCGAAATTCGAAAAATTATCATAATTTCGAATGAATATTCAATCAATATTAAATTTGAGAAATATCCCAAAAATTTAGTTAACTTTCTCTAAATTTGTGAATTTGGTATATTGCAAAACTTGGAGAAATACCCTTTAATTCATTTTCCGCCATAAATTGGAGTTATTCAAATTCGAATTTTAAATTTTATCTTCACACTCATATACGCTAAAATTCGTGTCGAGTATAAATTCAGAATTGTAATCGTCAAGTTTCCATTTCGTAGAATTTTCAGCAAGTGATGTCAAAATTTACAAAAATAATTTTATTTTATAACATGTCATGGTAATATTATGGCATGACAAGCCTAAACCACGCCTGAATCTTAAATACGTTATACGTATTCATCTTCTTGATTACCTATAAGTAGCAGACGTAAATGCTCATTGTGCGTATACAAATATTTAAAAATATTTAAAACTAGACCCTGGATATGTATGTACATAGTTTGATTTTTGTTCCAAAAGAAAATTCATTAAATTCGTAGTGTAATTAATTTACATCAAATGTTTTATTAATCAATAAATCAGTTTGATATCCGAACTCTACAATAAAACGGGCCCTGGGACCCGGGGTCCTTTGAGCCATTCTATAATTCGGCCTTGATTAGAGCTGTTAAATTAGCTGTTAACTGACAATAATTTAAATTTCTAAAAAAGGTCTGTTATTTTTTATTTTTCAGAGAATAACAACAATCTATTTTGCTATGTAGAAAAGAAGTTCTGGAATTCACGCTTACTTTGTTAGAATCCCTTCTAGTAACCGACCGCGAGTTAGAGATCTTAGATATGAACAATGTCGTTGGGTCCACCTCGGGTCTTGTTTCGGGTCTAGCTTGTGTGATTCCGATATTGAACAGTAAACTAGCTTCCAGTTACGACCATCGTTTGGGTTGTATCAGGGACGTAGTTTGATTCCTACCATCGATTGTTTCTTTAGCTTGTAATTATTATTATGACTTCTATGCTCGCGCTGAAACAGATCAACTTACACCATAGCAAAGCTACATCGTTTGAGCTTAAGTTGCTGCTTGCTAAACCTCAAGTAGACATTTTGTCTAATTCAGGAACCATATCTGCTTGGCGGTGTGGTTTCTGGTTTGGATCCTGTCGCTGGCAGAATTCTCTACAGAGGGTTGGAACCTCGGCTGGTTTCTTTGGGTGAGATTAGCTCGACTGTATAAGTCTGAATAAGAATTGTTGGTGTTCTGATCTTAAAAAAATGAGGAAAACTGCTAGGAGGCTCAAAAACAAAGCCAAAAGATCTAACCTCAAGATTGATTGAGATAACTTTTTGACAGCTCAAAAAGAATATAAAAGAATGCTCAGATCCGCTCGTAGGACTTCTTGGATTAGCTCCTGCGAAGAAATTAATAGCATTTCTGGAATCGCCAGACTTAATAGGTCTTTGGTTAGAAATAATTCACCGACTCGATCTGCTGGGACTTCCTGATGGCAGATTAACCTCTTCCAGGAAGGAAATTGTCGAACTACTATTTTCTGTACAATTCCCTGGGTGCAATGTTAGCAATCATTATTATGTTTCTGCCGCTCAGCCCAATGGTACTGATTATTCACCCAACTTAGTCTGTAGGCTGGTCACTCTCAACACCTTGTGCTTAACCGTTTTGTCCTTCTGACCTTATAAATCAGGTGATCCGGATGGAGTTTTTCCTGCTGAATTACAGCATGGATTTCCCTTAATTCAGGAACATTTACTTCGACTCTGTTAAGCGTGCTTTGCATTTGGTTATGTTCTATAGTCCTGGAGCAGGAGTAGAGTTGTGCTCATTCCGAAAGGTGAGAAGACGGATTATAACGATCCCAAGGCATTTCGTCCTATTAGTCTTTCTTCAACTTTTCTCAAAACTCTGGAAAGAATTGTTGACAGATATATTAGGGATCATCACTTATCTATTATCCCACTCAGTAGCACTCAACATGCTTACAGAGTTGGGAGATCAGGAGAAACTGCGCTGCATGAACTTGTTACGAGGATTCGGATTTTTACAATCTTTCGCTTACTAAAAAGGAGTTTCTTGTGGGCATTTTCCTCGATATTGCGGGTGTCTTTGATAGTACTTCTTTCACTACCATCACTAAAGCCTGCACAAATTTTGGAATTGACAAAACCATTATTACTTGGATTGGATCTTTGCTGAGATCGCGCATTACTGTGGCCGAGCTGAACTCCCTTTCGATTTCGGTTAAAGTTACCAAAGGTTGGTCCCAGGGAGGTGTCCTATCACCTGTCTTGTGGCTCTTAGTTATTGACGAATTAGTTGTAAAACTACAGCAATCTCACTTCACTACTCACAGTTATGCTGATGACTTAGTCGTTCTGGTTCAGGATAAATAGCTTAACCTACTGTCAGGCTTAATGCAACTCGCTCTTAAAGTTGTAGAAATGTGGTGTCTAGAGAAGAGTTTGTACGTTAATGCATCGAAAACTAGTTTGATAGTCTTCACCAGACGTAGGAATACTGGAAAGCTGTCTGCTCCTTCTCTTTTTGGAGAAACGAACGCTAGATCCTATACAGTAAATAATCTTGATGTTATTCTGGACAGTAAACCCTCCTGAGAATCTCATATTGAAATTAAACTTCAAAAGGTCACTTCCATTTTCTGGCATTGTAGAAGAGCATTAGGGAAGTCGGGTCTGAGGCACAAAATGCTGATGTTTATTTACAAATGTCTAGCATTCAATGCAATCTTATATCTGCATGCAATCTTATACCTGCCCCCACTGCAGTCGGTCATCCTAGGAACAACATGCTCCTCTGCTTTTCGCCTGCGATGTATTAGTGCGTGGAACGCTCTCGGCCTGATTACAGGGCATAGACTAATCTACAATTTATTCAGTTCATATATACCAGAAATTAATATCGTTAATGACAAATTGTTGCCAGAATTCTGCTTCGATAATTCTTACTCGGTGGTTTATCCAGGTTTATCGTGGTTGTCTCAAGAATTCAATGACTGGGTGGCTCAGTCCCTCGTGATTTTCGCTGAAGGGTCTCACTGTAATTTTGGTGCGGGTTTTGGAACCTATTGTCCTGCACATGTCCTAATCATGTGGGGGTCTAGGCCAGAACTGCACGGTATACCAAGCGGAGCTGATTGCACTCACACGTTGTGCGATTGATGCGTCTAAGCTCGCTGTTTCCGGAAAGGACATTATTCTATGCAGTCATAGTAAATCTGTGCTCAATTCTTTACGGAATCCTATGATCACTTCCAAACTGATCAAGGACTGTAAACATTTTATTAATGTCCTTTGCTCTAATAATCGTGTCAGGGTTATGTGGGTTCCGGCTCATGAGGTGGCATAAGTGCGGATGTAGTAGGTCAATTAAATTAAATTAGATTGAACTAGTAGATCAAAAGGAACAACAATTACCAAACATCCTTCAAATTTACAGATCTGCTTTATCAGTACTAGAGGGAACAGCTTTGGAGTGATATCCTCGCTGTTTCAACAACGTTTAAAGCGTTCCAGTTACTTATAGTGTGATTATTGGTGGCTTGTACGAAAAGTTCTGAAATTTTCAAATTCAAAGTTTGCTACTCGTATATAGTTCGTTAAATTTTGAAACTAAATTGTACAATCACAAGTCAAACTTAAAATATAAATTCTAAAAATTTATGGAATTTCGATTCGATTGATCGAATTACTCGTAATTTACATATACATATGTACCTACATAGTTCGTTTGATTTTACTGAATTTTACGTTCACTATTCAAAATTAAATTTAATTATTTTAAATATGATTGAGGTTTTGATAGAATGGCGAATCGATTTATCGAATTTTCAAAATCCACTTTCGATGTTCGGCCAATTTTGAAACTGAATTTTAAGTGATAAGTATATTGTAAATATGTGAGAGTTGGCTGTATTTTGTTAGTCTCAGTGTACTCGACATATCAAATGGATTAGACATCGTACACAAGTGTTTTCACTGAATATGAGTGGTCGTCAGCAAAGTCATCATACAGCTTGAGTGAATGAAAAACCCTATTGAACCCAAATTTTAATTGCTCACTGATCTTTAGTTTATTTTATTTTTATTACATAAAAGTGCAGAAAATGAAAATTGCATAAGCTTGTTTCCACCTTGATGATAAAATAATGATAAAACTAACATGTTATGTTAATTTCAAATTAGATTTTTCGATTTATCAAATTATTCGATAAGTTTCATAATATACTCCCGTAAAAATTCATTCCAGTAAAATATTAATTGATGTAATGTGAAACCAATTGAACATTTCCTTCTTGTAACCGATTTAGAAGATGACTAATTGAAAGAAATATCGAATATAACTTCTGTATCTATCCAAATTTACAGTAAATTTTTAGATTTCATACCTCTCTTATCAACGTTTAGCTTAAATTATGTTTGTAGTTTGGCAATCCAAAATATATATTTTTGAACACGTTTTATTCAAAATAAATAATAATTTTTATATTACAAAACCAACGTATACTGCAATTATTTTATATTTGGCCTTTCCAAGCCAATATCTTTTGGTTCTTCTATACGTTTTTAAAAATTTTACCAAAACAAATATTTGTGAAAAAATGTCTTTCTTTTTTTTTTGCAAGTAATATAGATAACATTGAAATATTAATTGACTTAAATTTTTACAAATCATCCAAATACCTTCTATGGATATATCAATAAAATAAAATTTTCCTATTTCCATAGATCGATATACTTACATATTCTAACAAGAATTTCGATCTCAACATATATAAATATATTTAAAGATGACGTAGTTATAAAACGATGAAACCAAACCTAGTCCCATATTATAAATTTCACTAGGCTGTCGCTGTCTTATATATCGAAATTCATTACGAAATTGAATTTTTGAATAAAACAAAAATTGAACATATATATGTATAAAGAATTTAAACTATTTCAAGAATAGCAGTCTAAATTTGTACTTTATTATTATAGTGAAAGGTGAATCTAAAAAAAAAACAATCTAAACGTCGTCTACATTCTACAACACATTACGAGTTATAGGTAATTCAAATTTGGTGTTGATTGTCCGATATTTTTTAGTATTTCTTTAGGAAATGAAGGACACATACTTGTAAACCGCACTTTCCATTTATACCTATACACGTTTGACAAGGAAGCTTTACAATAGATTTGTGAGATGATTAACTACTTATCAAAACTAATTTAATTCAAAGTCATAAATTTGTCCTAATATCAAACAATTGTTATTTTTGAGATTATTTTGTAATTACAACTTTTATCAGTTTGGATCATTGAAAATCAAACCAAACTGTGTAATAAATTATATATTCATAGATAAGTATGCACTGCGTATATCGGTATAACTAATAATAAAATTAATAATGTTGCTAAACATTTATGAAAGCGAATGTATTTTGAAATTATATGTTTATATGTATACATATATTTATGTATATAAAAATATATTTTCGTAAACAGATAGAATTTATGTTATAGAGTGTGATCATATTATAATTAAATTCATTAAAAATGTTTGCCTCTGAACAAATTTTCGAATTAGAATTTTTTCTCGGTTATAACCAACGACGTATTTAGACAACTTATAATTATTTTATGACGTACAAAACAATAAGTATTATAAGTGTCCAAGTAAACAAAAAATATTAATGATGACACATTACTCTATTGCAGTGCTGGGGAAAATAGTGATCATGTTCATACTAATACCAGGCCAGGCACATTTGACAACCAAATTTGAAGTTTTTCTCTATTTAGTGGCTATAGTGTAGACTGTAGAGGAAATACATATATTATGTGATACATAGCGAGTGCATACAGCAACTCTATAATATTAATTAAATATACGCTCAATTTATATGTATTTGAATAAAATAATTAAGAAAATACATTTGTACTTCATATTTAAGTACCAAGAATTTATATCGTGTATAGATCATTGAACCATATCAGTCTGTTATTTTGAGAATGTCTCTGTTTTATAATACATATCTAATTACATATTTCTTTAACAGCATGAGTCATGTTTGACGACAATTCATAACAAAACACCTAACATTACCTAACATGATTTAGCAATGTTAAATTTTGATCTAACAATTTTGTAAAAAAAATAATAATAAAATTAAAGGAATGGTAAATCTTAATTCTATGGAATTATTAAGGTCAAGGATTTGATATTTTTGCATGCATATACACTTTAAAATGTATATTATGTAGTTTATTCTTTATTATAATGCTTTCATAATAAACAGTAAATTTCAATATCGAAATTCAAAATCAAGCTTCCTGTTTTACATAATTAGTGTATTTGAATAATAAATAACAAAAAATTATGAAACTTGGACAAAATTTTATAATGCACCACTGCTCATTTGTTTAGTTATTAAAATAATTAAATTCAACTTCTTGTAAACAATACCATTATACCAGTTTTAATTTTATTAATGGTTTGGGAAAAAACCCAAACACATAATGTACGTACATACATATATATTCAAGTTTTGGTTAAAATATTTATTTATAAATGATCAAACTGCTTATTTCACTGCATATTTAAGACGTACTCATCGCACAAATGAAGAACTTCGAAATAAAAGGGGTAACAAAACAATTATAACAAAAAACCAACAAGCTAAGTAAATAAATTAGCATTATTTAGTTAAATTATTTTCTTGTAAATTTACAACAACAAATTTTGTGACTACATACGAATATTTGTATGTACATATGTGCATAAGAATTTAACAACCATATGTGTAAAGATAAGGAAATTATTTCGCACATGCTCAAATTGAAAATCTATAATTCAAACTGTGTTAGGCATAATATACCAAATACACATTTATAATTTACTTTGTATAATTTCTAGTAAATACGTTGACCAAATAATGAGTCACATGCGAATACTATTCAACGTGGCTATGTTTTAAGACAGATACTCAGAAAATGGGCTTAATGAACTTAAATGACTTACAGTTTGTACCACACCATGGATAATGTTACGGTTAACAACGATTTGTCATGGTTACCTTATTAAAGAGAATTCTGATTAAGGTGTCCGATTTCTTAAAAGATTTATACTCTGCATAACATGCAAATAATGTTAATAAAGAATAAATAAATTATTATTATGTTAGAAACTAAACAAAAGCTGAACGCCAAATTAGTTTCATCAATATACTGTGACAGATGAATATATTTCAGTATTTTATCAATTTAAATTTATTTGTTCCCAAGAAAATTTCAATGGGATTGAATTATGGCAATTGCTAAAATTCGAATAAGGCAAATTGATTTCGTTAACGTCCTCTCAAGGAAAACATTAATTTATTGGTAAGTATGGTAATTCGAGCCGACTACTTTCTATAATTTCTTGGCATTTAAGTAGTAAATATTATCACGATATGATGACACCTGTATGAGCCCTGCTCTTTAACATCCCCACGCTTTATCTTCCTGTAATTTTTTACTTTATCACACTTACGCGTAGTAAGGATAAAGTATTGTTATTGGAAAAAAAATGCTTAGATTTTGTTTTTTTCACATGCCTCTAAGTCCCCAGAATGCTGAATCCAAATTGACCATTTTGAAAAATATCTGTATCTGTGTAAATGTGATTGATTTTTTTGTCAACGAAAACATAAAATTTACTCCAGATGTTTAAAATAATTTTTATTTATATAACATCCTTCTGTTATGCAGGTCTGATAGACTTTGGGTAGAAATCTAACCCAACAAAACTCGAAATATCTCATCTGATACTCGTATATCAAATGAAACTTATTTATAAATGTAATCTAGTAGTACATATTCTTTGATCATTTATGATAATTATTAATTAACGATATGCAACGTTTTTATATTTAAAAATTTAATTAAGATTAAGATATTCTTTTTAAATAAAAATAACTTGTAATTACTAGTTTAGCAAATTTGAGCCCATGCGAAGATGTATCATAAATAAAGATAGATTTCAAGAACTCACTAAGCTTGAGTGGTGTGCACGCAACTCATTACATCTTGTTACTAGCAACCGCAAAATTATGTCATTTCATTGGAACAGGAATTCTCAGTTAAATTCAAATTTATCGTAAACAATTTACCATATTACAATTTAACGTAAACAACATATTGGGGACACAATTTATCGTATGATAGTTTAGTTTGATAATAATTTAGAGACACTAAGTCTCGGATTTAAAGATGGAATTCGATTTATTTGTTTGAAATGAGATTCTAAACTGGTTTTTGGGTGTATTCTGGAATATGGCCAAATGTGATGGAACAATATTTTTCGTGAAGCTACATTGATACAAATCGGTATGTTGGATGGAAATGCGATTCTTAGAAAACAAATCAATAAATCAATTAAATTAGTAGAACTGTTTTCCTTAAGAGAAATCACTTAAATTAGTAGAATTGCCCTCCACTTTATTATAAAAAAGTTGTCCCCCTATTAAAATAAAAGATTTACCTTCACTAAATTAAATTAAAATTTTTCTTTACTTAACATTCATTCAAAAACATTTAAGAATCTCATTTCTATTCAACACCAAATTTCATCATAATCGATTAAGAAAAAATCTCGATAAATTACCATACGGTAAATTAGTATACGATAAATTGTTTATAATACACGAGAAATATATGTCCCATTTAGACTTCCTCGGTCGTCCACAAAAATTGCAAACAATTTTGTTGAATTTAAACAAAACAAGAAGTTTGAACACTGAATTTATGGCAGTTTAATTTAAGTTCTGTATCAATTATTATCGTTCAAAGGCTCATTTTCCGCTTCGAAAATCCAAACATGAATTCTACTTAGAATTGGAATTTGAACAACTATGAATTTAATCTCAAATTGGAGAATTCGCAACGACATAACTAGGTACTCTAGCAATATCCGCAACAGGAAGAGGTGAAAATCGTTTAGTCTACATAGTTAGCATATACCTAATATTTTTGTTAAATTCTAATTTAAATTAAAACAGAATATGAACTAAACCAGTGATGTCCAACCGGCAGGTCGCAAGCTACTGGTAGCCCGCACAGCTATTTTAAGAAGCTTGAGCGCCTGGGAATGTATTCGAATCAATTTCTCCTATTACATAGTATTTTACTTCTGAAGTTCTCACCACTAGTAATGAGCGCAAATTCTATTTTTAAACTAACTTCAAAAGCTGTATGGCTTTGAAATCAGTATAGAAATAAATGCGCTCATCAAATATCTATTATTAAAACATTATATCGACACATTAGCGCAATGGCTATTTGCAATATTGGCTCTATTACGGTCATTATTAAAATCTTTACATGTAGCGTGGGCGTGTTTAGATAAGATCACCTTATTTTTATTCCAGACTTTCCCAGTGAAATATAAAATTATCTCTAACCAGACGGCCGTAAAAATTCATCGCAGACATTAACTAAATAATTTCCTTATTCATCCCAGGATCTTTTACATTTATTTATATATACATTTATATATATTGCACATCACAGACTTTTTCGTCAACTTCAAAAGTATACAGATGATACAAAAACAAACATCCCAGAATTTTTTGATATGTAAAATTATTATAATAGAAAAAAGCTCTTCTGACCTGGGTGAGAAAATTTGATCGAAATTGACACTGTATAAATAAATGTCCATCTTCGCAAAGCTTCAAAAAGGTTGGACATTACTGGGCTAAGCTTTACTGCTCACTCAATTTTGTTATATTATTTTCCGTCCTAGAGGTGTAAAAAAATTGACGGGTATGACTTCTAAAACTAAATGAAAATTAATTATTTGTATGTCAATATATCTAATATATACTTGACATGGCTGATGAACCCCGCTTCTACGTTACTCAGACTCGTTTTTCCTCCTATATGGAAGCGACATAACACACTTTATTCAAAATATTTAGAATTAAAATAATAAAGATCTAACTTTTGAGTTTAAAATCTTTAAAAATGTCCTTATTTTAGGGGCCCAGCAACCTTTGACGCACCCAGCCCTGACATTGCTCAAGCCGTTTTAGATTGGATAAATGTAAAAACATAAGCAAAAAGAACAAAACGGTAATTTTCCCACTAGAATCCAGAACGAATGTTGTAGCGTCGTTGCAGGTGACGATGGCTCCACAGTGTAGAGAATGAATTGGCTTTTTCAGATTATCCAAGACCGTATGAAGACCAAACCGGTGATTGTAAGACACAGTAAGGGGTCAGTAGTAATGCCCTTTAATAAATAAAAACAGTGTTTAAAGGCTATTACTGGCCCCTTAGTGCGTCAACAATCTGGCTGCAACGGTTTCGATCCTGGGCTTGGTCATCATACTGTCCTAGACAACCAGAAGAAGCCAAGTCATTCTCTACACCGTGGAGCCATCGTCGCGTGCAACGACCTCTGCGCCTACCATATGGTGGCTTTCCTTTCAGAGATCGCTGCACAATTAGTTCCGGATCACCACGCAGGACGTGACCGAGCCAGCGTACCCGCTGAGATCTTATTTCATGCACAATATCGGGGATCTTTATCAGATCTCTGATTGTACAGAGCTCGGTATGTGCCATCTATTTCGCGTTTTGGGCCGTAAATCACACGCATGACTCTTCTCTCAAATGTAAGGAGCCATCTCTCGTACTCATCTGTCAACGTTCACATCCAAACATAACAACGGACCTGATCAACGCTTTGTAAAGCTTTACCTTCACGGCACTTGATAAGTGTTTAGATTTTAGCAGTGACCTTAGAGGATTCAAAGCACGGCTGCCATATGCTAGCCGCACTTTAATATCCTCACCCACACTGTTATCGTGAGTAATAAGAGAGCCCAAATATTTGAACCTCCTCACTCCTTCAAACGTGTAGTGGCCACTACTAAAATCTGGTGTGCCATTGTCTCTGTAACCAGAGATCAATTTTTTCGTTTTTAACTCATTGATCTGGAGTCCAACAGAAGCTGAAAACACTACAAGCGGATCAAGTATTCCTTCACTCCGTTGTTATTCAGTTCAATCACGCATATGTATGTCATCAGGTTATGCAAGCACCAAAATGAACTGGCGATATAAGATTTTGCGCTGAGGTGTTTCAGTTTTACGAAAAATGCACTCTAACATGCGATTAAAGAGTATCGGGGATAGAGAATCTTCCTGCCGAACACCCGAGCTAACTGCAAAAATTCTTGATAGCCTGTTCTCAACTTTAACACAGCATTGAGACTGCGTCACTGCCATTCTACACAATCGTACCATTTTTGTTGGCATACGTAGATATTCCAACGCAGCTCTCGATTGATCGAGTCATAGGCCTGCCGGAAATCCAGGAACACCTGATGCACGGGGATGGAAGTTTCATAATATTTAGATAGAATCATCCGCAGTGAAAAACCCTGATCAGTGACTGATCGATTCGGACGAAAACCTCCTTGATAGTCATCAACCAGGGCCTCCGCTAGAGGGGTGAAATGCCCTTTGAATGACCTTTAAACACTGTTAATAATAATAATAATAATACTACAAACGACATTTTTTTTAAATTTGTGGCCAAGATTTCTTTCCAAAAAATTTCTTCATGTGACCACACTAAAAAAAATGTTGGATACCACTGGTCTAGTCCAGTTCCAGAGCTTTAAAAACTAAAATATCTTAACACACAAAGCATCATTATTTTTCAAACAATTTCGTTTTTTAACGCAGAATTAAAAATATGTACTGAACGATTAGCATCATTCCAACACCATACCACAACAACAACAACAACAACGTATTTATATTAATAAAATAACAAACACTCGCAAGTGAAACAACTTCAAAAATTTGCAATAAAAACAGAAAATGTTTAACATAACTTTAGTGTGTAATAAATTTTGTATACCACAAATAAAAATGTCTCGCAACAAAGAAAGTTGTTGTATTATTGATATGGAATTGGAATTGCTGGCTGCAAAAATTTATTTCTATGCATGTGTCATTCTTTGTTGAATACGGTGTCGTGAACAATCCAAATCATGAAATATTTTAAAGTAAAGTATACTTATTATATAGTCAATTAAGAGATTTATTTTTAACATCAAGGCGATTTAATTATATTTATTGATACAATATGAATTTTGTATACATATGTACATACATATTTCCATATAATATTTAATGTTCGCAGAAGTGCTCTGAAAATATTGACGTCCGCTTGATAAAGACGGGAAGATCGTATCCATGGGAAAGTGGGGAAAGTACCATGATTATTTAACCGCAATGTGTTGTAAATTATAACTTTATTAATAAAAATTGTAGTAGGTGGGATTTACGATACTGCATTTATTTTTAAACATGTGATTCATTAGTGTTAATTTTAATGCCGTTTATTAAACAATGCTCTATATGGACGACGCATTCTATTGTACATATCGTTTAAAACTTTACTACCCTCAGATAACAACACCGATAGCTACATAATCTTATCTCGATTTTTGTATTACGCATACAAACTACCTAATCAGCGTCCACCGTAAACAAAATATTTTGATACAAGTATGAATCATTTAAAATTTAAAATAAACATTAGACATTTTAATCATAATGTATATAATGCATTTTAAACAATAATGTTCAAAGATTGATTAGGTGCTTCTTATTCAGCTGCTTCATTTTTTTGTTGAAAGTTCAAAAGAGGTGATATAATGTCTATGTATATTATATATACATACCTTGTCTAATCATATTCGATCTAAGGCTTGGCCATACACACAAATAACATGAAATTATATTAGACAACAAACTAACATACAAATGGCTAAAAATATTAGAATAGGTGTGACTTATTTAAATCAAAATACCAACAATGAACTATGTATAAATATAAATAATTATAAAAAATATCAATGTGATTATTAAAAATCGAAATCACAAAATTATTAATTGCAAATAAAGATGTTGTTTGTATGTACGAGTCTCCTTTATCTAGTAAATATTGCGTTTTTCTACGCGATAACCGATTAGAAAATAATTTCTAACTACATATCCATTTATGACATTTTTTTTCTACAAAATCAATGAGGTTTGAACAAATTATTTTAATTTATACAGTCGTGTGTATCATCTCTAGTTCAAATTTTGTATATAATATGAGTCGTGTGTTGTTATTTTAGAATCATAGGATCGTGATGTGTTGAAACTGAAAATGTTAAATTTCTTGTTATATATTTTATTAGAATACATACATACGAGTATATGTATATAAATTGTTCGTTGGCATGTACAATTCGTGACAATTATTGAAAATGAAAATCTATATTGATAACGTTAATAAGATCATAGTTTATAAAATTACAAATACGTATATATATATGTATATAAGTAGAAATATTTGATGCGGCACAATTAAATCTGGAACTTCTTTATACGTTAGAATATAATTATTATACTGCTTCAGTAAGATTAGTAATGGCATCATAGATTTTCTAACAAATAATTACCTTTTTAGGGCTGTATGTCGATTCTAATTAACATTTAATTTGAGTAAATATTAAATGGATCCTTTTCCAACAATTCTAGTTTGATTTATTTTAATAAGCCGAAGAAAACTTAAATTTAATGATATATATATATTTTATGCAAATTCTTAACCAATATCCATAACCAATCATAAACTATCAAACTCAATCTAATTCTCTAAAACAACTAATAATTAAGATAACTTTCAAATACATAATTTAATCCAAATGCATAGTAATTATTCAGTGAGCAATGTGTTTAAAAACAATAAAGAAATTTTTTAATAATAAACCGAATGTTTTAGTAGTTATAGTAAATAACTTAATTGTTATGATTCAATAAATCAAAAAGTAAATTTAATAATTTTTAAATATGTGACACCGGAAATTCATTCGCATTTCAATGCACTGACAGTATCAGTGTTATTTATAAAAGCATGTTTCTAAAAAAATTTCATTAAATCGGAATGTCACACAACAACACAAGTTGAGCATAGATAAATTTGGATTCGAATTTCTTACACGTAACATATACGAAACCCAAATAAATGTGGCTTCCATGATTTTTATTTATATGGTCTTGCAGTTAATATGCAAATTAACAAAATCATAATTTTTTAATATAATTAAAAATAAAAATTAATCGGCTCATTTAATTAAAAAACACTTTACGTATAGAAGAAATTCCGTTACAATAGTATTGTATACACGAAATTTAACGGTTTCTTCAAATAAAATTTTAATATGTTATAATGCATATGAAAATTTTCGCGCAATTAAAGAAAGCAGGTAAAATATTGAAAGTATTTATAATTTCGAATACAATTATTTAATTAATATATAATACATATGCCGAAAAGCTTTTTCTAATTTTTATAACAATTTTGAAAAAAAACAACTCAACAATAGTGAAAGTAATGATATACGTACACATAGGTAAACTTAATCTAATTTTTGAAAACAATTTCTTTTTTAATGGAATTATTGTATATAAGTATGTAGTAGATGTATACAATAAATACATCTTCTTAGTACATGTTCAATTTAATTGCATACAATTTTTAATATATACCTAAGTATACTAATAATAAATGTTAGTATTAATGTGAATTACTCACCCAACAATTCGTTTAATACAGAAATTTCGTGCTTCCTCAATTAAGAGATTAGCGCCAAATAATCACCCATTAAATATTTGCATTTTGTATTATGAAGATCGCTAAATAATTTTCCAATAGTTGTTTTTATAGTATCGTTAACTATTCATTGTCTTATAGTGCGCAGATCATAAATACTATTTAGCTGTTACATAAAATTAAAAGCACGCGAAACTAATTTATAACGATAAAATATTACAAAATTTATTTTCCAAAATACAATACGTAAAATTTTTCATTGTGTGTTGTGTTTTGCAGTCAAGATTGTATAACATTTCACTTTTTTTAAATTGCTATACGGCAGGCAAAATAAGAACAAAGTTATTAAACACTTTGTTATTTCGCTTCATTAAAATTATTAATTATTTTTTAATTAAATTAAAAATAGACGCAAAGAAAATCATCTGATAGTTTACAAACTCATATTGTATTGGTTTCTAATAGAAACTGTTTTCTATAATTAACATTTTTAAAAATTGATAACACGTACATATATTGTTCAATAACATTTCACCGAATCCCAACTGGCCAATAATCTCCTAGAGAATAATAATTAATGAAAATAAATTTAGGCGTTCATTGTGATTAACATCATGAAAACGTGAAAAAATTGGAAAAACTCGTCGATAAAATTAAACAATCACATAGTTGAACAATATTATGATTAGCTTGTTCCTTCTTATTAAAACTAATGGAAAGACAAATAGAACCTGAATAAATTTGTCCCCTTATATATTTCATCGAAAAATCTTACGAGCATATGAACTACGTAATGATGATGTTTCTGGATATAGAGATGAAAAAAATGTTGTTAAACAATTAGAGGATACCTCAAATATACACAAATTGCAACAGATCATTTCAAAATTAAATCGCATTTTCTCGATATTCCTTATTTACAAAATACTTGCAGTTCAAAAGTATTTTTACTTGAACAATAAAACCATTTAATTAATTTCGTATAAAAAAATATAATATTAAATTAATTATTTTATGCATAAAAATAATTAATATAAATTGGGATATCCTTTTGAAGCCATAATAACAGCAAATCTTTGCTGCATCGTATCCACCAACTTAATCAGTTTCTCAATTATTATTCTCTTCCATACCTCGGAGTCTTGATTTGATTTTTTAAACTTAAATTTAAATAGTAATTAAACGAGCCCCATTTTCATTGTAATTTCGTAAACTAAATATATTATTTATGGTAACATACACATAAGTCTGTTTAATTGTATTTATCTACTTAGTTATTAAGACGTGAATTTTGAATAAAATTTTTGAATTTTGTTTAACGAAATAATAAATTTTAGTGACAACGTTTAACTTTATTAAATCAAAGAATTTTGTAGCAAACTTAGGGTCCACTAACATACAACAGAATCTACTCATTTAACAAATATTTATATTGAATAGAAATCTACAAATTTAACATTGTAAATCAATATATACGAAATTACAAAATTCTCAGTAATATTGTTGTACGGTACTAGTACAATATAGACATTTGACAATGAACTTTAATATTGCTAACAGTATAATAAAATTTGGATGTCTTGGGGTGCTTTTAACACATATGTATACAAGTATATGTATAAAATGTGTACAAGCAACATTTAAAATCGCACCTTAAACTGAAAATATCGCGATATGTAAAATTAAAAAGATCAAATCAATTTATTTTGATTTAATTAAACATTAGAAAGGGTAAAATAATTTCAAGCAGATAATATTATTACGAGTAATACTAAAGCTGATGTGTGCATTAAGATATTGATCAGGATACAGGCAATATTTTATGTTATGAAATTTTAATGGAACTATAAATTTATTTATGTATTCCATGTTTCAAAATATGTCACTTAGTGCCCATGAAAAAATGATAAACAATACGTACAAGATAAAATATACATACATAAATACTTATAAGATAAAGAAAAAATAATATTTATAAGTAAGATAAAGTAAATAAATAATGTCACTATCAATGTTCGTTTGGTCTGGTTATGGAAAATTAAAATCATGAAAACTAAAGGTATGAAATTTTTACTCTATCCAAATCTATCTTAAAACAAATTTAAATTAAATTAAGTAGAATATTAATGTATATTAATAAAACTATTTTTTATTTCTTATTTTATTTTATTTTTATTTTTCTTCCTTTTTGTGATAATATTTTTTGTTTTTATTTTTTAATTTTAAATATCGATTTCGGATGTCTCCTTCTTCAGTTTTTTAAAAATAGAATTTTAAAAAACTGAAGAAGGCGACATCCGAAATCGATATTTAAAATTAAATAATAAAAACAAAAAATATTATCACAAAAAGGAAGAAAAATGAAAATAAAATAAAATAAGAAATAAAATATAGTTTTACTAATATACATTAATTAAACAGTGATAAAAGTACACAAAAATAATAAAAAATGGATATCCATAACCCAAATAAGTAGAATAGTCGATGGAGTTTATAATATTTTGATCAAAATACATAATTGTTTTTAGTTCTATTTAAAAATAAAAAAGATTTAATTTAAGACAGTAAGCTAAACAAAGCATTAAACTTAAATAAGATAATTTCAGTTTGAAATTATATCGTTTGTGTTAAAATCTACCTACTTAGATTATTATTATAATTATAAACAGTCTTAAAAGGCCATTACTGGCCCCTTATTGTGTCAACAATATGGCTCCACCGGCTTCGAGCATGAGCTTGGACTTCAAACTGTCTTAGACAATCTGAAGAAGCCAAATCGTTCTCTACACCGTGAAGCCATCGTTTCCTTCAACGACCTCTGCGCCTACCATATGGTGGCTCTTCTTTCAGAGATCGCTGCACAATTCTATGTGGAAAAGACAAAGCAAGTTAGGTAATTCTGGCTAAAATTTTTGCATGTCCTCTTAAACAATGTAACAATTCATCACGAGATATTATCATTTAATTAACTAAAACGTGAGTGAAAAATTCGAAAATGTGTGTGGTCATCCCATGACCTTCGCCGATATATTCACCACGCAACTAAAAAATATACAAACAGCGCACAAAAGTTATTTGATGGAAAGAAACGTGAGCTCATTATTTTAGTTACTTTTAAAATTCCTATACAAGTAAATAATGTGCTGGAAAATCAAACGATGAGCGTGAGTTTTGTTTTAATGGAATTAATTAATGGAAAAAATTGAAAATAAAATTATACCCATAAAAATCAAATCAAATTATGGTCAATATACTAATTAATTCAAGCAAATTTAAGTCACAAATACTTGAGTTAAGTCCTAATTATTAGTAACAACATAATAAATTTAAGATTTTCTAAATTTTAAATTAAATTCGTGTTTTGTAAGTTTCTCGTTTAACACATAAATATTTGAAAGTTTGTCCAACCAAACACATATAGGTGACATCACACATATCGCTTATCTACCAAAAATAAAAATTAACAGTTTTGATTTAAAGAATTGATGATCTAAGAACGAAAAAATTATGATACTTTATTTTGTAAATATTTTGTTTTACTAATGAGGTGTTGCGTAGCAAAATGGTATTATGACTAAATTACCTATCATCATTTAATTTAAATTAGAATCGCCTATATTTAAATTATGTATTGTAATATATAGACTAGTAGAACACAGACTTTCAACTCTAAAACTTGCTGATAAAGTGTTACAATCATATAGAAAATTACACAAAAACAATGTCGCAAACCATGAAAGTTCTAAAATTGGATAACGATAAATAATTTGTACATTAGAGACGAAATATAAATATAGGTTAGCACGAGGCAGTCATACATCGCTTATAAATGATTATATAACCAAAAACCAATTAAATCTTGATTCAAGATTTGCATTTGCTCATATACATACATACTATACTAGCTAATATACCATATACGTTATACTCTTAATTCACTTAGTACATTTCTTTAGAAACCAGTTTGTCTTTTAAAAAGGTTAAAAAAAATTTTATTTCTTTAAAATTTTCTAGTCAAGGTTTTATAAAATAATTTGGCATTGAGTCATTGTCGTCTTATTTATTATTGCTACACGTCTATTGATTGAATTGATTATGTTTCGCACTTACCGTATTACTTCCATTTCGACTACGATTTCTGCTCGATGCCCGTGCTTTCGATAATGAATGTATTGGTGATGGTATTTTACTTGGGCTCATCGGTGGTCGATTGTTAATCGGTGAATCCAATATACCACCACCACCACCGTAGTATTGATTTTGATAATTTTTCGATTTATAATTATTATGATTATTATTATTGTTGTGATACGGCGGATTATGATTACCATCATCGCTCATTCGATTGACGTAATCGTATCGCACTCGATCATTTCGCTGCTGTTGATTATTTAATAATTTTTGTTCGTAAAATTTTAAATTTGTATCACTCGATGAATAGTCAAAGCTACCTATATTATTAATCCGCTCAAGATTTCGGTTATTTTTATTCGACTTATTATTATTTATATTGTAATTATTCCTATCAAGATTATGACCAAATTCTTCGTCGTAGTTAGACGAGTAATCGCTACTTTTGGTCATAATCGATAAATTCTCGATATTATTATCCTGTTTATTATTGTAGTAGTTTTCAAACTCATAGCTCTGCGACATTTTTCCATTACCGCCCGATGATGTATTTAATTTTTGTTTGGCTGATGGATTCATAATATTTTTATTACTCGGATTTTGTGCATATTCCCGCGCATATTTGGCCCACTCCTGAATCCAATCGTTTTTCGTAGACGCTGTTTTTATCGCTTTACCTAAATTTACATTGTTATTTGTGCTACTATTATCACAATTTAGTATTTTAATTTCATCACAATCATTATTATTATCTAATTCCACCTGCCCTGGCGCCACAGCTTTATCACATAAATCGTCGTCACACTTCAAATTTAATCGACTAATCCCTTGCACATACTCGGACGAATCGATATGAGACTTTGTTAAACTATTTCGACGAGCCATTTTGGGATTATGTTCCAGGGTTGGTTTTAAACTGAGGATTCCACTTGTTGTGACACTTGTGAATGAACCAAGATCGGGAGATGTAACTGATTTATCGGGCGGTGTTGCTTTCGTGGACGATTTTTGTCCGATATTTTTAACGCGTGATTTTATTTTTTCTAAATATGATAGTTTTGGCTTAAAATTTGTTGGTTCATTATGATAAAATGATATTTCTAGAATATTTTTGCGAGGTGTTTGGCTCATCAGATCTTCATCGAGTTTGAGTGGTTCGGGCACATCCAGATCGATTATTTCTAGTTTTTCGCTTTTTAATTTGTCTATGTTCATTTTGGCTTTCTGCTCCTCGGTATAGTTATCGCCATCGAGTGTATAGGTTCCAGCCTCGCTCACTGAATCCTCTTCCTTATCGGGTTTATAGTTTTCCAAGGGTGGAGCAGGACAGATAAAATCTAGCTTATTTTGGTTTGAATCGAGCGCTAATGTCATTGCAGTAGACCGAGGTGTAAATTTTTTATGGACTATTGGGCTAGGCGTATTATTTTTATTCCCAACAAATTGCTGTATTGGTTTAACAGGCGGCGGCGGGTTATGTGGTTCTGGTGGTTGAAAATCGTTATTATTATGTGCCGTTCCAGTTGTTTTTGGCCCCCAACTATGCCGTTTGCTACGATCAGTGCTTCTATCGCGATCTCTTAATTTCACAGATCCTTTAGATGTATTACAATTCTGTTCATCCTGTTCAGAGCTAAATGAGCTTTCTGAATTGGTTCCAATTGATTGTTTTTTCCTCGGCAGCTTTGCACTCATCGGAGGTCGAGTAATTTTATTTAGCTGTGAATTACTATTCTTTTTATCACTCTCACTCGGATCTAGTTTCGATAAAGATTGGCCACGCTTGTGGCGATTTTGAAATCGTTCAACCATACTTTGATATTTCTTCTGACTGTCTACGTTATTTTTAGCATCACCAAAATCTATAGTAAAAGCTAATGGAGCTGCGGGCGCGGGTCGGGCACTATCCTCTAACTCTTCGATTCGCAGCACTTCGTTTCCGACAGTTTTTTCGGGCAACAAAACACTTGCAATAATCGATTGCTCTTCCAAACTTGTTTTATCCATGATTTCGGTTGAGTTCAAGAATAAATAAATATCATCACTTTTCTTCGAATTTTCCGGGGTAATATCACATTTTTCACTGTTCACTTGATTTAAATTATCGGCTAAATTATTATTAATACTGGGCGTTATTGGTGGTGATGCTATCAAGATACTATCATCATTAGGATTTGTTGTCATTTTATTCGTTGTACTGACGCTGTCATCAATATTGCACTGAATTAAATCACTTTCATTCATTTTGGGAAATACATTTACACAAAACTAGAATTTTTTTTCAATAATTAAAGGGATATATATTTTTTAAATATTAAATTCTTTTACACACACACACCTAAAAAAACTTTGTGATGTCATTCACAGAAAAAATGGTCTCTCGATTAATAAAAAAAAAATTATAAAAGTCGACATAACAATACAATTATTCGATTAGAAAAAAAAACTTCACAAATTTTCACACTATAAAATATTAACATAATATAACTTGTGTAAGGAATTTTGTAATATTAAAAATAACTATTTTTAAATTTATCGTGTATCGTACAAAACAAACCTATTTTTTAATCTAATTTGAGAGAATTTTCTTTTCTACTGATGAAGAAAACTCATCACACACGAAAAATATTAATCTTATAAGAAGCGAAAATTACGGCGAATTTATGACAGATTCAAACAGGGGTAGTAATGTCAGGATAATAATTTTTTATATTAAATTTAATTAAAAATTGTCTTTATGTTAATTAGAAGCATATTGCTTGTGCGCGTTACTCGAATACAAAATTAATACTGCAATAAGAAATAAAAATGAAAACTACAAAAATATGTAATCTTTGGAGAGTTTTTGAGTATGTGTGAGTATGTTCCAAAACTTAAATAATTTCCGTGATTTTGATAAATTTTAGTAATTTATGCAATTATTTATTCAATATGTTACAATTATGCGTGATGAAATACACCAAAAAACATTTGATAAGCGTAATTAAAATTTTATGTGAGGTAGGTCATTTTACACCTTCTATGTAGACTTTCCACTTGACAATTATTCGGAACACACTAATTTTATTATATATTCGCCGCAAATTCGCCAAAACATATATTTTTTATGAATTTGTCAATTTTTTTGTTTTTTGACAAATGTCGTCATAAAAGCCAGCCCATTGACCTTCTTTATTTATTTATTTATAAAATTTTTTATCACAATAACAATACATAAGTAAAAAATGTAAACAAAATATAAATATCATAATATAATTACTAGATAATCATTAAAATATGAATGTGCGATTTATTTAATTGTAGATGACAGCAACCGCAACATCTTCAACCACAGTAACTCTCGAGGATGCTGACTCGGACGATGATATTTTTGAGTTTCTTAATTTTATTGAAAATGTGGATACACTATACAGTATTGATAGTAATAAAACTGATAAAAAGAATAATGATAATAAAGTTGGTAGTGGTCAATTGGCAGCATCGTCCACCATTGGGCTGGCTTCGACATCGTCGGCCACTGCCGCCCTGAAAAGGCGACAATCAAAAACTTTCACACAATCTAGTCAGAATTGCAGTAATGCAGCAGTCAAAATACCAAAATTGATAAACTCAAAAAATTCGACACCGGAAAATTTTACCGAAGCTGATTTCCATAACAAATTCCGTATAACCAAAGCAACATTTTTTAAACTACAAAAAACGCTGGAGGCTCGGGAGCAATATATAGAAAACCGTCCTCACAATCCCATACCACTTGAAGTGCAAATTATGATTGGACTTCGATATTATGCAACCGGGTCATATCAAAATGAGCTGTGCGAATTTTTTAACGTACATCAAACCACAATTGGCCGGATAGTTCACCGAATATCCTATGCACTCGAGGATATCCTCTTAGATTACATTAAAATGCCAATAAGTGACCGTGAAATAGCGGACATACAAAAGAATTTCTTTAATATTGCACAAATGGAGAACATAATTGGAGTCGTCGGTGCCAAGCACATTCCGCTGAATTCTCCGCACGGCAATGAGAATATCTTGAATTATAAAAACACCCATGGCATTTATTCTCTAATTTTACAGGTAATTTGCGACTCAAATTGTCGAATTATGCATATAGATGCAAGTTCACCCGGATCCATGTCCAACCAACAAGTGTTTGAAACATGCGATTTGGATGATGTGTTCGAAAAGCGTTGTGATTCAGGTATTCTCTTGGGCGACAATTCATATGAATGTTGTCCATATCTATTAACGCCGCTGCTGAATGCCGAATCCGAAACCGAAAAATTCTACAATTACTACCATCGTAAGACCCAAAGAGTAATCGATAAATGTTTCGATATGATGCTGAAACGATTCCCAGTTTTAAAAAATGGTCTACGTGTTCACATCTCTAAATCAATCACAATCATTTTGGGATTAGGTGTTCTACACAACTTTTGTGTACTTCACAAAGACCCACTTCCAGGTGGCCCACCGTAAACATAATCATAACAAGTCTTCTAATTTATCAAAAAATATCAGCGTTTGTAAATTTAATGTTTAGTCATTAGAATAATATTTTTAGTGTGTAGCTCTCGTTTTGATTCAAATAAGTTGGCATTTTAATAACAACATAACATAAAGTACATATTATGTAATTTTTAACCGTATTTATCATAAAAGAATTTATTAGTTTATTTGTCGTAGTAAGAATTTAAGATTTAAATGAGTTACGCAGCTCAACTGTCATGATTTGAATCAAAATAGATTCAGTATTTCCTTTTTAAAAAATAATAACAAACCAAATGAAAAATGTATGTGACTGATTTTAAGTTTAGTTTTTATTTAAATTAATATTTTATTTATTATTTATTTTAATTTATAAAACCGATATGAATTAAATAAAACAAAAGTGTATTTAAATTATTTATAAAAAAGTTTCATTTTATAAATTTTTACAAAATTCGAGTAAAATTATGTATAAATATTTCGTTTTGCATGCATATATGTATATATGTATATATATATACACATATGTACATGTATGTGATGCGACCAATTTATATCGTCTAAAAAACGAACACCAAATTTTTTGACGTTCGAATAAATTTATACCAATTAAAAAATACACATCGGGTAATATTTCTTTTTGAACTTCCTCTTTCGTTCGACAAGGTACGAGTTAAAAGTAATAATAAAAAATTTCTTTAAAAAAATCGTAAAAATTTGCCATCATCTATTAATAAAAATAATTTAAAAGTGCGACAAATGTTCTTATTGTTTAATCTATAATTTTATTGTCTATTTTCAGTAGAATATTGACAAAATTCGTCAAAAATGTCTGATGTTGAAGTGTAAGTTATTTCGGCAAAATGTTTACTTATAAATTTGGAATGTTCAATAAAAATGTGAAGGATTGTTAAACATATTCTCATTCATGCACACAAATGAATATTTTACGATTTTTAGTAGACTTGTCTTTATTACAAATTTGGAGTAATTAAGTTAACATAACCTTAAATGTCATGTTTTCAGTGATGTTACTCCACAACCCGCGTTGGGTGGGCCCATGGATATCAATACAGCCCTACAAGAAGTGTTGAAGAAGTCTTTAATCGCTGATGGATTAGTTCATGGTATCCACCAAGCATGTAAAGCTTTAGACAAGTAAGATTTACTAATGTTTTTATAGACCAAAATTACATTTTAACACATTTCAGACGTCAAGCTGTACTCTGCATTTTAGCAGAAAGTTGTGATGAACCACAATACAAAAAATTGGTTACAGCATTATGCAACGAACATCAAATTCCATTAATTCGTGTCGATTCAAATAAAAAACTTGGTGAATGGTCTGGTTTATGTAAAATTGACAAAGAAGGAAAACCAAGAAAAGTTTGCGGATGTTCATGTGTCGTTATTAAGGTTTGTTATAATTACCGTTTTTTTTTTTATATTTTATTTACTAACACATTCTATTTGCAGGATTTCGGTGAAGAATCACAAGCTTTGGATGTCATCAAAGAACATCTTAGACAAACAAGCTAGACAGTTTAATAACTACAAGGAAAAAATAAATTTTTAAAAATTTAATTCAATGTTTTTATACAAGATGGTTTGTGGTTTTTCCAATCTTTAAGTTGACAATCACGCGAGCAATAAAAGATGGTTTCACATTGTGAGCATTTTTTAACAGCCGCTTTATTACAATTTGCGCAATTGTTCTGTGACGAGTTCTGCGTACCAGACGATTCCATATCTGCAAACACATCAATACTGTAGGCTGAATTAAGGCGTTTTGCCATTTCATGAATTTCGCCTTGGTCATCAAGTAGAAGTTTTGTTATGTGTTGCTTGGCAATAGTGTCCCAACCAAAATTTTTCCCTCGATTAATTAATTTATCGCGAATTTCCGGAAGCTCTTCCAAAATCAAATTTTCTTTAGATTTTTTGTCATTAACATTTAAGGTCCACAAATATTGTTTCAATTCGACTAGTGGTGGAATTTGATCAAGAATTTGGTCATTCAAAAGTCCTTGACACTGGAACACATCAAAACGATATAAAATTTCAAATTGTAAAAAAACATAAATCCCACCTTAGACAATTCTCTATGGCGAAAATCATTCACTTCGTAATACTGGAATACATTTTGGTTGAACAAAATTTGACGTAGGGCAAACCAGGTTTGAGCTTCAGTTTTTGTTATTTTCATAACATCTTCCCCTTGAACCTTTGTCCATTTATCATCAATAAACTTTTCAAATCCTTTAGATCTACGCAACCATGGTCGTAAATGTAGTACTTCACTAATCAAACATGGAATATCGTGTATCTGTACTAATCGGATAACTGCTGACAAAGGACATTTCTCTAAGTGATCTATAATGTAGCTCAAAATTGTAAGACATTTCATTCCAATTTTGTAATCTAAATCACGCATTTGCCGCTCAAACTCAACTACAATATTTTCATTAATATCGCAGCTATCAATCTCATGATGCTTCATATTGACCAATCCTATTAGTTTCGTTATGGCTTGGGCACAATAGTCGATCAGATCAAGTGTAACATCGCCCAGAGCTTCAAAACTATTTTCATGGTACAGCACCGTTTCAAGAAATGATATAGCAGTTGCCTCATGATATAAAACAGTATACAGAATAAATGTTGCCTTGGGATTGGTTTCGATTTTTAACATTCTTGGAAGAACTTTAGTTTTCCATATTAAAATACAGTATGCTTCGTGTACGATTACTTTCAACTGAAATATAGAATTTAATTACAAATACAATTGTATAAATAAACTTTACCTTATTATTAGTAATCAGCAGTTCCTTGACAATTTCTTCCCTGTAACCTCGAGCTTCAATGATCGATTGCTGGTTCAATTTCACAAGAATTTCATGAATGTTGAACCAATTGTTCTCACCAATATCGGCTATTTGAAATTTTCGTAAGCTTTTGATAAAGTAATCTACTTCCTCGGGATGAACTATGTCAGCCATTGTATTTTCAGTCATTTCAATGAATTATAATCGCAGAATTAGGAATTGTTTTCTTGGAGTACTCGTATCGGTGATACAACGCACGGGCTTCGGATTGTTTATAAATCATAGGAATTCTAGTGTTCGTTCTACTGATTTCAGATCCGAAATATAGATGGCATTCCATTTGTTGTGTACTACATTGCATATTATGTAATACGTTTATGTTTGGAGTTCAACCTAGGTTCATTAAAAACGGAGTCGAGTCGAAAAACAACAACTAAAATATGAACGTTAATTTCTTTCAATTTCTGCCGACTGTCGAATCATTATTACTAGTATTTTCAATTTGTTATTTGTACAATTCACAGTTTAATTATGTTTTTCTAAAATAAATGTTTACATAAAATGATTTATATAAGTATGACCTAGTTTCGACCCGAGTACGAATTGATTCTGCAGCATAAACGCTAAAAGAGATAACTCGAATTTAAAGCTAACTACAAGATTAATCGAACGTGAATTTAAACGTACTAAATAGTGATTAAATTCGAGTGTGTATCTTCTTTAGCGATTATGCTGCAGAGTCAATTCGTAGGCGAGTCGAAACTGGGTTGAAATCGAATTAGAAAGGTATTGTAGAAAACATTTATTTAAAATTTTATTTTAGGAAGAGACAATTAAACTGTGAACAAACAAAAAATTGATATTAATGCGTTCCTATTATACCGGGTGTTTTTTTTAAACTGAGACGATCAAATATCTCGAAAAATAGCCACTCTACGGAAAAAATGTCCATAATCAAAATTTAATCATACCGCGGGGGAAATACATTAGTGCAAAAAAAAAAAGTCCCCCCACCCCCGCTTTGTAGGTGGGGCGGGGGTAACTTTTAAACTAAGATAGGAAGCCATATTTTTTATTGCAGATACGGATTCTACGACTAAAAGTACGTATGATTTGAATAAAATATTTTGTTCGGTTCATGACAGATGGCGTTGCAATCGACGAAATTCAATTTTTTCAATTTCTCCTTCTTAGAACACACGCATTCGATTCTGCAATACGTTTGAAATAAAAAACATCACGTTTTCATTGGAAATACTCGAAATTCGTCATCAAAACAATTTATTCAGTTTTGTAAATCTAAATAAGTGTTCAAAATGATGGTCTGAATTTTGTATTTTTGAAATTTAATAATAAAACTTGAAATTAATTTTGAACACTTATTTAGATTTACAAAACTGAATAAATTGTTTTGATGACGAATTTCGAGTATTTCCAATGAAAACGTGATGTTTTTTATTTCAAACGTATTGCAGAATCGAATGCGTGTGTTCTAAGAAGGAGAAATTGAAAAAATTGAATTTCGTCGATTGCAACGCCATCTATCATGAACCGAACAAAATATTTTATTCAAATCATACGTACTTTTAGTCGTAGAATCCGTATCTGCAATAAAAAATATGGCTTCCTATCTTAGTTTAAAAGTTACCCCCGCCCCACCTACAAAGCGGGGGTGGGGGGACTTTTTTTTTGCACTAATGTATTTCCCCCGCGGTATGATTAAATTTTGATTATGGACATTTTTTCCGTAGAGTGGCTATTTTTCGAGATATTTGATCGTCTCAGTTTAAAAAAAACACCCGGTATATTTAGAAATGAATAGTATTGATTTATGCCTTTTAATAAAATTGAAATAAACAATTTTTATTTATATTTGTATCTTTATTCAGATGAGTTGAATATTTGACGAAAATTTAAATTGCCATATTAAAAGAAGTGTATACACAAAATACTGTACATCAAAATTGTGTAACGTAAACAAAAACCATCGCGATCATTGCGGTTACCACACCTGATAAAATGAATTAAATACAAGTCAAAATAAAATTTCTGAAGTACAACGTGGATACCGATTGGGATGTGAACATCAAAATAGAAGAAATTATTTTGTATAAATTCTAATATTGATATAACTTAATATTTATAAATAATTATAATAAAGTGTAAAATTTAGTGAGCTGTGCATAAAGTGGTTTAATGTTATTATATCTTTTATAAAACTTCTACCAAGCAATACCAATAACATTTATAAGAAAAGAAAAACAACACTTTCTCTTTTTCTGTCACGTCAAAACATCTCTCTTGCCTGAACACTGTCTTGAAAGATAGAAAATAGTTTATTATTGAAAAATATTAGAAATTAATTTATTATAAATTAAATTTATCATTAAACTATGAGTTCTGATGATAATTCAATTATTCGTGTGGGCTCGCGTAAAAGTGAGGTAAGTTTTAATTTATAAATTTTAACTATCTTTATTTATTTGGTTTAATTTAAGTACATAAATTAATGATTAGATGTTACGTCATTTATGAAGTTTCATGCGAAAAAATTTATGTGTATGATGAATTTTAATCAGTGAATTTATTTTATTTTACTTCCAGCTTGCGCTAATACAAACAAAGTATGTTATTTCCTGTCTTCAAAAATTATATCCTGATAGAGTGTTTGAAATTCGTAAGTACATATTTTTTTTATAAAATAACAATAAATCTATAGTTTATCTAGGTTTTATGTAACTTTTAGTTGTTTACTTTACTCTACTTGTGGTCTGGTGTATTAGTGGTTTTGATAGAATTATAGACAGAAACTTGTTGCTCGCTGGTTAGGAAACCTTTGTTAGTAAATTGTTAGTAGATCGCAATGCACTGAAGAATTTATAAGTTATGATTTATCCTGAGTGAATATATTTATACATACAGGATTGGCTATAAAATATAAATTAAGCATGGAACATAAAAAATATTTGAAATTTTGAGATTAAACGTTGACATAATGAGCCATAAATTTGTGCAAACTGCTTTTTATGAAATGCTGTTGTTCTACCGGGAGAAAGTGAAACCACTTTTATTTTCAATAATACATCATATAGTTTTAACTTAAATCAAAACTAAATAACGAAATACATATAGGAAACAAATTTGCTGAAAGCCTAAAAATGATCCCTGCTACTGATATGGATAAATGATTCATCAGCTACTCCCAAATTGACACATTTTGTGTATGATTTAAACGAGCAGAATCAGAAGCCAAACATTTCTAAAGCATAAAAATAAATTCCTATAAGACTAAATTTATATTACAGTTACAGGGATATACAGTTTTATTAATAACCATTGGTGTTCCATATTTGTCTGAAGTGTGGTCATGTTAACTTACGTATACACCAAATTAATTAAAATTAAATAGAAAAAATTGTAGAAAAGTGAAATTTCATCAGGGGCCATACATTTTTGTCTGGTAAGCTTGCATGATTATTGGATTGGTATAAGCAATAGAATAATTGGTACCAAGATGTTTCATTCCATTTGCCATCCAATTGGGAATATATTGGATTATAGTTTTACTTTTGTTTGTTTTATAGTTAAATCTATTCAACATTTTCTAACTTGAAAAGGTTAATCATGCTCTGTTCATATTTAACTTATATTTTGTTATTTGGTTAGGGTCAATTTGATTTCATTAAAAAAGTGATTTTGCATAATTTTTGCTGTTATCTCTACAATTATTTTATAAATGATAATTTGAATTAACCATTACAGGATGCACGACTTTGAAATCAGTATATAATTCTGTATTTCAAAATTCCGTAATTCAGTTTTAAAACAGCTGGTTTAACAACTTTATTATGTAGGTGTTTTGTTGAAACCAACATATAATTATATACTACAACTATATTCAGCCTTTACAAAATTATTCATTATCAATTTTAAATGTCTTTCTTTTTTTTTTTAAATACTTCATCGATTTTCAAAAACAATAATATTTACATTTTCAAAGGCTTTCCTCGTACATAACAAGGTGGAAACAATTAAATATTAGTGATAAAAATACTAAAATTTATTAAAATTTCCAACGATAATTATGTAAAATCACAAATTTATTATATTCTCCTGCAACATACGTATATGACAGATTTCTATAAAAATAAATTCTGCAATTATGTAAGTTGTTCGCGGGAAACAAATTAAAAGCATTTATTGTTACAGATAGAAGATGCAGTATTTTGTAATACTGACGTTCTATCCGTTTTGTTTAAACTACTTTTGAGTCATCTGATTGAATTATAGTTCTTACACAACAATTAACGAATCATTTTATTCCTATTTAAACTCTGATATTTAATATACATATTTGATTTTTGAAATTTATTTGAAATGATTAACAATATTTAAAATATCAATTAATTTGAGTACATTAGAACAAAACTTATCTGAGTTACATGGTTTTTGATGAATTTATCGTAGTTGTCTAAGATTGCCGATCTTTTTTCACCGATTAAATATGTAGTAATTTTAAAAAAATGACTAATAAATTTGATAAGCAATAGATTAAATTATTACTATTCAATTCACGATATGTTATAGGTGCCAATAAAAAATAAACTTGTGCCGTTAAAATATAGATTGTGGATATTGAATAGGTCTAGGCTTGCCACCTCATCTATTGTACCGGGTTTTGACTTTTTTCTTCGGGTTAAACATAAAATCTATGTTTTTTTTTAAATTTAGGAGTAATAGGAAAAACTGTAAATACAATTGATTCAAATTTGAAATTACCAACGAACTTCGAAATTTAATGTTTAAGAAATTCTAAAATTTTCCAAATTCCGATTATTCAATTTAAAATTTATATTTCAAAATTGTAAACAAAATTCAGTTAAAAAATCGATAAACACAAATTTTGTTAAATTTGAAAAATAAAAAATTCAGAAATCCACAAAATTTCTATTGAATTGAACCTCAAATTCAAAAATAAATGTATAAATGTATACGATAAATAAAATTTCAACAGATAGATTGTATTTTCAAAATTCTGAATTTATTACGTAAGATCACGGAACCCAATTTGAATTTCGAAAAGTGTACGTACATATTTGGAAATGTCCGAGAACCAAATAAATGTTAAACCGCACTTTTTTTAAAGTGCATGCCCTTGTGCAATTTTCAAAATTTACTAAAAACTTGTTAGTGAGACCCAGAGTTTAATATTTTACAATATCATTAACTTTTATCGATATTTACCCTGAAATTTTTAAATTTACAAAAGTAAAGATCATTGTTAAAATTCGAATTGAAAATCCAAACTATGAACTTGATATGTGGGAATTTGATCATAAAAATTAAAAATCCTTTAATTTAATATAAAATCGAAAATTGTGGATATTCAAAATTTTCAAAATTCAATATAATTGAAATTTTTTTAAATTAAAATATTTTGAATTTCGATTATTCCGGACTGTGCTTCCAAATTTCAAAATCGAAATTGATAATTCAATATGTGCGATTGTAATTTCTTGAAACATATCAAATTCTAAACAGGAAATTGATATCGTATTCGGATTGGGAAGAGTGTGAAAAATGCAGAAGTTATAGCTGAGAATAGCTAATTGAAAATATACATGGATGTATAAATGGGATTCTAAATTGGTGTTTAACAACTTTTGATATTTTTACATTTTCCTACGAAAACATTCAGCAAAAGGTGCAACAAGTCGATCGGTCGCCCAAAGACAGACTGTTGCCAAGTGTACTTTACAAGTTTGCACAACTAGTTAGGTGGGAAATCAGAATTTGTATACTTAACCCTTTAAATGCTCAGTCTACATAGCCAGTTTTCATCTAGATATTAATTGGGACAACTATACAAAATGTCAAGCAGAAACTATCCAAAGCGATACTTTGTTTATCTGTTTGACCTATATAAAGAGGAAAGTCAATTTTGTGTTCTACCACAAAATGTATTTTGACGGTAACATTGTTGTTGGTGTCATGTGTCTCGCCTGTATTCAATACTTCAACAATTCGATAACATTCAAATTACAGTTTATTGGTACGACGCAGACAAAAATCATGTAATTGTTTTGTGTAAAAATCAGCTTAGTTTTTTATAGAAACGCACTGGAATTCTAAAAAAATACCAAAATGTCGATTTTATCATCTGTAATAATTTATTACACCAGACCGTCATTATGTTTTGGATAGAAAGAACTGACCATTGTCTCCACTATACGGCACACATATACCTTGTAAAGTGGTGGGGATTTTGGGAAAAATTAAGTTATGTTATCACAATTACAGCAAAAGTTACAAAGTAGCCTTATTTTTGACTAAAGTACTGAATAAAATTAAAATTGTATTTTACATTTTTTATTAACTAATTTTTATACAATTTCTCCGAATTTGTTTTGAAAAAGAGTTGGTAACCTTGTATAGGTTTACACAATCATTGTCGCAATATTCTAAATAAATTCTTTACTAAAATGGACAAATTTGATAGTACATAAAAGGCGAGCTCCAACCGATCGGTCGACCAATAAAATCAAAGGTAATGTAAATAAAATTATAGGCAGTTAGCAGATATGTACAAATTTTATTTTTTAAATCAGAAAATCATTGCACAAATATTTTGAAAAAATCTCAATTAATTTTTTCTATTTGATATTATATATTTTTAAAAAAACGTATATAATTTAAAGTACCCACTTTGATCTATAAAAAAATAATAAAATGTATTTCATCAATAAATATGGTCCACGTCTTATTTACGAAGCAGTTTTATTTTGCGAAATAAACAAATTTCGTGTTGCACAAATAATTTTGAATAGGATAGTATGTACATACATATATATAAGTTTTAATACTTCAATATTATGTTACAATTTTTAGTGTACTATGCGATAATTTTGAATAGAGGTTGTATTTCACGATTTAATAAGCCTTAGATCGTATTGCCAAAATATAATATTTTTAATTGTACATCCATTAGCTCACTGATTAAAGTCGAATAGGATGAATATTGTTTGTCGAGTTGTGATTAAGATACTCATATTACAGCATATACATATTATCGATCAGTTATTCCATCGAATCACTAAATTTTTTTAGTTGTTAACCTGTTGCACTTGGAACCTATACTGTGTCCACAAAATTAATCTAAAAAATGTAGATGACATCATTGTAATCATAAGGTTATTTT